>CM053146.1:36331430-37581430 GCA_028571685.1 Heterohyrax brucei | reverse complement strand
CAACGCACAGACACCAGAAGACAAAACAGATAACTGGGAACTCCCAAAAATCAAACATCTACATGCTCATCCAAAGACTTTACCCTAAGAGTAAAAAGACAACCTACAGATTGGTAGGAGATTTTTGGCTACAATCAATCTGATCAGTATCTAGTCTCTAAAGTCTACAAGATGCTGCAAACAGACAAATAACTCAATTAAAAAAAGGGCAAAGAATATGAACAAGCACTTCACCAAATGAGACATTCAGGCAGCTAACAGATTCATGCGGAAAGACTCATAATAATTAGCCATTACAGAAATCTAAATCAAAACTATAATAAGATACCATCTCATTCCAACAAGGGTAACAATAATCCCAAAACCACAAAATAATAAATGTTGGTGAGGCTGTGGAGAGATTGGAACACTTATAAACTGCTGGTGGGAAAATAAAATGGTATGACTTTGGCACTTTTTTTTTAAAGCTAGAAATAGAAATACCATAGCTCCAGTAATCCCACTTCTTGGAATGTATCCTAGAGAAATAGAAGCTTCCACATAAATAGATGCATGCAAACTAATGTTTATAGCAGCACTGTCCACAATAGTGAAAAAATGGAATCAACCTAGATGTCCATTAACAGATGAGTGGATAAACAAACTATGGTATGTTCACACAATGGAAAATTACACAACAATAAAGAACAATGACAAATGTGGGAAACATCTCACAACACGGAAGAATCTGAAGGCATCATGTTGAAAGAAATTAGTCAGCTGCAAAATGACAAATATTGTATGAGACCACTGTTATAACGACCCAAGAAAAGGTTTAAACACAGAAGAAAACAGCCTATGCTTGCTAGGAGGGTAAAGAGGGAGGCAGAGTGGTATTAATTTATTTGACACTAAGCAAGAATTATTTTATGTGAAGGGAGGGCAACAGACATTTGAGGAACAGTCAGCACCACTGGACTAAACCAAAAGGTAAGAAGTTTTCTAAACACAATGAAATACTTCAAGGGTCAGAGAAGCAGTGGCAGGCATCTGGGAACTATGATTTCAGGGGACATCTAGGTCAACTGACATAACAAAATTTATGAAGAAAATGTTCTACATACCACTTTGGTAAGTGGTGTCTGCATCTTAAAAGCTAGCAAGAAGTATCAACTGGTCTCAACCCTCCTAGAGGAAAGAAGAATGAAGCGCATCAAAGACACAAGGAAATTATGAGCCCGAGACAGAAAAGGCCACATAAACCAGAGACTACATCAACGTGAAACTGGAAGGACTAGATGGTGTCTGGCTACTACTGATGACTTCCCTTACTGGGAGCTCAACAGAGTCCCTGATACAGCAGGGGAAATGTGGGGTGCAGAACTCAAATTCTGGCGTAAGGACAAGACTTGATGGTCTGACTGCCACTGGAGGGTCCCCAGAAGAGATGGCCTCAAGACTCTCTGTTAACCCAGAACTGAAACCATTCCCAAAGTAAACTGCTCAGACAACGACTGAATGGTATGTAAGTCATAGGATGATTCTGGTGAAGAGTGTGCTTCTTGGATTACATAGATACAGGAGACTAACCGGGCATCTACTGTCTGTGTGCAAGATGAGAAGACAGAGCGGGGTGGGAGCTGTTTGAATGAACATAGGAAATTCAGGGTGAAGGAGAGTAGCATGCTATCACAGCATAGGGACAGCAGCTTGAGTCACATAGCAAAGGTGTAAATTTTTGTTCGGGAAACTGACTGGAACTGTAACTTTCACTTAAAACAATGATTTTTTTTTAAAAAAGGAAGTATTTTAAGTCAGTGTATTTTATTTCAGTAAATCATGCTGATACAGTTGGCTACTGATTTGGGGAAATTCTTGTTCTCCATTTCATTCTTTACTGTTATATAAATGTCATGCACATCAAAGATTTATTTCTTTTAAGGTGAAATAAAATTATTATGATAAAACTTGTCGGCATTTTAAAATCTTGGTTTTGCAAGACTGTTTAAAATATATCAGAAACCCAGAAGTTAAAAAAAGCAACAATGAGTATTTGATTAAACAGAGTAGACAAATCTTCATATATCAAATAAACAAACAAAGCACAATGAAGTCATATATAAATTTAAAAGAGAAAATAGAATGGTAAGAAATAGCAATGCATAAAAACTAATTATATAACATGCTGTAAGTACTTACTTTTAATGAACAATAAAAATAAGATGGGAATCAAACAGAATGATATACAATGACAAATACTTCACAAGAGAGTTAAGAATTTATATGTATATATACTAAGAATGTATATATATATGTATATACATGGAATACTAAGAATGTATATATATATACATGTATATATATATATACATTCTTAGTATTCCAAGTATCAATACACATATACTTTATCAGTATTCAAGGAAATTCCAATACAATGAACAAATGAAATTACATTATTGTCAACAGATTAATGACAGTTGTCTTATTCTTTTAACTTATAAGGCAATTTAGCCTGCACATGCTGCCTTTACCTAGAGGATTGCTGAGACAAGCAGTGTGACATACATCTCCACACAAGAGCCCAAGAAATTTCTGTATCTTCACATATATGAGACAGTGCTTTATTTATAATATTACAAGACATACTCACAATTTTAACATGGAAATAAAAAGCTGAGCAGCATTGTTCAAAATACAACTTTTGAATATATTCTTCAGACTCACATTTATGCCTCAATCACTATGAAACTCAAGTTATTGTTAAAAAAAATCTTTCCCTCTTTCTTTATACTGAATTCAGGATCTTGAAGATCTTTCACAATTTCTGCTTTGAGATCAGGGGGTGCCATTGTGTTAAAGTTGCACGTTTCTGTCAAGAAATCCAAAAGCAGGTCTCCGTTTTCACTGCCATCAATGAAACAGTCAGTGATGTCCATGGTGGACAGCAGGTCATAACACTTGTACTTAAACCCCAAGTTGTCGAGCATCTGAGTGAGGTCAGATGATGTGACATATAGGCAGAGGTCATTCATGGGTAAACGAAACCCATACTTTTTCCACAGCTTGTTCCAGCCACTGGTTCCTGTGCAACAGAACAAAGTTCAGGCCTTCATTTATTCTTTCCTTCATTCACCAGGCAGACAGAATACTACATGCTTGGAATAGAGCACTGACTAGCATAATATCCTTGTAGAATTCAATACAAGGACTTGAGGTGGAGAGAAATTCAATAAGCAAGCAAATATACAGCAGAGGGTAATAGGGGCTAATGCAAAACAAATCAAGTTAAGAGGGATAGGAGTTCCAGGGAGTTGTGGATAGGTTGCTGCTTTATACAGAATGGACATAGAAAATCTCTATATTAATGTGCCATTTGAGTAGAAATCTCAAAGCATAGTATGCAGATAACAAAGCAAAAAGCATGTCAGATAGGGGGACGAGCAACTGCCAAGGACCTGAGGCAGGAACACACTTGGCATGGTTAAGAACTAGCCAGGAAGCCAGACAGGTTGGAGTTAAATGAACAAGGGGAAGAAGGAAAGGGGATGAAGTTAAGTGGGTGGCAGCAGAGTGAATGAGGTGTCAGATCATGTGAGGTGAGATAGGAAGCCTTTGTAGTGCTGTCCAATAGAACTTTCTGGACTGACAGAAATGCTTTATATCTGTGTTGTCCAGTGTAGTAGCCACAGGTTCTCTGGCCCTGGAGCAAATCAAATGTGGCAAGTGTGACTGAGGAATTCAGTTATTTCATTTCATTTTAATTTAACTAGTTATGTGTATCTTTTCTATTGGACAGTACAGCATTAGAGTGACATGACTTGACATATTTTATTAGGGTCACTTGGCCATACAGATGAGAAAAGACTATAGAGCAAAAGGGCAGAAGCAGGAACGACAGTGAGAAGGCTTCTTTAATAATCTGGGTGATATATGACAGCAATCTGGACCAGCAAACTTGATATTGAGAAGCAGCTGGACTTGTGACATATTATGGTCCTACATCCAATGAGATTTGCCAACAACTTGGAAGTCGGATGTAAGAGAAGGAACACAGTTATAATGACACCAAAGCTTTTTGCTTAAACACCTGGAGAGAAAGAATTACCACTATCAAAGATGGGAAGAAGGAGTGTTGAACAGTTTTGAAGAGATCACCAGGCGTCGCGTCTTAGAAATGTACATTTGTGATCCCTACTGACTCTTCAAGTGGTAATGTGAGGAAAACTATTGTCTATATTAGCCTGGAGCTCAAAGGAGAGAATCTAAGCGAAAGGTAAAATGGAAAGAAAGAGCTTAGCAAATACAATAACTATTTATTCAAGCCAACATGTGTAGAGGAGGTAACCTCTCATATCTATACACCACTAGCAGAGTGCTGCCGTGGACTGCCAATAACTAGATCGATTCCTAAAAAGAAAATGATTCCCCAACTTTACATAACACTAAATATGTTTTAGAAGTGACTGTTATATTGAATTGAAAACTCAGCATAGTCACTAAGTAACTCAGCGTCTGAAGGAGACAGTAAAGGGTAGAACTGTTTTTCTGATACCATGTGAATGTCTTGCCATTTAGTCTCTCAGAATCTCAGTTTTTTCCGCTGTAGAATGGGAATAAGGAGCCCTGATGGTTATACATAAGCCTGCCAACTGAAAAGATAGCAGTTTAAACCTCCCCAAAGGCTCTCTTAAAGATCACTGCCTAGAAAACCACATGGGCAGTTGTACTTTGTCACATAGGGTTTCTGTGAGATGAAATAGACTTCAGAGCACCTAGCAACAACAATAAAAAAAATGGGAATAAACATATTTACCTCAAATGCAACTGCAAGCGTTAAGCGAGGTCATTCAAGTGCATCATTGCACAATGCTAAGCACATGGTAAATGCTTGTTTACAAAATAAAGTTACATGGAATTCATGTGCTAATGTATTTCCATTGGTTGTCATGTGAAGACTATCAAAGCAAACCTACTATTCAGAAATCTATAATAATAACAAATCAAACCAATCAACATCTACTTATAGACTTCCTGAAGCATGCATGTAATCCTGGGCTGTGAAATAGTCAGGACAGTGTAATAATTAACACTCCCCCAGGGTGAAGCCTGGCTTTCCCTGTTACTAGCTTTATGAATGTGTTACGCAGTTTCATCATATGTAAACAGGATTGAGAGTAGAATCTACTTACAGATTTGCTGCTAAGATTAAGAGGCACATAATAAACACTGTTTAAGTGTGGAAAATTAAGGTGGACTTAGACAAAGCAATACAAGAAAAAGCCTGTGTTTTTTATGTGCTACCTGGATTAAAAGGGATTTCAAAGCTTGAGTTTTTTGGTTCCAAAATCTTTTGTGGTCTAATGAAAGTGATCTCTCAAAAAGTACACGCAGAACACAGACTCATGTGGTTCTGTATACAGCTAAAGAAGGCTGGAAGAGTCCCGACCGCTGTCTATGGACTAGGATAAACCTCCCTGCTTTAACCAAGGGTCTGTTCAAGGCACCAACTGGCAAATAATAAATTTCCTGAATAATTAATGTTCCAAGATTTCAGAAGAGGAAGTGATAACTGAAGGACATGCCTTAGGAGAAGGTAGAATCAGACTGAAGCAGAAAAAATAATATCTCAGTTTGATGGGAAAAAAGAGAAAGAAAATGAACTTCATGAGCATGCACTAAAAAAAAAAATCTTTTTATTCCAAAGACAGCAGATTGTCTTGCTAGGTAAGTTTGCCTACAAACGAGACTCTACAAGAAAATAAACATTTGAGTGGTTGAGAGGAGATTCCATTATGATTATTATTATTATTAACCTGGCAGAGAATAAAGAACCACACACTAACTGCAGCAGATTTGCTGGTGCTAGTGTTCTGTAACTAGGTGTCATTTCTAAGCTGAACAATTACGTACCCTCTGACTGACTCATTAGCATAATGGCTCTCGGTGGGCACAACATATGGTGTGACTTTTGTTTTCAACACTCTATAGACTCGGTTCTTGTTTTCCCACTGAATTAAAAATAATACGTTATCATTTGCCTCCTTCCTTCGTCAAGTAAGGGAGGGAAAGACAGAATATTTCCTTCTGACTAATCTCACTTAACCTGATGGACTGTAATTTAATAAACAGCTCATCCAACTGATGCCTGGCTGCAACATTTGCAGAAAAATACACTGCCAACATCATTTTAGTTTAGGATACTTCTCATTAAAAACAAAATATAACAATTCCATCTCTTTTGTTCTTCTCTTGTTTTATTTTCAAATAAAATCTCTCTTACATTCAAAATCAGGAATTTCTTTGTTAATTGTCATTAAAGGAGTATTTACTGAGCTGGACAAGTTCTGTAATGGATACTTAGGCACACAGAGAAAAGGCTGTCTTCTTTCAAGGAATATGTATTCTAATAGGTTGACCAGGAAAGGTTGTCATTTAATTCTGATTTTAATTTTCCTTTCTTTTCCTAATTAGTTTTACTTGCTTACCCTACCTTGTTTTTGTCCGGCTATTTCTTTGTGTAGCATATGTGTGTGTGTGTGTGTGTGTAGCATGCGTGTGTGTGTGTGTGTGTATGTGTGTCTGAGACAAGGATGCGCAGAGAGAGGCAAAATATGTGTGCCTTCATTATTAAGCTCCTTTTTCCTCTTTACTAAACCCACTTGCAGATCTCCAGAACTTTCCATATTCTCTGAGGTCATGTTCATCATGTAGCCATGGTCCCTTCTCTGGATGGATTTTAAGAATTATTTGTAGTTCTGATTTTATAAAGAAACAATTATTCATTTCAATTAAAACACAGTTACTGAGTGCCTTCTGTATGCAAAAGCCTTTACAAAGATTTCCAAATACAGCAGGAGCTCAATTATAGGTGAATGAACCAAATCTATGTAAGGGTTATTCTGCACAACCAACACAGGTCGAGTAATACAGGCTGTGTTTTGAATATGGCAGAACATAGACTGTACTGTGACCAAATCAGGTGCTGTGCATAATTAAATCTAGAAACTGACTACATATGTCATTCTCTTATAATCCAATAAATTTCAAAATTGAGTGCACATACAATGTTCCAATTCCTTAGTAATTCAGTTGATTCAGAGAGATAACTTGTCACTTAATAGGTCAGTATCGTACTGAGATGGGCAGGTAAGAGCTACATGCATATTTACGACAGTCCTTTGGGGCAAGATGTTAATCAAAACATACTGCTGGACTCAACCTAGATGAGATGTTGGCTAGGAGACTACGCTTAGAAATTGAATTCTATGAATAAACCAGTTGCCATCAAGCTCAATCTGATTCACCACAAACCCCTGAAGTCTGAGTAGAACTGTACTCCATAACGTTCTCATTGGCTGATTTTTGGGAAGTAGGTCTCCAAGCCTTTCTTCTGTGGAGACTGGGTAGACTCACCCTTTTGGTAAGCAGTCAAGCATTTAACCATTTGCACCACCCAAAGATGACAATTACACGAACAGTTCTAGGCTATTCTGAATCCACCTACACTCAGCTGTAGAAGACAACATTATCCTGAACAAAGAAAAATACATCAGTAAGCTTCTTTGCTTTTAGGGAATTATAAAGTGAATTCTTTTTAGAAAATGACTGCAAGAAACAATAAAAGCAGCATACTGCAAGCCATCTTGGTGAATACGTTCTGACTTTTAGGGCAAGATTCAGTTTGAGAATTATTTCAGTTTGGCATTTGGGCTGAAAAGATAAGAACGGGTTATGTTTCTTAAATAGAGGTGAGAATGGAAGGGATGGCGTGGAGCCCCATGGAGCTTTCTTGAGCTCATTCGCTCTCCACAGACTAGTCTGGCAAACAGGGATTCGAAGATACACCATCAAATGAGAAAAACAATTAATAAAAATGTGGATCATTTCTATATACCAACTGATCTTGATATTAAATATATATATATAGGAGATTTATTGTGATTAAATTTGTTTCCAGGGTTGGAAACTAAGTTTGATCTCTGTTTTCCAAAAGCTTGCTCATATATTTATATTGGCTTCATTAAATGCAATAAAGTAATTATTGCTATTTTGAAAAAAGGAAATGGCAGCAACTTGCACACACTGAAGGCACAACAGGATTCATCTCAAGAAACGTTATTTGAGAAGATAGGTTCTTAAGTACATAGGTTTATTCAGCTGAGAGTGAGAACAAAAGTGAATTAAACTGTTCTGTATAACAAGGAGGAAACCCTGGTGGTGCAGTGGTTAAGTGTCACATCTGCTAACCAAAAGGTTGGCAGTTCAAACTCACCAGGCTCTCCTTGGAAACTCTATGGAGTAGTCTTACTTTGTCATATAGCATCACTGTTAGTCAGGGTCAACTTGACATAAGTGGATTTGGCTTGGATATACAATAAAGTAGATCCCTAGTGGTGCAGTGGTTAACAGCATGGCTGCTAATCAAAAGATGAGGTGAGTTCAAATCCACCAACTCCTCCTTAGAAATTCTATGGGGCAATTCTCCTCTGTATAACAGAGTGATCTCTGGTAGCACAGTGGCCAGATGCTTGGCTGCTAACCGCAAGGTCAGTGGTTTGAAGCCAGGTACTATATGGAAGAGAGATGTGGCAATCTGCTTCTGCAAAGATTTACAGCTTTGTAAACCCTCTGTGGCAATTCTACTCTATATTGACTTGCTATGAATCAACTCAATGGCAACAAGATTGGTTTTTGGCTATAACACAAAGTGGAGTCCCTGGGTGGTGTACATCATTGACACATTCCGCTGCTCACTGAAAGGCTGGAGCTTTGAATCCCCCAGAGGTACCCTGTAAGGAAAACTTAGTGAGCCCTTTTTTAAAAAATCAGTCATAGAAATCCCTATGTAGTACAGCTCTACTGTGTCTGACATACATGGTATGCCATGACTTGGATTTAACTCAGTGGCTACTGGTTTTATTAACTGGCTGTTACAAAGTGGAGAAGTCAGCATCTTTGCAAAAGCATTGACCTGAGAGATTACAGAGGAGATTTGAGAAGTTGTGATGATAGGTCCAACGGAGCGGGGCTCAGACCACACCAGAGAAGTGACAGAGAGTGGCTGTGGGACATTGCCACCACTAAGCTGTGTTCTCTGCTGTTTTTCCTCTTCACAGGCTTCAGTATCTCCCCAAAGCAACAAACGGTACTTTGAGTAACAACAGACATAGCCTATTCACAGCAAAGAAAAAGAGTGGCAAGAGCACATGCCAAGTTTGGAGAAGGGGAGTAAAAAGCGGAGCTGCCAGCAGAAATTTGGTAGCTAATGGTGAGTGGCAACCAACAAGAGCACATAAACCTGATCTGCAGGAATCCTCAGGCACAATCGGGAGGAGGCAGACTACCCAAATTACTTCGGAGCTTTCCAAGTCAGCTACTTTGGATATTTCAAAATTAAACATGAACCCATAAGGTTGGGGAACCTGAGGACATTCAGGTTATAGTAACTTGATGACAACGACCAACATGTTTTCTGTGCTATTGATGCAGATGGTCGAGAAGAGATTGTCTAAGATAGTAATAACTCAGTTCATTTTTGTATTTCTAAAGAGTATGACGTGCTTAACCCAGGAGCTTTCTCTAGAGAGAACTTAGTAAAAAACATCCAGTTCACATAAACCTTTCTAAATGAGAAGCGAGACCTCTCCTACATGAATGAGATTCTTAACTAAACAGAGATACAAATAATACATCAAAGTGTTCTCTAAGCGAAGAGGATGTATATCAGAGGTCTCTATTGCCAAACGTTCACGAGTCCAACCGCAGAGCCACAAGTGACAACCATGTTTGCCACCCTGAAGCACTTTCTCATATTCATGAGCAGATGAATTTTGTGACATGAGGTTTTCAAGTATGGGGTCTCACACAAGCTTACGAAGAAAAACATGGTTGTATGTCTAGAGCTAAGCATTCTAACACTGGATGGACAATCAACAAAAATTGCTGAGTGAAAGGAGGAATGAATGAAAGAGTGTAGCAGTTTCAGTGTTTCATTTTCTAGCACTGCTGACTCACATTCCCTGTCTGATGTTTCGTATGCTACTGGAAGCAATATAACATGGTCACATGGTGCTTTGGAAAATAAAACCAAATGAAGGAAAAGTTAAAAATGAAAATGCTGCATTCATTAAATTTGTTCTAAGTTATATAAAAGATTCATATCTAGAAGACAAAGACATAATTTCCCAAGAGAAGGAAGTAAACAGACTTATAATTTCACCAGACCCTTCAATTGAGACTTTCTGTGAATGCATTTCCTAATATTGTGAAAATCAATTGATATTACCAGAGGTTAACAGTTTCACACTGAAGGTGAAATACACCAGTTACCTTCAAACACATGAGTCCATGTACACATGCACTATTACTTTTTTGAAATTCAGACTTGAATGAATGAGAATAACTCACCTGACACAAGAATAATTAGGATCACAGCATTGGTAGCCAAGAGGCTATGGAAGAATTTCAGGGTAGCCGGGATGTCTTTTACATAATACAGCATCTAGAAATGAGCAAAAAGGGAAATGAGAAACTTTCCTAGGTTGATGGCTTCGTTGCCTGGACTAGACCCTCACTAGAAAGTTTGATTTTCAAGTCCAGAGGACTTTTACCCAACAAAGCACTTAAGAAACTAAAAAATTAATGATCTTATAAAGAGACAGAAAATGTGAGAAAATATTTAGGAAAAGAGAAAACTGAAATTTGCTCAGTTAGAGCCAAACAACTTTAAATTTACTCTTTCTGGCTTCAATAGCACAGACAGTTACAGCTAGAGATGCTTAGTCTTCCCTCCACATGAGGGCATTGATTCTAAGCCCACTTCGTATTTTGTGAATTGTGGTTCTTCTGGGAGAAAATGGTACCAGCACCATAAAAATGGACTCCATTTCATGGAACATTGCTTTAAAATTAAACCCTTTTCAGTAGCTTCACCATATGTTCACAGTTTTTCTTTTTTCTTTTTTTTTTTTAATCATAGGAAACATAGCAGGCTCTGTTGTTGACGGATTCTCTGGGAAACTGGACTGGATGAAGCTTGAGATGACACGCTTGGTCACTAAGGACTCAGGGTCAGCCCATCCATTTCTAATGACTCGGAACCAATCCCCAACGAAGTACAGACAATGGCTAGCAAAGACAGAACTTAGAATAATGCATTTGAAGTGGGAAATTTTCCTAAGGGTTTGCATCTTCGGAATCCATCCCCACAGACACTTATTTCTTATATAACATCTTTGTCTCACTTGGACAAGAATTCAGTATTATGTGCAACATGTCCATAATATAAGTCATATAAAGGAAAAACAACCTAAGCTGTGCCCCTCTACCATGAATGAATGAAATAAAAATATGTGCCTGTGGCCCACTCCGCCTCACTTTTACATTTACTACTATACGTATCCACGTTGTCCACCATGGGGACCAGAGACAGTTACTCAAGCGCAGCTCATCAGTAAGAGATCCAATAATCTAAAATGTAGCCTGGCTAATAAAGGGCAGGTGATACATAGCAGACACATGAAATTTGATCTAAAAGACAATGAGATCTTTCACAGTTGACAGCAAATATTAACATAAAAGAAAGTCATGAGAGTATTAGGAGTAATGATGAAGAGGCAGTCACATGGCACAGAAAAACTGTAGGATAAAAAAGAGAGAGAAAAAGGAATGACTAATAATACAGAGGGAAGCAGTGTTGCTGTAAGAAAGAAAGAACACGGGTGTTTTGAGAGAAGTGGGAGAAAGGCGCAGAACCCTGACACTACAAAATTTTATAGTGGAGAGAGGAGCAGGATCCAGAGTCTAGGTAAAGAGCTTGGCTTCTGAGGAGAAGCTTTTGTACTAAGATCAAAGAAGAGATGACAGGTATAGGTACAGCTATGTCTGTAAGCTTGGAGGGTGAAACAAGATTTTTTTCTGATACTTTGTATTTTCACTGTATGATACAAAATGAAATCATCAGTTGGGATTGAGCACTCACGGAGGGGTTTCAGGAGGTGTAAGGAGAGAGGAGAGGGCATGAAATAGTTATCCAAGAAAGTGGGAAAGCAAGCTTGATAGATATGCATCATAGGATTGCCAGCAAAGTGGGCAAAGTGAAGTACTCTCTTACAGGTCAAAGACTGTCAGCTAAGACAGCTGAGAAGTAGGATTGCTTGGATATATCAGCCTTGGAGCCATTTTTCTCCTTTGATTTCTTCTAAGCTCATTCCTTCGGAGTGACAGTAGTTGTGGACTAAAGCGAGGAGTATGTTATTTCCAACCAAGTGATATTTCTAATTACACACACCTGATGGTAGCTGACATCTAAAGCCTATGTTCCCCATACAACATTGAGAAGTATGAATGGTCCCTGAAAATATGGCTATATGCCATCTATAGGCATACCTCTTTTTAATGTGATTTGCTTCATTGTGGTCTGAATTTTTTACAAATTGAAGGTTTGTGGCAAGTCTACCTGTACCATTTTTCCAACACTGTATGCTCACTTTGTGTCTCTGTGCCACCTTTCTCATTATTGCTGTATCTGTTATGGTGATCTGTGATTAGCGATCTTTGAAGTTATGGTTGTAATCGTTTTGGGGTACCACAAACCAAGCCCACGTAATATGGCAAACTTAAGAGATAAACGCTGAGTGTGTTCTGACAGCTCCACCAATCGTCTCTCCTCTCTCTCCCCTTCTCTTTGGGCCTTCCTATTCCCTGAGATATGAAAAATTAAAATTAGGCCAATTAATAAACTTACAGTGACCTCTAACCTTAAAAGCGAAGAATCATGTTTCTTAATTTACATCAAAATGCTACAACATAGAAGAACCTCAAAAACATGTTGATAAAGAAGCCAGTTACAAAAGATGACATATTACATAATATTGTTTATATGAAATGGTCTCAACAGACAATTTCATAGAGATCATAGAGATAGGAAGTAGATAAGTGGTTACCTGGGACCCAGGTAGGACAGGGGAATGGAGTAGTCAGTATGAGCTTTCTTTTCAGGGTGTTGAAAATGTTCCAAAACTAGATAATGGTGATGGTTGAGCAACTCACTGACTATATGAAACACCATTGTACACTATAATTTCAGTGGGTTAATCTGAACTATATCTGGATAAAATTACTGGGACTGAGAATTTTTTAAAAAAATTCCAAATGATTAAGCTGAGTGAAGAAGGCATGCCAAAAGCTAAGACAGGCCAAAAGCTAAACTTCTTGCAAGAAACAGTTAGTCAAGTTGTGAACACAAAAGAAAAATTCTACAAGAAAATTAAAAGTGCCACTCTGACAAGAAAGCCAAACAGCCTAATTGCTGGCCTGGAAAGTTTAAATGGTCTATATAGAAGTCCAAACCAGCCACAACACTCCCTTAATCCCAACCCTAATCTTTCACAAGGCCCTAACTTTATTTCTGGGAAGGCTGAGAGAAGGTAAGGCAGCTGCAGAAGAAAGGTTTGAAGCTAGCTGAGGTTTCTTTGTGAGCTTTAAGGAAAGAAACCATCTTCATAACACAGAAGTGGAAAGTGAAGCAACGAGTGCTGAAGCGAAAGCCACAGCAATTGTCCAAAGAGTCAACAAACTGATGAAGGTGGCGACACTAAACAACAGTGTAGATGAAAAGCCTTATCTTGGTAGAAGATACCACCTATGACGTTTACAGCTGGACACAAGAAGTCAGTGTCTGACTTCAAAGCTTTAAAGGGCAGGTGGACTCTCTTGCCAGGTACTAGTGCAGCTGGTGACTTTAAGCTGAAGCCAATGCTCACTTACTATTGTGAAAATCTTAGTCCTTAATTATGAGAAATCTACTCTGTACTCTGTAAATGTAACAACAAAGCCTGGCTGACAGCACACCTGTACAATACAGTTTACTGTTGTAAGCCCACTGTTGGAACCTGGAAACCAGGGTGACAGTACTAGTCAAGTGTTAGAGTTGCTAACCAAAATGTCAGCAGTTCAAATCTGCCAGGTGCTTGTTGGAAACTCTATGGGATGGTTTTATCCTGTCTTATACAGATGGTCACTATGAGTCTGACTCGACAGCAATGGGGTTGGTTTATTTGGTTTTGGTTAAGCCCTACTGTTGATTAAAAAAAAAAAAAAAAATCCTTTCAAAATATTTACGAGCTTCCCTGTCTACACAGCTAGCACCTAAGTGCTCTGATGGAGATATATAAGAAGAGCAATGTTTTTTCCATCTCCACTAACACAACATCCATGCCGCAGCCCAAGGAATTGAGTAATTTTAACTTCCAATTTTCATTATTTAAGAAATACATTTCAATAGCTACCATAGATAGTGATTCCTCTGACTGATCTGGGCAAAGTAAATTGAAAACTTTCTGGAAAGGATTCATTGTATGAGATGCCCAAGAACATTTCTGACTCATAGTAAGAGGTCAAAATATCAACACTGTAAGAGTTTGAAAGAAGCTGATTCCAACTCTGATGTATAACTTTGAAGGTTCAAGGCTTCAGTGGAGGAAGTAACTGCAAATGTGACAGAAACAGGGAGCAATCGCCTTAGAAATGAAATGGAGCTTGAAGACATCACTGAATTGCTGCATTCTCCTGAAAAAACTTTTTACAGGATGAGAAGTTGCTTCTTAAGGATGAGCAAAGAAAGTGGTCTCTTGAGATGGAATCTTCTCATGGTGAAGATGCTATGAACCTTGCGGAAATGACAACAATGGTTTTAGAGGACGACACTAACTCAGTGCATAAGGCAGAGACAGGGTTTAAGAAGACTGACTCCAAATTTGAAAGAAGTTCTACTATGGGTAAAATGCCATCCAACAGAATTGCATAACTACAAAGAAGTCACACATGAAAGGAAGGTTCAAACAATGATCACAATTCATCATTGTCTTATTTTAAGAAATTGACACAGCCATTCCAACCTTTAGCAAACAATGACCTGTTCAGTCACCAGCCATCTGCACTGAAGCAGGCTTTACACCAGTAAAGACTTAGATGATGGTTAGCATTTTTTAGCTTTTTTCGGACTTACTGCTTTTGCACAGTTAATAAACTACAGTGTAGTATAATTTTTATATGCACTGGAAAACCAAAAAAAAAAAAAAATGTGTACCTTGCTTTCTTGTGATATTCAGTTTGTTGCAGTGGTCTGGAACCAAACACATTAATACCACCAAGATATGCCTATAATCAGTGTCACCCCTCTTTCCAAGGAATGTACTAGCTCGTTCTTAAGTACTGAACCATAGAAATGTATTATCTACAGGATGCCTGCCTGAAAGCAATAAAACACTGACCTAAGGAGTCATCTAACTTGCCTCTTCTTCCGTATGTACACTAGCCAGGCCATCTAGGAAAGGTAAAAGCAAGTGAATTTGGAGGTACTCTGGATTATTAAAGAACTTAGGCTAGGATATAGTATCACTCCACTGTTCTCAAATCTATTAATGAGTTTTCAATCCTAGAATTATTTCAAGAAAAATTAATTAAGCCAACACTGAAAACGTCGGTAAATATGGAGTTATTTAGAGTACAGAAAATTGGCCCTTTGAATGTTAAAGAAAATCTATTATTATTATCAAAATCTTTATCCTCAGTTTAGACAGATAAAGCTTACTGTCATGAATTGAATTATGTTCCCCGAAAATGTGTGCAGCAATTTGGCTAAGCTGTGGTTTTTGGTATTATATGATATTTCCATATGTTGTGAATCCTCCTTCAGTGATGTTAATGAGGGAGGACGAGTGGCAGTGGCATTGGTGGGGTAGGACTCTATGTGTAAGACTGTACTGATTGTATTGAGCAATCTTTTAAGATATAAAGGACAGGAACACAAGCAGACAGTTGGGGACTTCACACTACCAAGAAATCAGTGCCAAGGGCGGAGAACATCCTCTGGACTGGGGTCTCTGTGCCTCAAAAACTCCCAGTTCAGGGGAAGATTGATGACAAAGAGCTTCTTCCAGAGCCAACAGAGAAAGCCTCCCCCTGGAGCTGATGCCCTGAATTTGGACTTCTAGTCTACTGGACTGTGACAGAATAAATTTCTTTGTTAAAACCATCAACTTATAGTATTTCTGCCACAGCAGGACTAGACGAGTAACACAGACGCTGGTGCCAAAAGAGTAGGGTGCTGCTCTAACAGATACCTAAAATGTGGAAGCAGTTTTGAAACTATGAATGCACAGAAGACGCCAAAGCAACTGAGAAGAACTGTTAACATGGAAGAAGGCACAGATGGGAAGAAGCAACAGAAGCTAACCCACGAAGCAAGAAAGCTGACTGCCTGTATGCAGGAGTCTTCCTGGCAGGGTCAGGTGCCTCCAGACACTTAAATTGGTAGAGCTTTGGAACACTTGCCCCGACAGAGCAGGAATGGGTGTGAGGCCCAGGCCATGAGGTCACAGTAAGCAGAAGCTGAAGAGACGAGGAACATGAGAAGCTGAGCAGCCTCACTCTCTAAAGGTATGGCCATAGCCTCAGGGGTTTCTAATAGTGAAGCCATGCCAACTAGTGTTTCTAAGGGTGGAGTTGTCACACAACTGGACTAAGAATCTGTGCTTCTAAAGCTGATGTTGCAGAGTTTCTGTCCCATTGGGTGCTGAAAGCAGAGTTGTCGCCCAGGGCCAAGGGGCTACCTCTTAGAATCTGGAGACTATGGCCAATACCTAGAGTCTGGAGGGCAAGGCCATTCTGTAAATGTCTCAGAGAATGGAGGATTATTTTCAAGACCTTGAGGACTAATATAATGTGTTTTGATAGTTTGCTTGGTGCCTATTATGCTGTCTTTCTTTGCAATTTCTCCCATTTGTAATGGAAATGTCTAACTTTAGCCTGTTTTAGCGTTCTACCTTTGGAAGCATATAACTCATATTCTAGATTTCACAGTTGAAGAAGAATTTCTGGATTTCAGATTTGGACTTAAGACTTTTCTATAATATGAGTATATTATGCATGCTGCAAGGATGCGACTTTTGGGACGCCGAAGGGTAGAATGTCATGATTTGAATTGGGTCCCCCTAAAACATGTGTAGCAATCTGGCTAGGCTGTGATTCCTAGTATTCTGTGATGTTTCTGTATCTTGTAGGGTTTGCTTCCATGATGTCAATGAGGGAGGATGGCCAGCAGTTTCTTTGCTAGGGCAGGATCTAATGTGTAAGACTGTATTGCGCTTTGAGGCACTGTTTTGTGATACAACAGAAAAGGATACAAGCAGAGAGTTGGGGACCTCATATTGCCAAGAGCAGTGCTGAGAGCAGAGTGCAACCTTGGGAAAGGACCCAAGATCCCTGCTCCTCAGAAGCTTCCAGCTCAGGGGAAGATTGATGCAAAGGACCTGCGTTCAGAGCCAACATGAAAATCTTCTCGTGGAGCTGATGCCCTCAATTTGGAAATGGAGCCTACTGGACTGTGAAAAAATAAATTTCTCTTTTTAAAGCCACTCACTTGTGGTATTTCTGTTATAGCAGCCCTACATGACTAAGACACTTACAAAATTATAATCAGAAGACTTTTATTTTTCTTTTAAAAGTTAGAATGTTGAGTACTTATATATTTCTAAAAAGTCTCCTTTCTGGAATAAAGATTTCTTACCTGAATCATATGAATAAAATCCCATTTTTGAAGTTCATTTTTCTCTATCACTCTATTTTGATATTCAGATGATGTCTCCTTATGCCAAGCAAACTTTATGTTCTCAAGGTTTGATGTCTTGGCTACAAGCTCTAAAATACAGAGAAGAGGTGGTACACCATCAATTTTAATTGCAAATGCGAAACCCATTTCCATTTAGAATTTTAACGCAATCAATGTTATATACATAACAGATATAAAGCATATTTTTCTTTTTCATGCAGCCCTGAGAGACCAGAGAATTCATTCCAATTTTTTGCTTAGAAATCAGTGAAATGAGAGATTATAGAATCAATCAGAAATAACAGTGAGAATTCTTGTCAGACACAGGTCACATGACCTTTGTGTTACCCGAGGAAACAACTACAATTTTTATCAATGGCAAGTTGATATGAAACAGAAGATATAACCCATAGGTCAGCAAACCACTGCCCACGGACTCATCTGTTTTACATGGTCATCAAGCTAACAACATTTTTCAAGTGTTTAAATGATTTTTAAAAAATCAGAGAATAATATTTTAAGATATGTGAGAATTACACGATATTCAAGTTTCAGTTCCCATAAGTAAAGTTATATTGGAAAACAGCCTCATTCGTTAGTTTCCATGTTGTCTATGGCTGCTTTTGTGCCCCATACAGGTTGAGTAGTGATGACAGAGACGACAAAGCCTGCTGAGTCCAAATATTTACTGTCTGATCCTTCTCAATAAAGTCTGTGAGCTCCTGGTTTAACCCATTAAACATAAGCTTGTCTTAGTCACCTGGTACTGCTCTAGCAAAAAATACCATGAATACCAGAAAATACCATTTATGAAGAGAAATTTTATTTAACACAATCCGGTAAGACACAAATCCATGCACGAGTTATAAGTCCATTCAGTAAGAGAAATCATCATAGTCCAGTAGGTTGAGTCCACATTCAAAGACAGCATCTCAGCACAGGAACCTCAGGTCCAAGGGATGTGCTGTGCTCTTGGTACTGTTTCTTGCTGACGTGAGGTTCCCAACTTCCGTCTGCTCACTTTTCTCCCTTATATCTCACAAGCTTGAATCCTACCTCACTAACACAGCTGCAGCCCATTCTCCATCATCAATATCACAGAGGCAGGATTCGTAACACATGAGAGGAAAGGCACCGTGTTGGGAATCCTGGTCAAGTCAAATAAATACATACAGTTTTGGAGGGACACAATTCAATCCATGAAAGCTCTTTAAAGGGAGGGGCTCCTAAATATTTCTGAATAAAGCAATGACTCTGTCCCTAAAAATATGTATATGTTGCTGGGAGTTAATAAGAAAAGGAGTCTAATTACTCACTGTTCACATTTGAGGTGTTTAGTTGTGCCTTCCAAGGAAACAACTTAACTAGCTTCTTCTCCCAACAAGCTTAAAACGAGCATGCCACTGTAAACTATTCAGATAATGATTCAAAGGACAAATTTGGGGTGATAAGCCTTTTGGGACAGAATTTGGCATGTAGCACCATGAGTTACAGATACCTTTGTACTTGGCAATTTGCTCAGCACTTGGTTCAACAACTTCATTGTTGATATGAATTCCTGGATATTGAGCTTGCACTTTGGAGAGAATCTGAAGGTCAATTTCACCTAGAAAACAAGAACATGACACAAGAACATGACACAAGTCAAGTTATTGGAGGAAGAGACGAGTTTGAGCTGGTTTACTATCTCTGATACTTTTACAACAGGATCCTAGAATAAAATATAAGGCTCAACTGCTGCCCGCCACAATACTGGTCACACAGAACAGCTAGACTTTAAGAATAATAATGTGATTTGAGGAGAACTACACAGTCCGCAATAGCAAAAAGTTGGAATCAACCCAGATGCCCAACAACAGCAGAATGGATGGGTAAACTTTGGTGTATATACTGAACGGAGCACTATACACTGATAAAGAACAACGATGATAGCAGGAAACATCTCTCAGTTTGGTCTCAACTGGAGGACATTATGTTGAGTGAAACTAGTCAGTGACAGAAGGACAATTATTAAATGAGACCCCCTACGATAAAAACTTAAAAGCAGACTCATACATAATAGAGAAGACTCTTTAATGGCTACAAGTGTGGGGAGGGTGGGAGCGTGGGAGGGCAAGGGGCGAGGATTTAGATTAGATAGTTGTTAGAAATTCGGTTGGATGAAATTGGTGACAATACACATTAGTAAGAAGATCAATATTAATGGGACTTCGACACAACTTGTGTACTCCTCCTCTCTTAACCCAGTACTGTAAGCACAGAGTATGTACACTTTCATTTTTTATTTAATAAAAAAATAATAATTAAAAAAAATCAGATAGAAAAAATACCAAATATGTCAGGTGCAAAAAAGAATACAAAATTATCTCAGACATCGGCCCTCAAAAATACAGTGGTCTGGTAGAAGAGGTAGGCATGGAAACAGCACTCGCTGGATGGGAATAAGAAAGAAGTCACTGAGGGAGAGGATGAGAGATGATGGGAAGTTTCATGTGAGATCACTTCTGAGCTCTCTTATAGGGGAAATGGGAGTGAACACGGAAACTTCCAGGGAAAGGAGAAGTGACAAGTAGAAGAGATAGAATGATAAGGTATGGAATCAGGAAACACAGCATTATATTTAGGACTGCTGGCAGTTTCGAGTTCTTGGAATACAGCACAAAGCAGGACCTCCAGAGGTGGACCCAGATTGGTCAACAGAGACGAGAACATAAGAGGTAGGTGTTCATTCACTCATTTAACTGTTAATTGACTGTTTACCATGTGCCAGGCATTTCATGAGACTCTAACAAATAATGGTAAGAGCAAATAGATACCTACATTAGTGGAAATTTAACCTGTAAGCTATAGAATGCAACAGATGGTGGCAAGTTTGATGGGCTCAAATTCTAAACCCATCTTCCCCACTGTTTTAAGCAGCTAGTGCTGCTCTAACAGAAATATCATGAAGTGGATGGTTTTAACAAGGAAAAGTTTATTCATACACAATCTGCTAGGCTACAAGTCCAAATTCAGTATGTCCACTCCGGGGGAAGGCTTTCTCCCTTGTTGGCTCTGGAGGAAAGTCCAGAATTTTTGCATCAGTCTTTGTCCAGGAAGCGCCTTGGTGCAGGAACCTCAGGTCTGAAGGATGCGCTCTTCTCCGGGTGCTGTTTTCTTTCTGCTTGCTTCCCTTTCCTTTTAGTTCTTGTGGGAAGTAAGGGTGGTACAAGTCATACTCCAAGGAAACTCCCTTTACAGTGGAGTGATCCTATGAAGAGATTTACAGTCCCACCCTAATCCTTTAGCATACAGCATAGGAAAATCACGAAATGGAGGACAATCACAGAACACAGGGAATCCCGGCCCACGCAAATTACTAGACAGATTTTTGGGGTGACACAATTCAGTTCATGACACCCACTAACTAGGTATATGTGATCTTAGACAAATTGTTTTATCTCTCCAAGCTTTATTTTCCTCATCAGGAAAATGAAAATAATAACAGTGACTAACTTACCGGTTGTTGGAGTGAAAGAAGGCAATGCATATAAAATATACCGCAAAACTCAGTTAGGACCCAATGTTAGCTGTTCATTATTTTTAATGATATCATTGACTCTTTTTCTTTAAAAATACCTCCTTCTACTGCTGATGCCTCTGACTTAAGTTTTGTATTTTCACCCTCTTGGGTTATGATGTTGACCTTCACTAAAATGGAAATATCTTTGGCAGGACTAACAAATGAAAATGATGTTAATCTTTAACATTTTGGCATAAGTGACATTAAAAGAATCTTTCCATAGTTATGGCAGACAGTAAAAGGACAGTTCACAAGAGTGGATGCTTGGAAGATGAGAAAGATAAATCACAAACAGAACATGCCAGACTAGGAAAAAAAAAGGCAGTCAAATGACAAAAGGAGAGTCCCAACTACTGGTAATAGAGTGTGGTTTATGTAATCAGTGTATGTGCAGAAGATGTGCAGAAAGGAAGCTGAAATGGGGGATGAAGGCAGCCTACGTGACAATTCTGTCCAAAATAGCTCTACTAACACAAAACTTTTCATTATTTCCCTAATAATTCTAATTCTAAACCCCAAAACCAAACTATTGCCACTGAGTCAACTCTGACTCATAGCAACCCTATGAGAGACAGTAAAACTGCCCTGTAGGGTACCCAATAGCTGCCACTTATTGGCCCCAAACGGGATTAGCTACTTTACCTCAAACAGTTCACTTAATCCGGAGTACAGTACAACCACAAACTCCACAATATTACTCCCAACTGGCTAAAGCAATTTGAGTAATTTGAGATTTGGGGAGTATTAATATGCCTAAAGTATAAGGCAGAGCTTTGACGGTGCAATGGTTAAGTGTTTGTCTGCTAAACAAAAGGTTGGCAGTTGGAAACCACTTGCTGGTCCTTGGGAACCTTCTGAGGCAGCTCTACTCCATCATATAGGGTCACGAGGAGTCAAAATTGACTCGCCAGCAATGGGTTAAAGCACAAGGCACATGTACATGACTGATTCCAAAGTGTCCTTCTGACAGAAAAATAAATAAAGGAAGATAACCAAGTGGTACTTGGCTGGCTTGGCTGACCAAACTATTAAAGGGACATTAAAAATATTTTTTTTTTTCCTCTACAGCTACTATTTGTTCAAAAAAAAAAAAAAATAGCAAAGGGAAAAGCTTGTAATAATACCTATGTGCTAATCAGAGATAGGGAGATTCCAACTTATCCCAAAGGACCAAAAGCACAAAAGTTCTGAACTTGCCTTTTTCAGCTTAACCATGTATTTTAAATAAAGAATCATCAATTATGAGGATCCTAAATCCAATAGTTTGAAACTCAAAACGCTGAAATGCAGTTATTTCCACCCTGGGGCTTCATAAGCGCCTCTTCTCTGAGAGGGACCCGGACATTTCAGATCTGCAAAAGTGGCACAAGGTGGCTACTAGGATCCCCAGGGCCTTTAGTTGTCTCTCTCCCAGCTACCACTGCGATCTATCACCATGAGAACAAGGTAGTTATTCCTCTCGTGCAGTGACAGAGGGCAAGATACCAAAAATGCAACTGAGATATGGAAACCACAGGTTCACATAACTACCTCCAGGGTGTGAGTCCAGGTGTGGACAGAAATCCCCCATGCATTCTCTACTGGATCTCTAGTAAAAATAATGAACAAGAGGAGATAATGAAATGATATTCTCAGAAGTTAGCACACAGGATCCATTTCTGGCATCATAAGTAGGGTAACTATACTTCATGTTTTCTATGGACAGTTCCAAGGACAATTCATACCTATTGTTCTAGTATCCCATCTGGCTTCCATTTTTTGTCCTCAGTTTTTCATTGTTTAACAAAATATTATCAGCATTTTATTTTAAAAATGGTTTCTGAAAGGAATTATTTCAGAAACTGGACAATATAGTAAAACTAATTTACAGTTCAATAAGTAAATATTCTTAAAAGTTACAATAATTCGAATTATGCTACCCTTTCCCTCCAACTCTCATTCTCAAAAGTTTCCTGAATTGGACAATGAGTAGCATCACTGTACTCATAAATCACTTATTTTTCTGTGCAATTCTTATTTAAAATGGACTCTGTTGTTTCTTATTGTGTTATATGTATAATCTGACCTCATAAGGTAAATATATTCCTTGGTCTTATACTCTACATAGTTTGCTTTTTAGTATTTTTCAGAAATAAGAGATGCACCTCTGCTCAACAGATAGGCATTTCAGATCTTCAGTAATATTATAATCGAGTCTGAATAGTTAGCAGGTAGTTATAAGTATTTCCTTGAAATATTCACCTATGCTGTTCTCTACTCATTCACTCAGAAAACTCTGTTTCCTCCATCCTCCATTTCTGACCATCAACATGTTTTCCTACTAAACGTTTACTTCTTTTTTTAGCTCTGCTAGCACTGTCCTTGTTTAGGTCCAAATTATCTAGCTCTTAGTCAGTCTGCTTCCGGTCTGGTCTCCTTCAAAGTCATCAACACAACAACCATATAAAACTCTAACCTCAGCAAGCTCATCACTTCCCTGATTAAAACTTTTTCGTGATTTTGATTAGCTGGATCAAGTCCAGGCTCCTTGACTGAACACAGTAGACCACCCTTCCTATTACTATAAATTCTCACGTCTCGTAATGATACGTTTTGGACTTAACAGCTCTAGGAATCCTGAGTTGCTTCTACTTCCTTCCCTCACGCTCCTCCAAGCCTTTTGTCCTCTGCCCATGCTTTCTCCTCTACCTGCAGTGCTCTCTCCTCACTTTCCTACTTCATCTGGCTTACTGCTACCCATCTTAATTTCTTGTACAAGTGAATAGTTGCCTTGGTTTCTTACCCACAGAGCGTGGAAGCAGCCTTAGAATCCTGAGGTCATTATCCATCAATTGGCTAGAGTTGTCAACATGGACAAAATTTACTTGTCTTTCTAAATCTAAATTATTGCTTTATGTCATTATTTTGATTCACTAGCAAAGGTTTGATTCCCATGGTTACAAGAAGCTAACGAGTCTAACTAAAAGGATGGATTGTGTAACTGAGCAGATTTCATCATCAATCAACGCAAAGCACGTGGGGAGTTATCACCACTATAGCACCACGAGCCAGTAGTAGTAGTGAGAGATTCAAACAAAAGAAGAATGGACACCATTTGTTCTTTCTCAACTGAATCTTTCTGAGTAGGGGCAACACCATGAACAGGATCCCATACCAGGCATTAAGTTTCAGAGAGCATACAAACCAAACTAATGTGTCAAAAGAGTAGTAGAATGAAAGCTGTAATTGGATCAATCAAATAATTGAAAAACCTTTGCAAATTCATAATAAATTAAAAGAAATGGAGAAGCCAGAAATACACTTTTATTACATATTGCAAAGCCTTCTGGAAATCTTAACTTTGAGGTCCAGAGAACAGTATTTAAAGGGAATACAGAAATACCCATATAACCAATTATTTTATAATCACTATCTTTTCACATATGGCCTCTCACAATTACTTGACCATAATTCTGACTGCTATAACTATTTATTTTTGATAGCTTATGTCTTTAGATACATAAGATTTGTCAATTATTTAGGTTAACTAGACCCCCTGGTGAAAACTCTGGTGGCGTAGTGGTGAAAAACCACAGCTGCTAGCAAAAGCATAGCAGTTCAAATCCACCAGGCACTTCTTGAAAACTCTATGGGGCAGTACTACTCTGTCCTATGAGTCACTATGAGTTGGAATCAACTCAATTCCAATGTGTTTTTTTGTTTGTTTTGGTTTAATGCCGTGGTGACACAGTGATTAAAGCACTTGGCTTCTAACGGAAAGGTCAATCATTTGGACCTAGCAGCCACTCCATGGGAGAAAGATATGGTACTCTGCTTTCATAAAGATTTGCAGCCTTGGAAACTCTATGGGGGCCATTCCACTGTATCCTATAGGGTACTATGAGTTGGAATTGACTCAACAACAGTACCCATTGCTGTCAGGTTGATTTTGACTCATAGCAACCCTAAAGGACACAGTGGAATAGCCCCCATAGAGTTTCCGAGGAGTGCCTAGTGGATTTCAGCTGTTGACCTTTCAGTTAGCAATCACAGCATTTAACCACTATACCCCCAGGGTTTCAGTCAACAACAGTAGGTGGGTTAAATGTTGGTGAGTGGCGTCTGGGTCTTAAAAGCCAGCAGACTGCCATCAGAGGAACAACAATTTGTCCTAACCCACCTGGAACAGATGAAAACCAAGAACATTAAACACACAAGAAACAATGACCCCAGGATACAGAAGGACCCACTTGATTGGGAGACCACATCAGCATGAGACCAGAAGAATGAGAAGGTGCCCAGCCTCCACCAAACACATCCCCGACACGCTACGCAACGTAGAGTCGCTGACGTAGCATGAGAAACAGAGGTATGCAGATCGAGAAGTCTATTAAAAGAGCTGAGCTGATGGTCTGACAGCCTGCAGGTTCCCTGGGATCATGGCCCCTAGACTTGCTGCTGGCCCAGACCTGAAACCAGTACCAGGTCAACACTTCAGACAAAGAACGGACTGGACTGAGGGACACAAAGTGACCTTGTGGTTTGCGTACTTTACGGTTTTATACATACAGGAAGCTTTCCTTCTGGTTTCTCTCTAGAATGGGGAGGAGAGGATCCAGAGGAGGAGACAGGTGTTTGTTAACTGCATACTGGGAGTAAAGAGTGAAAAGGAGGACTGTGATGTCACAGGGTGAGGAAAGCAGACACAGCTGTAGAGAGGTGCACATGCAAAACTGACTAGATTGTATACCTTCACTTAATCATATTTTTTTTAAAAAAAGAAGTTTCATGTTAAATGTTTCCCCTAAAGAAACAGAATATGCAAAATTTTCTGGCACAAACAGAGAAACAATGATGATCAAATTGTTTTTTTCCAATTAATACACCATTCTTCTTTTCTGTCTCATCTCCTCTTTTTCTGTAAACTGTTGTTCTTCTTAGGTATTGTTGAGTCGATTCTGACTCACAGTGAGCCCATGTGACAGAGCAGAACTGTTCTACAGGGTTTTCCTGGCTGCAATTGTTAGGGAAGCAGTTTGCCAGATGTTTATAACTTGGGACCACTGGGTTGATTTGTACCACCAATCTTTTGATTAGCAACCTAGAACTTAATCACTTGGGGCCACCAAGGCTCCTTTTATTTTTTTAATAGCAAAGCAAATTAACAGTTTAGGACCCCATGCTACTATAATCATTTGTAATTTATTTAGTTGATCTGTGCATGGAATTTGAACAGTCAGACAAACCCAAATACATATCAGCCCAAACCAATGGGTGACAGAGCACTTCATTTCAATACAATCTTTAGAAAAATATACAGCAAATTACAATCAGTGGTTATCTCTGGGAGGTGGAATCAGTGCTTACTTTTATTTCTCTTTTTGTTTACATATACTTCAAGATGTTATTATTACAAGCTCACTTAAATTTACTAGTTTTGAATTGTTCACCTACAAATTACATAGCACTTCTTCTCACTAGCCCACTCCCCACTTCCCCGAAAGAAAATCTCTCTCTTCTGTAACAAACCTGCAGGTCTTAACCCTGGTGATACAGCAGTTAAGGTGTTTGGCTGCTAACAAAAAGGTGGGCAGTTCACATCCACAAGCTACTCCTTAGAAACTCTGAGAAACAGTTCTATTCTCTTCTGTAGGCTGACTTAGGAATGAACTTGATGGCAATGAGTTTGGTTTCCACGTTTTATAAGCAAACGTGTATTCCGAAGCACTTACAGTCAAATATGGGACAATATGCATTATTAACAGTTTAGCACTTAGGATATTGTGATTATTTAAACTTATCACAATAACTGCCTTTCAAAGGCTAACATCACTGTCTTATATATCTAATCCCCAAATAAATAAAACCACTACTGTCAAGTTGATTCTGACTCACAGTAACCCTACTGACAGAGTAAAACTGCCCCAAGGCAGTTCCAAGGAGCGGATTAGAACTTTTGGTTAGCAGCCATCGCTCTTAACCAGTGCACCATGGGGGCTCCATCTTAGTTAGTGCTGCTACAACAAAATATCATAACTGGATGACCTTAACAAGCAGAAATTTATTTTCTCATAATTTAGGAGGCTAAAAGTCAGAATTCTGAGTGCTGGCTCTAAGGAATGGCTTGCTTTCTGCTGGCTCTGGAAAAAGGGTCCTTGTCTCTTCTGAGCTCCTGCTCCTCAGTCAACTTCATTTGGCCTGGCATCTCTCTTCCCTCACCTTGGCCTCTACAGCTTGCCTGATGTAATTTCTTTTATATCTCAAAAGAGATTGACTCAAAACATACTCTACACTAACCCTGCCTAATTAACATAACAAAGACAACTCATTCCCAAATGGGATTATAACCACAGGCATGGAGATTAGGATTTACAACACATATTTTTAGGGAACACTATTTGATCCTGGAAACCTTGCTAGAGTAGTGATTAAGTGCTACAGCAGCTGACTAAAAGGTCAGCAGTTAAAATACACCAGGTGCTCCTTGGCAACTCTATGGAGTTCTACTCTGTCCTATAAGGTCACTAGGAGTTGGAATGGACTCAACAGCAATGGGTTTTATCAATCCATGACAATCATCATTACCCTTAAATTTCTAATTAATTTTTTTTTAAATAAATGGATCCTTTAAAATGCAGAATTTGTTCTCTTAAATACTGGATGTATGTATTCGATTTTATAAGGCATGGATGTATTATAGTAAATGTTAGCCCACTGAAGATGGTATTGTAACTTACAGAATGTATATTCTCTATTTGGTGATTTGAAGGACTGGTCTTTTGGGTTGGGGACATTCTGTTCTAGGCAAGCACACTAACAAAGAAGGCTATAGAATACAATGTTTCTTGCCTAAGAATATGAATAGGTAGATAGCAGATTGGGTAGGTAGGCAGTGAGATGGATGTAGAGAGACATGAAGAGACTAGCAACTACTGGCAAAATAACTACTTTGACGTCCAGGAGAAAAAAAAATGTGTAATGAACAGAATCACAACCTGCAGAAACAGAGTTTGCAGATGACCTTCTATGACACAAAAACAGCATGTTTAAAGGGGATAGTAGGGTAATAATATAAGCCAGAAGGAAATTCCTAGCAAAAGCCTTGGCATGAACCTGCCATGCCTTAGCCAGCATGTTAACAGGAAAAAAAAAAAAAAAAAAAGCCTATTCTTAGGCCAAGCTTTTAAGTAAACAAGTATTTCTACTTGTATTGGTTGTGGATGTATGTGTCATCCCTCCAAGATCCCAAGAAAACCAAAGGAGGAAGTAAGGATAGTTTCCAAAAATTCCCAGTCCTAAATTGCCTCACTTCTCCTAGTGCACACCCCGTTTTCTTGTATTTTTAGGCAGAAAAGGGAAATATAACAGTTTTCTATGCTATAACTTCAATTTTAAACTATTCTGGTTGTTATTATAAAAGTAAGACTCATGCTAGATACTATTCAGATATAGAGACTAGAATTTTATGACATGATTGCTGGGATATCAAAATTTTCAAAGTTAATAGAACAAAAATCTATTCTCACCATGGTTATAACTAGCTGTCTCCAGCCTTAGTCAGTGGCCCAATCCTTTCCATTTTTCCTTATGGGGCTACCAAATTTCTGTACTACTTTACTGTGACATTTGACCTCATTTTTTCATCTATAAAATGGTGAGATTTATTCACAATTACTTCTTGTATCACTGTGTAAATTTTAAAAATCATTTTTGTAGACTTCGTAAGGTCCCTTAGTAAGGACCTTCGTAAGGTCCAAATAGGGAAGCCCTGTTGGCATAGTGGTTAAGTGCTACGCCTGCTAAACAAAAAAGCTGGCAGTTCAAATCCACCAACAGCTCACTGGAAACTCTATGGAGCAGTTCTATTACGTCCTATTAGGGTCATCATGAGTCAGAACTGATTTCACAGAGGTGGGTGTTTTTTGGTTTAATGTCACATTTACAAATAATCTTTAACCATAATTACTGGACAGCCGGCTAATGCAGCTAATTTGTTTAAAATTTTGATTCTAATAGTTATTTTTTCAGATTTCCATATAACATAGAGAAAGTACCCCAAATTAATTCCTCATGCTAGGGGATGATTTAGTAATCTGACATTTTACCATGTTAGCTTTCCCCCAAACACCTAGTAGGGATCCATTATGTGCTAGAAAATATCTGAAGTGTTGGATTTATAGAGATCAATTAAAAAAATCTGAGAGTAGAATATTAAAATAGCTGTAGGGTTTCAGAAAGAGTATAAATGAAGTATAAATTAGGGATAATATTGTTCCTGATACAGGGTCATTGTGAGGGATGGGGGCATTATATAGAAATAATTTATCACAATTCACGAAATACAGTAGGACTCAATAAAATGAAGTTACTACACATTAACTCAACAAATATTGTGAGCATCTACTAAATGTCAGGTTCTAATAACCAGAAAAACAGCAGTGAATAAAACAGATAAAAATTCCCATGGTGAAAAGACTGACGGAGAAAATAAAAACAGAAATAAATAAGGGGAAACCACAGAGAGGGAGGTTTGCAATCTTCATGAAGAAGGTGATGTTTAAGAAAAGCCTGATGGCGGCCAGGAAGGAAGGGCATGAAGACGTTCCTTTTCAAACCAGCAGCCACAAAACCCTGCAATGAGATAACAACTCAGGAAAGTGCTCATCCAGTGTTCCTGATGTCTGATTTGCTCTTCTGATAGAGTCACATAAAATGAAACACAAACCCCAGCTGGAGAGCCCCAGGGCTTCCTCCGTGGGCAGAATCTTCAGGTCAAGAAAATGGAAGATTAAAGACCGCAGACCTGTCTCCCACTGTCTGAGCTCAGGCTAGCCTTGCTTCACTTCTCCTATCAAAATACATGTGAATTCTTTAGTGTATCAGCAGGAAAAAAAATGTATTCTATTAGATGTTGCATTAAGATTCTTATCTTCCATGTTGCTTCTCTCAGGCCAAAAAAAAATGTTTCCTGGGAGAAAGATTGCCCAGATAACACCCTGCCTGGTGATAAAACATAATTTCAGCTATGGTTGTGCAACCACAGTAAGAACAATCTGATTTGTAGCTGCATGTGAAAGATAGAAGATTCCTGACAAGACCTTTTGTTTTCTTGTTTTTTCCTCTCTTTTTTCCCCACACTGGGTGTGTCAGTCTTGAAGCAGTTCTGTCAGAATGCAAAGCTCAGAGTAGACCCTGGGCATTGAATCCAGTCTCTGTAGCCCCCAAATACATACAACACTGTGATATTTACAAAGTTATTTATCAGTTACTCTCAGGTTCTTAATGAAGTTGGAACCTCCTATCTCAATGAAACCAATTTCTCCTACCTTTTTATCTACACGTTTTGTAGATAAAAGCACTTGAGCTAGGAGGAGTACTCCGAGATAACGGTGTGGCTGGTGTGATTTCACCTCTACCAGGATACCCTCTTTGAGTCTCTCACTCAAGTTCCACTTAGTGGCCTGCCACATTAACAGTGGTTAAAAGACAATTCTTGGTGATGAAAATCATCAATTGTTTATTCCCTAATGTGAGTAAAGAATCCTGAGGGTCTGTTGCTCTTGTGGAGTAAGAAGCAGGAAACGACTGAGAACATCACGCATCTCAAGGAAGAGAGCGCTGACGTCCACATCAACCTCACCGTCACCATTACATCTGAGTGTACTCTGAGTCAAGTATGGGAGAATCTATCAGCTCTGAGTAAAAGCTCTGCTAACTTACAGTGTAGCTGAGATTGTCCTTCAGGTATTTGCACAGGTACAAAAGTAAATTTATTATCTATCCATTGCCTTTGAGTTTATTCCAACTCACAGCAATCCTACAGAGCAGAGGAGAACTGCCCCATCAAGTTCTGAAGGACTGCCTTGTGGATTCAAACAGCAGAGCTTTCGGTTAGCAGCCACAGCTCTTTAACCACTATGCTACCAGGGTTTCTGAAAGTATTACAGGGGAATAAAAATCTGCCAAAGTAAAACTGTTGTGAAAAAAAGGTGTTGTAGCAGTGCTTCAACTTCAATCAGATACCTGGAGGCTTCCAGAAAAGACCATGAGTGCGGTCCTTAGCATCACTTCATGTTTATACAATGAATGATTTCAGTGGGGTTTGTTGTTCCTGTCTCCAGCTATAAACATAATACTTGGATACCACAGAAAACTGGAGACATAGACAAAGGTATAAAGTAGAAAACAAAATAAACATCATCTCACTGCTAGAGAAAATTGAAAATTAACTTTTGATTTATTCCTCCTAATCTTTTATTTGATTTTTTTCACTTGAATACACAATTTTCTCCCGTACACCCAAGTGACTAAAAACCGAAACCCACTGCCACTGAGTCGATTCCAATTCATAGTGACCCTATAGGTCAGACTAGAACATCCCCATAGAGTTTCCAGGTGACAGTATTATGTATATGGATTACTACTCTGTTTTTTCCCATGAATGCACGTAAATTTAAACCATGAATATATGAAAATTTACTTAAAACATGTTGTTTGCAGTGGCTACACAATATCACTTTATATGTAGAATAATGGAACTAATTATTAGCCACATGTATGTGTATATATGTATATGCTTACATGTATTTGTTTTGTATTTATCTGTATTTTTAGTTTAAAAATATACTGATACACACAGTTAGTTTTAAATTTTTTCTATGAGCAATTAATTTTTTATGTTACCTCCTTGAAGTAGAATGTTATTTTTATGCAAATAATACACACATTCTAGGTTTGTTTGCCAACCTTGCCCATGCCCTGAAAAGTATTTTTGTTAGTATACCATGCTATATATATATATATATATATATATATATATATATATTTTAAACAACAACATGTATGAAAGAAAATTGGTATAGTGATGCTTATGAAAATACTTTGTAGCAGGTCAGAGTGTGGTTGGCAAACAAAAGTAGAAGGTGTGTATTATTTGCATAAAAATATAGTAACAGGATAAGACTTGATTTATGACGATATTGACCCCTAACTACTCTCCTCTCCAAGCACAAACACATATACAACAAGCTTAAAGACAAGAACGCTAGCTACTCAGAAAGGATGCAGGCCAGAGAATAACACAGTCCTAGATCTCTCTCCTGAGCAGGCAATACAAGTTCAATTGCTGGAGGCTTTGGTAAAGAGGGAAAACTTGGTTGCATCGTGGTTAAGTGCTACAGCTGCTAACCAGAAAGTCAGCAGTTCAAATCTGCCAGGCACTCCTTGGAAACTCTATAGGGCAGTTCTACTCTGTCTCTAGGGTTGCTATGAGTTGGAACTGACTCAGTGGTAATGGGTTTTGGAAGTGAGGGTGGCTATTTACCAAGTGGTTATAATTTTAAAAACCTGCTGACACTGAGTCTGTTCTGACCCATAGCAACCCTAAAGGACAGAGTAGAACTGCCCTATATTGTTTCCAAGTAGTGCCTAGTGGAGTTGAACCACCAACCTTCTGGTTAGCAGCTGCAGCTCTTAACCAGTAAGCTACTAGGGTTTCTAAGGGGCTATTTATCAATCATTTCAATATTTTAACCATCCACATAGGCACGCCAGAGTGTATCATATGACTATCAGAACTATTCTTGATATATAACGCCAACTTACCTTCAAGAGAATTTTGTTTCATTTAAATCCTTACTGTTTGTACATGAAAATGTCTAAATCACCATAACCTTACCAATACCGCATATTACTGGTTTTTAAAGTAGCAAATTGTTTTCGGTAGTAATGCGAACTTTTCTTCTTATATTTTGTTTTGAATATAGTCTTAGTTAACTAATCAAATATTTTTCATCATTGCTATTAGTTTGATATTGCTAATAGAAATAGAAACTACAAGAGACCCTGGGCATCAACCCCAATCTCTATTACTCCCAAACCCACTACAGCATACACTACTATTAGGTTTGTTGTTGTTAGCTGTCATCAAGTTGATTTCAACTTACAGTCACCCCTGTGTTACAGACTAGAATTGTTCTATACAGCTTTTCTGGCTCTAATCTTCACAAAAACAGAGCACCAGGTCTATCTCCCCTGGTACTGCTAAGTGGGTTCCAACCTCTAGCCTTTAGGTTAGCAGTTGGGTGCAATGGATTTGTGTCATACAGGAACTTTATTATTTAGTTTGCTATTGTTGTTAGCTGCCGTTGGGTTACAGAACCGAACTGTTCCCTGGGGTTTTCTTGGCTGTGACCTTTACTGAAACAGTTTGCCGGGACTTTTCTTCCACAGAGCTGCTGGGTGGATTTAATCTGCCAACCCTTGGGTTAGCTATCAATCATAAAATCTTGTCCCACTCAGGCTTATATCAGTTTGCATGAATATGCGTATTAAATCACAAAGTTTTGTTCTATAGTGAATATAAATCACAAAGTTCTATTCCACAGTAAATGTTGGGAAGAAGTTTATTTACCAATTAAGAGACTAGTTCCCAAACTGGCACTAGAATTGGTAAATATAAATTTGTCCCTCAGCAAAATTACTGCTAACAACATGCCACACTTTCAACTATGTACTAAACTATCAAAATTGCTAAGGAAAAGCACTAAAATGCCAAGAACAAAAAAATTGAGTACCTACCATCTTGCTTTTTATGTATTTTACCTGTTTCAGTCCATTGCTGCAATCTTATTAATTCGAAGGTTTTACAACTGAGCTGATTTGCTTTACTAAGGTTATAGTCATTTAATGTGCAAGCAATGATAGTTTTGTCTTCGCTCTGCTCATTATCCCTTGTTTTCCTGTTTCAAGCCTTACTGCATCAGGCAGAACAATCTTGTTTACTCTGCTTTTAATGACAAAAACTCCAATGTTGTAGCACTATGTTCTGTTCTCTCAAATCCGTAACATGTCTGTCTTTAATAATACTCCCATGTTAACTGAAAGTTTAAGTAAAATACAGTGAGATAAACTATTGTAGTATAATTATAGAGAGAATAGCTTATGTTTTAATTACATAATTATGAATGCCTTTAACAATACTTGTTTGAAGACTCAAACCACGGTTATTGGACACATAGAGCCCTACATTCTACAGATTTCATTCTTCGTGGATCAACAATCAACATCCACAGAAGACACAGTCAAGAAACCAAATGACATATAGCATTGGGTAAATCTGTGACAAAAACTGTTTTACAGTGTTAAAAATCGAAGATGTTACTTTAAGGACTGAGGTGCACCTGATCCAAATTATAATCTTTTCTACTGCTTCATTTGGATACGAAAGCTGAACAATAAAAAAGGAAGACTGGAGAAGTATGGTGTTGGCAAAGAATATTGAAGATACCATAGACTGCCATAGAATGAACAAATCTGTCCTGGAGGGACAGTGAGGATGGTAAAACTGCATCTTGCTTACTTTAGACATGGCATCAGAATACACTAATTTTTGAAGGGTATCATGCTTTGTAAGGTAGAGAGTCAGCAGAAAAGAGGGGGAGCCTTGATGGTCCTCAGGTGCTGTCTTATTTGTAAAAGGTGTGTGTTGATGACTTCTAAGCTCTTTTTTTTAAGCCTCTGTATGAAGGCTAGTGCCTATGTGTTTTTGAACAAGAAAACTACCTAACTTCTCTCAACAAATATCAAAGAATTACCCAAAAGAAAAACTGAAAAGCGAGGTTCCAACTAGCTTTATTTCACATGAGTTGCCTCAGTAGATTTAAAAAATTATGTATAAATACATATACAATTACATTACATACAGTATGGTTGGAAACCCTGGTGGTGTAGTGGTTAAGTGCTGTATGTCTGCTAACCAAAAGGTTGGCAGTTCAAACCCAGTAGATGCTTCTTGGAAACTCCATGGACCAGTTCTAGTCTGTCCCATAGGGTTGCTATCAGTCAGAATTGACTCAATGGCAATAGATTCGCTTGGCTTGGCTATGGTATGTTCACTAAGTAAATACTGGTCAGTTTATAAAAAAGCAGAAATCTGAATAAGATTATCATAATTGTAATTATGTCTAACCCTTAAAAAACTGGCTTGGATTTGAACACAGGAACTCCACAGTGGAGTAGACAAAATAACTCTCCCTTAAGCAGAGCCCAGAGCAAGGAAAGCACAATGCTCATCACTGCCTTCCATAGCATTTTTCCAGGCATAGATGTACATAGTATAAATTAATAGTCTTCTCCCTTACCAAAAGGGAAATGGGCTTTCTTTCCTCCATGTGCCATCTAACATAAAGACAACAGTCATTAAAAGTTGGACAATAATGAAGTTCCATTGGGTAATTTTATTTTTAGATGCTCCAATGTCAAAAGTGGACCCAAAAGTATTTTCTATGAGATTTAGAATACAATGCAATTTCTCTCAATACTCAAAAGCAGTTGCTGAAATTAGCATGGCATGATTATTTCAAAATCTTGAATAAAGCAATCCTAGTTTCTCACTGTGTGTCATTAAAGCACACAGACAAATTCATGCACATGTACACACACCACCTGTACCTCCCTGTACAAGGGAGTAGCTCTGTAAAAGCTACAGAAAACATGTTCTGCATTCTATTCAGTATTCATTTTCCTCCAGATTTCCTCTCTGTTTGTTTTGCGGCATCACATAATATTTACTTCATACATTTCCCTAACCTTTCAGCATATAATCTACGGATAAGAGTGCTTGTTATCTCTTGCATCTCATTGACCCAGTAGATTATTTAAAGCCTACATAAAAAAATAAAAAAGTTGTCACTGATTTCCCATCTTTTGAACTAGTCAGAATACAAACAGTTCTTGGTTTCTGAATTGTGATCCAGAATACCTTTTATAAAAATTTTACTTTCTCTTTTAAAATGTGGAATCTCTCCACACTAGAAAAGGGAAACAGAAGATAGAAATGGTATATATGCACCCCCTCCTCATGTTTCAGAATAGAAACCAAATTGGCACCCCAAAGCACATAAACATTAAGTGCTAGAAAAAGAGACATTTCATTTAGAAAAGTTTTTGGTTTACAAGCCCTGTTGGTACAGTGGTTAATGCACTTGGTTGCTAACCAAAGATCAGCAGTTTGAATGCACCAGTTGTTCCTCTAGAGACAGATACGACATTCTGGTCTTGCAAAAATTTACAGCCTTGGAAATCCCATGGGGCAATTCTACTCTGCCCTATAGGGTTGATGTCACAGATTGAATTGTGTTCCCCCTAAAACTGTTGTCTGTCAATTTGACTGAGCCATGATCCAGGTATTGCATGATTTTCTTATGTTATAAATCCTGTTTCTATAATGTCAATGAGGGAGGATGGTAAGTAGTTGTGCTAGTGAGGCAGGACTCAATCTTTAAGATTGCATTGTGCTTTGAGGCAATTTTATGGGATATAAAAGAAAAAAAATGAGCAGAAAGTTAGGAGACCTTATATTACCAAGAAAGCAGCATACGGAGTACAGCATGTCCTTTGGGCCCTGAGTCCCTGCACCTGAGAAGCAGCTTGATCAGGGGAAGACCAAGGACAAGGACATTCCCTTAGAGCTGACAGAGAGAAAGCCTTCCCTTAGAGCTAATGCCCTGAATTTGAACTTTTAGCCTATTTTACTGTAAGGAAATAAATTTCTCTTTGTTATAGCCATTCACTTGTGGTATTTCTGTTATAGCAGCACTAGATGACTAACACAGTACCTGTGAGTCAACATGACTTCATGACAGTGGCTTTGTTTTGTTCATTTTTTTGTTTGGGGGATAAGTTTGTTTGTTTTAATATGCTTTTACAGCATGTTAGGAGAAGTGTCACACAACTATGAATGCAGAAAGAGCAATTATTTGTGTTAGAGATCTACAGAACATGTTCTACATGTGTCTGGTGAACTAAGAGAAGATCACCTAGGAAGAGAAATGTGTGAGGCCTAAATATTAAGACTGAAAAGGAAACCTTAGTGATGCATTGCGAGAGGAGACCACCAGATACCAAACAGGGTCAAAGGCCTCATTTGCCAGGGATGGGAGCCAGTGATCAATGTGGGAGAATACTCAAGTCACAGGATAATGTAGTCCTCTCAGATACACTGTAGACCATAGATTGCATGTAGAGATTGTTCTGTAGAGTCATAAATTGTCCTTCTGCATTGTGCTTGCAGACAAGCAAGGGCAGACTAGGAGATTCCCATCTCCCAAGTGCTATTTCACACCAAGTGAAACTGGGTGCCAGGCGCCCCCAAAAGACACTGCTTTTTCATGCCAAGGGCACCTAGACATAATGATTTCAAATGTATTGCTTTTGATTTTATATAGCTTTCTTGGGTAGTGAAACCTAAATACACGTAGTTTGAATTTCTCTAGGAGTTCTTCTGTTTCAGATACATTTCTTAAGAAGAGTGACTTGAAAGGGTACACCTATTCTCCCCAAGGCAGAGACTGTTATTAATACAGTCAGAAGAACTCTGGGTGTTGCCCGCTTTGTTAAGAAGAGTTCTCTGTATTAGCGGCTATCACCACCTTTATGTAAGGAAGCACTATGCCAGCCAAATGTTCCTTCCTCTAGATAGCCTATAAGCATCTGGATAAATTTACATTTGAGAGTCAATTAACTTTATATTAAAAGGTCAATTAACTTGGCCGAGAGAGATTGTTTTTGATTACTTTGCCTTGTAGGACCTTCTCTTCTTGTCCAAGTGACACTACCAAATGATGGTCACATTGCCTCTTGGTTTCCTGAAATGCATATTCAAAACATTCTGGAAATGACTGGCTTGGTTAAAAGAATTAACAGAACATTCTTTGGGCAATTCATCACTTTAATCTTCTGGACCCAGAATAATAATAATCGATAACATAATATTTTAACTTAAACACTACATGTTATTCATGACATATCCTTCATTATTTGTTCTTATTGTTTTCTATTTTCTTAGTGAGAGGTGATAGTAAAGTAAAGTAAAATGATATTAAGGATTACTCTATAGCCATGGCTATATCAAAGTACATTGTACCCAAAATAAATAAGTAACATCAAAAGCCGGCTATCCCATTCCATTTGAGAAAGTGTAGTTATTTTAGTGCTAGTAGAGGTCAAAATTCACTCACATATGTAGAACTATACCACTTAATAAACTCAAAAGCTTAACACTTCACATATGTTTACATATACACACAATTATTAGCTAAAATATATCCATAATGTTAACATACTTCATATATTAACACATTGGAAATATATTAATATCCTTTTTTTATTAATATATTGAATAAAACCTCCAGAAGACTATAAATTTAAAAAAAAACATACTATTCAGGAGTTCTATATAATGCAAAGTCTCAAGATAAAATCCTTATTGCCTTATTATTGCACAGGGGACTGATCCTCACATGACAGGAGCAGTAACTGTGAGACATGTATTTTGTTTTACAAGTTGCTGTAAAAAAATTAGCATAGAGCAATTAAAAAAAACAGCTGGGGGCAGGGAAGGTACAACTGGCAAACAAACATAGAAGGCCTGTGTTATTTCTGTAAAAATACAGTAACCTTAGTTGAGGTAGTATTGCTCTCACTAGTTTTAATAAGTGATAAAGCAAAGGAAAACAGCTTTGCTACAGAAAGTGTCATTGAACAGAATTACGTTTTAGTGAAATGCAAATTAAAAAAATGTTGTTCATACCTGCACCTCCACCTATGCTTAGAATTTTAATTTCTGATTTCGTGTCTCCAATCCTGAAAAAAAAATTTACATAGTTTAGGAAAAATGTGCCAGTTCTTCTACAAAATCTGATTATTAAGTCTAGTTGAAGTCAGCATGTAGTCTACATGAAGCCAACATGAAAATTCCCCATGATTTCAGTGGCTATACTACATCAACAGGGAATTGCCTAAAATTCAAGCCGGATTCAGAAGAGGACATGGAATGTGGGCTACCATCGCTGATGTAGATGGATCTTAGCTAAAAGCAGAGAATATCAGAAAGATGTCTACCTGAGTTATATTGACTATGCAAAGCATTCAACTTTGTGGATCACAACAAATTAAGGATAACATTGCAAAGACTGGGAATTTCAGAACAATTAATTGTGCCTGTAAGGAACAGATACACAGACCAAAATGCAGTTGTTCAAATAGAGCAAGGGGACACTGCGTGGTTTAAAATCAGGAAAGGCAAGCATCAGAGTTGTATCCTTTTACCATATCTAGTCAATCTGTACACCAAGAAAATAATCCAAGAAACTACACTACATGAAGAAGAATGAGGCACCAGGATTGGAGGAAGACTCATTAACAACCTGCAATATACAGATAACACAACTCTGTTTTCTGAAAGCGAAGAGGACTTGAAGTATTTACTAATGAAAGTCAAAGACTGTAGCTTTCAGGGAAATCCCTGTGTTGTAGTAGTTAACTGCTATCTCTGTTAACCAAAAGGTCAACAGTTCAAATCCACAAGGTGCTCCTTGAAAACTATGGAGCAGTTCTTCTCTGTCCCGCAGGGTCACTATGAGTCAGAATGAACAGCAGTGGCCTTTTTGGTTTGGTAGCACGTCAACATAAAGGAAACAAAAATCTTCACAACTGGACCAATAAGCAATATCAACGATAGAAGGAGAAAAGATTGAAATTGTCAAGAATTTTATTTTACTTGGATCCACAATAAACATCCACGGAAGTAGTCATCAAGAAATCAAGTGATGTATTGCACTGGGCAAATGCATTGCAAAAGAGCTCTTTAAAATATTCAAAAGCAGAGATACTACCTTGAGGATCAAGAACGTACCTGACCCAAGCTATGATATTTTCAATCAGCTCATATGCATGCAACAATAGAACAATAAATAAGGAAGAATAAAAAAGAATTGATGCTTTGAATTACGGTGCTGGTGAGGAATAATGAATATACCACGGTCTGGCAGAGAATGAACAAATCTGTCTTGGAAGAGGTACAACCAGTAGGTTTAAAAGTGAGGATGGAGAGACTGTAACTTGCTTACTTTAAACATGTTATCAGTAGGGACTGCTCCCTATGAAAGACACGATGCTTGGTAAAGAAGAGGATCAGTGGAAGAGAGACAGCTCCTTGACAAGATGGACTGACACAGTGACCACAAGAATGGACTGCAGCACAGCAACAATTGTGGGCATGGTGTAGGAGCGAGGAGTGCTTCATTCTGCTGTACACAGAGTTGCTATGAGTTAGAACTGATTAGATGGTACTTAACAATAACAAAAACATTAAAGTATATTCAGAAATACAGGAAAACAAAAATAGAAAAAGTGAGCAGTTGAGTCAAGTGACATGAAAAACCACTTATTGTAAATGGGAAAGAAGATACGGTAATTTAAATCATCTCTAAAATGTCTGCTTTCTTTCCTTCCTTTACTCCAATAAGAAAATTATCTATTAAACATTTATTATGTGCAACTGGAATGTGCCTATACTAGACACTGATTACACAAAAATGAGTAAGACATTACTTTGCTCTGACGTTGAATAGAGAGGACCAGATGAACTGGGAAACGAATCAGTAGAATTTGCTTTCATACTGATGTGAAGGAATCAGAAAGAAGCACAACAGCACGGTGAATGCTAAGACTTTTGTCTTGATGACAAGTGAAGGCTGGTGCCAAAAAAAAAGCTACAGAATACAGTTTGATGGCAAGTTTATAAATATTACCAAATTTTTGATTAATCTGTATCCAACTGACATTCAGATTTATAAAGTTAAAACTAGGCAGGAGAGACATTACGGTCAGTGATGTATTCTGGAAAACTGTCATAATAAAACGTATGCTCAAAACTAGGAGGAGGACTCCATGACCTTATGTGTTACAAACTTAGAAGAGCAGTGGAGTATTAAATTTAGAAGGGGACTCCATTTGAGAAAAGCAACAAAGCTCAAAGAGGTGGCAGTACAATTAGTAAAGGAGAAAAGCCATCAGGAGTGCCAAAGGTTGCCCTATTGGCACAGTGGTTAAGAGCTTGACTGCTAACCAAAAAGTGAATTTGAATCCAAAAGCTCCTCCTTGGAAAACTTATGGGGCTGTTCTATTCTATCCTATAGCATTTCTATGAGTGTGAACTGAATTGATGGATGGGTTTTGTTTTGTTCTGTGCCAAAAGCCGCAGAATGGCCTATTAAATAAAAGAAGAAAAATCTCCCTGGAATTTGGCAATAGAAATGTCTTTGATAATAGCAACTTTAAAAGAAAACTGAAAGCAGAAGTCAGATGGCAGTAGGATTAAAGATGAATTTAGTAAAGAGGAAGCAGACCCAGAGACTGTGTAGTGGGATGAAAGAGCCAGAAAGCAAAGGGGATAATAGCTAGAAGGGTCACAGGAACTGAAAGCTGGTGTGTGTTTGGGCTTTAGGATGATAAATAAACTTGCTTTTAGGCTCAGTCCTAAGAGCCAGCACAACAGAGTGACAGATAGAAAGCAGAGGTTGAAGCAATGGTTCCTAAGAAAATTGGAGATGATAGTATCCAGGACACATGTGAAGGATTTGCTTTCTCATTCTATTTATTTCCCAATTTATAATTATGATTCTTAATATTTCTTGTTAATTCTCAAAAATGCTCACATATGCAGACAGCATGGTGAGACCGAAGCAGTATACCCAGGTTCAAATTCCAGCTTGGTGCTACATTATCTTGCACAAATTATTTAATCTCTCTGGGCCTTTATTTTATATGAAATATGGTGATAATACTATAGACCTTATATGATTATTAAAAATATCTAACTTATGGATGAATTGTGATGATTATATAAGTTAATCCATGTAAATCTCTTAGTAATGTATCTGCCTAGTACAAGCACTCAACATATGTTAGCAGCTATTATTACTCCAAGCATGGCTAAGCGATTTACATAAATTAGCTCTTTTAATCCTACAACTTCTTTATAAATACTATGAATACTATATTGCCGAGTGCCGTTGAGTCGGATCTGACTCATTGCACTATTGATAATACTATATGATACTATATTTATCCCATTTATACATTCTGATGGTAACTAATAATTATTGAATTCTTAACTAAATTTTAAGTGAGGCTATCAATGCTTTGCATGTAAAACAAATAATACAGAAACTTTCATCAGCTACTGCTATGTACTGTACTCCCTCTACTTCTGCAATCCCCAGAAAAGGCACTGAAGAACTCTTCTCTTGGGAAACAAAATAACCTAATGAATAAATTTTAACACCTTGGTATGTGGACACCTCTAAGGAAACAACTGAGTCTATGCTCTATTACGATATTGAGTGCCCAAATCAACTAAGTCTTGCCCCTAGATACACAAATATTCAAGCTGCTTTTTAGAGCCACTATTTGATTGGGTAGACAGCCAAGGTTCATCACTTAGTTCTAGAATTTATCTTACATAAGAAAAAGAAATTAAAAGGAACTGAAAAAGGGAACTTAGATGGAACATGTGGGAAGCAAATTTTATAATAGAAATAAGAAGATACTGCATTTATGAAACAGGGACAGGATGCCATAAAAAAAGAAACATTTTCCAAAATTAAAAGTATAGAGTAGCCACCCAGACTCTCTGATACCTCTAACAACAAAGAACCAGAAAAACCTCTGAATGGATTATACAGGACATTCTAGAAGCCCTGAATAATAGTGGGAATGCTAAGAGTTCAGACTGGGAGAGCAGGTCCAGAAGCAACTACTTCGGCCATAATTAAACCCACAGCCTGCAGAGGGGCCTGCTTCAGCAAGACAAGTGGAACTATGGTACTGCAGCAGCCAACATCTGAACACAGCAGCAGTATCATGACTGCAGTGCATCTTCATTAGTGGAGAAGCTGAGTTTTGGAGAGCCTCAACTACAGAAGTACAAGGGACTTTTACCTGAGATTCATAAGCTAAGTTCCTGTGAATTCTTGTGGTTTTAACCTTTCCTGTGCTCTGATTTCTCTCCCTTTCCCCACCACTTCACCTTCAATTGTCTCCTCTGAATCAGGCACTAAACTCTGATCCACTACCTGGGCTGAAAGTGGTGCATCTTATGCTCATGCCTTGAGCTATTCTCCTGAACTTGGAGAGGGTCACAAAGGGAGAGGAAAGAAAAAAGTTCTCCTGGCTACCCCAAGCCGGCAACTCAGCCTACCTTTCTCAGTGCATTCGGAGTTCTAACCACCTGGTGACAGGACAGTGGAGTATTTAAGCCTTCAATAATCAAACTAGCTCAAATGACCAGACTATTTGTACACTCACAAACTAAATTGAAGGAAAACTCCCAAAACAAAGAATAAAAAAATCCAATGAAGACTACCTGCAATTACTAAAGATAGAATACAAAAAAGTAATGTTCAGAACACTTCAAGAGATCAGTATTATCAAGACTCAAAAAAAGGCTTAAGCACAGAATAAAATTATCTTTGATGATTACATGGAGGGGAGGGAGGAAGATGGGTATTCATAGGTCAAACAGTAGGTAGAAATAGGGTTAAGTGAAGGAAATGACAGTATGCACCAGGAAGGAGATTAACACTGCTGGACTACACCAGGAATTAAGAGGCTTTCTAAGTATAACCCAAGAATTTGAAAGACAGATCAGCAGGTGCAGGGGGCTGGGGAATATGGTTTCATGGGCATCTAGATCAATTGGCATAACTAATTTTTTTCTTTGGTTTGTTTTTTAAGGAGATGCTCTGTATTCCATTTTGGTGACTGGCATCGGGGATCTTAAAACCTAGCAAGCTGCCATCTAAGGGCATCAATTGGTCCCAATCCACCTGCAGCACAGGAGAACAGAGGACATCAAAGATATGATGAAAATATGAGCCCAGGAGACAGAAGGGACCATATGATGAGGGATACTACATCAGCGTGAGAACAGAAGAACTAGATGGTGCCTGGCTACCACTAGTGATTGCCTTAACAGGTAACACAACAGTCTCTGATGTACTGGGAGAAAAATGGAAGTAAAGATCTAGAACTTTATTATAGGACATTTGATGGTCTAACATCTTGGAGGGTCCCCTGAGGACATGGTTCCTGGACTTGCTGCTAGCCCAGGGCTGAAACCAAGACTAAAGCCAATTCTTCAAATATTGGACTAGACTATAAGACACAGAATGATGCCAGTGAAGTGTGTGCTTCTTGGCTTAAATACATGTATGAGGCTGTCACTGTAGCGCCTGTCTAGAGGTGAGATGGGAGTGTGCAGAGGAAGGGACAGGAGCTGGTTGAATGAATATGGGAAGTAAAGGGCAGAAAAGAGGAATGTGCTGTCACAGGGTTGGGAGAGCAGCTAAGGTTGCATAGTGGTATGTGCGCAGGGTTTTATATGGCAGACTGACTCTGATCATAAACTTTTACTTAAAGCACAATGAAATATATGTGTGTATATATATATGTATATTTTATTATGACTGAGTGAAAGTGTACAATCCAATTTAAATCACCATGCCCACCTATCTGCAGCTACTTCTGCTCTCTTTGCCCAGTGACAGCACACTCCTCCTTTCAATTCTATACACACGTATCCTCTTAACAATCTCCTGTCCTCCCCTCTCTACCATCTCCACTCCCTTTTAGTAAGAGGCCAGTAGGACATCCTATAGATGCATAGAACCATAGAGTGCACACAAGATATGGTCACACTGTGCCCCTGAGTCCAATCCATTCCTGTCCGAAGAGCTGACCTCAGTAATGATTTATGATTAGGCCAAGGGCCATGCTCCCTGGGGAACTTCCAAGCCTTCAGACCATCAGTTTCAGTCTTTTAGTGGAGTTCTTAGGATGCACTCCTCTTTTCCTCATGTGGTGATTGGGACTTGACATTGTGAGCCCCATCACAACTGTCATTAGTGGTGGCTGGGCACCATCTGGTTCTTCTAGTCACATGTTGATACAGTCACTGAGTCATGTGGGTCCTTCTGTCTTCTGGGCTCTTTTTCACTCATGTCTTTGTTGTCCTTGGTAATCATCTGTTCTGGCTGAGTTGGGATCATTTGGTGTACCTCAGAGAGCAGCTTGCTAGCTGTTAAGACCCCAGATGCCACTCATCCATATGGGGTAGAGAAGACTCTCTTAGCAACAGGCTAGTTATGCCATTTGGCCTTGATATCTCCTAAAAGCATAGTCCCCAGACACCCACCCATTACTCTGTCATCGCAATACTGGGTTAAGATTGGAAGGGTTTTCAGGTTATATTGAAGTCCAGTTAAACAGATCTTCTTTCTACTGTATTCAGTCACTGATTTTACTCAACCAAATTTCTACCAACTCTCTAATCTATGATCAGCCCTCTCCCTTCCTCCTTCCCTTCCCTCCCTTGCAGTCATCAAAGCATCTTTTCTTCTGTACATGAGTTTGTTTTTAAGTCCTTATAGTAGGGGTCTCATACAATATTTGTCCTTGTGCCACTGGCTGATTTCAGGAAACTTGTCTTCCAATTGAAATCAGTTTATAAAATGCTTCCTAAAATCGTCATTGTTCTTTACCATTGCATAGTGTTCCATTGAGTATATATACCATAGTTTGTTTATCCATACATCTGTTGTCAGGCATTTGGGAAAAATCTATTGTTTTGCTATTGTGGAGTGTTCTGCAATAAACATTTGTGTGCCTGTATCCGTCTGTGTGATTGCCTTTGACTCTGTAGCATATATTCCAAGCACTGGGATTACAGGGTCAAATGGTGTATCTATTTCCATCTTGGTAAGGAAGTGCCAGAGTGCTTTCCAAAGAGGTTACACCATTTTGCAATCCCACCAGCAGTGTAGGAGAGTTCCAATTTCTCCACAGCCTCTCCAGCATTTGTTGTTTTGTGTTTTCTGGATCACGGCCAACCTTGTTGGGGTGAGATGGTATCTCATCTTTGTTTTGTCTTGGATTTCGTTAATAGCTAATGATCATGAGAATTTCTTCATGTGTCTTTTGTCTGCCAGGATATCTTCATTCTTGAAGTGTCTGTCCATCTCCTTTGCCCCAAATCTTATTGGGTTATTCACCCTTTTCTTGTTGATATTTTGCAATACCTTGTGGATTATTGAGATCAGACATCAATTTGTCATACAGTTGCCAAATATTTATTCCCATTCTGAAGGTGGTTTTTTAATTCTTTTGATAAAGTTGTTGGATGAGCAAAAGTGTCTGATTCTTAGTAGTTCCCATGTATTTATTTCCTCTTCTGTTGATTATGCTTTGTAAGATTTTGAAGTCTAAAATATGTATTAGAACCTCCATTGTTGATCTTACTTTTTCTTGCATGATCTTTATTATTTTCAGTTTGATATTTAGGTCTTTTACCCAATTTGAGTTGGTTTTTATGTAAAGTATGAGATATGGGTCTTGTTTCAACTTTTTGCAGATGGATATCCAATTTTGCCAACACCATTTGTGAGAGAGACTGTTTTTAACCTAGTTTACAATCTTAGGGTCTTTATCAAATATCAATTATTCATAGCAGGATAGTGGCATCTCTGGGGTGTCAACTCTGTTACACTGGTCTACATGTCTCTTTTTGTACCAGTACCAGGCTGTTTCACTACTGTGGCAGTGTAATAGGTTCTAAAGTTGGGTAGTGAGAGGCCTCCCAGTATGTTCCTCTTCTTCAGTAGCAGTTTGCTTATCTGGGGTTTCTTACCCTTCCAAACAAAGTTGGCAATTTGTTCCTCCATCTCATTAAAAAATGTCACTGGAATTTGTACTGGGATTGCATTGTATACATAGATTGCTTTGGGTAAAACAGGTATTTTCACTATGTTAAGCCTTCTCATCCATGAGCAGGGTAGGTTTCTCCATTTACGTAAGTCTCTCTTAGAGTCTCGCAGTAAGATCTTGTAGTTCTCTTTATATAGGTCTCTCATTTCTCTAGTTAGATTTGGACCTAAGTATTTTGTCTTCTTGGGGGCTATAGTAAATGGTATTGATTTGGTGATTTCTTCGTGAATGATATCTTTGTTGGTATAAAGGAATCCTACTGGTTTACTTACACTTATATCCTGATACTACGCTGAACTCTTATATTAGTCTGCGTAGTTTACTTATGGATTCTTTAGGATTCTCTGTGTATAAAATCGTATCATCAGCAAATAGGGAGATTTTTACTTCGCTTTTGCTGATGCAGATGCCTTTTATTCCTTTGTCTTGTCTAATTGCTCTGGCCAGAACTTCTATCACAATGTTGAATAAGAGAGGTGAGAACAGGCATCCTTGTCTAGTTCCTGTTCTCAAGAGAAACTGTTTCAGTCTCTCTCCATTCAGGATGATGGAGTGGGATGGCTTTGCGTAGCTGGCTCTTACTGCATTGAGGAATTTGTCTCCTATTTCTATTTTGCTGAGAGTTTTTAGCATGAATTGGTGTTAGTCAAATGCCTTTTCTGCATCAATTTACAAAATCAGGTGGTTAATCTTTTTTGTTATTTATGTGGTTGATCACATCATTTGTTTTTCTGATGTTGAACCAGCCTTGCATCCCTGATATGAATCCAATTTGGTCATGATGAATTATTTTTTTGATATGGTGTCGGATTCTATTGTCAAGTACTTTGTTCAATATTTTGCATCTAGCTTCATGAGTAACATTGGTTTGTAATTCTCCTTTTTTGTTGGATCTTATCCTGGCTTTGGAATCAGGGTCATCCTGGCTTCATAAAATGAATTTGGAAGTATTCTATCCCATTCTATGTTGTGAAATAGTCTCAGTAGTACTGGAGTTAACTCTTCTCTAAAACCTTGGTAGAATTCTGTAGTGAATCCACCTGGATCAAGGATTTTTTTTGTTGGTAGTTTTTTGATCACTTTTTAAATCTCTTCCTTTGTGATAAGTTTGAAATATTTAAAAAATAAAAATAAAATACAATAACAGAAAATTAACAGGAAAGCTGAAAGAAAAAGTGTCAGAAAATTGGAACTATACATACTCAATCCAGAAGCTCTGGTGTTTGATGAAAAGATGTTTCAGAAAGAGAAACCAGAGAGCAGGAAAGATTATATAATAACAAACTATACCAGAAATGACCACCACTATCCACTGCCATCGAGTTGGTTCTGACTCATAACAACCCCACAGGACACAGTAGAACCATTCCATAGAGTTTTCAAGGAGCTCTTGGTGGATTCAAACTGCTGACCTTTTGGTTAGCAGACACAGCATGTAACCACTAGACCACCAGGGTTTCCACCAGGAATGAAGGATGTGAATATCAGTTGAGAGGTCCCAAAAAGTAAGACTACTACTAAGTGCACGCTGACTCAAGATGACTCCCTGCTTGTCAAAATGGATCTCCCATAGAGTGCTCACTAAGGTTTTCAATGCTGATTTTTCAGAAGGACATGGCCAGCCTTCCTGCCAAAATTAAAAAGACCCACATCTTAACTCAAAAAATTGTAATACTAGAGATAAGATGTGATTCCAAAGACCTTCAAGCAGGGAAAACAAACAGAAATGACAAAAAGGTCATATGATAAAGAGCAGAAGTGCAATGGCATTGATTTCTTAACCACAACTCTAGTAGCTAGAAGACATAGAAAAACATTTTAGTTTTGACATAAAATCATTTTAGCACAGAGTTCTAGGCCCAGCTGAACTACCTAACAAAGATGAGCATAGATCAATGGCATTTTCAAACTTCCAAAGTTTCAGAAATTTTACCTACCATGTACCTACTCTAGGAAAATTCTTAAAGGACTAGCTTGAGGAAAATAAATAAATAAATAAACGTGGCTGAAGAAACCAAGAAAACAAAGCCATGGCATTCAGAACTGAGGAGAGAAGAAAAGAATTCCCAGGAATTGAAGTAAATTCTCTAACCAAGTTATACAGCAAAACAAGGGCAAAATCAATCCAGATTGGAAAAGAAGTACAGAAACTTCAGTAGAAGTGTTCTCATGGGGCAAGGAGGATGAGGATGGGAAAGCTGCAAGATTATTTGATCTGTTTCAATATACTGAGAGGAGTTTACTACTTCTACTTAGGGTATAAGTAGTGATAGGTTTATATAAAAAAACTACAACACCAAACCTAGTGCTGTCAAATCAATGAGGACTCATAGAAACCCTGTAGGACAAGGTAGAACTTCCCCATAAGGTTTCCAAGGAGCATCTCGTGGATTTGAACTGTTGACCTCATGACTAGCAGACATAACAATTAACCACTATACCACCAGCGTTTACTTTTTAACCAAGTAAACAAAAATCAAGAGAATAGCCAACTCTAGCAAAGACAAAAAGCTTACATGAAAGTAAATGTAATTATAGTACAATGCATTTTTCAATTATGAACAATACATCAACAACGGAACCTGTAGCCACTGGGTGGATTCTGACTCAAAACAACTCTATAAGACAGAGTAGAAGTTAACAGCAAGAGCAGCTAACTAACAAGTCAGCAGTCCAAATCCACCAGGTGCTCCTTGGAAACTCTATGGGGTAGTTCTCTGTTCTATAGAGTCAATATGAGTTGGAATCTTCTTGATCACAACAGGTTTGTTTGTTTATTTGTTTTTACTAACTGAAAGTTCAGTGACTCAAACTCACCAGCTGTTCCATGGGAGGAAAATGTGGCATTCTGCTTCCATAAAGATTTACAGCTTTGGGGCAATTTATTCTGTCCTAGAGTGTAGTTATGAGTTGGAATCAGTTTGACAATAGTGGGGTTTTTTTGTTTTGTTTTTTGGTAAGTATGGTGGTATAGTGGTTAAGTTCTATATCTGCCAACCAAAGGGTGGGCAGTTCAAATCCACTAGGTGCTCCTTGAAACTCCGTGGGGCAGTTCTACTCTGACTTATAGGGTCACTATGAGTCTGAATCAACTTGATGACAGCGTGTTTAGTTTCTTGGTTTTGTTACAGAATTGCTCTGCCACATCTTCTCCTGCAGTGTTTTATGAGTTTTAACGACTTCCCTTTTGGTTAACAGTTGAGTACTATAATTACTGCTCCAGCAGGCAAAATTATAGAAACCCCCAAATAACTTAAAGAAAAGTTGTGATTTATTGACATCACAGGGGAAGGAAAATGCATGTTTGTGCAGCTATTTTATGTTTTTTCTGCTATTGATTTTGATTTTGATGGCTTTATGATCTGAGAAGATGCTTTGCATTAATTAAATGGTATGGATTTCGTTTAGAATTGCTTTATGTTGTAACACATGGTATATCTGGGAGAATGTTCCATATGCACTGGAGAGGAAGGTGTAGTTGTATGCTGATGGCAGAAAGTTCTCTATATGTCGATGAGGCCTAGTTGGTTAATTGTGGCAATAAGGTCTCCAGTGTCTTTATTGAGCTTTTTTCTAGACGAACTGTCCAATACTGAGAGCGGAGTGTTGACATCTCCCACTATCATTGTGGAGTGATCTATCTCATTTTTGAATGTAGTCAGTGATTCTTTGATGTATTTAGGTGTTCTAATATTAGGTACATAAATATTGACTATTGTTAAGTCCTGCTTGTGTACTGAACCTTCCAGCAACAGTGTCCATCCTTGTCCATGACAGTGGATTTTACATTAAAATCGATTTTGTCTGAGATTAGAATTGCCATACCTGCTCTTCTTTGTTCATTGTTAGTTTGATATATATTTTTCCATCCATGAATTTTCAGTTTGTTCCTACCTTTAAGTCTAAGGTGAGTTACTTGTAGGCAGCATAGGGATGGGTCGTGTGTTTTGATCCAAGTTGTCACTCATTGTTTCTTCAGGGGAGCATTCAGTCCATTCACATTCAATGTAATTATTGATGCCAAATAGGTATGTGTTTAGTGCTGTCATTGCGATATGTTTATTTTTGTGTTGATGTTTTCTCTGTTTTTCTTACTAGTCTGAGACATTCTTTGTGAGTTGATTTTTCACTTTTTTCAGGGTTGGTTTTGTGGTTGCTGAGACACCTGTATTACATTTCTTGATTTGATATGTTGTGTCTTTATTGTGCTTTACAGCTTCCCCTATGATCCTCCTTAATAAAGTATCTATAAACTCAATTTTAATTACTACCAGTCTTATTAACTTCCTCTCCATATGGAAGGACTATAACAACTGTAGTACATCCCTCTTTTTAATATGATGACATCATAATTTTCATGATATGATTACTGGATCATTTCTTTCACTATTACAGATTCGATTGAGTTTGGAGCCTTCCCTAACTGAGTAAGTTTCTGGATGATGTGTCCTGTGTTTGCTTCTAAAATATAAAGCTAGTGGTCTTGTTCTTCTAAGCCAAGAGATTCCTTCAGTACTTCTTGTAGCTTTGGTTTGGTTTTTACAAAGTCTCTGTTTACAAAGTTTCTGTTTATCTGTGAATGTCTTAATTTCATTTTCATATTTGAAAGATAGTTTTCTAGGATATATAATTCTTGGTTGGAAGTTCTTCTCCTTCAAAGCTTTGAATGGGTCATGCCACTGTTTCTGTGCCAGCATAGTTTCTGCTGAGAAATCCGACGACTTCCTACAGGGTTTCCCTCTGAATGTTAGCTTTGCTTTGAGTCTTGCTGCCTTTAAAAGTTGCTGCTTATGTTTCCTTTTGTTAAGCTTGATTATAATATGTCTTGGAGTCTTTCTTTTGATGTCTACATTGAGTGGTGTTCAATATGCATCTTGGATATCTATATTCTCTTCTTTCATAATTTCTAGAAAGTTTTCTGTCAGCAGCTCAGCAGCAATACTTTCTGTGTTCTCAAGTGTCTCGCCCTGTTCAGGAACTCCAACTAATTGTAGATTGTTCCTTTAATAAAGTCCCATATGCTTCTTCATTTTTCTTTTTCTTTTTTCTGATTTTTCCTGATAGATGCTGAGTCAGTAGCTCTGTCTTCCAAGTCAGAAAGTCTCTTTTCCATTTGTTCCATTCTGTTTTCTTGGCTTTGAATTGAAGTCTTTGATTTTGTTCTTGATCTGTTGGATTTCAGAGTACTGGTGTTCCATCAGATCGAACAGCCTGCTTCATCTTTCATTTTGCTCTGCTGCATTTTGTATAAGGTCTAGGAGGGCTCTACACATAATCCTTTTGTATTCACCGTCTGATAGTTTCAGAAAAGTTTCTTCATCTGGGAAGTTCTGTGGTGCTTTCTTTTGGGGGCCTTCTGAAGCCATGGGTGATTTCTTCATTATGCTTTTATCCAGAGTTTGTTGGTTTGGGGGCATTATGTGAGTTAGTAGAGGCTGAGAGAGATGCTGTGAGGATGGACCACAGCTGTTTCTCTAGGCCATCAAAAATGAAAGGTAAGAAGTATCTGACAACTTCCAAAGTCAGTCAAGTTTTCAGGTATATAGATCCCTCTTCCCAGCTGGCAAAGGAAGCACTTCTATATCCAATCCCAGATGTTATAAACTAGTTCAAAACACAGAGAGGCTACTGCCCTGCTGGCCTTTGCTGCTGGGCCCCATCTGTATGCAACACTGTATAGAATACTGCTTTTCTGCCAGAAAAGCAGTCTCCTCTAGGCAGGCGCTGCCTCCCAACCTAGGAATTAGGTCCAGCTGAGGCCTCTGTATGGGTATATCTCCCTCCCTGTAGAAAAGATGGCATCTGGCACAAGCACCCCATCTTTCTTGGTACAGCCTACTCAATGGTGGAAGCAGGAAAAAAGGCCACAGGTACTGAGATGCACAGATTCCAAGGCCAGGCTCTCAAAATATGGCAATTTTGTCTGCTGATCCCACCAACACTGTGTCTGAGATTAGCTGCTAGTCAAGTCCCAGCTCTGCCTGCTGGCTAAGACAGAGGAAAAAAAGTTAAAATGGCACATTTTCTTCAGTCTGTGAAAGCCAGCACTCACCAAGAACGGGGGTCAGTGAAAGAGAGGAAGTTTTCTGTTCAGTGGTATGAAGTCTAAATTAATAGCCCTATGCCTTGTCCTGGGGCTCATTAGGTGTTCAGAAGGCGCCATTATCAATTCAGGTTTTGGTTTCCAGAGGGATTTATGGAGATGTATGTTTAGTCCGTCATCTTGACTCCACCCTCCTGTGCAGCTATTTTAATACAACAATAGTAAGAAATAGCAGACAAGCATGTTATTTAGAATTAGGAAAGAAAATTCCATTCCATAAGGAAAAACTAAGAGATTTCAAAGTATTGACTGTGGTTGCTTATAGGTAACAGAAATCAGAGGTGGGAAGGGGTCAGGCAAGGGACTACTATTTTTGTTTTAGTTCTTGTGGTTGTAATAAGCTTTCTGGAACCATTTAACGTTTTTTAAAAAGTTGGTGCATGCTTTAACTAAAAATAAAAGTTAAGTAGGCATGTTGCCTACATACAAACAACTTTAAGAAACAATTTTAAAGGACTTTCAGCTAAATCTTATTCTATTCTAAACATTGCCATTAAGAAAAAAATATCATGGTGCAATTTTTTAAGAATTCCAATACTAACCTAACAGTTGATGTTCAAACCTACCCAGAGTCACCTCAGAAGAAAGACCTGGCAGTCTGCTTCTCACAGACCATAGTTCTGAAACCCATATCATGAAAGTGATCAATATGCTGCCTCAGCAGATACTAATGACCTCCTGATAACAAAGGAAAACAGAAACAAAAATGACATTAAGCCCCAGAACATAAAATGGAGAGTTCAATAAACTGAGTGAGCACTGACTGGAAGGAGAAGCAACAAAAAACAGAGATTCCCAGACCAACCAGGCCCTGCCTACTGGTACACGCAGCATGGCCATTTTGGCAAGGCATCTAACAACTGCTGGAAGCGAGGAATCCAGGAAACGAAAGACAAAGACAGTACAGCTGGTAGCAGAGATTCCATGTAAAGCACCAGGAAAGACACCACAATGTGGGCAGAAAGCAGCCCACCTACAGGCCAGGAATGGAATGCCTGTGATGGGGTGAAGTACAGGAGTGGTACAGTTTTGAAATAAGGGAACTAAGGGGGAAGTATCTCCAGAACAAATGAAACAGACCGTCAGTGGAGTCTTAGAGAAGGAGATCTTGTAGACTGGAAGTGCATCGTTGCAGCAGAGAAGAGAAGGAGCTGAGCGGCAGATGAGAGTTCCAACTCCTCTGGCGAATGCAAGAAGGGAGGGAGGTAAGAATTAATGCAGGAGCTGCTGCTCTATGGAGGCATTTGGCCATTTACAGGGGAGACACCCAGAGAAAAGTCAAACCACAGAAAAACAGTTACAGCTCCTCCCCAAGAACACATCCAGTGCAAGCAGTTACCTGCCTGCCTGTCATCTGCATTAGATGGAGCCAAAAGGATACAAACTCAGTTACACCCACCACCCACTCCCTGAGATGCAGGAGTCTTGTACAGATGTGCACAAGCTAAATAACACAATCAACCAACCAGACCTCATTAAAGTAAAACGGAAACAAACAAACAAACAAAAAACCCACTGTCATCAAGTTGATTCCGACTCATAGCAATCCTATAGGACTGAACAGAACTAGAGTTTCCAAGGAGTGCCTGGTGGACTCGAACTGCCAAATTTTGGTTTACAGATGTAGCACTTAACCACTATTCCATTTAGACAAACCATAACTAACGATCCACAAACACCAGAAGATAAACTAGATAACCTGGAGCTTCTGAAAATTTAGCATTTATGCTTATCCAAGACTTCACCAAACGAGTAAACAGACGATATACAGTCTGGGAAAAAAAATCTTTGGCAACAACCTATCTGATAAGGGTCTAATCTCAAAAATATAAAGAATATTGCAACAATTCAACAATTAAAAGTAAAAATCCCCAATAAAAATATGGCACTAACTCAAAAACAAAATGACAATCCAATCAAAATGACAAAGGATGTAAACAGACAATTCACCAAAGCATATTCAGGTGGCCAACAAATAGCATGAAAATCGTTAGCCATTAGAGAGACACAAACCAAAACTACAGTAAGATACCATCTCACCCTTGCAAAAAGGACAATGATCAAAAATCATAAAACAGCAAATTCTGGTGAAGTTCTGGGGGTACTGGAACTCTTATACTTTGCTGGTAGGATTGTAAAATGGTACAACCAATGTGGAAAACCATATGACACTTCCTCAGAAAGCCAGAAATAGAAACACCTTATGATACAATGATCCCTTTTCTAGAAATTTGAGAGCAGTGACACAAATAGATGTATGCACACCTATCTTCACTATAGCACTATTCACAAAGACAAAATAATGGAAACCTCCTAAGTTCCCATCAAGGGATGAACAGACAAGTTGTGGTACATACAGACAATGGAATGCTACACAATGATAAAGAATAAAGAGGAATTGGTGAAACAACTTTTAACATGGTTGAATCTGAATGACATTATACTGAGTAAAATAAGTCAATCACAAAAAGATAAATATTGTACAGCCCCACTGTTATAAAAAGTTACGAATAGATATACACACAGAAAGCAAAGTTCCTGGATGGTTACCAGGGATGAGAGGGAGACAGTGTGGAAATCACTCTCTAGACAGTCGATACTTGTTGCTTTTGGTGATGGGAAACCTTGAGTCAACATCCCTTCCTCTCCTTTCATTATCTTTCTAACCACAAGCTTGTTTTGTGCAATCTTTTTCAGGAAATTACAGCAGATGGTGGCTCTACACTAAATCTGCCCAACCTAGAGTTTGGAACACAAAAGAATGGAGGAGATCATAGCCTTCACCTAGCCCCAGACCCAATTATCACAGGAATGGAAGATACTTCCCAGCCTATGGTTCCACTTGAGACCACTGACATCTGATGGAAGATAATACAACATCTGGACCTCCAAACATGGACATAGGAGGGCTAAAGATAGAGGCTTCTAGTACCAAACCCAACACGTGAAAGCCACTGAAACACAAGGATTCCCACCCCTGGGGACAAGGATTAGGCACTAGGATTGTGTATTGCTCCTTGTCAGCACAGACAATAAACTTTCCATTTTCTGTTCTCCTGGCAGTTAGTGTCCCTCTCATTTCAATCAGATAATAAGACAGGACAAGAACCTGAGCAGCATTCAGTTACAATGGGAAAGGGAATCTCAGTATAGGTGAAGTGGGCACAATTTAACCAAAGTAAATAAAGACACTAAGATATATATGAAAAAAAAGGGACAATTTCAGTAAATGCTACAACATACATGGTTTTTTTAACAACATTGCAAACAGCCAAGAATACGTGTGTAGTTACATTGGTCAATAATGGTTGTATATATGTGTACAGGCAGGCATATGTGAATAAATTGCACATGTGTGTATAGATGTGTCTGTTGGCATGTGTATATACACATTTGTTGGTATTGCATATATATTTACATACATAAAAAGCCACATAGGGGCCACAGTTACAGAAGCTTCCTAGATGTATCCAAACAACTTGTGTGATTGGTTGACTGGGTCAAAAGGCTTGGGATTACAGTCACATTGGGCAACTCAATCAATTGGCACAAGATAGTGTGCTACATCTGAGTTTGGTGAGTAGCATCTGTGGTCTTAAAAGCTTCCAAGTGGCCTTGTACAATACAACTATTAGAGATCAAAAGAGAATGAAAGAAATTATAGACTCAAAGAGGAAAATAGTCCACAGGACTAACAACCCACATGAATCACCTCTCCAAGACCGAGGCCAGAAGAACTAGATGGTGCCCAGCTACCACTACCAACTGTCCTAACCAGGGACCCAATACAAGGACCCAGATAGAATTGCAGAAATAAGTAGAACAAAACTCAAATTCCTAAATAATGCCCAGCTTACCGATAAAGACTACAGGAACTCTTTAGACTATTGCACTAGTCTAAGGCAATACCCTTTGAACGTGGAATTGAAGCCATTTCTGCAGATCACCTCCCAGCCAAATAACACACTGGCTTACAAAATAAACAGTAGCATCCCTGAGTAATGTGCTCCCTTAAGCAATTAACAACATGAGAACATGTGGTCAACATTTACCAAAAAGCAAAGATGAGAGGGCAAGGAGAGGAAGGGAAGCTAGGTCAACAGAAACAGAACAAACAAGATGGAAATAATGACAACGCTGACACGTAAAAACTGTGCCAATGACAACAAACAATTTATACAAAATTGGTCAAAAGAGAAGCTAATTCACTGTGTAAAATGTCACCTAAAACACAATAAAATATTATTTTTAAAAAATTCCTTGGGAGTACAGTTCTAGTTTGAAACACATGGAGTTACCATGAGTTTTTTTTTTTTTCAAAGTAAACAACATTTAGTTCAGACAATTTCTAATTATATGCTACCATTATAATAAAAATTTGATCTTGCCTTTGAAACTTTTTCAGTTTTTCACAAATTTGATATCCAATGTTTCCAGTAATATTATGTACATCTTGAAGACAGAACAGAGGTCATCTTTCATTATGTTATACCTCTTCCAAACAAACTGTATATCTAAAGGAGACTCAGGATCTGGAAACACTACAGACCTAAATACAGATGTCTAGTCCATATAAAGAACTTAGAATTTAACTCATTACCTTTAATTTTAAAAATAAGGCACAGCCAAAAATTAAACAGCAACTAGTTCTAGATAGCAAGTTGTTTGTGTTTGTTGTCTGCTTCAGTTTTTCCACTGTTACACTATCATGTATAAATTATACTAATGTTAGTTGCCCTTCAGTCAGTCCCAACTCATGGTGACCCCTGTATTACAGAGTAGAATTGCTTTACAGGATTTCACAGCTGTAATCTTCCCTGCTGTAGACTGCCAGGTCTTTTCTTCTGTGGAGCCCACTGGTGGGTTCCAACAGGCAAACTTTGCAAATTACTTGTACCCAATATATTAAATATATTATATAACATATTATTTTTGGTTTTGGTTTTGTTTTTTTAAAGCTAACATTTAGAAACTGAACCATGAAGACCAGAAAATAGAAACCAAACCAGAATTCCACACACATACAACAATGCTTGCTCTAGCCAGGCCAGGAAACTGCCCTGATAAAAGAGTTTCAGGCCTTCTATAGCGAAATCCAGAAAAAGATAAATATCAGGTTCCTTTAGCTGCTGCAAAGTGGATCTACAGTCAATCATTTCTTCCCAGCTTTCCATCATTATTTCCTGAAGCAGAGTAAGTTACAGCAATCCACCTCCAGAGAGGCAATTTGATTATCTTTAGCATGTGGAATCTGTTACTCTCATAATGCTTATCAGCCTTGGCACAAATTGAACACATTAATCACCAAAAAGGAAAAAAAAAAAAAAAAAAGGAAAAAAAAAAAAAAAAAGAATCTAAGAAGGAGAGCAGCTAGTTAAGTTTCACTGATAACGGCAAAATGCTCCTTTTTTGGCCCATACTGCTAATATTAAGTTGAAAGGAATAGACAATAATTTTGTGAGAGTGAGAACTAGAATAATAGATAAGGAAAATGACTTTAAATTGATACAATGAGAACCGAAGGCACCCACTCAATCCACAGAGGCAAACAGTATTTCGCAATCAGTTGTATTTGAGTCTAATGGAAAGCATGAATACTAGGCTCCATTTGGGACTGATCTGAAATATAAAATTTGGAGGAGGGCTGAAAAACCTGAGTTCCAAGATGGATATCTTATCTTTTCCCGAATGAACTTGGGTTTGTGTCTTTAAATGGTTAAGGCTTATCTCCCTGCAGCTGGAAATACGGCAGATATCTGAGCCTTTGAACGTGTAAAGCCAGCGTCTAACCAGAGCTCCGGGAGGAGAGCAGGAGGCTAGGGAGGCGCTGAGCGGGAACTGCTATCAGAACTTCTCCCTTATCCCCACGCCCAGCCTGCTGGGCTGGGCTCGATCCATCTATCACTTGCACAGAGCCAGTCCAAGGCTTGTCTTTTTGAAAAACACGTCCCTTTTTGTTACCTTGCTATAATGCCTGGCAGCGTCTTCTCCATAAATTCCTGCATGCACTCGTGTTCAGTGGAATTGTTGAGAAACCTCCGAAAACATTCAACATATCTGCTGTGGTCAGACATCAAGCTCCTCAGGGAAGATGCCATGTTTAGTTTTCTGAGGAAGACAGGGAGGAACAGGAGATTTAACTTCCTCTCCTTCCCTTCCCAGTTCTCGCTTTCTCGCCCAACCCCCACCAGTCTCTCTCGCACAGGGGAAAAAAAAAAAAAAAAAAGCTTGCTTGTTCTTTAACCAGCACCAAAGTCAAAGTCATGTGGAAAGAGCTCATTACTAAATTACCGTCTGTACAGGACTTTGCACTGATAATTTTAGCAGATACGTAGTTGTTTTACAAGCAATAGCAGTAGTAAATAGAGTAAGGCTGCAAATCTTTGGATAAAACTTGTTTTAACACTCCTGAGTTAAGAAACTCTCTAAAACAAATACTGCATTCAAATCACTTCTTGTTTCGTCAGCAGCTTTCAAGTGGCTGCATTAAAAGGCCAAAGACCATAAATACAGAATAAAGAGGGGAGCTTTACACACCAGTTGGAAATCAACAGCTGCTGAAATACTTGGTAAAAGACTCTCAGCTGCCTCTGTGTTTCCTATAGGAAAATTTCATCTCTTTAAATGTATCTGTGCTTGAACTTGGAGATCTGATGACGCAATGGTTAAGCACTCAGCTGTTAACCAAAAGGCCTACTGTTCTTTAACTCCTTGGAAACTATATAGGACAGTTCTATTCTGTCCTATAATGTCTCTATGAGTTGGAAAGTGTTTCTTTTCTTTTTAAAGGATATTTGGAAACTCTGGTGGTGTAGTGGTTAAGCGCTATGTCTGCTAGCCACAAAGTTGGCAGTTCAAATCGACCAGGCGCTCCTCGGAAACTCTATGGGGCACTTCTACTCTGACCTATGCGGCTGGTGTGTGTTGGAATCAACTCGATGGCAGCGGGTTTTGAACTTGGGACCCTGGTAGTGCAGTGCTTAAGAATTCAGCTGCAAACCGAAAGGTTGGTAGTTTGAATCCACCAGCCTCTCCTGGGAAACCCTATGGGACAATTCTGCTGTATCCTGTTAGATTACTGTAAGTTGGAATCAAACCGACCCCAAGCAGTTTGGATTTAAAACTCATCTACTACCTTCCTTCAAATGCTGACTGAAAGAAAGAGACCACTTGCCGTGATGAATTCTAACTCACTGTGATTCCACGTGTACCAGAGAAGTCTGTTCCCTAGGGTGTGCAATGTCTGACTTTTCGAAAGTAGATCACCAGGCCTTCCTTTTGAGGTACCTCTTGATGACCCAGAAACCCTAGTGGCTTACTGGTTAAGTGCTACAACTGCTAACCAAGAGGCTGGCAGTTCAAATCTACCAGATACTCCTTGGAAATGCTATGAGGCAGTTCTACTCTGTCCTGTAGGCTTGCTATGAGTTGGAATCAACTGGACTGGTTTTCTGGGTGACTCAAACTGTTACTGGGACAGTCTCAGCTGTTTTGACCAGCAAACAGGGTTCTTGTTCTCTACTGAGTAAGAAATAATCAGGAGAGAATTTATAACTTTCCATGCCACCAAACAAAAAACCCACTACCATCAAGGTGATAATGACCTATTCATAGACAGCCTATGAGACAGAGTAGAACTGTACCATAGAGTTTCTAAGGAGTGCCTGGTGGATACACACTGCCAACCTTTCAGTTAGCAGACATAGCCCTTAACCACTACAGCACCAGAGTTTCCACACTGGCCAAGCCAAGTGCCGCACACTAGCAAAGCTTTGTTAGAAAAGAACTTGCAAGCAGAGATGAGGAGTGTCTAGGCAACACTTACCCTCATCTTCCTGAACAAAGGCTTTGTTGGGGTTTATAAAGGTTTTAGGTAGGAAGGATATCATATGAAACTCGGTTACAAGGTAGGGAAAAATGTGGGGCTAGGGTAATGAGATGCACATGCAAGCAGACTTCAAGATAATTTCTGCAATGGGGCTTCTGGGATTGGTGGCAAAACGTATTATTGGGTGTCACTCCTGCAGAGTTTTTCTTGCTCCCTTGGTTCTGTTCCACAGGATTGATTGTAGCTTTCAGGTTCCCTTCTTGGAAGGACATATAGCGGTCACCTATATACTGCATAGAAACCCTGGTTGTGTAGTGGTAAGTGCATGGCTGCTAACGCCAATGGTCAGCCATTGGAATCCATCAGGTGCTGCTTGGAAACTTGACAGGACAGTTCCACTCTATCCAGGGTCTCTAGGAGTTGGCATCCACTGGACAGCAGTGAGTTTGGTTTTGGTTTATATTGCACATGCCTCTGAATTTGGTTTGAACTGGCCTTTCTGAAAAAATAATTCTAGGGATGATTTAAGTAATTGGTCCCGGGGTGTGGGTGGTAAAACAAGTTTCTTACCACTCTGAAATGTCGCAGGGTGTGGTTAGGCTGGTCTTTCATATCCTTGGTTAGCAGCCAGGCTACTTAACTGTTGGGTTGGTACAGTTGGGAAGTCTTTTTAGAATAAGACACCAGGGAGGAAACTGACAGGAACTCACTAGAGGGTCTCAAAAGCCAGTGGGCAAAAATAATGGAAGTGAGAGTAAAGTTAAAAGTAAGTATATAGTGTATGGGATTATAAGCTTAGTCCTAGGAATACTTCCCTAAAACGCATCTGAACATGGGATCACAGATAGTTAGGGTTGGAGGGACCTTTAGAGACCAAATGATATCACCCACAAGAGAACACAAATCTTTACAATATGCACGCTCTGGGCCCTTTGCCTAAGAAGTGATCTTTAGAAGGGCTGCCCCTTGACCAAGAGTCAGCCTAAGCAAACTCATTGTCGTCCAATCAATTCTGACTCATTGCAGTTCCAGGTGTTACAGAGAAGAACTGTTTCATAGGATTTTCTTGACTGTAATTTTTAGGGGAGGAAACCTGGCACTGTGGTGGTTAAATGCTCAACTGCAGACTGAAAGATGTATGGTTCAAATGCATCAGCCCTTCCTTGGGAGAAAAGATGTGGCAGTCTGCTTCTTTTGTAGCTTTGGAAACTCTATGGAACAGTTCTACACTGTCCTAAAGGGCCATTATGAGTTGGAATCAACTCCATAGCAGTAAGTTTGTTTGTTTGGTTGGTTGGTTGGTTTTTCATCTTTATGGAAGCAAATTACCATCCCTTTCTTCTGTAGCACCAGTGGATGGGCTTGAACCACCAATCTTCAGGTTAGTAGTTGAACATGGACTGTTTATGCTACCCAGGGCCCTTTAATCATAAGAGTGTTAAACAACAGCACCAAACACATAGAGAAGTTCTATAGACTAAGAAAGTTAATTCCTGTAAACCCCTTAGAAATGTGCTTACCTGAATCACTCCTTTCTTCTGAGTTCCAAAATTGCCCTCTAAGCATGCAAAACATCAGGCAGCCCATTTTCAAAGAATTTCATTGTTTCACTTAGAGCCAGTGCTTTTATCCTACTGGGAATTCAAAAGTCTGGAAAAGCAGGATTGACATGAGCAAAGTTTCATACTCTACCTCTTATGGAGCATATAATATTGACTGAAACATAAACCAGTTTGTTCATCAGCAAAATGGAAGTAATGAATTTTACCTTACAGGTTAGAGTCAGAATTACATAGGTAACATTTTTAAAGTGCTTTATGTATCATGATTACTCCTGTCAAGTAAAGGATGGTCACTTCTAGAATTAAAAAAAAAAGGCTGCCTGTGGACACTGAAATTTGAGTTTTGTGTCGTTCTTACATGTCGTGAATTATCCTCTTTTTTCTTTTTTTAACTATTGAAAAATGTGAAAATCATTTTTAACTTATGCACAGAAGCAGGCAGCATACTGGATTTGGCCTTCAGGCCACAGTTGGCCAACCTCTGATCTTGTTCTTCCTGTCCTTGGGTCATAAACTGGAGCAGAAGCATCCCTGGGCTAGCTCTCTCTCAGCAACCAATCTCCATCCAACCAACTTTCACAAAGTGTCTCTTGCAAGCTTCGAGTGCTTCTACTACTGACTCTATTCTTTTCTTTAGAATTTCCATTCTCTTTATAAATCATTTCTTCATGTAACTACTGAAAAAATTTAGTGAGTCCTTACTGTGTGCCATTTTGCCTAGAAGAAATATCCTTCACCTTATCTTTAGAGCTACCTGCCTTCTCTTACCACCCACTGCCATCAAGTTGATTCTGACTCGTGGTGATGGTGCAGAACAGAGTAGAACTACTCTGTAGAGTTTCTAAGGAATTCCTGGTGGATTTGAACTGCTAGCCTTTTGGTTAGCAGATGTAGCACTTAACCACTATGCCATCAAGGTTTCCCTTAATCACTCAAATTTTCTAGTGACATGGAGGCTGGATAAGTCCCTGAAACTAATAGCCCTGAGATACTCTTTAACCTTAAATCACACCCCCCACCCCAACAAAACCTCAAAGTCTTCTTAAAAGCAAAGAGTAGTTTAGCTTAACTAGTAAAGAACATCTCCTGTGAGCATTGCGCTGTTTAAGATCTGTCTGTCTGGAGTCAAACTGACAAGAGCAACTCAGAAGATTAGACAGGAAGCTTATGGGGCTGTGAGTTTATGCTAAAGTGGGAGGGGGGTGACAGTAGTTGTACAACTCAAAGATGGTAATCAATGTCACTAAACTGTACATACAGAAATTGTTGATATATGTTACAATGTGTATGTTCTCAGCAACAACCAAAATAAAATAAATTACATAAAATTAAAAAAAAATAAAAAGATTTCCCTTAATTGAAATCGACTCAACAGCACTCAGTTTTGTGTTAATTGAAACAGATTCTTCAGCCCAGGCCACTGCCTATCTCACTTTCTGTCAGATACTCTCCAACAGAATCTACTGTTCATATACGTCTCCTTGTCAACTTTAAATACCTTTTCCATTGCTTCCACCCTACTTGAGGATATCTTTATTTTTCATTCATGCTACTATGTTGTTGCTTTCTTGCTGGCCTTCATGCCTTAGGAAATGTGCAGGCCTTAACCAAGTTTATTATCAATGTCAAATTCATTTTTTTTAATGCAAAGTTTTGAAGGTGTTACTCCTCTTCTCCAATACGTTTGCCCTTTCCCCACTATTCCACAAACCAATTCCAAGACCCAAGTAACGTCTCAGGTTTGTTTCCTTTTCCTGTAGGTTTGCCATTGCATTCCCCTAAAACTATGCTCCCTATTTGAATTTATCTTTATGCTTTCTTGCCTTCAATTTGTCCTTGTAACACTCCCTTCCATAATCCTCTGCTTCCACTCTTATCCCGTTTCTTGAAAACCTTCTCATTCTTCATTTGCTACCATTTTCACAGAGCCTTCTGTGCTTCCCTCAGAAGGACAAGCCTCACGTTCTTAATTTTTAAGACTTTTACGACTTTTACGACTTTGATAACATGTCCTTGCGTTACAATATTTCAATATATTTGCCTTAACTCTCTTGATAATCCCCATAAGACTATTAGCTCATAAAGACAGAAACTAACCTGTCGCTACCCTCCCTGATATTGCTGCACACAGTAGGTTTTCATTTTTTTAAGTCACAGAAATTGTGCTTCAACTTTTCTACTGTTGAGATGTTCTCCATCATCAGATATTCATTATTTTCCTTATTGGGCAGCTCTAATTGTTACTAATTCCAGCATTAGTTCCATTTACTGAGCATTTGCTATGTGCCAGAGGCAATGTGGATCTATTTTACTTTGATATAGGATTTTCATTTGCAGTACCTTCATAAGCTTCCCAATACTGCAGTTGAAAACATTTGAGATTCTCAGACCTTAAATCCTGTGTTTAAGGACACCTATCTAGGAAATCTTTTTGGCATAGTGCTTAAGTGTTATGGCTGCTAACCAAAAGGTTGGCAGTCCAAATCCTCCATTCACTCCTTGGAAACTCTATGGGGCAGCTGTAGTCTGTCTATAGGGTCACCATGAGTCGGAGTAGACTCAACAGCAGTGTTTGTTGTTGTTGTTTTTGTTAGCTAGGAAGCAGCAGGGCTGGATATGTAATTCTAGTCTGTTGAGCACCAGCTCCAGTACGCTCACAAAAGTCTCTACATTTAGCCAAAGTCAGCTTCCCTATACCTCCTATATAATACCTTTAGTTCTGGTTGATTAAACTAAATAGAATGAACAAACTCCTTATCTATGTGATACCCAGCAAAAAATTAGAAATTGGCTCTTGGAACAACCTCACTCTCCAAGGTATCTCTTTTCTAGTTCCTAATTATTTCTTTTATAACAGAGCTTTATATAAGTCATCATTCCAGTCTCCATCTTTGGACAAACTAGAGTATATCAGAGTTGAAAAAGTGGTTTTTGGAAATAAATACAGTACTCCAAATGTTGCTTAACCAATGGGGACTATTCCTCTTCAGGTCTCAACTTGGTATTGTTGGGTGTCACTGTGTCCATTCCAACTCATAGAGACCTTCCGTTATAGAGTGAGACTGCCCCGTAGAGTTTCCTTGGCTCCGTAATCTTTATGAAAGCAGCTTGCCAGGTCTTTCCCCCCTGAAGCTGCTAGCTTGGTTCCAACAGTCAACCTTTTGCTTAGCAGCTGACTCCTTAACCACCAGGGCATCTTAGGCCCAGACTAGTGGTCCCCAACAATATTCTGCCCAACTCAGGTTCTGTTGAGATGTTAATAGGTACTGTGCAAAAAAATGGGTTCCAAGGTATCATGGATTGAATTATGCAGCAATTTGGCTGGACCAGGTTGCTCAGTATTGTATGACTGTTCACCGTTTTATCACTTGAAGGCATTTTCCTATATGTTATAAATTCTATCACTATGATTTAATAAGATACATTAGCAGCAGTTATACTGATGAGGTCTACAAGACTGAGTAGTCTTAAGCCAATCTCCTTTGATACATAAAAGAGAGAAGCAAAGTAACATGGGAACCTCATGGCACCAAGAAAGCAGTGCCAGGAGAAGAGCATATCCTTTGAACCTGAGGTCCCTGAGACGCTCCCAGACCAAGGGAAGACTGGCGGGCTACCAGGACCTTCCTCAGAGCTCACAGAGAGAGAAAGCCTTTCCCTGGAGCCAGTACCTTGAATCTGGACCTGTAGCCTGCTGAATTATGAGAAAATAAATTTCTCTGTTAAAGACGTCTACTTCTCGCATTTCTGTTATCTCAGCACTAGATGACTGAGACGCGTGGTCAAATAAATTTCAGGTGTGATATTCTGTAACTTCCTGGTGGACGGTTACAATGGATATTAGCATATAATAGTTTCTTGAAAAGTTGAGCACGTGCCCTCTGGAAATTCTTGCGTCATGTTTCCGAATAGTGTCGCTGCTTCCTTTAAAAAAAATGTGGAACTCTCACCAGTTTCAGCCTGACTTTCATTTGGCTAGGTGCTGGTTTTAGCAATCATACCATTTTTTTGAAATGCACATAGAATGTCTATCTCTTACTTCATAATGAACCTGGAATTTTCTAGTGGTTGATATCTAGTTGGTTAGCTGGGAAGTTGCAAGAATCCTTCTTTCCCCCTATTTGAAAATTGGAGTAATATGTTAGCACATCTGCCATTTGCTGTGACTTCTCAAAGACTTCTGAAACGGTGCCTTTATTGCTTTTAGAAGTTATTTCAGCACATCAAGATGTGATTCTTTTAGACCTTAAAATATTGCCTAATGAAAAATTATTAGTTAAGTTTTAACCCATTTAGGGGTCCTATGCCGTGTTATTTATCATTTATTAAGGTATTAAAACCTATTGCTATTAAGCCTGTTCCAACTCACAGTGATCGTACAGGCAGAGTGGAACTGCCCCATAGAGTTTCCAAGGAGCACCTGGTGGTTTTGAACTGCTAACCTAAAGGTGAGCAAATGTAGTCCTCAACCACTACACCATCAGAGTTTCCATTAAGCTATTACTCTGTTAAAATGCTTTGCATACATTGTTACTTAATAGGTTCACCTCTCAGGATGAATTACTGTCATCTGCAATTAATATTCTGAGCAGGTAATTTTTATAAGAGTCTATAACTCATTAGAATAGATTCAGGATCCTAATTCATGTTATTTAATTCCAAGGCCCATTGACAAAAATTTTAAATTACATCATACTACCTCTCACCCTTTTGCACCTTTCCAATATGAAGATTCATTTTCATGTCAGAGACACTGTGATGAACTTGAGCCTTCTTTTCACCTGGGCTAAATCGTGGTAATGTAGCAGAGGCCTCCTTCCTCTAGTCTCAAGAATCAGTGTCCTGAGTAACCACTCTGTGTAGAGAACCACTGGAAGAGGCAACATCATTTTCAGGCATTAATAAATCAATAAGTTAATTCATTGGCATATTCATAAGTCATTTTAGAAAGACTTATCTAATCACTTGGCTTGGCTTGGCTATCTAAGCGTAGCAACTAGGTCTGTCAGTAATGCGACACTGGACAGAAAATCTGTGGAATGAGAAGAATAATAATAACCACCTCATAATACTTTTGTGAGAATTAAGTGAAATAATGTGTATGTGGCATTTACCACATAGTAAAGTCTGGTGTGAGACAGACATCTCTAACCTTCAGTTCCTTCATTCATAGGATGCAGACAACAATACTGTATTACTCTGGGTTCAGTCAGAAAGTAAGAACCCAGGCCAGGTAGCCCACAGAAGTTTATTAATATTGGTAACTAATTCTAAAGCTTCCAGAAAGAGTTGAAAGGGTAAATGTGTGTGGTAAGGCAACCCACCAGAAAGCTCCTACCACCTGCAAAGCAGGAAGAATAAGGAAAGAACATAATGTTACCAAAGTTTTAGAGCCTGGGATGCCCAGGAGGAGCCAGCATAGGAGAAGAGACACAGCCACTCTTGGAGATGCTGCCTAAAACAGGAGAGAGCGGCAATACCCAGGTTCTTTCCTCCTCCTGCTGTCTCATCTCTGCCAAAGGTAACTAGCAACCAGATGACAAAGAGACTTGGGTGATAAAAACACAAAATTCAACCCTTTGTAGAACTAAACAAAGCAGGGGTGAACCAGAAATGAATCTGACAGCAAACTAGCCATCAGCAACACAAGTGCTTATCACATTAATTTGTTACGAGAAATAAAATTTTTTAAAAAAAGTACATATTAAAGTACCTGGAGCAATCACCAAGGACAACAATGACATGAGAGAAAGAGAGCCCAGAAGACAGAAAGACTCAAATGAATGCCTGAGTATATCAACATGTGACCAGAAAAACCAGATGGTGCCCAGCCATCACCAATGACAGCAGTGACGGGGCTCACAATGTTGAGTTCCAATGGCAACACAGGAAAAAAAGAGATGCGCCCTAAGATCCACTAAAAAACCTCAGCTGATGGGTGAAGGCCTGGGAACTCCTCTGGGAGTGTGGCCCCTAGACCTGATGCTGCCCCTGATCATAGGTCATTACCGAGATCAACTCTTCAGAAAGGAATGGAATGAACTTGGGGACACAGAGTGACCACATCATGGGTGCACTTTATGGTCCTATGCATCTATAGGCTGTCGTCCTATTGGCCTCTTACTAGAGGATAATGGAGAGGGTGGAGAAGAGGGGACAGGAAATTGCTAAGAAGATATGGCACATATGGAACGGAAAGGAAGAGTGTGTTGTCACTGGGCAAGGAGCGCAGAGGGAGATGCAGATAGGCAGGCATGCAAATTTGAATTGTACTGTAAACTTCCACTGAATCACAATAAAAATAAAAATACCTGGAACATACTAAGTTCTTAATCAATACTAGATAATAACAGTGAAATAGTGAGAATGCTGATGTTGCTGGATACCATCAAGTTAACCCCTAACTCACTACCACAACAAAACAAAACACTGCCTAGTCCTGTACCATCCCCACGATCAGCTGCAGATCAGACTGTTCTGACCCAGAGGGTTTCACTGGCTGAATTTTGGAAACAGATTACCAGGGCATTTTTTTCCCAGGCTTTGTTCGTCTGGAGCTCGACTGCAACTTGTTCAGTAGCATAGCAACATGCTAGCCATCACTGACAGATTGGCGATGGCTGCACTGGTGATACGTTAGCTGAGAATCAAACTTGAGTCTCCTGCGTGGAACATGAGAATTCTATCACTGAACCATCAATGCCTTCTGAGAGTGAGAAAAAAAATAAACTCACCAACATCAAGTTTGTTCTGTCTCATAGCAACCCTGTAGAACAGAGTAAAACTGTTCCATAGAGTTTCCAAGGAGCACCTGGCAGATTTGAACTGCTGACTTTTTGGTTAGCAACCATAGCAGTTAACCACTACACCACCAAGATTTCCGTAGTGAGAATATGTTTTAGTCAGCTAGTGCTGCACTAACAGAAATATCACACAGTAGATGGCTTTTACAAAGGAAAGCTTATTCTTACAAAGCCCAGTAGGCTACAAGTCCAAATACAGGATATCTGCTTCAGGATAAGCTTTCCCCCTTGTCGGCTCTGGAGGCAAGTCTAGTATTGCACCACTCTTTGTCCAGGGAGCATCGTGGTGCAGGAACCTCAGGTCTGAAGTACATGCTCTTCACCCGGTGCAGCCTTCTTGGTGGTGTGAGGTTCCCAGTTCTCTGCCTGCTTCCCTTTCCTTTTATCTCTTGCAGGATGAAAGGATTAAGGGTGGTGCAAGCCACCCTCCAGGGCAACCCCGTTACGGTGGAGCCAGGAAGTGATCTTCTGAAGGGATTTACAGTCCTACCCTAATCTTTTTTAACAGACAGCACAGCAAAATCACATAGTGGAGGACAATTGTAAAATACAGGGGATCATGGCCCAGCCAAAGGGCTATACCTATTTTGGGGAGGACACAATTCTATCCATAACAGAATACAAGGTAGTTTTTGCTGGTATTTACAGGCTTGAAGTAATGCTGCTATTCATGAAATTATAATCCAGAAGATTGACTTTGCTTTAGAGGTAGTGTATTTGTTTGGAAAGTATTTTTCTAGAAACCATCACTGCGCACCTGGGACTCTTCATTCGTCTTTTGAGACGTCCATGAGCAGGGTAGACAGAGCCGTTTCTTACCAGGTACTAGGGGGAGTAAGTTAGTAGAGTACGTGAGAACTCTGCTTCTGGCTTTTGCTACACTACTTCCCAACTTCCTGTGTGAGTTCGAGAAAATTATTTAACTTAGTTCAGCTTATGTTTCCTCCATGTAAATAACTAGATCCCATGATTTCCCTTCCAATTCTAAAATCTAACTAATCGAACCCAGACGTGTTCTGGATCCAGTGCATATTTCAGTTTGGAAGCAGGATGCTGTTTCTAAGAAATCTGGCACTCTGTACCTCATTCTTGCTTTGATATCTCTCTTTCTCCAGAAAATGTCAAAGGTCTTTTCTATTTTTAAACATAAATAAAACCATCGTGATACACTAACCTTTTGGAAAACATAGGCGGATCATAGTAATTACACATATGTTCTCAGGCAGTTGAAAATAATTAAGAACTATTTGTCAACATGTCTAACTAAAACCAAAAATCATACATATTAATGTTTATCTTTTGTGTTTCCTATGTAAGACTCCAGGAAACCCTTGCGGCATAGCGTTTAATGCTATGGCTGCTAACCAAATGGTTAGCAGCTCGAATCTGCCAGGTGCTCCTTGGAAACTCTATGGAGCAGTTCTACTCTGTCCTACAGGGTCACTGTGAGTCATAATCTATTTCACGACAGAGTGTTTTCTTTGTTTGTTTTGTTCTATTTTTATGTAGGGCTCCAAGTGTTGTTTTACATGTAGCTAATACTTACAAAATCTGAAGAACTGACTTCTTTCCTAGTAAGTTTCCTAGTAAGACATTAGGCATAGAGGGTCAGTTCAGGTAGCTAGAAGATGACCGCCCTGAAACCTAGTTGCTGTTGCATTTTGCAGCCATCAAATCAGAGTGCACTTTGTTCAGTCAGTGAAATTTGCAGCAAATAAATTTATGATTACAGGCAGAGGTGTAAAGTATACAAAAGTATACATAAGCCTCCCCACTTCCTAGTCTAGTTAATATTTTTCCTGACACCACTGCAGCATCGATGAAATAAAGAGTTGGTCACAGGTGGTAAAGATACGTGGGAACTTAGAGAATTCTGAATTGACCTGGGGGCCCTCCTGCTTCGGAAACTCTACAGCACTCATTTTATTTGTTTTTTAATTTTAAAAAGAAAAAGTGATTTTTGCCTTCTACAGTTGTGTACTTACTCTGCTTTACAGGCTGCTGTTGGTCTGAATGCTAAAAGAAAAACTGGTTGGAATTTCAAAGTTAGTTAAAACTGTGACATCTGACCTTCACTGGTCAGATAAGCACCGAAAATCTCATGGGTGTTTCATAATCATGGGGCTAGAATCACGTTTCTAAGGTAAGTTTTTAATACCTTTTCATGTTTGGTCAAGATAAAAATGAGCAGATATCAGAATTTAGCTTGTTTAGGGAATTTGTTTAGTTTAATTTGGTTTTAAAATACTAATGGCAATTCAGTGTTGAGGAGAGCTCAACCCTCTTAATAGCCATCCACATTCAGAGACATTTCCATAGTGCAAGTGACGAGTAAAGAAGATTCTGATGATATTCAAGCCGATGATTTTAAGAACAAGGAAAAAAAATGAAATGAGCCTAATTTATGTGTAAAAACTCAAATTGGGAGGAAAATTCAAAGCAATGTCAAAGTGAACATTGGGACCCCATGCAATGCTATTAGCAGGCACACAGAGGGAAAAATAAAGGAGCTCCAGCTTTGAGGAACTTAATTAAAAGTTATGTTAAACCTGGGATTCTCCTGAAAGAATTTTCACTTGCTTAAACGAAGGCTGTTTCTCAGTGAGCAGCAATTTTAATTTTGTATCAAGGTTGTAATTCTGTGCTGGAAATGGTTTCTCTATGAGATCTTGTTCAATTTTTCAAACACAATATATTCCTACCTCCAGAATCTACTTTTGACACTTAGCAAGGAGAGCATTTTCCAAAGCAGTTGTAGGAACACTCTGAAAATAACATCCTTTCTTTAAGCTTTATTATTATGATTTATAACCACTACCACGCAATTAACAAAAATTAAATAAATAAACCCATTGTCTTCCATTTGATTTGAACTCATAGTGACCCTGTAAGACAGAGTAGAACTGTCTCACAGTGTTTCTAAGAAGCATCTGGTAGATTTGCATGGCCAGTCTTTTGGTTAGTAGCTAAACCCTTAATCACTGTACTACCAAGATTCGTTATAACTTATAAACAAACAAATAAAAAAAATAGTAAGTTGCTGTTGAATCAATTCCTATCACAGCACAACAAATATACAAACAAATGGCAGTGCTGAGAGGGAAACACAGGCAGTTATCTCCAGATAGAAAAGTTTAATTTCAAGTTTAAAATTCTAGTGGGGACAGAGAACAGCTCAGTGGCTGACAGGTTATAGGCTGAGGAAGGTTTGGAGTACAAATGAACAGCACCAGGAAATTTTTTCAGCGTGATGGAACTATTCTGTCTCCTGACTGTGGTGATGACATTTATCAAAATACATAGAAGTATACAGCAAAAAGAATGAATTTTACTGGAGATAGGTTAAAAAGTAGGAGTCCCTGGGTGGCTCAAGTGATTAGTGCTCAGCAAATAACTGAAACATTGGAAGTTCAAATCCATTCAGAGTTGCCTCAGAAGAAAGTCCTGGCAATCTATTTCTGGAAGAACATGGCCACTGAAAAGCCCAGTTTTACCATGAACTACATGGTGTTTTAGTCACCTGGTACTGCTCCAGCAGAAAATACAAGTAGAAGACTTCGTAAAGAGAAACTTCTATTGTCACAGTCTGGTAAACCACAAATCCATTAACAAGTTACAAGTCCACTCAATAAAAGAAATTATCACAGTCCAGTAGATTGAGTCCAAATTCAAGCCGAGCATCTCACACAGGAATCTCAGGTCCGAAGGATGTGCTCTGCTCTCAGTACCGTTTTCTTAGAGGTGTGAGGTTCCCAACTTCCTCTGCTAACGTCTCTCTCTCTTATATACCACAAGCTGGATGCTTGAGTGCCTCCTCACCAGCACAGCTGCTGCCCATTCTCCCTCGTCAGTATCACAAAGGCAGAATTCACAACACATGGGAGGAATGGCACCACACTGGGACTCATAGCTGAGTCAAATCAATACACACCTTGGGGGGTTGGAGGGGGGACACGATTCACTCCATGACACATTGGCTTGCTGTGAGGCATGGCGGAACTCAGTGGTCACTGGTTTCTCATAATTAAAAATAAAAGAAAATTAAGCACAATCAGTTTGGAAATTTTTTAAAGTGTATCAGTTTTGTTTTCTGTTAATATCTCTGTTATATATTAAAAAAAAAAAAAAAAGAAAGAAAGAAAAACCCCTATCCCACTGCCGTCAAGGTAATTGTGACGCATAGCAACTATATGGGAGGAAGTAGAATTACTCCATAGAGTACCCAAGGAGCACCTGGTGGATTCAAACTGCCAACCTTCTGGTTAGCAGCCCTAGCTCTAAGCTAATACTCCACCAGCATTTCCAGTATCTCCATCAGTAGACTTTAAATCCAACCTGGTAATTTTCCATCTCTACTTCCTGTTCCAAAGCCCACTTCCTTCTCACCTCTTCACTCGCTCCTCCTCGAAGTTTGCTATACTCTCCTGGTTTCTTTAACAAAAACTCTCAGAATCCAAGGCCTGAAATCACTGTCATGGAAAGAATGCAGACCTGGGACAGAGCATTTTGAGGTGGGGTATAGGTGCTGATGGAAAAAATTTGCACAGAAATTGAGGGTGGGGGAAACTCTTTGTTGTCGTTGCTGTTGCTGTTGTTTGCACAATGGATTTCTTCTACCTTTTAGACCCACAGGACAGACTGTATCTCACCCCCCATTTACGCCTTTGGAATTCTTTGGAAAGGGGGTATCCGGATTTTAACACAGCCTCAAGGTGGAAGCCTTTTGAAATGTGTTAAACTCAAAATTCTGTGTGACAGCCTCATTTTTGTGTAGACTGAACATTGTCTAAGGAGATGTCTCCCACATGTGAGAATTTTCTAAAATTTTGATAGGTTTTGACAAGTTTGGCTTTATTGCTGTGAGATAGACTCCTTGCTGTATGTCTGTGTTATTATGTTCTTGTGAGAATGGATGGAACACGAGAATGAGCTCTTACCAGTCTCCAGTCAGTCACAGTGTCCACTTTCTGCTTGATGCCATTCACATACTCTCTTCTTTTCTGTCTTCTGAATGGTAAATAATCCCTTTCCAATAAGGAATGATGCATTGCCGTGGCACTTTCCAAGAGACTGGAAGTTCTATAAGTGACTCTTATCCCACATTCTACCTTAGGGTCCAATCATTGTTTCCACATCTAGCAGGTAGAATGTACTGTGTGTGTGTGAGCAGTTGTGCAGTATTCCAGGGCAGCTATTTCTTCTCCTTAGCTATTAGTGCTTGTTTTGTTACAATGAAGAGTACAGAATAGTGGTCATTTTCTTTTGGGGGCGGGGGTTCTTTTTTTCACATGTGTGACTAAGTGAAAGTATACAATTAAAATTAATTTTGCATGCCTGCCTATCTGCAGCTCCTTCTGCTCTCCTTGCTTGGTGACAGCACACTCCTCTTTTTCATTCTATACTTGTTGTATCATCTTAAAAAGCTCCTGTCACCTCCTCTTCACCCTCTTCTCTCTCATCTAGAAAAAGATCAGTAGGACAGCCTCCTATAAATGCATAGAGCCATAAAGTACACACATGATACAGTCATATTGTGTCCCCGAATCCAGTCCACTTTTGTCTGAAGAGCTGACCTCAGTAGTGTTCTCTGGACAGCGGCAGCAGCAGGGTTAGGGGCTGTACTCCCAGGGGATCTCCCAGGCCATCAGACCATCAGCTGTGGTCTTTTAGTGGAGTTCTTGAGCTACACCGCTCTTTTCTCATGTTGCCACAGGGACTCAACATTGTGTGCCTCATCACAGCTGTCTTTGGTAGTGGCCAGGCACCATCGGCTTGTTCTGATCACGTGTCGATACAGTCTCCCATTCACCTGGACCTCTGTCTCCTGGGCTCTTTTTTCCTCATGTCTTTTTTGTTCTCAGTAATCATCTGTTCCAGATGAGTTGGAATTATTTGGTGTACTTCAGATGGCAGTAGTGGTAATTTTCTTGAGATTCAAATGAGTTATATTTATTTTGCCTCTAAGTACTGCTTTTTCAGTAATGAAGAATGCCTTGTGGTAATTTTCCTGAGATTTAAAAAAAAAAAAAATCCTTTGTATTTATTTATTTATTTGAATGAGAATTGCTGCTTTTGCTGAAAAGAATTACACATCATGTTTTGAAAACTTTCATTTTTCAAAAAGACTAAGAAGAAGTCTAGAGTAAATTGTATGTACAGTCATTGCTAGGTACTTTTATGTTTTACATAATGTATTGCAAATTTTCAAAAAATAAAATTAAAAAGAACCAATTTTATCACTGACTCTTTTAGACAGGATTTATGTTATTCAGAGGCCGCTGGAACACATAGGATTCCAGATAACTGGTATCAGAATCTATAATTTATTAAAAAATTTTTGAACTGGTCCATTAATCAGCATGCCTTTGTTACTAAAAACACATGACAACAACAAAAAGATTCAAAGATAATCGAATCTTGAAAGGGTTAACAAATCCAGCTTCAATATATATTTAGACCCACCCAGGGAAGCACATCAAGACCCCTGGAGTCCCAAAGCAGGGAGCAGGAAAGGAAAGAAGGGAAGACTGATTATATCTGGACTGTGCAAGTGGTTAATATACCTGGCAACTAACAGAGAGTTTGGAGATTTGAGTCCACCTAGTTCTGTCTCAGGAGAAAAGCCTGCAACCTACTTCCAAAATATAAACCACTGAAACCTCGTGGAAAATAGTTCTACTCTTACACATGTGGCATTGCTGTGAGTCAACTCAATACCAACTGTTTATTTTTGTCGAGTATGAAAAGCTTACCAAGGTCTTACACTAACTCCTTTAGTTCTTCATCACCCTGATAGTTCAGGTAAGAATCATTGTCTCCATTTTAGAAAAGAAAACTATGGTCCAGAAAACATGTTCACTGGGCTTATACATACATATGTGAAAAAGCTTGCACTTGAGCCAAGATTCCTGGTTTCAAGCCCTGGCTTCAGTCTACTGGCGACACAGCCTTTGCCAAATTGCTGCAGTTACTGTGTAGCAAAGTTACAACCTGTGAAATTCTTGGGAGTGGTTGTCCAAGGGGTGAGGGCTGGGGAAGTGAATCAGCAGTCTCCACTTTGGGGGTTGTCTTTTAGGGATGGATTGCAGCTAACTCAGGACTCATGTTTGTGATGGTAAAGATTGTAGGTCGTCTTAGTTGAGCCATGATTCTCAGTGGTTTGGCAGTCATGTAATGATGTTATCATCTTGCATTTTGCAATTGAATGTGATTATCTCCCATTTTGTGATCTGATATGAGCAATAAATTGTTTGAAAAGGGAATTTCCTTAGGGTAATGCCTGCATCCAATATATATGGGTGTTAGGAAAGAACCCCGGTGCTCTGGGTCTTGCTTCCAACTTGTCACCCTCTCACCTTTGGTTCTTGGGGCATTGAAGCAGCATCCTGCCACGTGACCTGCAAATCTTGGGATTTTCTAACTCCTGCAACCCCATGGGTCAGCAGCCTTCTGCCTGACCTACTGACTTTGGGTTCATGAGCCCCTGTAGCCATTCAGGAGAAGCTTCCAGCCTGATGTCAGACCCATGGATTTGGGACCTGCCAGCCTCCACGACTGTGCAAACTATCTTTTTGAGATAAATTTATCTATGCCTACATTTATATACACAGATATGTTTCACTGGTTCTGCTCCTCTAGAGAACCCAGCCTAAGACAAGGCGTTCACCCTACTCTTTTAACTTGGTTTAGAAAAGCCACAGAAATAGAAAAAAAGACTTAGGGAAGAATGGATATTCTCTGAGTCAAAGGGCATCTTTTATAATGGGCAACATCACGCAGGAAATCCAAACCCAGAAAGTAGTGCTGGAGACCTCCCCTCACCATGTGTTGAAGGAGAGAGATACAACCAGCCTGTGAATGTACCAGATAGGTTTTCCCTCATGAAGCAGAAGGGGCTTAACAAAAATGCCATTACTCATTTATCCCCTGTCTTGTCCCACAAGTGATGTGAGAAAGCTAAACAGGAAAGCACAGAGCTCATCCTGTTAAGCAATACAGTGCAGGAAAGATGGGCCCCGACACATCCCTAAGAAACTTCCTCAAGAGGTTTTGGTTTTGTCAAATGGTATGCGTTTTGCTTTCTGTAGTACATCCAGTATTTCTCAATATGTTTCAAAGTATAAATAGCAAAGCAGTTGAGCAAATGTCTATCTGGTTGTCTAATCTCCTCTTTAAATAGAGAAGAAATTGCCCTTGGTTTGAGGAAAAATATGGAAGATAGTGGCTTCATCTCAGATCCAATGCAACCATGTTAACTCATCAAGCAGTAACTTAAAGTCATTTCTTTGAAGGGACAGCTGCTAGTACTCTCAACCAACTTAAGCTCCATATTCCTGCCCCTCAGCAGCCCACAATTCTCTACCTTGTAATTTATTTTCTTTTTCCCAAAACATTTATTAAAATCTCAAAATCTTTTAAAGTTTTAGACTGCAATGCCACGAGGATGCGGAGCAATGTGTTTTCCTCAGATGTATGTCTGTGTTTACACCTAGTGCGTCTCACAGTTTCTGGTCCATAAAAAGAACGAGTTGCTGTCTAGTCAACTCTGACTTGTGGCAACCTTATAATCAGACAGAGTACAGCTGCTCTATGGAGGTTTTTTTCTCTTTATTTTTTTCCTTTTTAATATTTTATTGTGCTTTAAGGGAAGGCTTTCAATCCAAGTCAAATTGTCACATGCAAACTTACAGTATACCTCTTTGCACCCCTAGTTGCTCTCCCCAACATATGACATCACACTCCTCCTTCCTACCCTGTATTTCTTGTGTCCTTTCAACCAACTCCTCTTACCATCTACCTTCTTATCTTGTCTCTGGACTAGAGCTGCCCACTTAGCCTCATGTGTCTACTTAAATCAAGAAGTACACTCTTCACCAGCATTATTTTAGGTCTTCTATCCAGTCCAGTCTGTCTGAAGACTTGGCTTCAGGAATGGTTTCAGTTCAGAGCTAACAGAGAGTCTGGGGGCAATGTCTTCCAGTGACCCTCCAGTCTGTCAGACCTAGAGTGTTTTCAATGCCTGATTTGTTTTCAGAAGTATATCACCAGGTTTTCCTCTGAGGATCCTCTCAGGTAGATTTAAACCTCCAACCTTTTGGTTAACAGCTGAGCGTTTCTGCCCTTAGCATTGGGCAGGGTAACTGATAAGTGGAATGGACTGCTATCTGGTACCTACAACTACCTTCCAGTAAATTGTTCTATCATCCGCTTATATTTAAAGCCAGTAAAACCTTTGTTCTCTTTCCCTGTCATTCCTCATGTCACATGCTAAGAAGAAAGTGTCTCATTTCAGATAGGTCTTAGTACCTGGGAAGGCCATCAATGGTATAAGCAGCAGTGGCAGAACATGAAGACAGTCTTTCCACCTTGGAAACAAAGAGAGGTTATTTTCTTTTGTGTAACTTTAAAGAGCTGAAAGAGAAGAATTGGGATGAATATTCTGAGGTTTTGCTTTCTTTTTGTATGAAAAACTCAGTTTTTTAGGAAGGAAAATATGCAGTAAGTTGAGGGAAGAGCACTAGACTAACAACTGTAATAAAATTCTAAAAATAACAGAACTGAGTGTACTGTAGAGACTGTGTGGGTCAGTGTTTTTCAACCCTTGCTTTTGGAGTCCTGGTCAGTGGCACAGTGGTTAAGCACCTGGCTATTAATCAAGAGGAAGGCAGTTTGAATCTACCTGCCACTCCTCAGAAACCCTATGGGGCAGTTCTACTCAGTCCTATAAGGTCACTATGAGTCAGAATCAACTCAAGAGCAACAGTTTGGATTTTCAGATTTTTGAGTTCTGTGTATTAGAATAAATATACGGATGGTTGGGGCCCAGCTCTAGGGATTCTGATTGAACTGGTCTCTGTGGTATCCTATTTTATTTGTCCTCAAAGCAGCCACATGATTCTTCTGTGCAGCCAGGTTTAAGAATCACTTATCTGAACCAAAGAGTCCCTGAGTGGTACAGTTGTTTAACACATTTAATGGCTAACCAAAAGATTGGTGGTTCAGTTTCCTCCAGAGACACCTCAGAAGAAAGGCATGGAGATCTGCTTCTGAAAAGTCAGTCTTTGAGAACTCCGTGGTGCACAGTTCTACTCTCCAATACTTGGCTCATCACAAGTCCAAATCAACTCAAGGTAACTAACTGGTAATCTAGATCAAAGGTATAATACACACCTGTCACTTGTTTTGGCTGTCCAGCATCTCAGCCCAGGTTCTGTATCCAGGCAGCTCCTGGCAGTGAGAATGGTGGTGTAGGCATGTGGTATCTCAGCTATCCACCTTCATACCTACAGGAAAGGCCTGAGGGCATGAGAATACACCCACTGTGAACTCGAATGGGACTGGAGGCTCCAGGAAGCTGAGACCACAGAGACGTCCCTTTGCTGGCAATGGGCATGACACCAAGAAAGTGTTCTCTTCGACAACAGTGGAAACGGGTCTAGCAGTACCGGCATCAGAGGCCTGTGACAGCAGAGCCATGCTTATCACATCAATTCTGTGCTGTCATTTCAGAATTACTTCTGACTGAGCAGCCTCCAGGTTTGCTTCTCCAGAACTTGTAAGGCTAGAAGAGGGTTAACCCTTCAAAGGGTTAAAATGGATGATTGTTCTGCCATAATCAGCTAGAATTAGTTTCTGTGGCTTGCAAAGGGAAATTTTGAGTACTATATTTGCTGCCCTCCCCACCACCCTGTACTTGACTTCTTGAAATCTATGATTCTAGTATCAGGTCCATCCTCATATTTGTAGAATATGTACCAGGAAATTTACTTATTAGTTAAGTATGATGGCAGCATTTGCGATGGTCACAGGTGAGTACATGTGCATACACAGAACAATTAAATAGAATCACATCAGTGGAAAAGGCTGGTTTGGTGTTCAATGTTCCCCAAGGTCACAGTGGTTAAGAGGTTGGTTGGCTTTTAACCAAAAGCCTGGCAGTTGGAATCCACTAGCCACTCTTCAGGATTCCTGTGGGGTAGTTGTAGTGTCTCCATGAGTCACAATCAACAGTAACTTTTTTTTTTTTTGAATAGTGCCTCACTGCTACTAACAATGCGACTCTCAGGAGTAACATAGAGAGATAAATACCAAGCATGTTGCTCTCTGGGTTCTCTGCCTCCTTCAACAAGAGTAACTCAACCTAAATTTTTCCAAAATGTTGTTTGCTGCCAAAAAAAAAAATTGGAAACTACATTTGAGGACCAGGGAAGAGTTACTTTTATTTCCATGTTATGTTGTATATAGAGAGAGCCAATGGTAATGAAATGCTTGAAAGGAAATATTGTTACAGGACAAAACTTCTGAATTCCTACTAGCTACTCCCCAAAAGCCAGTCTCTGAGACAGGTATTTGAGTGAGTGATCAGAAGCATTTATTAACCATGTTCTTTTGGCAAGAACACAGGGGATAGACATATTGAAATCTCCAGGCCTGTACAAATTGGGCAGGTTTAACAGGAGTTTTTACATGAGGGGCTATGTGGGTATGGGAGGAAAGTCAGAATAACAATGACAGCAATGAGGTGGGGTCCTGTCTGAAAGCAGTTGAGAGGGGCCTCTATGCCAGAGTGGGCTGGAGGAATGTGCTTATAGAAAACTGTGGTCTGGATGTTCCAGCTGTCTCTCCAGGAGCAATCTTGTCTGTCTTCTGGGGCAACCTTGGGGCACCTGAACTGCTGGCATCTCCACTCAGCATCTCCATTTGTTTTGAGGTATCTAAAGAAAGCTGCAAAAAAAAAAAAAAAAAAAAAAAAGCTGCAAAGATTATTATCTCAGTGGCTTCTGACAGTTAAATTGTGACTTCCTGGGCCAGGTAAAAAGGAAGTCAGGAATTCTAAGAAAAGAAAACAAAAACACAGGTGAAAAGTCAATTGTACAAAAAGAATTAAATCCTGGCTGTCTATTTTAACTTCCTTTTTTTTAAAAATCAGGTTATCTAAAGCTTATCTCCTGTTTCAATACCACTTATATTTTCATTCCACATAAACTTGCATGTTTATAGGAAACTCTGGTAGCATAATGGTTAAGTACTATGGCTGCAGACCAGAAGGTTGGCAGTTTGAATCCACCAGGCTCTCCTTGGAAACCCTACAGGATGGCAGTGGATTTGGTTTGGTTGAATATTTATAATTTATACAGAACTATTAATCAAACGGCGCATTTTATGAAGCGCTTGCAATGTATAACACCCTGTGATTCTGTGGTGTATCAAGTTAGGTTGGCCTTGAATGTTAAAGAGTTTTCATTGTTACCCTGAAGAGTCTGACTCCTACTCCGTAGTTAAAGAACCAGTGAAAGTAGGTGAGGAAAGTCATATGATAAAAGGAAGAAATACAACTAAAAATTCTTAGAGAAACTGAATTGCCCACAGGAAAGAAAGACCCAGCTGAATGTTTTAGATGAACATTCAGAACATGGGGAAAGTCCTCAAGTCCCGACACAACGAGAAACAGAAACAATTAGTACTGGAGTCCTTGGTGGGGGTTGGGGAGGGACAAAGAGTTGAGCACTTGATGTCTAACCCAAAGGCTGTCAACTCAAACCCACCCAGAGGTATCCTAGAATATATGCTTCCCAAAGGTCACAGTCTTGAAAACCTGACAAAACAGTTTTACTTCGCACATATGGGATTGTCACAAGCTGCAATCAACTCAAGGACAACAAGAAGAAACAGGGTTGAAGGGGTTAGAAAGAACACTGATCTTTTAAACAGGAGATCAAAATCTTTAGGGGACAGAGCGTTAAGGCCGTGTATCTTTGCAAGATATTATCACTGGTCTAGTCCATAAAGACCCTCTAGCTGCAAATGTCTATACTAGCAATTTCCTGTAAAACTCACAGTGAGGTTGAAATCCAACAGGACTTCTCATGTCAGTAGATTTAGAGTATAGCTAGAGATTCTATCACAGGTGTTTGAATTATTCTTTTCGGTTTCCTTTTTGATTCAACATGCTCCATATCTCTTGTACTCTTTGACCTTGTACTTTAAGGCCATCTCTCTCTCCTGAGTTACTGAGTAATGGTAGATTTTGGAAAGCACAGCTGTTAAGCAAAGATAAAGTGACAGGTCAGAAGACAAAATCCCAGTCAGAAAGAATGAAAATGAGCTATCTTAAACATTTCAAGGAATAAATTAACAGCTGTATCTTTCTAAAGCACCATCATGATATAGGCCCATCCATACCTGTTTCTGATGTAGGTTCTGAGAATGAAGATTTCCTCTCAAGGGGATATTCCATTGCCCAGAACTTTTTTAGCATTTGTCATGTACCACAGGTTCTTTTAAGATTTCTTAATGCCTTCTGCTGCTTGGGAATTCCACCTTACTATCCCCCTTCCCCTTTACCCACCTCCAGAAGTTCTAAGACTGATGATGGAAATTCTCCCAAAGTCTTCCCAAATGGGTAACATTTCTTTCCTCTGTGTCCTGATTGCATGATGTGTATACCTTACTATATCCTTACCGACTCCTTATATTCATACCGAAACAATATATACTGCTATGCTTAAATCCATATCAGTTTCATTGTACTTTGGCCTTCCTAAAATCAGACACTGTGTCTTTAAATTTTGTATTCCAGACATTCTTTTAGTTGGCTGCTTCTAGAATAGATAATGCTTCTCTCTACAACCCCTAAGAGGCTAAGAAGACATCAGGTTCTGTGAGATTTGGGGAATTAAAATAGTGTTTATGTGAAACTCTGCCTATATGTGACACTTAGGGGCCTTTCATCCATAATCAGTTTCTTAGATTCTTAGGATGGATAAATGGAGTTCATCAATAAGTGGGTTTTATCATGATATCTGACCAAGTATTTGACTCTTTCCCCCAAGATTTCTTTACTGACAGAACATAGGCATAGATTCTAGGGCTCTTACATTTCTTCAGAGTATGGTCATTTATGCTGAATGTTGCTGAGGAGAGAAATAAGACCAAGTAGGCAGAATAATAGATCCCCGAAATGGATCCTGTCAATATATTACATGGCAAGAAGGACGAAATTTGTAGATAGAATTAAGATTGCTGTTCAGATGGACCTTAAGACATGAAGAGTATTATGGATTATCCCAATAAAATAGTCAACATAGGATCCAATATAGTTACAAATGTCCCTAAAAGCAGAAGAGGTAGAAGAGGAAGAGCCAGAATGAAAGAAACGGCAGCATGAGAAAGACTGGACTGGACATTGCTGACTTTGAAGACGGGAGGGTGAATAAGCTGAGAACAGCCCTGGAAAGGCGAGAACACAGATGCTTCCCTTAGAGCCTCCGGAAAAGAATACAAACCAGCAACACTTTGAGCTTAGCTCAGTTTAGACTAATTAGGGTCTGTATCTTGGAGCAATTGAGCTAGTGAAACATACCCAAAGTCAGAAAGATGTAGAAGATTTATAAGGTGGTGGGGTACCGATGGAGACCTGATGGCAGCATAGACTGTGCTCTACAGACTCTCAAAAGACAGTTTTTACACAGAGTTCATGTATCATTTTGGTAAAGATTACCTAATGTTTTTAAGCATTTAGCCCACAAGTAAGTGTATACATCACAAAATAGTCACAAGAAACTCTTTATTAAACTACAGATATGCATGTTGGACACCTGGGCTCTAATTCATATTTTTATAACCAGTCAGTAAAGAGAAGTTAAGAAAAAAAAAAAAAACTTGTAATAAAACCTTTTAATTAGTGGAACTGGCCTGCGAAAGTCCGCTCTGAGATAAGGAGTAGGAAAGAAAGTTGCTGGTCAAAAGTGTCAGGCAGCCTCCCTAGCTGCTGTCTAATTGCTGGGTTGCAAGTTGGAGGCCATATATCAGGAGTACAAAGATTAGGACAGAGACCAAGCCTGCAGGAGCTGAGAGAGCTCTGCACTCCTTTGAAAGAGGCCAGAACAGCTGGAGCAATAAAAATTGCTTATAATTACTTATGAACCATGTGGCATTAGCTATGTCAAACTATCAATCACTCATTTTAGAGGCAAAAATGTGTTTTGAGATATTAGGGTCAGAAGAGTCATTTTGGACTTCTACTTTCAGAAGTATAAGATAATAAATGTATGTTGTTTTAAGCCACTAATTTTGTGGCAATTAGTTATAGCAGCAATAGCAAATGGATGCAAAGACTGTATTACATTTATAATTTATCCTCTTCTCTCTTTTTTTTTTTTTTTAGGACATATTCCCCTGTCCAGCTTCCCTTGTTCTAATTCCTGATCCCCAGGAGTCTGCTTTGCCCACAAAATATGGTTCTGCTCTACGAGAACACACAGCCACCACGGCTTACTGCATTTAGACCAGTCCAGTTGCTTACAGGGTTCAAATTCTAGGGCTGGACAATGTTGCTGAATCATCCCCAAACTGTTCTACTCTCTCATCCTTAGGCCTTGATAAACACAGAATTGGTAAAAATACTAAACCTTCTGAGAGTCTTTGGCATTGACATATGGACAAAGTGAGTTCCATACTGTCCTCTTCACCCATCACCTGGTGCTCAAACAGGCATTTGTGACTGTTTCTGAAACACAGATGAGCCTTAGTTCTTTGGATTGCATTTTCCATAATTTTTAAACAAGAATAATTTCTATTAGCAGCAGCTAATCTCTGACCAAGTCTTTTATGTCAGTCAGAACAGTTGTACCACTGGGGTCCAGTTCTTGCCAATCCCCACATAATTTAGAGTTGCAACAGAGTTGTGGATGCTGCTGCAAACATGTCTGAAGAGATCTAAGAGTCCCGAGTTGGGGCAAATACTGCATTTAGCTACTGAGAACTTGGAAGTTCAAGTTCACCCAGAGGTGGCTCAGAAGAAAGCCCTGGCAGTGAACTTCTGAATAACGAGTGATTGGAAACTGTATGGAGCTCATTTCTACTCTGACACATATCGGTCAACACAAGTTGGAAATGCCTCTAAAACCAGCAGCAACTTCTTTTTTAAAGACTGACGTTTAAAGGAAGAAAATAAGTCAGTCTATCAAGAACATAAGTAATGACCGAGAGATCTAAAAGTAGGCTTCTGAGTTGTACAGACACTCAGCTGTCTTAGGTGAGACAAGAGTGTAATGAGACATTCTAGAGGCAGAGAATCTGCAAAGGAGATCAAGTTCTTCTGAATTCAGACTAGAAGTCATCAGAGAAAGTTCTTGGCTTAACAGCAGTTTGTCCCATTTACCCTGTTTCCCTCTGACCTGATACTAAAATCTAGTCATGCTCAGACCAGCATAAGAGGAGTCCTAGCGTGAGTTAAATATCTGTGGTGTCTCTCTGATCTCCTTTAAGGAGTACTAGGAGGTTGCCTGTAGATGTAAACAAAACCTTGTAACCAAGGTTTTGCATCAAGCTGGCAAAACCTCATTTTAGGGCCATCCAAACTGTCAGGGATGAAGAACAGATTCTCCTGTCACCTACGATTCTCTAAGGTTGTTTTTATTAAAATGGAAATTTCCAAAGCTTGATGCAGGGCTCACGTATTGATGAAAGACTGCTTCACCAGGAATTGAGCTGTAGTTGTCTAATCTCACTCCTGAACTCAGCACTTGGCTGTTCCTTAGCTAATATCACACCACAGAAGCATAGCATTTGCAGCCTGTGTTCTCCTAAACAAGACTTCAGTGAATTCAGTATTGCTTGTGTGTTAGTACTGTGGTTCCTTTTTGTTATGAACTTCTAATGACAATTTTTTCATTTTTTCGTACGACACATCTCTGTTGAACCTCTAGAGCAAGTCATTCTACTAGATGCTGAGAAAGACACAGAGATAAACTGGGTGAACTCTGTGCCTCAAGGTACTAAAGCTGACAGCTAGAGTGACACCTACGAGGTTTTAAAGAGAAGTGACACTACCCTGGAATGAAGAAGAACAATCCATTTCTGTCAGTCAGTTTCAACTCATGGCAACATTAATTACATGGTTCCATCACCTGCGTCTCCCAAGTCTTCATGAAACTGTTGCACATGAGGCCAAATAATTGGCTATAATTTCTCTTACTTGTTCTAAAGGACTCTTAATGGGCATCATTTTACAGAAGTGGATCACCACGCCTTTCTTCCATGGTGCCACTGGGTGGATTTGAACTGCCAACTTCTCAGTTATTAAATGAGTAGAAACCAATTGTACTACCCAGGCACCTTTAGAACGAAGAATATAGATCTTGTATTATTCACTTCCACTCGAAACTTTCTGCTATTACTACCAACAAAAATTTTTACTAAATAATTTTAGTTGCAAAATAGCAGCTGCAAGAAATATTTCTCAGAATGTGCTTGGACTCTGTTGGACATTGCTCAGTGACTAATCTACATAACTACCTTATGAAGGAGATGACGTTGCAGTTTTACAGACATCTATGTGACCCGGAGGCCCTGGGTGGTGCAAACAATTAATATACTCAGAAACTAGACAAAAATTTAGGTGTTTGAGTCCAGGCAGAGGCACTTCCAGAGCAAAGTCTGGCAACTGACTTGTGACTTATCAGTAAAGGACTTCTAGGTATATGTGCATTTCAATCCGAACAACTGTCGTTCGTAATAAATGAACTTAAGGGTGATATCTCCTAGGAGTCCCACATCACTGTTCCAGCAAATCATCCACTAGAAGTGGGATTCCTGCACCCCAAAACAAAGAAACACAGTCTCTGTAAGAATCAATGAGCCGCCCAATGTATTTTATTGCTGCAAACAACTCTGCAGTCAGTGAAAGAATAAGAATAGGTTTCACGCTCTCTGTACGAACATCAGTGGCTGTATTTTTTTCTTTTCCTTCAGGATTTAGGGAGCAAAACTCTCAGCTCTCAGAGAAAGTGCTCATTTATTGGAGCTAAAATATTTCTCCTTAGAAGGCCATAACCCTAGGAAGGTGAGTACTCTACTTTTCTAAGACAGTATTTCTTCTCCCTTCCCTGCAACAAGGATTAAACCGTACGTTATTCCAACTTGATGCCCAAGTCTGTTTCCTCCTGCTTCCTTCTTCTCTCTCATGAGTGAATGGGAGCATCCAGTTGCACAGGAATTCAAAGTGCACCATCCCTTTTACTCTTGACACGTCTGAGCTTCAAGTACCCACAGAGAGTTCCGTTTCTCTGTGTTTACCCGTTTCTCTGTGTTTACCCACTGGTGTGGACAGAAGGGCACGTACGGCACACCATTTGCAGAAACTGTTTCTGGTGATCAGTAACTTGAAAGCAATGCACCTCCTCAGGCTCTTAAATATGCCATCCCAGACACCACTGATCCCCTTTTCCCATCCCCTTCATCATCCTTGTGTCAGACATGCCTCAGGCCTGCTGGACATCTGTTGTTTACCAGTGGGCCTCTCACCCCCAGTCCCTAGGGAGAGCCCTCTGAGGAATGGATTATGGGAAAGACAGGAGCCCACAGGGGATACAATCTAAAACACTGAGTTCTCAGCTTGGAAAAACAAAACAGATATTGAATTAATTAAAGGCATGTTCTTCAAGGGCTCTGTTCACAATCGAGAAAAGAAAAAACAGAAATAAACTCTCTTGTCTTTTTAATGTGCTCTAGATGGCACAAAGTGATAGCTTTGCAACTTTTCTTTGACCAAGTGATTTATGTATCTATTTATTTTTGAGAGACCACTATAGACTAAAGTAAATCTGTTGTCATCAAGTTGATTTTGACATCGTGACCATATAGAACAGAACAGAACTGCCCCATAGGGTTTCCAAGAAGAACAGGTGGATGTGAATTGTCAACCGTTTGGTTAGTAGCCACGCTGTTAATCACTGTGCCACCAGGGCTCCCAGCATTTGAAATAATTCTGAAGATATTTTGATGAATAAGGCATGGGCAAGGCAAGGCCATAGACTGATTAGGGAGACAAACACAGAGAGAACTTCAGTGGACTGTAGGTAGTACCCGTAATCACGCTGGTAACCACCAGGCAGGCCTAGAAGGGTCACTTAATGCAGCCCAGTGGAAGGAGAAAACAAAACAAAGAGATTCTCTGAGAACAAGTGGCACCTAAGTTGAAGCTTAAATCTTGAACAGATACTATTATATTGGAGCCTTAGTAACATAGTAATTAAAGACCTTGGCAGTTTGAATCCACCAGCTGATTGGGAAAACCCCCCAGGGCAGTTCTCCTCTGCCCCAGGCCTTCACTGTGAGGCAGCACTGACTCAGCAGCAGTGGGTTCTTACTACCTGTATCAGGTTCCTGGAAACCCTGGTGGCGTTGTGGCTAAGTGCTACATCTGCTAACCAAGAGGTCAGCAGTTTGAATTTGCCAGGCGTTCCTTGGAAACGCTATGGAGCAATTCTACGCTGACCTATAAGGCCACCATGAGTCAGAATTTACTTGATGGCACTGGGTTTGGTTTTGGTTTTATGTCAGTTTCCTAGAGTTTGCTTCACAAAGTACCTCAAACTGATGGCTTAAAACAACAGAAGTTTATTCTGTCACAGTTCTGGAGGACACAAGTCTGAAATCAGGGTGTTATCAGAACCCTCTGAAGTCTCTAGGGGAGAATCTGTGTCTGTTCGATGTGTCAGTTAGCTTCTGGCATTGCTTAGCATTCCGTGGCTTGTGGACGGGTCATTCCAGTCTCTGTCTTTGATGTCACATGCCATTCCCCATGTGCTTCCGTCTTTGTGCACTATTCTCTTCTTATAAGGACATCAATCGTGTGGAAGCAGGGCTCACCCTAATCTAGTATGACCTCATCTTTATTGTTCTCGCTAAGATCCTATTTCCAAATAAGGTCCCATTCACAGGTAGCAGGGACTAGGGCTTCAACACGTTTCTATGAAGGACATGATTTAACCTGCAACACTATCTTTTTAATAAGGGAGGAGATTGGTATAAAAGAGAATCAATGTCTTAGCACTGTTGTCCTCTAACTCATATGTATTATTAGCACGCCGTGGGAACTCTGTCAGTAGGGCTTCTTCAGCATTCATCACACCTGGGGAATTCCATGGGCCCATGCTCCTGTATCATTTCAATGCATTTGGCTTAATTAAGACACTGCGATAGACTGGGCAGATGTTTCTTGAGCAATTAATGATCAGTTAGAGAAGTTAAGTCTTGAAGCAAAGCTGTGAAAATACGCAGTTATGTAGAGTAGTCAAATAATTACCTTTGCGTGTCCTGATCAGTGAAAAGTTGAAAAGCTGGATTGTAGTGGTTGACAGATTGCGTCTACAAATTTGGTTCTTTTTCTAATCACTGGAAGTCACCCACAAACAGGAAAAGAGAAGCATGCATTCCAAGGCTGTCACTTTTGACGTTGCCACATACATTTGGAATCCAAGTTAACTAGAAGGACAAACTTTCCTAAGAGTAACTGCTGGTTAACACTGGGTTAATAACTTAAAAAGATTTTGTGTACAACCCTTCTAAAGATCTTTATAAATATCCTCATTTAATTCCGATAGGTTTAGCAGAGTTCTGGCTTAAAAAAAACAAAAACCCACTGGCATCTACTAAATTCCAATTCATAACAACCCTATAGGACAGAGTAGAACTCCCCATAGACTTTCCAGGGAACACCCTCTGGATTAGACTGCTGGTCTTTTGGTTAGCAGTCATAATTCTTAACCAGTACACCGCTAGCGTTTCCAGAATACTGCCTAGGCATGGTAAAATGGGTCAAATGAGACCAGTGATTATTTTATGAACTGTTACAGGTTTTTCAATTCAAAATATAATACTTGAATTTTGGAAAAAGAAATGCCTGTCTGGTAGTGCATTATTTACCTGTACTGTGGTTACAGAATGTGAGTCCGGGTAGCACAGTGATTAAAGCATTTGGCTGCTAACTGGAAGGCTGGCAGTTCTGACTTGCCAGCCACTTAGCTGGAGAAAGACATGGCAATTTGCTCTCATAAAATTACAGCCTTGGAAACCCTGTGGGGTAGTTCTATGCTGTCTTATTAGGTCACTATGAGTAAGAATCGACTCACTGGCTGTGGGTTTGCATGTTGGTTTGTTGGCTATAGAATATTCCAGTCTTTGCACCAAGTGTTTTCCATCTGTAACAGGCACCAGGCTTTGGAGATAACTTCCTAACTTAAGTTCTCTTATGGATTTTACTGATTTCTTTCCTTGACCTCATTCCGTTCTTTGGCCTGAACTGTGAGACTAGAGTCTGAAGTTAAGCAGGAACTGCAAACGGAGTAGGGTAAGCTCCTGCTAGATTGGAAGAGAAGTAAAAGAAAATTTATTTCTTCCTTTCCTAAAGCTTTAAAGAAGAAGCAAAAACATAAAAGTATAGCAAACAGGGTCTTAGGTAGGTATGGGGTGGTTGTTATTGTTAGATAGTGTCGATTGAGTTGATTTTGACTCACAGTGACTACATGTAAAGCAATCTAACTGCCCCATAAGGTTTTCTTGGCCATAATCTTTATGGATACAGATTGCCAAGTTTTTCTCTTGTGGAGCCACTGATTGCGCTTGAACTTCTTACCTTTTGGTTAGCAGCCAAGCCACTTAGCTATTTATGCCACCAGGATACTTTTCCAGAACAGACTGTACAAAGCTGCAGGCCCTTGGAACAGGCTTTACTTTCAGCTGAGAGCTGTATCTAATGTGAGACTGAAACAATTCTATGGGGAAATTGTTAGATAGGTTCAGATACAGGAGCTAGAGATGGAACTCCTGGCTCTCATTTGTCTGCACTTGGCTTGACTGAGATACAAACACTCCCATACGCCCTAAGGGGACGTGAAAGTCTTAAAAAAGCCCTGGAGCCACCTTCTCAAGACCTGGAGCCAAAGGAAGAGAATAAAGTAGATGTGACTTTGGAGAACAAACACAAATGCCTGGAACCATGGTCTCCAATGGGGGGTGTTAGAATGTTACCCCAAAAAGGAGACAGAGAGAGCCACAGCTCAGCCAGTGTCAGGGAAGGCAGACCAGTCTGTCCTCAGCAAGCAGTAGAGGACATCCAGGGACCCTGTATGACCTGAGTCTCTTGTCCATTATGAGGACGAAGTGAGCCGCCTCGTATCCCTTATTAACAGCACAGGGAAGATTAGGGGAAAAGAGGGAATCTGAAAGTCTGTACAGCACGCAAAACAGACTGTGTTACTTTAAGACTTTTTGGTTGCTGGATCAGACCAAAATCACATGATTGGCTCCACTATTAATTGGAGAGTAAATTTATAAAGACTAGATCAAGTAGATTCCAACTCTTAGCAACCCTATAGGAGACAGTAGAACCTCCCCATCGGGTTTCCAAGGCTGTAATCTTTACAGAAGCTGACCGCCATGGCTTTCTCTTACAGAGTTGTCAATAGTTTTCAACCAGCGACCATTCAGTTAGCAGCTGAGTGCTTAACCACTACACAACCAGACCTCCTTAGATCAATTATAGGACACTAAAAAGCTACATGATTTTCACATTTGGATATAGCACAAGTACATTTATATCCCACTGTGTATTGTCTCATTGAATGTCCAGAACAATCCTGCAAAACAAGTATCACTTTTTTCAGGTAATGAAACAGTCTTGAAAAGGTCACATAGCGTAGCCACAGTTTCACAACTAGAAGCACAATATGGATTAGAATATAGGTCAGTTTGAGTCTAAAATTCATGGTCTTCCTTAAAAGCTTGTGATTTCCTTCTTTTTCTAAATATAGAAACATGTTATTTTGTATTTGAAGGAAAGTGAATATATAGAGGGTTTGCAAAGTACCTGTTGTCTCCAGGAAGTCTTACTGGGACTATGGGGATACAGGATGAAGAGCTGCTTTCTAACAGGTCTAATAGGCTTGCATGTAATAGCTGGGGAGTGGCTACAGAGTTGTGCTTTCATGTGACTGGTTTAGAAGCCTAATGTTGCATCTTTGGAGCTGTTGGCAAAAGAACACAAACATAATGATTGCTCAAGAGGCAGCAAGCAACTTGTGTTACTGGGTCAAGTAAGACAGCCGAGAACAAAGGTAGCAATTCAGTGCAATATTTATTAGGCATCTACTATAAACACAGCAAATGAGCACTGAGTGTCCAGTGGTTGAAATTATTGACCCTTAACTTAAAAGTTGGTGGTTCAGAACCACCAGTGGCTTCACGGGAGAAAGATGTGGTAATAAGATTCCACAGCTGTTTACAGCCTTGGAAGCCATGTGGAGATGCTATGAGTCAAGAATTGACCCTGGCTTTGAGTTTTTTGGTGCTTATACACAGTATAGGGCAGGGATTGTTTAGTGGTAGAATTGCTACCTTTCATGCAGATCTTGAGTTCAGTTCGCAGCCTATTCATCTCATGCACAGATACTACCCGTCTGTCAGTGCAGGGTTATATTTTGGGGTGATGCTAAACAGCAAAATATTTCCTCCAGACCAAAACAGACTTGGAAGAAACGATTGATAAATTACTGATATCAGCCAACAAAAACCCTGTGGATCACAACAGAATGGTAATGTTTTGCATGGGGTGACCATGGGCCAGAGGACAGCTCAAAGGCAGCTAACAACAAAAACACGTACATGGTAGAGTCCCTGTGTGGTGCTAGCAGTTAACACACTTGGCTGCTAACCAAAAGGTTTGATGTTGAGTCTACCCAAAGGTGCTTTGGAAAAAAATTCTGGTAATCTACTTCCAAAAAGTTTGGCACTGAAAAGCCAATGGGACAGAGCTTTGTGTCATTGTCTACGTGACTACAAATGGCATGTACATAATACAGTGTGACAATATGGAAATAGGCCATGTTGTTATTCTTAGGTGCAATCAAGTCAATTCAAACTCATAGCACAACACTGCCTGGTTCTGTGCCACCCTCACAACCGTTGCTACGTTCAAGCCCGTTCTTGCAGCCACTGTGTCAATCCGTCTCATCAAGGGTCTTCCTCTTTTTCACCGGTCCTCTAACAAGTGCCCTTTCCAGGAACTGGTCCCTCCTGATCATATGTCCAAAGTACTCTAGGTAAAATATCGCCATCCTAGCCTCTTAGCAGCATTCTGGTTGTACTTTTTCCAAGACAGAATTGTTGGTTCTTCTGGCAGTTCATGCTTTTTTACTGACAACTCTCCAGAGCCTTAACTCAAAAGTATCAATCCTTCTTCAATCTTCCTTATTGCATATGAAGCAAGTGACAACATCATGGCTTGAAGGTCAGGTACAGAATAAGCCATAAACAACAACAACAACAATGACAAAAACCCTGTATCCACTGCCATCAAGTGAAGGACTACTGATAGTGACTCTATAGGACAGACTGGAACTTCCATCCATGGAGTTCTCAAAGAGCTGTCGGTGGCATCTTACTGTAGACCTCGTGGTCAGCAGCCACGCTCTTAACCACTGTGCCGCCAGGGCTCCTTAGTAGGCTACTGCAGGACCTAACAGGATATATAATACAGGAGGATACACTGACATTGATTTTGTCCCTATTTTTAAGGCAGTTTCTCTCTTGCTTTAATCTTTGACAAACTAAAGGCAACTTCTGTACCTGTACAAGGGAGATATGATGGCCCAGAGCTCTCAGGAGGGATGGAGCCACTTCATCCATTCACAGCCCCTTTCCACCTTGTCACAATCTCGTTCTCTGTGCTGCATGTGTCTGTGACCTCTATCACATATTCTGATTCTTTTATTTTCTCTACACTCGTATCCAGCTCAGTCTTGTTTGTCGGCTCTTACGCAACCTCCACTGGCAGCATTCTCTCCCTGGACTCTTCCTGCTCAAACAGAAACTGAAAAACAGCAACTCTGGCAACAGCCTGTTGGACACCATTCAGTATGCTCATATCTTGGCCGCTTCAGTCAAAGAGGTGGGGCTGTTTTTATTGACAACTTAAAGACAAAGGCACTTCAGGGTTATGAGAAAGCAAAAAAGGGGACAGCGTATGGAAAAAACAAAACAAAACACACGCAATGGAATTTTATTATTTTCAGGAAACAACATTGGAAATTCTAGACCATAAAATCTAGATTTCTGGAAACATAACTGGACTTTTATTTGTAAACTTCAGAAAGCACAGAAATGCTGAATTTATTTCTCCTCAGACCTGGGGAAAGGAAAGATGTTCTCCATCCCCAAGCTAGGCCAGCCTGCTTCTTTGACCAGTGAACCAGAATTACACTGTGAATGCAGTTACCCTGGTGGTGCAGTGGTTAAAGAGCTTGGCTACTAACCTAAAGGTCAGCAATTCAAAGGCATCAAGTGCTCTTTGGAAACACTATGGAGCAGTTGTACTCTGTCCTCTGGGGTTGCTCTTAGTCATAACTGACTCATAACTCATAACTACAACAGAAGAATAGTCCTCTACATACCTCGCCCCTCCAGTAGTTTATGCTGTTACGACCCTAGTCATACGGTGAGTAGCATGGAGTTTCTGTGCTGAGGAAGAAAAAAAAAAACCTGCCTAAACTAGAGCTTTGCAATATGTTCAAGGTTCATATGGGGTCTCTTGAAAAACCATTTGAGTCATCTGGTGCTCTGTACAGAAATACCACGAAGTGGATGTCCTTGACAAACGAAAGTTGACTCTCACTCAGTCCGCTCGGCTACAAGACCAGATGCGCGTTGTCTGCTCCAGTGGAAGTCTTTCCCTCCATCAGCTCAGGAGGAAACTACTCATGTTGTGTCAGCCTTTGGTCAGGGAGCATCTTGGCACAGGAACTTCAGGTCTGAAGGACCTACTGCACTCCCAGGGCTGCTTTCTTGATGGTGTGAAGTTCCCAATTTTCTGCTTGCTTACATTTTCTTTTTTTTCTTATAAAAGGATAAAGGATGATGCGACCCACACTCCAGGGAAACTCACTTTGCTATGGAACAGGGAAGTAACCTTAGGAAAGAATTTAGAGTCCCACCCTAATCCTCTTTAACATAGCATAGGAAAATCACAAAATGTAGGACAAATCATAAAATACTGGGGACTGTGGCCCAGCCAAATGACTACACACATTTTTGGAGGACCACAGTTCAATCCATGACAGGCAGTAAACCAAGAAAACCAGGCTCATCGCGGTCAAGTTTGACGCATGTGTCATACAGTAAAACTGAGCCTCACAGGGATGTTTTCTTGGGTGCAGTCTTTATGGAAGTGGATTTCTGGGCTTTTGTTCTGTGACGTTGCTAGGTTAGTTTGAGGTAGTAACCTTTTGATCAGTAGCTGAGCATGAACTGTTTGTGCCATCAGGGACCTAGAAAGACATCTCTGCTTTGCCCTGTATCCTTTTTGGTGACTTCCCTGTGCTCTCCAGCCACCGTATTCCACCGTGACAGAAAATGCAGAGCACACACAGGACGGTTTTCTCTTGTCTACACAGAGATAATGCACATGAATCTAGTCAATCTGAATGTGTAGCAGGAGGACTTGAGACCTCACAGACATACAAGGGTCAGGAAGCTCCACCACTAGAGTCAAACCATTTGCCACTGAGTTGACTCCAACTCATGGTGACCTCACATATGTGTCAGAGTAGTACTGTACTCCACGGAATTTTCAGCAGCTGATTTTTCAGACATATCACTAGGTCTTTCTGCTAAGGTGCCTCTGGGTGGACTCAAACCTCTAACCTTTTGGTTTGCAGCCATGCATGTTAGCCATTAGTGCTACCCAAGGCTTCTGCTCACTATCCACACATCCCTAACTGACACACAGTGGCTTTTCTCTCCTCCTTGACCCGAAACATGGGTGTATGTGACCCTTACTTCCTCCTCCCTTAATGAGCACTTTGCTCATGTATTTCCTGAGTTGCTCCACAGGTAATCAAAGCCCCAAACCCACTACCAGTGAGTTGATTGCAACTCACTGCAACGCTATAGGACAGAGAAGAGCTACTACATAGAGTTTCCAAGGAACACCTGGTGGATTCCAGCTGCCGACCTTTTGGTTAGCAGACACAGCACTTAACCACTATGCAACCAGGGTTTCCTCCATAGGCAAAGGCAGTAGTAAATTTGGGGGGAGACGATCTAGAAGAAGCTCTAGGAGAGCAAAAGAAAGCCTGCATCCCCTACCTTATTCATGTCTAGAAGATCAAGTGACTCTGGTGAAGGTTGGATAGCTGTTCAGACCTATTTCTTTCCCTCCCAGGTACACCCTAAATGATACTTCCCAGTCTCCCTTGCGGCTAAGTGAAGGCATGTGGCTGATTCTGGCCTGATGAACATGGGCGGAGTGATAAATGTGGCACTTGCAGCCTCAGCTCTTCACTTCCCATACACAATCTTCTTTCTCTTCTTCTCAGGGAGGTCTCGGAAGCTCCACTTGAAGACAGTGAACCCCTGTCAGTTCAGGGTTACTGAAAGCTGATGCAGACCATAGAGCTCACCCTCACCCCTACCCCTAATGCAGATGGGATTTTACATGATGAAAAATAAACTTTTTTTTTTAAGCCACTGAGATTTCAGGCTTTATGTGTTACAAAAGCCATTATGTACCTTTCTAATACAAATATCACGCAGAGCTAATCAAGTGTGAAATATCTCTCTTCTCAAACTGTGTAGGCTGAGTTTTTACATGCAAGCTTTTCCTCAGTGTAAAAGGAACCTTGAGGTCAGCTCCATAATTGATTTAAAAAAGGAATAGTCATACTTCTTTAAGGAATATTCTTTAAAGTGAGTCTTAAAGAAGCACCTTAAAGAACACAGCTTTAAACAAGGTAATTATGTCAGACATTTCACAGGTATTAGCTCCTTAGCTCATTTCACAAGAAATTTATGAGGTAGAATTATTTTTATTTCTGTTTTATACATGGGAACTCTTAGGTACAGAGAAGTCAAATGACCAACCTAAGATTGCACAACTATGAAGTCACGGAGGCAGAATTTGAACTGAGGCATTCTGGCTCTGGAACTCATGCCCTAAACCACTACTCATACTAAGTAATTTATTTTTGTTGCCATGTTTTAATTTTTTTTAAAAAAAAAACCTGTAATGAGATCTTTTATACTGTTTGATGAGAAATATTTGCAAAGACTGGGAAATGGTAAATGAAAGACATTTATATACATATTTTTAAAATTTTTATTATGATTTTAAAATTTTTATTATGATTACATGAAAGTTTACAGCCCAAGTCAATTTTCCATATAAAATCTCAAGTACTTGCCTCTCTGAAACTCTGCTCTCCTCACCCTGTGACAGCACACTCTTCTTTTTCACTCTTTACTTCCAGTATCTGCTCAGCCAACACTTGCCCCCTCCTCTCCACTCTCTTCTCTCCCTACTAAAAAGAAACTAAATTAAACCATAAAGTACACGTACCACATCATCGCTCTGTGTCCCCAAGTTCAGTCTATTCTTTGTCTGAAGTGTTGGCTTCAGTACCGGTTTCAGCTCTGAGCTAGCAGCAAGTCTACGGGCCATGTTCTCAGTGGACCCTCCTTTTGCAGCTGTCTGATTTCACTCAGCATAATGTCTTCTAGTTGATTCCAGGTTATGAAATGTGTCATAAAATTGTCATTGTTCTTTATCGTTGCATAGTGTTCCAGTGGGTATATACACTATAGTTTGTTTATCCACTCATCTGTTGATGGGCACCAAAGTTGATTCCATCTCGTAGCTGTTGTGGACAGTGCTGCAATAAACACTTGGGTGCATGTATCTGTTTGTGTGACCACCTTTATTTCTGCAGGATGTATTCCAAGCAGTGGAATTGCTGGATCACATGGTATATCTATTTCTAGCATTTCAGGAAAGCACCAAATTGCTTTCCAAAGAGGTTGTAACATTTTACATTCCTACCAGCAGTGTAGAAGAGTTCCACTCTCTCCACAGCCTCTCCAACATTTGTTATTTTGTATTTTTTGGATTAGTGCCAACCTTGTTTGGGTGAGATGGTATCTTATTGTAGTTTTGATTTGAATTTGTCTACTGGCTAATAATTGTAAGCATTTTGTGATGTGTCTTTTGGCTACTTAGCTGTCTTCTTTGGAGAAGTGTCTATCCATGTCCATGGCCCATTGTTTAATTGGGTTATTTGTCTTTTTGTTGTTGTTGATATTTTGTAGTAGCTTATAGATTACAGAAATTAGATGTCGATCTAATATGTAGTTGCCAGACATTTTTTTTCCCAGTCTGTAGGCAATCTTTTTACTCTCCTGATAAAATCTTTAGATGAGCACAAGTGTCTAATTTTTAGCAGTTCCAATTTATCTATTTTCTCTCCTGTTGTTTTTGCATTGTTAATAAGATTTTGTAGTCTGTTGAAGCTGAAACTGTTTGTTAAAATTTCCAGTGTTGTCCTTATTTTTAATCCCATATTCTTTAGATTTGATATTTAGGTCTTTGATTCATTTTGAGTTAGTTTTTGTGTAAGGTGTGAGCTATGGGTCTTGTTTCAGTTTTTTGCAGGTAGATATTCAGTTTTGCCAATACCACTTATTAAAGAGTCTATCTTTTCCCCACTTCACAGCCATTGGGCCTTTGTCAAATGTTAGCTGTTCGTAGGTGGATGGTGTTATTTCTGGACTCTCCATTTTGTTCCATTGGTCTTTATATCTGTGTACCAGTACCAGGTTGTTTTGACTACTGTGAAACTGTAGTAAGTTCTAAGTTCAGGTAGTGTGAGGTATGAGGCCTCCCACTTTGTTCCTCTTCTTTAGTAATGTTTTACTTATCTGGGGCTTCGTCTCCTTCCAGAGGATGTTGGTGATTTGTTTCTCCATTTCATTATAAAAGGACATTGGCATTTGTATTGGGATTGCATTGCATGTATAGATTGCTATGGGCAGAATAGAGGTTTCACAATGTTAAGTCTTCCTATCCGTGAGCAAATTAGGTTTCTCCAGTTATGTAAGTCTCTTTTGTTTACTTGCAGTAGGATCTTATAATTTTCTTTGTCTGTTTCTTACATCTCTGGTTAGATTTATTTCTAGATATTGGGAACCCTAGTGGTTAAGTGCTACATCAGATAACCAAAAGGTCAGCAGTCTGAATGTACCACATGCTCTTGGAAACTCTATGGGGCAGTTCTACTCTATCCTATAAAGTTGCAATGAGTTGGAATTGACTCGATGGCACTGAGTTTGGTTTTTTGATATTATCTTCCTGGTGACTAAATGCTATTGATTTGGTGATTTCTTCTGTGATGGCCTCTTTGTTGGTGTAAAGCAGTCCTACTGATATATTTAGGTTTGTCTTATATTCTGATACTTTGCTGAACTCTTCTATTAGTTCCAGTAGTTTATTTATGGATTCTTTAGGGTTTTCTGTGTATAAGATTGTATCATCCACAAATAGGGATACTTTTATTTCTTCTTTACCTATGTGGATGTCCTTTATTTCTTTATCTTCTCTGATTGCTCTGGTTAGAACCTCCAGCTAATGTTGAATAGAAGTGGTGACAATGGGCATCCTTGTCTGGATCCTGTTCTCGGGGTGAATTCTTTCAGTCTCTCTCCGTTCAGGATGTTGTTGGCTGTTGGCTTTGCATTGAAACCCCTTATTATATTGAGGCCATGAGTCGGATCCTACTCAACAGCACTTGGCTTGGCTTGGCATTACATTGAGGAATTTCCTTTCTATTCCTATTTTACTGAGTTTTTACATGAATCAGTATTAGACTTTGTCAAGTGCATTTTCTGCATCAATGGTGATTAAATCAAATGATTCTTATATTTTTTTTTATTTATGTGGTTGATAATATTATGTGTTTTTCTGGTGTGTAACTAACTCTGCATCCCTAGTATAAATCCAAGTTTGTCATACTGAATTATTATTATTATTATTATTATTATTTTGATACGTTGTTGGCTAGGACTTTATAGGCTAGGATTTTGTTGAGGATTTTTGCACTCTAGGTTTATCAGAGATATTGGTCTGTAATTTTATTTTTTGGTGCTATCTTTACCTGGCTTTGGTATCAGGGTTATGCTGGCTTCATAGAAGGAATTGGGGAGCATTCCATCCTTTTGTATGCTGTGAAATAGCTTTAGTAGTATTGGAATTATCTCCTCTCTAAAAGTTTTGTAAAGTTCTCCAGAGAAACCATCTGGGCCAGGACTTGGAAGTTTATTGATTACTTTTTTATCTCTCTTCTTTTGTGATGGATTTCAGTTGTTCTATTTCTCCTTGTGATAATTTTGGTAGGTAATGTATTTCTAGAAATTTGTCCACTTCCTCTAAGTTTTCAAATCTATTAGTGTACAGTTTTCCATAGTATTCTGTTATGATTCTCTTAATTTCCGTTAAGTCTGTCATGACATCTCCCATCTCATCTCTTATTTGGGTTATTTGTTTCCTCTTCTGTTTTGTTACTGTGAGTTTGGCCAACAGTTTATTGATTTTGTTGATCTTTTCAAAAACCAGCTTTTGATTTTGTTAATTATTTCTATTGTTTTTCTATTCTCCAATTCATGTAGTTTTTAAATCAACTATGGAGCTGACCTCAGGGTTCCTTTTACACTACATGAAATGCTCTAATTTTTATTATCTGTTTTCTTCTGGTGCCCAAAGGATTCTTTTGTTGCTCTCTTTCTACTTGTGTTTTAGAATTAATGCTTTTGTTTGGATCTTTTCACCATCTTGGATGTGTGCATTTAATGAGATAAATTGACCTCTGAGCACAGTTTTTACTGTATCCCATAGGTCCTTGTAGGATGTATTTTCATTCTCATTTGATTCCACAAATTTCTTTATTGCATCCTTGGTTTTTTCTATAAACCATGAATTTTTGAGCAAGATGTTCAGTTTCCATCAGTTCAAATTTCTACCCTTGTTTTTTATGATATTGACTTCAACTTGTATGGCTTTATGGTCCAAGAAGATTCTTTGCAGTATTTCAGTGATTTGGATTTCATTAAGACTTGCTTTATGGCCTAATATGTGGTCTATTCCAGAGAATGTTCCGTGTGTGTTGGAAAAGGAGGTGTACTTCCCTGTTGTTGGGTGGAGAGTTCTGTATATGTCTATGAAGTTGAGCTGGTTGATTGTCTCGACAAGATTTTCTATATCTTTATTGAGCTTTTTTCTGGATGATCTGTCCATTACTGAAAGCAGAGTGTTGAAGCCTCTTACAATTATTGTGGAGCAATTTATTTCACTTTTCAATGTTGTCCATGTATGTTCAATGTAATTAGATGCTCTGATATTGGGTGTATAAATACTTAATATTATTATATTTTTCTGATGTGTTTAACCTTTAAGCAATGAACAGTGAGGATCCTTGTCCACAGTGGTGGATTTTACTTTAAAGTCTATTTTATCTAAGATTAATATTGCTACTCTTGTTCTTCCTTGCATGTTGTTAGCTTGGTACATATTTTTTCCATCCTTTGGTTTTAAAGTTTTTCATATTTTTGATTCTAAGATATTGTTTCTTGTAAGCAACACGTAGACAGATTGTGTTTGGGGATCCAGCCTGTCATTCTCTTTCTCTTTATTGGTGCATTCAATCCATTTCTCTTCAGTGTGATTATTGATAGATATGAATTTAATGCTATCATTTTGGTGTCTTTCCTTTTGTGGTATTGCTGCCATTTTCTTTGTTCCACTTAATAATCCATTTTTCTTTTCTCTGTGAGTTTTGTTTTCATATTTTTCAGTGTTGGTTTTGTATCTCTTGAGACTTCTAGATTGTGTTACATTGTTAGTTTGCTTTCTGGGTATACTCCTATCACCCTCGCCCCACAGTGTTCTGAGTTTAAACCAGTCTTTAACTTCTTTTTATCTCCTGACTTCCTCTCCATCTGAAAGGTCTATGAATACATTAATATGTCCCTTTTATAGGGAAATGTTATCATAATTTACATACTGGGATTTCTGTTTCCCTAATTTTAATATGTTAGCTTTGATTTAGCTTTGTGGCTTCCCTAGCCAAACAGAATTCTGGATACTGTGTCTTGTATTGCACTCTTGAGTGTATGTGTAGTGTTACTGATTTTCTAATTGAAGAACTTCCTTCAGTTTTTCCTGTAATTTTGGTTTGGTTTTTGCAAAGTCTCTAAGCTTCTGTTTATCTGAAAATATCTTAATTTCACCATCATATTTGAGAGACAATTTTGCGGGATATATAATTCTTCATTGAAACTTTTCTTTTGTTGAAGTCTTTGTATGTGTCATCCCATTGCATTATTGCCAACACTGTTTCAGCTGAATAATCAGAGTTCAGTCTAACAGACACTCTTTTCTAATTTAGCTTTGGTTTAAGCCAAGCTGCCTTTATGAGACTCTCCTTACATTTCATTTTTTTTAAGTTTAATTTTAGTATGTCTTAGTGTCTTTCTTCAGGGACCTAGCTTTTGTGGAGTTGGGATCAATATCTTCTCATCTTTCATGATGTCAGGTAAGTTTTCTGTCTTCAGTAATGCTTTCTGTATATTCTGGTTTCCATCCCTGTTGTGGTACTCCAATTATTCTTAACCTGTTCCTCTTGACAGAGCCACATAACTCTTAACTCTTTTCCTGATTCTGTTATCCGATTTCTCCTCATAAATGCTGATGTCAGTTTTATTTTCAGCCTTGCTAATTCTGTATTCCATTTCCTTGATCCTGCTCCTTTGGCTTTCATTTGAATTGTCTGTGTGATTTTATTGTTGATCTGCTGAATTTCAGATCATTGTTATTCCAGCAATTGAAGTAGCTTGATTAATTTTTCATTTTGTTCTGCTACAGTTTGTCTAATTTCCATCCTAAGATCTAGAAGCACTCTATACACAATTGTTCTGTGTCCTACCTTCAGTGATTTCAGGAAGACTTCTCTATCTGGGAAATTTTTTATTCTTTATTTTGGGAGTTTTCTGGAGTCATAGGCGTTTGTTTCTTTAAATTTTTAGAGATTGATTGTTGTCTCTGAGCCATCAGAAAAGTGTTGTGATTTAATTGTTGGGCTTTGTAATCTAACTTATATCAAATCTATATCTGTATTTGTCTCTGTCTCTGTACCTATACCTATATCTACATATTTTAATTTAGTTTTGATTGCCCAAGTGTCTAATCATTTGAGCTAGAGAGGCTCTTGGAGCTTTAATAATTATGAAGTCCAATCACCTGATGATTGCAATAATGACTACACTGAGAGATGTAATAGAAGTTGCTGGCTCAGAGGATCCAGCAGAACTCTTCTTCCAGCCCTCTCTTTGTTTCCTTCCCCAGGTCTGGGTGAAAAGTCAGGGCATGCACATGAAATACTCCACTTCTGGCCCATGTAGTGTGCTAGAATTTGCATCCAGTATAGAACAGTGAAAGGAGGACAAAAGGCTAGATACAGGGAGTGAAGAAGTGTGTAGGAAAAGTTTGAGTCAAGAAAGCTGATGTACCCTTAGCAGTATGTGCTCCAGTATGTGCAGCAATCTGTAGTTCTGAGGAGTCAGTGGAACTTACGTTTAAGTTTATCCTCTGGGGTTCCTAAGTAATGTGAATGGTTAACATGCTCTGCTATTAACCAAAATGCTGGGCACTTGAGTCCACCCAGAACAGCCTTGAGCCAACAGCCTGGTGATCTGTTTCTAAAAAGTCAGCCATTGAAACCCCATAGGCACAGTTCCACTCTGACAAACATGAGGGCAACGACTATTAGAATTGACTTTTTTCAGGACAAAACCAAAACAAATCCATTTCCTTCAAGTAGACGCATACATCCTCAAACCACCCTAAAGAAGAGATCAAAACTGCCCCACAGGGTTTCCAAGGAACAAATGGTGAATACAAACTACTGACCTTTTGGTTAGAAGCCATGTTCATAACCACTACACCACCAGGGCTCTAGTAGAGAGGCAAATGATTTCTGTCTGGTGGGTAAGTCTCAAGGTTGTACATACTGCCAGGTAAGACATTAACCAGTTTTGCAGATAACTCAACTATCTTGTCCTAATATTCCTAATCAAATTACCTATAAATGCTTAGCTATTTACATATTCTTTGGACTGATTTTAAAAACTTTTTTGTTCTTTTGTTAACAAATGAGTTGAATGGCACTTTTGACATGTACTCATTGTATGTTTGCTTAAGAGTCTTAATTTTACTTTTATGAAAATCGTGCTTTAACAATAGGGACATAATTTGCAGTATGAAATGTTAACATTTACAATTAGAGTACTTCTATCAGTCAGGTTTCAGTAGCAAAAATAAGCAACTGTTGCTATGAGTTGGAATCAACTCAATGAAAAGCAGGGTTTTTTTGGCATGTAATCCAAATTAAAAGGACTTAAGACAGTGATTGAGCAGCTTATTCAACCACTAGAATCTTGCCTATAACCTCTGAGCCTATGGAAATTTCTCTCCATTTTTCAGTCTGCAACAATGAAGTGAATGGTTTGTAAAGGCTCACCAGAAGCTTCTTAGTACCCTATTTCCGATCATGTTTATACCTGCTCACACCTTTAGAAAATTATAGCCTGTCCTTTATTCTTCAAAGTCCTGAGCAAAGGAACTCACATGGATAAATTAACCTGTAACCATGCTGAGAAGGATATTTCACAAATGTAGTTTCCAACTTCTTCTTTGAAGAGCAGAGGAACCTTTATAAATAAGTGGAAGTTGTGAAAATTGACAACAAACAACTCAGCACTACAAAGCTTAACTTTGTGCCACTCTCAGTTTCTTACTTCTAGGGGCATATGTTTATCCAGAACACCAAATTATAGATTAGACAATAACTCAATGTATGTGGAATGAGACAGAAGAATGTTGAATGGTCTTTAATGAGATTTGACCAGTATGAGAAATCTCAAAGACTTATTCTTCTTGAATCTCAGAATACATCATGATCTGGCAAGAAAATACTACACTAGAAGCCAGAGAACCTGGAGTCCAGTTCTAGTTTGTCTTTTAACTGATTAGCTGAGTAAGACCTTAAACCAGCCACCTTATATCAGTGGGCCTCAGTTTTCTCCTCTGGAAACAAGGGAAGTAGTATCTGTCCTACCTTAAAGAATCACCATGAAGGTAAAATACGTGGATGTATTTTAAAGTATAAGATCATTGTATCAGTATTAAGGCCCTTACATCCATGTGGAAGCCCAGTAGATACCTGGCTTACTTTAAAGAGGTACTAATCACAAGGCTAAATTAGGGACAGATATAAATGAGGGAGTGAAAAAAGGGCTGGGATACTTACAGAGTCCACAGATGTTTCTGACACTCTTCAGATGTAGTCTATACAAATTAGGGTGATTATTTCAATATTTGTAACTAAAAATCATATTTTGAATGCAGCCAAAGAACTTCTTCCTTAAAGTGGGATGATTCTCAGCAGGTGTTTGAAGAATAATTGTGGTGACAAGCAGAATCTTCCAGAGAACTATGTATATGAAAATAAATACATAGTTAGCTACAGATGAACAACACTTCTATCTAACAGTGTATAGAAATGCCCACTAATTGACCATCTTTTGACTTTATCACTGATTTTAAAAAGCTGAGTTATGGTGGGAAGAAGATAACTTACCTATTGGAAATTCCATACTCCTTCACAGAGGTTTTATGTTCATCAAATAGAGTGCAGGTTGCAATATCCTGAGAAACAAGAGCTCAAAATATCCCTTCTTTCACATTGATGGCCCATGTTACCTTAGCTAGGTCATTTAACCAGTGTGGACTTTGGGTTATACATTTATAAAAGAGGGGCATATTGAAGTTGCATATGTGTAAGATAAGTACGTGTGTGTGTGTGTGTGTGTGTGTGTTGAGAAATGTGAATTTATATGTATAAATTTATACTTTTACACATCAAATTTTCTTTAACTGTGCTATAACTGCAATAAAACAAATAGCACAAAACATTATTTTATTTTATTTTCCTGACAACTAGCCCATCCTATCAAGCAAAAGCCGTCTTGGGGTAAAATATTGCCTCTAGTTTCCAAATCCTAGAAGCCCCTAGTGATATAAACAGTTGAGCCCTCAGCTGCTAACAAAAGTTTTGGAGGATTGAGTCTATCCAGAGGTGCTTCAGAAGAAAGAACTAGAGATCAACTTCCCAAAAATCAGCCATCGGAAGTCCTGTGGAACACAGCTCTACCTTGACAACACACAAGGTCACCACAAGCTGGAGTCAACTCTACGGCAACCAGTGGTTTCCAGATCCTAATTGTGTCTCCAAAATGATAGTACTTAACCACAAACATTTTGTGTGTTCACTCATTCATACAGATGAATGAGTTTGAAAGGTTAACTGTCGTTGACAGTCCTATCCCTTGAAAGATTGTATTTCCTAAATATTAGTTTTATTTTCTAGAAGAGTAAGACAACAATGTGAAATGGTTAATTTTAGGTGTCAGCTTGTTTAGGCTATGATGCTCAATTGTTTGTCAATCACTAGTCTAGACTCTCTGTTATGAAATAGTTGTTGCTGTTGTTGGGTGATGAGAAGTCAGTTCTCACGCAAAGGAACTCCAGGTACAACAGAACGAAACATATCTGGTCCTATGCCATCCTCACAATCTTTTGAACCTGTTGTTGCAGCCACTGTGTCAGTCCATCTCATTGAGGGTCTTCTTTTTCACTGACCCTCTACTTGACCAAGCATGATGCTCTTCTCCAAAGACATTGCCCTCCTTATTAGCCTTAAGTAGCATTATCCACTGTAATATGAATAATACTTTCAAGACTTTACCAGCTAAAAAGACAATTTTGCCTGCAGTGTATCTGCCTTCGGACTATAAATAAATATCTTGCTAGGCTTCCTTCACTCTTCCCTTCACTGGACCAACAAATTTTGGGACACAGACTGCAGGAAATTTGATCTGTCACCTGACCGACACATTTTGGACTTGTCAGCACTCAAAATCACGTGAGCCAGATTCTTAAAATCAACCCCTCTCTCTTATTCTGTGTATATATGCATACATACAGAGAGAGAGGGGAAAAAAAAACTGGCAAAAATATATATTTGGTATTTCTGTTTTGAAAATCCTGAGGAAACACATACATAGTAACCCCCATCTAAAGCCTCCTCTTCTTCAGTGGGAATTACATCCTCAAATCACTCTTGAAAAGGTGATTTGAGCTCGTTGTTATTCAACTCATCTCACTCCTTTGGAAGCAAGAAAGAATGAAGAACTCTAAAGATACAAGGAAAAGTTAGTCCAAAGGAGTAGTGGACCCCATTCACCATGGCCTCCACCAGACTGAATATGGTGCAACTAGATAGCGCCAGGCCACCACCACTGATCACTCTGATGGGGATCGCAACAGAGGGTCCCAGACAGAGCTGGACAAAAATGTAGAACAAAATTCTAACTCAGAAGGAAAGACCAGACTTGCTCGCTGGACAGAGACTGGAGAAACCCTGGGAGTATGGCCCCTGGACACTTCTTCAGTTCAATAATGAACTCACTCTTGAGATTCATCTTTCAGCCAAAACTTGGACAGACCCATTAAAGAAGAAAACCAGAGTAAAGGGGCACACCAGCCCTGGGGCAAGGACGTGAAGGCAGGAGGGGACAGGAAATCTGATAACAAAGAACCCACAATTGAGAAGTCAGAGCATTGAGATGCTACAGGGCTGTTAACCAGTATCATAAAACAATACATACCAACTGTTTAATGAGAAACTAATCTGTTCTGTAAACATTCAACCATAGTACACGAGCAATCATTCTGAATTTATTACACTCTAAAAAGAGAAAATCATAGAGTTAATCATAAAAATTGATTGCTGATACACAGTAAAGCAGGCGAATTTAGGAGTGATAATTTACTTGTGAAAATGTTTAGCAACACCATCTTCTAGAAGCATGTCAGAACCATTATTTTCAGGGTGGGTGTCATGGATTCTGTTGTGTCCCCCAAAAATATGGGTGGCAAGTTGGCTAGGCCGTGATCCTCAGTATTGTATGTTGTTTCTATAAGCTAAAAACCCTGCCTTTATGATGTTAATAAGGGGTAATGGGCAGCAGTTGTGTTGGTGAGGCAGGACTCAGTGTGTAAGATTGCATTGCGTCTTCAGGCAATCTCTTCAGATATAAATTAAAGGGAAACAAGTAGAGAGTTGGGGAATTCAAACCATCAAGAAAAAAACAGTGCTGGGAACAGCGCACGTCCTATAGTAAGGACACAGGATCCTTGTGCCTCACAATCTACCAGTCCTGTAGCCTAGTGTGAGGTAGTGACAGAATAAAATTTCTCTTTTTAAAGGCATCCACTAGTGGTATTTCTGTTATAACAATACCAGATGACTAAGACAGTGGGACAGGGATTTTGGATTATGATTGATTCCTTATCAGTCCTTCTTTTCTTCTGAAGAGACTGAGAGTGCCAAGCACACAGCTGAATTCAAAGCAGTAACATACTCTGAAATTTCATGTAAGTCTTCCAAAGGGTTGAAAATATGGAGAAAGAGAAAAGGTGTTGATGGTATTAGAAGAGGTTGATGGGAGATTCTTAGGCAAGAAGTGTTTTTACGTAGAGATAAATCATGCAAAGACTCTGACTAGCAGAAAAGAAATTGTAAATGATCTTTCGTTAAGGGTGGATGGCTTTTGCATTAAGAATAAAGAATAAGAATAAAATACAGGGAATTACATGAAAGGAAAATGTAAACATGAATTATACTCCAGTGGCATTAGGTCATTTGTTCTTTTTTATTATTGTATACTTTTTTATCCTTGCTAATTAACAGTAGTTCCCCAGCCACATTTACATCTCTGTTTATTGAAATCTAATGTTCACATCACAAGGTAAGTCCTAGTCTATCAAGAAACTGACTTGTCTACGACTCACTTTATCTTCCTCTTTATGAGCCTTTGTGTTTACTCTCAGAGCACTTAGCAAACTGAATCTTGTATTTTAGATATTGAAATTTTTATCTTACCCTTTGATTTTGAAACATATTACATGCTCTTAGTTGCTGCTGTTGTTAGGTGCCATCAAGTCAACTCTTGACTCAGAGCGACCCGATGCGCAACAGAATGAAAACACTGCCCAGTCTTGCACCATGTCCGTGATTGTTTTTATGCTTAAGCCCGTTGCTGTGGGCACTGTGTCAATCCACCTTGTTGAAGGTTTTCCTCTTTTTTGTTGACGCTCCACTCTATGAAGCATGATGTGCTCCTCAAGGGTCTGATCCTTCCTGACAATATGTCCAAAGTATGTGAAATTCAGTCTTGCCATCTTTGCTTCCAAGGGGCACTCTGGTTGTACTTCTTTTAGAACAGATGTGTTTGTTCTTTTGGCAGTCCATGTTATGCCAAAGCCAAGTGCCGTCGAGTCGGATCCGACTCATGGCAGTCCATGTTACATTCAACATTTTTCTCCAGCCCCATAATTCCAAGTCGTCAATTCTTCTGTCTTCTTTGTTTATTGTCCAGCTTTCACATGTATATTATACAATTGAAAATACTATGGCTTGGATCAGGCATACTTTAGTGTTCATGGTGACATATTTACTCTTCAATATTTTTAAGGGGATCCTTTCCAACACATTTTCCCACTGCAGTGAGTTTTTTGATTTCTTGACTCTTGCTTCCATGGGTGTTGATTGTGGACCCAAGTCAAACAAAACCTTTGCAAAGCTCAATCCTTTCTACATTTATGACAGTGTTACTTACTGGTCCAGTTGTAAACGTTTTTATTTTCCTGATGTTGAGGTGCAATCCATACGGAAGGCTGTGGTCCTTGATCTTCATCAGCAAGTATGTGAAGTCTTCTTTACTTCCAGTGGGTAAGGGGATGTCGTCTGCACTCAGGTTGTTCATGAGTCATCCTCCAATCCTGATGCCTCATTCTTCTTCATATAATCCAGCTTCTTGGATAATTTCTTCAACATACAGATTGAAAAAGTATGATGAAAGGATACAACCCTGATGCACACCTTTCCTGACTTTAAACCATGCAGTGTTCCCTTGTACTGTTCACACAGCTGCCTCTTGATCCACATACAGATTCCTAAGAGCACAATTAAGCATTCTGGAATTTCCATTTTATGCAATGTTAGCTGTAATTTGTTATTATCCACCCAGTCAAATGCCTTTGTATAGTTAATCAAACACAAGTAAACATCTTTCTGGTATTCTCTGCTTTGAGCCAAGATCCATCTGACATCAGCAATGATGTCCCTCGTCCCATGTCCTCTTCTGAATCCAGCTTAAATTTCTGGTGCTTCCTTGTCAATATACTCTTGCAGTCGCTTTTGAATGATCTTAAGCACAGTTTTGCTACCACGTGATATTAATGATATTCTTCATAATTTCTGCATTCTGTTGTATTGGCTTTCTTTGGAATGGGTGTAAATATGGATCTCTTCCAGTTAGCTGGCAAGGTAGCTGTCCTCCAAATTTCTTGGCACTTGAGCACTTCCAGCACCGCATCTGTTTGTTGAAATATCTCAGTAAATACTCCATCAATTCTTGGAGTCTTGTTTTTTGCCAATACCTTCAATCCATCTTTGACTTCTTCCTTCATTACCATCGGTTCCTGATCATATGCTACTTCTTCAGATGGCTGAATGTCGACCAGTTCTTCCTGGTAAAATGACCTTGCGCATTCCTTCTGTCTTCTTTTGATGTTCCCTGAGTCGTTTAATATTTTCCCTGTAGAATCCCTCACTATTGCAACTCAAGGTGTAAATTTTTTTCTTCAGTTCTTTCAGCTTGAGAAATGCAGAATGTGTTCTTCCCTTTTGGCTTTCCATTTCCAGCTCTTTGCTCATGCCATTGTAATATTTTATTTTGTCTTCCTGAGCTGCCCTTTGAAACCTTCTGTTTAGGTCTTTTACTTCACCATTCCTTGCTTGTGCTTTAACTGCTCTGTGTTCAAGAGCAAGTGTCAGAGTCTCTTCTGACATCCAGTTTAGTCTTTTCTTTCTTTCCTGACTTTTTAATGACCTCTTGCTCACTTCATTGATAGTGTCTCTGATGTCATTCCACAAGTCATCTGGTCTTCGATCATTAGTGGTCAACGCATCAAATCTGTTCTTGAGATCGTCTTTAAGCTCAGGAGGGATATACTCAAGGTCATAGTTTGGCTCTTGTGGACTTTTTCTCTTTTTCTTCAGTTTCAATTTCAGTTTGCATGTGAACAATTGATGATCAGCGCCAGTCAGCTATTTGTCTTGTTCCAACTGCTGATATGGAGCTTCTTCATCATCTTTTTCCTCAGATGTAGTTGATTTGGTTCCTGTGCATTCCATCTGGTAAGGTCGATGTGTACAGTCACCTTTTGTGTTGGTCAAAAAAGGGTATTTGCATTGTTCCTGTGCATTCCATCTGGTAAGGTCCATGTGTACAGTCACCTTTTGTGTTGGTCAAAAAAGGGTATTTGCATTGAAGAAGTCATTAGTCTTGCAGAATTCTATCATGTTATCTCCAACATTATTTTTATCACCAAGGCTGTGTTTTCCAACTGCTGATCCTTCTTCTTTGTTTCCAACTTTTGTATTCCAGTCACCCATATCTATCAGTGCATCCTGATTGCATGTTGGATCAATTTCAGACTGTGGAATTTGGTAAAAATCTTCAATCTCTTTATCTTTGAACTTAGTGGTTGGTGCATAAATTTGAATGATAGTCACATTAACTGGCCTTCCTTATGGGTATGTGGATATTATCCTATCACTGACTGCATTGTACCTCAGGATAGATCTTGAAACATTCTTTTTGATGATGAATGCAACACTGTTTGTCTTCAAGTTTTCGTTCCCAGTGTAGTGAACCATATGATTGTTGGGTTCAGAATGGCTAATACTAGTCCATTTCAGCTCACTAATGCCTAGGATATTGATGTTTATATGTTTCACTTCATTTTGACAATTTCCTATTTTCCTAGACTCATACTTTGTACATTCCATGGTCTGATTATGAATGGATTTTCCAGCTGTTTCTTCTCATTATGAGTCTTGCCACATCAGCATATGAGAATGCCGAAGGCCTTACTCCATTGCATCATTAATGTCAACTCTACTTTGAGGAGACAGCTCTGTTCCAGTCATCTTCTGAGTGCCTTCCAACCCGGGTTTGCGTGGGGCTCATTTTCCTGCATTATATTTGACAATGTTCCCCTGCTATTCATGAGGTTTTCCCTGACTAATTCTTTTTGGAAGTAGACTGCTGGGTCCTTCTTCCTAATCTGGAAGGTCAGCTGAAACCTGTCTACCATGGGTGACCCTGCTGGTACCTAAATACCAGTGGCACATCTTCCAGCGTTACAGCAACAAACAAGCCTCCACTGACAGACAAGCAGGGGCTGTTCATGATATTCTACTGGTGAATGAAGTATTTTTGTTACCTTTGTATCCAACAAACAGATTTTAAGGGTTTCTTGTATCTGTCAGGTACTGGATCAACTTAATTTTGTGATAGAAAGACATTTCGATAGTAATTAAAAAACTTAGACTCTATTATTTTCTGTCTCACCATAGTGTAACTTGCAGAATGTTACAGCTAGTTGCCATTAAGTGGGCTCCAGTTTGTGGCGACCTCATGTAAAACAGAACAAAACATTGCCTATTTCTGTTCCATCTTCCAAGTAGTTGATATGCATATTTGAGTGACCAACAGATATTTGAGGAAATTCTCACAGTCATTAACCACTACAAAAATCCAGATAAAAACTATAATGAGATATCATCTCACTCCAATGTTGTAATTAATCCAAAAAATATAAAATAGTAAGTATTAGCAAGGCTGTGGAGAGACTGGAACACTTATACACTGCTGGCAAGAATGTAAAATGGTACAACCACTGTGGAAAACTATTTCGTAAAAGAGTAGAAACAGAAGTACCACCCAGCAATGCCACTTCTTGGGATGTATCCTAGAGAAGTAACAGCTGCCACACAGATAGATAATATGCACACCAGTGTTCATTGCATCACTGTCCACAAGAATGAAAATACCGAAACAATCTAGGTACCTGACAATGGACAAATAGATAAACAAGCTGTAATGGAATATTGGAAACATCTCACAACATGAAGGAATCTGGAAGGTATTATGTTGACTGAAATTACTCAGTTGCAAAAGGCCAAATATTCTATGATACACTATTATAAGGGTTCAATAAAAGTTTAAACACAGAACAAAACATCTTTGATAGTTATGAAGGTGAGGAGAGAAAGACAGGGATATTCACAAGTTTAATATAAGACAGAAATTATTTTAGGTGAAGGGAAGGACAATGCACAGTGGAGGAGAAGTCAACACAATTGAGTCTACATCAGCATGAGACTGGAAGAAATAGATGGTGCCCAGATACCACCAATGAGTCCCAGTACAAGGACTCAACAAAGAGTCACTGATGGAAGGGAGAAATGTGGGATAAAGAATTCAAACTCTAATGAAAAGACCATACATGATGGTCTGACAGACTGGAACATCCCTGGAAGACATAACTGCTGGAATTTCTGTTAGCCCCAGACTGAAACTATAGCCAACCCCTCAAACAAAGATTGGACTGGTATATAAAATATAAAATGATACTGATGAAGAGTGTTTTTCTTGAGTTACACAGAAACTAACTGAGGAGCTCCTGTCCGGAGGCAAAATGAGAAAGCAGAGGGAGATGGGAGCTGATTGAATGGACACAAGAAATTCAGATGGAGGGGAGGAGGAGGAGTGTGCTGCCACAGCACAGGGAGAATAGCTAGGGTCACATAACAAAAGTGTGTGTAGATTTTGTATAAGAAACTTGGCTCAAATTGTAAACTCACTTAAAACACAATGTAAAATAAAATCAAAGCAATTGGTATTCTTGCAGCCATTGTTGTGGCTATTGTGTATTTTGTATACCTTTCTACTTAGAGAGATAATCTTCCAGTATTATATGGAACAATATCTTGTTGTGATTCATAGGATTTTCATTGGCTACTTTTCAGCAGTAGATTTCCAGACCTTTTTTCCTAATCTGTCTTAGTTTAGAAGCTCCACTGATGCCCATCCACCATTTATGACTCTACTGGTATTTTAGCTTTCAGCACCACCATAACATGCAAGCCATCTCAGTATGAAAAACTGATAGATAGGTAGTGAAATTGCAGAATAACATTTTAAGTTGTTTCTGTCTGTCAGTTTTCTGATATGCACAATTAAACCAGATTGGATAAATTCAAATGTCTTTCCTAGTCCTTTTCCTAATTCCTTATTTTGAAAAAGAAGGTGGAGAAGAAAATCTATAAGCAGTCATTTTATTATTCTCTTCCACAATTTCATCTCAGGAAAAGATAACATTCCAAAGTTTCAGTCTTCCTGGGTTCTTTCTCAAGAATTTCTGTGGTATTGAAATTGACTGATAATGTCAAGAAAGAAGTGGAAATTCCTCTCTTTTTTATGTCTTTACCCCGGTGATTGCTCAGTTTACAAAGAAAAAAATACTTCATTTTATAAAATCATTGCAAGCATAGGAAGAAATTAAAGAATCAAAGATTATAAAATATTACATTCTACAAAGAAGTCACCTCCCAATGCATCTACAAAGAACCCAGTTCTTTAACGTATGCCAATTATAATAGTTTAAAAATCTGTATCTATGTAACGCATGTGATATGATGGGTGTTATTGGAGTAACTTTGACACAGTTATAAAAATTTATTTTTATGAAAATAGTTAACAAATGGCTCCTATAAACAGCCGTATGAAAATGAATAAATACAAAAGACAAGCACAAGAGAATTCAGCAGAGAATTTTCAGCCTGAACAATTAAGTTCCAGGCAAATCTTGTGTGGTTCATAATTTTAGCCCTTTATTATGCAAAGCTGCCAATTCAATTTTACAATGCAGAACAATGTTTGGCATGATTATCAAGTTATATTTACTGTTCTGCAGATCTCCTGAAAGACTGTGCTGTCTTGAAAGAGTCTGTTCAAATTACCTCTGAATACACTTTCAGATCCTCACTGGTAAGCAAAAGTTGATAGAGTAAAATGTACTGTTTCTTAACTAGCATCAGCATGTGAGACTTTAGAAAAACTGGTAGAGCAAATGATGATTCAGTTGCCGACAATTGCAGACAAGTGATTTCCAAATCAACAAATTTAAACACCTGGTGGAATTTCCACATGTTGCCACTTCTACTAACATATGCCTTCGTGGAGACACCCTCTTATAGAAATTTTCTCACCCATCAGGATAAAAGCACTTGTTATTTCAACCCCTGCCTTCACTCAGCATCCCAACTTCAAAGGACAGAAAAATCAGGGTCTTAGAGGAAATAGTGCTAAACACAGAGATGCGGAGTTAGGATGCAAGGGGAAAGCAGTCAGTCTATAATCTCTGCCCCCTGCAGAAATTCTGGTGATACAGTGATTGACAGCCACAACTGCTAACCATAAGGTTGACAGTTCAAATCTACCAATCCCTCCTTGGAAACCCTGTGGAGCAGATCTACTCTTTCCTGCAGGGTCACTGTGAATCAGCATCAACTTGAAGGTAATGTTTTCTGGAGGGAGGGGGGTTCTCTCCCCTCCATATTCTCCTTTGTTCCTCTTTCTCATTCTTTGTATCAGAATCCCTTGAAAGAGTTGTCTACATTTTTCTAATCTAATTCTTATTCATTCTTTTCCTCTCCTGTCAACTCTTGCCTCTTGAGCGTACTCCACTGAAGCCTACTCTCATCTCTCTATTGAAAATATTCTAGTCAACATCGCCAATGATCTCCACATTCCTGATGCCAAGGGTGCAGTCACAACCCAACCCTCATCTAAGGTGACCAAAGCAGCTTGTAACATAATTTGGTACTCTCTACCCCTTTAAGTACTTTATTTTCGTGCCTGCCAAGAATCTGCTTTCCTTCTTCCACTGGTTGTTTTTTTTCAAGGTCCTTTGCTGTTTTTTTCCCCCCTCCATTTCTCCAAAATGTGAAATGTGTCTGTCATGGATTGAATTGTGTCCTCCCCTCCAAAATGTGTGTAACAATTTGGCTGGGCCCTGATTCCTGGTATTGTGTGATTGCCCTTCGTTTTGTGATTTTCCTATTCTATAAATCCAAATCTCTGCCTGTGTTTAGTATATAGGATTATTTTAAAATAAGATTAAGATGGGAATACAATACCCTGACTAAGGCAGTTTCCCTGGAGTGTGGCTTGCACCATCTTTTAGCCTTCTATCCTGAAAGAAATAACAGGAGGTGGTGGGACCAAGATGGCAAACTAGACACATGTCTCCTCAATTCCCTCTCAGAATTTAGGCCTGAACTAATAATTGAACAGAGTACTCTGGATACCCAGGAAGCACAGGTTGTCAGCTTGGACCATGCTCCACTAAACAGGAAACTCTGACGAGACAGCGTATGACCTGCTCCTGGTGACTCACTGCTTGGGTGAACTTGAGATATTGACACCATCTTTGTTATCCAGGAGGCAGAGGGTGGGCATGAGCTGGCAAACACACTGAAGTGCAATGTTAAAGTAAACAGAGTATAGCGCAACAGAGAGATAATAGGTGGGATAGCCAAATTTTGAGAGCCCAGCTGCTGACTGAAGGAACCACTGATCCTCCACCCTCTCTTTTCTGAGCTACACTATAGATTCTCAGTTTAGTGGCAGGAAGGACAGCTCAGCCAGGATGCCATCTCGGTCAGCTGGGAGAAGGAGTCACCCAGCCAGAGGCTTCAGCAGGGGTTAATTCCAAAGCTAAGAAGCAATGCCAGTCGAGAAGGTGCTTTTCCAGCAGGAAGACTCTATAGGACAATGCTACCTTACAGGTGGCCTGGCTAGGGATGACCGCAAGGCCATAAATACTCCCTAATTAAACTGCATCATAGCATCTGGGGGCAGCTGAATAGATGTTTCCATTGTTAGCCAGAAAGCAGGGCCTGCAACACTCCATGGCTGACTGATTTCAAAAGCTCTATATCAACTCCCAGCTTTTTAAAATAACACTGCCTGGAGGAATAGCTGCTGAGCAGCCTGGCAGCATCTCTTCCAGCCTTTGCTGACCCACATCATGGGATCAGTTGATGGCTCCACAATGAATTCATCAGTTGGAAGCTGTCTTTGCCAGCCAGGAGGCAAAGACTTCCACTCCAGGGAGTCCACTGAGGCCAGCCACTGGAGGACACAAACACAGCTGGTGACCAATTCCCTTCTCAGAACTATGCCTCAGGTCCTGTTGAAATAACACCAGAGCTGCTAGACAGCCCAAAGGCAACAAATCATTCTTCGTCATTTAAAGAAACAGTCTACAATGGCTCCAGAAAACTCCCAAAATAAAGAACAAAAAACTTCCCAGATGAAGAAGTCTTTCTGAAACTATTGGACATTGACTACAAAAGAATGATACAGTGAGCCCTCTAGAGACTAAAAAAATACAGCAGAGCAAAATGAAAAACTAAGCAAGCTATTTCAACTGATGGAACAACAATGATCTGCAATCCAGCTGATCAATAACAGAATTACAGAATTAGACAATTCGATCCAAAGACAAAAGAACTGAGGAGATGAAAGTCAGGCTTAGTGACCTTGAGGACACAGCAACTGGCATCAGCATTAATGATAAGAAATCAGAGAAAATAAATAAGAAAAATGAAGAAGCATTAAGAAATATATGGGACTCTATTAAGAGGAATAGTCTAAGATTAATTGGAGTTCCTGAACAGGGATGGATAGCTGAAAACAGAGAGTATTGTTGTTAAGTTGTTGACAGAAAACTTCACTGAATTTATACTTTTAGCCCATTAGACTGTAAAAAAATAAAATTTCTCATTGTAAAGCCATCCATTTGTGGTATTTCTGTCATAGCAGCACTAGGTGACTAAGACATATAGGCACAGGTATCTGGCAGCTCACACTGAGAAAGACAGGTGGTTGACTGCCATCTACGAAGGTTTGTGAGAAAACCATTTCCCTGTTCTTTAAAGGGCGTAGGTGGGTAGGCTTTGTGGTTGAACTACAGGTGCTTGATGCTGCACACATAGTGAGAGGCATTCAAGTTTCACAGAAACCTTGTGCGTGTACCTATGCAAAGGAACTGTTTGTTCCCTAAGTACCTAACTTAGAGGAGTCAACAAACAATTTTATACCTGTTTTGTTGAGTAATTCCCCCTCCAAGTCTGGGGCAATTACTCAGATCACCCACAAGGGTTCCTACTTCCTATCCAGGAGATGCCTCAGTCTTTAGAGCCAGCTCAGAAGTCTTGCAGAAAAGGTGGGGAAAGAGAATCACTGGTAAAGGGGCAAGAAGTTTATCTTGAAGAAAAGTCTTAGATCCACACTTGGTAGGTAAGACGCAAGCTGCTTAACTTTTGATGACTGACTGTCGCTTTTTACTGATTCTGGAGCTATGAGTGGGCTTCGACGGCACTTGGCTTTTGGCTCTGCCACTTGATCTCTCTGACAGAGAAAGACACTTTTGGACCACCACTGCTCCCTTCACTGTGCTGATTGCTACTGATCTGCATTTGGGGATCTAGCCTGGTCAGTCCTAGGTACTCCTGAACATACTCTCTGTTCCCTGTAGCTCAGTCTCATTTTTCAACTTTCTCTTTGATCTTCAGGCTTCTTAGAATGTCATAAATAATGGATTCCTTTGTTTATTTGGGTCACTGTTGTTAGATCGGACTCGACGGCACTTGGCGTTGGCGTTGTTAGAGGGATCATGGGAAGTATCTGACTCCTCCTCCATTTTAGCCCCACCTCCAGCTCCTTGTTTTTGTAATGTGACTAATTCTAACCAATGGATTTACAAATGAATATAAGGTATCCCATTTAGTTGATGATCAAGATATTCTAGAAACCTCTTTCCTTCCTGGTATAATTGGAAATGTTCCAAGTGATAAAACATACATTAGCAGAGCCCTCACAGACATGAACTTGCCGTGTAGTACAGAACAGAAATAAAACATTGGCAGTTTTAAGTCAGAGAGATTTGAAGATTGCTTGTTACCATAGCATAACATTGTAGGTTATGCTATGGTAGGTTACCTCTAACTTAAGGTGAAATTGATAAAATAACAACTTTTATAAACAGAAAAGGTAATACAGAATATGCTTAAAATCTGTTGTGAAATATTAAAACTTTGAGAAACATGATTTCAGTTATTTTGTGGCAAATACATACACACATATATCCGTACGCCTGAGGGACTTTGTTTCATACGTAGTAAGTGGTCTTGTAATTTTTACTCAGCAATTCTCGATGTTTATAGTTACCGTCTACCTGATTACCTGATATGGCTCTTATCATACTTACACCTCTCTGGCTAGCATGATCAGTTTCAATATACTGGCCTCGCATTTCTCTTTAGTAAAGATTAGTGCACACAAAGTGTGGTTTCATAGTGTTAGATCCAGTTATTGAAGAAGTTATTATAAACATCAAAAACAAAGGAGTGATTTTTAAAACGTTTTAAGTATTGTTCTTCTAGAGAAGAGCATCCATCACCATCAAGTCAATTCTGACCCATGCGTTGTATTGGTTGCCATCTTAGCAGATTGCCTGGCTTTTCTTCCGTGGCACTGCCGACTGAGTTGAAACTGTCAACTTTTCAGTTAATAGTTCAACACAAACCATTTATGCCACCTAATGACTTTTTTCTCATAGAGAAAGGAAATCAAAATTCCAAGATTATTTTATAAGAGCAGTGAACTAGCAGAAGCTGGATACATTGTTTCGGAGGCATTATTCTCCCTCAACTCTTAGTGACAGCTAGGAGCCCTGGTGGCAGAGTTGTTAAGCACTCAGTGTTACCCAAAAGGTCGGTAATTTGAAAATACCAGCTGTTCTGAGGGAGAAAGATGTGCAGTCTGCTTCCATGAAGATTTATAGCCTTGGAGACTGTATGGGGCCATTTTGCTCTGTCCTATAGGGTCAATGTGAGTCAGAATTGACTTACCAGCAATAGGTCTTGTTTTTTCACTAGTGATATATTTAGAAATAAGTAAAACTCATTGTTTCACGACTTGACTTACTGTTGTCTATGTTAAATTAGGTAAAGATGAGGGCAGAAACAACTTCAACTGACCTCCATGCTGCAGCCTGAATCTGATACAGTCTGTGTATAGTGTTCATCTGTCCATTTATCCCAATCACCCTCTCCCACACTACAAAAAAAAAAAAACCTTCCAGACACACTACACGTGCCACCTTCTCTGCAAAGCTGTCCTGATTCCTCCTTATGAAATTAGTTACAGCATTTCTCTTCTCCTCTTGATGACTTAACTTTCACTATTGTGGCACTACTCAGGCTACTTAATTATTTGTTTACATGTCCATCTATTTGATTAGTGCAGAAGTTTCAAGTTACTCATCTTTGTCTTCAGGGCCTAGACTTGCCATTTTGCTGATACACAGTAGAGCTCACAGTTGTATGGGGTAGAAGAAAAGATGAACAGAAAATGGGAAAATGAACAAAGAATAAGGGAACTGAACAACAAGAGAAGGAAAAAGGAATGATGGAGAAATGGGAGAGGGAAGGAGACGGGGAGGCAGGAAGGAAAGATTTTGATTCTGTATGTCTTTTCTCATATGAGGGTAAGCCAAAAAGTATTGCTACAAAACCATAGAAACCTTTAGTAAACAAAAATAGAAAAATGTAAAGCCATTGTTTCTCAACACATCCTCTGTATAAGTCTACATATTTCCAAAAGGAGTATTTCCATCTTTCTAACTCTTCCTGGAAGAAATTCTGTGTTCTGATTTAACCTATATCAAAACAGTAGCTTTTGCATCCTTGAGGAACTCAAATTGTGTTCCTTTTAAATGTTGTTTGAGTTTGGGGAAGAAAAAAAAGTCTGAGAGCACAAGATCGGGGCTGTAGGATGAATGGTGTAAGGTTTCCCAATGAAATTCTTGTAGAAGCTCTGGCTACCATTAAAAACTGAGCAGATGCATTGTCATGATGGGAAAAAAATTTCTTGGGTCAGTTTCCTGGCCTTTTTTCTCATCAGTGTAGTTTTCAATTTTCCTAAAATTTCTTTATAATAAGGTCTCTTGACTGTCCTATGTCTTTCAAAAAATTCTATCAAAGGTATCCCTTTTGAATCCCCCAAAACAGTCTCCAAAACCTTCTGAGGAGTTTTGTCTTTGAAAGCTCCCCACTTTCCTTAAAACCTTGATCCATCTAAAAACCGTGTTACATGGGGCAGCATTGGCATGACCTGTTTCAAAATTTCAATGATTTGACAAGATGTTCACTAGAGTTTTGTTAAAAGTTTGATGTTAGCCTTGATATGAATTAAACTGTGTCCTCACCCCATGTGTGTAGCAATTTGGCTGGGTCATAATTCTGAGTATTATGTGATTCCCCTCCATTTTGTGATTTTCCTGTACTGTAAATCATAATCTCTGCCTGTGGTTAATAGACCGCATTATGTTAAAAAGGATTAGGGTGGAACTGTAATACCCTTCCTAAGGTCACCTCCCTACTCCAGTCATTTCAGCTGGAGTATGGCTTGCACCACATTTTATCCTTTCATCCTTCAAGAGGGAAGCAAGCAGAGAGTTGGGGATCTCATACTTTCAAGAAAGCAGCACCAGGAGCACAGCACTGCTTTCAGACCTGAGGTTCCTGTGTCGAGATCCTCTCAGACCAGGAAAGACTGATATAAGGATCTTCTCTGAGGCTGACAGAGAGAGTTCCCTGGGGCCAACACCCTGTATTTGGACTTCTAGCCTGCTAGACTGTGTGAGAATAAACTTTTCTTTGCTAATGCTATCCACTTGTGGTATTCCTTTTAAAGCAACACCAGATGACTAAGACAATCCCTGACCTCAAAATTGTCATGCCCCCATCCCATGGCATTTGACTAAGACAAGTGTATTACTGAAATAACTTGTCTGCAGCTATCCAGTGATCCCAGACACACACTTAAATGTGTTTTGTTTGGAATAAAACTGTCCCTGTAGGAACCAGAACCTTAATAGCAACACTTCTTGAGATGTCGTCGTATATGTTATTGCAAGGCTGCTTCTGGGTCAGCATTGGTCCCATTTTTACACTCAATGATCGAGAAGTGTCGCTGACTAATTCTGGGATACTATTACTTCTTTCCACCAGTTTCTGTGATTAATCCTTCTTCATCAGCAAATGAGGCTTGGGATGGTTAAGATTGTGTGGCAATGAAGCTGAACCATGATTTTCAGTGTCTATACCTGATCTTTTCTATGATGGGATCTTCTGTGAGTAAACAATAGGTTCAAAAGATGCTTCCTTGGGTGTGTGGGCTGCATCCAAACATTACTAGACATTCTGGCTTTTGCTTCTCTGGATCCTACAGCTGGCTCCTGCCCTCTGAGCTGCCAATCTTGAGTTCCCTTGAGGTGAATCAGGATAAGCCTCTATCCTGATCCACATACTTGGGGCATTCCAGTGTCTACTATCTTGTGAGCTATTTTCTTGATATAAGTCTTTCTCTATATATACATTTGTATATTTTACTGATTTTCTTTTCTGGAGAACCAAGCTTAACTTAAGGCTATATAACCTATTATGTCACTAATTTATTTTATAGGAATAGTTTGATGAATTTTTCTAGTTTTATCCATTTGCAAACTTGACGATTTATATAATTTTTATTAGTTTGGTGTAACTTATAGAAAGACACAAAAAGGTGAGACTTTGTTAAACTGGGACTAAATGATATGTGTCTGGGCTCCCAGCGTGCCTCCAGCCCCAGAGTGGAGAGCCAGTCCATCTGTGTTGATGTTCAGCCAATTCTCAGTTTCCAAAGAACAATAATGCACTATACAATTTCTCAATTCCAAAACAAACGACTTACGTTTGTGCTCCCTGTCATTGAAATTCTTGTTGGCCTTAAACAATTGAAATCTCTTAGTTTAAAATGGAAATATCGTCATGGAAAAAGCTAAAGTTCTACGAGGTTTATTGTTTCAAAAATACGTCTTTTCTTGGAAATAGTTATTAAAATTTTAAATGTTTATGTCTTCTGATGTCATAATGCCATTTCCAAAAGTTTATCCTGCAGAAATACCAAAACACATGCACAAAGTTATGTTGTGGTTATTAGGTGCCAGAGAATTGATTACAACTCACAGAGACCCTGTGCACAGCAGAATGAAACACAGCCTACTTTTGCACCATATTCACAATTGCTGTTATGCTTGAGCCCATTGTTGCGGCCACCGTGTGAATCGAATTCACTGAGGATCTTCTCTTTTTGGTTGACCCTCTGCTTTATCAGCCATGATGTCTTTCTCCTGGACTAATCTCTCTTGATAACATGCCCAAAGGATGTGAGATGTATTTTCACCATTCTTGCCTCTAAGGAATATTTTGGCTGTACTTCTTGCAAAACAAATTTGTTCCTTCACGATGTATTCAAATTTCTTCACCAACACCACAATTCAAGCATCAGTTCTTCTGTCTTCCTTGTTTATTGTCCACCTTTCCTGTGCATATGAGGTAACTGGAAACACCACAGCTTGGTTTAGGCACACATTAGTCTTCAAGGTGATGTTTTTGCTTTTCAGTATCTTAAAGAAGTCTGTTTCAGCAGATTTTCCCAGTGCAATGCATCTTCTGACTTGTTGGCTACTGCTTCTATGTGTACCGATTGTGGACCCAAGTAAAGTGAAATCTTTGACAACTTCAATCTTTTCTCCATTTATCATGATGTTGCTTATTGGTCCAGTTGTGAGGATTAGTATGTTCTTTATATTGAGGTGTAATCCATACTGAAGGTTGTAGCCTTTGATTTTCATCAGTATGTGCTTCAAGTCTTCTTCACTTTCAGCAACCAAAGTTGTGTCATCTGGGTCACAACATAAGTTGTTAACAAGGTTTCCTCCAGTCCTGATGCCCCATTCTTCTTCGTATAGTTCACTTCCTCAGTTTATTTGTTCAGCATACAGAGTGAATATATACAATTGAAAGGTACAACCCAGCATACTCCTTTCTTGACTTTAAACTATGTGGTATCCATCCCTTTGTTCTATTCAAATGACTGCCTCTTGATGTATGTACAGGTTTCTCATGAGAACAATTAAATATTCTGAAATTCCCATTCTTCACAACATTTTCTGTAATTTGCCATGAGAATAGAATGCCTTTGTATGCTCAGTACGATACAAGCAAACACTTTTCTGATGTTCTTCTCTGTTTTCAGCTAGGATCCATCTGGCATCTGTAATGGTTTCTCTGGCTCCACATCCTTTTCAGAGTCTGGCTTGAATTTCTGCAGTTTTCTGTTAATATACTGCTGCAACCTCTTCTGAATAATCTTCAGCAAAATTTTACTTGTGTGTGAGATGCAAAGTTATAGATATATGTGTGGCAAAATTATAGTACTGCAAAATTTAAAACAGTGCAAATACTTTTAATAGAGGGTTAATAACTGTTCAGTGGAAGAATATAGTATAGATTTTTTTAAAAAAGATTATTTTGAATACCCAATAAAAGGAGATTCTAAGATAAATGTATTAGTGAGATAATTTCAGGACTCTAAATATACTATAATTCCAATTTTTCAAAACTAATAAAAACTGTACACACATATGTAGACCTACACACACATGCACACACACACACACACCCCACACACACCTCTGTAATATTGTTTGAAAGAAATCCACCACAATGTCAATAGCAGCGTTTTCTAAGAGGTAGGTGATAGGTAAATTAAGCAAGTAATTTATTATCTGAACTATGACACTTCTGCAAGTTAGAGAAGGAACAATTAAAATTTACATAGAATCAACAAACATAAAACAGGGAGTCTACATTTTTGTAAGCTTGAGCTTTAACACCTAACATAATTAACAATAATGATAAAACCAATTTTCCATATTTTAACTGTCTCTGAGGATTAAATTGAGTTAGTAATAAACATGGATTTCAGATGGATTGCCTCTAGTTTTCTCAGAGCAGCTCTCTTTGTTCCAAAGCAGCACGTAAGTGTTCTTAGGTTGAATTTTCTGTTCCTTGGATGTTTTTTTTCCTCCTCATCTCTATTATCAGAATATACTGTTAAACTTTTCCATAAATCTGTCCATTGCAAAGCTCCAAGCCTTGTCTGTTTTATTTCCTATCATCTTAGTGTCCACAGCATCCTCATACCAAAATCAAACACAATGCCATCAAGTTGATGCTGACTCATAGCAAACACCTGGAGTTTCCAAGAAGCCCCTAGAGAACTTGAACTGCTGATCTTATGGTTAGCAGCCATAGTACTTAAACACTATGCCCCCAGCAGACTCATAGTCACATCATTATTGTTAGTTGCTATTCAGTCATGGCAACCCCATGTACAGCAGAATTAAATACAGCCTAGTCTTTAACCATCTGCATTATGATTGGTATGTTTGGGTCCACTGTTGTGGCCACTGCACCATGCCATGTCATTGAGGGTACTCTTTCACTTTTGCTAGCCCTTTAATTTAGCAAACATGATACTCTCTTCCAGTGACTGGTCTTTTCTGGTGACATGTCCAAGGTACCAACACTCCGTTGTAATCCATCAAGTTTTCATTGACTGTTCCTTAGTGAATAGCTACAAGTCTAAATCAGGTCATCATTCCAAGGGAAAGCTTTATCTGTTAGCTCTGGAGGAAAGTCCTTGTCATCAATTTTCCACTAGTCTGGGAACTTTGCTATGTAGAAATCCCAGGTCCAAAAGATGTAGTCTTCTCTTGGTGCTACTTTCTTGGTGATATGAGATCCCTCAACTCAGCTTGCTTGCCCTTCATTTTATCACTTGTAAGATGAAAAGTCATACAGACTGTGTCCCAGGGAAGATCCCTTTACAATGGAGCAGAGAAGTGCCCTTAGTAAAGGTAATGTGATCCCACTCTAATCCTCTTTAGCATAATCTAAACTTAGGATTTATAACACATAAGAAAATTATAATCGTAAACTGCAGGACAACCACACAACACTGGGAATCATGTCCAAACCAAGTTGACACAGTTTTGAGGGATGTAATTCAGTCCATAACAGGTTGATTTTGGGAATTAGGTCACCAAGCTTTTCTTTCTAGTCTGTCTTAGTCTGGAAGCTCCACTGAAACCTTTCTACCATAGATGATCCTGTTTGTATTTGAAATACCAGTGAGATAGCTTCTGGCATTTAGCACCATGCAAACCACCACAATACAAAGTCTGATGATTAAGTCCACAAACTTAATTGTTCTAAGGGCTACATACCTCATTGCTGAATATTACTATGGTCACCTTTAAAGTACTCCTCTTGGGAAGTTATACACTGACATCAGCTCCTAGTCCACCCTTCAAAGCAATTTTGGAACTCTTTCTGGAATGGCTTTGCACACAGTGGCATCATGGAAAGTTTGATAATTATATAGTTGTCTGTGAGAAAATTTTTAGTTGGTAAATAAATAACTATATTGGAACACCCTACCTGCTAACCTGATCTGGCCCCCGATGACTTTTTTCTTTACCTGAAGACAAAGGAAATATTGAAAGGAAGACATTTTGATGATATTCAGGACATCAAGGGTAATACGATGACAGCTCTGATGGCCATTCCAGAAAGAGTTCCAAAATTGCTTTGAAGGGCTGGCACCGGTGCATAGCTTCCCAAAGGGAGTACTTTGAAGTTGACCATGGTGATATTCAACAACGAGGTATATAGCACTTTTTCTGGGATAAGTTTGTGAACTTAATTGTCAGATCTTATGTAACAAGTTGACAGATTGGTGATGGTCATAGACACATAGCCATATACTATGTAGTTTTCATGTTTGTCTGTTGAGATTTTCCCAAATATAAGTTGAATTATCTGTTTGACATGGTTGCTCTTTTTTGCTGGTCCCTGTTGCTAAGCATTCCAGGGTAAGGCCCTTCAAGCTTGGTTGATTAGTACTAACTTTGGTGTAAGTTATGACACATCCTCTAGCAACAGTCTTACAGATGATGCTGTTGGTCACACCAGCTGATACATGCACACAAATGTTCCTCGCAGCACAGTCCACAACAGCAAAAAGTTGGAATCAACTCAGATGCCCAACAACAGAAGAATGGATGGGTAAACTTTGGTACATGTACTCAATGGAGCACTATGCAATGATAAAGAACAACGATGATAGCAGGAAACATCTCTCAACTTGGTCTCAACTGGAGGACATTGTGTTGAGTGAAACTAGTCAGCGACAGAAGGACAGATATTATATGAGTCCCCTAAGAATAAAAATTTAAAAGCAGGCTCATACATAACAGAAAACACTCTTTGACAGCTACAAGGGTGGGGAGGGCAGAAGGGTGGGAGGGCAAGGGGCAAGGGTTTAGATTAGATGTTAGAAATTTGTTTGGGTGAATCTGGTGACAACACACATTAGTAAGAAGATCAATATTAATGGGATTTCAACACGACTTGTGTCTTCACCCAGTATTGTAAGCACAGAGTATGTATACTTTCATTTTTACTTAATAAAAACAAAGAAAAGGAAAGAACGTGAATAGAGAGTAATGCAAAGCCATTTCTCTAGCAAAATTGACTCAGATACATGCCTTGTGATTGCTGGTTCAGAGACATTACCTTAACACTTAACGACTGCTGTATAATTGGAGCCCTGGTGCTTCAGCGGTTGATAATGTGGCTGATAACCAAAAGGTCAGCAGTTTGAAACCACCAACTTCTCCTTGAAAAAACCGTAGGGCAGTTCTACTGTGTCCTGTAGGGCTGCTGTGGGTTGCAGCGGATTTGGTTGCAATAGGTTTGGAATTTTTTTTTTTTTAAGCATGTAATTAAGGACAGAAACATAAGGGACACGAATAGCTTGATGATAGAATTGGTTCATATTCATTACTAGAAATTCTATTTGAAATCCAGAGAAGAGCAACTGAATAGATGAAAATATGTCAGGCAATAGGTAACAAAGAATACGAGAAAATTACAACTTTCTTCCCACTGAATTTAATAACGCTCTGTATCAAGTTTCTTTCCTTGGCTGGCTGACTAATATAGCTCTACAGGGACGTCAACCCTGGGAGATGGTTGTTTAGCCCTTTTGTCAGTCTGTGAGGCAACTGCATCTGGGATTTGCACACTGTGCTGGCCACTTTGACTTCGGACAGCCCTAACAGAACACAGGTTACCATTTTCCCTTCCACATTGACTGAACATGAATTCAGACTTCCATTGATGTTGGGGTGCAACTGTAAACAAGGCAAAGGTTACGGAAGTTGGAATTAAGTTCAAAACAATTTTCATGTTTAAATTTATGGTCACTATGATGATCACACTTGTAACGCTGTACCCTTGTGAAACTGATCCCAAACAGGCCTGTTCTATGCCTCGATTGGAACATGTTTAAAAGCTACTGGAAAACATTGTTTTAAATTTCAAAAAAGACACCAAGCAATATGTTTCTAGCATCTTCAGGTTTTCAAATTAATAAATATTCCATTTATCTCAAGTTTGCCCCATTATTTCAGAAACACTTGTTATTTCCCTTTTGGTAAACATTTCCAAGATGACATAATAATTTTTCTTTTGATCAGAGAAATCTGTAAATTTGTATATAGTGTATATATAGACCCTTAATCTCTGGGTCATCACTTAAAACCATCAGTTTTGGGGTTGTGCTTTCATAAAGTTATGATTATGAGGCTTTTGAAGCATACTGCTTGTTGCTTTATAATTGATTTTTCTACCAGTATTGTCTCCTTCATTCTAGTTTTGTATTTCAGAGTATCAAGCAGTAAATGTTGCTGTTAGTTGTGTTGCCAACTGAAACATCAGAATAATGAAAAGCTAAGTAATCACCAAACTAAAAAGTAAATGCAGTTAGATATTTTTGCTGGAGTGCAGATGGAAGAATTACTGCATAACAGTAGTTTTCAATCTTAATTATGACTCAGCATCAACTGGAAGCTTATTAAAATGCAGATTGTTGGGCCCCACTCTAGAATTTCTGATTCTTTAGGTCTAGAGTAGATGTAAAAATTGTGTTTGTAACTAGTTCTCAAGTGATGCTGATGCTAGTAGTCTGGAAATCACACAATAAGAAGCTCTGCTACAGGGCAAAATGGCAGAGAACAGTTTTAAGAATCAGTAAAAGTCAGTAGCAGTCAACAGGACAAAACATTAGAAATTTCTGGAAGTTTGTAAGTAAAATGGGAGTGTTACTTTTCACATACTGGGCATCACATGCGTGAATGTTGTAAGAAAAGGAGGGAAAGTTACTGCAAAAAAATCCAGGAATTTATATAAAATGATGGACTAGAGTTGCATGTCAGTTTACTAAGAGATTTTAGGAAGACATGTGATGTACTTCCAATGGTGTACTGCATCAAACAGACTTGCTCTCTAAAAAATATTTCATGTTGCTTCTATAATAGGCTGACATGGATGGAACATTGGTTTGACCCCATGTGGTATTCCTAATGTCCCTGTATTGTAATCCATTAGTTGCCACAAAAGTGCTTTGCCAACAGATTTTGTTCTCAGATAGTGCACAGCACTGAAAAGAAAATCACTTTACAAATCCAGTGATTTCATGGACCACTAGACTCTGCATTCGCTATTACCCAGTTTATCTTTTGTTCATTTAATGCACTGAAAACAACATTGAACTAGTTTGTTGGGCAATTAAGTACAATATTAAACTAAAGATGTACATATAAATATGTCAAGTAATTATTTTAAGGATACACATAGAAGGAGTAGCTGGAGAAGGCACTGCAAAATTATTTTCCCACCCTTTCCTCTAGTAGTTTACCAAATCCCAACTTTCATAAATAACACGTCACTTTCTTAGGGGTGCCCAAGTGAAAGAATTTCCAGTAGTAAATTTAAAAAAAAAAAAAAGTCCAAGAAGATTAGCTTTTGAAAAATCCTGGAATAAACATCAGGAAATTAAACTGGTGTTCTTGATAAAATGTATGTCCCAGATCTAATCCCACCATTACAAATGTTGGCTGAGACCTCATTTCTAGTTCCTGAAAGTCACTTTGTTCCTGGACTGTGGCCACTTAGAGCCTCTATAGTTTCACCATTGTGTGGTTATAAAACACAGATCTATGCCCCTGCCACAAAGCCAGTACTGAGACAACAGGTGGAAGGTGGGGGATTAAGAGCTTTATTGTGTATAGATATACTAGAGACAGAGGGTAATTAAGTCCTCCAAGCATGTCTGACTTCTTCAGTCAGGCTGAGAGTTTTTATTGAGTAGCTGAGGATGATCAAAGGTGGGTAGTTGCATGTAAGTATTTATGTATGGAGGACCGTAATCGTGGAAGAAGGCAGGTAGCTCGTGGTGGGGTCTAGAGATGGACATCCCGAGTCTGGAGGAGATCCGTCAGGAGTTCTTCCACCTGTTCTCTGGTGGTGGTTATCTGGACAGGGACTCGGTGACTGGCACCTCCATCTATTTAGTGATTCGGAGAAAACCTGAAATAAACCAGTCGCAAATATCTTATTGTACAGATTCCTAGCGCACTACTTCCTCTCCTGCGAGGGCTTTAAGAAAAAGAGGTACACATGGGAGAAAAAAATGGATTAAATCTTTTCAGTTCTTTATGCCTCTGACTTCAGTCTTACACCATCTACTTCAGCCCTAACAGTGAAAGGATGTTGGGTTGGCTTAAATGACTGCCATGGTTTGAGCCTGTGATATCCTTTGCTCCTATTTTAATGCCATGCCCTGGACCTGGTAAACAGATCTCAGCCTTTTCTTAAGTTTTGTCTCCAGGTTGTCCGAGCACCCAAGTGTGATAACTAAACTTCAGTTTGATCCCTGTTTCTAAGATTCTCTTTAGCTGCCTGCCAGCACCTTTCTTCAGAAATGGTGATGCAGTCCTCGACCCTGCAGCACTGGTTTGGACCTTCCTCTGGGCTGGCGGATATTCCTAGTTTCAGTTCGCTATCCTTCATCTAATGATAAATTTTATCCAACCAGTATCTTACTCAGCTGTTGGGAGAAACATCATTTCATTTGTAACCCTTGCTGCTATCTCCTGCCCTGGACCATAATTTGCTATCCCTCTATCCTATGCTTCTTCGCCCTCCATTTATATCTGTGATAGTATCCATGGCCCTGGATCCCATTCAGAACAATAAATTAGTCTTTTCTCAAATCTTATCTCTTTTCCATCTGAACTTCATGAGACAATCAGCTAGGGAAATGTGAGAACTGCCTTGGTACCTCTAATCTTAAATCCAGAACTAAGACACTTGGCCAACTCTGCTTCTCTTCTCCTAGCCCTAGCATGCTGGCAAATAATTCTCAAATATGGTTGGAAATAATTGCCTACCCAATCAGTCTGCCTGAAGTTTCAGGATGTCTTTCTGAAAAGTGATGACATATTTAACTCAAACCATGCAGGAAGGTCAACGTGAGGGACTCAGTGGCAGTGGGGCTGGTGTAGGGTACTCCAGGGACATGTAACAAATAGACCTGAAGCCATGGCCCTGCCACAAGCCACCATCTAAGTGCTAGTTTCAGTTATGTCTTTGAGATAATGAAATACAAAATCAGTCATTTAAACTCTTTTAATGTTAATTCATGCATCTATAAAACAGAAACATTTTACTTTGTAAAATTCTTTAGATGATCTAATGAGAAAAAGCATATTGAATTGTTAACATATTATACTATTATGGTAGGTTGCAGATTTTAGTTCTATCATGTATCTCATATTTATTTAGTGAGAAACTACATGATTTTTAAGTTATTTCTTTTTCTCACCACTGCTTGTGAAAGTGTATGTCTTTTTGAAAATTTAAAATACCATTAGAAAATTAACAAGTAGTTTCAAAAATCTAGATAGTCCCTACTGTCTCACACTATTTTCTCTTGTCAAGTTGCTCTTTAAAAAAACAAAAGAACTTTTATGAAATTGCGGCATGCTCAAGGAAGACCATAAATGAACGCTGACCTGCCTAGAGAACAGGTATGTCTGGCGATATGACTTTCCCAGTGTACCATAATGGTTCCTTAATGCTTTCATGAATTATTCCATAAACTTATATTTAGAGACTGAAGAAAAAAATGCAGATTATCGGCCTGAGAAACTGTCTCATCTCCGAAGGAACATTTGCAGGCTGTCGTGCAAATCTGCATTTGAGCAACTTTCATATTATGATCTTAGTCAATTCTTGACCAGATGGACTTCAACAGCTGCCACCCATGCCCGGTAAGTCCCTTTGCTTGAGAAGACAAAATAGCTCATTTGTTTGCAATTCCTTCTTGAAAGTACACAAGGGCAATTTTCCACATTGTGGATTACTTCTATCAGAGCAACATTTTCCCCGAAAGACCATAGCTCATTATGCTATTTAGAAACAAACAAAAATATGCACAAACATTTTTCAGGAGTCTTGTAATTTGTGCCCAGAAGGGACAAGTTCCTTTGCAGATTAAATTTTTTAAAAAAATGTTCCTTTGTTGCCATTGTGTTCCGGCTGACATGGAAGCTTATAACTGTGAGAACCCCCTCTGAAATAATAAGGGCTTATGTTTGTGTAACACTCTATACTTTTCAGAGTGCTTTCAGACACATCATCTCATTTGATTCTCAAAACAATCCAGTGAGGCAGGTAAAGGAGGGGGTTTTATTTGCTACTTTGTAGATAAAGGAATGTATTTGTTCCGTAAAGCTTATCTGAATGTCTACTAAATCTAGTGAACCCTACTAGGTATTTTAGAAGATGAAATAGCAATGTACATTCCTAAAAGGAGAATCTAGCTGACAGACATAAGAACGTAAAGCTAAATAATTAAAAAATGTACAGTATGGTTCAAAAGAAGCCTAAAGGCAATACATGATTAAAATATTAGAGGTACTTATGATAAGCAAACTGCATTCTAGAGGATTCAGAAAGGCTTACGATTTGTAACTAATAACTGTTTGCTTTTTGTTATCACTATTGCATACTCACATAATCTTAGAATGTAACAGATTTTATCATTCATCTAATTTATGTTGAAACCCAGTGCTGTAGCTGTTTTCTATAGAGCCCTGAGTAAAAGCATAAGAACATTATGGTTCTTAGAAAATTTCGTGTTCTATGATGTTGAGATCTTCGCTTGTACAGTTCCACTCCTTGCCAAATATAACAACGCCATGCAAATCCATTTTATGTTTTGGAGCAATGCCTTTCACGTAGCTGTAGCAGCTATCACATCTACCCTTAGTAACTACCCTTCTTAACTACTTAAACTTCTTTAGGTAATAACAGTCTTTATCATACTCATGGACCCCTATCTCATTTGTCTAAATTATCTGTAACTTTGTTACCCAAAATTTAAATAACATTGTAGGTTGTTGTTAAGAGCTGTTGAGTTGATTCTGGCTCCGAATGACCCTGTGTACCCTGGAATGGAAACACTGCCCCCCTGCATCATACTCACCATTGTTAAATGCTTGAGCCCACTGTTGCAGCCACTGTGTCGGTCCACCTCATTGAGGGTCTTCTTGGTGACCCTCTCCTGCACCAACCATGCCATGCTTGTCCAGGAACTGATATCTCCTGACAACCTGTCCAAAGTATGTAAGAAGTAGTCTCACCATCCTTGATTTTGAAGAGCATGCTCCGTAGAACATATGCAGACCTAAAATCAAACTATTATTTTCTAGGCTCTAAACACTGGCTATTTTTTTCAATTTGTTTTCAGTGGGTAAATTGATACTGCTGGTTTGGAATGTTTCTCAAACATAATGGTGCTATCATGGAAGAGCTGTTTAATCAATGTGTCTCTAATGAATTATGAATGTTTTCCTAAAAATGCCTTCATTGTTAAAGGCTTTCCTTTCATTTATATTTCACTTTTTTGTTTGTTTTGTTTTTAAGCCATCTATGGTCTCTGTATATTCACTCAGATTATCCTTGGGACTACTACCAAAGCTCAAAAGAACAAATGATCCTTGGTATTTTGTTTCCCATTTTTATTGACTAGGAAAATAAAAATCAATAGCTCATGTAAATTAACAAGCCAATACTGACCTCTGGTGTGTAATACAGAAATTGCTCACTGGATCAACTAGTGGACTCTAGGGAAAGTTTTACTCTTGAATATATGAATATCTTTTTCCAGGCAAAGAAGTTTCCTGAATTACTATCACAAAAGTGGATGTAGGGAATGTAAAACTAAAGACTGTAGCTATCCAACTGAACGGAGAGAATTTCTCTGTGTTAGTTATTTGTGGCAGGTAAATAAAAAGAAAAACAGCAAACCGCTGATAACACAACACCCCCACTCTGTGATGTTTTTGCCTGATTTAGTCAGCTTTTAAACAACTATAATTGCAGTGAGGTTAGAAATGATCTATCCTCCTTTACTTGACTCTGTATGGACTGGATTAAAAAAAATGGAAAAAAAAAGAAAGAAAGAAAGAAAGAGAAGGCCTGCTGTGAATTTCTGTGGGCACCCTCACCAGAGGACATATTCACTGACAGCAGCCCTCAAAATGCCTACCAGAGACAAATCTCGTCTTATTTGCTCTTATTCATTATAGTTTTACGAAACTACATCGTGTGCCCAGGATATACTTGCTGTGTAATTAACAACTTAACATTTGTTAAAAACAAAATGAAACCAGTTGCCATAGACTCGGTATTGACTCATGGAGGCTCCGTGCATTTTCATGGCTGTGACCTTGTCGAAGCGGATCATCGGGTCTTTCTTCTGAGGCACCTGTGAGAGGATTAAAACTACACACCTCTGGTTAGTAACTGACTGCTTGACCACTTGCACCACCCAAGGACTCAACACTTAGTCAAGTTTGGTTTTTATTTCAGATCCTCACTCCCCTCACTAGTTTCAGCTGGTGCCCTCCACTTGTACTCCAGGCTCGAGGCAGTCGATCTACCTACCGTACCGTCATTGGCTTCTACTGGGCAGAGCCATTGCAGAGTTCACAGGGACACTGTAGGCCAAGTCATCACTTGCAGACAGAGGTGCGAGACATGCTGATTCAGGTCTCACTGGCCACAAGCAACTCTTACTATTGGCCTAACGATCTCTAGCCCTAGTGCCCACAGATGGATTGCCCAATAAGCAATGTAAGCATGTCCTTAGGGCATCAGCAAAACAAGGGCACCAGTTGTCCAAAACAAAGACTCATTGATGCCAAGCAGACAGGACACAAGGAAAAGCAAGCGCCACAGTGGATGGTAACTGGCAACGCACTAAATGAAACTGATACCAGCTCCAACGCATGAGAATGTGCCAGCGGGCAACAAGTTCACACAGGGTCACCAGGGAACCAATGCACAACATTGTCCAAGCTATGAGGCCCCTGTCACTTCAGCACATTGCTTGACATCTGTCTCCTATGATGTCCTCTGAAACTCTTTAGCTTGACATGTCATGAATCAAGTGAGTTAAGTACCAAGGGAGTATAGTATCTTTGTGTGTGTGTGTGTGTGATAACCAAGAAATAGAAGTAGTCTAACTCTTATTACATTCTCCCAGTATGCAGCTGGATCCAACACAAGTGTTTACTGGGCAAGGACAGGTCATATTACTAGATAACAGGTTTCTGATCCATTTTTATCTAACCATTGTATACATCATATCTGCTAATCTAGCAACTCCAACCATGAGGACCAGCAGTGCTCTTTGTCATGATACAAATACAAGGGTACGTACATGTCCTGGTAAACTAGCAGTGAGAACTCCAGTACCGTACAACTCACAAAAGTGAGAGAACTCAAATAAGTTCACCATTGCAATGAATTCAGTCACGTTAGCTTTTAACTGTATACTGCTGACACAGAGAGTTGTGTCTTAGGTTTTATAAATAATAATATTTATATAACTTTTAACCTTGAAATGTGTTTGCCATACATGTGGATGTGGTCTAGCATACATTTTATATAATAATTTTATGTTTAATAATTTAACAAACTACTAACAAAGCAAATGTCCAAAAAAATGGGAGTATTAATATTTACTTAACATAAAGTTGTAATTTATGTATCAAGTGAGTTTTTCCTTTATTATTTCTTGTGCAGGATGCAATGCTTGATATTGCTGTATATGTACTAATAACAAGGTATTAGGCACACTAAAAGTCAGTAGTTATTTGTTGTGTAAAATGTGTTTTTATTTTGCAAAAGTGAGGGTGTTTCTAAATTCATTTTCCAAGAAAGCAAAAGAATATTTATCAGTACATTACATTTATATTTTATCAGAACATTTATGTATCTCTGTGTATGGAAATTAAACAATTCCTTGAGAAAATAACTTAATACTTAGATAATAAAAATCATACGAATGCATTTTATTCTCCATTTCCCTTCAGACTGACTTACTTTTAAGAAATTAATTGATACTGTTATGAATTACAAAACAAATTTATTTGTCGAGAAGTGGTGATATAGTTAATCAATTACGTATGTATCTCCAAATGTGGGAGTTGAATAATTCCACAAAGAAATAAAATGTAAATTTTATAAATTTTGTGTATGATGACAAACACATTTGTATTTTTATTTTGGATCTATCTGGTATAGTCCTACACTCAGTTCTGTCTCATTAACTACAATAAAACATGCAAACAGCCCTATAATCTTGTGACTGTATGTATCTGCTTCTGCTCTTGCAAATCAAACCAAAATAAGTCACAATTTGAACATACCTTGGTATTTTTATCATATTCTTTGTGACATCTCTTGCCCCTGTTTAGTATCAGCAGTAGTCCAATGAACTGTGAAGCCATAACATCAAAGGACAGAAGTGTATGGGCAATTGTTTAAGTACTATTTCAAGGAGAAAAACGCTTATGGAGATCTATAAGAAGCCCACCAACAAATATTGTACAACAAATGAAATTATCTGTGACTGCTTTGTAAGTACTATTTCTGTTTACTGAGACCTGAAGAAAAAGAATTGCATGTTCCAAATCAACTTTTTTCTTACTAATTTTCAAATATAAATTTTTGTGTTCATGTCCAAGTATGAATGCAAAATTTTATTTTATAAATTTTGTTCGTTTTATAAATTTTATTTATTTTCAGTTATTCAAATTTACTTGCCAGATTAGAACCAGATTTAAAAGTGACATAATTTTATATCCAGGTAAAATGAAACTGCAACAACTAAGGGGAATGCAAAAATGAAAGCTTGAAGAAGATAAAAAAGACTTATAAATCCCTGGAGACAATTCCAAAATTAACTTTCTATTTAAAATGTAATGAATCTGAAGAAACTTCTTCCACTGAACTACTAGTGGTAATGCTAATGCTGAAACTACTAACAGCAATATGAATATAAACAGAATTTGTTCCAAATTCTACATCTATACATTCTGTCTTAAAAAGATTAATAACGGTGTAGAAAGTAAAACTATTTTGTAATCTGAAATTGTCACATATGCTCCGTAAACAGCAGAAATACAGATCTTGATTTGTGGAATAATTTTTCCTATAATTACGCTAACTACTGGATTGAGTGAGGGCCAAATGTTTGTCAGCATCTCACTGGACCATTTGAAAGTTCATGTGGAAAATTTCTGAACGGTAAAAAATTTCTATAACCAAAATAAATTTCCAGGGTGCAAAGTTAATGGTAAAAATTATAGAAGGAAATGGCTACTGTAGTCTCCATCAGCTGGCTCTGTGTGTTGTTTTGTTTACAAACTACTTAGTCCAGAGTCATTTAGTTCTCAATTTGCTATGGATGTTTTCAGTGATTACTACAGCTGGAATATAATTGACAAACAAGAAAACAGTTCAACTCACAGAGATTTATGCTGTAGTATTTAATCAAGGATGTGGCTTCAACTTAATTTATGAACTGGAAACAAAAATTTACACAAAATGTCAATATTGGAAAGCCATTTTACACTGCTTATTGCTATCATTATGACAATCACTGAACATGGACTGTCTTTTGGGGAAAGAAATTAAATATTTAGGTCACTGCAAAATGAAAAGTTTGAGGGTTTATTTGAACATGTTCCATTTGATCCACTTTTAGCAGGTCACATATCAAAATATGGTAACATAAGAAAAGGTAATCCACCATATATATCTAAAATTACATGTGAAGAATGAATAAACTAAATAATTGATGAATTTTGATCAGCTGTTTTAAGTGAAATAAGTGCACCTCAGTATTTCAATTTGTAGATTTCATTCCAAATTTTTTTTTCATACAGATCAGCTAAGTATTGCTTTAAGACACACATCACCAGCAGATAGAAACTTTACTAGCAATTTATTAGATTTACTAACTTGCGAAGTAATGCTACTGAAGAAATTGCAAATCGCAATCTTCACTATTTACGTTAAGTTTGTAGAACTGATTTTAGTGAGCACAGTAGCGAGTCCTGTGACAATACCGCCAATACGTCAATGCATTATAAAGGCATGTGACAAAAAACTATTTGAATGTAATGAAAATACCATTTTCCTACTATGTGCTTTACATTCACTCAAGCAATTACATCATGGATAGCATACGTGTGTGTGCGCAGGTATACATGTGTGTATGTATAACTCACATATCCTGTTCAAATGTACGAGTAAGCAGAAGAGGGGACACTACAGATCGTCAGTGTATAGGGCCCTCCCGTCTCTGATCCAGCCCCGACAGTGGTCACTGACTGTTGGAAATTTACTTCCGTCTATGTTTTCCTTTTCCCCAGTCTCCTGTGTACATGAATCTCCTTTATTCTTGGTGGATTTTCATACTGTGGGTATTTCACACACATGGGATCATACCATATTTGCCTTTTTTTAATCTGGTGGCATAGTTGTGTTAAGTGTTAAGGAAGCTAACCAAAAGATCGACAGTTCAAATCCATCAGATGGTTCCTGGAAACTCCATGGAGCAGTTCTGTTCCGTTCTGTAGGGTCGCTATGAGTCAAAATGGACTAGCTGGTAATAAGTTTTTTCTTGTTTTTTAATTTATTTTATTTATTTGGTTTATTTCTCTCAGTGTAATGTTTTCTATGTGGTGGCCTGTATCAGAACCTTGTATTTCTTTCAAGTTGAATAATATTACACATTGACTTTGTTTATCAGTTCATCTGTTGGTGGTCACTTGGGTTATTTCCATCTTTTGTCTCTTGTGAATAATTCTGCAATGGACACTGGTATGCATGTGTCTATGAGTTGCTACTTTCAATTCTTTTGAATATATTCTTAGGAGCAGAACTGCTGGGTCACGTGGTAATTCTATGTTTAACATTTTAGAAACCACCAAACTGTTTTCCACCATAGTGTCACCATTTTACACTCCTACCAGCACTGGATGAAACCACGGTGGTGCAGTCGTTAAGAGCTGCATCTCTAACCAAACCGTTGGCGGTTCAAATCCGCCAGGTGCTCCTTGGAAACTCTATGAGGCAGTTCTCCTCCATCCTATAGTGTCGCTCTGAGTCTGAATCGACTTGATGGCAACAAATTTGATGTTGTTTATTTATTTAATGCCGTTAGACAAGGATTCCAATTTCTCCACATTTTTTCCAACATTTCCTTTCTTTATTTTTTATTTTTATTAATATCAATCACAGTGGTTGTAAAGTGGCATCTCATTGTGGTATTTATTTCCATTTCCTGAAGGACTAATGACATTCAGATAAACTCACTTGTGGGACTATCATGGGGCAGTAGAGTATGAACCAGTATTCTAATTTAATCCTACACTTATACTGCCTTGTTGTAAGACCTTCTGCAGTTCGGTTCAGTTTCAAGCCTGTTAGGCTTCTATTTCCTAATCTATAAGAGGTGGTAATTAAATGATCTCTAACATCATTTGTGGTACTAAAACTCTACCATTCTATAAATCTGAACTCAGAAAGCCACCTTGGATCTCTGAGATCTTCTTCACTTATTATAGTTTTCCTCCTATCACTCCTTCCTCCAACCCTTTAGCTGGTTTAAGGTTTCTTTTCTGCACTTCTTATGTAGGTTACAACATTCTACTGACTACATTGTACTCTTCTTTCCTTCATTGGTATAATGCACGGTAAGTTGTCGTTAACCATCTACAGACCAAAATCAAAACATCTGATGCCATCATAGCAACTCTATGGGACAGAGTAGAATTGTCCCATCAGGTTTCCAAGGAGCAGTTGATGGATTCAAATCACCAACTTTCGGGTTAACAGCCCTATCTGCTAACCACTGTACCACTAGGGCTCTATTTATCTATAGAATGAATTAAAAAAAAAAAAAAGAAGAAGGAAAATAGAATGAATGCCTTACTTTTGTGAATATCTTGAAAGTACGCATCTGCTCTTAGAAGCCTTCTGGGCCCTGGAAACTTATAAGTTAGCAGCAACTTTTTGTCCTAATTCTACAAAACAGATAATATGCAAGAATGTTGCCTCTTAAAAAGTCTCCCAGTTGACGGAATAGTGAAAGAGCCCGGGAACGGCAGATCACTGGGATGGGGAGGTGGGAAAGGGGACGACTGAGCCATTCTGCAGAGCAGAGTAAGAAGTTTTAGTTTCTAAGGTCAGGGTGACTAGAAATAGGATTATGAAGGAGAGACTGGCATTGAGGGGGAACACAAAATTAATGAAATAGGTTCAGTTTGGAGACAATGTGGGATGAAGACCCAATGAAAGTTCCTGTTGTTGGGATGGCAAAAAGAAATTTTAAAAACTTGAAATTAAATTTGATTTGACTAAATTTGCTTGCCTGCTCAGCTTCCAGTTGCCAACTTTCAGTACACTGTCCTCTGATCACAAATGCCTTGTCTGAGTCAGTTTTTGCAGCAAACAGTTCAGGGATCAAGTATTTTATCTGAGCCTAAGTAAACATTTATCGACCTTGGGACACTTTAGAATCATTTAGAGAGATTTTAAAATCTGGATGCCAAAATTTTACTCCAGAATTATTATGACAGAATCATTGGGGTGAAACCCAGGCATAATTATTTTTACAAGCTCCCAAGATGAATACAGTGGGCAGCCAGGGTACTAAACAGTTGGCCTAAGCATACATGAAGAGACTTGACCAGCAGAAGAGCAAAGCCTCTTGGACGTACTGTGTTACAAATGAGTTGTTATACAACAATACATTATGGCTACAGTCATTAAAGCAAACTCCTCCTGGAAATTACAGAGCACCCATGTGTGCCTTGTCTTTCAATCAACTCCATTTAAATTTTATAAACCTGCTCTTTCTTCAACATTTAATCCTTTACTCTGTTTATACTCTCAACAAATCACATACTGTCTACTTTTCCAAGATAATCGGTATCCCAAGTGAAAAATTTCTCAATTTGCTGTCCCCAAATCTGGATTTATGTGTTACTCTGTGTTCTTTTTAACTAGTGTCTTTCTACCAATCTTTCACCACGTAAAGTCATTTCTCTCTTTAAAGCAAAGGTACAGAAACACACACACACACACGTGCATGTGTATGCATGTGTATTATGTATGTTTAGGAAATAAATTAACTCGCTAACAAAGTTGATATCTTATACCAATATAGAAAAGAGAATACCGCTTGCCAGTGAGTAAGCCTTATCAGATATACATGAATGTAAGATACAACAAAGTCGCTAAAAAAATGGACGAAAGTATGCATACTTTATATAGCAAAGCAGAAGTAAGAACAATAACTTCTCTTATCAACATCTTATGATAGCCTCCTTGTGAAAGACTCTGAATTACCCGTGGAAGTATGTACTTACAGTGTCAATGGTCAGAAAGCCCTGGATAAATGTTGCAAAATCGAACATTCAGACTTCTTACTGGGCATATTGTATTTTCAAAGAGATACTAATAAGGGAAATAGGAGGAGACAACCACCTCCTTCCTGAAAGACTATTTCATCATTTTACCCTTGTAGTAGGTGTTTGTATGTGATTGTTGCTGTTTGCCTTTGAGATGATTACAACTCAAAGCAATCTGATAGGACAGAGTAGAGCTCCCTCTTAGGGTTTCCTAGTCTGTAATCTTTATAGAAGCAGGCTACCGCATCTTTCTCTCACCAAGATGCTGGTGGGTTCAAACCACTGACCTTTCAGTCAGCAGCTGAGTCTTAAACATTGTGCCACCAGAGTTCAGTATATATATAATATTTACGTGTATATACGTCTTTGTGGGTGTATATATATATATAAAATATAATATTTATGTGTACATGTGTGTTTTTTTATACACACACACACATATTTTAACTAGCTGCATCCAAAGGGAGGTCGTAAAAGCAGTGACACTCCAGTAGAACACCTAGTACCTCGACTTTGATTTCTAAACACATTTTTTTATAAAAAGGAATGAGGGTACACTGAGCACATGGTTAATTCCAAGACTTTGGCAGAGAAAAGTACAAGATGAGACTGAAACATTTTGTGGTCACACAAGATATGGAAGTGTCAAACAAAAGTGAAATATAAGACAAAGGAAGGGTCTTGTTGAAAGACTACAGTAGTCATCCTGTAGGTATGCTTAATGGCCCAAACATCAATTTGAGCAGCAAAATAAACAATGATATTGCACTTAGCTTGGCTAGTCTATGGAATAAATAAATACATAGGAGTCCATGCACATGTAAATAAATAAATAACATTTGAGAAAATTACTAAGATAAAAGATAGTGCTTCCTTACAGAAAAATTCAATTAGTAAATGCAGAAGCAAAAATGACCGTAGAAAAGTGTCAACAGGCAAATGCCACTATAATAGTTATTAGAAAACGTCACATACTTCATATAGCAAAGTCATTACCTAATAATATAATGACTATTAATTGTCATTACAGATGAAATTCTCTTATGGATGCTAAATTTAGTAGGCAAAATCTGAAGCTAAAAAAGATGTTTGCATAATCTCAGATTACCTCTCCTGAGATATTTATTAGCAACAATGGGAATGATAGTGGCTTGGACTGAATTATATACCCCCCAAAATGTGTAGAAATTTGACTAGGTCATGATGCCCAGTATTGCGTGATTGCCCTCCATTTTGTAATTGCCCTATGCTGTAAATCCTAATACTCTCTACCTATGGTTAATAGGAAAACCCTGGTGGTGTAGGAGTTCAGTGCTATGTCTGCTAACCAAAAGGTCAACAGTTCAAATCTACCAGGTGCTCCTTGGAAACTCTATGGGGCAGTTCTGCTCTGACTCATAGGGTCACTATGAGTCAGAATTGACTTGACAGCAGTCAGTGGTGTTTTTTTTTTGTTAACAGATTGGATTATGCTAGGAGGATTAGGGTCAGGCTGTTACATCCTTCCTAAGGTCACATCCCTGCTCCAGTGTAGAGGGAGTTTCCCTGAAGCATGGCTTCACCACCTTTTATTATTTTATCTTCCAAGAGATAAAAGGGAACAGAAGTAAGCAGAGAGTTGGGAACTTCATACTACCAAGAAGCAGTGCCAGAAGCTGACCTTGTCCTTTGGAAAGATCCTGGGGTCCCTGTGCCACCAGAAGCTTCCAGTACAGGGGAAGATTAATGGCAAGGACCTTTCTCTAGAGCCAGCAGAGGAAGCCTTCCCCTGCAGTTGACACCCTGTATTTGGACCGTTAGCCTTCTGGACTGTGACAAAATGAACTTTCTCTCTTTAAAGCCATCCACTTGTGGTGTTTCTTTTACAGCAGCACTAGATGACTAAAACAGATAGTATCTTTATAGTAGAGAAACAGCAGACAGAACTTCAGCCAAGTGATCAAGGTGAATGTCACCATTAATAAGACATGACACCAACATATACCCCTGCTGTGCTGCAGGGCATATCTGAGTGCTCATGCCAAAATGCATACCCTTAAGCCAATCATGGAAAACATCGGACAAACCCAATTTGTAGAATATCCAAAATAATGTGCCAATACTCTTGAAAAGTGTCAAGGATATTAAAGACAAAGAACAAACGAGGAAATGTCAGAGACTAGAGGAAACTAAGGAGCTACAACAAATTAATCCAAGGTGGAATCCTTAGTATAATCCTGGAACAAAAATGAAAAAAAAAAAAAGATGTTAGTGGAAAAACAGATAGCATTTAAGTAAGATTGACCGTTTAGTTAAAGTATTGAACCAATGTCAATTTCCTGGTTTCACTATTATACTATGGTTATATAAGATATAAATATTAGGTGTGTAATATATCCATATCAATACATAAATATATAATATATCCATATTAGTATGGAGATATGGAGTCCTGCATTATTTTTACAAGTTTTCAGTAAGTTAAAATCAGTTCTAAATTAAAAATTCAACCCCTGCCCACTAACAAAAAGCAGTAGTGACAAAGATAGCATGGTATTGGACAACAGGAAAATAGATCAAGGGAGCAAAATTGAGAAGATAGAGACAGACTAACACATAAATGCCAAAGCCAAGTGCCGTAGAGTTGGATCCAACTCATAAATAGACATGCAGATTAAGATAAAGATGGCACTGCAAAGGAGTAGGAAAATGAAGAATTTTTTTAATAAAATGGTGCTGAGTGAATGGCTATTTATATGGTGGAGGAAAAATGATGAAATTTGATCAGGAGAACTTTTATGTCCTCTTGATTATGTAATTAATCTAGGCTTTTGTCAATTCGGTTATGCGAGTTGGAAACCATCAGCAACAAAACAGACCCTGCAGGTTACTGGGGACCTTTTCTGGACAGCAAATTGCACATTATAAATTTTACTCTCCTTGGCTGTCTTGACCAAGAATCAAAAGTGTAGGTATCCAGATATTCTCGGAGATAAAGTTAGAGCTATAAATCCATAAGTATGTGCACTAAAGAAAACAAATAAAAAATAATTTTTAAAATTAAAAGAATATTTACAGCATCATATTCATACGAACCAAAGCTGCAGCCAACCCAAATACTCAACAAGAGAAGAATGGGTATATGAATTGAGGTATATTCACACGTGGAATACCATAGAGCTGTAAATGAACACACACTACTGCTACCAAAAACAACACAAAAGAATATCACAAATAATGTACTGAGTAAATATATGAAGAAGAACAGGGCATCAGGACTGGGGGTAGACTCATTAACAACCTGCAATACACCAATGACACAACTTTGCTTGCTGAATGTGAAGAGTGCTCAAAGCATTTACTGATGAAGATGGAAGATGACAGCCTTCAGTGTGGATTACAACTCCACATAGAGAAAACAAAAATTCTTACAACTAAACCAATAAGCAACAGTATGATAAACAGAGAAAAGACTGAAGTTGTCAACTATTTCATTTTACCTGGATCCACAATCAGTACTCATGGAAGCAGTATTGAAGAAATCAAACTATGCATTGCATTAGGAAAATTCACTGGAAAAGATCTCTTTAAAATGTTAAAAAACAAAGATATCTCTCCTTGAGGACTGACAAGCACCTGACCAAAGCCATGGCATTTTCAGTCTTCTCAAATGCGTGCAAAAACTGGACAGTGAATAAGGAAGAGTGAAAAAGAATTGATGCCTACTTTGTCTTACATTCTTCGGAAATGCTATTAGGGGTGATCAGTTCCTGGTGAAGGGCATCGTCATTACTAAAGCAGAAGGTGAGCTAAAAAAAGGAAGACCCTCAAAGAGATGGCTTTACACAATGATTGCAGTAACAGCCTCAAGCATAACAATGGTTATGAGGGCAGCGTTTTGTTCTTTTGTACATACATGGTCACCGCGAATTGGACCAAACTTGATGGCACCTAACAACAACAAAAAAATGTCTGATAGAAAACAGATATATGTGGTGATAATTCCAGTTATATAAAGTCAAAATGCCCAGGTGAAAACTATTCTTTCGTGTAAGAAATCAGGATAATAGCTGCCTTTGGAAAAGAAGGGATGGGTAATAATTGGGAGAGGACATGAAATAAGTAAATAGGTGTCTGGGTTGCTGACTTGAGAGTTAAATAGTTGTGTTTATAAAATTCATCAAGCTTAAAATTTGTCCTTTATGTATATATCTAACATTTCACTAGCAGGGATTTTTAAAAACTATACACACCTACATACTCAAAAGCTGTACCTGCTTTAAGACATTTTTTAAAAAAAACTCTGAATTTAGCCCTGCAATTGACAACATATGATACATCACTTCATTCTACCTTTGAAAGTTGTTTTTCTATTGTTTATTTTTGTCCTTCCATTTTCTCTATTGTCTCCCCTGGGAACTCTTTAAGTAGATATAATTTGTGCATTTTTCTTTCATGTCATTTAATTTTTCTTTCATATATTTTTAAAATCCCTTTATATATTTCAAAATTGATTTGGAGATAATAGCTTACTTATATTGATTTAGATTACTAATTCAATACAAAGGCATAATAACCCATGCATAGAGAAGTTCACAGATTTAAAGAAGAGTGATACACGCCAGTTGCTGTGGAGACAACTCTGACTCATGGCAATCCTACAAGCATCAGAGTACAACGGTGCTTCACAGTGTTTTCAATGGCTCCTTTTTCAGATGTAGATCACCAGGCCTTTCTTCCAAGGAGCCTCTGTGTGGACTTGCACCTTCAACATTTGGTTGGCAACCAAGTAAGTCAACTGTTTCGAACCCAGGAATTCTAAGATAGATATAAATCCCATGACACGTAGGCTCCATAAAGTAACAGAGTACTATATGCAATTTTTAATAAAAATAGCTGTGTGTTAGGCGGTCTATGTGTCTTACAATTCAATCACACGGTATCAGTTTAGGATAAAAAATCACAAGATTTTCTGCAGTGGCTCAACAATGTCATCGGCCACACAGCTTTTGTCTACCTTTCTGTTCTGCCATTCTCATGATGTTTCTTAAAAGCTGTTCCCTAAATAGGAGCACTATCACTTCTACACACATTCTTTTGGGTAAATCAATTCTATAGCCAAGCCCAAAGTCAAGGAGGCAGGTAAGTATTTTCTCCCCTCACTGTAGCATTGCAAGTATAGAGAAAGAACAAAGAATTATGAATAACACAATCTACCAAGACACTCATGGCTTAGACCAATCTTGTTTAATTTATTCCCTCATATTGAGAGAGGAATCCATGTTCTGTGAAATTGGTGTTTCATGAACAAAATATGATAATCACAAACTAAGGAAATATACCTATTGAGTAGCCAATCAAAAGTGTTTGACATAGCTCTCACTATCCTTTTAGCAATAGTTATCTTGAAGAGTATGCCTGGACTGGAGAAGAGAGTGTTGGGGAAACAGAAAGCATTGAGAGGCAAGAGTGAACCAACTCCATGTTGACTTTCCACTATTTAAGCAAATTAATTAGAGGCTCTTCTAGTTGGGAAACTCACCAACTTGGAAAAGCAACTTAAATATTGATGAAAATAACTTTAGTTTATTTATTGCCTAAGCATTTTAATTCATCACTTTGGAAAAAGACTCACTTATTCCCGGAAACTAGTCTGTTTTATATCAAAAAAGATTCAAATTTATGTGCATAGGCATTAATTTTATATCCAGGAAGCCTTTGACAACTTGAGTGAAGAGCTCCCACAGGACACAATATTTATACTGTGTTAATTCTGACCCATCCACTGACACAGACTATTCACTTATGTTACTGTCATAGGCAAGCGATGCTGGAAGTGAAACAATGCTGTTCCATGAAATTGGCCAATATAGTAAATCTGTCTTGGTATTTAAGCCACAGTAAGTGCCAAGTTTAATTGGGTTTATGAAATTACATCTTGTTCAGGGCAAGGATCAGAATAGAAGCCAAGCTATAATGTATGTTAAATTAAATGCCTAAGTGAAAGCTAAGCTGTTACATTTTCAAGTGAGTAATTTCAAAACGACGACTCCCAAGCGAACTATAAATTGACTTCTTTGAGCATACTGTAGGAAATATTTTGTGTGACATTATATGACATTCATTTTAAAAGTCTAGTGTAACTTCTTTCTAATCATATGTCCAAAAACATAACTGTAATATCTTTCTGTATTTCCTGGCACTTTTCCCATGATACTAAGTTAATAGGGAGCATCAAAGCTAAAATCATACAACATGCAAGAGATTATCCAGTTGTTAACATCTCACTCTTAGGATTTATCAACTGCAGCATAGCTGAAGACACAAAACCTACTGCTTCTGATTTCCTGGAAGCTCTGGATGCATAAATGAAGCCCTGATTACATGTGAAAGTGTCCATCAAGACACAATGTTCATAAAGGGAATTTAAGTGGCACTTTAACGTGTAACCCAGACTGAGTTCTCCTGGAATCTGAGACTAATGAGCCACTTTCTCAGAAAATTGACTCTTTAATAATCAAGGCCTTTTGCACTGACCCAGAAATGTGAGTTGTAGCTGAAAGACTAATTATACCAATATCATAATAGCCACATCCCTAACAATGCAAAGGAATATTTTCATCATCTCCAAAGCTAGACACACGTATAAATGAATCCAATTTATTTATCTAAGCTGTCTTTAATGCTCTTCTTTGCAACTTGAGAGGAACTAAGATATCTTCTTTTAAGAAGCATTTTTTAAATCCGTTATTATTATTGTTATCATTTTACTCTTTTGCAATATATATATATAAAACTTCTGTGTGAATGACTTCCAAAACTAGATGTCTCCCTTGGCAATTTGATTTGAAAGAAAATTAGAACAAATTATTATGAGCAGAGTGCTTTCAATCAAGACATAATTAATTAAATGTGCAAATGCAGAATACATTTGGATGTGCAATTAGATGACTGATGATACTGGAAATTAAATTTCACACTTAAATTGTCAAGTCTTGAACTATTAACTCACCACAAGTAACCACAGGTTGGACATTACTTCGGGAGGAAGTGACCTCAGTAGAACAGGGTTTACTGAAGTAATTCTCCAATCATTCCGCACAGCAGTCAGAAGCAACATGCATGAAAGAGCTTTCTTCTTGCCTTACCTATTTTCAAACTGCACGTTGTTTGATTTTAAATAAAATGCATATATCTTGGCAAACTGTAAAACTTAATTTATCTCCCTGTATTTAGTAATCCTTTTATGTTCCGTTACTTTTTAAAACAAACTCAGTAATCAAAATGCTACATAATCAAATGAAAATGAACTGAGCTTTGAACATTTTTAAAACTTATTTAATATTACATTTCAAGTTATCTTTCAGTTGTAGATACAAATGTCTGTAATATACTCTTTAGTCTTGAAACCAGAGACTGAGAAGAGCGAGAGGTTGGGAGAACCTAAGATTCAGGGCCTGAGAGGAATTGTTTCAGGTCACCCCCAACACACAGGGCAAGACATGACCTTCACAAGCCCTGGGTGGTGATATGAAGTGTGGAGCTCCCAGAGGCACCGCTATAGATTTAGTAACGTGCAGGCAATAAATAATTCCTCTTGTTTTAGTAAAGCTAACGATAAAAGAATCAAGCAGGAGGCTGGGGAGGACAGGGAAGTAACCTGTGTTTGAGCATTCTTCTTTCAGAATGCTGGCCAACACAACTTTTCTTTCCCTGATGGCCAGTGATGGCCTGCAAGATTGCAAAGCAGACAACCATCACTCAGTTGACTTCCACCCAGTTAGCCTCCACCCAGTTGGTCTTCACCTGACCATGAGTGGTAGACAGCCACTCCTAGAGGAGAAACCAAGATAAAGTTCAAGAAACGTCTTCTGGAATCCTGTCTATTTTCCTTGGACTCAACTTAGTTCTAAGACTCTAACAAGACATTGTCCCCTTCCAACGAAATGAAAATGTATGGATTCACCTTGCACTAAATGTAATATATGTTTCTGATTTCTGTCTAGCAGGAGGTAATTTAACAAATTTGTACCTTATGCTTGATTGTTATATGCACCTCTCTGGAATTGGTTAGGGATTTTACCTTGTTAGGACATATTCAAAAGAACATCACTTATGGGGATAAATGTAAGTGGGGAACAGTTAAAAAAGAAAAGGATAGGGAGATGTTCTCAATCCAGCTTGAGATTATCACCCTAGTGAAAACTGTGTCAAATCTTCAGGGTGCCGTTACTTCCGTTACAGTCTTAATAACCCCACCCTCATGTGTAACAGAAGTATAGCAGTGTCCTGCACTAATGGACACATTAAGTTACCTAAAAGATGATCCTTGCTGTACGGAAATCAGTCATTTTTCATTCGTCCCTGCCAATGCTATGGGGGGACCTTGCTCCTTGGGAAAGCTCACCCCTTTCCTTTTGCAGATTAAGGACATCTAACTTAACAACGTGTTACAGAGAGCTAGCTCACAAGCCGAGATCTGATCCCAGAGTTAGTGTGGTAAATCAAAGCAGCTGTTTTCGTTTAAAACCTACTTCATAGATATGAAATTGGTGATTAAGTGTAGGGAATGTTGGTGGATGCAGGGGCAGCACTTTATCAAGGTCACCTAGACAGCTAAACGACATTCCATTCCCTGTTTTTGTTACCACTCTTCCAACCAGATCACAGACTTGCATTCCTTTCCCTGTCTCCAGGGTAGTAAACCTATTATTCCAAACATTCAGGGAGGTAAGGATATTTTCAGTAACTTACATTGTTTGACAAGGTGTAAAAGAATCTTGTGACTCCCTGTTTTATCCTATGACAAGGTTTGACATTTTCCAGATGCAAATCCTTTTGTAATCTAGCTATACAAGCCATCAGAATTGTAATCCAAGCAGAACAGTCTTGGAGAAATCATTCTTACTGTTTTCCAGGTTCACATGCTTACCTGTTAATAAAGCTTGCCTGAAACTTTCCCTGTCTCCAGGTTTGGCTGCAGTGTCAGGTGGAATGAACTCGCTTTGGGTTCGGCAACACTCTCGGTGTTTGTGGGTAAGGAATGCCTTCCAGCTAACCAAGATGACACATTTCATTGCCTCAAGAGGTAAATGGGATGTTTCAGCAAGACTCTTCACTGATGTGTGTCACTGTTCTAGAAAATGAAGAGACCTCTTGTCTCTACTAAAAACAACTTATGGTTCCAGAATTATCGGAACCAAACCAAACCAATTGCCACAGAGTCAATTCTAATGCATAGCTATTCTGTAGGACAGAATAGAACTGCTCCATAGAGTTTCCAAGGAACGCCTGGTGGATTTGAACTGCTGATCTTTTGGTTAGCAGCTGTACAGCTTAACCATTAGGAAACCAGGGTTTCCAGAAATTGAATAGCTTCAATATTTCTCTTCTAAGTCAGATATTGCTTTAGGCTTCTTGAATATGTGAAAAATTTTTGAACTATTTTCAAGTATTCTAAAAAGTGGTTGATCAAAGGAGGATGAACAAATTTTTTAAAAAGTAAAAAGCATTTATTGAATATCTACCATGTTGTAGGTGGTGTGATAGATATTCTCACATATCATCTCTATATGTATTGGTTACTAATCTTCTCTTCTCCAGTCTGACCCTTCTATGCCTTTTCTTGTGATGCTTAGGCTGGTAATCTGCAAGCTGCCTTTCCCAGATCAGCATAATTTTTCAGAGCATGAGGGGAGACCCCTTGGTTTAAGATAGCTCCTTAGCCAGAAATTCAACCATTAGTGTTTCAGCTCATTGAATCAGATGTGTCCTTTCATATGCCTTCTCTGAAAATGCAAGTATCCACTGAGAAAATAGTAGTCTTCTTTTGAGCCAATGAAACTTAAATACTAATTGATTTACGAGATAGATTTTTCAAGAGAGGCTAGAATAGGAAGGATTAAAAGAGATGTAATAAAAAGAGAAGGCACACTGACCTCACACTTGTGTCTTATTTTTTTTTCTTAGAATAATTGAGGGAACGCTCATTTTTTCCATTTGTTGTGCAATCCTTTGATCTGATTGTGGTCTGACTTTTGAAAGGTGACTATAAGAAGAAAAATATTGAGAAAGAGATACAGAGACCTCATTGTTAATGTCTTTAAAAAGGAAATCTTAACTCTGAAACAGTGGTTCTTAAAAAGTGGTATCATTGCTGATGTCAGATGGAGCTTGAGAATACCAAAGAGATGTTTACATGTGTTTTATTTACTGTGCTTAGACATCCAGCTGTGTGGATCATAGCATATTACAGATAACATTGTGAAGAATGTGACTGTGCTCATGAGGAGTTTGTAACAGAACAAGAGAGAGTATAGCTTAGTTTAAAATCAGAAAGTCATGTGCCTAGATTGTGTCCTTTCATTGTAAATATTCAATTTGTATGCTGAGCAAATCATCCTAGCAGCTGGCCTCTGTGAAGAAGAACATGGCATCAAGATTGGAGAAATACATATACAGTAGTATACAACATCACTTGCTGAAAGTGAAGAGGACTTGAAGCACTTACTGAAGGTCAAAGACTTCTTCACTTATTCAAATGTATTCACAATGAATTACAATGCAATATAAAGAAAACAAAAATCCTAACAACTAGATCAATGAGTAACATTACTGTAAACAGAGAAAAGATTGAGCTTCTCAAGGATTTCATTTTACTTGAATCTTCAGTCAACATCTACGGAAGCAGAAGTCAGGAAATCAAACAGTGCAAACATTGCATTAGGCAAATCTGACACAAAAGACCTCTTTTAAGTATTAAAAATAAAAAAAAGATGTCACTCTAAGGACTAAGGTTCACACCTGACCGAAGCTATAATGTTTTCAATCACCTAATATGCATGTGAGAGTTTCACAGTGAAATGGAAGATTGAGGAAAAATTGTTGCATTTGAATTGTGGTATTGGTGAAGAATATTGGCTATGCCATGGACTATGCCAATACGATAGCATAGCGGTTAAGTGCTACAGCTGCTAACCAAAACGTCAGCTGTTCAAATCCACCAGATGCTCCTTGGAAACTCTCTGGGGCAGTTCTTTTCTGACCTATAGGGTCGCTATGAGTCGGAACTGACTCATTGGCAATGGCTTTCAGCTTTTGGCCTAAAGAACAAATCTATCTTGGAAGAAGAATGACCAGTACACTCCTTAGAGGTAAGGATGATGTGCTTTGTCCCATGTACCTTACACATGCTATCAAGAGCAATGGAGAAGGACATTATGCTTTGTAGATTGTCAGGGGAAAAGAGAAAGACCCTCAGAGAGATGAGCTGACTCAGCAGCTCCAACAATAGGCTCAAATATAGCAAAGATTGTGAGGATTGCACAGGACCTGGCAGCATTTTGTTTAATTGTTCATAGAGTCCCTGTGAGTCAGAATTGACTCAAGGGCACCTAACAACAGGGCAGAGGAGGGTAATTAGAGGTGACAAAGAATAATACAAAGGATGGAGCCAGTGTAGAAACAAATTTATTAGACAATGCATACTAGATCTAAGAGAAGTTAGGGCTTTCTTGTTGTTGTTGTTTGTTTTGAAATGCTTGAAAGAAAAAGTATAAGACTGAAGAAATAATTTTTGTTCTTTTTTCACCTAGAGCAAAGAGGAGTGAAGAAAGTCAGTCCCAGGGAAACAGTCCAAAGGACTAATGGACCACAAGAAGCACAGCCTCCAGTAGGCTGAGACCAGAAGAACCAGATGATGCTTGGCCGCTACTATCCTTCTTGTTCTGATTAGTAGTAGAAGATCCTGAACAGACTGGGAGAAGAATGTAGAACAAAATTCAAATTCGTAGCAGATCAGACTTATTGCTCTGATATAAACTGGTGGAAATCCTGAGATTAAAGCCTATAGACACCTCTCAGACCTGGAACTGAAGCCACTCCTGAGGGTCACTTTTTAGCTAAATAATAGACAGGCCTTTAAAGCCAACAATAACACAGGTGACTAACAGGCTCCTCAGAAAAATCAACCATACAAGACCGAAAGGGAAGCATTTGTCTAAAAGCAAAGTTCAGAGGGCAAGAGAGGGTAGGAAGGATGGGCAAATGGAAACAGGAAGCTCAGAAAGCAAGTGGGTAGGGTGCTGTCACATTGGCCAACTAATGTCATGATACAAGATTTTTATAAATTGTTGACTAGGAAACTAATTTATTCTGCAATTATTTTCTCCTAAACCACAATAAAATGTTCACAAAGAAAGAGAAGGGCCGTGATGACTATTTTAATTAAGCATTGAAAACCAGCTTTTTACATGAGGCAGATCTGTACATGGGTCAATGAAACTAGTTTGCTTGTTCATTGATTACAAGAGTCTTCCACTATATCCAGAAAGGGCCTGGTGTGCTAAAGCCACTTAAAGTCCACGATGGTTTACCATGTTCAGCCAGCCAGGGCTGTGACTAGCTGTGTGATGAAATGGAATATTTAATTGTTCTATCTCCTAGGCAAATGCAGCTGTAAATGAAAGTTCTTATCTTTTCAGAGAAGACTACCTGACAGGGGTAACAAAAGTGTAGTCTCAAAGGTAATGCTGGGCAGAGGTTGACAAAGGGCTGAGAAGAGTCATTTGTCTTGGAGTATTTGAGATTGTAAAATTGTCCTGAAGCTGAAGACAGTAAGACTCGTTCAGAATTGTTGAACAGATTGCGTTGACCCCAGGGAAGGAAATACATGAATCTAAAAGTAGAAGAAAACAAATTTATGCTTTCATCCATATTTAAAAGATATGGGCATAAGACAGTAAACATACACACAGTCAACTGTATCCCAAGACAGCTGTGAGTTTCAACGTGGTTTCACACAAATATTAAATATTTGGAATTACTTTCAGAACAAAATTTTGAGGTACTTAATAGAATCAATGTAACAAAATAATTTGTGTATAAATTAGATGAGAAATGAATTTGCACTGTAAACTTTAACCTAAAACACAATAAAATTGGCAAAAAGAAAAGCAGAACTTACTATTCAAATGACCACTGAAGAGATCTGAAGAACTATGCTAGGCTCTAAGGAAAATTCTGAGAAAAGAACAACAAGTATCTACAGTGATAGTACAAATAGATACTTTGGGGTATTCATTTCAGCATGTAAATTCTGGTGTGTTAGGTAAAGGAAAAATGAATCTTTGCTAAAGTAATTCTGAGCCTCTACATTTATACCATTTTAAGAGGTTTATAGTTATTTAAATATGAGAACAAATTAGATCCAAAGCATGCATGGTTTCCAATTATTTATGGACTGTGAAATCGAGATCAATATAATTTCCCTCTGGCTGTTCTGCTGTTTAGCTGATATACTGCAGACAATTTACTATAGGGATTTTCTAATTTAGCAGAATTAATTTCTAGACCAATTAAACAACTTAAGAGAGCAAATACTTTCCTTTCAATTGAAAATCATAGAGAAAATATATTTGTATGAATAAGAAAAATTAAATTCAAGGTAGAAATTACTTCTTCCAATCATAATAAAGACACAGGTTTATGATAGAGTCTAAACTCATAGTTATCTCTATGCCTGATGAATATCATGAAAGTTGCTGCATGATGAAATGAACACTTATTCTAGGACTCATTTACCCTTCTACTCTACGCCTCAATGAGTCCTAGTGCAGTGCTAGTGGTTAATACAATCAGCTGCTACCTAAAAAACATTGCCATTGAGTCAATGTCAACTCATAAAGGTCCTATAGGGCAGAGTAGAACTGTCCCCAAAGAATTTCCAAGGAGCATTTGGCAGATTTGAACTACTGACCTTTTGGTTTTCTGCTGTAGCACTTAACCACTATTCCATAAGAAGAACAAGGCATCAAAATTGAAGGAAGACTCATTAACAGTTACACAGATAATACGACCTTCCTTGCTGGAAGTGAAGAGGATTTGAAGTACTGACAAAGATCAAAGACCACAGCCTGCAGTATGGATTGCACCTCAACATTAAGAAAACAAAAATCCGTATGAGTGGACAAGTAAGCAACATCATGATAAATGGAGAAAACACTGAGATTGTCAAGGATTTCATTTTACTTGGTTCCAGAGTCAACACTCATGGAAGCAGCAGTCAAGAAATCAAAAGATGCAATGCATTGGGAAAATCTGCTGCAAAGGATCTCTCTAAAGTATTGAAAAATAAAGATATTACCTTGAAGACTAAGGCGCGCTGACCCAAGCCATGGTATTTTCAGTTGCATCGTATAAATGAGAAGCCTGGACAATGAGTAAGGAAGACAGAGGAAGAATTGATGCATTTGAATTATGCTGCTGGAGAAGAAAACTGAACACATTTTCGACTGCCAAAAGAACAAACAGATCTTCTCCAGAAGAAGTATGATCAAAGTGCTCTTTGGAAGCAAGGATGATGAGTCTCTGTCTTATATATTTTGTATATGTTGTTAGCGGGGCTCAATCCCTGGAGAAGGACATTATGCTTCATAAAGTAGAGCCTCAGTGAAAAAGAGGAAGACCCTCAACAAGATGGATTCACACAGTGGCTGCTTAAGCACAAATGATTGTAGTCACGGCGCAGCACCAAGCAGTGTTTCATTTTGTTGTAAGGTCACTATTAATCAGAAGTGACTCAATGGCACCTAAAAACAACAATCTGCATAACAGTATCTCTTAAGAAGATCTCACTTATGGTTATTTTAAACATGAAGTCACCTAGAAGGTCTATGTATGTATGTATATAGTATATTTATTGTTTTACTTTACATTTGAAATCATAAAGTATTTTGAGTTTACTATGATGAATGTTAAAAGATACAGGCTCGCTTTTATTTTCTTCCAGATGTATACAGTTACGTCAGTACCATTTATTAAATAATTCATCATTTTCTTGTGTAGTCGACATACACATAGATCATACGTCATTTTATGTATACAATGGATTCATTCCATTACTGATTCTCTATTCTATTCGTAGATCTCTTGGCCCTTATAACATTCTCTAGGAGTCCCTGGGTGTTACAACTTGTTAAATGCTTGACTGTTAGTTGAAAGATGGGGATTTGAACTCACCCGATGGTGAATTAGAAGATAAGCCTGGCACTCTGTTTCTGAAAGATTGCAGCCTTAAAAACTCTATAGAGAAGTTTTACTTTGTACACATGGGGTCAGTGAGATGGAGAATTCACTTTACAACAACTAAAAACAGCAATAATGATATTTGCTAATATTTGGAAAAGTGTCATGATCTTTTTTTGTCTATTCTTTAGTAATGATAGCTATTTAAAATGCAAACTTTAAGACAATTTTCTCGAAAAATAAAAAAGAAGCAATTACTAAGTTTGTGACTGGAATTTCACTAGTTTCACAGCAATTCAGAGGACAAACAATGTCATGAAATTAAACTTTCTTATTAAAGACTGTGTGTTCCTTTCAGATTCTGTTTAAGTTTTGTTTTGTATTCTTCAATACAATTTTATGGTTTTCTTCACATAGACCAGTGGCTCTTAAACTCTATACCACACTGGAATGACTTGAAAGCTTTAAAAAATGTTGATGCCTGGAGTCCACACCTGGAAATTATGATTTATTTCTTCTGGGGTAGAGCCTGGACATAACAATATTTTAAAGTTCCTCTAGGTAACTTTAGTGTACAGCCAAGGTTGAGAATCATAAATACAGATCCTGTGTCATTCCCACTTCTAGGGCTCTGTTGATACACTGAACAATCTGAATTCCTGTAAGAAGACATAGGTTTGTTCTATGCATTTTAGAACATGAAGGAAATGCTAGGTAACTCACTGCCATTCCTAAATTTTAACACACTGGAGAATTTCTTCCGTTATTAAGCTAACTAATAATTGACCATTAGTAACTATTTTTCAGTAGCTATCTTCAAAGGAAAGTTAACACTGATTATTTTCTTATTTTTAGGTAGCATTAGACTGGAAGTATTAATCTCAGTACTGATTATGTATGTTACACTTTCTTTGGGGCTGAAGTTATCTTCTAAAAAGACCTGATTAAATATTTTTTTAAATGATTAAATTTCCTTGGATTTAAAATCAAATCCAGTTTGTCAAATGGTTATAAACTGACTGATGTTATGGATTGAATTGTGCCCCCTGACCAAATATGTGTTGTAAACCTAACCATTGTACCTATAAATATGACCTATTTGGAACGAGAGGCTTTCTTCTGTTATATTCATGAAGTTATACTGGTGTAGAGGGATCTTAAACCTAATTGCTTCTCAATTATAAAAATAGCAGATAGACACAAAAGACAAACACAGGGGGAAGGCACTGCATGAAGACAGACACACAGGGTAGCTAGGTCTGTGAGCTGAAGTGTTCCAAGGATCACCAGCAGTAGGTAAAGCTGAAAGAGACAAAGAATTAACATCCCTAGGCTGATGCCTTGAACTTGGACTTCTAGCCTACTGAAACTGTGAGAAAATAAATTTCTGTTCTTTAAATGTATCCAGGGGCAGAGCTGAGATGGCAGAGTAGTCAGACACTTCTTATGGTCCGTCTGAAAAAAGAAGAACCCAAAAAGCAAATGAATTAATTACATATGACATTTCAGGAACCCCAAACAGCAAAGGAAAAGTTAAAAAATCAGACTGAGTGACAGGGAAGAAACAGTTGGGCCAGAAGCACTTAGGACCAGACAGACCTGACTTATGTGGAATCAACACTCCACAGGAAGATAAGTAGCAGTGAATGTGGTGATAGGAAAAATGGTGTTCGGAAAGCATCTATCTACCTTAAGGGAAGAGATCAAGCAGCCCCCACTCATACCTCCATAAGCAGTGAAAAATGGCGTTCTATTGTCAGAAGCTAAATGGCTAGCATCTAATCTACCACACACAGATCAAAACTTTCCTTCATGATAAACCTGTCTCCTTTTCCTCAGTACTTCTTCCTCCCTTCTCTGCAGTGCACCTGGTTCCAAAGACTGAAATATTCCCTGAGTAGGAAGTAATACCCTTTATGGTACTCTAAACCATTCTTCTAGACTTGGAAATGGAAAAATTTAACAAATGGGGGTAAACGTCTGCCAGCTCACGTAAGCCAGGAACTCAGTGCAGAAACAATTCCTTTACCTAGGCTCAGGCATAGGGGGTCCCGGATCTCGAATGTCTCTCACCTCTGTATACAACACTCAGTGTCCACACTCCTTGAGTAAAACCTATCTACGTATGTGCTGTAAGAAACAGGGACAGATCATCCTCATAGACACTCATGGACAGCTGTCAGGTCTCTGCCTTTCTCGGCACATGCAGTCAGATACCTGTGCCTAAAACCAATCACCACTGCCCATCTATGATGGTATGGGAGAGCCTGAGCCACACATTTGGTGACCAACTACCTAGGCACCTGAGCTGAATACAAAATAAATAAATAAATGGATGGATGGATGGATGGATGGACGGATTGACAGATGGACAGGTGGACGGGTGGACAAATGGATGGGTGGGTGGATGGGTGGATGGGTGGGTGGGTGGTTTGGATGGATAGACGGACAGACAGATGGATGGACAGATGGATGGATGGACAGCTGGCTGTCGGAGCTCACAAGTCTAGTAACAGTTCTAACCACCTGGTGACAAGATGTTAGAGCCCCAAAGGTAACAATAACTAAACTAGCTCACACAACGATACTATGTGGACATTTCAAAACAAAACAAAAACTAAACAGAGTAAGCAAACATAAAATAAATACAACTTAATGATGATCCAGAGACAACATTAATATCAGATACATTGGAAAGGCAGACCACAATGTTTTTAGAAAGCTCCCAAACAATCAGGATATTTGCCAGATGAAGAAAACTTCCTGAAACTATCAGAGGTAGAATAAAAAAGATTGATATTCAGAAGTCTTCAGAGATCAGGAAGGGGACAAGGCAAAATGCAGCAGAGAATAATTGCAAAACAGAGTCTGAAAGAAACCTGTGAGAGATGGCATGCAGAAATTCAGAAGCCAAAGCCAAGCCAAGTGCCGTCAAGTCAGATCCAAGAAATTCAGAAGATTAATAATAAAATTACAGAATCAGATAACTCAGTATGAAATCAAAGGAGCATAAATGAAGTAATGGAAAGCAGAATTAGTGAGACTGAAGATAAAGCACTTGACAGCAGCATATTATAGGAAAAATTACATAAAATAATTAGAAATTTAAGAGGAACTAAATATTATGTGGGATTTATCAAGACGAAACATCTACAAGGGACTGTTCTGTTCTGGATTCAACCAGAACAGAGAGGCATGACAGAAAATACAAAGAGAATTATTAAAGATTTGTTGGCAGAAAACATTCCTGATAATCATGGAAGATGAGAAGATATCTATCCAAGACACTCATTGAACTTCACACAAAGTAGATACCAAAAGAAAGCTATCAAGACATATTATAATCATACTTGCCAGAACTAAAGATAAGAAGAGAATTTTAAAAGTGGCTAGGGATAAATGAAAAATCACCTACAAAGGACAGTAAATAAGACCAAGCTTGAACTACTCAATAGAAATTGTGCAGACAAGAAGGCAACAAGATGATATATACAAAGTCTTGAAGGAAAAGAATTGCCATCCAGGAATTATGTAACTAGTGAATTATCTCTCACATATGATAGTGAAGTTAGGACATTCCCAGGTAAACAGAAATTTAAGAAATTTGTAAAAAGCAAACCAGAATTACAAGAAATACTAAAGAGAGTCTTTTGGTTAGAAAATCAAAAATTTCAGATAACAACCCAAGACCTGAAGGCAGGACAGAGCTACCAGACATTGACCCCAATAGGGAAATCACAAAAATAAATTAATGATGAAATACTCAAAACAGAGACACAGAGATATCAATATGTAAAAGAAGACATTATAACAAAAAAGGGAAGAAAAAAGTAATCATAGATCCTTCATATGGAGAGCAAGTGAAAGCAATACCAAGACATAAATGATTGGTTCATATTTAGAAAAGTAGGGATAAATACTAATGTAACCACAAAGGAAATTAACAATGCTATATAGCAAAAAGGAAAAAAATAAATAAATTAAATGAAGTCTCAGCAAACATAAAACCAATAACAGTGAAAAAAGATGAAAACTCATGCAGAAGAAAAACTCAGCAATGAAAATTAAGTGAAACAAACTACAAACAATGCAAAAAAAATCAGAATGACAACACTAAATTCACAATAAGCTCAATAATTGTACTGAATAATAATGGAATAAATGCAACAACAACAACAAAAGGCAGAGGGTGGCAAAATGGATTAAAAAAACATGATTTGCCTAGATGTTGCCTATAAGAAACCCATCTACATTTAAAGGCACAAACAAACTAAAACTCAAAGAATAAAGACTGTATATCAAACATTAATAAAAAGCGAGAGTGAAGATATTTATTTCTTCTAAATTTTTTTTTTATTTTTTATTGTGATTAAGTGAAAGTATACATTTCAAATTAAATTTACATGTTTGCCTATCTGCAACTCCTTCTGCTCTCCCTGCCCAGTGACAGCACACTCCTTCTTTTTGTTCTATATATTTCATATCCTCTTAACAATCTGTTGTCCTCTCCTCTCCATTCTCTCCTCTCCCTTCTAGTAAAAGGCCAGTAGGACAGCATCCTATAGATGCATAGACTCATAAAGTACACACACCATATGGTCACATTGTGTCCCTGAGTCCAGTCCACTCCTGTCCGAATAGCTGACCTCAGTAATGCTATCAGGGACAGCACCAGATCTAGAGGCCATGCTCCTGGGTGAACCCCTATGCCACTGGACCATCAACTGTGGTCTTTTAGTGGAGTTCCTGAGGTGTAGCCCTCTTTTTCTCATGTTGCCACTGGGACTTAATGTTGTATGCCCCATCATGGCTGACTTTGGTTGTGGCTGGGCACCATCTAGTTCTTCTGGTCACATGGTGATACACTCATTCATTCACACGGGTCCTTCTGTGTCCTGGGCTTTTTTACCCTCCTGTATTTGTTGTTCTTGGTGATTCTCTGTTCCAGATGAGTTGGGGCCATTTGGTGCACCTCAGATGGCAGCTTCTAGCTTTTAAGACCCCAGATGCCACTCACCAATATGGGGTGCAGAAGACTCTCTTAGCGATAACTAGTTATGCCGATTGGCCTCAGTATCCCTCAAGAGCGTGGTCCTCTGGCCCCCACGCCTGCTACTCTATCCTCGCAAAGTTAAGTTAAGACTAGAAGAGTTTTCGGGTCATGTTGAAGACCAGTTAAACTGATCTTTCTAATGTGTACTGTCACTGTCTTCACCCAACCAAATTTCTGTCAACAATCTAATCTATGACCAGCCCTCTCCATTCCTCTCCTCCCTTGCAGTCATCAAAGAGCCTTTTCTTCTGTACATGAGTCTATTTTTAAATCCTTGTAGGAGGAGTCTCATACAATATTTGTCCTTTTGCTGCTGAGTGATTTCACTCAACATATATGTCTTCTGATTGAAACCAAGTTATGAGATGCTTCCTAAAATCATTATTGTTCTTCATCACTGCATAGTGTTCCACTGAGTATATGTACCATAGTTTCTTTATTCGTTCACCTGTTTTGGGGCATCTGGATTGTTTTCATCTTTTTGCTATCATGGACTGTGCTGCAGTAAACATTTGTGTGTGTGTATCTGTTTGTGTGACTGCCTTTGTTTCTGTAAGATATGTTCCCAGCAGTGTAATTACTGAATCAAATGGTAAATCTATTTCCAGCTTTTTAAGGAAGTGCCAGGTTGATTTCTAGAGAAGTTGTACCATCTTACAATCCCACCAGCAGTTTAGGAGAGTTCCAGTTTCTCCAAAGCCTCTCTATCATTTGTTGTTTTGTATTTTTTGGATCATGGCCAACCTTGTTGGGGTGAGATGGTATCTCACTGTAGTTTTAATTTGGATTTCTCTAATAGCTAATGATTGCGAGCATTTCCTCATGTGCCTTGGTTTCCTGAATGTTCTCTTTGGTGAAGTGTCTCTTCATCTCCTTTGCCCAACACTTAGTTGGGTTATTCACCTTTTTCGTTGCTGATATTTTCAGTACTTTGTAGATTACACAGATCAGATGTCGATCTGACATGTAGTTCCCAAATATTTTTTTTCCCGTTCTGTAGATGGTCTTTTAATTCTTTTGATAAAGTCTTTGGATGAGGAAAAGTGTTTGATTCTTGGTAGTTCCCATTCACCTATTTTTCCTTCTGTTGATCGTGCTTTGTTTGGCAGATTTTAAAGTCTTTCAAAGCTGGGTATTAAAGCTTCCACTGTTGGTCTTATTTTTTTCTTGCATGATCTTTATTGTTTTATGTTTGATATTTGGGTCTTTGATCAAATTTGAGTTAGTTTTTGTGTAAGGTGTGAGACATGTGTTCCTGTTTCAATTTTTTGCAGATGGATATCCAATTTTGCCAGCACCATTTGTTAAAGAGACTGTTTTGACCCCAGTTAACAATCTTAGGACCTCTCTCAAATATCAACTGTTCATAAGAGGGTGGTGGCATCTCTGGGGTTTCAATTCTGTTCTATTGGTGTCTGTGTCTCTTTTTGTACCAGTATTGGGCTATTTGGGCTACCATTTTGGCAGTCAGTGTAATAGGTCCTAAGGTTGGGTAGTGTAAGGCCTTCCACTGTATTTCTCTTCTTCAATAGTGCTTTCCTTATCCAAGATTTCTTCCCTTTCCAGACAAAGTTGGTGATTTGTTGGAATTTATATCAGGGTTGCATTGTATATGTAGATTGCTTTAAGTAAAATAGACATTTTCATGATGTTAAGTCTTCCTATCCATAAACAGAGTAGGTTTTTCCATTTATGTAAGTCTCTCTTAGTTTCTTGTAGTAAGGTCTTGCAGTTGTCTTCATAAAGGTGTGTTATTTCTCTAGTTAGATTTAGTCTTAAGTATTTTATCATCTTGGAGGCTATAGTAAATGATACTGATTTGGTGATTTCTTCTTTAATAATCTCATTGTTGGTATAAAGGAACCCTACTGATTTACTTATGTTCATCTTCTATCCTGATAATTTGCTGAACTCTTCTATCAGTTTAAGGAGTTGACTTATGTATTCTTTAGGATTCTCTGCATATACAATCATATCATCTGCAAATACGGAGATTTTTACTTATTCTTTGCCAATATGGACACTCTTTATTTCTTGGTCTTGTCTAATTGCTCTGACCAGAACTTCTAGTACAGTTTTGAATAAGATAAGTAAGACTCAGCATCCTTGTCTAGTTCCTGTTTTCGAGGGGAATTATTTCAGTCTCTCTCCTTTCAGGGTGATGTAGGCAGTTGGCTTTGTATGAATGGCCTTTTTTGCATTGAGGAATTTGCTATCTATTCCTATTTTGCCAAGAGTTTTCAGCATGAATGGGTGTTGGACTTTATCAAATGTTTTTTTCTGCCTTGATTGTCAAGATCAGGTGATTCTTGTCCTTTGTGTTATTTATGTGGTTGATCACATTAATTGTTTTTCTGATATTGAACCAGCCTTGCATCCCTGGTATGAATCCAACTTGATTGTGATGGATTTTTTTGATATATTGTTGAATTCTACTGGCAAGTATTTTGTTGAAGATTTTTGCATCTAGGTTCATGAGTGATATTCATCTGTAGTTCTCCCTTTCTCTTGGGTCTTTCCCTGGCTTTGGTATCACAGTGTATGTTGCTTTTTGATGTGGTTTTGGTTATCACTTTTGGATTCCATTTCCTGATGTCATCTAGATGCTCTGTACAGTGCTGGATATTTAAATATATATATAATGTTATTGATTTTCTAATCTAAGAACTTCCTTTAGTATTTCTTGTAATTTTGTTTGCTTTTTACAAATTCTCTTAATTTCTGTTTATCTGTGAAAGTCTTAAATTTCACCTTCATATTAGAGAAACAGTTTTGCAAGCTCTCTTATTCTTTGTTGACAGTCTTTTTTTTTTTTTTTTCCTTCAGGGCTTTGTATATGTTACCCCACTGTCTTCTGGCCAGCATCAGTTCAGCTGAGTAATCTGAGCTTAATCTTAGTAATTTTCTTTTATAGGTTATTTTTGCTTATTTCTGGCTGCTCTCAGGAGTCTTTCTTTGTCTCTAGTTTTATTGAGATGATTATGATATGCCTTGGTGTATTTCTTTTGGGATCTATCTTGAGTGGGGTTGATGAGCATCCTGAATGGAGATTTTCTCATCTTCCATGATATCAAGGAAGTTATCTGTCAGCAGGTCTTCAACCACTTGCTCTGTATTTTCATCTATCCCACCTTGTTCTAGTACTCCAATCACACAGACAATATTTCTCTTAGTGGAATATTACATCATCCTTAGGGATACTTCACTCTTACTGAGTCTTGTATCTGATTTTTCTTCATGTACACTGGTGTCATTTACTTTGTCCTCGATTCTATTCCTTTGACTTTCTATTATCAAGCTCAGAGATTTTACTGTTAATCTGTCAAATTTCAGATTGTTGATGCTCAAGTATTTCTTGCAGCATATTTACTTTTTCAGTGTGCTCTGCTGCATTTTGCCTGATCTTCCTCCTGATGTCTTGCACAGCTCTGTTCATCAATCTTTTGTATTCTGTCTCTGATAGTTGTAGGAACTGTTCTTCATCTTGGAAATCTGCTAAGGCTATACTTGAGGAGTTTTTGGACATTGTGGTAGTCTGCTTCTTCAAGTGTTTAAAGATTGATTGTTGTCTCTGAGCCATCTGGAAGTCATTGCAGTGAAGGAGACTTAATAGTTTTGTTGGCCTGACCAGCATCTTCGTGTTGGGGCTTGGCCATAGATTCTCTGCACATTCTGATTATTTTTTTTTGTTGTTTGCTCTTACTGTTCTGCACAGATCTGCTACTGCTGCTGGCACAGCTTTTGAGTGGAGGAATTCTGCCTTCTTTCAACAGCACCACCACTTCTGCTTCTTGGCTGGGGGGAGGTGTCACTTGCGCAGGTGCTGCCCTTCACAGCCACTCCAAGGAAGACAGGACTCAAGTGCTGCTGCTGCAGCTGCATCTTGTTTGGGCAGATCTCTCATGGAGCCTCAACCTCAGACTCAGGTGTAAAGAGAGGGAGTGGTTGCTCACTGATGCCTTTTTCCCCAAGTCACAGCAACAACTGCTATTGCTGTTTCTGTTCCCTTTGTGTTGGGCAGTGATCTCTAGGAGCTTCATCCAATGACTACCCAGCCACTGGGGCAACCACTCTATTGCCCTGGATCCCCTGGGCCCAAGCATCCCAGGTGCATTCAGCTCTAATGGCTGCCTAGGAATCAGGGTGATCCCCTAACTCCTCTAGAGTTACCTGAGCCCAGCCCTCCCTGGTGTATATGTGGCACCAGTGGTTGCTTAGCTGCTGGGGTGATCACTTCACTCCCCTGGGTCACTTGGACCCAAGCTTCTCTGGTGCACTTGTCGGCAATGGCTGCTTTGCTGCTGGGGCAATAATTTCACTCCTCCAGGCTCGTCTGAGCACAGACGTCCCTGGTGCACCTGGCTCCAATGGCTACGTAGCCACTGGGATGATCACCTAACTCCTCTGGGGGTCACCTGAGCTCCAGGCTGCCCCAGTGTACCTGGGTTCCTAGGACTACCTAGCTGCTGGGACTATCAGTCTCCCTCCCAATGGGTCGTCTGAGCCCAGTCCTCCCTGGAGCACGTGGCATAAATAATTGCCTAGCAACTGGGGCAATCGCTCCCCTCCTCCTGGTTCACCTGAGCTCAAGTGTTTCCGGTGCACGCAGTGCTAATGGCTGCCGAGTCCCTGGTGCTCACTGCCCTTCCCCCATGGTTGCCTGAGCCCAGGTCTCCCTAGAGCACATTGCTACAATGGCTGCCCAGCTGCCAGGGTGATAACTGGGGTAATAACTTCAGTCCCCCCAAGTCACTTGAGCTCAAACCTCCCTGGTGCACTTGGCTGTAATGGCTGCCTTGCCACTGGGGAGATTGCTACACTCTCCCATGGTTGTCAGAGCCCAGATCACCCTGGCGCACTTAGCTCCGGTTGCTGCCTAGGTGCTGGGGTAATCTCTCCCCTCCTCCTGGTTCACCTGAGCCAGAGTCTTTCTAGCATTAATGGCTGCCTAGCCACTGGTGCTCGCTGCACTTCCCCCACAATTGCCTAAGCCCAGATCTCTCAGGAGCACATGGTTCCAATGGCTGCAGAGCTGCTGGGGTGATCACTTCCAGACCTGCCTGGTTGCCTGAGCCCAAGCCTCACTGGCCCATGTGACTCCAATCGTCTCCCAGCCAAGGATGTGCTTTCTTAGCCCCCTACCCCCAGGCCATGGGAGCCGGAGCTTCCTGGTCCACTGGGTCCAAGCCTGTTCCCAGGTCTGCCAGCAGCAGGGCTGTTCACTCTGCCCTGCTGCCCAGGTCCCACAATCTCCTGCTCCATAGCCGTGGGGTGCCTGGCCCCTAGCCTCCCTATCCTGTGCAGGACTAAGGCCTGCTGTGCAGAGCTTACTTGCATGCTTCCCCAGCTCTGCCATCTCCTGCCGTATCACCCTGAGACACTGCGACTCTGGGAGCCCTGGCCTCCTGTCCCTGTACCCCCACCCCCTGTCCTTGCTCCTCTAGCCAGGCCTCCTGGCCCCTTGCCGCTCTGAGGCAGCACCTAGCAGCCTGGTCTCCTACCCGGTGGGGTCTGGAGAGGTGCTAAACAATGGCCAGCCTCATCCCAGAGCGTTCTAACCTGCATGGCAGTGTTCTGTCCTGGGCTGCAGGCTGAGGCTGCCGTGCTTAGGTTTGGGCAGGTCTCAATCGCATTCAAGGTTGCGCCAGTTCTTGTGTCTTGGCTTCTAAGATTTGCTGGAGGCAGGTTTTCTCCCCTTCCAGGTTGCCTTCAGTTCATGGAGAATCTCCGTCGGGGCCCCGTTGTTTTGTCCAAGGTGGTTCAGGCTCCTAAGATCTTCCTTTTGCTCCCTTTGTGCTTGGGCTTCTCTACGCACAGTTTAGTCCCTCTTAGATGCTCTATTTGGTGGATGTCACTAATTTTGAGGTTCTTAGTTGTTCGAGGGTTTAGCAGGGACTTGTTGTTACCCCACCAGCTTGACTCCACCCCTAAGACAATTTTTTAAAAGACTCACTACTCACGTGTCTTGTGTGCTACTGTGATGCTGGAAGCTATGCCACCTGTATTTAGGTATCAGCAAAGTCGCCTGAAGACAGGTTTCAGCTGATGTGCCAGACTAAGACAGACTAGGAAGAAGAACACAGCAGTCTACATCTGAAAAGAAATAGCTAGTAGAAACCTTATGACATTTAGTGGTATACTGACAAAGTGCCTAAAGATGGGCCCCCAAGTTGGAAGTCACTCAAAGATGATTGGGAAAGAGCTCCCTTCTCAAAGCAGGGTTGACCTTAAAGACCTGGATGGAGTTCAGCTTTTGGTACCTTCATTTGCTGATGTGGCATGACTTAAAATAAGAAGAAACCGCTACAAACATCCATTAATAATCGGAATGACAAAATGTACAAAGTGTGAATCTAGGAAAATTGGAAAGTGTTAAAAATGAAATATAAACATCAGTATCTTAGGCATTAGTGAGCTGAACTACTCTGGTATTGGCCATTTTCAACTGGACAATTGTATGGTCTCCTATGTTGGGAACAACATCTTGAAGAGAAATAGTGTTGCATTCATTGTCAAAAAGAACATTTCAATCTGTGTTGAAGTACAGTGCTGTCAGTGATAGGATAATATACATATGTCCGAAAGAAACACCAGTTGATATGACTATTACACAAATTTATGCAGTAACCACCAAGGCCAAAGATGAAGAAGAAATTGAAGAGTTTTACCAGCTTCTTCAGTTTGAAATTGATCAAACATGCCATCAGGATGCATAGCTAATTTCTGGAGATTGGAAAGCAGAAGTTAGAAACAGGATTGTTAGCTGGAAAATATGGCCTTGATTATAGAAATTATGCAAGACATCGCAAGATAGCATTTTGTAAGACCACTAGCTTCTTCACTGCAAATATCTTTTTTCAATAACACAAACGGTGACTATATACAATGGACCACATCAGATGGAATACCAAGAATCAAACTGACTACATCTGGAAAAAGAAATGATGGAAAAGCTGAATGTCATCAGTCAGAACAAGGCCAGGTGTCCACTGCAGGGCAGACCATCAGTTGCTCATATACAAGTTCAAACTGAAACTAAAGAAAATTAGAACAATTCCATGAGAACCAAGGTACCATGTTGAGTATAGCCCACCTACATTTAGAAACCATCTCATGAATAGATATGATATGTTGAACACTAATAACGATAGACCACACAAGTTATGGAATGACACCAAAGACATACACGAAGGAAAGAAAGAAAGAAAGAAGGAAAATACCAAGTTGTATGTCAGAAGAGGCTCTGAAATTTGCTCTTGGATGTCTAGTAGCAAAGCAAAAGGAAGGAATAGTTAAATAGAACTGAACAGACGATTTCAAGGGGTGACTAGAGAAGAAAAGTAATATGATGAGATGGCAAAGAGCTGGAGACAGAAAGCTAAAAGGGAGGAACAGGCTCTGCGTTTCATAAGCTGAAAGAACTGAAGACAAAATTCAAGCCTTCGGTTGCAATAGTGAAGGATCCTTCAGGAAAAAATATGATGTGGGAAGCATCAAAACCACCATTTCAAGAGGTGGCATGGGATCAGGAACCAACGATACTAAAGGAAGACATCAAAGCTACATGGAGGCACTGGTGAAAAATAAGGCTCTGGAATTGATGGAATATCTTTTGAGATGTTTTAACAAATGGATGCAGCACTGGAAGTGCTCATTTGTCTATGCCAAGAAATTCCGAGGATAGCTACCTGGGCCAACCAGCTGGAAGAGATCCGTATTTATGACTATTCTCAAGAAAGCTGATCCAACTCAATGCAAAAGTTATCAAACAATATCATTAATACAACACAAAAAAGCCAAACACAGTGTTGTTATCTGTTTACAGTTATTTGTTTACTGTTCCAGTATAGTTATTCCTTTACTGACTCAAAGGCATCTAACAACAGCAAAAAGACAACATACCATTTTGCAACAACCAAAAAGTATGTGTCTGGTTACATAAGTAGGTATGTATTCAGGTAGGAAATCCTAGTAGAATAATGGTTAAGTGCTATGTCTTGCTAATCAAAACCCTAGTAGTTCATATATGACAGGCACTCCTTGGAAACTCTATTGGGGCAGTTTACTCCCTCATAGACAAGTATACAATTAAGTTCGTTAGCTTTCCACCCTGCCACAGTGCACAATGGCCATTCCATAAAGAATTTCAGAGTTGCTTTGAAGGGAGGACTAGGCACTGGTGTCAGAGCACAGCTTCCCAAGGGGAATACTTCGAAGGTGACCATAGTGACATTCAGGAATGAGGTGTGTAACACGTTTTATAGGGTGAGTTCTTGAACTTAATTGGCAGTCCTCATATGTATCACATCTGGTTTATCCATTCATTTACTGATGGATACTTAGTGTCAAGGATGGAACTGTGTCCCCCCAAAAATGTGTGTAGCCATTTGTCTGGGCCAGGATGCCCAATATTTGTATGATTGTCCTCCACTTTGTGATTTGCCTATGCTAGAAATTCTAATCTCTGCCTGTGGCTAATAGATAAGATGATTATGTTAAGAGAGCAGGAAGGTGGGACTGCAGCAGTCTTGCTCACGGAGTTTCCCTGGAATGAGGTTTGCACCACCTTTTATCCTTTCATCCCACAAGACAGAAATGAAAAGGGAAGCAAGCAGAGCTGGGAAACTCATACCATCAAGAAGCAGCACTGGGAGTAGAGTGGGTCCTTCAGACCGGAGGTTCCTGCACCAAAGAGGAACGCAGCACAGGGAACTTCCTCCAGACCCGACAGAGAGGGAAAGCCTTCCCCTGGAGCAGCACCCTGAATTAGGACTTGTAGCCTACCAGACTGAGTAAGAATAAAAGTGTTGTTGTTAAAGCTATCTATTCATGGTATTTCTGTTAGAGCAGCACCAGATGACTAAAACACTTAGGTTGTTTCTATATTTTAGCTATTGTGAACAGCACAGCCATAAACACAGGTGTGCAGATATCTGATTGTGTCTTCAGTATCAGATCTCTAGCCTGCATACCTAGCAGTGGCGTTGCTAGATTGTAAGGTAGTTTTAGGTCTAGTTTTTGAGGAAGTGCCAAGCCATTTTCTGTTACGTTTATGACATTTTGTGTTCCCACCAGCAATGAGTAGGTGTTCTAAATTCCCACATCCTCACCAGCATTTGTTTTCTGATTAGTGGCATTTTCACAGGCGTGAGATGATATCTCACTGTAATTTTGATGTGCATCTCTGTGGCGTAGTAATTAGTTGCTACGACTGCTAACCAAAAAGACGGCAGTTTGAATCCACCAAGTGCTGCTTGGAAACTCTGTGGAGCAGTGAGTCAGAATTCACTTGACAGCAACATTTTTTTGTTGTTGTTTAAATTGGCTAATGAAAGGAGACTTGGTATCCCAGTTGTTAAAGCACTTGACTGCTAATCAAAGTGCAGAGAGTTCAAAACCACCAATGGCTCCACAGAGGAAAGATAGCAGTCAGCAGTCAGCTTCTAAAGAGATTTGTTACAGCCTTGGAAACTCTATGAGGTCACTATGAATCTGAATCTCCACTTCAGTGAGAGAGAATGTCTAGTGATCATGAACATCTTTTCATGTGATCATTAGCCACCTAAATGTCCCCTTCGGTAGACAGTCCGTTCACATTCTTTGATGAATTTTTAATCGCGTTGTTTGTCTTTCTGTTGTTGAGTCATTGATATTTTCTGTGTATTTTAGAGATTAGACCCCAATTGTAACTGTTATTTCTTCAGACAGATTTTCACCCAGTCTGCAGGTTGTCTTTTTACTTCTTTGATAAAGTCTTTCAATGAGCTCAAGCATTTAATTTTTCCGAAGTTCTATTTGTCATATTTGTTTTCTGTCATTCATGGATCTATAGTTGTGTCTGATTCCATGTGAATCTTCATCTCAGGATCTACTTGAAGGAAACTTGACTTAAGACAACAAATAAACAAAGAACTTTACAATAAAATAATTATTATTTTTTTCACCAGACTATAAGCAGAGCTCTTTGTGGCACAGACTCTGCCTAAGTTTCCTGTTAAATTAACAGTGGTTCAACACGTTTTAGGTAGCCCCAGAAATGTGTAGGTAAAACTAACAGTGTGAAATGATGGGCATGAAAAACTGGAACATGTGTCAATATAAGCAAATTCATGTCTGTGACCTCTTGTATCAATCAGGCTTCCCCTGGGGAAGCATGGCCAGTAGAATAGAAATATATTTATTGCAAGGAATTGGCTTATATGATTGTGGAGGCTGATTGGGAGAGAAGACAAGTCCACAGTTCACAGGGCAAGAGTCAGAAAATGCAGGCTGGGAAATTTGGGGACAGAACTGAAACTGCAGACCACATGTAGAATTTCTTTTTCCTCAGGAAAACACTTCAGCTATTACAGCTTTCAACTGCTTGGATCACGCTCTCTCATGTTGTGGAGGAAAATCTCCCTCACTTAAAAATAACTGACTTACTTAACAGTACACCAAAATATTACCTTGGGATGGAAAAAACTGAAGAAAAATTCACTATTAAGTTGCTATACCTTAATCTCCAGGTTTTTTTAACAGGTAAGTGTATTAATTTTATAATCTAAAGAAGTAAAGTGTGTTTTCCTTATAATTTTATAATTACAAAGCAATTAAAAATAAAACTTACTAAGGAATTGTTAGGTACATGTGGAATATCCAGACAAAGAAATATTGTACAATCATGAAAAATAATGTCTATGAAGTGTTTTAAATGGCATTGAAGAATATTATGAAATATCGAACAATAAAAGCAGAAATCAGCTTTGTATATTCCACTTGATATTCTCTGTATTAAAATGGGGAGCCCGGGTGGTATAGTTGTTAAGAAAGTAGGCTTCTAACCAAAAAGTCACAGTTCGAATCTTCCGCCTACCTCTTGGAAACCCCACAGAACAGTTCTACTCTGTCCTATAGAATAGCCATGAGCCAGAACTGCCTTGAGAGCAATGGCTTTGGGTTTTTCTATTAAACTGCAGAGAAAATATACTCAAAATAATTATACTTCAGTGTAAGTTAATTTTTACTAGATTATGCATTTTTCTTATTTATGTTTTACAAAGTCCTATATTAAATTGTTACAATCCAAAAAAAAAATAAACAACAACCCCCAAATGTGAAGATTTGTGCTTACTTACCCATAGGTCTGGAATACTGGCTAGCATCTTAGGTAATACTTCTCTAAACAGACAGGAATAATTAGTGCCATCTAAAACATTTGAACTAATTCATGCTTTTAAATAGGTCACATTTTTCTCTGCTACACTTCCCATTTCCCTCTAAGCATCAGTCTTCCATTGAATGCCTGCCACTTCTTTGTCACAGGAAAGTGGAAATTTATTTCCAGCCATTTCCCTTACATTCACATGAAAAATACACATCTGGCTGTGTGTGTTTTTCTTCTCCATTCCCTCACAGCTCACTGAGAGTGTGCTGGCATTTTTCTGATGATTTATTTATGGGAAAGTAAATATAGTTTTCCAGTGCTATTCACCCCATGTAAATTTCTAATGATCCCAAATGTGAGGGTGTGTATGACAATGGTGCCTTGGTAAAAAGCCAGCTGCTCTTTGTCTTTTGAGCAACACTTTGATATTATTCAACTCACTAAGTACGCTTGTTTCTTCCAACAGCTGTTGACTTCGTCTCCCTCTCAATGGAGAACAAGAAGAAAAGAGGCAAAACTCCCCTCCATATCCCCTACCTGACTGCCTCTGAGCATGGCTCTTTATTACGTGGTAGACTTCTCATTCTTTATTAGAATCAAGGCCATTTGGAACTAGAAGGGATCTACTAGATAATAATCACCAAGCACCCGCAATACGAAGTAATTTTACAACGCATACATTATCTCAGTCCCCAAGGCATTATGGTAACGTTAACCATTTGTTGTCAGATAAGAAAATTGAGGCTCAGTTCCATTAAGTCACTGGCTGATAGTCACACATCTTACGAAGAATTTGAATAATTTCAGGTTCTGAACTCCATAGCTTTTGTTTTCTCTCACAGATGGTACTATAAGGACCTTTAGGTCTAACAAAGGATAAGCCATAAAATACAGCTCCTGTTAGAGGTCTATGTTTATATGTGTTTGCATGGTTTATCATCCTTAAACAAGTGAGTTGCTGTTCTCTAGCAAGAGGATCTGGACCCCAACTGCAGGATCAGAGGATTCAGGAGCATCTAGGGGCTCAGATTTTTCATGTGTCTCCAACTGCGTGCTCCAGTACTGGCTGAAGGTACCCATTCTTCCTTATCAGGGCCCTGACTTTGGGGTGGAAAAATTACCAAAGATGCCCTTAGGGATTGAATTGTGTCCTTCGAAAAGATGTGTTGACGCTCTGACTCCTCTATCTCTGACTATAGCCTTGTTTGGAAAACACAGTCTTTGAAGTTGTTATCAGCGAGCATGGATTAGATAAGGTCTCTATCCTATCTGAATAAAATCCCACTATGTGAAAGAAACGAACTTGGCTACAGATGTAGAAAGAGGCAGCCCGGGTACCAACGGAGACAAGCCAGCTACAAGCCAAGGTAGACCAAAGATTTCTGGTAGCCACCAGAACGCAGGAGAGAGGCATGGAAGTGTCTCTCTCTGACTTCTCAGAAGGAACCTAAATGACCAATACCCTAGTACAGATTGCTGGACTCTGCAACTGCTACTTCTCAAAAATAAAATACACATATCTGTGCAGTAAACACAAACTTCTAATTAGACAGTGTGATATAAAGTATGGCCCCTTGCTCAGAGTAAGTGTTCCGCTGCTCATGGCAATGCCTAGGAGTCCCTGGATGGTGCAAACATTTAACAAGCTCAGCTGCTAACCCAAAAGTTAGAGGTTACAGTCCACCTGGAGGCACCTTGGAGGACTGGCCTGGAGATCAACTGTCCAGAAATTAGTTACTGAAAACCTGTAAGGAGCGGTTCTACCTTCCCACACATGGAGTCACCATGAATCAACACCGACTCAATGGCAATGGGTTTATGGTGTATTATTTAACCAACGCCAGGCACAACTGCCTTTTATAAAATTCTTCAGGCAAGCTAAACATCAGCTTTTCTGCACCTGGGCAAATGGCTCTCCCACATTTGACCTTTGAGTTGCGGTGTAAGTGTCCTGTAAGAGATCTGTGACCGCGGGAGTGCAGCTTTTTCAGAGACCCTCAGTCTGAGGCAGCTTATGACGAAATTTACTTTGGGAGCTGCGTTACAGATTTCTCTCGGGGGCTGAAATAAAACCTGCAACGTTTATTGGACACATGGGAATTTAAAATCTCCACAATTGAGTCCAGCATGTTCTAAAACGGAATGCTGAACTCAACAGAAAGTAAAGCAATCTAAGTTCAAGATAGTGTTTCATTATCTGAGCACCTTTTGTTGTTAAGATTTTGTCTCACTGGCTGAGGGTGCCCTCTTGTGGCCAAACATCCCACTGATTCAGCAGCAGCCGGAAAACACTGAAGATTGCGGGATGGGGGGTTCCAGTCTAAACTGGGAAGCTGCTGATTATGCCAAGAGCCCTAATGCTCTCACTGTCTTGTCAAACTGTCAGAGAAGTTAACCTTAAACTTTGACTTAAGCAAGATAGCTTTTTTTTTTTTGAATGGAATATTTCTACTTGGAGGACAGATTACAATGTAATTTGAGAAGCCAAAACTCAAATCCTTTGCCATCTAGTCGATTCCAGGTAATAGCAGCCCTATAGGACAGAGGAGAACTGTCACATAGGGTTTTTCAAGAGAGACTGATGAATTCGAACTGTCTAAGCAGCTGAGTTCTCAACACCATCAGGGCTCAGTGTGACAAAGCAGCGCTGAAATAAGATGTGGGAGTGTTTGCTTGGAATGCTCCTGATACACCACTTCCAGAATTTCCGCTTGCTTTCCTGTGACCACTGACCGACCGCCACTCCCTGACACAAAGAGAACTGATCTCTCCAGGAATGTGTTTATTTCATCTTTTAATGTGAACTACTCAGTCTCAGAAGTGGATCCTGCATTTTAAAATGTCGACATTTAGTCAAATGATGCTATTCCTGGAAACCGTATGCCCCTCCAAGATACTTTTAAACAAGAGATATTATTTTACAATTTATTTAAATTATATACATCTATTTAAAAATAATTGGTCAGATCCAACTCGACGGCACTTGGCTGGCTTGGCTTGGCTGGAACATGGAAAAAAAATTAAAACATCACAATCTTGCTCTCTACCACTCACCACTAGTATTATCATACTAGCATTGTGCTTTCCTCCTTTATACGAATGTTTACACTATACATGTGTATGTATAATTAACATCTATATTAGCCTATAATATTCATTTTTATGTCAAATTTTATTCCTTTTAAGTAATGTTAATTATTATGTTGAGTTAATTATATATGTATTCAAAAATATGGTATAATAAAACAAATTTGAAATCCATGGAGCAAGCTAGCAGGAAAGACAGACTGAGAATTCCCAGGAGAAAGTGAAGCTTCACACCACAGGTGGAATATCTTCCTCAGGGAAACCTCGTATCTGCTTCTAAGGGCTTACAGGTAATTGGATGAGGCCCCCATTTATATGAATAATTTTGAATGGACTTTCTAAATAAATACTGAGAATTATTCTAAAATAAATACTGAGAATTCTCAAAGTACACCTTCTCTCTAGATAATTCTATCCAATGTCATGGCTTCACGTGCTACTGAAATGCTGATTACTCCCAAATTAACACCTCCAGCCTTGACTTCTTCTCAAGTCCCAGATTCTGATATCTAACTGCCAAATTAACACCTCCTCTGGATGTCCACTGTTGTTTATAGCAGCTGTTGACTGGGCCAGCAGCCCCATGCACAAGCAGACCAAATACAGCCTGGTCCGATATCACCACCATGATAGTTACAACAGATCAGACCATTATGATCTGCAGGGTTTTCACTGGCTGATTTTTGAAAGTAAGTCATCAGGCCTTTTTTTCTAGTTTGTCTTAGTCTGTAAGAGTTCCTGAAACCTGTTCAAGCATCATAACAACACACAAGCTTCCACTGACAGACAGGTAATAAATGTGCATCTGTGCATTAGTGAGGAATCAAACTTGGGTCTCGGGATGGAAGGTGAGAATTTTGTCACCGAACCATTAGTGCTCCATGCCAAATTTAAGATGTTCTGACAGAAACCTTGAAGCGTCCCTACCCCCAAATCAGATGTGTCTCTTCATTTCCTATTTCAGTAGGAACGTTATCTCTAATCACCCAGTTGCTCAGATCCCATATGTCCTAATGTAGGCAAAAGCCTTGATCACCTGTTTCTCATACATTCCATATCCAGTCCAATTGGCAAGCTCTGTTAGCTTTTTATTCACAAATCCTGAACTTCATTCTTGCCTCCTTTGGATTTACTACCCCAGACAATGCTTCCATTGTCTCTTTCCTTAATCACAACAATTACTTCTGACTAGTTTCCCTACTTACATTATTAATTCTCTGTCACTCCAATCTTGGACTATTTTCCAAACTAATTATATATATACACATGTATCTGTAATTACTGTATTTGGCTTGGCATATATATATATATATGTATATGTGTAAGGTTACATCAGTCCTCATCTGGTATTGCTCTAATAGAAATGCCGTAAGCAGATGACTTTAGCGAAGAAAACTTTATTCTTACACAGTCCTTTTAGCTGGAAGTTTGAATTCAGGATGCCAGCTCCAGGGGAATACACTCTATCTCTGTCAGCTCTGCAGGAAGACCGTTGACGTGTAACAGTGTTTCTCTGGTCTGAGAGCATCTGAGCGCAGGAACCTCAGATCTGAAGGGTGCCCTCTGCTCTTGGTGCTGCTTTCTTGATGGTATGAGGTCCCCAAGTCTCTGCTTGCTTCCTTTTCCTTGTATCTCTTGTAGGATAAAAGGTGGTACACACCATACTCCAAGGAAGCTCCCTTTACGCTGGAGCAGAGAGGTGACCTTAGGAAGGCTGTTACATTCTCACCCTAATCCTCTTTACCATAATCCAGTCTATTAACCACAGGCAGAGAATAGGATTTACAGCGTAGGAAAATCACAAAATGGAGGAGAATCACAAAAGACTGGGAATCATCATGACCCAGCCAAATCATCACACAAACTGTTGGTGGGACACAATTCATTCCATGACAAAAGAAGGATAAATTTAAAACCTTCAACATTACCTGTTTAAAAAAACAGTTGCCATCGAGTTGATTCCAACTCACAGAGATCCTATAGGACAGAGTACAGCTGCCCACAGGGTTTCCAAGGAGCGGCTGGTGATTTCAAACTGCTGACTTTTTGATCACAAGGCAAAGTTCTTAAACAGTGCATCACCAGGGCTCCCCACTGCCTACTACCTACCCACTGCCATCAAATTGATTTAAATTCATAGCGACTCTACAGGACAAAGTAGATCCATAGCGTTTCCAAGAGTGCCTGGCAGATTTGAACTACCAGCATTTTCATTAGCAGACATAGCATTTAACCACTACACCATCAGGATTTCCTGTTGCCTACTAGTCACCACATCGTCTAGGCTCTGGTTACCTCTTGGACCCCTAGCCCTGGAACATTTTCCATTGCTCCATCTTTTTTGCATTATCTTGCCAGCCAAGTGCCGTCGAGTCAGATCCGACTCATGCATTACCTTACCTTTCTGTTTATTGAACTCTGGTCGGCTTTGCTGCCTTTGGACTTCCGATTGCTTCTTCCCTCTGCTGGTGTGAGTTGTCATTTTTTTTTTTTTTTTTTTTTTTTTGTATTTGAACCTCCTCTTTGGTGACAGTACCCCCACTCCTACTCCACACTTGTGTGTCGTTCTATCTTCTAACCATGCTTCATTTTTTACTCATAATGCTTATCAAAACTGAACACTATATAATATATATATATATATCTTCAGGACCTGAAGCGGATGCTGTGATTTAGTCTTTGGAGCTATGTTACTGGTGAGAAGGCAGAGAAGATCAAGGCTACAGGAGAAAATCAGAGGAGATATGCAGAGATGAGCATAAATAAGAGTTTTCCGGTTGCTAACTCTTAACAAGTTCCATGCAGATTGGTGTCCTTGGTTTTGTGACAGATATCTTGTTCTTATAACAGATCCTCCTTTTCTTAGGCTAGTACTAATGAGTTTGTGGTTATTGCAAATAAAAATTAGCATTTTTATTTGGTAGTAGTTTTGATCTTAATTTGTCTATATTATTTTATGCATTTCAGTATTTCCTTATTGTGTTACTTTTAATACTTTGTTATAGGTTTAAATTATTTAAGTTTCACCCTCCTTAATATTAATTTACATTTCCCATTTTCCCTATGAATAGTTCCCTTAACTTAGTAATGCATATTTGAACCCACATTTCCATAAATGTGAGAACAACACAGTATTAATGAGCTCTCTCATTTCTGAAAGTAGCTTTTATACTTCTGGAAAATAACAGTGATTATTGGAACATTGTTCAATATATATTTTTAATTATTGGTTTTCCATTACATATCTCTTTTACAATACTTTAAATATTCCTTCACTTTATTTATTTTGCCTGGGTGAAGGATACCACCATACCATGAGCCTGGGGACAACCAGGGCACCGCCACAGAGTGGAAACCCCCAGGGCTCTGTCTTTAAGGTAGATAGCTGTCAGCTATATCAATAGGTGAATCATGCAAGTGTCATTTACAAATAAATTTGACAGTAGGTTAGCCGATTAAAACAAACAGCCTCAAAACATTGCCATTAAATTGATTTCCCCTCACAGCAATCCTATAGGAGAGACTAGAACTGCCTGGTACGGTTTCCAAGGAACAGTTGGTAGAGTATCACTGCAAACTTTTTAGTTAGTGGCCAAGCTCCTAACCACTGGGCAACCAGGGTTCCAGTTAGCTGATTACAAAAAAAAAAATAAATAAATACATAAAAAATAAAAAATACCACTGCTGTTGAGTCAATTCCAACTTGGCAACCCTATAGGACAGAGTAGAACTGCCCCCAAAGAATTTCCAAGGAGCACCTGGTAGATTCAAACTTCTGACATTTTGATTGGTAGCCATGGCACTTAACCACCATGCCACCAGGGTTTAGTTCTCATGTGTTAATCTCAGGAGTCGTAAATATCAGGAAGCAGATACTAGCTTTTCTATTAATAAGAACACGTGAGTGCCTAAGCAATTTATATATATATATACACGCATGCCAAAGCCAAGTGGCAATATATACACACACACACACACATATATATATACATATATATATATATTTTCCCAGTGGAGAAAGATGTGACCATATTTGAACCCAGGTTGTTATCCAGCTAATATATAATAATTACATTGGTTATTTGCACCTTGCATCAATTCTGATTGGTTTGTTGAAAGGAAATATAACTTAGTAAATATTTTTAAACTCATATCCTTATTTATACTTCTAAGTATTACAAATTTTTAAATTTAGTTTGACATTGAATTTATCTGAAAGTAATTTTCACTCATTTCACATTATCTCTCTTCATAAATGCAGTATCTTGCTTTTTATTTGGTACAGAGTTTTCTTTTGATATATTTTATAATTGCTACTTTGCAATTATTCTGAAACAGATTATAGTTAATAGAATGCAATTTTCTTACTTTGAATGACAAGATCTTTCCATGTTTCTCCTTGTGATATGGTTCTTATCAAATTGGTACAAGTTTCTTTTTTTTATTATGACTGAGTGAAAATGAACATTCCCACATAAATTTGCATGCCCACCTGTGTGCAGCTCCCACTGCTCTCCCTACCCGGTGACAGCACACTCTTCCTCTATGCTCCATAGATGTCTTATCCTCACAACAATCTCCTTTCCCCTCTCCTCCACCCACTCCCCTGCCTCCAGCAAGAGATCAGCAGGATGGCATCCTGTGGATGCACAGAACCATAAAGTGCACACATGATATGGTCATTCTGTGTTGCCAAGTCCAATCCATTCCTGTACAAAGAGTAGACCTCCATTATGATTTATGGACAGGGGCAGCACAAGAGCTGGAGGCCATGCTCCCAGGGGAGCTCTGAGGCCCCTGGACCATCAGTTGCAGTCTTTTAGTGGAGATCTCAAAGTGTACCCCTTTTTATTCTTGTGTTGCCAGTGAGACTCAACTTCGTGAGCTAAATCAAGGCTATCACTGGTGGTTGCTGGGTACCATTTGGCTCTTCCGGTCACAAGTCGATGTAGTTACCCACTCACATGGGTCTCTCTGTTTTCTGAGTTCTCTTTCCCCCATGTCGTTTTGGTCCTTGGTGGTCATCCATTCCTGCTGAGTTGGGACCATTTGCTGTATCCACAGATGGCAGCTTGTCTTGCTTTTAAGACCTCCAGACGCCACTCATCAATGTAGGGTACAGAAGGTTCTCTTAGCAAAATGCTATTTGTGACAATTTGGCCTCGATTTCCTCTGAGAGCATGGTCCCTGGCCCCCTGCTCCAGATACTCTGTCCTTGCAATATTGGGCTAATATGGAAGGAGTAATCGTGTTATGCTGAAGTCCAGTTAATACTGATCTTCTTTCTAATGTGTACTGTCACAGATTTCACCCAACCAAATTTCTGTAAACTACCATATCTAAACCCTCCCACGCTCACCCTCCATTCCTCCCCACCCTTGCAGCCATCAAAGAGTCCTTTCTTCTATGAATGAGTCTGTTTTGAAGTTCTTATCATAGAGGTCTCATACTATATTTGTCCTTTTGTCGCTGACTACTTTCACTCAGCATAATGTCCTCCAATTGAAACCAGGTTATGAGATGTTTCCTAAAATCATAGTTGTTCTTTATCATTGCATAGTGTTCCATTGAGTATATACAGCATAGTTTACCTATCCGTTCCTCTGTTGTTGGGCATCTGGGTTGATACCATCTTTTTGGACTGTGCTGCAATAAACATTCATGTGCATGTATCAGTTGATGTGAATGGCCTTGATTCTGTAGGATAGATTCCAGGCGGTAGAATTACTGGGTCAAATGGTATATGTAGATCCAGCTTTTTAAGGAAGTGCCAGATTGCTTTCCATAGAGGTTGCACCATTTTCCAATCCCACCAACAGTGTAGGAGAGTTCCAATTTCTCCACGGCCTCTCCAACATTTGCTATTTTGGGTGTTTTGGTTCATGGCCAACCTTGTTGGGGTGAGATGGTATTTTGTTTAGCTTGGTTTTGAATTTCTTTAATAGCTAATGACGGTGAGCACGTCTGCATGTGTTTTTTAGCTGCCTGGATCTCCTCTTTAGAGAAGTGTCCATCTCCTTTGCCCATCGCTTAATTGAATTATTTATCTTTTTCTTATTGATATTTTGTAGTACCATATAGATTATGGAGATCAGGTATTGGTCTGACATATGGTTGCCAAACATTTTTTCCCATTCTGTAGGTGAAATTGGTACAGGTTTCTTGTTGAACATTTGGGTCCCAGAAAATAATGGAGATATTTAGGTTAATTACAGTGTTAAAATGTCAGATGAGAAGGTCATTTTTACTTTGATCAGTAAAAAGTGAAGTTTGGCTGAAGGAAGCACTGTGGCACTGTGCCAAAGTTGCATGATCCATTGTGATTGTGAGAAACCAAACTTAGCTCCACTGCTTGTTTTCTTCTACGAAGACCAGTGGTGACAGTAGTTCACCAACCCGTTCTCCTCCTGCCAACCACATATACACACCCACATACATGTTGAGCCTCCCACCACCACCACGAACAATCCAACATTCCATAGTAGCATCAAGCTGAGTATCTGTATCCTGGCTGACATTCTCAGCACCAGTATCAGTATACTACTCTCAGAACTGGAGAGATGACCGTGCTTCTCATCCCCGGCTCTTGCCTCCAGCACCTGCCTTCTGAACTCTGTGGTGTCAGGTTCTGTGAGGTACTCCATAACCTCTGACTGCACTCTTGCTATCTTAGTTATTGGCCAGTCCTCTCCCGTTCCAATGTCAACTGTATTTACCTTGCAAAACTTCAGGGAAAATTCTGGCATGTGGCTGCCACTCTTCCTCTATTTCCACAATAATTTAAATATTTCCTCATAGGTTTTGAAGGAGGTCGAACAAAGCTCACTGCCATTGAATCAATTTCAACTCACAGGGTTCCCAAGGCTATATGTCTCTATGGAACCAGGCAGCTGTATCTTTCTCTTGCAAAGCTGCTTGTTCTTTTGAACCACCAATCTTTTGGTTAGCAGTTGATTGCTTTAACCACTGTACCACCAGGGTTGTCTATTGTGGCATGTGGGGAGGGTTGAAAAGATGGTGAATAAAGTAGTTAAATGTCAAGGTCTACTGGCCCCGTTTAACTAAGTCACATGATTTAGTTAATTTAGACTGTTTTATTGATCAGCTGTTTAACCGATTGGCTATGTATAGTTGGAGGTGCATTGGTTAAGACTTACAGGAAAAATAGACCTGATAATAACTTGCTACACGACTTTAGGCAAGCCACTTAATCAATCTAGACATCAGGTTTCTTATCTGAAAGATGAGATGAAAGATGTTGATCTTTAAAGTTCTTCTAATTTCATTTATTTTATGATTCCATGGCTTTAACAGCTAATTTAACTGAAGCATGTCACCAGGACAGCGCAGTTTGACTCAACCTTTACATCAGTACAAAACTCTGTTCTTAAAAAAAAGAGGATGTCATTCCCTGAATTTTGAGCAGACTGCAGTAATAACAGCCTTTTTGTGTCCAGGTTGCTTATCTGTCACATGACAATCATTCATTTATAATACTCGATGCTGTAGATATTTTAAGGATCATTTCTCCTTGATGTTCTTGATGAAACTTGTTATGCTCCATTACTCAACATGTTAACTGCAGTTACTCTCAGCTTGTTGTCAGCCAGCTACCATCCTTATCTCTAGAACACATACTCTGGCAAAGGGTATCTCAAAGAAAGATATTCAAATCAACAAAGGTCATTTCCATGAACTCACTGGTCGCTGTCAGTTCTTCAACAAAATACAAAGCTGCATTCTAGCTGGTAGGAAGTCAGGGCTTGTTGAGATAGCTCTATTTAACTAAATCCCAAAACCTGTTGCCGTGGGGTCAGTTTCAACTCATAGCAATGCTATAGACAGAGTGCAACTGCACTGTAGAGTTTTCAAAGAGCACCTAGTAGATTTGAACTGCCAATCATCTGGTTAACGCCATAGCACTTAATCACTAAGCCGCCAAGGTTTCCCCATTTCACTCAAAAGATAACAAATAAGACTACTGCTTATAAAAGGGAGGTGACAGTTACACTTTCCCAAAATTTGAGTTTACTCGTTGCTTTATGCCATGATATGTCATGAAAAAGCACATGCAAAGAAACAGTAGTTTTGGAGTGGTACACAAGATAACCAGATCAATTATATTGACTGAATTGACCAACTAATGTTTTCAGACATCTTAGTTATCTAAATGTCTGAACAATTTAGTTGTTCTTATTGTAGTTCAAAATACATTTGATTACTAGAGAGACTCATACGTGCTACCATAAATATGATCCCAGCTAGAGCACTGAGTCCTTCCAAAATATCCATGACTAGTGGTCATCTGGCCTCTCTGTGGTATGTTTCATTACAAAGAAAATGCTTTTCAAATGGCCCTAACTCAACAGAATTGGACGGTCTCCAAGGACCAGAATGACAGGGGGGAAAGAGAACCCAGAAAACAGACAGACCCATGTGGGTGGATCTCTACATAGACTCGGGACTGGAAGAACCGGATGGTGCCCGGCAACCACCGGTGATAACTGCAATAGAGCTCAGAAAATTGAGTCTCACTGGCGACACAAGAATAAATAGGGGTGCACCCTGAGATCTCCACTAAGACTGCATCTGATGGTCCAGGGGCCTCAGAGTTCCCCTGGGAACATGGCCCCTGGCACTGGTACTTCCCTTGCCCATAAATCATAATGAAGATCAACTCTTCGGACAGCAAAGGACTGGACTTGGTGACGCAGAGTGACCATATCTTGTGGGCACTTTACGGTTCTATACATCTATAGGATAACATCATGTTGCTGACCTCTTACTGAAGGAAGGGGAGTGGGTGGAGAGGAGGGGATAGAAGACTATTGGGAGGTTAGGACATGCATGAAGCACAGAGGAAGACTCTGCTGTCACCGTACAGGGAGAGCAGTGGGAACTGCATATAGGTGAGCATGCAAATTTATATGGGAATGTACATTTTCATTCAATCATAATTAAAAAAAAGAAAGAAATTGCTTTTGCCAGCATAAGTATCTTTTTTTAATATCTTTTTTCAAAAGTATGGTTTACTAGTTTCCTCTTGGTTCTACTAATTAGTCCTAATTTTTTACCCATATGCTCATCCTCAATCTCATCCTTCACCCCCATAACTGCTTGGAAGAACAGAAATTTTCCTATTTCATCCAGGTGTGTAGACACTGAACAGATTCTTCTATATATATAATGCGAATGTGTGTGTGTGTGTGTGTGTGTGTGTGTGTGTACTGACCATCGAGTCCATTTTAGGTTGACACAACACACTAAGAATAAATGATCAATATTGGCCGTTGGCTTGGCATGGTAAAAATAATGGCAGTCTATGGAAATCCTGGTGGTGGTGCAGTTAAGTGCTATAGCTGCTAATTAGAAGGTCAGCAGTTGAAATCCACTAGGCAGCTTTGAAAACTTTATGAGGCAGTGCTATTCTGTCCATAGAGTATGAGTCATAATTGACTTGACAGGAATGGGTTATTTTTGTTTGTTTTTGTTTTTCAGTGAATTTATTGGCTAGGAGTAACATGGACAAGTTCAATATGATTCAATTTCAATAGAAGATCAGTGTTTCAAATCTTTAAATACAAGTTTTAAGAACTAACTTTGCACCTAATAGTCTCATATGTGTTCAACCCTCCCTAAATAATTTTAATAATACATTACATTCATTTGTCACTTAAGTTAATATTGCACTTCAGTGATACAATGCTTAATAGAAAAAAATTATACTCTCTGATCATAATTATTAAGAGCAGCATGTTGATACTACTTTGATATAAATAACCTCAACTTCATTTTTATTTCTTTCATTGTGTGAAAGTTTCCAGTGCAAATTATTTCTCAATCACTAATTTATACATAGTTTTGCAACACGAGTTGCAATCTAAACAATGTGTCAGTGCTCTCCCTTTCTCCAATCCCAGGCTCCCTGTTTATCTCTGTTCTGCTTTTCTGTCCCTTCCTACCTTCATATCTTTACTTTCAACAGGTGTTTCCCATTTGGTCTTACTTACGTGAGAGAGCAAAGAAGCACATTCCTCACATGTGTCATTGTTTCCAACTTCATTTTTAAGGAAAAGAAGACAAAGATTTATCCAAGTGACTCATTCAAAGTCATAGATTCAGTGAGTGGAAGAACTAAAGTCAAGACCTAGTCCTCCAAATCTTAGTTCTCTGCCAAATATCGACCATAAGAAAAGGACTGTTGCTTTTGTATGAGCAAGAGGTACAAGGTCTGACAATTAAGTCAGCAAACATAATTGTTCTAAGTGCTACTTACCTCATTGCTGAATACCATTACTGTCATCTTTGAAGTACTCCCCTTGGGAAGTTATACACCAATGCCAGCACCCAGTCCACCCTTCAAAGCAATTTTGGAACTTTTTCTGGAATGGCTGTTGTGCATGGTGACATTGTAGTAAGCTTGCAAACTTAATTGTATAGCCGTTTTTGAGGGATCTTTTAGCCAGTAAGCAAATAATTGTATTGGAACACCCTAGCTACTCACCTGATCTGGCCCCTAGTGACTTTTTTATTTACCCAGAGACAAAGGAAATACTGAAAGGAAGATATTTTGACAACATTTGGGAATCAAGGGTAATATGATGACAGCTTGATGGCCAATCCAGAAAGAGTTCCAAAACTTCTTTCTTTGAAGAATGGACTCGATGCTGGTGTCAGTGCATAGCTTTCCGAGGGGAATACTTTGAAGGTAACTGTGGTGTTATTCAGCAATGAGTTATGTAGCACTTTTTCTTAATTGACAGTCCGTGTATTTTCCACTTTTGAATCAATCCTATAACAGAATATTAAACAACCCAGATGGTGAGCAGCTCCAATAGTAGAGTGGACATTTAGAAAGGGCTTCTTTTATATGTATATTTTAAATATGAATCTTCACAATATAAATAGTTTCAGTTGATACTTAATAGTAATATAGTGATTAGAAACACGGTGTTCCAATTTTAGATCTGAAACTCTTAAGCATGGTATAAGAAATGAAGACTTATCTGTAAATTACCCTGAAAAGAAGTATTAAGGGTCTCCTAATTTTCTCTTCCAGTGAACCTCAGGCTTGTCCTAGTCAGTAGAACCTACTGTAAATAAACTGAAAAGGTAACTGTAACATAGACACCAAAGAGGGGTGGAGTCAAGTTGGTCAGCTAGACACATGCCTCCTTAATTCCCTTTGAAAACTAAAACCAGGATTGATAATTGAATGGAGCTTTCTGGACACCCAGTGAGCCCTAGGGCATGACAGAAGGCTGTCAGTCTGGACTACATACTATTAAATGGGAAACTTTCTCACTCTTGCTGAGCCCTGCTCCTGCTGACTGGTCACTCGTGTGGACTGTAGGTACTGGTGCTTTAAACTTTTTTTTTTTTTTTTTTTTTTTTTTGTGGCTGGCCAGTAGGCAGGGGATGGGCATGAGCCAGCAGATACACTGAGCTGCAGTGCTGAAGTGAACAGTGTATGCCACAGTAGAGAGACAATGTGTGAGATAACCCCATTTTGAGAGCCTGGTAGCAGACTGAGGACACCACAGGCCCTCCACTCTCTCTTTCCAGAGCTCTGCCATAGATTCAGCTGTTTCACAGTGAGAGGGGCAGCTTGACTGGGATACCATCTTTGTCATCTGGGAGTCAGAGTTACCCAAATGGAGGCTTCAGCAGGGGCTAGTTCCCAGGATGTGAGGCAGTGCCAGTCTTGGGAGGGCTTTTCCAGCAGGAAGGCCGTGATTAGCACAGTGTTGCCTTCTGGGTAAAGCCTGGTAAGGGGTAGCAGTAGGGCAGTAGCCCCTCCTTACTTTATATCATACAATTAAGAGATAGTCAAGGAGGTACTTCCATTGTCAGCTGGAAGGCAGGACCTGTCACACCTGATGGCCTGACTGATTTGGAAACTTGTCAGGTAGCTTTTAGCTTTTTAAAATAAGACTACCTGGAAAACTGACTACTACTGTGCAGCCTGATGACATCTCTTCCAGCCTTTACTGACCTGTAACACAGGATCAGTTGACAGCCCTCCAGTGACTCCATAAGTGGTCAGTGTCTTTGCCAGCCAGGAGGCTAAGCTACCACCCCAGAGAGACTAGTAGGGTCAGTCACTAGAGTATACAGAGCACACAGAGGTGGCTGGTGACTGTTTTAGTCAGCTAGGGTTGCTGTAACAGAAATACCACAGAATGAATGGCTTTAACAAAGAAAGGTTTATTTTTACACAGTCTGGCAGGCTACAAGTCCAAATTCAGGATGTCTACTCCAGGGGAAGGCTTTCCCCCTTGCTGGCTCTGGAGGAAAGTCCAATATTGCATCAGTCTTTGTCCAGGGAGAGTCTTAACCCAGGAACCTAGGGTCTGAAGGATGTGCCGTTCTCCTGGTGCTGCTTTCTTGATGGTGCGAGGTTCCCAGTTCTCTTCTTGCTTCTCTTTCTTTTTATCTCTTGTAGGATGCAAAGATTAAGGGTGGGGCAAGCCACACTCCAGGGAAACTCCCTTTACAGTGGAACAGAGAGGTGATCTTTTGAAGGGATTTACAGGCCCACCCTAATCTTTTAACATACAGCACAGTAAAATTACAAAATGAAGGACAGTCAGAATACAAGGTATCATGATCATATGGGTACACCTATTTTGGAGGGGATACTATTCAATCCATGACAGTGACCAATTCCCTTCTTAGAACTATGCCCCAGCTCTTGTTGAGACAACACCAGAGAAACTAAACAGCCTCTAAATGTCTCAAAAGCAACAGACCGTCACCAAGCATTTAAAGAAATGGCTCCAGAAAACTCCTAAAATGAAGAATCAAAAAAATTCCCAGATGAAGAAGCCTTTCTGAAACTATCAGAGGCTGAGTACAAGAGAATTATATAGACAGCCCTCCTAGAGATTAAACAAAATATAGCAGAGCAAAATAAAAACTTAAGCAAGCTATTTGAACTGATGCAACATCAACATTCTGAAATCCAACAGAACTATAACAAAATTACAGAATTAGATAATTTAATTCAAAACCAAAAGAGCAGAATTGAGCAATCAGAAGTCAGACTTAGTGATCTTGAAGACAGAGCAAATAATACCATAATTTATGAGGACAATCAGAGAAAAATAATAAAAAAAATGAAGAAGCATTAAGAAACATGTGGGACTCTATCAAGAGGAATAATCTATGATTAGCTAGAGTTCTTGAACAGGAAGAGACACCTGAAAACAGAGAGATTATTGTTGTTGAGTTGCTGACTGAAGCTTCCCTGAAATTATGAAAGATGAGAACATAGGTATCTAAGACATATATTGAACATTACAAAAACTAGACCCTAAAAGAAAGACACCAAGAAATACTATAATAAAGCTTAATAAAATGCAACACAAGCAGAAACTCTTAAAGCCAGTGAGACTCAAAGCAAAGCTAATACCTGGCTTCCCTCTGACTTCTTGACAGAAACAATGTTGCCAAAGAGGCAGTAGGATGACACATTCAAAACATTGAAGGAGAAAAACTTCCAACCAAGAACTATATATCCTGCAAAACTGTCTTTCAAATATGAAGATGAAAGTAAGACATTTGCGGACAAATAGAAGCTTATAGACTGTAAAAATCAGACCAAAACTACAAGAAATATTGAAAGAAGCTCTTTGTTTAGAAAATGAAAATCATTAAGTGCATACTTAAGGAGGCAGTACAGGACACAGCATCCAAAAATGTACTCAGTTAGGAAAGTCACAAAACTCAATCAAAGCTATAATATTAAAAGAAGGGAACCAGTGATTATATTATGAAAACTAAGACATGATCTCATTAAAAAGAGGGATACACTACAGAAGCTATAGTCCTTTCAGATGAAGAGGAAGTTAGTAACATATGTAGAAGTTAAAATTTGGTTTAAACTTAAAATTTTAATGTGGATTATCAGGGTAGCCCTAAACACAATAACAATGCAATATATCAAAACAAGAAATGTAATACAGGAGTCTCAATGAACACAAAACCAACACTGAAAAAGACGAAAGGTCAAACCATAAGGAATGACCCACAACAGAATATTAAGAGCAACATGGAAAACACCAAAGCAAAAATAAATACGTCAAAACAACAGCACTAAAAACATACCTATCAATATTTACACTGAGTGTAAATGGACTGTGCGCTCCAATAAAAGAGACAATGAGTGACATCTTGGATCAAAAGACATGGCCTGTCTATATGCTGCTTACAAGAAACTCACCCTAGACTTAGAGATACGAACAAACTGAAAATTAAACAATGGAATCACATGTACCAAGCTAACAATATACAAAGAAAAGCAGGTATGACAATGTTAATCTCAGAAAAAATAAATTTTAATGTAAAATCCACCTTGTGGGCAAGGATAGTCACTATTTATTGCTGAAAGGTTCAATACACAAGCAGAACTTAATAATGTTAAATATTTAGGTACCCAATACTAAAGCATCTAAATACATCAAACAAACACTGACTACATTGAAAAATGAGATAGATCATGCCACAATAATAGTGGGAGACTTCAACACTTGACTTTCAGTAATGGACAGATAATCCAAAAAAAAAGCTCAGTAAAGACACAGAAGATCTCATTGCAACAATTAACCAATAAGGTCTCATCAACATATACAGAACTTTTTATCCATCAACAGGTAAGTATACCTTCTTCTCCAATTTACATGGATCATTTTCCAGAATAGACCATGTGTTAGGACATAAAGCAAATCTCCACAAAATCCAAACCATTGAATTACTGAAAAGCATCTTCCTAGACCATAAAGCCATAAAAGTAGAAAGCAATAGCAGAAAAAACATGGATAGAAATTGGAACTCATGGAAACTGAACAACACCTTGTTCAAAAAGCCATGGGTTATAGAGAAAATCAAGGATGAAATAAAGTTACAGATTCAAGTGAGAATGAAATCACATCCCACCAGAACCCCTCTGGGATCCAGCTAAAGAGGTGCTCAGAGGTCAATTTTTATTTTATTTTATTTTTTTTTATTGTGACTGAGTGAAAGTGTACAATCCAGTTTAATTTTACATGCCCACTTTTGTGCTCTTCTTGGCCACTGACAGTACACTTTTCTCTTCTATACATATCATATCCTCTTAAGAATCTCCTGTCCCCTCCTCTCCACCCTCTCCACTCCCCTCTAGTAGGATACCAGTAGGATGATATCCTATAAATGCATAAAACCATAAAGTGCACACACAATATAGTCACTCTCTGTCACCAAGTCCAATCCATTCTTGTCCGAGGAGTTGACCTCAGTAATGATTTATGAACAGGGTCAGCATCAGGTCTAGAGGCCATGCTCCCAGGGGAACCCATAGGCCTTCAAACCATCAGTTGTGGTCTTTTAGTGGAGTTCTCGGGGTGCACCCTTTTTATTTTGGTGTTGCTACTGAGACTCAACTTTGTGACCCCCACCACGGCTGTCACTGGTGGTGGCCAAGCACCATCTGGCTCTTCTGGTCACATGTTGATGTAGTCAACCATTCATGTGGGTCCCTCTGTCTCCGGGTTTTCTTTCCCCGATGTCATTTTTGTCCTTGATGATCACCTGTTCCTGCTGAGTTGGGACCATTTGGTGTATGTCAGATGGCAGCTTGCTAGCTTTTAAGACCCTGGACGTCACTCACCAGCATGAAGTAGAGAAGACTCTCTCAGCAACAGGCTAATTGTGCAAATTGGCCTCAATGTCCCCTGAATGCATGGTCCCCAGACCCCCGCCCCTGCTACTCAGTCCTTGCAATATTGGATTAAGGTTGAGTTTTTGTATTACATTGAAGTCCAGTTAAATTGATCTTCTTTCTAACTTGTGCTGTCACTAATTTCACACAACCAAATTTCTGTCAACTATCTAATCTATAACCAGCCCAGAGGTCAATTTTTCTCTATAAATGCACACATCTGGAAGGAAGAAAGGACTGAAACCAAAGAATTAACCTTGCAGACTGAACAAATACAAAGACAGCAACAGAGAAACCCCTCAGGCACCAGAGGAAAACAGATCATAAAGATTAGAGCAGAACTGAAAGAATTAGAGAATGGAAGAACAATTAAAAAAATTAATGACAGCTTGGCAGCTTTTAAGACTCCAGACACCACAAAAAAAATAATAATTAAACCAAAAGTTGTTTTTTTAAAGATCAACAAAACTGACAAGCCATTGACTAAGCTTACTAAAGAAAAATGTGAGAGGAATCAAATAACCTGAATAAGAAATGAGATGGAAGATATCACCACAGATCCAACACAAATCAAACATATCATAACAGAATACTACAAAAGACTGTACTCTGACAGATTTGAAAACCTAGAGGAAATGGACAAATTCCTAGATTAATATCACCTACCAAAATTATCACAAGGAGTAGTAGAACAACTTAATAAATCTATCACAAATCAAGAGATTGAAAAAGTCATCCAGAAACTACTAACCAAAAACAGCCCTGGCCCAGATGGCTTCACCACAGAATTCTACCAAGCTTTTAGAGAAGAGTTAACTCCAACACACTGAGACTATTTCACAGCACAGAAGGGGATGGAATACTTCCAGATTCATTCAATGAAGCCAGCATAACCCTGATATCAAAGCCAGGGAGAGAACCAACAAAAAAGGAAAATTACAGGCCAATATCACTTATGAACCTAGATGCAAAAATCTACAACAAAATGCTTGCCAATAAAATTCAACAATGTATCACCAAAATAATTCATCATGAGCAATTTGCATTCATACCAGGGATGCAAGACTGGTTCAACATCAGAAAAACAATTAATGTGATCCACCATATAAATAGCACAAAAGATAAGAATCACATGATTTTGTCAGTTGATGCAGAAAGTCATTTGACAAACTGCAACACCCATTCATGCTAAAACCCCCCAGCTAAACAGGAATAGAAGATAAATTCCTCAACACAGCAAAGAGTATCCACATAAAGCCAACTGCCTACATCATCCTGAACAGAGAGAGACTCAAAGAATTCCCCTTGAGAACAGGAACTAGATGAGGATGCCCACTCTCATGTCTCCTGCTCATCATTGTACTAGAAATTCTGGCCAGAGCAATTAGGCAAGACAAAGAAATAAAGGGCATCCACATCAGCAAAGAAAAAGTCAAAATCTCCCTGTTTGCAGATAATATGATTGTATATACAGAGACTCCTAAAAAATCCATAAATAAACTACTCAAATCGATAAGAGTTCAGCAAAGTCTCAGGATAGAAGACGAATATAAGTAAATCAGTAGGATACCTTTATACAAACAAAGATATTATTAAAGAAGAAAATCAGAAAATCAATACTATTTAATATAGTCTCCAAGAAGATAAAATACCTAGGAATAAATCTAACCAGAAAAATAACAGACCTTTGCAAAGAGAACTACTGCAAAGAGATCTTACTGTGAGAAACTAAGAGAGAGTTACCTAAATGGAGAAATCTACCCTGCTCATGGATAGGAAGACTTAACATTGCGAAAATGTCTAGTTTACCCAAAGTGATCTATGTATACAATGCAATCACAATACAAATTCCAGTGACATTTCTTAATAAGATGGAGAAACAAATCATCAACTTTGTTTGGAAAGGGAAGAAACACTGGATAAGCAAAGCACTGCTGAAGACGAACAAGATATTGGGCGGTCTCTCAGTACTCGATGTTAGAACCTGTTACACTGCTACAGTAGTCTAAAGAGCATGGTAGTGATACAACAAGAGACATATAGGCCAGTGGATCAGAGATGAGACCCCAGAATGCCATCTTCCTCTTATGAATAGTTGTTATTCAACAAAGAACCTAAGAAAGAAAACTGGGGTAAAAGTAGTCTCTTTAACAACTGGTGCTGGCAAAATTGAATATCTATCTGCAAAAAAACTGAAACAAGACCCCTATCTCACACAAAAGCTAACTCAAATTGGATATAGGTTTGATATCCTACATAAAATGATAAAGATCATGCAAGAAAAAATAGGGTTAACAACAGAACTTTTAATATATGGCTTAGACAGTCTTCAGATTCCAACAAAGCATGATCAACAGAAGAGAAAATAGATAAATGGGAATTTTTAAGAATCAAACACTTTTGATTATCCAAAAACTTTATACAAAGAATTAAAAGACCACCTGCAGAATGGGAAAAAAATATTTGTCAACTATATATCAGATTGACACCTGATCTCCATAATCTGCAAGATACTGCAAAATATCAACAAGAAAAGGGTAAACAACCCAATTAAGCATTGGGCAATGGAAATGGGCAGATACTTCACTAAAAAAGACATCCAGGAAGTCAAAAAACACATGCAGAGGTGCTCATGATCATTAGTTACTAAATAAATCCAAATTGAAACTACAATGAGATACCATCTCAACCCAACAAGGTTGGCCACGATCCAAAAAATACAAAACAACAAATGCTGGAGAGGCTGTGTAGAAATTGGAACTCTCCTACATTGTTGTTGTGATTGCAAAATGGTGCAACCTCTTTGGAAAGCAATCTGGCACTTCCTTAAAAAGCTGGAAATAAATATACCATTTTATACAGTAATCCCACTGCTCAAAACATACCCTACAGAAGCAAGGGCAGTCACATGAACAGATAGACCAACATACTGCAGCACAGTCCACAATAGCAAAGAGATAGAACCATCCCAGATGCCCAACAACAGAGGAATGGATAGGTAAACCATGGTATATATACTCAATGGAACACTATGCAATGATCAAGAACAATGATGATTTCAGGAAGCGTCTCATAACCTGGTTACAACTAGAAGAAGTTATGTTGAGTGAAATCAGTCAGCACCACAAGGACGAATGCTGTATGAGACCTCTACTATAAGGACTTAAAAACAGACTCATGTACAAAAGAAAAGGCCCCTTGACAGATGCCAGTGAGGAAAGAGAGGGAGAGGGCTGGTCATAGATTAGACAGTTGGTGGAAATTTGGTTGGATGAAAAAAGTGACAGTGCACACTAGAAAGAAGACTGACTTAACTGGATATCAACATAACGTGAAAACTCTTCCAATCTTAATGCAATATCACAAGGATAGAGTAGCAAGGGCAGGGGTCCAGGGATCACGCTCTCAGGGGTCATTCAGGCCAGTGGGTACAACTAGCCTATTACTAAGAGAGTCTTCTGTGAATGGCATCTGGGTTCTTAAAAGCTAGGAAGCTGCCATCTGAGGTACACCCCAATGGTCCCAACTCAGCCAGAACAGATAATCACCAAGGACACCAAAGACATGAGGGAAAAAGAACCCAGAGGACAAAATGACCCATGTGAATGGGTGACTGTGTGAACATGTGACCAGAGGAACTAGATGGTGCCCAGTCACCACCAAAGATAGCTGCAATGGGGCACACAATGTTGAGTCCCAGTGGCAACATGAGAAAAAGAGGGTTGAACCTCAAGAACTCTACCAAAAGATAGCAACTGATGGTTCAAAGGCCTTGGAGTTCCCCTGGGAGCATGGCCCCTAGACCTGTTGTGGCCCCTGACAAGAAATCATCACTGAGGTCAACTCTTTGTACAGGAATAGACTGGACTCAAGGACACAATGTAACCATATGCTGTGTGCACTTTAAGGTTCTCTGTATCTATAGGATGCTGTCCTGCTGGCCTCTTACTAGAAGGGAGAGGAGAGGGTGGAGAGGAGGGGACAGCAAATTGGTAAGAGGGTATGACATGCATAGAACAGAAAGGAGCAGTGTGCTGTCACACGGCAAGAAAGGCAAATGGAGCTTCAGATACACAGTCATGCAAATTTAACTTGGATTGTATACTTTCACTCAATCACAATAAAAATAAATAAATAAATAAACACTGAAAACATCAGAGCATTTGGGCATTGTAACTTGCAGAATGTTAAAGGGACTATCCTGAAACATTGTTAAGCAACGATAGAAGAGGGACCTGTAAGTTGATTAGTCCTGGGAGTTCTGATACACCAAGATCTTAACCAAAATTTTTGCTATTACTGAATACAGGTGAACAGGGAGATTTTTACATTTTATATAGTTTTTAATTAATTTAATTAATTGTCTATATTTGTATAGACTGTTCCTGCCATGGGAACATTTGCTCAGAACCTCATAAAAAAAAAAAAAAAAAAAAAAAAATTAAGCTTCTTTTTCCTAAATAGGGCTTAACAACAGTCAGGGTTCACCTAATTACGAAGGCTTAATGGTAGTCATTTCTAGGCAATTTTAATGCCATAAAATTTGAGGAGGAGAAAGCAAATAATAAAAACCTATCAACACATGCATGCATGTGCTGTTTAAAGACTTTCCAATTCAAAAGTAAGAAAGTATAGAACTTAACATTTTCATGGCTACCTTATTTAAAGCTCATGTTTGTAGGCACATTTCAATTTACAGATAGCTATAAAATAGTTATAAATAACCACTTACAGCATTTTCTTCCCCTAAAGCCATATTTTGAGTATGTTCTGCAATGACTCGTAATATGATACTTAAAGCAAGGGAATTTTTAAAAACCTGAGAGCAGCAATATCATCCATTGGCTAAAACAAATAATTAACAGCTGCAAAAAAAAAAAAAAAAAAAAAAAAACTTACTTACAGAATTTATTCATCCCAATATAATTCAATAGCCACACCAGCCAAGTGCCGTCGATTCGGATCCGACTCGTGGCTACCCTAGGGGCCAGGGTAGAACTTATCCCCAGAGTATTCAAGGACCGCCTGGTGGATTTGAACTGCCGACAAAAGCGAATTCCTTTCTCTGTAAGTCAAATACATCTGATTCCCTTTAATCTCCTGGATATAATTATGACTATAAAATGGAGGATAGGGGAAGATAGAGCCAGTTACGTAGAACAGGGGAAGTCTGATGTCATGGATTGAATTGCATCCCCCCACAAATAAGTGTAGCCGTGTGGCTAGGCCATGATTCCCAATATTTTATGATTGTCCTCCCTTTTGTGATTTTCCTGCACTGTACGTTGAAGAATTAGGGTGGGACTGTAAATCCCTTCGTAAGCTCACCTCCCTGCTCCACTGTAAAGGGAGTTTCCCTGGAGTGTGCCTTGTACCACCCTTAATACTTTCATCCTGCAAGAGATGAAAGGAAAGCAAAGCAAGCAAGAAACAGGGAAACTCATATCATCAAAAAAAAAAAAAAAAAAAAAACAGCACTGAGAGAAGATTGCATCCTTCAGACCTGAGGTTCCTGCACCAAGATGCTCCCTGAACAAAGACTGATGCAATACTGGACTTTTCCTCCAGAGCTGACTAGGGTGAAAGCCTTCCCCTGGAGTGGACATGCTGAATTTGGACTTGTAGCCTACCAGACTATGTAAGAATAAACTTTTCTTTGTTAAAGTCACCCACTTTGTAGTATTTCTGTTAGATCAGCACTAACTGACTAAAACATCTTCTGAGCCCTCATAAGTAAATACGTGATAAAGTATGTATCTGTAGTATAATTTTATGTTCATGGACTTCAAGTCTTGCTTATTAAAATGCTTTCTTATTACTTATTGAAAAAGCATCTTTTTTCCCAGTAGAGATTCAGCTAATAAATATTTGTGATTATGCTTGGTTTTCTTTAAAGCATCAGCTAAGAAACAACTTCATACAGCTGAATGACGATATCATGGTTTGAATTGTGTCCCCCCCAAAACATGTGTAGCCACGTGGCTGGGATATGATTCCCAGTATCTTGGGACTCTCCTCCATTGTGTGGTTTCACTAAACTGTCTGTTAAAGGATTAGGGTGGAGATGTAGATTCCCTCATGGAATTACTTCCCTGCCCTGATGTAGGGGGAGTTTCCCTGGAATATGGCTTGCCCCACCCTTGATGCTTTCAGCTTGCAAGAGATAAAAGGGAAAGAGAAACAAAGAACAACTGAGAACCTCGCTACCATCAAGCAAGCAGCACCGGGAGAAGAGCACGTCCTTCAGACCAGAGGTTCTTGCGCTAAGACGCTCCTTGGACAAAGACTGATGCAATACCGGACTTTCTTCCAGAGCCGCCAAGGGGAAAGCCTTTCCCTGGGGCGGTCACCCTGAATATGGACTCGCATCCTACCGGACTGTGTAAGAATAAACCTTCCTTTGTTAAAGCCATCCACTCTGTGGTATTTCTGTTAGAGCAGCCCAGCTGACTAAAACAGACAGTTTACATTTTTGTTGACACAGACCTGAAACTCTTACTCCATAACTATATATTTATTTGGTATCACTGGACATAGATCAAAATAACTTTATAAAGACCTACAACACTTTCCTTTGTGGCTGAAAAAATATTTTATGTAAAGTAAATTTTCCTGTAGCTCTTTACAGTCAGAATTTGATACATGTTCTTAAGTTTGCACACTACTCCTTAATCCTTTGTAAGATTAAAAATTGTGTCTGACATAAGTGTTTTTTAATCAAATATTTCTAAGAAAGGAAGAACGAAGGCAACACGGCCAATGTATTCATTATTTGTGAGTTACTGTGAGTTCAAGAACCAAAGAGGGCATTGCTTTCTTAGGTAAATCAATAGAATCAGAAAGTAGACTAATGCTTACCAGAAACTGCGGATAATGGCAAGTGATTATTAACAGATATGTTTCTTTGGGGGATGATGAGAATATTCTGGAATTAGAGATGGTGGTTGCATAATTCTGTGCATATAATAAAAGCCAGAGCATTGTACCTTTTTTTGGTAAAAATATACAATGTGACTATCTCAATGGTTGTTCATGTTATTTTTCATATGCAGAAGCTACCCCTTTCCTATTTATCAACATACTAAGTAGTATGTACCTATTGCTAGTTCTTGATTTTTCAGTTTTTGACATTAGCTACCCACTGAAAAATGAGAATTGGATTGTCTTTCACCCACATTCCCTTGCTGCCTGTCACATTCTCCTTCTCCCCGTGATTTTATTCAAGCTGTATTTTTCTTTTTGGTCTGTTTTTCACACCTGTCTTCTATGAAAAGGAATTTTCCTAGTATGTTCTTGTTCTCTCCTCTCATTGTAAACATTCATCTCTTAGGAGTGATTTACCTGGCTGCTAAGTTCAGGCAGATTTATGGGAAATGGTCAGCTCCTCTTGTTCCTTTTTGGGAACGAGCTTCTAGCAAACAGGGTAGGCATCTGATGCTCCTTTGATTTTGCCACTTCTCTGGGAGACAGAGGCCTCCCTTCATTCAGTCTGTTATGAGTTCACAGTGGGATTCAGAAAAGAGAATGCTTTCCCACTTTGCAATACCTTCCAATAGTGCTTATTGGTAATAAATACAACTGTTTGACCTCTTTGCTTATTCTCAGTTTTAATTTTCTTTTTTCACAAACCAGGTAAAATGAAGAAAGGTTATAATCCATGGTGGAATCCCACTAGTAAAGGCCAAAATCAGTGTCTTTGTTGTTAGGTGCTGTCCAGTCAGTTCTGATTTACAGCAACTCTATGCACAACAGACTAAAACGTTGCCTGGTTCGGTGCCATCCTCACAGTTATTGTCATGGTTGAGCCCATAGTTGCAGCTACAGTATCAGTTCATCTTCATGATGATCTTCTTTTTCACTGACTCTCTCATTTAAAAAGCATAACATCCTTATCCAGGGGTTGATCCCTCCTGATAATATGTCAAAATTATGTGAGACATAGTCTCACCATCCTTGCTTCTAGGGAACATTCTGGCTGTACTTCTTCCAAGACAGCTTTGTTCATTGTTTTGGCAGTCTACAAACCGAAAAACAAACCACTGCCATGGAGTCGATTCTGAGTCATAGCAACCCTGTAGGTCAGCGTAGAGCACCATAGAGTTTCCAAAGAGCTCCTGGCAGATTCGAACTGCCAACTTTTTGGTTAGCAGTCATTAACCACTACATCACCAGGGCAGTCTACGGTGTATTCAATATTCTCCACCAACACCGCAATTCAAAAGGGTCAGTTCTTCTTTGATCTTCCTTATTTACCGCCTAGTTTTTGGATGCATATGAGGCAACTGAAAACACTCTGGCTTGATAGAGGTACATCATCAACCTCAAAGAGATATCTTTGCTTTTCAAGGTCTTTTGCAGCAGATTTGCCTAGTGCAATATGTTATTTGATTTCTTGAATGGTGCTTCCACTGGTGTTGGTTGTGAATCTGAGTAAAATGAGATCTTTGACAACTTCAGTCTTCATTTATCAGGATGTTGCTTATTCATCAGTTCATGAAGATTTTTGTTTTCTTAATGTTGAAGTGCAATCTGTTCCTGAGGCTGTGGTCTCTGATCTTCACTGGTAAGTGCTTCAAGTCCTTTTTACTTTCAGTAAGCAAGATTGCGTCATCTGTATAATGCAGGTTGTTAAGGAGTCTTCCTTCAGTCCTGGTGCCCCATTCTTCTTCATACAGTCCAGCTCCTCAGATTATTTGTTCAGCATATTGATTGAGTAGATGTGAAAGAACATAACCCTTACACATACATTTTTTTACTTTAAACCGTGTAGTATCTCCTTGTTTTATTCAAAGGACTGCCTATTGATCTAAGTACAGGTTTCTCATGAGAAAATTTTCTTGTTCTAGGACTTCTGTTCTTCACAAGGTCATCTACTATTTGTTATGATCCATACAGTTGAATGCCTTTGCATAGTCTGTAAAATAAAGGCAAATATCTATCAAGTATTCTAAGCTTTCAACCAAGACCTATCTGACATCAGCAATGAAATCCTTGGTTCCACATCCTCTTTTAAATCCAGTTTCAATTTCTGGCAGTTTCCTGTTGATGTAATGCTGCAGCAGATCTTGAGTGATCTTCAACAACATTTTATTCATATGTAATATTAAAGACATCTGCATGTTCAATAACTTCTGCATTTGGTTGGATTACCTTCTCAGGAATAGGCAAAATATGAATCTCCTCTAGTCAGCTTGCATAGACAAGTGACTGTTTACAGTGCTGTATCAATTTGTTGAAACATCTCCGTTGGTATTCTGCCAATTTCTAAGGTCTTGTTTTTCACCAATACCTTCAATGAAACTTGAACTTCTGCCTTCAGCACCATCAGTTCCTGCTCAACTGGTGTCTCCTGAAATGGTTCAGTGTTGACCACCTCTCTTTTGGTAGAGTGGCTCTGTGTATTCCTTCCATCTTCTTTTGATGCTTTCTGCATCATTTAATAGTTTTGACACACAACCCTACCCTACTGAAACTCAAGGCTTGAATTTTTGGGCTTCAGTTCTTTGAGCTTTAGAAATGCCCAGTATGTTCTTCCCTTTGGCTTTTTGTCTCCAGGTTTTTGCACATGTCATTATAATACTTTACTTTGTCTTCTATAGCCACCCATTTAAATCAATATCCAAGACTTAATTATAAAACAGAGTCCCTATGTGGTGCAAACTGTTGACATGCTCAGCTCAAAACAGTGGTTCAGGTCTATCCAGACATTTACCTTGGAAGGGAAGAACAGTCATCTACTTTTGAAAAATGAGCCATTGAAAACCCTCTGAAGCATCATTATATTCTGACCACATGTTGGATCTTCATGAGCTGGCATTGACTCAATGACACTGGTAAGTTATAAGCCATATAAAAACTATTCACACCAAAACTATGTTATAAATATTTCTTTTCCTGCACAATGTTTTGTGTTTTCCTTGAGTATTAGGGAGAGGTATAGCGGTTAGAAGTTCAGCTGCTAACCAAAAGGTCAGCAGTTCAAATCTTTCGATCTTTCTTTGGAAACCCTATGGGGAAATTCTGTTCTGCCTGATACAGTTGCTGTGAGTCAGAATGAGCTCAATGGTAACAGATTTCTGTTTGCTTGTTTAGTTTTCCATGAACTAAGGGCTAACTCTAATCTAATTTTTCCCCACTTTGTAAATTTTCTTTCAATAATTTCATAGTTATGAAGTCTTCATCAATTTCACATTCTAAAGAAATTTGTAGCCCTCCGGCTGGCTGCTCTGTGGGTCTTTGTTTACCTTATGAGCTGGACCTCCCTTCAGCACAGTCGTGGTGATTGTTTTCCCCTCTATCTTCAGTTTTCTCGTTTCCTGTTACTGTATCTTCCATTTGTCTGGTTTACTGGATTGTTGGTTTACATGGCCTCCAGTCAGTAACTAAGAAAGGAGTTATAGAATAGAAATTTTGTGGAACTTTTATTCATGAAAAAATATTTATTCTGTTTTCAAATGTAGTGGCTAATTTAATTGGAATAAAATTATAAATTTTAATTTTTCTTCAGGATTTTGAAGCCAGCCAAGTGCCGTCGAGTCAGGATTTTGAAAGGTTCATTTTATTGTCTTGTAGTGTCCATTCATGGCTTTTGGAAAGTCTGTTAGATTTTAATTAAAAATAAATAAATAAAACCTTTTATTTTCTCATCTGGAAACTTGTAGAGCCCTCTTGCCTCAAGATGTTACAATTTTATGATGATATGCCTTGATATGGATGCATTTCCGCTTTAATTATTTAAGCCAAGCAAAAATTTTGCACATCAAAATTCATGTCTTTCAGCCTTGATTGATTTCCTTGTGATTTTTCTTGACTCTACTATCAGTGTTCTGTCTGGATATGCTGGGCTACCTGAACTCATTCTAAGTTTTTCTTTTTAAAATATTTTTCATTTAATTTGTTTTAAATTGATTCCTTCAACTACAATGTTTTCATTTGTGTTATAATATCTTTAATTCTCAAGAGATCTTTCTGATCTTTGAATATTCTCTTTTAGAAAATTATGTTTACTTTTCATTAACTCAATATATTTTCTTATTTCTCTCAATGCCTTATTATAGGATACTTATTTTTATTCCCAATACAGATCATTATTTCTTTTCTTCCTCTGAAACGTTTCCCCTTATTTGTTTGCTTCTCATATGAGTTGCTTTACTTTTATACCTAGACATCCTTGAATGTTTACTCACAGTAAAAATTTGATTGGAATTCTTATGCTTGTGAAAAGAATTTGTGAAGGGTGTTCTTCACAGAAAGTGACCATTGTGGGTCATTGGTTTGGAAGAGCCACCAATGTCAACATCTTCAAGGCTTTTCCCTTGCAATGGTAATATTTCCAAAGAAGGTAGCTTTCTGCTTACAGGTAATATGTACACCTGAGTACCAGTCTTTTAGGAGCTGCATTGTATAAGAAGGCTGGGGCCTTAATATTTAATTTGTAAATTTCATTCATCCTCTGCTTGTCAGTGTTGTTCTCACCGCCCAGCTCATCTGTGCCTGCTGTCTCCAAGAGCAGAGACCCTTGATTCTATCCTTTCCAGAGAAAAAGAAAGGCCCCCTCATCTTCTGAAGTGGGGTAGGGCAGTTACGTATTAGCACAGAGTAACAACAAACAACTTAAGCTTTAATTACTTTTAAACCAGATTTTTAACAATCTTTCTTACTTTTAGCGTAACTTTTCCATGTTTGAGAAGTGTCCTGGTGCTGTAAGCAGCTGATCTTTAAGGAAAGTCTATAGTACAAGCTTTCTCAGTTATCCTGCCCTGCCAGCTTTCATGGGTCTAGGTTCGTCTCCACTGGTTTATTTATCCCTTTTGTTGCTCATTTCTTCCTTTTTATCTTCAACCTTGCTAGTTAACATCGTTAAAAAAAAGAAACAAACAAAGAACTTTACGGAGGTGGCTTTCTTGAGGAAGCAGAGCTGTCTTTAATTGAAGTTCTTTTGCGTTTTCTTTAGACTTTTTTTTATTATTGTTATAATTGAATGAAAATGTACATTCCCATATAAATTTGCATGCCCACCTATATGCAGCTCCCACTGCTCTCCCAGCCCAGTGACAGCACACTCTTTCTCTATGCTCCATACCTATCTTATCCTCCCAACAATCTCCTATCCACTCCCTTCTACCCACTCCCCTTCCTCCAGTAATGGGTCAGCAGGATGACATCCTATAAATGTGTAGAACCACGAAGTGCACACATGAGATGGTCAATCTGTGTCGCCAAGTCCAATCCATTCCTGTCCGAAGAGTTGACCTCCATTATGATTTATGGACAGGGGCAGCATCAGGGCCAGGGGCCATGCTCCCAGGGGAGCTCCAAGGCCCCTGGACCATCAATTGTGGTCTTTCAATGGAGATCTCATGGTGCATCCCTTTTTATTCTTGTGTTGCCAGTGAGACTCAACTTTGGGAGCTCCATCACGGCTATCACTGGTGGTGGCCAGGCACCATCTGGTTCTTCCGGTCACAAGTTGATATAGTCACCTACTCACATGGGTCTCTCTGACTTCTGGGTTCTCTTTCTTCCATACCGTTTTGGTCCTTGGTGATCATCCATTCCTCTTGAGTTGGGAACATTTGCTGTAACTTCAGATGGCAGCGTGGCAGCTTTCAAGACCCCAGACACCACTCACCAATGTGGGATGCAGAGGGTTATCTTAGCAAAATGCTAGTTGTGCCAACTGGCCTCCATTTCTCCTGATAACATGGTCCCCGGCCTCCTGCCCCAGGTACTCTGTCCTTGTAATATAGGACTAAGATGGGAGGAGTAATCGTGTTATGTTGAAGTCCAGTTAATATTGATTTTTTTCTAACGTGTGCTGTCACAGATTTCATCCAACCAAATTTCTATGAACTATCTAATGTAAATGCTGCCCTCTCTTTCCCTCTCTCCCTCCCCACCCTTACAGCCATCAGAGTCTTTTCTTCTATGCCTGAGTCTGTTTTTAAGTTCTTATTGTAGGGGTCTCATACAATATTTGTCTTTTTGTTGCTGACTACTTTCATTCAACATAATGTCCTGCAACTGAAAACAAGTTATAAGATGTTTCTGAAAATCATTGTTGTTCTTTGTCATTGCACAGTGCTCCACTGAGTATATATAACATAGTTTACCTATCCATTCCTCTGTTGTTGGACATCTGGATTGATTCCATCTTTTTGCTATTGTGAACTGTGCTGCAGTAAACATTTATGTGTGTGTATCAGTTGGTGTGTATGGTCTTGATTCTGTAGGATAGATCCTGAGCAGTGGAATTACTGGGTCAAATGATATATCTAGATCCAGTTTTTTAAGAAACCAACAGATTGCCTTCCAAAGAGGTTGCACCATTTTGCAATCCCACCAACAGCATAGGAGATTTCCCATTTCTCTACAGCCTCTCCAGCGTTTGATGTTTTGGGTTTTTTGGATCATGGCCAACCTTGTTGGGGTGAAATGGTATCTCATTGTAGTTCTGATTTGAATTTCTTTAATAGTTAATGATCGTGAGCATGTCCACATGTGTTTTTTGGCCGCATGAGTCTCCTCTTTAGAGAAGTGTCTGTCCATCTCTTTTGCCCATCACTGAATTGGATTATTTATCTGTTCTTACTGATATTTTGTGGTACCTTATAGATTATGGAGATCAGGTGTCAGTCTGACATACACACAAATATTTTTTAGCATTCTGTAGGTGGCCTTTTAGTTCTATTAATAAAGTGTTTGGATGAGCAGAAGTGGTTGATTCTTACTAGTTCCCATTTGTCTATTTTCTATTCTGTTGTTTGTGGTTTGTCAACTGATTTTGAAGTCTGTTTATGTTGTGTATTAAAACTTCCATTGTCGTTCCAAAACCCTGGTGGTGTAGTGGGTTAAGTGCTACCACTGCTAACCACAAGGTTGGCAGTTCAAATCCACCAAGCACTCCTTGAATACTCTGGGGGTCAGTTCTATCCTGGCCCCCAGGGTTGTCATGAGTCGGATCTGACTAGACAGCATTTGGCTTGGCCTGACTTATTGTTCCTACTTTTTCTTGGGTGAGCATTATTGTTTTAGATTCAATATTTAGGTTTTTTATCCAGTCTGAGTTGGTTTTGTATCAGGTGTAAGATAGGGGTCTTGTTTCAGTTTTTTGCAGATGCATATCTAATTTTCCCAGCAGCATTTGTTGAACAGACTTTTTTTACCCAGTTTAATGTCTTAGAGCCGTTGTTAAATATCAGCTGTTCATAGGAAGGTGGTATCATCTCTGGGCTCTCAATTCTATTCCTTTGATCTATCTGTCTCTTTCTGTACCAGTACCAGCCTGTTTTGACTACTGTGGCAGTGTGATAGGTTCCAAAGTCAGGTAGTGAGAGGCTTCCTAGCATGCTCTTTTTCTTCAGTAGTGCTTTACTTATCCAGAGCTTCTTCGCCTTTTGAACAAAGTGAGTGATTTGTTTCTCCATGTCACTAAAAAAATGTCACTGGAACTTGTATTGGGATTGCATTATATAAGTATATTGCTTTGGGCAAAATAGACATTTTCACAATGTTACATCTTCCTAACCATGAGCACGGTAGTTTTCTCCATTTATGTAAGTCTCTCTTAATTTCTTGTAGTAAGGACTTGTAGCTCTGGTTAGATTTATTCCCAGGTACTTTATCTTCTTAGAGACTGTTGTAAATGGTATTGATGTGGTGATTTCTTCCTTAATAATTTTGTTGTTGGTGTAAAGGAATCCTACTGATTTATGTATGTTTATCTTGTATGCTGAGACTTCGCTGAACTCTTTTACCAGTTTGAGTAGTTAACTTATGGATTCTTTGGGATTCTCTGCGTATACAACCGTATCATTTGCAAATAGAGAGATTTTGACTTCTTCTTTGCTGATGCAGATGCCCTTTGTCTCTTGGTCTTGTCTAATTGCTCTGGATAGAACTTCTAGTACAACTTTGGATAGGAGAAGTGAGAGTGGGCATCCCAGTCCATTTCCTGTTTTCAAGGGAAACTTTCAGTATGTCTCCATTTAGGATGATGTACGTAGTTGGCTTTCGATAAGTGGCCCATATTGCATTGAGGAATTTGCTGTCCACTCCTATTTTGCTGAGAGTTTTTAGCATGAATGGGTGTTGGACTTTATAAAATGCCTTTTCTTCATCAATTGACAATAACAGGTGATTCTTGTCTTTTGTGTAATTCGTGTGGTTGATCACATTGTTTTCCTGATGTTGCACCAGTCTTGCATCTCTGGTATGAATCCAACTTGGTCATGATGGAATATTTTTTGGATATTTTGTTGTATTCTATTGGCAAGAATTTTGTTGAAGATTTTTTTCATCTAGATTCATGAGTGGTAGTTGTCTTTTTTGGTTGGGTCTTTCCCTGATTTTGGTACCAGGGTTATACTGACTTTGTAGAATTAATTTGGGAGTATTTCATCCCTTTCTATACTGTGAAATAGTCTTAGCAGTATTGAAGATGCCTGTTCTCTAAAAGCTTGGTAGAATTCTGCAGTGAAGCTATCTAGGCCCAGGCTTCTTTTTGCTGGTAGTTTTTGGATGACTTTTTCAATCTCTTCCTTTGTGATGGGTTTATTAAGTTGTTCTGTTTCACCTTGTGACAATTTTGGTAGGTGATATGAATCAGGAAATTTGTTCATTTCCTCTAGGCTTTCAAATTTGTTAGAGTACAGTCTTTCACAGTATTCTGTTATGATAGTTTGATTTCTGTTGGATCTCTTATGACAACTCTCCTCTCATTTCTTATTTGGGTTATTTGTTTCCTTTTCTGTTTCTCTTTAGTAAGTTTAGCCAATGATTTGTCAATTTTGTTGATCTTTTCAAAAAACTAGCTTTTGGTCTTTTCAATTTTTTCAACTGTTCTTCTATTCTCTAGTTGGTTTAGTTCTGCTCTAATCTTTAGGATCTATTTTCTTCTGTTGCCTAAGGAGTTCCTCTGCTTTTCTCTCTCTACTTGTTCAAGCTGCAGAGTTCATTCTTTGATTTGGTTTCTTTCTTCCTTCCTGATGTGTGCATTTGTGGAGATGAACTGACCTCTGAGCACTGCTTTGGGTGTATCCCATAGGTTCTGGTAGGAAGTGTTTTCATCCTCATTGGAATCCATAAATTTCTTTATTTTATCCTTGATTTCTTCTATAACCCATGACTTTTCAAGCAAGGTGTTGTTCAGTTTCCAGGAGTTCCACTTTCTGCCTGTTTTTTCTGCTATTGATTTCAACTTTTATGGCTTTATGATCTCAGAAGATGCTGTGCATTAATTCAGTGATACAGATTTCATTGAGAATTGCTTTATGTCCTCACACATGGTCTATACTGGAGAATGTTCCATGTGCACTGGAGAAGAAGGTGTAGTTGTCTGCTGATGTATAGGAAGTTTTGTATATGTCAGTGAGGTCTAGTTCTTTAATGGTGGTAATAAGGTCTTCTGTGTCTTTACTGAGGTTTTTTTCCAGATGATCTGCCCAATTTTGAGAGTGGAGTGTTGAAGTCTCCCACTATTATTGTGGAGTGATTGATCTAATTTTTGAATGTAGTCAATGTTTTTTCGATGTATTTAGGTGCTATAATATTAGCTGCATATATATTTAATATTGTTAAGTCCTGCTTGTGTATTTAACGTTTCAGCAATAGTGTCCATCCTTGACCAATATGGTGTATTTTACACTAAAATTGATTTTATCTGAGACTAGAGTTGCCACACCTGTTTTTCTATGTTCATTGTTAGGTTGACATATATTCTTTCACCCTTTAATTTTCAGTTTGTTCGTATCTTTAAGTCTAAGGTGAGTTTCTTGTAGGCAGCGTATGGATGGGTCATGTCTTTTGATCCAAGATGTCACTTGATGTCTCTTTGCTGGAGCAGTCAGCCTATTCACATTCAGTGTGATTATTGATAGGTATGTATTCAGTGCTGTCTTTGTGATATGCTTATTTTTGTGTTGATGTTTTCTCTGTTGTTCTTATTAGTCTGTTCTGGGACATTCTTCTTTGTGAGTTGATTTTTCACCTTTTTTCAGGGTTTGTTTTGTGGTTGTTGAGACACCTGCATTATGTTTCTTAATTTGATATGTTGCATCTTTATTGTGTTTTATGGCTGCCCCTATGATCCACCTTAGTAAACCATGAAATAAATCCAATTTCAAGTATTACCATTCTTATCAACTTCCTCTCTATCTGGAAGGACTATAATGACTGTTTTTTTAAAAAGTCCTCTTTTTAATATGGTGATATCATAGTTTTCGGTATGATTACTGGACTATTTCTTTCACTATTATACCTTTGACTGAGTTTTGGGCCTTCCCTAACTGAGTAGGATTCTGGGTGATGTGTCTTGTATTTGCTCCTAAAATATAAAGTTAGAGGTTTTATTCTTCTAAGCCAAGAGATTTTTTGAGTATTTCTTGTAAGTTTGGTTTGGTTTTTACAAAGTCTCTGAGTTTTTGTTTATCTGTGAATGTCTTAATTTCATTTTCATGTTTGAAACATAGTTTTGCAGGATATATGATTCTTGGTTGGAAGTTCTTCTCCTTCAAGGCTTTGAATGTGTCATTCCACTGTCTCTGTGCCAGCATTGTTTCTGCTGAGAAATCTGATGAAAACCTACAGGGTTTCCCTCTGAATGTTACCTTTGTTTTGAGTCTTGCTGCCTTTAAGAATTTCTGCTTATGTTTCATTTTGTTAAGCTTGATTATAATGTCTTAGAGTGTTTCTTTGGAGTTCTATATTGAGTGACATTTGATACATATCTTGGACATCTATATTCTTTTCTTTCCTAATTTCTGGGAAATTTTCTGTCAGCAGCCCAACAACAATACTCTGTGTGTTCTCAGGTGTCTTGCTCTGATCAGGAAAGCCAATTAATCGTAGAGTCTTCCTCATAATAGAGCCCCACATGTGTCTTAATACTTCTTTTTTTTGTCTGATTTCTCCTCTTAGATGTTGGAGTCGGTAGCTCTGTCTTCCAAATCAGAAAATCTATTTTCCATTTGTTCCATTCCATTTTCTTGGCTTTGAATTCAAGTTTCTATATCTTTTATTTTGTTCTTGATCTGTTGGATTTCAGAGTACTGATATTCAATCAGATCGAACAGATTTCTTAATTTTTCATTTTGCTCTGCTGCATTTTGTGTAAGGTCTAGGAATGTTGTATATATAATCCTTTTGTATTCACCTTCTGATTGTTTCAGAAAAGCTTCTTCTGGGAAGTTCTGAGGTGGTTTCTTTGGGGGACCTCTAAAGCCGTGAGTGATTTCTTGGTTATGGTTTTCTCCAGAGTTTGTTGCTTTTGGCCCTCATGTTAGTCAATGGAGGCTGGAGAGGTGCTGTGAGAATGGACCGCAGTTGTTTCTCTAGGCCATCTTGAAATGAGAGGTAAAAAGTATCTGACAACTTCCAACATCAGTCAGGTTTTCAGGTGTATAGATCACTCTTCCCAGCTGTCAAGGTAAGCACCTCTATATTAAACCCCAAATGTTATAAACTAGCTCAAAATACAGAAAGGCTATTGTCCTGCTGGCCTCTGCTGTTGGACCGCAGCCTTAGGTGACACTGTGTACAGTACTGCTTTTCTGCCTGAAGAACGCTCTCCTCTGGGCAGGTGCTGCCTCCCAGCCCAGGAGTTAGTTCCAGCCGAGGCTTCCATATGGGTACATCTGCCTCCCAGTGGAACAAGATGGTGTCCTGCACAGGCTCACCTCCTGGCTGGGTCCAGGCTGCTCCATAGTGGGGGTGGAAAGAGAGGCCAAAGGTGCTGAGATGCACAGATTCCGCAGCCTCTGTTGCCTGGCCCCAGCTGTAGGTGACACTGTGGAAAATACTGGTTCTCTGCCAGAAAGGTGCTATCCTCCAGGCAGGCTCTCCCTTCCAGCCTAGGAACTAAGTCCAGCTCCTAGGAACTAAGTCCTCTGTATAGGGGTATCCACCTTCCAATAGATCAAGATGACATCTTGTGCAAGCTCACCATCTGGCTGGTTCCAGGCTACTCTATGGCAGAGGCAGAGAGGCCAAAGGTGCCAAGGTGCACAGAGTCCAAAGCTGGGCTCTCAAAATATGGCAATTTTGCTTGCTGATCCCACCAGCAGTGCATCTGAGATTAGCTGGTAGTCAAGTCCCAGCTCCACCTGTCAGCTAAGCCAAGTCAGCCAAGTGCCGTCGAGTCGGATCCGTCAGCTAAGACAAAGAAAAAAAAATAAAATGGTGAGTTACCTTTGGTCCATGTAAGCCCACAGTCACCGAGAGTGGGGTCATGAAAAAAGAGGAGGCTTTCCATTCAGTTGTATGAAGTCCAAATTAACAGCCCTATGCCATGTCCTAGGGCTCACAAGGTGTCCAGAAGTCTCCATTTAATTATCAATTCAGGTCTTGGCTTCCAGAGGGATTTAGGGAGATGTGTGTTTAGTCTGTTATATGGACTCTGCCCCCCAAGACAAAGAATTTTTAACATTGACTTTGAATTTTCTATGATTATTATTTTATTGTATAATACATATTACGTAACAAAACTGTAGCATAGTTCTGTATATCACATCAATACCCAGTTTTAGTATTTAGATAGCTTAAATGTTTTTTCCTGCCTTTGTCTTTTAATTAGTAAAAAATATATCTAGAAGGAAGTTATTAATTGGTCACTTCATGGACTGAACTGGTGGATCAATTATTTCTGTGCATTTCCGGAAATCCACAGTGACCAACTGTTGTGATTCTGTTCTGTGATATGCAAATTTGGCTTAAAAAAAATAGCTGCAGTCAAGTCAGTTCTGACTCATAGTAACCTTGCAGGATAGAGTAGAACTGCCAGGCAGAGTTTCAAGGAGAACCTAGTGGATTCAGCTGCCAAACTTGAGTTAGGTGCTGTAGCTTTTAACAACTGTACCACCAGACTTTCCAAGTCTGGCATTAAGACAGCCAAATTAAACTAAAAATCCATTGTTACAGAGACTGAGAAGAATATGACCTATTGTCAACTGTATATTTATTGAAGATCCAAAGGCTCTTAGCACAGTATTAGGCAATAGAGATCTTTTCAGATATTACATACTCTCTATGCCTTCAAGGAATATGTAATTTATGGCTTCGTATGACTTGACAAATGGACTCTTGTTGTTTGCTGTTGAGTCAATTACAACTCATAGCTATCTTATATGACAGAGCATAACTGCACCATACGGTCTGCCAGGCTGTGATCTTTATGGAAGTAGATTACTAGTCTTTTCTCCCGCAAAGCTACTGATGAGTTCTAACCATTGACATTTAGGTTAGCAGCTGACTTCTTCACTGTGTCACTACTAGGGCTTCTTAACAAATGGGCTACCACCAAAAAAACCAGAGGCCTGTTAGCTAAGACAGAAATTTACACTTCATAGACAGAAATGCTAACTTCACTTCCCACTTAATATTGCTTCATCATACTAGAATTGAACTCATCCTTCTAATTAATATATTAACACTGTAACATTTTGCATTATAGATATAAAAATACTGGTTTAAATTAAACAGAAATATGAAAATTTTAAAACATGCATATCCCCAACCTAAATTTTATTATTAGAATTTCATCAGGCTTCTTCATAAGGCAACTAGTCATCTTAAACCCATCTCTTTTCATTTTCTGGGAAGAAAAGTAAGGAGGTGGAGGACATGGTTGAACCTTTTGGAGACATGCCATTAAAGAGATTAAGAAGGTATATTCAAACAAGGATTTCCAAGGACAGGTCTACAATTACTCCCAAAATTTGTTTCAGTGACCACAGACTGCCTTCTGTGTCAGGTAATTGTTAGAGATGTCTCTCCCTCTGGATTATTTATCCAGAAGGCTCTCACTGCCTAAAACTTTTTATTTTTTATGATTGAATGAAAATGTACATTCCCATATAAATTCACATGCTCACCTACATGAGCTCCCACTGCTCTCCCTGTCCAGTGACAATACACCCCTCTTCTCTGCTCCATACATGTCCAACCCTCCCAACAGTTTTCTACTATCCCTTCCTCTCCTCCCATTCCCCTTCGTCCAGCAAGAGGTCAGCAGGATGACATCCTATAGATGCACAGAACCATAAAATTTCCACAAGATACAGTTACTTTGCGTCACCAACTCCAATCCATTGCTCTCCAAAACGTTGACATTCACTGTGATTTATGGACAAGGGCAGTATCAGGGCCAGGGGCCATGCTCCCAGGTCTTTTATAGGAGATCTCATGGTGCACCCCTATTCACTGTCTTATTGCCAGTGAGACTCAACTTTGTGAGCTCCATTGTGACAATCACTAAGGTGGCCAGGCACCATCCAGTTCTTCTGGTCATGAGTCAATGTAGAGACCCACTCACATGGGTCTCTCTGTCTTCTAGGTTCTCTTTCCCCCATGTTGTTCTTGTCCTTGGTGATCATCCGTTACTGTTGAATTGGGACCATTTGCTGTGCCCTAAGATGACATCTTGGCAGCTTTTAAGACACCAGATGCCACTCACTGACGAGGGGTGCAGAGAGTCCTCATTAGCAAAATGCTAGCTGCCAATTGGCCTCGATTTCACCTGAGAGCATGGTCCCTGGCACCCTGCCCCAGCTATTCTGTCCTTTCAATATTGGGTTAAGATGGGAGGAGTACTCAAATTGTGTTGAAGTCCTGCCTAAAGCTTATATCATTAAAAAAAAAAATCAAGGGTACAGAAGATACAGCTGATAACATCTTAGAAACACATACTGGAAAATATTTAAAGTGACGGTCTTAATCAGTACTAGTTGCCCAGGATGATAACCAGAAGGCTGACCATCCAAACTTTCTAAAGTGTGTTCTCTTCACCCACCCCATCACAAAGGGTGTTGAATTTTTCCACTGGAGATATTAAACTTAGTTGTATAAGGACAAGTTCCAGCAAATGATGTGAAATAAATTATAAGTCTGATGTAGGGCAGTGAATGCTCCGTTTAATATATTAAATTTTCTTCAGACAGAAGCAAGAGTGTTTATTTGACATGAATAGTTAAGTGCTAGATAGTTAACCCACAGGCTGGCTGTTCATGTCCATTCAGGGTGTCTTAGAAGTGAAGCATCATGATCTGCTTTTGAAAGGTCATAGCCTTGAAAACCCTATGCAGGAGGTAGGTCTAATCTGCATAAAAGAGGTCACTGTGAATTAGAATTGACCCCCTGGCAACAAACGGTAACAACATACGGCCGATTAGATGACCAGATGAACCAGTATTATCCAATCTGACATGAACTGTCAGAAGTTTGATTATTTCATGTTTGTGTTCAACATTTTCCAAGGTAGTCTTACCCAATGCTTCTGTAATTAACACTTATGTGTAAAAAGTTGAGCTTAGTTCAGCCAGTTAGACTAATATTGGCCCTAAGAATGAGAGATTACTTTGTAGAGAAGTCATTTAAAAAGAGGGGAAATTTGGAAATACTCAGTCTGGATGATACATCCTTCTGAAAGACGTGACCCAAAGAGACAGATTCACAAGCCTTCCAAAGCAAATCAGAGAACGTGCATTTCTGTAACACATGGATTAAATGCGTTACCTGGATTAGTAAACAGAAATAAAAACAAAATTAATTAATTGATTAATCAATCAATCAATTAATTATTAATTAATTGTGTAAATTTGGAGTGTATGAACCAAAAAATTAATTAGTTGTGTAAATTTGGAGTGTATGAACCAAAAAAAAAAACCCAAACTCATTGCAGCTGAGTCAATTCCGACTCATAGCAACCATATGGGACAGAGTAGAACTACGTCATAGAGTTTCCAGTGAGCACCCAGTGAATCTGAAGATGCCAGCCTTTTGGTTAGCAGCCATAGCACTTAACTGCTATGCCAGCCAACAGGCTTTCCCAGAGTATATAAGCATATGCAATAGATTTTCATGGAATGGCTATACAGAGAGATAGCAAGACATCTTATCATTTGCATGTCAACTTTACTGCCAGAAAAAAAAAGGAAAAAGAAATCTAATTTACTTTAAGCCAATATACATCAAAATGTGGATGCCAAGGAAGATGAAGATCAGGACAATCACTACTGTAGTCACATGACTATAAAAACTAGTTTATTTGCTCTCAGTATCATCATCACACTAGACCTGGACTGATGTTCAATATTAGATTTTCACGTTACAAGTCAAAATCAATTCAATAGCAGTTTTCTTGCAGTCACTTCTAAACATTACCTGTAATTTGTTAACATATTTATCCTCACATAAATATTATGCCTTTATAAGGGAAAAAATCACCAAATTACTTTACAGGATATTATCTAAGTACTATTGACTATGTAAATCAATTTAACATTCATAATATTAGTAGAAACGTGGTACTGATTTTCAGTAGTTTTAGGATGTCACAATACATATGAGCATTATGAGTCAGAATCAACTCAGCAGCACCTAACAACTCAAGTTAAGCAGAATAGTTTCCCCTAAACAGTAATTCCTGCTTAACAACTTACTGAAGTAACTTCTATTAAGCAAACTAGACTGAATTTATAAATTTAACATATATTTTTTATTTTAAACATGACTAGAAACTCAATAAACTAAGAAATTTAATAAATCATATAACAAATGAAGAGAACTGAGTTCCTGAAAATATTTTAATTCAGTTCACAAGCTTAGTCATATTTTCACACATCTGAAAACCCACAAAACTAAAACATCAATTTCTCTTTAACATTACAAACTCTTCAAATAATATACACAGATTATTCCAAATTTAACATAAAATATTAATAAACCCACTGCAGTTGAGTCAGGTATGACTCATAGTGATAATACTTTTGTTTAATTAGCTGTTATATCTAAACATTTATTTGCCTGCTCAATGCAGTCAAGAATACTAAATGAATTAATGTCATTTCTGTCTTCTCAATTATGTCTCAGTAGGTTGATGATACTACTTTTAAAAACTGGGCCTGAGTATAGCCTTTATCAGTTTAAAGCACCACTGAATTTTACCAGAATAGTCTTATCACAATCTTAGGCACAACGAACCCCTTTTTATAGTCACTGTGATCAGACAAGCTGAGATCCATGTCTTTCTGCAGCAATTTGGTTTTACATTCTCTTCCCTTATTCGATGTTTTATAATCTCTTCCAAGATGTAAGGCGGATTTGAGTAGGCAAAAAGTTCGCCACTCAGCTAGGATCTTGAATTTTCCATTTTGTAGCTGTCTTATATGTAGCAGTTCTTTTGCCATTTTATTGATACTGTAATGGCCTTGACAGTGCTTTCATATTTTTCTTCTCTTGCTTGCACTTAGCCACAAATTCAACCTCTTAGAATAGACATTTGAAGAAAATCAGCATTTGCACAAAACTAAAGAAGACATATTATCTGTTTGATAGAGGTAGTTCCAAAGTTCGTTCATTTAGAATTTGCTTTGACATGATTCATTGTGACACTAAGTGAGCAATTACTTCCATACATTCAATTTCTCTAACCAAAAGTGTGGACATCAATAAATCATTGTTAGTTTAGTTGCGATCCTTGAAAGGAAAATGAAATGCAGAAACTAGAAAAAAGACATCTGTTTTATATTGATGGTTCTGATGCCTCTATATGAGTTGACCTTGGTGTTACAAAAGAAGAAACTTGCTTATTGATAGATAATACTGATGGAATGTATCAGTGTGCTTATATGCTGTGGCCCAGCTATTGGATATAGCCAGATGATTGTTCCTAGAACCAGATGACACTGGCGTTCTAACCTCTCTTATTCTCTTCTCTGGAAGGAAATATGACACAAAGACAATTTAAAACATTTTTGTTTTTAATTTTGGTGGATATAAAGAAATAAACTTATACCTGTTGATAGATATTATTTATATTTATACATAGAGAGAGATATATACACATACATTGCCAATAAATTTAGAGGACAATTACCTGGCCAATTGATTGGAAGAGATCCATATTTATGGCCATTGCAAAGAAGTGATCCAACCAAATGTGGAAATTACCGAACAATATCATTGATATCACATGCAAGTAAAATTTTGTTAAGATCATTCAAAAACAACTGCAACAGTATATTGACAAGGAACTGCCTGAAATTCAAGCTGGATTCAGAAGAGGATATAGAACCAGGGATATCATTGCTTACATCAGATGGATCTTGGCTGAAAGCAAATACCAGAAAAATGTTTACTTGTGTTTCATTTACTATGCAAAAGCATTCAGCTGTGTAGATCATACTAAATTATGGCTAATTTGTGGATAATGGGAATTCCAGAACACCTAACTGTGCTCTTAAGGAATCTGTATGCGGATCAAGAGGCAGTTGTGAGAACGGAACAAGAGACATTGCATAGTTTAAAGTCAGGAAAGGTGTGTGTCAGGGTTATATTCTTTCTCTATACCTTTTTAATCTGTATGCTGAGAAAATAATCCAAGAAGCTGGATTCTATGAAGAAGAGAGGTGTGAGGATTGGTGGACAACTCATTAACAACTTGTATTATGCAAACAACACCACCTTACCTGATGGAAGTGAAGATTTCAGACGCTTGTTGAGGAAGATCAAGGACCACAGCCTACAGTATGGATTACACCTCAACATCAGGAAAACAAAAATCCTCACAACTGGTCCAGTAAGTAACATTGTTACAAATGGAAAAAAGATTGAGGCTGTCAAGGATTTCATTTTACTTGGGTCTACAATCAATGTCCATGTAAGCAGCAGTCAAGAGAGCAAAACACGCATTGCACTGGGTAAATTTTCAGCATGTTTAAGGTATTCAAAAATACAGATGTCACCTTGAAGACTAAAGTGCACCTGATCCAAGCCATGGTATTTTCAATTGCATCATACACATGTGAAAGCTGGACAGTGACCAAAAAGACAGAATGAGAACTGATGCCTTTGGATTGTGGTATCAGAGTAGAAAGTTGAATGTACCATGAACTGCTAAAATAACAGATCCATTCCGGAAGCAGTACAACCAGAGTGTTCCTTGTAAGCCAGGATGGCAAGATTGCATCTTACATATTTTCAGCATTTTTTCAGGAAGGATATCATGCTTGGTAGAGTGGAGGGTGAGCAAGAAAGAGGAAGACCCTTGATGAGATGAATTGACACAGTGGCCACAACAATGGGCTTAAGGATAGAAACGATTGTGGACATGGTGTAAGATCAGTCAGTGTTTCATTCTGTTGTTCATAGGGTCTCTCTGAGTCAGAACCAACTCAATGGCACCTAACAACAACATACACACATATGTGTGTGTGTATATATATATAAAATATAGCCACCAAGTAAGATTTATAAACAAAGAATTGATAGCTATGACACTCTTCCTTAGTGTAGATTTGCAAGAGACACAATAGTTTGTAAGTACTTAGCTTAGAAACAAGGTCACTATAGTTTCTTAAACTCATACCCTTACCATGAGAAAGACTAAAGTCATAATAGATTGCAGATCCCATTTGGGGTTATTCTGAGGGTCTCTAAGAATAGTGACAAGCTTTACAAATCTTTGTTCATTTGTATCTTGAAGTTTAGGATACTACTCAGAGAAAAATGGAAGCATAGCATAAGAATATTCTGTGGTAGCTTGTACTGAGTCTTTGGTTCTCCTAAGAAAAACTTCTTTTTCTTGTTTACGGCTAAGTTAATTTGAACTAAGAAAAAGTACCTCAAGACATTGATTTTCCAGGATAACATTGGGTAATGTTATTGTGAAAAATAACTAATTAGCTAGAACTAGACACTTACAATGCTGTGTTAGCCATGTTAAAATACCCATTGTCGTGGAGCTGAATCTGACTCATGACAACTCCGTGTCAGAGTAGAATTGTGTTCCACAGAGGTTTCAATAGATGTTTTTTCAGCAGTAGGTCACTGGGCTCTTCTTCCAAAATACCTTTGGATGGACAGAAAATGTGATGGTTAAAATTGTGTGTCAGCTTCAGTGTATAATATAGTTTATAATATAGCTCCTGGCCCCCAGGGTAGCCATGAGTCAGATCCGACTCAACGGCACTTGGCTTGGCCTTGGCAATGATGTTATCTCTTCATTACAGACAAGATCTGATCTAATCACATCTATAATGAGAATTGTTATGACCAACCAATCACTTAGAAGGGATATTCCTCGGGAGTGTGACATGCATCCAGCGTAGGTAGACTTTGTGACAAAGCTAGCTGAATTTTGCATCCTCTGGATTCGGTAGTTGGCTACTGTTCCTCTGACCTCTGGTTCATGGAACAAGAGCTACAAGCTTGACTACAGACATTGGCATTTGTCAGCCTCCACAGCCTGTGAGCCAGAAGCCTGCTGTCTGGCCTGCTGATCTTGGGTTGGCACACTCCCGCAGCTATGTAAGTCAGGAAAAGCCTCCAACTTGATCTACAGACTTATGACTTTCTGGGCTCTGTAGCCATGTGAGTCATTTCCTTCATATAATTATCTCTCATCTTCTCTCTTTCTCTCTCTCTTTACACACAAATACCACACACATACACTTCCCTGCTTTTGCTTCTTTAGTGAATTCAGCCTAAGAAATTTGGTACCTGGAGCAAGATAAACCTTCAGCCTTTTGATTAGCAGCTGAGTTTAAGATTGCTTGCACCACTCAGGATATTAGTAATCATGCTACCAGTGGCAAACAATTAAGAATTAACATAAAGATGCAGTTATTTTCAGGATCATACATGACATCAACACAGGTAAAAATAAATGGTTCAAAACTTACACATCTCTTAATATGTCCAGATAGCAATACTACCTAAAGTGATGTATAGCTTAGATGCAATCCTGATTAAAATTATAACACTATTTTTTTTTACTGACATTAAAAGTTAATCCTCAACTTTACGTGAAAAGAAAGCCATCCAAAATAGCCAAAGAAATTTTGAAGAAGAACAAAATAAAAGGCCTCATTCTTACTGACATCAAAACATATTACACAGCTACAATAATCAAAACAGTCTGGTACTGGTTTAATAATAGATATACAGCAAAATGGAATAGAATTGAAAATCCAGAGGTAAATCTATACATCTCTGATTAACTGGTTTTCAACAAAGATGTTAAGTCCATTCCATGAAGAAGGAATAATTTCTTCCATAAACTGTGCTGACAAAATTCATTTCTGCATTCTGAAGAATAACGCATGACCCATATCTCACATTGTACATAAAGACTAATTCAAATGGATCAAGGACCTAAATTTTAAATCTAAAACCATAAAGTTCTAGGAAGAAAATTTAGATGAAAAATTTTAGGACCTAAATTTCTTCACTGATAGATTATCATATCCAACAATAAATGTGTGAACAGCAGAAGACAAAGGAGATCACTGGCACCTCATAAAAATTAAATATTGTACTCATCAAAAGACTTTATCAAAAGAATAAAAAGACAACTTACAGACTGGAAAAAATCTTCTGAAACAATATAGCTTGTAAAGTCCAAAATACGACTTAGCAATAAAAAGACAAATAACCAAATCAGAAAATGGGCAGAGGACATGGACACTTCATCAAAGAGGACATTCAGATGGCCAACAGAAGAAAAAATACTCTGTGTCTATCATCTGAGACACACATGAGAACCACAGTAAAACACCATTTCACTCCACTTCAAAAGGCTAAAATAGAAAAAGAAAGAAAACAGAAAATGGAATGTGCTGGCCAAGATGTGGGGAAGCTGGAATCCTTATTCATTTCTGGTGGGAATGAAACATGGTTCAGTCATTCTGGAAACTAGCATGGCAGTTCCTTAAAATACGTAAAAAATAGAAACTGTACCTAAACCAGACCTGTTGCTATCTGGTTGATTTCAACTCATAGTGAAGTTATAGGACAGAGTAGAACTTCCCCCATAAGATTTCCAAGGAGTTCTGGTAGATTCAAGCCTTTTGCTTAGCTACTGAGCTCTTAACTACTGTGGCACCTGTGCTCCCAGAAGTATCATATGTCTTGGTCGTCTAGTGCTGTTGTAATGGAAATATCACAAGTGAATGGCTTTAATAAAGAGAAATTTATTCTCTCATAGTCCAGTATGCTGAACTCTAGATTCAGAATGCCAGCTCCGGGGGAAGACTTCCTTAGTCAGCTCTAGAGAAAGGTCCTTATGATACATCAGTCTTCACTTGGTCTGGGGACACCTCAGCATTAGAACCACAGTTCCAAAGGACATACTATTTCCGGCATTGGTGGTATGAGGTCCTCCATCTCTACTTATTTCTCTTTCCTTTTATCTCTTGTGAGATAAAAAGTGGCACAGGCCATTTGCCAGGGAAACTCCCTCCACGTCGGATCTACTAAGGGATGTGACCTTACTAGATAGTGTTAAAGTCCCATCCTAATCCTCTTGAACATAATCCAATCTTGTGGCATTAACCACAGACAGAGGTTAGAGTTTATAAAACAGGAGATTTACAGCCACAAAATAGAGCCAACCCCATAATACCAGGAATCATGCCCAAGCCAAACTGATATCTACATTCCTGGGGGGATACAGTTCAAGCCATGACAACATGTAACTTGGCAATTCCGCTGTTAAGAATATGCCCAACAGATCTGAAAGCAGGTGAACAGATATACGGTCACAAATTTTCATTGCAGCACTATTCACAACAGCCAGGAGGTGGAAAAAAGCTAAAGCCCCATCAGTAAATGAGCAGATAAACAAAGTGTAGTACACAAATACAAGGGAATACCACTCAGCCAGAAAGAGAAAGGGAAGACATTACATTGAATTAAATGAGCCAATTCCAAATGGACAAAACTGTGTGACTTCAATTACATGAAAACACAAAAATAGGAAAGTGTATACAGACTGAAGTTTATTAGTGTTTACCAGGAGCAAGAGGGAGGAGGAAGAAGGGGTTTTTGCTTATGGAGTACTGAGTTTCTTTTTATGGTGATGGAAAATTTTCATTGATTAAGGGGAATGATTGCACAGCCGAATAGTAACATGGCATCAGGACTGGAGGAAGACTCATTAACAACCCGTATTATGCAGTAAGACAACCGTGCTTACTAAAAATGAAGAGGACTTACAGCACTGCTAATGAAGATCCTTTAACATGGCTTACACTTCAACATAAAGAAAACAAAAGTCCTCACAGTTGGGTCAACAGCAACAGCATGGTGAATGGACAAAAGATTGAATGTTGTCAAGGATTTCATTTTACTTGAATTCACAATCAACGTCCATGGAAGCAGTAGTCAAGAAACTGAAGGACCTATTACATGTGCAAATCCCCAAATAACCACCTTTCTAAAGTGTAAAAATTAAAAACATCACCTTGAGGACTAAGGTGGGCCTGATCCAAGTCATGATGATTTCCATTGCTTCGTAAGTCTGGGAAAGCTAGACAAGGAATACAGAATCCATAGACACTATAATGTTGAGAAGAATATTGAATATACCATGGACTGCCAAAAGAATAAAAAAAAAAAATGTGTTGAAAGAAGTACAGACAGAATGCTCTTTAGAAGCAAAAATGGCAAGACTTCATTTCACATACTTTGGACGTGTTATAAGGAGGGAACAATCTCTGGAAAAGGACATTATGTTTAGTAGAGAGTCAGTGAAAAAAGAAAATCCTCAAGGAGATTAACACAGTGGCTGCAACAATGGGCTTAAGTACAGTAATTACAGTGAGGATGCACAAGACTGGGCAGTATTCCCTTCCGTTGCAAGCAGAACTGACTGAAGTTGAAAGTGACCAGACAGCATCTAACTACAGCAACAACAATGGCCATCCTTAGCAACACGCTCACAAAATTCATAATAACAATAATTTTCATGAGCAGCAGCAACCTGGCTCCCACACATCACTGCTGTTCTCTCTTCCTGCTGTGGTCTCTTCTGGGGTTATTCGCCTTTCAGCTCCTACTCTGCTCATGTAATGCTGCATTCGGCTCTCCTTCCATTGCACACTATGTTCTGTTTACTACACCCTACTTTTTATCCCTATATAATTTGTTGTCTTCGATATATCGTATTATATACTAGGTTTATTACCATCACTCCGTACACATGCCCCTAAAATAGAAACTCAATGGAAACCAGAATCGACCTCCACTTTTTCAGTATTGTACCAAATATTCTAGAACAGAGATTCCATTTATAGTTTCAACTCATGTTATTTTTCCAGTGAATGTTTAAAACTCTCCAAACACTCCCAAGTGCCAGTATAAACAATCTTTCTGTCTGTGCTTTCTTCATCTTGTCAGTGGCCATTATCCATGTTGTCAAAGCAAATGATTGAAAGTGTTTAAAATTCAGAGAAATTATTTTTATGAAGCCAGCTGAAAATCAATTTGAGGGAAAAAATAGATTATTTGACTTCATGCAATTAACTGTTATTTGGGAGAGTTTATATCAATAGTTTGTGCTTCTTACACAGCAGCTGAAGTGAATCTCTTGTAATATATGACTGCTATAATCATTCAGGAATCCCTGGGTGGTGCAAATGGTTAAAGTACTCAGCTGTTAACCTAATAGTTGAAAGTTTGAATTCATCAGAGGTGCCTAAGAAAGAAGGCCTGGTGATCTACTTTACAAAAATCAGACACTGAAAGCATTGTAGAACACAGCTCTACTGGCATGCATATGGAGTGGCCATGAATCACAATTAACTTGATGGAAACTGGTTATAAATATTGCCATCAGGTTTACTGATTCAACACAAGATAGTAATTGCTGTATATAAAGACTGATTTAATCAGAGTTTCTAATGGCTTTGCTAGATATGGTTGTAGAAATTTATGACTAAACCAGGTCGTGTAATTGACTTCAGAGCTAACATATTTTTGGACAAAAACATTGTAATGTGAGTGGTAAGAGTGCGTGAATCATTAAGAACATTTTTAATCCATAAATGATAACCATTACTCATTTACCATAAAGATTTATGAGTTACAGCAAGAATACTTAACTGGTTCAAAATCAACTGGAAATATTTTCAGCATATGCTCGGATAATTAAGCTTACCACTAACTTAAGCAAACTATAACATGAACTATTTTAACTAAAAAGTTATGATGAGTATTATTATTTTACTTCTTTAAAATGTATACAAGTTTATTAGTGTATTTACAGGACCACCACCACATCAATTTAATTTCAGAATATATTATCATCTATGCCTCCACAAAACTCCATACTTAACACTTGCCATTCTCTCTTCCCCTCTTTTTTTTTGGCAAATGTCAATCTACTTTCTGTTTTTATTGATTTGCTTTTATTGGACATTTTGGGTAGATGGAATCATATAATATCTGACATTTTCTGTCTGAATTTTGGATTATTCATTGGTAGTGTATATAAATGCAACATACCTCTGTACACTGATCCTGCAGTCTCGCTAAATTTATTAATCCTAATAGATTTTGTGTGGGGGTGTGTGTGTATTACTGATGGCTTTCTATATACAAGACTTGTCGTCTGAAATGGATTTACTTCCTTCTTTCTAACCTACATGCATTTGCTTCATTTTGGCTAACACATGCAGTACAATGGTAAATAGAAATAGTACAAGCCGACCTCCTTGTCTTGTTCCTGACCTTAGAGAAGATCTTTCAGGCTTCAGTCATCAAATAGTACGCCAGCTGTAGGTTTTTTGTAGGTGTCATTTATCAGATTGGAACCCTGCCAGCATAGTAGTTAAGTGCTATGGGTTTTAACGAAAAGGTCAGCTGCTCAAATCTACCATGTACTCCTTGGAAACTCTATGGGGGCAATTCTACTCTGTTCTATAGCATTACTATGAGTTAAATTGACAACAGTGGGTTTGGGTTTTTTGACTTATCATATGGAAGAAGATCTCTTCTATTGCTAAGTTGCTCAACATTTTCTTTCACATAAGAGTGTTGTATTTTGCTCTGCTTCTATTGATATGACTGTGTGTGTGTTTTCTTTATTCCACTGATACGATATATTGCATTTTCCTACTGAGTCAACTTTGCATGAATGGGAGAAACTCCACTTGTTTATGGTATATAATCATGTTTATATGTTTTTGGAGTCAGTTTGCTAGTATTTTATTGATCATTTTTGCATCCAGTTCATAAGGTATATTGGTCTTCAGTTTTCTTTTATTATGATGTCGTTCTCTGCTTTTGTTATCAGGATAAAAACGGCTTCATCGAATGAGTTGAGAAATATTCCTCCTCTCAATTCTTTTTTTGGAGGAGTTTGTGAGGTATCAGTGCTAGTTCTCTTTCAGATGTTTAGTAGAATTCATCAGCCTTTTAAATTGAATATGACAGTTAAGTACCTGTAACAACGAAAAATACTTTTACAAAAATAAAATGTATTCAAAAACCAAAAGACAAAACCTTTTGCTTAAGTTGATCAGATTCATGGTGACTCCATGTATGCAGAGTATAACTGCTCCACAGCATTTTCTTAAGTCTAATCTTTACAAAAGTAGATCTCAGGCCCTTTCTTCCATGGAATTGCTGAGTAGATTCAAACCACTAGCCTTTGGGTCAAAATTCAATAATACGTGAAATATATAAACTATACAAAATGAAGAATACTCACTCAGCATGAATTATGAGGAATGTTCTAATAATATCTGCCCTATGATTTCGGATTGTACCTTCCAAATCTTCACAATAATAGGAAATTGCTTCAGCAGGTGGGAGTGTACCAGCCTACTCTGGATCCAGCTATAGTGAATCTTGTGGCGCCGACAGCAGCAGTCAAACAAGTAGTTTAAATATATACCCCCCAAAATAGTTTACACAAGGTCCAACAACAAAGTCCGTGAACTTAATTGTTCTAAGTGCTACATACCTCATTGCTGAATATCATTATGGCCACCTTCAAAGTACTCCTTTTGGGAAGCTATGCACCAACACCACTGCCTAGTCCACCCTTCAAAGCAATTTTGGAACTCTTTCTGGAATGGCCGTTGTGCACAGGGGCACAATGGAAAGTTTGCAAACTTAATTGTATAGTTGTCCATGAGGGAGTTTTTAGCCAGTAAATAAATAACAGTATTGGAACACCCTCCCTACTCACCTGATCTGGCTCCCAGTGACTTTTTTTCTTTCCCAGAGATGAAGGAAATACTAAAAGGAACACATTTTGATGATATTCAGGACATCAAGGGTAATATGGTGACAGCTCTGATGGCCAATTCAGAGAAACGGTTCCAAAATTGCTTTGACAGGTAGAATAGGCACCAGCATTGGTGCAGAGCTTTCCAAGGAGAGTACTTTGAAGGTGATCATAGTGGTATTCAGCAATGAGGTATGTAGCACTTTTTCCACAATGAAATCACAAACTTAACTGTCAGAAATTGTATGCCCCTCCTCAAATGCCTAGTTTGACTTAAGGCTCCAGACCAGTTCCAAGACTAATAAATGAACAAATTATGAAAATAGAAAAGAGTATGTTTGCCAAAGGAGAACCATCCCTAGATAAAATACCCAATGGTCACACACTGGAGATTTTAGAAGCATCTGTGTGCACAGCTGTGTTCAGTTTGGAAAGCCATACTCAAATAGGAATGTTAAACAATAACTATTTCAGGATGGCTCTCAGAGGAGAACATTCTGAGGATATGTACTTTGTATCTGTAAAGTTTAGAAAGTTATCTTTTACAGATGGCTGAAAAACAGAAGTTTGCTCACAAGTGAAATCCTACATTGTAAGAAATTTTCAACACTCATAATTGATATTCTATATTGTAAGAAATTTTCAACACTCACATTTGAAAGCTTCACTTATAGGATATACTGGAATTCAATCATGTCATCTATCACTACATTTTATTTTAACCATATAGTTCTTTTCCTAAGTTTGGGTTAAACATGAAAGGGAGCTAGACGAGGTGGGGCCAAAACGGCAGAGCAGATGGATACTCCCTGTGACCCCTCTAACAACAAAGAACAAATAAATCCAGTACATGTGACACTGTAGGAGCACTGAACGTCAAAACCGAAGGTGAGAAATTGGACTGAGCAACGGGGAAGGAAGAGCAGTGCCAGGAGTACACAGGACTCCTCAGACCTGGCCTGCTAGGGAACAGCAGTGGCCGGCAGGGTGAGCAGACGGGTGGAGGCTGGTGTGCGTCTTCTTCAGCAGGAGAAATTGGAAAATCCACTCGTACCTCCAGAACAAGTGAAAAACAGCACCAGATCACCTTAGTTAAGTCTTTGCATGTAACTAACCACACACATTGATCTAAATCTTTCCTTTAGGATGAGCCTCTCTCCCTTCCCCCACGCTTTCCCTTCTCTTCTCTGCACTGCACCTAGCTGTGGAGTCTCGTCATTAGTGTAGCCAGAAGTAAGACTCTTCAAGCCCACTCAGAGCCAGTCTCCAAGACTCACAGAGGGAACCACAGAACAAACTGGAGGAAGGGGGTGTAGAAATCTGTTGAACCCCCTTAGAAGGTCAGGGCACAAACTGTTTCTTCACCTACATTCAGACATAAGGGGATACACAATCCTCAGTCGACATTCAGGGACAGCTGTCAGCCCCTGCCTTGCTCGGAGGCTGCAGCCAGACACTGTGTCTATATCAATCATCACTGCCCATCTAGGACAGTAGGCAACAGCCTGTACCACACACTTGATGACTGACTACCTGGATACCTGAGTTGAATCATGTAAGAAAAATAAATAGACTCTTACGTTCCTATGTCTTGTAATAGCTGTCACCATCTGGCTACAGAACACTAGAACTTCAAAGACAACAAGAACCAAACTATCACACATGACCAGGCAGTTTCAACACTTCAAAACAAAATAAAACAAGAAGCTAGAACACAGTAGGCAAACATAAAATAAGTAAATACAATTTATTGATGGCTAAGAGGAAATGATCTATCAATGAGTGGCATGGTTCATTTGAAAAAATTCCAAGGTAAGACTATTAGATCAATATTTAATAGAACCTACCCAAGTGTTTTAGTCAGCTAGTGCTGCTCTAACAGAAATACCACAGAGTGAATGGCTTTAAAAAAGGAAAGCTTATTCTTACACAGTCTGGTAGGCTACAAGTCCAAATTCAGGATGTCCGCTCCAAGGGAAGGCTTTCCCCCTTGTCGGCTCTGGAGGGAAGTCCGGTATTGCATCAGTCTTTGTCCAGGGAGCATCTTGGCAGCAGGAACCTCAGGTCTGAAGGACATGCTCTTCTCCCGGTGCTGTTCTCTTGCTGATGTGAGGTTCCCCATTCTCTGCCCGTTTTCCTTTCCTTTTATTTCTTGCAGGATGAAAGGATAAAGGGTGGTACCACTCACACTTCAGGAAAATTCACTTTACAGTGGAGCAGGGAAGTGATCTTCTGAAGGGATTTACAGTCCCACACTAATCCTTTAACATACAGCACAGTAAAATCACACAATGGAGGACAATCATAGAATACAGGGAATTATGGCCTAGCCACAGGGCTACACCTATTTTTGGAGTGACATAATTCAGTCCATGATACCATGGAATTCAATTTGTTATGCCAGTAGAAAAATAAATGAATATCCCATTTTATTATGTTTTATCATGACATACATATATAGAAAAATCTATATAATCACCATAATTGCAGTTTAACAAATATTTATGTAATTAAGAAATATATATAACCTTTCCTCCATTAACAAGTTTTAAAAAGTCTGAGCCCTCCCTTCATCACAGAAATAACCATTATCATGACTCTTTTTGCTTTCTTTACAGCTTTTTTCATATATATGTTCATTTTTCTCTTTTGATTTATGCAATGTCTTGAAATAAAACACAATTATTACAGTTACAGTAGTACTGGTGCTGCTGCTGCTGCTGCTGCTGCTGATAATGATGATAGTTGTTCAAATTGCACCAAACTGACCTGGACAGTCAGTCTTTCAAGATGTTTCCTGTATCCTTTTGGAATATTCCTTTAGTTCTTTAAATGCAAAGTGAGAGATCATTATGTTTTCACTGCCTCAGGCATGGAATCAGCAACTAGATCTGATCAATTCTAACAGAGAAGGATATATAGGAACCATATCCAAGTGACAGTTATAACTATTGCTCCCTAGAACTTATAGTAAGCCAAGGTAGGACACACACACACACACACACACGTGCACACACACACACATGCACACACACACACGCACACACACACTTAAAATCATGAGTTCACTTTGATATTTTTCATTTCAATTTTTTAATATGAATTTAAACTAATTTAACACAGATTTATGTTTGTATCACTTCTGTCTTCAACTGTAGTTTTCTTTCTACTAACATTAAAACTTTTGCCTGTTTGTTTTAACCTACAACATGAGATTTTTAAACATTCCAGTAGCGTATTATTACTAGTAATGTCATTACTGAAAGAAATTTCAGATTTCTTTGCACATTTTTGTTATTACCCTTTTGTCTTTCTATTTATTTATTTTAATATGTAACATGGTTTGAAAGCCAATATTATATAAAAAGGTAGATTGCAATTTTTTATTTCCATTCAGTGTGCTATAAAACCTCCATGTATTTTTATTCTTTTATTTTGGAACAGTTTTGGATTTATGGAAGGAAAACAAAACTATGATACTGCAGAGAGCTTCTATATACTCTGTACTCTGTTTTCTCTCTTGTTAATATCTTACATTGTTAATAACTGAAGTCTATAGGTTTTCATAGTTACTATTTCATTAGTTTTACCCTAACTATCTTTTTATGTTCCAGGATTTTATCCAGGATACTACACTGCTTTTATGTCATGTCTCTTTTGACTCTGTCATGGACTGAGTTGTATTCCCTTGTAATACGTGTTAATTTAACTGTCCACGATTCTCAGTGGTTTGGCAGTTATGTAATGATACAATCTGGCAATTATTAAATGATACAATCATCTCCCATAATGTGACCTGATGTGATGAACCAATCCTTTGTAAGGGAATTAGAACAAGATGCAACACCACCACTCAGATCACAGTCCTGATCCAGCGTAAGGGCAGATTCCCCAGGTGTGACCTGTATCATATTTTATGTTACAAGAGATAGAAGGGGACAGAAGCAAGCAGAGAAAGAGGGACCTCAGTACCACCAACAAAGAAGATCCAGGAGCAGAGAGCATCCTTTGGAACTGGAGTTCCTGCACTGAGAACCTCCTAGACCCAGGGAAAGATTGAGGCCAAGATACACGGAGATCCACAACGGACATTTGGTCCACATGTGTTGATAGGAGACAAAAACATCCCCCACAGAACTGACAGAGAAAGAAAGCCTCTCCCTAGAAATGGGGCTCTGGATTTGGACTTCTAGTCTTCTAAACTGTAAGCAAATAAATTTCTGTTTGTTAAAGTCACCCACTCATGGTACTTCTATTATGGCCACACTAAACTCCAAAACCAAACCCACTGCTGTCAAGTTGATTTCAACTCCTAGCAACCCTATAGGACAGGGTAAAACTGCTCTATAGTTTCCAAGGAGCAACTGGCATGTTTGAACTGCTGACCTTTTGGTTAGCACAGTTAGCGCTTAACCACTACACTACCAGGGTTTCCGTTGCAGCACTAGATAACTAAAATAGGCTCCTACTGGCTTTTATCATGTCCTGTAATTATTTTTGTTGTATGACTGACGTGATGACTTGAGTAATAGAAAGCAAAATCCATGAGTGTTTCTATTTATCTGGCTAGGAGTTACGTTTACTGTTATCTGCAAGGGTAAATGTCCCAGGCGTCAGTTTCCCCTAGTGTTCATGTGTATGTTCTGTCTGTTATCTCGAGGTTTCCCTAGAAACTCCTCATATAGGGTTTGCTCCTTGCAGTGTTTTCAGCTGTATATACTGTTACACACTGTAATACAGAAGCCTTGTTGATGCAGTAATAAGGTATGCGGGAGGAGGGAGGGCATTCTGTAACCCTAAAATTAGTTCTGGAAACCCTGGTGGCCTAGTGGGTTAAGTGCTATGTCTGCTAACCAAAAAGTCAGCAGTCCAAATCAGCCAGGCCCTCCTTGGAAACTCTATGGGACAACTCAGCTCTAACGTCTAGGGTCGCTATGAGTCGGACCTGACTCAACGACAGTGGGTTTGGTTTGGGCTTATCATTAGGTCTGATCGTTTTAATGGACGTGGGCTCTTGGGCTGTGACCTTCGCAAGTGTTCCGTATTTGTCCCTTCCCATACCTTCCTTACATGGGACAAGATGGTTAGAGAGGGTGGGAGATGGGGATTTCCCTTCCCCTCTTTAGTTTCTGGTAAAATATTTGCCCTTCAGGAAGGCAAAAATGGAATGGTCTGAGTAAATTTCAGAACAGTTTCTTTTAACCTTGGGCACTTCAGAATGGTTACCATATGTTTACTCAGATAACGCGCGGCCGCCTGGGGTCGTTTGCAGCCACGCCCTCCCCTGGACACCACCCCAAACTCTTCCCCCATGCTCCGCACTCCTGCCATCCCGTGAGGGGGACCCTCACAAGCACTGCTATGCCAATCCTCTGCCATGCGTTGCCAAAAAATAACAAGCACAGTACACTTAAGGAATACTTCTCTAGGAGTCGGGGCAGCAGTACAGTCAGCACACAAAGAAGATGTCTGCTTGGTGTGTAAAATTATGTTTCTCCCTTTCCTCCAGAAACCATAAAACGATTTTTCTCTAATCTTCACCGTGAAAACCCGGTGTGGCTGTTAGAGGTAAAGCTCCCAGCAAAGTGCCCCACTCCCTAAGACTGGACCCCCAGTCTAACTCACACTTCTAGCCTGCATTAAACTTCCAGCAGTTTCTTCATTACAGTTTACATTTCCCTACCTCTTGTGAGCTCTAGAGACTTCTGTTCCCAGTAAAGTATGATTGATGGTACTCACCTGTCTCTCCAGTTTTGTGGCATCACTTTGCTTCAGTTCTCCAGTGTAACAATGAAGTGTTGTTGATTTTCAGTTTGTTCAGCTTTTTGATTATTGTGAGGACAAGAACGACAATGTCCAAACTCCTTAAACTCAAGACCCAGAATTCCAGTTAGTTTTATAAGAAATTCCTCTGGGCTAGCATAGTCAGTGCAGTACTATAGTAATACTTTCATACAGGGTCTTTAACTCTTTTTTTATTTTATTTGAGTTTTATTCATTTTCTCAGAAGATAGACTGCAATTCCCACCTTTTTTGTATGTAACAATCAAAGAGATTATTTTGCTCTCTTCTTCCTTCAATTATTTTTTAAAGTTAAGTCATTGTTTGGCTTTGTTTTGTCTCAGCATATTGCATTTACATTTTATTCTTCTGTCATTACCCATCTTTGAGTCTCAGACACAGACTTTAATAATCACTGTTCTCCACCATCAGACTTGCCAGTGTCCTCAATCATCTCTTGAATGGAAGAAAAGGGTGGGGGGGGAGGAAGCTATCTCCTAGTTGCTTCCTCAGAAATAACGCAGAGAAAAATGTTCATGATATTTTTCAGTGTTTATAGTATTCATACCCCATCCCTGTGGGCTGACATTAGGAAAAAAGAAAAAACATAACAAACTGAATACAAAACACTTAAATCTTATTTTTTTTCCTTGAGTTTCTTGAAAGTATTTTTATCTGCAAGTCTAATATGAACCTAATTTTCTTTCATTTGTAAATGATTTGATTCCTCATCCCCAACTCCTCACTCTCCCAACCTGCAACTGAGGCCCAAGGAATTCTTTCTTCATCTTCAAAGCCAATAATTGAATCAGGAAATATCTACAGACTGACAATCCAGATGCCATTTTAGGAACACTTCCCTGAGTTACAGTTTTAAATATCTATTCAATTTAGATTTTTATTCTTCTTCTCAAGAGGCTACAGTGACTTATTAATTGTATATTCCTTGCCTTCCATTTTCACTTTAATGATGATCCCTTTTGTACTTATTTTACTATCATATTCTTTGCTCTTTTTAATTTATGTCACCTAATCTCCCTCTGAATTTTCTTTTGTATTTTCCTTTGAGCTCATTGCAATCTATTTTTTTTTACTCTAAGTGGTGATGTCTTTTCTTTTCATCTCTCTCTCTCTTTTTCCGTCAGTGCTTATTTTGCAAATCTCAGCTGGTTCTGATTTTTCAAATTTGTTGGTAGCATTTGTTCATGGTTTCCACAACAAGCATTGCTGTTTGGGTCAGTATTCTTCTGACTCCTTAAAACAGTCACATTTCAGAACCCTGTTCTAGCTGCTTCGTATCTTCTCTTCACCAGTGAATTTAAAGGAAATCACCTCTTCCACACTGCCTACTCAGCTCCCCTAAAATAAGAAACACATCTGTTCCCACACATGCCTGGCCAACCCTTTTTGTTTTGACTTCCCTGTGGTCAGCATTGCCCTGTCCCAGGTTTGGGACCCATTCTGGGTGTTTGCCCATTCCCCAGATCTCCTTTCTTTTGAGAGTCAAACCTAGCAGATGTAACGTGTTCCACCATGGGAACTCCAACATCTCCTCCCTCTGTGCAAGCCATAGCTAGCTTTGCTATTCTGGCTTATTTATTTGTCACTTACATATAAATTGAAGTGTATAGCATTCCCTGTCTTCTAATCATGTGTGAATGTTCACTCTAGATAATTTTATTCATTTTCAGTGTTCATTAGTAGGAGGCTTTTGATGATGTATGGTAAGATTCAAAATTAAGAGCTGTCATGGTTTCAAAGTCTTTTTTTTCTCTTTCTTTTTCTCTTTCTGTTCTAACTGCTCTCCCCTCGCTCCTCCCCCCATCTCACTGTGACAACACACTTCCCCGTTTCATCTGGAATTTCCCATGACCCTTTGATCAAGATCTGAATGCCTTATCATGTCGGCTCTGGCAATGATCTTCAGGAATAGCCCTGTACATGTATTAAAGTCCAAAGGTTTGTTCATCGTCAGCTGCACTCTTTGTTTGGTATAGTCCAGTGTACTCTTTGTTAGGAGAGCTGTCATGGTGTTGGATATTGTTTAGGGTTAGAGAGTCGAGGGGCCATGATCCCAGGGGGACTTCCAGTCTGACAGGCCATCAAATGTGGTCTTTTGGCACAATTCTAGCTTTGCCCTCTAATTTTTCTCTCACTGTATGTGGGGTTCTGTATGGTGTACCTCCTTTAGGAAGTTATCGGTGGTGGCCTGGCACCATCTAGTTCTTCTGGTCCCTTGCTGAAGCTGACACTAATTCACATGTCCACATCCATCTGATGAGCTCATATTTTCCTCCTGTCCTTGATGTCCACCATTTACCTTTGGTCCAGGTGTATTGGGACCAATTGATGTCACTTAGATGGCAGCTTCGTAGCTTATTTTAAGATCCCAGTCACCACTAACCCATGTAGTATGCAGAGCATTTTCTTAAGCTTAAAAAATAAAGGCTGGGTGCACCAATTAATCTGGGTGTCCCCTGCAAGCATAGCCCCCTTCATGAAGACTTTCTAAAAAAAGATTTATTTAGTCACCACTGGTGGCATAGTGGGTTAAGTGCTACATCTGCTAACCAAACAGTTGGTAGCTTAAATCTACCGGGTGATCCTTGGAAACTCTAGAGGGCAGTTCTGCTCTGACCTGCAGGATCTCTCTGAGTTGGACCCAGCTCGATGGATCTCTGAGTTGGACCCAGCTTGATGGAAGTGGATTTGGTTTTCGTTTGGTATGTTAATTATGATAAATTCTGAATTAGTAGACATTAAATAAAGTCTAATAATAAGAGTAATAACAGTAAATAAACCAAAACCTAAACCTAGAGCCACAAGTTGATTCCAACTCAAACTGATCCTATGTGTTACAGAGTAGAATTGCTCCATACAATTTCTTGGATGTAATCTTTACAGTAGCAGATTAGCAGGACTTTCTTCCGCACTGCTGATGGGTCAGTTTGAAGCACCAACCTTTATGTTAGTCAATTGCATAACCCAGTGACCTTACATAATATTGACCATGCTTATTTTTAGAGTATGAACAGTATGTTAAATTTTTCTTTTTGCTATCTTAAAATTAAAAATAAGCTCCTAGAAGCCAACGCCATTATCATGAATTGGTCAAATTTCAGATAATGTTGGTAGAATTGGTAATATGCTTTTTGAGTTGACGTTATCTGGTCCATTAAGTTATGTTACATTGTCAAAAAAAGAGAAGAAGAAGAAGGAGAAACAAAAGCAGCAGCAGCAGCAGTAGTCGTTTCAGGCAGGGTGAAGTTGTCATTTTGTAATGTTTTTTTATGTCATAATTGAATTGCCATTTCATATAACTTTAATTATTTGGTTAGCTAGATAATTTATCATATTTTGATCCTTCAATACAATTTTATAAGATGTGTATTGGCTAATTCACTTCATTGTTCCAAGATTATCACAGCATTTATACACTTAAGATTTAATACAGTTTTAAACATATTAACACTTTTGTGTACGTAAACAGATTTAAAAAATACAGGCAAAAAAATAGATGCCATCAGAGATAACATCTTGCCAACTCTTTTGGAGATTGGTATTTCCCATAAAAGTGATTACCTCATTTTCCTCTGTCATTACACAGACATGTGCAATCAGTTTTAAAGCTTTTTTCTGAATAAAGGTATTTTCCCAAAGCTTTATGGTATGTAAATGCTATCAAAGGGAAAGACATTTAAATTCTATATGCAAATTCATTCTAAAATTTATGCAAAGTACTAGATGTTAGTTATGTCTCAGTTCAGTGAGAGTTAATGTGGTTTGAATCCACTGACACTTGGAGATAACAAATATCATGGTGTAGTAAAGCCTATTAGGGCTGGATTTAAAAATCTAAGCATCAAAGGAATTCAATTAGAATCAGAAGATGAAATCAGAAGACTTCTTTTGTTTCTTGTATGCTGTGCTTTATTTTTTTACAAAGAAAATAAATACATATTTTCTTCTAAATAATAATACTTGTCCTTGAGTTGTCTAATACATAGCAACCCAATACAAGATAATGCAAATGCATGGACTCCACTATCAGAGATTCTGAGTCAATGTCTCTCTTGTCTCTCTGGCATGTCCCAAATATCATTACAGTTTTAGAGTCACAGCTTCTTTTGATGCGCACCACTACCATTCAATTTCTGAGCACTTAACATATGACGGGAACTATGCTAGCACCAGATATCCATATGTTGAGCAAAAACAGAGACTGTACATGCTTGAAGCTCATGGTTGGGGTGTATTACTCAGTTTGTTCTACAGCAACAAACCAGCACCCACAATACCAATGATGTCTTAGTTTACTAGTGCTGCTGTAATATAAATACAGCCAAAGCCAAGTGCCGTCGAGTCGGATCTATTTTCTCACAGTTCAGCATGACAGAAGTATGAATTCTGACTGAAGTCCTTTCTTACCTATTTTAGCTTTTAGGAGTTGTTAGCAACACTTGGCATTCCTGGTCTTGTAAATGTACCTGTGTCTGCCATCTGTGTCTCTTCTTCTCCCTGACTCTCTATGTCTGTGCTGCTCTTATTATACCTCAGAATTGGCTAGATTTAAAACATACTCTACACTGATTATGACCTCATTAACAAAACAAGACAAGCCAAAAGAAAACTCTTATTTCCAAGGAGGGTTATGTCTACAGGTACAGGAGTTAAGATTCCATCACTTACTTTGGGTGGACAGAATTCAGTCCATGGCAAATTACCTAAAACAATAAGCAACCACACCAATAACTAGGTTAGCTTTGATGACTGGACTCTGGGCTGTAGTCCAGGTTTGTTATGTTTCATCCTTTCTGGAACCCAGGCTTAAGGAGAGTAGCTGCCCAGGGTTTGCTCTACTCAGGCAAATATATGGAATGGAAGTATAAACAGAAATGAAGAGGCTAGGTCTCTTAGAGCTTCTGTTCTTTTTCATCCAGAACAAAAACCAAACTTTTTATTCCCTTGGACTATAAGACCCTACATGATTTACATGATTGGTTTGCCAGCTTCCCTTTGATCATATTACACATGTATCTCTCTCTGTCTCACTGGCCTGGCTTTTTGTTATTTTTCAAAAGGTCCAAATATGCTCTTGCCCTCATCACTCTGAAATTGCCCTTTCATCTGCCTGAGACATTTCATTAATTTTTACATATTTGTTTAAAGTCATGCAGGATGATATTTAGATTTACAGTTGAATGGGTTACTTCTGTAATTAATCAGAAAATTAGCTCTTTTCAAAATCTAACTTAACTCCAAAGGAAGATACATGCACATAGTATCTTCCTGAATGATATTTTGGATTCCTGAAGAGTGGCAATTGGTCTGTATATTGTACTATCATCATTTGAATTTCAAAACTTAGAAATATCTTGGTAAAAAAAAAAAAGACACTTGCAGAATATAACTACGGCTTACATGATATCTTCTCTATCACTGGGAATAATAGGACAGCTGGAAATTGCCTGAGCCTCATGACAAAGCTAGGAGAATCGCTATGGCTTCTAATTATTCTTGTTAGAGCAGACGTGTAATTCTCCCTGAAATATTCTAGTCTTTGCAGAGTGCTTCCATCTTTAAAACACATTTCCATTATGTTTGACTAGTTAAGTATACCACATTTTTCATTTATTTCCTGGGATATTTACGTGATAATGGTAAAGTAAGATATATCCATGAAAGCATAGTGGTATCCCCTGTATCTGTTCATTTTAAAAGCATAAGTTACATTATAAATAAAACAGGCAATATGTTGATCACATATTGGCTATTCTCAGATTGCCTCACAGATCCCCTGTCAACCCTTCTTTATCCTACCCCTGAGTTACTTGCCCTAGACCAAAGGAGAAAAGGTCCTTTAGGTTCTCTCTCTACCTAAGCTGCAGTTCAGCAATCACAGTGCTCCACCATCTATACTCCTGCTGGGAGACCCTCTCTCTTACAGTCACAGCTCTTGCAGGTTCTGGCAACTGCTACTGTGTTCCTCAGTTTTGAGGTGACAGTGTCTTCATGCTGTTGATTACCACCACCTGTCATTTTGTTATACTATGGTGGCTTGTGTGTTCCTGTAATGCTGGAAGCTATGCCACTGGTATTTCAAATGCCAGCAAGGTCACTCATAACAGACAGGTTTTAGCAGATCTTCCAGACAAAGAAAGATGAGTGAGAAAGGCCAGTGATCGACTTCTGAAAATCAGCCAGTGAAAACTCTACATTACAGTAGAATATTGTTTGCTATAACCCTAGAAGATGAGCCCTGTAGTTTACATGTATAGAGAAGCACTCACAATACAGCAACAGCAACAATGGACTGGAGCATACCGACACTCATGAAGACTGAGCAGGCCTGGGCCGTGTTTTTGTTTTGCTGTGCATGAGTCGCCATAGGTCAGATTTGATTTAATGGCAGCTAACAACAGGCTTTCGCTAAGTCTAGGCACTAACCTGAGCATCCACGTATTTTTACCCTGTACGTTGCTTAGCATTTTTTCTTTTTAACACCAGTAGAATCATATTGTATGTATAACTCAGTGGCACATGCAAGACAGACATATAATATAGATGGTACGTACATATTTGTTGTATAAAAGTATGTCTCTATGAATGTTTTTATATATCAATATATATTATCATAAAAAAGCCTTGTCTGTATATCTACCTATCAATCGATCTCTGAATATCATTAGACTCTAAGCTTGTGTATATTTTATGTTTTGTAAATGCTGTGTAATATTCCACAGAATTAACATTTTTCTCACCACTGCAAATATTCCTGTAATAACAAATCTCCTCAAGCATGTGTATTTCTTTCCTTAGGATAAATGTCTGAAAGAGGATTGCTGAGTCAAAAAATATGGTCTTTAAATATTTTTGTAGATATTATCAAATTGCCTTCTAATACTGTCTGACTCTTTATGTTCCACAATAGTTTATGACAGTTGCCTTTTCTCTGCATTATTCTAAGTACTCAGTTTTGTGATCTTTAAATGTTGTCAATTTTGATTAGAAAATACTGTATTTTCATTTAATAACTGACAAAGAAAGTTTACATATTTTGCTGGTCATTGCTTATTATGTGAAGTGCTTATTTATTTACTAATTTTCCACTGAGTTGTGGCCCAACAGCATTTATTGTATAGGAACCTATTCTATCATTCCATTTATTTAAATCTTAGCCAGCTTCTTTCATTAAACTTCCATAATTTTCTTGATTTTATTAATTGTATTCTTACATATTACTTAGCATATTCTTACTGACAGATTGATTTTGTGAATATTCCTTTATACTTTTCTCTTGTTTCACAACGATTGTTTTCACATTCTTTATTCAGATTTCTTCTTAATTGCAGTAGTTCTTTAAATCTTTAGATAATCTAGACAGATACGCAATGATACCATGTATAGGTAATGAGTTATATCTTCAATATTTATAACTCTGTTGAATAAATTAACTAGTTTTATTTGAAGTGCCAATCTTAGAATGTACATTTCCATATACCATGAATCTGTTAGGAACTCATCTGTCTGTGTCCTGCTTGTCTGAATTTCATACTAGCATTATGCTAGATTTGGAAATGAGTCAAAGTGTTCTATATTTTTTCTGCCTTACAAATAATTTATATGAGCCAACTATTTTCTGTTCTTATAAGGTTCAGTCAAGCTTGTCTATAAAACCAATTGGGCTTGGAGCTTTTTAGAATATAGATGCTCAGCTAAGTTTTTAATTATTTCTGTGGTTACTGGCCCATTCTCCATTTTTACTTTCCATCAAGTCAATTTTGTCAACTTATGTTTTCTTAGAACATTATTTCTTGAAGATTTAAAAACTTGTAGCAATGAATAAAATATAGCCCACTGTTACACATTATTTCAGATGTATGTTTTTTCCTCTAGTCTTTTTTCCCTAGATTTTTGTTCTTTGAAATTTATCTTGATCAGTTTATTTGACCTTTGTTCTACCTCAGAGACTAACGCCAAGTATCAGATTTGGATGTTCATTTTCCTCCCGATCTGGTTAAATGGGACTGCTCCTATTGGGCTGAATGGCAGCATAATGCCGTGAGTCAGAACTGATACCATGTCAACAGGTTTCGGATTTTCTTGGTTTTTGCAATGGCTGTCCTTAAATGATATCCTTCAAAAAATGTTTTTTTTTTTTTCAATTACAACATTTTAATTTCATCAGAGGCAGACTATAAATAGAATTATTTCTTATCATATAAAAGGAATTTGACTAAGTGTTACAGACTACTTTACTAATGTTAAAAGCAATTTTACCTAATTTAGGTTACAGCCATGTTTTGTGCTCAGGAAATTTTGTTTGTCGGTCTCATCTGGAGCTTACCTACCTTGGTAATAGTATGGTGCTTCTCTTGCTAGAGTTAGCTTAATTCACTTCCTTCTTCCTGCCTCATGTCTGTCTGCTGCTTGCATTTCTGAGGTTTCAATACTTTTCTAACATCAGTCAAAATACTATTTTCTCTGGAAAGCATTCCCTGAATTCTTATAATAACTCAAATAACCATGTAGTCTTATAAGACTTCTTAGCTTTCCGTTGTAGCTCTATCATTAAAAAAAAAAAAAAAAAAACCTAATAACATGTTTTAATACAAACTCTATGGAGCTAGTAACCATATGTGTCTGCTCATCCAAATTTTCTCACTGCCCAACTCAGCTCATAGTACATATGCTATAAAAATACTTGTTAAATAAATGAAAAAGACCTAAGGAAACTTGAAAACCCTATTTGGGGCAATCTCAACAAGAACAAATCTTTAATACAATAAAACAGAACATATATCTCAGTTGCCTCTAATTTTCTTTTTTTGTGGTGTCTTTACTTAGCTTTGGTGCCAGCCTTATGCAACAGGCAAAGTAAAATAAGTGGCCACATCTTGAGCATAACTTATACCATTTTGTTTCTTTTTCTGTCTCCAAGCACATACTCCCAAAGATAGAGTCCACTGTTTCTCTCAAGTTGCAGATTAATCCATGCTCTCTTTAGAAATGTGGAGAAACAAGTGACAATAATCTTAAAACCATAAAATAAAAACAAAAGATTTGCCAGGCCCACTCCAGGCCCCAAATACCAATTAAAAGGTCAACACAGCTAGGAACTAACATTTTACAAATTCTTAGGACTCATAAACCGTTATCCCCTTTTTCTGTAAAAATTCCAGCTGGTCTGCACTTTGGGGAGGAAGACTACAGTGGAATCTATCCCTTCTGTCTTCTTACATCTTGGTATATAATAAACTTCGTGTTTCTCACCTGACCCCTGTCTCAAATATTAGCTATTTGTGGCAGGTGGCATGAAGACCACTTAGGTTTGCATTGTCAGTTACACTGGCCTAATAAAAGGAACTTGGAAGTAGTCCTTCGTTGCTAGGCTCTGAAATAGTTTGAGTAGTACTGGTGTGATCTCTTCTCTGAATGTTTGGTAGACTCTTCCAGATGAGAGGTCTGAGCCAGGGATTTTTTTGTTGTTGCTGTTGGAAGTATAGTTTAGGTTCCTTTTTTTCCCCCAATGGAAAGAGCATTTTTAACATTTTATTGGGTTGTAACTCACATACCATAAAATTCATCATTGAAACATATATGTCAATGATTTTTAATATGTAAACAAAATTGTACAACCATTGAAGCTCTGGTAGCATTATCACAGTCTAATTTTAAGGTTTTCATTAAACCAGAGAGCCCACTCCCCTGCTGTCACCTGAGTCTATTGATTTGCCTGTTCTAGACATCTCATGTGAATGGAACCATATATTATGTCTTCTTTTGTAATTGACTTACTTCATTTAGTACAATATTTTCAAGGCTAATCCATGTTTATAGCTAGTACCCCTATTTCCTTCCTTTTTCTTGACCAGTAATATCCCTTTGTAAGGATATACAACATTTTGCTTACTCATTCGTGAGCTGATGGACATTTAAGTAATTTATGCTTTTTAGCTATTTAAGAATAGTGCTGAAACAAACTTTCATGTACAAGTATTTGAGTGGACATACAATTTTACTTCTTTTAGATACATACCTACCAGTAAAATTGCTGGATCATACTGTAACTTCAACACTTTGAGGAAATTTGGCAAGAATATTCGATAGTCCAATTGGTTGTAATTGCATCTGTGACATGTGCTAAAACATCATTAATTCTACAAGGCAGGGAAAAATTTGTGAAAACAGTAAGTATTCTGTTTGTTTATAATTATTCTCTAAGGGTAGCTTCACTGTTCTAAAAAAGATTCATAGAAATTATAAGGGAATGCAAGGAAAAATAAAATCCGTTATTTCAACCAGTTTACATTTTCTTCATAAATGAATCATGATTTGTCTTGAGTCTTTGTTTATATTTGGAAGAAGACAGTGTGGACACTCTGGAGCCAGAAGAACTGAGTTCAAGTCCTGTTTGTTTTTAATTTGTCTGCAAGAAACAAAAGTTACTTATCTTCTCTAAGCTGATATCTCTTCTATATAATTAAGATAATCATACCTTATTTGTGTCCTTATTGTGACACTATAGAACAGAATAGAACTGCTTTGAAGGGCTTACAAGGTTCTAAACTTTGTAGAAGCAAATGGCTACATGTTTCTTTCATGTAGCAGCTAGTAGGTTTGAACCACTAACCTTTCAGCTAGTAGCCAAGTGCTTAACTACTGTACCACAAGTCCTCCTAAGATAATCATAATTCTTAAGTTACACGACTTTGAGATTAAATGAGATAAAAAATGTAGATTATTTCGCTCAATGCCTAGTACATATTAAGTATTAAAAGCATGTTTTCTATCGTAATTTTTTATTTCACTACTAGTCAATTTTTAAATGATACATTTAATGCAACCACCTCAATACATTAAACAGAGTAACAGTTATCTCTTTCAAGAAATAGTCTCTTGCCCATAAATCCTAAGGAAGGTCCATTCTTCAGACACGAATGTATTGGATTTGGCAATGCTGAGTGACCATATATTGGATGCACTTTATGGCTTTATGCATCTATAGGATATCATCCTGCTGACCTCTGGCTGAAGGAAGGAGAGTGGGTGGAGAGGAGGGGAAAGGAGATTGTTGGGAGGATGAGACATGAAAGGAGCAGAGAGGAATAGTGTGCTGTCACCATGCAGTGAGAGCAGTGGAAGCTGCATATAGGTGGGCATGTAAATTTATATGGGAATGTACATTTTCACTCAGTCATAGTAAAAAAAAAGAAAGAAATAGTCTCTTGCATGGCAAACCATGTCTGGACTCTCAGTGAAAAGTGAGTTGCTTTTGCTCTGTCCGTATTTACCCAGCTGCAATCCATACTCCTAAGAGACACAGATACCTAAAAATTTTCTTGAGCATGTTAACTTCGTACTGAGAAATCTCGTGTTTTCTCCTCATTGCCTAGCTCATAGAGCCCAAATGTCTTGGTTTATATTGAAGATATGCGGCCTTTGTCTTTCTTGATTCCTCATCCCTCATTATTTTTGATTCCTCATCCCTCATTATTTTTGTATATGTATATTATTTTTGTATACCACTATGTATTCCTGTCCCATCATTTTTCTAATAAGATGATTCAAATTCTTCCTTAAATTTCTAATTCCAGTTTCAATTCTTTCTCAAAGCTAATAATATAGTGGCTATTGTTTGCTAATTTTTACTTACTTATTTTTTTTAGAAATGTTACTGTATGCTGTATAGCAATTTTACTAATCTTTTTATGAATACGACACATCTCTAAACTTAAAATCAGTTGCTGACCACAGCCAGATACAGTTCATTTTTTATTGGCAATTTGGTGGTAAATAAGAAGAGGGTTATTTGTGAGTTTTTAAAAAAATTCCGTAACTTTTGATGTAGCCAATCCACTTGGGAAAATGAAAATTAAGGAACAACTCAAAATGCAGAAAAAGTGTTACACATATAGATGCTCATGATAGAATTATTTACTACTGTAAAAGTTTGGAAACTTTCTAAATGTCCAAGCATAGTAAAGTGACAAAAAAGATCATAGTGTACCCACTTGATAAAAAAATGTGTAGCTATTTAAAAGGCTGATTCCAATGAGTTTGAAAACCACTCAGAAAGGTCTTCTTGGGTTCCTTACCATTGATTCTATTTCAGAGTTGTATTCAGAGTTGTATATCTCACTACACAATTTGATGAGATGTGTGTGTCCTCTGCTCTTCACGTATTTATAGCACTGTGGTCACTATATTTGGAAGCTCTCTCAGTGGCTTCCTAATATTGTTGACAACAATCACATGACATGTCTGTGGAAAGAAATACAGACAAATAGAGCTACAAAGCCTGTACTTTGACCTATTTTCTGGAGACTTATCTTCATAGTTTTAGATGCTACAGTAAGAGATGGAAATAAACTTAAGCTCCTGTGTCATTGCCCTGGTAGGTAACCTAGAGTCAGTGCCTTACTAGAAGTTCTTGTTTTCCTAAGGCTGTCACTCATTCATTGCAACAGGTGATCCTCAAATGTTTAGAAACCAGTATCACATGGCATCATGGACTGAAGTGTGTCCCCCCAGAATGCATGTATTGATCTGACTTGGCTAGGAGTCCTGATGTGGCGCCCTTCCTCCCATGTGCTGTGAATCCTGCATCTATGACCCTGATGATGGCGAACGGGCTGCAGTTGTGTTAGCGAGTCAGGACTCAAGTTACGAGCCTGTGGGATACAAGGGAGAGAGGCAAGCAGAGAAAGTTGGGAATCTCATACCACCAAGAAAGCATGACCAAGAGCAGAACAAGTCCTTTGAACCTGAGATTCTTGTGTTGATATGCTCTCCTTGAATCTGGACTCTTGGCTTACCGAACTGTGGGTGTCATATTGAATGGACTTGTAACTTATGAATGGATTTACGACTTACTAGACCATCACAATAGTTTCTCCCCCTGTGAAGTCTTCCACTCGTGGTATTTTTTGTTGGAGCAGTACCAGGTGACTAAGACACATGGATACTGACCAATTAGAGCAGATGCCACAGCAAATAAGAACGGATGCTAGTTATAAGTTATGTAAAGCCATGTTTCATGTTCGGTAGATATCAGCCCTTCCATTCCATTACCTACCAGTCAAGTCCAACTAATAATGACCCTATAGGACAGAGTAGAACTGCCACTAGGATTCCAAGGCTGTGAATTTTCAAGACTGCCACATATTTCTTTTGCAGAGTGACTTGTGCATTCGAATCATCAATCTTTTGGTTAACAACCAGTCACTTTAACCTCTGTATCAACCCTTGTTGATGTTAGTTGCCTTCCAGTCTGTTCTGCCTCATAGTGACCCTATGTACGAGGTCTGGCAATTAAGTCTGTGAGCTTCTAAGTGTTACATACCTCATTGCTGATATCACTATTGTCACCTTTGAAGTACTTCCCTCGGCAGCTATGCACTGATGCCAGTACCTAGTCCACCCTTCAAACCAATTTTGGAACTCTTTCTGGAATGGCCACTGCACACAGTGGCAAAGCAGCAAGTTCGCAAACTTAAATGTATAGTTGTCTGCCTGGGCATTTTTTAATCACTAAACAAATAACAGTATTGGAACACCCTCTCTACTCACTTGATCTGGCCCCCAATCACTTTTTCCTTTACTCTAAGATAAAGAAAATATTGAAAAGAAGACATTTTGATGACATTCAGGACATCAAAGGTAGTGTGACAACAGCTGTAGTGGTCATTCCAGAAAAAGAGTTCCAAAACTGCTTTGAGGGGTTGACTAGACACTGGTGTCAGTGCATAGCTTCCCAAATGGAGTACTTTGAAGACAGCTGTAGTGATAGTCAGTAATGAGATATATAACTCTTTTCTTAGGATAAGTTCATGTACTTAACTGACACTCCTCCTATAAAAGAATGAAACACTATCCAGTCTTGTACCAGCCTCATAGCCGTTATGTTTAAAGACACCGTTGCAGGCACTGTGTCAATCTATCTGATTGAGAGACTTCCTCTTTTTCACTTATCCTGTACCTTACCAAGCACCATATGCTCCTCCAGGGACTGGTGTCTCTTGATTACATATCAAAAGTATGTGAGACAAAGTCTGCCATCCTCTTTCCGAGGGGCACTCTGGCCAAGCTTCTTTCAAGACAGATTTGTTCTTTATTCTGGCTGTCCATTCTTCTGGTATATCACATGAGCCCCAGTAACTGGGAACGACTGGAATTGCAAAGTTACTTGTGCTATCCCATGCCCTTCAGTCACATCTCACCAGTAAACCTAAAACTATTAAACCTTTGGGAATCAACTTGTGTTTCCATGGATGGCTGAGCAGTTTTAATGAGACAGTCCTTTACCACACTAAAAGCAGTTTCTTCATGAAATTCCAATAACCAAGATAAGTAGGGATTCCAACAAGTTATATTAGGAAATCTGTACTGAGTTCTTAATGAAGTGGCAAAGGTAATTACAGGTTTCTAATTAACTACTTAATTGCCATGAATTAGTAAATCTCCCAGTTTGGATAGATTTTACTCAGTTTTATTGTTGGAAAAAAAAAAAGAGAAAATTCCCTTCAACTTTCTTGTTATTAGTCCCTTAATGCAATTAATCATTTCCTTGTACCACTGACCTTTTCCAGAAGGCGTTTAACTATTTTAATCCTCAGCTCTTGTTTTCAACCATCCAATAATAATAATAATAATAATGGCCTTAGCAAAAGTAGGCAGTTTAACTTAAAACGAGTTTCATTAAATTAAGGAAAATTGAGTCACATGACATTAAGACTAATGTCATTTACTTCTTAAATATTTGAGAAACCGTCCATAACACTGAATACCAGGAAGAGAGATTAACCAAAAAAAAAAAAAAAAAAGGTGTTGCTGTTTAGTCAACTCTGAGCCATAGAAATCCTATATGACAGACTAGAACTGCTTCATAGAGTGTCCAGGGAGTGCTGGGTGGATTCAAATTACTGGGCTTCTGGTTAGCAGCTGTAAGTCTCAACCACTAGCCTACCAGGATTTCTAGGGAAAGAAAAACATTAGGTAATGTTTTCTTGATATGCTGAGGTCTATGTTATGTGTTACTGTATTCCTTCTCATCATCACTTCCTATTGTTGTAGAGAAAAGTGCTTCATGATGAGACAGGTGAGTTTCACTTCTAATCCAGGATAATGAAACAGAAGATACAACGAATCCACTTGCAAACATTTTTTTTTTTTACTTCCTAAACTTATTTCTAGAAGCTTGACTCAAAGATCTATTAATCCCTTTCTGTAAAAAATTACAAGGTAGAAAGGACTTTTTTATTGTGTTTAAGTGCAACTTTACAATTATAGTCAATTTCTCATATAAAAACTTGCCCATCTTCTATTAAGTGACTCTACCTACACTAGTGACACTGTGACAGAACACTGTTCCCTCTAACCCATATCTCTAATGTCCATTTGACTAGCTCATGTGTCCCTCTGACATTCCCTCTCACCTCTGAACCAGAGCTGGCCAGTTAATCTCCTGTATGTGCCCAAGCCAAGAAACGTACTCTCATCAGTATCATTTTATGTCAGTTTATTTTATGTATCAGTTCAGTTCTGAAGAATTAGCTTCCAGAATGGTTTCGGTCCTAAGTCAACAGAGAGTTCCCGTGACCCTCTAGTCCTTCAGATCATCAGGTCTGGGCTTCTCATTAGATTTGGCGTTCTGCACGCCACATCTTTCAGTGACTGTTTGTTGAGCTCCCTGTAAGGGCAGGCCTTGGTTGTGGCCAGCCACCATACGGTTCTTCTGGTTTCATAGTGGTGTCTCTGTTGTATCCTGCTCTTTCGGTTTCTTGAGCTTGCACTTTCTTCTTGTCATTGATGCTTTTCTTTCTCCCTTGCTCTAGGTGAGTTGAGACCAATTAATGCTTCTTAGATGGCCGCTTGCAGAACATTTTTTTAAAAAAACTTTGTTATACTAATTGACCCAGATACCTGACCTTGGTATTCTGTCCCTGGAAATGTTTGGTTTTATCTAAAATATTTCCAAGTTTTGAGTTTAGCCTATTTGTGCTGACTTTCCCTCTGCTGTATAGCTGAATCTCCCTTTAACCTAAAATAGTTCTCATCTGTTATCTAATTAGTGAATACCCCACTCCTTACCAGCACTCTCTTGTAACTATCAAAAAATATTTTCGTCTATATGCTTAAACTAATTCTTGAGTCCTTATACTAGTGATATCATGCAATATTTGTCCTTTGCAATTGACCAATTTACTCAGCATAATGTCCTCCAAATTCTTCAACTATGTGAGATGTGCTCCAAATTCATCATTGTTCCTTAGCATTGCATAGTATTCCATTGTGTGAATATACCGTAGTTTATCTATCCATCTATTAATGGGCACCAAAGTTCCATTTTTTTGCTACTGTGAACAGTGTTTCAATGACCATCGATGTGTATTTATCCATTTGTGTGGCAACTCTTATTTCTCGAGGATATATTCCTAGAAGTAGGACTGTTAAATCATATAGCATTTATATTTCTAGCTTTCTAAGGAAGCACCAGATTGATTACCAAAGTGGTTGTACCATTTTGTATTCCCACCAGCATTGCAAAAGAGTTCAAGTCTCTGGACGTGGGGCCAAGGCAGCAAAGTAGATGGACACTTCATGCAGCCCTTGTAACAACAAAGACCCCAAAGAACAAATGAATCCAGTATATTTGATATACTAGGTACCCTGAACATCAAAGGGAAAGTTGAGAAACTGAACTGAGCAAAAGGGAAGGGAGTGTAGTGCCAAAAGTGCATAGAATTCCATGCCCCTAATCTGCTAAGCAGCAGCTAAGGCTGCACCATGGTGGGCCCAGCATGAAAGTTGGTGGGTGTTCCATTCAGTGGAGGTGATTGTCTGTAGAATCCACTTGTAACTCCAGAGCCCTTGAGGAGATAGCATCAGATTGTTGAAAGCTAAGTGGTTGCATGTAAGCTGCAGTGTGTGGATCTGAATCTTTCCTTTGAGGTAGGTCTATCTCCCTTCTCCCAGTGCTCCACCTTCCCTTCTCTGAACTGTGCTCAGCACTAGAATCTGACACCTTTAACTGAGCCAGAAATAGAACTCTTCAAGTCTGCTCTGAGTCATTCTCCCTTTCTCTTCTCTACACTTTGTTTGGCTCTGGAGTCTGGCACCATTAATGGAACTGGAAGCAGGACTCCTTAAGCCCACTCTGAGTCATTCTCCAAGACATGGAGGGGGGAAGCAGTTTACCAAACCTGGGGAGGGGGCAGAAAAATTGTGCTGACTCCCCTAAGCTAGAAAATTAAGGCAGAAGCTGTTCCTTCACCTAGATGCAGATATAAGGTGATACACCAACCTCACAAATGCTCAGGGATGGCTGTTGAACCAATGCCTTTTTCAGTGGCTACAGGCAGACACTTGTGCCTAAACCAATCACCCCTGGCCATCTAGGGAAATAGAGAAGACCCTAAATAACACACTTGGTGACTGACCACCCAGGAATCTGAGCTGAATCTGTTAATGAAAAGTGAACTGCACATTTTAAAATGAGAAACTAGAACACAGTAGCCAAACATAAAATAAAGAAGTACAATTTACTGATGGCTCAGAAGCAGCAATCTATGTCCAAGCACTTAAAGGAGTGAACAATGAAGTCTTCAGAAAGCTCCCAAACCAAAGAAGCAAACTTTCCAGAGGAAGAGAACTTTCTGGAATTATCAGAGGTAGAATACAAAAGATGAACATTTAGAACTCTTCAAGATATGAGGAAGGAGATAGAGCAAAATGCTGCACAGCATAATGACAAGTTGAAAAAGATACAAGAAAGCACTGAGTGGCAGGAATTAGAATTTCAGAAAATTAATTATAAAATCACAGAATCAGAGAACTCAATAGGAAGTCAAAAGAGCAGAACCAATGAAATGAAAGCCTGAAATAGTGAGATCCAAGATAAAGCACATGATATCAATATATTTGAGGATAAAGGAATTTTAAAAAATCAAACAGTAAGAATCATGTGAGACACTATGAAGAGGAATAATCTATGAGTGACTGGAGTACTAGAATGGGGAGGTGGTAGCAGAAAATTAGAATTGTCGAAGTTTGGCTGACAGAAATACTTCCCTGGCATCATGAAATATGAGAAGATACCTATCCAAGATGCTCCTCAAACTACATTTAAGGTAGATACCAAAAGAAAGACACTAAGGCATATTATAATCAAACTTGCCCAAACTAAAGATAAGGAGATATTTTCAAAAGTAGATAGGAATAAACAAAACATAACCTTCAAAAGAAAATTTGTAAGACTAATCTCAGACTACTCAGCAGAAACCATGCATGCAGTCAAGAAAGCAATAAGATGACATATACAAAGCCTTGAATGAAAATGATTGCCACCCAAAACTGTCTCTAAAATACAATGGCAAAACTAGGACATTTCCAGATAAATAGAAATTGAAGGAATTTGCAAAAACTACAAGAAATACTTAAAAGAGTCCTGTGGTTAGAAAACCAATAACACTAGGTCACAACCCAAGAGCAGAGCACAGAACAGAGAAACTGGATACCTATCCAATAGCTGCTTTTGAGCTACTTTTGAAGCCAATAAAATTCAAACTACGTAGAACAAATACTATTTGTGTTGACAACAGAAATAGCTCCACAATAATATTAGAAGACTTCAACATAACACTCTCAGTGAAGGACAGAACATCTAGAAAAAAGCTCAATAAAGATATGGAGGATCTAAATGCCACAATCAACCAACTTCACTTCATAGACATACAGAGAACACTCTACTCAAAATCGGACATGCATACATTCTCCAAAATTGGCCACATACTAGGGCAGAAAGTAATCCTTAACAAACTCAGAGTTTTCAGATGATGGAACCATAAAAATAGAAGTCAATAACAGGAGAAAAAAAGAAAAAAATCAAATGCATAGAAAGTGAAAAAGTCTTGCTGAAAAATGACTAGGTTATAGAAGAAGTCATGGATGGAATAAAGAAATTCATAGAATCAAATGAAAATGAAAGCCTCCACTAGAATCTATGGGACACAGCAAAAGCAGAGCTCAGAGGTCAATTTATGTCAATAAACTTTTCTTAAGAAAGAAGAAAGGGCACAAATCAAAGAATTAACTCTAGAACTAGAACAAGTGGAAAGAGAGCATTAAAAGAACCACTTGACTCCAGAAGAAAACAAATAATAAAAATTAGAGCAGAACTAAATGAAATAGAAAATAGAAAAATGATCGAAAGAGTTAACTAGACCAAAAGCTGGTTTTTAGAAAGCTCAACAAAACTGATAAATTGACAAAAGGAAAACAAGAAAAATATAACTCAAATAAGAAACGAGATGGGTAAAACAACAACAGATTCAACTGAAAATAAAAGAATCGTTGCAGAATACTGCGGAAAATCGCACTCCGATAAATTCCAAAACCTAGAGGACACAAACAAATTTCTAGAAACACATCACCTAATAAATCTAGCACAAATAGAAGCAGAACAACAAAAAAAAGAGATTGAAAATGACTTTTTCTAAGGAGGGTACTTGGCATATTCAGAGCAGTGGCACACAATGTGGTCCCTAGAGAATAATTGCCCTTACTCTGCAACTGCCTCTTGCCTAAGTGGTCGGTATCTTCCTTCTGCCAGCACTAAGTCAATTTCAGCTGTGTGTGCTCAGGATGGAGGTCAGGCTTGTCAACCTGCCTCGAGTGTTCTCATACTGAAGTCTCTGGTATTAACAAGTGTTAAGCTGGTGCAGACTAAGCATAGTGCTGTTGTTGCAGGTTCTGTCTTCCAGCCCACACTAGTACTCCAAGTCTTGAGGTTTACAGAAACGCTGTCAGTAGCAGAGCTGAGGCCACCAGGAAATACAGTGACTGTTTTCAATGCTGTCACAGTGGAGTTAATTTTTCCTTTCTTTTTTTTTTCAGTGCTGCCACCTAGTGTAAGTGTTGGCAGAAACCCAGACAGACTTAGTCAAAGTACCGAATCTTCCTTCTTTACTCCAGGAAGGCATAATGGTTGGGAAAGAAGAGTTCTACTTTTTAATCCTGTTGTGGGAGTCAAAAAGACCATAGGAGTAAAAACAAAACTTGGAATTTTGGTGTTTTAAAAAATATTTTTAATATACACAAATAGCATTTGACCTTTTGTTTTTTTAAAGGGATTTATTATGCGTTATAACTACAAACGAGTTGCATAAAATCCTAAAATAAAATATGCATTCAAAATATAGTAGATGCTACAAATTCAGAAAATGTTGTCAAGACTACTGAATTAAGAACTACCTTCTTTAATAAATATGTTCGTTAAGTAGACACTTTACTGAAACAATGTTATAGAGGCCACACAGTCAGCTGATCTGAAGTCTTAAGTTTTTTTCAAAATTTCAGCATTTTGTTTATGGGTAGATCATAAATAATGATTGCAAAATATTCATTATTTCAGAACTTCTACTTGAAAATAAATTATTAGCATCTTAAGACACTTTTTAGACATTTTAAACTTATTTCTTCTAAGAATTAGCTGAAGTGAATATACTTAGATGATAAACATGTACAAGTATGTGTATACACTCATATATGCATGTGCACAAATTTATATGCAAACAGATGCATGTATATATACTCATACACATTCACAGATATACATATATACACACACACATATATGTACATATATACGGAAACACAGTCAGCATAGTGGTTAAATGCTATGACTGCTAACCAAATGGTTGGCAGTTCAAATCCACCATGTGTTCCTTGGAAACTCTATGGGGCAGTTCTTCTTTGTCCTACAGGGTTGCTGTAAGTTGGAACCAACTTAACAGCAATGGGTTTGTTTTCTTGGTTAATGTATTTGTGTGTGTGTATATGTACACAAACACAGTGCCATGAAACCTAACATTGATTCCACCTTGTGGCAACCCTATGTGTTACAGAGTACAAATGTTTGTTTTATGGTTACCATGAGTCTGACTTGACTGTAAATAATGAAAATAACTTTTAAGGAAGTAATTTGTGAGGCCTTTTCCCCACAGTGCTGCTAGGTGTGTTTGAATCTCTAATCTTTAAATAAACAGTTGAGCACAAACTGTTTTCACCACCCTAGGACTATATATGACTTTATAGCCCTCAAGCATCATCAGCAACCAAGTCAGAATGATCATCGTCTTAAGCATGCTCTTCAACCCAAATCCACTGCTGTCAAGTCTATTCCAACTCATAGCATCCCTATAGGTAGAGTAAAACCGCCTTATAGAGTTTCCAAGGGGCGCCTGGTGGATTTGAACTACTGACCTTCTGGTTAACAACTGTAGCACTTAACCACTATACCACCAGGGTTTCAGTTGCTTAGCTTCAGTGTGCACATAGGTATACGTGTTCCCAAAAATGAAAAACAGGAATGATGGAAGGAAACATTACCCTCCTCTTGTATGTGCTCTTCAAGTGCATCAGCACATACAGGTGTCTGACCAGTGGGAGCCTTCATTTACCCATTTCAGAGATGGAACCCCACATTAGGGTGTCTTTTAATCTCGAATTTCACTTAGAAAATCTTATAAACTGGAAGTTAACTCTAAGAATTTTACCTTGTTTTCCAAGCACTCAGTGCAGTATTTAATTCTTTACTTAAAACATTCACTCTCAGAAACTGTTCCACATGACAATCCAAGGTCTTAATATGTGTAATGTGCTCAGCTGAGTACTGTTTGAAGATCCTTTTATTTAAGCCTCACAACAATACTGCAAAAAAATATTATTATGCCCATTTAAAAGATGAAGAAACTGAGCTAAGAAAAGCTCATGTAGCCAAGTTCTCACACCTAGGGATGAATCTAGGATTTAAACTAAATCTTCTGAATCTCTGAAGTTATCTGTAATTACATTTGTATTCCAAAACTGAATGGGACTCTAAGGCTGTATATATCCGTTCAGCTGCTAACAATTTGCCCTCCCTGTAGTTGGTGAGAGTGTAAAGGCAAAAAGTGTCGTGAATGAGGACTTGCTGTCCCAAACTATCATCTTCCAGTGTGAAACAGTCCAGTCTAGATTTCTTTCTCTTGAATATTGTGGTAAGCAGAACAATGGCCATCCCCCTATGGAAGTCCATACAGTAATCGCTGGAACTGTGAATACATTACACGGCAAAGGGGAATTAAGAGTGCCAGCTCCCCCCGCACCCACACACCCACTCATTGCCATCTAGTCAATTCCGACTCACCCCGAACCTACAGGAGAGTAGAACTGCCTTTTAGGGTTTCCGAGGAGCACCTGGTGGGTCTAAACTGTTGACCTTTGGTTACCAGACGTAACACTTAACCACTACGCCACCAGGGTTTCCTAGCTAGTTGACTTTAAAATAGGTACATTATCCTGTATTGCCTTGGCTATCCTGTATTATTCCGGTCTATTATGAAGGGTCCTTAAAAACAGAAGAAAGAGGCAAAGAAAAAAGAAAACCAGCGGTATGACAGAGTGAGAAAGCTTCAGACCACTACTGCTGGCTTGGGGATAAACAAAGAGGTTGCAAGCCATGAAGGCAGGAATCCTCTAGAAGCTGAAAACCAAGAGATCGTACTCTCCTGCAGAGCTTTCAGCAGGGACCATTCTGCTGACATTGATTTTAGCCCTTGTCACCTATTTTGGACTTCTGATATGCAGGAATGAAAGAAAATAAATGCGTATTACTGTAACTACTAACTTCACAGTAATTTGTTGCGGTGGCTATTAAAGGCTAATAATGTGCTAATAGGTGTCTTACATGCCTTAGAATGTTACGTTATAACGGAGATCACACTGCCCTTTTCCTTTCCATTTTACACAGAGGCGTTCAGCATCACCTTACCTACTGGATGGCCTTCTTCCAGCCCCACAAGTCAAACACATGTGCCAACACCATGGTCACCTACCACAAGCTTACTAGGAAAGCTACCTTCAGTGGAACAGAAATCGTTTTCTTTGTTGTTGATGCTGTTACATGCCATCAAGTCAGTTGACTCATGGCCATCCTGTACAGTGTACAACTGCTCCATAGGGTCTTCTTGGCTGTAATCTTCACGGGAACGGTTCACCATGTCTTTCTTAAGCGGAGCTGCAGCGTGGATCAGCAGCCCAGTGTTAAAGCAGGATTCCTTAACGAAAACATAATTAAAGGCAAATCTTTTAGTTATTTCTGCTTAAGATCTTCCCTAAAATTTGTGCCTGATTTGTTCATGACAACAGGGACGCGGCTTCATTAGAGGATGTAGAACAGGGACATGTATTTTTTGCTTGTGATTTCAACTACTGGACATTTGGAGTCTTATTAACGTGTTTCCATGGAATCAATTACCAGCTCATAGCTACTCTACAGGACAGAGTAGAACTATTCCATACTGCTTCCAAGAAGCGCCTGCTGGATTTGGACCGCCAACCTTTCGGTTAGCAGCTGTAGCATTTAACTACTATACCACCAGGGTTTCTGAAGTCTTACTAGTGGCGACTAATACTTTCACCACTTCTCTGATACATAAAAAGATGATCAGGTGGGATACATTATGTAGGAGAGGTGTATAGAGGAGTGTAGGTACATATGCAAAGACAGGGGCCAGAAACTGATGTGGATTTTGACAGGGTCGAGATTTTTTGAAAAGAAAAATATAAATAACATGGTATCGTTGTTCATGAATTACTTTTCCACTAGATGGCAGTCTAGGGTAAGCAAAAAGAAAATCTCTTCCTTCTCATGCTCAGGCTTGCTTTTCTGATAGTAAATGAATGCTTTTTTGGACCCCTCCATGGAAACTCTATGGGGCAGTCTACTCTGACCTCTAGGGTCGCTATGAGTAGGATTTACTCTATGGCAGTGGGTGGGCTAGGTCGTTATGAGTTGGACCTGATTCAACGGCAGCGGTTTTGTTTTTTGTTTTTTGTTTTTTTGGACCTCGTGAAGTTCCAGTGTTTGAGGAGGAAGAAGAAGAAAATCAGTCAAAAGGCAGTCAGCATAGAGCAAGTCTGGCTACAGTTCAGTGCAGTGGAATCACAGAAAAAACACGATTTTGTAGGATTTACCTCCTATAATTACTAGCTGTGAAATTCTGGCAAATTGTTTAATGTTTCAAGCCTTCGGTTTCCACACTTGTATAGTGGGTGTGACTATTAATATTTACCTGGAAACACTGGTGGCGGATAATGGTTAAGTGCTATGGCTGCTAACCAAAAGGTCGGCAGTTCAAGTCCACCAGCTGCTCCTTGAAAACTCTGTGGGGTGGTTCTGTTCTGTCCTATAGGGTTATTATGAATTGAAATCTCTAGACAGCAGTAGGTTTGGTTTTTGCTTTTTTTTTTCCATAGGGTTATTATACAGACAAAACAAAGTAACATAGAAAAGTGTTTTGGCATATAATAGTCAATTATTAATAGTTCTTCATCTCTGCTTAAGTGGAAAATGGAGGCCTGGTGATGCAGTGGTTAAGTGCTTGGCTGCTAACCAAAAAGTTCACAATTTGAATCCACTAGGTTCCCCTTGGAAATCCTATAGGGCTGTTCTACTCTGTCTTATAGGGTTGCTATGAGTTAGAACTGACTCAGTAACAACAAGTTAGAGGTTTTTTGTGTTTGCTTGTTTTTTAAAGGAGAAAAATAGAATTAAAATTTTGGATCTTAAGGTCATATAATTTTCAGGTATAGTGTCAATGAGATAAAGGAACTTGAAAAGCAGCAACAGATTATTTACTCTTTACCCTTCTTTGCTTTGACTAAAATGTTCCACAAACCAAAGCCTTAATCTTCTCTCCATGCCCTCCAGTGTGCATACTTTATAACCCATTTCTACCCACAGCTGAAGTTCCTCTCCTGTGAGAATGAATGGCAACTTCCTCCCAGTGAATGCCAATCCTGTGCTAGCACGTACTCTCCTGCTGTAGGCAGGAAGTCACAGTGGGGGCCAGAGACTGGTTGCTATTTCTTCTGTCCTGCACCAAAGCTCTGGTGATGTAACCGTTAAGCGCATGGCTGCTAATGGAAAAGTTGACAATTCAAACCCACTCCGCAACTCTGTGGGACCAAAGACCTGGTGATCTGCTTCAATAAAGATTACAGCCCCAAATGCCCTATGGGCCAGTTTGAACTCTGTCACATGTGGTTGCTTTCAGAGTCAACTTGCCGACACCCGACAACACAGCGGCAGTAGCAACCCTAAGTAGCAGAATTTGTTAGATAAAAGGAAAATCCAAGCCTCCAAATATACTTTCACTGTTACTAGAAATTCCATCTTTAGCAATTTTTTTCCTTTGGTTTGAGTTGCAACCTCTTTAAATAAGGTACTTAACATGTCTTGAGAGGTGTTCTATTTCAGAGAATGAATTTTACATGGCACCTTCTCTCTAGATGCATAGTGTAAGTCTACAATAAAACACCAAATACTTGGAAGGATGGGATCCCATGGGAAGTGGCCTTAGAAGATCAGCTTCGTCTACAGAGCACTTTGCCTGGCATTTGGTCCAATGGCACTTTATTATTTCAGTGGTGCTCAGTATGAGAAGCCAAGATTTGGAGAAGCCCTAAACAATATAGTTCTAAGATCTAGCTAAGGGCATTGTTCCAGCTGCTATATCAAGTGGATTCCAACTTATAGCCACCTCACATACGCAGGATATAACTGCGCTTTGTAGGGTTTTCAAGGCTGTGATCTTTCAGAAGGCTATCTCTATGCCTTTCTTTCAAGGCGCCTCTGAGTAGACCCAAAGGTTTAACTTTTTGTTTAGCAGCTGTGAACTTCAAACTGTCCTAATTTCAGTATGTCTCCTACCATGGGATGAGTAGTACGTGGGGCCAATAGAAAATGTTTACAGAGCTAGCATATTTTCCCCCCAAACCATGGTGTACCATTCCCAGAATCTCAGAATTCCTTATCCAAATGGTCTCTAAGACCTTTTCTGGGGCCCATACAGCTCACTTCTCTAGGTCTGCCTCCCCAGGGCGTATCACACTCCCACTTGGCACACCACTAGCCCCAAGGGTGCTGAATAAGAGGTGTCCCACCCAGTGCAGGTGGAGTCAAAAATAAAGAGAAGAGGCTCAATGGAGAATCAGGGAGGGTTTCTTTCGGTACCACTACATTCCAGCTGAAGAGTTTAATAATTTTTAACACAAATACAGCCTTTCTAGTCTTTATAAAGGTGTATTTCTAAAGACAGAAAGACTGAAGGCATTTCATCTGACCATTTGCTAGCTTTATGCATAACTTAAATATGACAAATACATGGACTTTTATCTGTACCCTTTCAGCAAACCTGGATGGCTGTGATTCTGAAGGACAAGTGGTGTTTCTCTAAGCTTCGCTCTGTGAAGTTGGAATAGTGAGTGAACAGCAGTCCATAAGAGGCAGAGCATAAAGCACAATCACAGTGCTTGAGGTGCCCACAAGGAAAAATGCTTGAGAAGGAACCGGCAGTAAAATCCAAGCGTTTGCACCAAGTGCGGATAAGGACTACGTTGAAGAAAACAAATACAGACTCTACAGTTTCTTAGCTATCTGACTTTAGACAAGATATTTAAAGTCGTTGAAATTCACTTTCATTGCATGTAAAATTGAGATAATTAAGCCTGCTTCACAGAGGTATTATGAGAATTCAGAAAAGGGTAAGCTCACGTAATTGCTTAAGTGCTGGATGCATGCTAAGCAAAACCAAACCCATGGCCATCGAGTTGATTTTGACTCATAGTCAAACTGTAGGACAGAATTTAGAACTGCTCCATAGAGTTTCCAAGCAGCACCTGACAGATTCGAACTGCTGAACTTCTGGTTAGCAGACATAACATTTAACCACTACACCACCATGGTTTCCAAGGCATGGAATTGTTACTATCCTTCTTATGACTATTGACAATTTCTGGAGTAGAGCTGAATGTACCTTGTGATACTGCTCGGACTTGGTAGGACAGGTCTTGGGACTGGTTGCAGCACTGAAATGGACACCTTATTTGAACGCATCAGATGTATCTGGAAGTGAGCAAACTCTGTTACGCAAAACAAAGTTTTGTGTGAACATCTATCTACTATGAATGGAAATGTAATATGGAGAAAATCTAGTTGAAAACTAACTGTCTTAAGACAACAACCCTGGTGGCATAGCGGTTAAGTGCTACATCTGCTATCCCAAAGGTCAGAAGTTCAAATCTACCAGGTACTCCTTGGCAACTCTATGTGGCAGTTCTATCTGCCCTATAAGGTCACTATAAGTTGGAATCAACTTCATTTTTTTTTAAGACAACACTCTAAAAGAGGCAAATTCCCTGCCACTTTAAGTATGAGAGTCATAAGTGTAAGTATTAAATGTGATTTTCAGTTTGGGTTGGCTCAGGCTAGAAATCTTGCTGACAAGATACAGGGAAAACTGCTTTTAAAAATAGAATGTTCTGTGAGAAAATGGAATGATTATTTCAGAATGAAAACTGCATGCAGTTAATTAAAGACACAATTTGCAAATATTAGGGAGTACCTGGACAGTTACAAATTGTTACCTAAAGGTTGGAGATTTGAGGCTACCCAGAAGTGCTTCTGAAGAGAGATCTGGTAATCTACTTCTCCGAAGAAAAAAGACAGCCATCGGAAATGCTAAGGAGCACAGTTTGTCTTATACACATGGGGTCACCAGGAGTCCGAATTGACTTGAAGGAAATTGATTTATGTATAAGCCAAGCCAAGTGCCATCGTATAGCAAACCAAATTTTGTAAATAGTATACTCTGTTGAATTTCACTCTGGTTTTAAAATCTGGTGAAAATCCTTGGTCAATTATCACAATGAGAATGGCTTTTGCTTTGGATTAGCTCAGAGTTCTTTCTCCTTCTCTTGAACAGGCTTTATTAATTTCCCTTGTGGGCCGTATCCCACTGGGCCCTTCCCAGGCTGCTGGGATAATAGCTACCTTGTATTAAGTTCTTTAGTGTAGTTACAGACAATTTTCCCCCTCTGTAACTATAATCACTGAAGGTTCAGATTTTAAGTAACAAAGTCTTTAACAGGTATTTCTAAGAAGGGCTTTTTTTTTTTCCCTCTACAGTCTGCAAAAAAAAATCCTGCTGTGGGTTATTCATTGACCAGGAGTGGCAATTTTGACTGCTGTCTTTGTTCAGTACCCTTGTTCTGTCTTGGCCTCGTGCACTGCCTTTATGTTTGGCCCACAGACTCTGTGTTCTTATCAAGGCTGTAAAGGTGAGTAGGCTTTTGGAATCCACAGCAGTTTCTCCCCCTTTGCATGAAAAGAGGATGTTTGCAGTTAGGTCATAGTGAAACATTAATTTTCCATTAAGCAGAGTTATAAATATGTTTTATTTCTAGTGTCACATCATTAGCCATCCTCCCTGGCTAATGCATTCCACATTATATTCTTTTCATTATTTACCTTGGTGGTGTGGTAGTTAGGTGCCACATCTGCTAACCAAAAGGTCACCAGGTCAAATCTACCATAGACTCCTTGGAAACTCTATGGGTCAGTCCTACTCTGTCCTATAGGGTCACTACGAGTTACAATTGACTTGACAGCAGTGGGCAGAGGGTTTAGCCATTTTTTTGGAATCTTTGGGTGGTGCAAATAATTAATACACTTGACTGCTAACGGAATGATTAGAGGTTTGAGTCAACCTAGAGGCATCTCAAAAGAAAGTCTTGTTGCTCTACTTCCAAAGAATCAATAACTGAAAGCCCAGTGGAGCACATTCCTATTCTGACACACATGGATGTATTTGTCATGAATCACAGTTTCCTGTGGCAACCAAGAAAGCACACATGGGGGAAAAAAAAGAGAACATAAAGACAGACACAATATCACATAGCAACTGGCTGTTTCAAGTCTACTTTGAGACACCATCCCTTCTTGGAAGTTTATCAGTAACTTGAACAAAGACGGATAATGTCTTGGATAGTACAATCCAACACAGAATCAGAAGACAAAAACCTCTTTACAGGTTTGGAACTACAAGCAGAAAACAATGTTAAGTGTAGTAAGGATGAATGCAGACTTTTGTCATTGGAAAACCTATCATGCAGTGCAGGGTGGGGAGGCGAGCCTGAATAGCTAGGTGTTACAGAAGGCTCAGTGTCCAGACTGCCATCAGATACTGGTGTGGCTTTGGAGTCACTGCATGCTCTCACATTTGCCTTCCTGCCCAGCCTCGGATCCAGTGATATTTTCTCCTAACTTGCTTCCAAAATACAGTCAATGGGGAGGCCAATTTCAGCTCAATAACACGAATTTTTCTAACAATGGAGCTGTCCAAAAAGAGAATGAACCTCTTCCAGTAACAGGTAGTCTCCTAGGTAATACAGGGGTTCCAGCAAGGCTCAATAACCTTTTGTAAGGTAATTGGAAAGGGGATCGAAGCAGTACAACTAATAGGTTGTGGAATAAAAAAAGACTTAAGTTCAAAGGCTTACTCTAAATAGATGCATTATTTTTGGCAGAGTGGTGGTTTCTGAAGCTAGATGGCCTGGTTTGCAACCCAGGTCTGCTGTGTGACATTGAACCTGTTGTTAAATGTTGCCTGGCCTCAACTACCTCATCTACAAAATGTGGACAATGATAGTACCTTTATTCCTCACCAGTACTATTCTTAGCATCACGTGAGGATTAAAAATTCAATATACCCCAAACTTTTGGAACTGTATCTGGCATGTAGTAAGCACTTGATAAATGTTAACAATCTCATTATATAACTGCCTGAACTACATTTCTTCCTCAGTAAAAGTAAAGATGTCTACTTTGCAGGCTTTCTTTGAAAGTGAAATGAAGTGAAATATATACAGTGTTTAGCATGGCACTAGACCCACTGAACAGCTATGATGTGTGATTTTGATGAAATATTTTGAGCAACCTAATATCTAAGATATCTTCTAAACCTTAAATTTTATGACTGAGTGACTCTCCAATGGCCCAGTGTCATGGATTTTCTAGCATTCTCTGGAGGCAGATGCCTGAGACTTGTGCCTGGAAACAAAACATTTACTTCAACTTAATACATTAATATTGGAGAGGGATATGGTGGGAGACAGACAGTGAAAGACAAAGAGAACAAGACAGGGAGAGAGAACAAGAACTTGAAGCTTATAAATCTCACTCCCATTATTCCATGAAACAATGTGTAGGTAATGAGGCACCGAGAGAGAGAAAGAATATAGCGTTGTCATAAACTTTCTGAAATGCAACAGATTTGTTCCTTTTCATTTTCACTTATTTTTTATTTATTTATTGTGTTTGAGTGAAAGTGTCCAATCCAGTTTAAATTTGTGTGCCCGTCTACATGCAGCTCCCACTGCTCTCCTTGCTTGGTAACAGCGCACTCCTCCTTTCTGTTCTATACATGTCATATCCTCTTAACAATCTCCTGTCCCCTCTTCTCCACCCTCTCCACTCCCCTCTAGTAATATGCCAGTTGGACAACATCCTATAGATGCATAGAACCAAGTGCATACATGATATGATCACTCTGTGTCACTGAGTCCAATCTATTCCTGTCCAAGGAGTTGATCTCAGCAATGATTTATGGACAGGGGCAGTGTCAGGTCTAGGGGCCATGCTCCCAGGGGAACCCCCAGGCCTTCAGACCATCAGTTGTGGTCTTTTAGTGGAGTTCTCAGGGTGCACCCCTTTTTATTCTGATGTTGCCATTGAGACACAGCTTTGTGAGTCCCATCACAGCTGTCACTGGTGGTGGCCAGCCATCACCTGGTTCTTCTGGTCACACGTTGATGTAGTTACCCATTCACATGGGTCTTTCTGTCTTTCAGGTTCTCTTTCCTGTGTGTCTTTTTGGTCTTTGGTGATCATCTGTTCCAGCTGAGTTGGGACCAAGTGGTGTATCTCAGATGACAGCTTGCTAGATTTTAAGACCTTAGCTGCCACTCACCAACATGGGGTGCAGAAGATTCTCTTAGCAATAGGCTGTTAATGCCAACTGGCCTTGATGTCCCCTGAGAGCATGGTCCCCAGACCCCCACCCCAGCTACTCTGTCCTTGCAATATTGGGTTAAGATTGGAAGACTATTCAAGTTATGTTGAAGTCCAGTTAAATTGATCTTCTTTCTAATGTGTGCTGTCACTGAATTTACCCAACCAAATTTCTATCAACTATCTAATCTATAACCAGTCTCCTGCCTCCCTTCCTCTCTCCCCTCCCATGCAGTGGTCAGAGTCTTTTCTTCTATACATGAGTCTGTTTTTAAGTCCTTTGGTAGAGGTCTCATACAATATTTGTCCTTGTGTCATTGACTAATTTCACTCGACATAATGTCTTCTAATTGAAAGAAGGTTATGAGATGCCTCCTAAAATCATCATTGTTCTTTATAATTGCATAGTGTTCCATTGAGTATATATACCATAGTTTATTTATCCATTCCTTTGTTGTTGGGCATCTGGGTTGATTCCATCTTTTTGTTATTGTGAACTGTGCTGAAATAAACTTGTATGTGCATGTATCTGTGTGACTGCTCTTGCTTCTGTAGGACATATTCCATGCAGTGAGATTACTGGGTCAAATGGTATATCTATTTCCAGCTTTTTAAGGAAGCGCCAGATTGCTTTCCAAAGAGGTTGTACCATTTGGCAATCCCACCAGCAATGTAGGAGAGTTCCAATTTCTCCACAGCCTCTTCAGCATTTGTTGTTTTGTGTTTTTTGGATCATAGACAACCTTGTTGGGGTGAGATGATGTCTCATTGTGGTTTTGACTTGAATTTCTTTAATAGCTAATGATTGTGAGCATTTCCACATGTGTATTTTGGCTGCCTGAATCTTCTCTTTAGAGAAGTGTCTGTCCATCTCCTTCACCCATCACTTAATTGGATTATTTATCCTTTTCTTGTTGATATTTTGTAGTACCTTGTAGATTATGGAGCTCAGACATTGGTCTGACATATAGTTGCCAAATATTTTTTCCTATTCTGTAGGTGGTCTTTTAATTCTTTTGATAAAATCTTTAGATGAGTAAAATTGTTCAATTCTTAGTAGTTTCCATTTATCTAATTTCTATTCTGTTGGTTGTGCTCTGTTTGTCAGACTTTGAAGTCTGTCTATGTTGTGTATTAAAACTTCCATTGTTGATCTTATATTTTTCTTGGACGAGCTTTATCATTTTAGATTCGATGTTTAGGTCTTTTATCCAATTTGTGTTGTTTTTTGAACAAGATGTGAGATGTGGGTCTTATTTCAATTTATTGCAGATGGATATCAAATTTTGCCTCCGTCATTTGCTAAAGAGACTCTTTTTACCCCAGTTTAAACATCTTGGGGCCTTTGTGAAATACGAACTGTTCATAGGACCGTCAGTGCAGGTCTTCTAGTAAAGTTCATAGGCTGCATCCCTCTATTTGTCATGTTGCCTCCCGGACTCTACACTGTGTCCCCCATCATGGCTGTCTTTGGTGGTGGCTGGGCACCGTATGGTTTTCCTGGTTTCATGTTGATACAGTCTCCCATTTGTATGGGTCCTTCTGTCTCCCGAGCTATTTTCTCCTCATGTCTTTGATGTTCTACACGATCATCTGTTCCTGATGAGTTTGGACTATTTGGTGTACCTCATGTAGCAGCTTTCTAGATTTGAAGATCCCAAGCACCACTCACTAATATATAGTGCAGAAAACTCTCTTAGCAATAGACTAGTTATGTCCCCCAAATATTCTTATTGCATTTTTATTGGGATTGAAAAACATGCATTTTTTTTCAGATTAGAGGACAGATACTGATCTCAAAAACCTTCCTTAATTATTCAGCTGCATTTTTTTTAAATTGTGAATTCCTTCTCTTTTAATCACCTACACTGCAATGTCAGTATTAGAACACATGTGAATTGTTTTTCTCTGTGAATAATCTTTTAAAATTTTATTTTTAAACATTGTGGCTTCAGAGGTATTTCTAACAGGTATCTTTTAATTTATCTCTACTATTCCAAAATTTAAATGTTAAAATAGAGCTGCCTATTCTCATAGTTCCCCAACTCTTATGAATGAGACTTGAGTTCTGCCTTCAACTGCTATTATTTTAGTTTTCTAGTTGGCAACTCATTTGTTTCTATTTAGTGAACACTAAACTTACTTGCAATAGAGTACTTTCTACCACCAAGTAAGAAGAGCTGGGAGCAGGGTGTGTCTTAGAACCCATGTCCCTGGGTTGCAAAGCTCCAAAACTTGGGGAAGATTGACAATAATGACCTTTCCCCAGCACTGAACTCCCCTGGAGTTCATACCTTAAATTTGGGTTTCTAGCCTCCTAGACTGTTGGAGAATACATTTGTTTCTCTTTGTAAAGCCATCACTTATGATGTTTCTGTTATAGCTACATTGGATAAGACAAACAAGAAGTGAGAAACGCATCTAACCAGATCAATGAGTAATAGCAGATGCAGTTGGCTATTTGGAACTAGCAATATCGTGGTTCATAGAAGATCTCTTAGACTGATGGGGCACTCCTGAATTTTAGGCAGTGTTTCTGAAGGGAAAGAGTACATGCTGACTCCACACTTGCCCACTCTGTGACAGTGGGAAGAATAACTTCCCAGAGCCTTAGTTTCTTCTTTTATCAGTAAAAAAACAGATGCAGTGAGTTGATTCTGTCTCGTGACATCTCCATGTATATCAGAGTAGAACTGTGCTTCATGGGTTTTGAGGGGCTCACTTTCCAAAAGTAGACCACCATGTCTTCTAAGGTGCCTCACAGCTCCAAGGACTAAACATTTGCATGACCTTTGCACAGAATGAGCCACCCTCTGAAGAAATCTGTCTCTTTATATTGGCCATGGACTGTGGGAGACAAGCACATGAAGATGAAGGAAGTGTCTCTTTCAATCCTTATTGGCCATGCCTACCATGGAAATTGAAGGAATAATTTCCCTAGTACTTATGGTTGGAGATGGTGAAGAGGTTTGGGTCCTTAAAGCAGCATTAGAGCCAGAGCTTAGTGTAGCTCAGTGGTAGTCCAATTACATTAGATCAAGTTTTTAAGATATCCAAAAGGAAAACACACATATAGCAAGTGGAAGCCAAACTACGCTTGGTTATTGTTGGAGTTCCCAGAAAGTTGCCAAAAGAGAGCTGTCATAATCTGGGATGTACCATGTGCAGAATACATTTGGTCAAGTAAGACTTCTCTTTGAATCTATAACATAATCCAACCAAGATAGACAGGTGAAACCAGACAGAAAGAGAGCAAGTGAGCCAGTGCTTGCTCACAGCACCTACCCTCAGCCAAGTTGCGCAGGAGCTTTGACATTAGCCACACCTGGCTTCCAGGTGCGATGTGGAGAGAGAATCTAAATAGTGCGGGCATAGATGGCCAAACCCAAGTAAGATGACCACGCTAGCCTCGGTGTGTTTTCCGTAGACAACAGCAATCAGTCCATTATCTTCCTTGACTCTAAAACAAAGAATGATTTCAGCTCGTTGGCAGCAAATTTGCTTTCTCATGTAATCACCACATTGGCTATCGAGGACGCACTGTTATTCCATGTTACAGATAAGCTAATAACCTCTAAATTTAGCTAATTTTCCCCAGAGTATCTAGTTAGAAAGGCAGCACCTAGGTAATAATAATGGTAGGTAACCTGTGGTAGGATTCTTGGTGGAATAAGCAGTTTGCTAACTTAAAGGTTGGTGTTTGGACTGACCCAGAGACTCTGATGAAGAAAGGCCAGGTGATCTGTTTCTGTAAACCCTGCAGTCGATAAACTTCTATGGAGCAGCTCCACTCCGTGACACTTGGATTCACTATGAGTCAGAAGTGACTCAACAGCGAGAAGTTCAGTTTTCTGGCATTAGCATCGGTCTTAAGTACTTTAACTATGTCAGGTTGAGGTAAGTGCCTTTATGAACGTTCCCACTTCACAGATGAGGCATTTGAGGCCTAGTGACATCACAGAGCTTTAAAGAGGTGAGGATGCAATTCAAATTAAGGTACTCAGGCTCCAGAACGTGAACTACTCACCATGTGCTGTTCTGTCCTCCAAGATTTCAAACTGTGACTTTCCGTTTCCACAGACAAACCCCTTCAACTCATTCCACCACCTTGACCTAGATATACAGCCAGATTCCACTTGCCTAAAGACAGAGAAGACCACTCTGTCCAAATGACAGTAGGGGAAGTAAAAAAGGAAAGACTGACTTGAAGGGAAAACGGTGGATTCTGCCTTAGAAACGCACATGAAGATTTGTGAGCGTGCTTGGGAGGAAGAAACCTTCATGGCTTTGCCCTAGAAATGGGGATTTAAGAGTCAGCCACAGGAGGTAATAGTTGAAGCCATGAGACAGGATCTGCTTGTGCATAATTAGGTAATTAAAATAATGATATCTTAGAGTCATTAAGTACTTTATAATTTTCCAAACGCTGTTACATACATTATTATACTTAATCACCTACAATATTTTTAAATTTATATGATAGTGAACACGCTGCATAGTACAAGAGTGTTTGAATGTGAGCTATTCATATTCCAAACATAAATGAGATGACACAGGAAGGCAAGGAAGCTCATTTTTTTTAATCCTACAGTGTCCCAAGAACTGTGCAAGATGTTTATGCTATTATCTCTTTCAATACAACAATAATTTAATGAGAGGAAATTATGTCCTTACGTTCACATAAGGAAACTGAGACTCAGAGGCTTTATGTGTCTTGCTGAAGGTCGTACAATTAGCAAGTATCAGCCAGGTTCCCCCAGGCTGGTTTGACTATGGAGCTCATTCCCTTACACAACAAGAGATGTCTTTTAGTGAATGTTATTAGCTCTTTATGTGTTATCCAGCTGACAAGACTACCCAAGCACATATGTCTAGTCTTGGTTCTTAAGACTATTCATTATTAAGTTCTATTCTTTCTGGATCCACATTATGCACACATTCATGTAAAACAAAGACAGCGAAGATGACGAAACCTGTGACCAAACACCCCTGTGACTCTCAAACTCCCATCTCTTACTTTGAACCCAACTTTAGTTGCAACTACCATCTACACGAACAACCTGTGCTCTAGAGTCAGTCTATGTCCCTGTCATTGCTACTGTCTCTCATCTTCAAAAGATGTGCTGAATCAGCAATTAGAATAGAGAAGGGCTGAAAGACAGTCAGGTCTCAGGGCCAATTATCGGAACTGACTCCGAGACCTGACTCTCCTTTAGCTCTCTATTTTTCCACCTGTGTTCCAGGGTTATCATTAACCCTTAGAATGATTGATTTGGACCTTGATGTGTGCTGTGTTTCTTCTAAGCTCAGTCCCCAGTTGACAAAGCTTGATTCTTGACCACCTTGCTGAGAGCCTTAGGAGGGCAGGAATAATCAAATATTCATAAAAGCATACTAGATCCATGCAGACAAAGCACAACAGGCTGGATAGAATAAATGTCTTTATTGGATTCAGTCATCCTTTAGCCAGATCTTTTCTAGTGAGTTTCCTAGTTACACAGTGAAACCAGTTCTTCAAGTATCTGAAATGTGGTGTCCCAGGTGGGTGGGTGGGGCATCAATGAGCAGTGGTTAAGCCTTGTGTTGAGGTTCTGTACCCCTTTTTTGCTCACGAACTATGTATTTTAATACATTTGAGCATCAGAATCTCTTATTAAGAAACTGAAGAAATAATACGTATCCAAGGGTCTCATGAATTGACAAATATGAAACATTGTTTCCCTAGCAAGCACTTAGTGAAGCTGTCGATGTTATTATTAAGCACTTTTTATTCCATAGAAGAAGAGGCATGAGACATTTAATGGTGTGTCAGTTTCTTCAAAATGTTACTATGGTTGCCTGGGGAACTAAGAATGATAGATACCAGGGGTTCCCAAGATTTGCTGTTTATTGTAATCACCCAGGAACTTTGCAAAATCCCTATCACAGTTTAATCAGAAGTCTGGGCATGGAACCAGGGATTTTTGATTTTCAAAGTCCTCAGGTGATTCCAACATGTAGCAAAGCTTGAAAACTATATAGACAGCCACCAGTTGCTATTGAGTTGGTTTTGACTCCTGACATCTGTGCTCCTAAAATTTTCAGTCACTGATTTTTCAGGAGCAAGTCTCCAGACTTTTCTTCCAAGAGGCCTCTGGGTGGATTCCAACTGCTAAACCTTCACTTGGCAGCTGAGCAAATAAGCCATTTATATCACCTTGGGACTTCAGTGTATACTGAGTTATTTTCAATCTGTCCTCTCTTTTTGCAAGAAACTTCTACCAAAAGGACCCAGGTGCCTCCGCTGCTATCCCCACTCCTACTTTAAAGTCACCAGAGAAGGGTGGTAACTCAAGCTCACCTGCTCTGTCTTGACTTCTTCTCCTGGGTATGTGGACTTCCATGATTAGAAACCTTTCCGAGCACCTCTTCAGTACACAGCAAAGCTAGAAGAATAGGGTATGTTAAAGAGAAAAAGAGGATGACGAGGCCATGGAAGCTGCAATTTCAGCAGAGTAGGAAATGAGGACATTAGGCTTCAGAGCTCCAAGCTTATAAGAGCAGTGATTCAACCTTCGGTCAGTGCTTCTCTGGAGTCAGATCCCCTTTAATGCACCAAGATCATCACATTTTCCGTGTTGTACCTGCTAATTGACCAGTGTAAAAGAAGATGAAAGGAATACAGAGTCACTATACCAAAAAAGTATCGGTTGACATTTAACCATTTTCAGGAAGTAGCAAACATTCATGAATCGATGGTACTGAAGGAAGAAGTCCAACTGGCACTGAAGGCATTGGCTAAAAACAAGCCTCCAGATATTGACAGAATACAAATCAAGATGTTTCAAAAAAATAGATACAGCTCTAGAAGTTCTTACCTATCCATGCCAAGAAATTTGGAAGACAGCTACCTGGCCATTCAGCTGGAAGAGATCCAGATTTATGCCAATCCCTGCCCCCCAAAAATATGATCCAAGTGAATGCAGAAATTACTGAAAATACCATTAATATCACAAACAAGCAAAATTTTGCTGAAGGTCATTCAATATCACCTGCAGTAGTATATCAAAAGGAAACTGCCAGAAATCAAGCTGGACTTAGAAAAGGACATTGCTGATATCAGATGGATCCTAGCTGAAAGCAGAGCATACCAACAATATTTTTACCTATATTTCATTGACTATGCTAAGGTATTTGACTGTGTGGATCATAAGAAATTACAGACAACATTGCAGAGAATGGGAATTCTGGGGCATTTAATTGTGCTATGAAGAAGCTGTACAGGGGTCAAGAGGCAGTCACTGGAATATAACAAGGGGATGCTGCACGGTTTGAAGTAAAGAAAGGTATACATCAAGGTTGTATACTTTTTCCATACCTATTTTAATCTGAGAAGGTAGGCTATATGAAGAAGAAAACAGCACATAGAATGAAGGAAGACTCATTATACAGATAACACAATTCTGCTTGTTGAAAGTGAAGAGAACTGAAAGCACTTATTGGTGAAAACCAAAGACCAGATCCTCCAGTATGGATTATACCTCAACATAAAGAAAATAAAAATCCTCACAACAGGACCAATAAAGAATATCATGATGAAGAGAGCAAACAATTAAGTTATCAGAGATTTCATTTTACATGAGTCCACAATCAACACCCATGCAGGCAGCAGTCAAGAAATCAAGACACATTGCAACGGGCAGGTTTACTGCAAAAGATCACTTTATAATGTTAAAAAGCAAAGATATCATCTTAAGGTTCTCCTGACCGAAGCCATGGGGCTTTCAATCATCTTCATATGCATGTGAGAGATGGACAATGAACAACAAAGAACAAAGAAGAAATGACACCTTTCAGTTGTGGTGTCTTGCCATCTGCAAGAAAATGTGCCAAAAGGAAACTGGCACATAGTTAAAGAAAACCCTACCGAAGCAGTAGTCCTGGCCCTGAAGTCCCCGTTTCACTTTCCAAATTCTGACAGCCCCAGACCACAGACCTGTGTGCTGATGTCATAGTAGATCTGAGCCACCTTTTTGTACTTTAATTCCTAATTCACTGAAAAATTTGTCTTGGAAAAATTACAACTATAAAACTGCCTACAAGCAAGGATGGTGACACTATGTCTCACATACTTTGGCCATCTTATCTGGAGGGATCAGTCCCTGGAGAAGGACATCATACCTGGTAAAGTAGAGGTAGGCAAAAAAAGAAGACATTCAATAAGATGAAATGACAAGCATCTGCAGCAATGGGCTCAAATGTAACAGTGACTGTTGAGCATGTCCCAGAACTGGGCAGTGCTTCATTCTGTAGTACATAGGGTTGCTGTGAGTCAGAACCTACTTGACACCACCTAACAACAACAATTAACTAACATAGAATTCCTTCTAGGAAAAATGCGAAGCTTTACAAACAAAGTCTACAAACAGTGCCCCTTCCAAAGGTATTAATAAGTAGGAGAGATTAAAGGCGCCAGAGAGGGCAATCCTGTGGGGACAGAAGATTTGTGAGTATTGTTTATAATCTTTCCTTTGCAGGAATACGAGTAGCTGCCTCTCTGCCTTTTGGTAGAATCAAAGCTAAATTATCTGTATACTATGAAGCAAACCATGTTGCAAAGGCCTGACTCATAACCAAAGAGGTTCTTGTACTTGACGTGGGCTCTTCTTGTTTAACACCGACTCAGACCCATTTCTTTTCCAGTGTCTTCTCTCGTCCTTTGGAACCCTGGTGGCCAAGTGGTTAAGAGCTCTTCTGCAAAACAAAAGGTTGGCAGTTTGAATACATCAGCCTCTCCTTGAAAACCCTATGGGACACTTCTGCTCTGTCCTGTAGGGTCACCATTCATTGGAATTAACTTGAAAATAATGGTTTTTAAATATTTTTTCTCTTTTCATTTTCTCTTGTCTGTGTTACCAAATGTGTGGGCTTGCTTAGCTCATCTGCCACCTGCAAGAGAATGTGCCAAAATGAAACTGGTGCATAGTTAAAGAAAACCCTACCGAAGCAGTAGTCCTGGCCTTGAAGTCCTTATTTCACTTTCCAAATTCTGACAGCCCCAGACCACAGACCTGTGTGCTGACATCATAGTAGATCTGAGCCACTTTTTTGTACTTTAATTCCCAATTTACTGAAATTTGGTTTTAGGATTCTATGCTGTGTTAGGAGCCATCGAGTCAGTTCCAACTCACAGCGACCCTGAAAAACAGAATAAAACAGTGCTCTGTCTCGAGCCATGTCCAGAATCGATTTTCTGCCTAAGCCCATTGTTGTGGCCACTGTGTCAATCCACCTCATCGAGGGTCTTTCTCTTTTTTGTTGACCCTCCACTCGATCAAACATGATGTCTTTATCCAGGGACTGATCCACCCTGATAACATGTCCAAAGTATGTGAGATGCAGTCCCACCATCTTCACTTCCAAGGAGCACTCTGGTTGTACTTCTTCCAGTACAGGTCTGTTCTTTTCTCAGTCCATGGTACATTCAACACTGTTCTCTAACACTATAATTCAAAGGCATCAATTCTTCTTCTGTCTTCTTTGTTCATTGTCCAGCTTTTGCATGCATATGATGTGATTGAAAATACAATGGCTTGGCGGGGATAATTTAGTCTTCAAGGTGACATCTTTACTTTTCAATACTTTAAAGAGATCCTTTGCAACAGATTTTCCCAATGCAATGAGTGTTTTGATTTCTTGACTGCTACTTCCATGGGTGTTGATTGTGGACCCAAGTCAAATGAAATCCTTGACAACCTCAGTTCTTTCTCCATTTATGACAATATTGCTTATAGGTCCAGTTGTGAGGGTTTTTCTTTTCTTGATGTTGAAGTGCAATCCATACCAAAGGCTGTGGTCCTTGATGTTCATCAATAAGTGTTTCAAATTTTGTTAACTTCCAGCAAGTAAGGCGGTGTCGTCTGTGTAATGCAGGTTGTTAGTGAGTCATTCTCCCAAACTGATGACTCATTCTTCTGCATATAACCCAGTTTCTCAGATTATTTGCTCAGCTAATAATTACAGATTTAAAAGGTAGGGTGAAAGGATACAACCCTGATTCACACCTTTCCTGAATTTAAACCATGCAGTGTCACCTTGTTCTGTTTGCATTACTGCCTCTTGATCCATATAGAGATGTCTTAAGAGCACAATTAGGTGTTTTGGAATTCCCATTCTCCACAACATTAGCCATAATTTAGTATGATCCACATAGTCTAATGCCTTTGCACAGACAATGAAACACAAGTAAACATCTTTCTGGTATTCTTTGCTTTCAGCCAGGATCCATCTGACATCAGCAGTGATATCCCTGGTTCCACATCCTTTTCTGAATCCACCTTGAATTTCTGGCAGTTACTTGTCAATATACTGTTGCAGTCACTTTTGAATGATTGTGAGCAAAATTTCACTTGTATGTGGTATTAATGATTCAGTTCATTAATTTCCACATTGAGTTGGATCACCTGTCTTTGGAATCGGCATAAATATGGATCTCTTTCAGTCAGTTGACCAGGTAGCTGTCCTCCAAAGTTCTAGGCATAGATGAGTGAACACTTCCAATGATGCATCTGTTTGTTGAAATATCTCAGTTTATAATTCCATTGATTCCTGGAGCCTTGTTTTTGGCCAATGCCTTACGTGTAGCTTCAACTTCTTTCAGCGCCATTGGTTCCTGATCACATGCTACTCTTCGGATGGCTGAACATCCACTAGTTCTTTCTGATATAATGATTCTGTGTATTCCTTCCATCTCCTTTTGATGTTCTCTGAGTCATTTGATAGTTTCCCTGTAGAAGCCTTCACTATTGCAACTCAAGGCTTGAATTTTTTCTTCAGTTCTTTCAGTTTGAGAAATGCAACACATCTTCTGCCTTCTGGTTTTCCATCTCCAGATCTTTGCGTGTGCCGATATAATACTCTCTTTTGTCTTCTCAAGCTGCTTTTTGAAATCTACTGTCACTTTACCATTCCTTTCTTTTACGTTAGCTGCTTGATGTTAGAGAGCAAGTTTCAGAGTCTCTTCCGACAAACAATCTGGTCTTTTCTTTCTTTCCTGTTTTTTGTTTTTTTTTTTTTTTTTCTTTTTTCTTTTAATGACCTCTTGCTCTTTTCATGGATAATGTCTTTGACGTCATTCCACAGTTCATCTGGTCTTCGGCCGTTAGTGCTCACCACATCAAACCTGTTCTTGAGATGGTCTTTGAACTCAGGATGGACATATTCAAGGTCATACTTCAGCTCTTGCAGATTTGTTCTAATTTTTCCAGTTTCAGTTTGAATTTGCATGTGAGCAATTGATGATCTGTGCCACAGTCAGCCTCTGGTCTTGTTCTTACTGCTGATATGGAGCTTTTCCATTGTCTTTTTCCACAGATGTAATCGAATTGGTTCCTGTGTATTCCATCTGGTGAGTTTCATGTCTACAGTCATCATTTGTGCTGGCTAAAAAAGGTATTTGCAATCAAGAAGTTATTAGCCTTACAAAATTCTGTCATGCAATTTCCATCATTATTTCCATCACCATGGGCTTTTTTATTTCCCCAACTACTGATCCTTCTTCTTTGTTTCCAACTTTTGCATTCCAGTCACCAGTGATTATCAATGCATCCTGATTGCATGTTTGATCAATTTCAGACTGCAGAAGCTGGTAAAATTCTTCAGTCTCTTCATCTTTGGCCTTAGTGGTTGGTGCACAGATTTAAATAATAATGGCCTTCCTTGTCGGCATGTGTATATTATCCCATCACTGACAGTATTTCAGGACAGATCTTTTTTTAAAAAATTTTTTATTTAATATGACTGAGTGAAAATGTACATTTCCCGTATAAATTTACATGGCCACCTCTATGCAGCTTCCACTGCTCTCCCTGTCTGGTGACAGATCTTGAAAAGTTCTTTTTGATGATGAACACAACACCATTCCTCTTCCAGTTCATTCCCCGCGTAGTAGACCATATGATTGTCGGATTTGACTCCTGTAGGATTTTATAGCAAAGGAAATTTCTTATGTGAAGTTATCCTATCCCATAAGCCTTTGCTACATAACCAGATGGAAAATGATTCATTTAGTCATTTCTTAGCATGTTAACATCTAGTCAAAGCCATGTTCCTAAAACTGTGCAATTATAGTGAAGGATGCACTTTCCTCAGCCAGATTCACTGGGGCATCGTAGCTCTGCTATATGCTATCTAGAGAACCGGGGCATTTCTACTCTGTGCATCAGCTTCTAATGTGTAAAATACATTAGAAGTGTGTGAAGATTGTAAGATTAATATATGTCAAGTACTTAAAATAGTCTCTGGCACATCATAAGCAAGTTTTAATTATTTGCCATTATTATTCCACTGTTTTTGATAACCTTCCAATTGTCATCTTCCTTGGGAACAATTTATACTATGGATTACAGGATTCCTTCATGTTTATTGTGGCTGTGACCTAGTCCTGTCTTCTCTGATACCTCTTTCCTTTTTCACACTCCTGTCTGTGTCCTGTTATCCATCTAGTATATCCCAGTGATTTCTTTCCATCTCTGCATGCTCCCTTTGGACAATCTCAGTTTCTTCTTGTATCTCTTACTCTCATAGCTAGGTAGTGGGTTCAAACTCTTCAAACCAGCCTCACATGGAGCTTATAATCTGACCTTCTGGTTGGAAATTGTCCTTTACTCAGTGGTTGATCACCTTTGACAGTCTAGATTCTGGGCTCTGCCACTTACTAGTTGAATAGGATATTTAGCAAAGTACTTAACTTCTCTAAGCTTTTTTTGGTCATAAGGTAAGGATAATAATAACAATAGTATGCACTTTATGAAGTAACTGTATAATTAAGCAGAGATTTCACATAAAATACTTGGCAGAATGCCTGGCACATAGAATTGTATTCTAGCTATTCTGTCTGGCTTTGCAAATCCAACATGTCTAAAGCCAGATTTCTTGGCCACTGTTCACACAGACCATCTCATCTTTAAAATTTCATATTATCATTAGGGATACTGTTGCGTTCTTCATCTTTTTTCATGATATACCTCATCCCTGAGTCTTCCTTTTATTCCACGTCTGATGGGCCAGCAGATTGTTTGCCTTTATTGTTCAGATTCTTGCTAATATCCATTTTTTTCTCCATTCCTCCATCCCTCCCTCTGCCCCTCCCTCCCTTTCTTCCCCTTTTTTCTTTCTACTTTCTCTCTTGTCTCTCTCTTTCCATCTCCCTCCTTCCCCCTTCCTGCTCCTTTCTCCCTCTCTTTCATTTTAATTATCACTGCTCCGTATTTTGTCTGGACTAACATAGTAATCTTCTAAATAATGTCTTTGCTTTTGGAACTCACTGCCTAGATTGGAGTTATTGTTTGCCACTGGAAAAATCATGGTCATAGGTGATTTCTTAAATGCCTGAACATTCTCTCTGTATGTTTAAAAAACTATATTGTATGCTCTTACTATTCTCATAATCTTAAACTCTACCATGCTCTTTGCTTTTTGCTTTATTTGGTCCTGGAAGATTAATTATATTTGAATTTTTTGTTAACCCTCACAATGGATTAAGTTGTATCCCCAAAAAGGTATGTAGCAGTTTGGCTAGGTCATGATTCCCAGTATTGTGTGGTATTCTTTTATATTGTAAACCCTATTGTAAACCTATGATGTTAATGGGTGAGGATGTGCACAGTTGTGTTGGTAGGGCTGGACTCAGTGGGTGGGATTATATTGTGCCTTAGGGCAGCCACTTGAAATGCAGAAGAAAGGGAGGCAAGAAATCTCATATCACTGAAAAGCAGTGCTGGGAGCTGAGGGGTCCTTTGGAAAGGACCAGGGTCCTTGCACCTAAGAAGCTGCCAGTCCAGGGCAAGATTGATGATACGACTTCTTCCAGAGCCAACAGAGAAAGCCTTCCCCTGGAACTGAAGCCCTGAATCTGTAAGCCTTCTGGGCTGTGACAAATAAATTTCTCTTTGTTTAAGCTATCCGCTTGTGTTGTTTGTTATAACAGCATTAGATGACTAAGAAAATCCTGTTAATTCTAATCCCTGATGTTGTAAAGAACAGAATTGTCCAAAAGTGACCCTGGGAACCAGCTTGAATGTGGTACCCTCATCTGTCAGTGGGGATAGCAGTATTCAGACACGGCTTCCTTCCCCCATGGATGACAGAGTAACATCCCAAGGTTTCCAAGCTAGTGCTATCTGGGTTCCCCAACACTTTCTATTAACATCTGGCACCCCACATTCATGTTCCATATAACTAAGTAATCTGTGTATGTGCCTAGTGGCAGAGCTGCACTCCCATCCTTGTCTGATAGGCAGTGAGAATAATAAGGAAATGTGGTCTGTCCACTACTACTCAGACATACCGCAGACCCACTACCACCCTGACCCCAACATACCTCTTTATGGGATGAAAGGAGTACCAGAGCTCCCACAGCTTCCCGTTCCTTGTTTGTCTTTGGTCTATTAAGTTTCACCAACAAGGTCTCTTCCTAATTCATTGCATGAGAAGTTGTGGAATTTGTACCAAACTCTGATGAATTATAGGTGGAAACCCAAAAGGGATCTGAAACCAGAGGACTGAAAAGCACAGTTTTTCCTGCAGCAGGGGAAAACTGAGGCCAGAATCCTGAGAAGATTTGTTTCAGAGCCATCACCCCAGGCTGGATGCCTGTAAGGCTTTGTTTCAGGGCAATCAGCCCAACTCACATGGGAAACATAACACTCACATTTCTCAGGGACCAAATGGTAATACTAAGAGGGGAACTTGCGACCTTCAAAAGCACTGGCATAAATTCAGCAACTTCACTGCGGGCTATGAGCAACACCTCCTGTTTTGGTAATTGGGCTCCAAGCCGGTAATTGACGACTTAGACAAGAAACAGGCAAATGATTTGTTTTTGAGTTTTCCCTTCCAGATGGCTGAATGGCACCTAGTGCTGATCCTTATGGCCCTGAAGACCGGTAATGGCCCTCAAGATTGCAGGGCCAGGTGGTGCCCAGTGCCTTATCACTTGGACGGCCCAGAAAAATTAAGAAAATTGAAGAAACCCAGAGCCCCTTCAAAGCTAACCCTTTGAATTCCCTACCCTTGATCTTAGCACATAGTCTCACCCTTTAAAAACCCCTGTGTGAAACAACGGGATGAACATATTTCAGAGAAACTATTCCTTCTGCCACTTTTTGTGTAACTCACAAAATAAAATCTTTGATTTAATTGACCCTAACCTCCCATCTCAGTGACTGGCCTCACAGCAGGTGGCACAGACCCTGGTGTTTTTCCAATAACAGATCTACCTCATTCAATAAGCTTTTAGCATGTCTTAGAAAACTCTTCATTGTTCTGTGACCAATTTTTCTTTCTGTGTTCCTCAACCAGTCCTTCTAGTGAATCTCCTATGTACAATTAGGGGATTACCCTCTGACATCACTGCTTTGTGACCTGCTGCCACTTGTTAGTTTTGTCAAGTCAGACTCCAACTAGTGGCAATCCCATACAAGTGGATTGAAACAATGCTCAGGTCCAGACCAGCCCATGATTGGTTACAGATGAATCACTGCTTTCACTGGCTGATTTTCAGAAGTATATTGCTGTCTTAGGCTGGGTTTTCTAGGGAAGCAAAACCAGTAACACGTGTAGGTACAAGGAAAGATTTATAATAGATAGATAGATAGATAGATACAAGTGTAGGAAACAGCTCATGTAATCACAGAAGCTTAATGTCCCAAGCTCTGGCACAAGCCTCACATAGCCACGGAAGCTGAGGAACCCAAAGTCAACAAGTCAGAGACCAGAGTTCTAGATCACCGGTTGTGTTGGTCAGTGGATCCCAAGCTGGTGGCAGCACGAAGCGACAGAGGCTGGCAAAACCAGGATCAGCAGGTCAGGGAGCAGGAGCAGGCAGAGGCTGGCGAACCCAGGATCAGCAGGTCAGGGAGCAGGAGCGGCAGAGGCTGGTGAACCCAGGATTGGCAGGTCAGTGAGCAGGACTCTCAAGTACCAACTGTAAGGACTGATGAGTCCAACAACTGCTAGCTCAAATCCCGGAACCAGACGCTGGAAGCAGAGAGCGGGAGCTCCTGGCCACGTGAGCAACCAGCCGCCATAGTGAAAGGTCACAAGATGAGAGCCGAGGGGCAGGGAGCCACCACAAACCCCACCCTGCCACTTAATACAGCAGCCAAATATGTAGTAGCCAAGTTGACATAATCCTGACCACCACAATTGCCAAGCCCTTCCTTTTAGGCCATCTGAAAGCTCTGCTGAAATCTGTTCAGTGTCATAGTCATGCTGAAGCCCCCACTGACAAACAGGTGGTGGCTGTGCGTGAAGTGCATTGGCTGGGATCAAACCTGGATCTCCCACAGTGAAGGCAACAGGTGTCACCTCTCTCAGGAGTAAATTCTCATTCCACCCTTCCTTCCTTTTGTGCAAATTCTGTCTACACTATAGGGCTGTTATGAGTTGGAACTGACTTGATGGCAATGGGGTTTTGGGTCTTATAAGGCTAGGGAGCCCTGGTGGTGCAGTGGTTAGGAATTCAGCTGCTAACTAAAAGGCTGGCAGTTCCAATCCACCAGCTGCTTCTGTCCCATAGGGTTGTGGTCACTGTGAGTTGACTTGTTTTGTAAAAGCTACATCCTCCAGGAATTGTTCCCTTAGAGACCAACCCGGGTGAGTTCTGTTCCCCTAGATGTATGCACTTACTTCATAGTGCTTCACCAAAAACCAAACCCACTGCTGTTGAGTCTGGTCCGACTCATACCAACCATAGAAGTCTGAGTAGAACTGTCCCATAGAGTTTCCAAGGAGCAGAAATGGGTGGATTTGAACTGCTGACCTTTTGGTTAGCTGACATATCACTTAACCAAGTATGACTCTAGGGTTTCGCATAGTGCCTTAGGTTATCAATGTTTGTATACACTTATTCCTCACTTTTGGTGAGGAATAAGACTGCCATGACTCATTTTTGTATGGCCCCATGGTCAATACACACGGCTTTGTTTCAAATAAGTATTCAATAAATATGTGCTTAGAGCAGTACTTACGTCACAGCATACTTGAGGAAAATGATAGCCCATGGAAATGTTTGGGACTTTCAAAACTAACATGAAGTTCCTCTCGGATTTTAAAGGCTATACATGCCAATGATTTACTGAATGCAAACTATTACTACAGCCTTTCTAAGCCATTCTGACTCTAGAGATGTGTCTTCCAAGTTGGGACAACTGGCAAGTATGCTTAAATAAGTTTTGATTTGTTGTCTTTCTTAGCTATGCATAATTAATAGCATCAATCTTTTCATTTGTTGATTTGGGCCCTTAAATGACTTTCTTACAATTCTAGCTGGGAAGGGGGCATTATTTCCTAGCCAATATGCTTATCAACAAGCCAGCTTACTTCTAGATGTGAATCACATCACTTATTTTACTTTAGGTTCAAATACATCACAAGTATGAATGAATATTTGAAAAGAATTCTGCATGACAAAATGTTTTTCACCTTATGCCAAATAAGGCGGTGACAACAGGATGTAAAACTTCTGGATGTAATGTCAAAACAATCTAAAGTTTTGACAGGGGTCATCTGTCTTCCAAGTATTTGCTTTTTCCCCTAAAGATCTTTGGTGCCCACTAAAACAGAATTCATTTTTTTAGTTCAATCTTTTGTGCTGATTTATTGTGACCTAAAATAGGAATGACTGGAAAGCAAAGCTGTATATATCCCTAGTCTTAGTGACAGCTAGTTTTGTTAACCAATGCAAATGGATATAAAGTAACTACAAACTCCTGCAAAGGATGAATCACCACTTCCTATCAAAATTAATAGGGAGTGGTGCAGGTGCATTTATTTTTTTGACAGTGAAGTTTTAGACATGACACCAAAAGAATGAGCCACAAAATAAAAAATAGCTAAATTGAATTTCAAACAATTTTTTTTTTTTTAAAAAAAAGTTTGTACACCAAATGATTTTATCAATAAAGTGAAGAGATAGTCTCCAAAATGGGAAAAAATATGTGGGAACCATATCTTGAATAAAGGTGTAATATCTACAATACATAAAGAGCTCCTATGATTCAACAACAAAAAATCCAAAGAATTAATTAAAAAATAACAAAGGACCTGAACAGATACTTTTCCAATAAATAAATAAAATAGATATTCAAACAGCCAATAAGTACATGAATAGATGTTGTTAGTCATTAGGGAAGTACAAATAAAAACCACAATGAAATACTACTTTAGTCCCACTGGGATGACTATGATCAGAAAAATGTAAAACAACATGTAACAGTGAGCATGTAGAGAAATTGGAACCAATAGATACTGCTTGTGGAAGTGTAACATGGTGCTGTCATTGTGGAAAACAGTTAAAAATAGAACTACTGTATGACTTAGGAATGTAAAGGAAGATCCTAAAATTTTCCCTGAGAGAATAAGATAAGATGTCATCAATTAGCAAAGGAGCAATAATTAAATTGGTATCAAACCTGTCATCAAAAAATACTGGGTGCTAGGGGTGTAGTCAAGATGGTAGACTAAACAGACATCTTCCTAAATCCCTCTGGAAACCAAGACCTAAATTGATGATTAAATGGAGGCTTCTGGACACCTAGTGAGCCCAAGGACATGGTATAGGACTGTCAACTTGGAATACATACCACTGAATAGGAAACTTTTCTCCCTCACCGAGCCCTGCTCTTGTTGAGTGCTGACTCTCATGGACCAAAGGTAACCCCCTCATTTTAACTTTTTTTCCTCTGTCTTAACCAGAGGGCAGAGCTGGGGCTTGACTAGCACCTAAGCTCCCATGCACTACTGGTGGGATCGGTTGGCAGAATTGCCACATTTTGAGAGCCCAGCTTTCAGCTCTGTGCACCTTGGCACCTGTGGCTTCACTCTGCAAGAATCTGCCCTTGAGTAGACTGTTCCAAGGCAGGTGGTGGAGCTTGTGAGGGACATCCTTTTGCTTGGCTGGGAGGTGGATATACCCAGACAGAGGCCTCAGCTGGATCTATTTCCCAGGCTGGGAGACAGTGCCTACCCAGAGGAGAGCACTTTTCTAGTAGAAAAACAGTATTTTGCACAGTGTGGCCTATCGGTGTGGCCTGGCAGCAGATGACAGCAGGGCAGTAGCCTTTTTGTATTTTGAACTAGTTTACAGCATGTGGGGTTGGATATAGAGGTGCTTACTTTGCCAGCTGAGAAGAGTGACTTGTAGACCTCAAAGGCTGACTGACTTTTGAAGCTGTCAGATACCTTTTACCTTTCCATATAAGACTGCCTAGAGAAACAACTGTGGTGCTTCCTGATGGCATCTCGTTCAGCCTTTATTGACCCACATTATAGGGTCAGCTGACAGCTCCCCAGTGACTCTGTAGATAGGGCTGTGTCTTTGCCAATCAGGAGGTTGAGCCTACTGCTCCAGAGATACCACTGAGCCTAGTCACTGGAGTACATAGAGGTGTCTGGTGATCACCTTCCTTTACAGATTGAGTTTTAGATCCCATTAAAGTAACCATGGACAAATGAAACAACCTCCAAATGCCCAAAAAGCAACAAACTTTGGGTAAAAATGTAAAGAAGAACTCACCATGGCTTCAGAAGGCCCGCAAAAGAAAGAACCAAAGAACTTCCCAGATGAAGAAGACTTTCTTAAACAAGTGGAGGACAAGTACAAAAGTATTGTATATAGAGCCCTCCTAGAACTTATACAAAATGCAGCAGAGCAAGAAAGATGAAAAATTAAACAACCTCTTCTATTGATGGAACACCAGTACTCTAAAATCCAACAGATCAAGAACAACATCAAAGAGATAGAAAATTCAATTCAAAGCCAAGAAAACAGAATGGAACAAATGGAAAAGAGACTCTCTGGCTTGGAAGACAGAGCTACTGACTCCAGCATCTATGAGGAGAAATCAGAAAAAAGAAACATGAAAAATGAAGACACATTAAGAGGAACAATCTGTGATTAACTGGAGTTCCTGAACAGGATGGAGCACCTGAGAACACAGAGAGTATTGTGGCTGAGTTGCCGACAGAAAACTTCCCAGAAATTAGGAAAGAAGAGAATATAGATACCCAAGACACATATCGAATGCCATTCAACATAAATCTCAAATGAAAGACTCCAAGACATACTATAATCAAGCTTAACAAAATGAAACACAAGCGGAAACTCTTAAAGGTAGCAAGACTCAAAGCAAAGCTAACACCCAGAGGGGAGCCCTGTAGGTTTTCATCAGATTTCTCAGCAGAAACCATGCTGGGATGGAGACAGTGGTATGACACATTCAAAGCCTTGAAGGAGAAGAACTTCCAACCAAGAATTATATAACCTGCAAAACTATCTTTCAAATATGAAAATGAAATGAAGACATTTGCAGATAAACAAAAACTCAGAGACTTTGTAAAAATCAAACCAAAACTACAAGAAATACTAAAACAATCTCTTGGCTTACAAGAACAAAACCATTAACCCTGTATTTTAGGAGGAAATACAGGACACATCATCCAGAAACCTACTCAATTAGGGAAGGCTCCAAATTCAGTCAAAACTATAATATTGGAAGAAGCGATATAGTGATCATATCATGAAAACTGTGATGTCATCATATTAAAAAGAGGGATGTATTACAGTCTTTATAGTCCTTACAGATGGAGATGAAGTTAGTAAAGCTTGAAATAGCTAAAATTGGGTTTCAACATAGATTATTAAAGGGGATCAAACGGGTAGCCACAAAGCACAAAAACGATGCAACATATGAAATCAATAAATGTAATACAGCAGTCTCAAAAACCACAAAACCAACACTGAAAAGGGTGAAAAATCAATTCATAAAGAAGAATGTCCCAGAACAGAATAATAAGCACAACAGAGAAAACATCAACACAAAAATAAACATGTTACAATGACAGCACTAAACACATACCTATCACTAAGTACATTGAATGTGAATGGACTGAACGCTCCACTAAAGAGACAAAAAGTGACATCTTGGATCAAAAGACACATCTTTATGTTGCTTACAAGAAACTCACCTTAGACTTAATGATATGAAAAAACTGAAAATTAAGGGATGGAAGAATATATATCAAGCTAACAATACACAAAGAAGAGCAGATGTGGCAATACCACTCTCAGATAAAATAGATTTTAATGTAAAATTCACCTTGTGGACAAGGACAGTCACTATTTATTGCTGAAAGGTTCAATACACAAGCAGGACTGAACAATAATAAATACTTATGTACCCAATATTAGAGCATCTAAATTCATCAAAGAAACACGGACAACACTCAAAAATGAGATAGATCACTCCACAATAATAGTAGGAGACTTCAACACTCCTCTCTCAATATTAGACAGAATGTCTAGAAAAAAGCTTAATAAAGACACAAAGATCTTATTGCCACAATCAACCAACTAGAACTCATCGACATGTATAGAACTTTCTATCCATCAGCAGATAATTACACCTTCTTCTCCAGTGCACATAGAATATTCTCCAGAATAGATCATGTGTTAGGACACAAAGCAAATCTCGACAAAATCCATACCATTGAATTATTGCAAAGCATCTTTTCAGATCATAAAGCCATAAAAGTCAAAATCAATAGCAGAAAAAACATAGATAAAAAGTGGAACTCATGGAAACTGAACAATATCTTGCTCAAAAAGCCATGGGTTATAGAAGAAATCAAGGGTGAAATAAAGAAATTTATGGATTCCAATGAGAATGAAAACACTTCCTACCAGAACATATCTGATAAAGCCAAAGCAGTGCTCACAGGTCATTTTATCTCTATAAATGCACACAGCAGGAAGGAAGACAGAACTCAGATCAAAGAAATAACCCTATAACTGGAACAAGTAGAGAGAGAACAACAGAGGAACTCCACAAGCACCAGAAGAAAACAGATTATAAAGATTAGAGCAGAACTAAACAAATTAAAGAACAGAAAAACAAATAAAAGAATAGAAAAAATTGAAAAGACCAAAAGCTGTTTTTTTAAAAGATCAACGAAATCGACAAACCACTGGATAAACTTACTAAAGAAAAACAGGAAAGAAAATGAATAACCCAAATAAGAAATGAGTCGGGAGTTGTCATAACAGATCCAACAGAAATCAAACTATCATAACAGAATACTGTGAAAGACTGTACTCTAACAAATTTGAAAGCCTAGAGGAAACGAACAAATTCCTAGACTGATATCAGCTACCAAAATTATCACAAGGTGAAGCAGAACAACTTAATAAGCCATCACAAAGGAAGAGATTGAAAAAGTAATTTTAAAAAACTACCAATTAAAAAAAGCCCTGGCCCACATGGCTTCACTGTAGAATTCTACCAAACTTTTAGAGAAGAGTTATCTCTAATACTACTGAGGCTATTTCACAGCATAGAAATGGATGGAATACTCCTAAATTTATTCTATGAGGCTAGCATAACCCTAACACCAAAACCAGGGAAAGACTCAACCAAAAAGGAGAGCTACAGACCGATATCACTTATGAATCTAGGTGCTAAAATTTTTGACAAAATTCTTGCCAATAGAATACAACAACATATCAAAAAATAATCCATCATGACCAAGCTGTATTAACCAGGATGCAAGGCTGGTTCAACATCAGAAAAACAATTAATGTGATCAACCATATAAACAACACAAAAAACAAGAATCACCTGATCTTGTCTATTAATGCAGAAAAGGCATTTAATAAAGTCCAACACCCATTTGTGCTAAAAACTCTCAGCAAAATAAATAGATTGCAAATTCCTCAATTCAACAAGGTCTATTTCTACAAAGCCAGCTGCCTACATCATCCTCAATGGAGAGAGATAGAAACAATTCCCCTTGAGGATGGGAACTAGACAAGGAAGCCCACTCTCACCTCTCCTATTTAACATTGTGCTAGAATTTCTAGCCAGAGCAATTAAACAAGACAAAGAAATAAAGGGCATCTGTGTCAGCAAAGAGGAAGTAAAAATCTGACTGTTCTCAGATAATATGATTGTATGTGCATAGAATCCGTAAGTAAACTACTCAAACTGATAGAAGAGTTCAGCAAAGTCTCAGGATACAAGATAAATGTAAGTAAAGCAGTAGGATTTCTTTACACCAAAGAGATTATTAAAGAAAAAATCTCCAGATCAATACTATTTTCTATAGCCCCCAAGAAGATAAAATACCTAGGACTAAATCCAACCAGAGAAATAACTGACCTTTACAAAGAGAACTACAAAATCTTACTAGAAGAAACTAAGAGATACTTACATAAATGGAGAAACCTACTCTGCTCATGGACAGGAAGACCTAACATTGTGAAAATGTCTATTTACCCAAAGCAGTCTACTTATATAATGCAATCCCAGTAGAAATTCCTGTGACATGTTTTAATGAGATGGAGAAACAAATTAGTAACTTTGTCTGGAAAGGGAAGAAGCCCCGGCTAAGTAAAGCACTACTGAAGGAGAAGAACACACTACGAGGCCTTTCACTACCTGACTTTAGAATTTATTACACTGCCACAGTAGTCAAAACAGCTTGGTACTGGTACAAAAGGAAACAGGTAGGTCAATGGAACAGTGTTGAGACCCCAGAGATGCCAACATCCTCCTATGAACAGTTGATATTTGACAAAGGCCCTAAGACATTAAAGTGGGGTGAAAGCAATCTCTCCAACAAATGGTGCTGGCAAAATTGGATATCCATCTGCAACTGATTGAAAAAGGCTCATATCTCACAGCTGAGATAAAAACCAACTCAAACTGGGTAAAAGACCAAAGTAGCAAATCTAAGACAATAAAGTTCATCCAAGAAAAAATAGGATCAACAATGGAAGTTTTAATACACAACATAGACAGACTTCAAAATCTGTCAAACCAATCACAGATGACAGAAAATAGATAAATGGGAACTACTAAGAATCCAAAGACTTTATCAGAAGAATTAGAAGACCACCTACAGAATGATAAAAAATATTTGGCAACTATATGTCAGACTGATGCCTGGTCTACATAATCTATAAAGTACTACAAGATATCAATAAGAAAAAGATAAATAATCCAATTAAGCAATGGGCAAAGGAGACAGACAGACATTTTTCCAAGAGGAGATCCAGGCAGCCAAAAAACACATGCAGAGATGCTCACAATCATTAGCTATTAAAGAAATTCAAATCAAAAGTACAATGAGATACCATATCACCCCAACAAGGTTGGCTGTGATCCAAAAAATGCAAAACAACAAATGTTCTAGAGGCTGTGGAGAAATTGTAACTCTCCTACACTTTTAGTGGGATTACAAAATGATACAACCTCCTTGGAAAGCAATCTGGCCCTTCTTTAAAAAGCTGGATCTAGATATACCATTTGATCTAGTAATTCTACTGCTTGGAATTTATCCTACAGAATCAAGGTCATTCACACCAACTGATACATGTACACAAATGTTTATCACAGCACAGTCCACAATAGCAACAAGACTGAATCAATGCAGATGCCCAACAACAGAGGAATGGATAGGTAAACTATGCTATATATACTCAATGGAACACTATGCAATGATAAAGAACAATGATGATTTTAGTAAACATCTCATAACCTGGTTTCAATTGGAGGACATTATGCTGCATGAAAGTAGTCAGTGACAAAAGGACAAATATTGCATGAGACCACTACAACAAGAACTTAAAAACAGACTCATGCATAGAGGAAAAGACTCTTTGATGGCTACAAGGGAGGGGAGGGAGGGAAGATGAAGGTGGGGTTTAGATTAGATAGTTGATAGAAATTTGTTTGGGTGAAATCTGTGATAGCACACATTAGAAAGAATATCAGTTTTAACTGGACCTCAACAGAACACGATTTCTCCTCCAATCTTAACCCAATATTGCAAGGACGGAGCAGCTGCGGGGGCCGGTGGGGAGAAGGGAACCGTGCCCTCAGAGGAAATCGAGGCCAACTAGCACAACTACTGTTTTGCTAAGACAGCCTTCTGCACCGCACATTGGTGAGTGCCATCTGGGGTCTTAAAAGCTGCCAAGTTGAGTCTCACTGGCAACACAAGAATGAAAAGGGGTGTACACTGAGATCTCCCCTAAAAGGTCCAATTGATGGTCCAGGGGCCTTGAAGTTCCCCTGGGAACATGGCCCCTGAACCTGATGCTACCCCATCCATAAATCATAATGGAGGTCAACTCTTTGGACAGGAATGGATTAGACTTGGCCACACACAGAGTGACCATATCATGTGTGCACTTTGTGGTTCTGTGCATCTATAGGATGTCATCCTGCTGACCTCTTACTGGAGGAGGTCGTCCTAGTCACCGGGTACTGCTCTAATGGAAAATAGAACGAGTGGAAGGTTTCATGTAGAGCAGCTTTACTGAGACAGTCCAGTAAGCTGCAAACCCACTTACAAATTGTAAATCCATTCAGAATGAGAAATCATCACAGTTCGGTAGGCTGAGTCCAAATCCAGTGAGAGCATCTCAGCACAGGAACCTCAGGTCCAAAGGACATGCTCTGCTCTCGGTGCTTCTCTCTTGGTGGTATGAAGTTGCCAACTTCTTCTGCTCGCTTCTCTCCCTTATATTCCACAAGCTTGTAGCTTGAGACCTGCCTCACTAACACAACTGTTGCCTATTCTCTATCATCAGTATCACAGAGGCAGGATTCACAAAACATGGGAGGAAGGGCACCATATTGGGACTCACAGCCAATTCAAATCAACAGACATTTTTTGGGGGGGACACAATTCAACCCATAACAGAGGTGGAGAGGGTGGAGAGGAGGGGATAGGAGATAGTTAGAAGGTTATGACGTATATAGAATGGAGAGAAAGAGTGTGCTGTCACCGGGCAGGGAGAACAGCGGGAGCTGCACATAGGTGGGCATGCATATTTATATGGGAATGTACATTTTCACTCATTCATAATTTAAAAAAATAATGGTTGCTAGAAAACAGTCAAACAATAAATTCAAAATTACCAAAAAAATAAGAAGTATCAACCGTATATATGAGGACTGTCGGATCTGACTCGACAGCACTTGGTTGGCTTAGTCGAATAGGTTAAATTATACCAAAGTAAGAAAATAATTCCATACTTGCACATTATGTGGCCTTACTCCATAGTGTCTTCACCCCAAGATCCAGACTGTCTGGTATATGCTTGTTCTGGTGGCTGAGGGAAAGAGTACACAAGAAGAATAATCAAAAGATAAAAATGGAGTTTAATCAAGATAGATTTTAAATATTATTTAAAAGCTGAAAGATTTTAGTTACATCATAAAGAAAGCATGGTTTCTTCTAATCACTACAAGAGAGATCTGATTAGAAACACTCAAGGAAACCAAGAGTTGTACAAGATGATCATGGTCAAAACAGAAAGCAAAGCAAAATGTAGCATGCTTTGAACAATTGATAGAAAATTTAAAAAGAAAATGTATTTGAGTTATGTTGGGATCACAGTGTTCCATAGCGCAACCAATCATGGGGACAGCACAAAACTGACAGCATTTTACACCGTTGTGCATGGGGTTGCCATGACCCAGGGCAGACACAGCGGTAGCTAACAGCAACAACATACATAGCTTGCAACTTACATGTAGGGCCATGGAGAAGGATTAAACTAGAGACAGAAATAGCTAAGTCATTGCAGAGCTACATGTTAAGGTAAGGGTTCTGGACTTTATCTTGGTGTTGCTGCTTCTTAAAATATTAACCAGAACCTACAGTCCAGAGGAATCGCTCCTTACACAAGCCTTTCTGCACACATTTGGGTCTTACATTGTCTTCTCAAACTGAGTCATGCATTTCTTTTTTCTTCTTTGTATTTCAGTAGGCAAAGACTGTGGCTCATTTGTATCCTTCAGAGATGTTAGCGTAAGTCTTGGTAAATAGTTACACTAAATGCATAGTTGTTGCATTAAGATGTTTAAGCATAGATCATTAAAGTGTTATAGACCTGTGTGAGTTTGCTTTTCAGGATGTCAGCAAAATGGATAAGTTTAGTGTCTTTGTAGATGTATTTATTTCTCTCACATGAAGTTTGGCACATCCAATTCCCAAATATTTCTTTTTTGAGGTTGCTGAAATTGGATGAGAAATATAAATGAAATACTACATAACTTTTTCAATTTATTTTTATACTCCAGACTTCCCTTAAGTTGAAAATGGAAATGCTTTCTTCAGCATATGCCTGCATGTTCAAGAGCAACATCACCATAAAATGCATGTTAAAAATAACTTTTTGTTCTCTTGTCAATCCAAACTGCCAACACATTGTGGCAATTTTAGCAAAGTATGGTTCTCGCTTTTCAAATGAGGGCTTGATTTGTCTTCTAAATTCTGGACAATGTATCAGCCAGACAACTCAGGAAAGTCTGGGCACCCAGAATTTCCTTCAACACAGAATTAAATTTGTTTATCAAAATAGAGGAAATAGCAACTTCCTGCATGATTCTGCAATGTGAACTATCTTTAACAAACCATTCAAATAAAACCTGAATGGCTGTATGTGCAGAAATAACTAACTAGTGAGATGCATTATAGAGAACCAAGTTAGAAAATACAGCCTGAATCATATGAGGCTAGAATAGTTTGTATATAATCACAAGAAAATTCCAGAAAACATCACTGTAGATCCAAATAATATAAAATATCAAGCTCCGTATGAGACGGCTGATGTAAATGATTTTATCAGTTTCAATCTTTTAAATCTCTTGTTACGGTTTTTATCATTTGCTTTTAATGCTGAAGTAAGTGAAGCGTTTGGTTACTACATTAAGCAAAAGAATCTTTCTCTGTGTGCCCATCTCTACCATCCAGTCCACGTGTGTTTCGTACTGTAAAAATAGCACGGAGGCAGTGTTGGGCCTCCTCCAATCCCATAAGGAGGAAGGAAAAGCAAGAACAGCAAAAAGCTGACTCTTGTGAGATGCAGGGCCAAACCAGCTTGCTTTTCTGGCCAGCTCTATCAATTCTGATACTAACTGTCCCTCCCACAGCACTCTCTGCTTCTCTATTGGGTTCAGTAATTCATTGCAATGGCCACATAGAACTCATAAACCACGTTCATAAATGTGGGGTTTATTTGAGAAGCATCAGTTACAATTTAGGCACAGGAACACTCAAAATACAGTTCTTCCATCACAATAGGCTCTTCCTAGCCCTACCCACAGACATGCCTCTCCCTGGCCTTTAGTCCCAGGTCTAAAGGGACACAACTTTTTTGCTGCATGAGCTGGGATGCCCACTGTGGTGTCTCCTACTGTTGGTCTCTCCTACCTTGGTGATCTCTCCTCCTTGCTCTAGAATTGGCTCTCTTTTAAGGCAAAACTAACCAGTCTCCTTGATAGGACACAGTACTGCTATGACAATCACCTGGGTGGGAGTTACAAGCCCAAGCCTGGAAAGGTAATACACAAACGTAATTGATCACACCACACACATGTAGTAAGTGCTCATTAAGTGTCGAATGAATTCAGCTTCTGGGCCTGTCAAATTTTCTTGACACACAAGTCAGAGCAAATCCTTTAAAGAAAAAAACTTGAATTTACTCCTTGATTCCTATTTTCACCCTTTTTAGGGCTACTCTTTAAGGCTACAACAGTTACCTTGACCCAATGCCACATCAAGTTCATACAGTTTACTATACTGAACTGTACGCGTCTTGGGCCTTCTCTAAAACACCAGCCATGTCCTGCTCAGTTCCTTCTGAAAAAGTCACCAAGTTAGGCATATTGTCGACTTTATAAATTCATGGGCACCAATCTGCCTAAGACTGTCAGTTCTGTCTTGTGTCTCTGTTTAGTTCTCTCATTTCCCACTTGATTACAAACCTGTTCTTGTTTCTTTAATGCTCTAACATCCACTTCTTCTGCAGGACTCAGCAGAATATCTAACCTCATATTTTTGTGAGAACAGAAATGTTACCAGAAACAGTCTTTTACTTTTTGTTGAGAAACCCTCAAGTCTCCTTGCCCTTAAGCCCACCCATCTGAATTGGTCCTTGTCTGAAATGAAAGTTGCTCCTCTAGTAGAAAACCAATCTTCCCTCCACCATTCTGATGCCTACTCAAACCTCTCACTCCTATAATTATCTTTGCTCTCTTATGCATCTTCAACCTCTCTTTGTTGACCATATTCCTAGCGTTAGCTTTTAAATATGCTCCAGACTTTCCTGTGAGGGGGCGAGGGGAAGAAAGCTGTTCTTCCTTCCTATTTTCACTTTTAGCTACTACATTTTCAATGCTTGCCTTCAAAACCGAGTGTTTTTTGAGAGTTTTCTACATCAATGTCTTCAGTTTCTTAATTTTTGCATATACTTCAACACATGGAAAAGTAGTTTATCTGGCTCAGTACTGTATAGAAACTTATTTTTGCAATGTCACCAGTAACTTCTTTGTCACATAATTCAGCCAGACTCTTCAATTTTCTCTTGCTTTAACTGTATAAACAATACTTGTTTAGCAAGGTCTTCTTACAACTGGGCTTCTGGATGGCATCTGGGAACTTGGATTTCGAGAGTGTTCCTACCATTGCCAGGACCACTAAGAGTGGTTCACTGCACCTAAACTGTCTTTATAAACAATGTGGTTTAACCTGAGCATCTGCTCTTCTTCTGGGAATTTGGAATTTTGATACATGCGGGCAAATGGTGCCTCTGTGACCGTTCCCAGTAACAACCCAGTGTGCTGAGTCTACACCAAGTCTCCTTGGCTGCAACATTTCACATGCATTATCATAACTCATTACTGAGGAAATTAAGCGTATACTGTGTGACTTCTCCAGGATAGTATCGTTAGAAACTTGCTCCCTGTTTTCCCTATACCTCGCACATGCACCATTTCTGTTTGCTGATTTTGCTTTCTACTTCTGCTGTAATGAATCATAACCATTAGTATGAGTATATGCTAAGCCTATTAGTCTTCCTCGAGAGTCACCAAACCTGTGGTGGTCTTGGGGACCCCAATGCAGAATATCTACTTATTATGAAAACTCTCTCTGCCTTTAGCAACATGTTCTCCTGGTTTTCTCCCTGCTTTGTTTCATGTAATCTGCTTTCTAGATTCCGTTTTCTCTGCTTGCCCTTTAAACGTTAGTGAGCTGTGGATTTTGGCTCCACTCTATGCTCTCTCTTGGTGTTATTTTATTTATTAGTATCATCAGTGACAGATTTTATGCCGTTTATTCCCAAATTTGTACCTTTTCTTCAGATCTCTCTTCTAATTATCAAATAAATATCTCTACTTTGTGGCTCACAGGTTTCTCCAGTGTCACAACTCCAACACTGTGCTCTTTCTCACTTGTTCCCAATCCTTTTCTCCCTAAGGCTTTTCCACTTCAGTCATGGGACTACCTCCTACATCCAAACCAGCTGCATGTGCTGCTGTTTCTGACTCTAAACATTTATCAAATTCTTCTACTCCTCCATTAACAACTAGCACTACTTTTTCTAAGACTCAGTCGTGATGCTAGCATACTTGTGTCTTTCCATTTCAGTTTTTGTCCCTAACCTATTATCCACATAACAATTGAAATAAGCTTTCAAAACATAAAGTATGACAATAATCTAGTGGGCCACATTACTTCTTACTATGGCCTAAAAGTCCTGAAGGACCTGGTAAACCTTCACCTTCATCTTAAGCTAATCTCCCTCTTTAATTCTACACTCCAGTCACAGGACTGTTTTTCATTTCTTCACAAGATCTTTCCTGACATATTTATTAAGATATTTCAGAAGGCAGGCCAAGATGTTGAAATAGACACATGTCTCCTGAATTCCCTTTGAGGTCTAAGGCATGGACATCTGGGTAGTCCCAGGATCTGGCATAGCATTGTCAAATTTGACTAGACACCAGTAATGGACTAAACCACCTCTCTCAAAGATGAGCCAGCTGCCGCTGAGTCCCATTCCCACTGATTCATCATTTTGGAGGACTCCAGGTACTGATGCCTTCTTTGTGATCTAGGAGGGGAGGACTTGGCATGAGCTGACAAATATGCCTAACAGTACTACTTAAGTAAACAGAATATAGCACAGCAGAGAGATTGTGCATGGGATACCAACATAGTGAGATCCTGGCTGCTGACTGAGGACACCACTGTCCCTCCACCCTCTTTTTTCTGAGCTGCACCAAAGATTTTGCTGTTTCATGGCAGGAAGGACAGCTCAGCTAGGATTCCATCTTGATCAGCTGGGAGGCAGAGTCACCCAGACAGGGGCCTTAGCTTCAGCTAATTCTCAAGCAGAGCAGCAGCCCTTGTCTGGCAAAAGCTTCTCTAGAAGAAAAGCTGCGTTTGAGTTGATTATTGTTTAGATTTACAGATGGGGCCTGGCAGAGGATGATACAAATTCCCTAACCCCTCCTTACTTTGAACCACATCATAGCATCTGGAGACAGCCTATGAGGTTCTTTTGTTATTAGCTGGAAGGTGGAGGCCTGACACACCTGAGGGCCTGACTGTTTTTGGTAGCTGTTGTACAGCTCCCTGCTCTGCAATAAACAACTTTTTAAAATAAGACCACCTGGAGAACTGACTGCTGAGAGGCCCTTCACTGATGCACATCATAAGGTCATCTGATGGCCTCCCAGTGACTCCATAGGTAGGGCACCATCTTTGCCAGCCAGGTGGCAGAGCTTACCACCCAAGAGAGTTTACTTGGGGCCAGTAACTAGAGTACACAGAGATGGCTGGTGACCAACTCCCCTCTCAGAACTATGACTCGATTCCTATTGAGGTAACACCAGAGAAAGCAAACAACTTCTAGCTGGCTCACAGACAACAATCAATTACTAACCATTTAAAGAAGCACTCCATCATAGCTCCAGAAATCTCCAAAAATAATAAAAAAAAAAATCCCAGATGAAGAAATCTTTCTGAAACTATCAGAGGTCAAATATAAAAGTACTATATAGAGAGCCCTCCTACAGATTAAACAAAATGTAGTGGAACAAAATGAAAAATTAAGCCTTTTGAACTGATGCAACATCAACCATCTGAAATCCAACATATCAGTAACAAAATTAACTCAGACTTTATGACCTTGAGGATAGAGCAACTGACACCAACATTTATGAGGAGAAATCAGAGAAAAGAAATAAGACAAATGAAGAAGCACTAAGAAACACATGGGACTCTTAACAGGAATAATCTATGAATAATTGAAGTTCCTGAACAGAGAAGGAGAGATGAAAATACAGAGAACATTGTTGTAGAGCTCCTGACGAAAACTTCCCTGAAATTATGAAAGAAGAGAACATAGATATCCAGGACATGTTTCAAATGACAAGAAAACCAGATCCTAGAATAAAGACACCAAGACATATTGTATCAAGCTTAATAAAACAGACATCAACAGAGGCTACTAAAGGCAGTGAGGCACAAAGCTAAGCTAACACACAGGGGGAAATCCTATAGGCTTTTGTCTGACTTCCCTGCAGAAAGGATGTTGGCAACTGGGCAGTGGGATGACACATTCAAAGCCTTGAAGGAGAAAAGCTTCTAACCAAGAATTGTATATCCTGCAAAATTGTCTCTCTGATATGAAGATGAAATTAAGCCATTTGCAGATAAACACAAGCCTAGAGACTTTGTAAAATCCAAATCAAAACTACAAGAAATATTGAAAGAAGCTCTTTGCTTAGCGAAACAAAAGCCTTACGCATATACTTAAAGAAGCAATGCAGGACACAACATCCAGAATCCTACTCACTTAGGGAAGTCAAAAAGCTCAACCAAAACTACAGCATGAAAAGAAGGGAACTAGTGATTATAACATGAAAACTATGAGAGCGTCACACTAAAAAGAGGGATATATTACAGTAGTTATACCCCTTTTAGATGGAAAGGCAAGTAAAAATATATGCTGAAGTTAAAGTTTGGTTTAAACTTAAAATAGTAAGGGGAGTTATAAGAGTAGCCACAAAGCAAAATAGCAATGTGACATATCAAAACAAGAAGCATAATACAGGAGTATCAACAAACACAAAATCAACAGTGGAAAAGATGAAAAGTCAACCTATAAAGACTCACCCAGAACAGAATATTAACAAAAATGGAAAACATCAACAACATAAAAATCAATGCATCAAAATGACAGCACTAAACACATACCTATCAGTAACTACACTGAATGTAAATAGCCTGAACACTCCAGTAAAGAAACAGCAAGTGAGATCACAGATCGAAAGACATGACCTTTCTATATGTTGCTTACAAGAAACACACCTTAGACTCAAAGATATGAAGAAACTGAAAATCAAAGGGTGGAAAAATATATTCAAATCTAACAACATGCAAAGAAGAATAGGAGTGGCAATACTAATCCCATAAAATAGACTAATGCAAGAGCCTTCATTGTGGACAATGTTGGTCACTATTGCTGAAAGGTTCAATATCTAAGCATGACATAACAACATTAAATATTTATGCATCCTCTATCAGAGAATCTAAATACATTGAACAAATGCTGACAACACTGAAAAATGAGACAGATCGTGTCACAATAGAAGATGGAGAATTCAACACTCCACTTTCAGTAATGGACAGACCATCCAGAAAAAAAGCTAAGTAAAGATACAGATCTTGTTGTGACAATTAACCAACTAGACCTTATCAACATATACAGAATTTTTTACCCACTAGCAGATAAGTACACCTTTTTCTCCAATGCTCAAGGGAACATTTTCCAGAATAGAACATGTGTTAAGACACAAAGCAAGTATCAACAAAATCCAAACCATTGAATTATTGGAAAGCATTCTAAAGGCATAAAAATTGAAATCAATAGTAGAAAAAAAAACATAGGTAGAAATTCAAACTCCTGGAAACTGAACAACACCTTGCTAAAAAGTCCTTGGTTATAGAAGAAATCAAAGATGAAATAAAGAATTTTATGGATTCAAATAAGAATGAAAACACATCTTACCAGAGTTTATGGGATACAGCAAAAACAGTGCTCAGAGATCAATTTATCTCTATAAATGCACACATCCGGAATGAAGCAAGGGCCCAAACCAAAGAATTAACCCTATAGCTGAACAAATGGAAAGACAGCAACACAGGAAATTCTCAGGAACCAGAAGAAACAGATAACAAAGATTACAGCAGAATTAAATGAATCAGAAAATAGAGGAACAATTGAAAAAATAAACAAAACAAAAGCTAGTTCTTTGAAATCGTTAACAAAATTGATAAACCATTGGCTAAACTTAAACAAAAGAAAAGCAAGAGACAAAATAACCCGAAAAAGAAAGGAGACGGGAGATATCACAACAGACTCAACTGAAATCCAAAGTAGCATAACAGAATATTACAAAAGACTGTACTCTAACAGATTTGAAATCCTAGAGGAAATGGACAAATTTCTAGACTCATATCACCTACCAAAATTATCACAAGAAGTAGAACAAATTAATAAATCCATCACAAAGGAAGAGATTGAAAAAGTCATCAAAAAAACTACCAACCAAAAAAAAGTACGGGGCTAGATAGGTTCACTGAAGAATTCTACCAAACGTATGCAGAAGAGTTAACTTCAGTACTATTGAAGCTATTTCACAGAAATACTTCTGGTTTCATTCAGTGAAGCCAGTAAAATCCAGATACCAAAGCCAGGGAAAGATCCCACTAAAAAAGAAAGTTATAGATCAATATACTCATGAACCTACATGCAAAAATTTTCAACAAAATTCTAACCAGTAGACTTCAACAACGTACCAAAAAAATAATTCACCACAAATGGGATTCATACCACGGATGCAAGGCTACTTCAACATCAGAAAAACAATTAATGTGATCAACCACATAAATAACAAAAGATAAGAATCACACGATTTTGTCAATTGACACAGAAAGGCATTTGAAAAAGTCCAACACCCATTCATGCTAAAATCGCTCAGCAAATAGGAAAACAGGGGAAATTCTTCAATGCAGTAAAGGATATCTATCCAAATCCAGCTGCCTATATCATCCTGAATGCAGAGACACTGAAAGAATTCTCCTGGAGAACAAGAGCTAGACAACGTTGCCGACTCTCAGCACTTCTATTCAACTTTGTGGAGGTTCTAGCCAGAGAAATTAAACAAGACAAAGAAATAAAGGGCATCAGCATTGGCAAGGAAGAAGTAAAAATCTCCCTATTTGCAGATGATATGATTGTATACACAGAGAATCCTAAAGAATCCATAAATAAATTACTGGAACTAATAGAGGAGTTCAGCGAAGTGTCAGGATATAAGAAAAAAGTAAGTAAATCAATAGGATTCCTTTATATCAACAAAGAGATCATCAAAGAAGAAATCACCAAATCAGTACCATTTACTATAACCCCCCCCCAAAATATAAAATACCTAGGAATAAATCTAACTAGAGAAACAAGAGACCTATACAAAGAGAACTACAAGACCATACTGTAAGAAACCAAAAGAGACTTTCATAGAGAAACATACACTTTTCATGGATAGAAAGGCTTAACATTGTGAAAATGTCTCTTTTACCCAAAGTGATCTACATACACAATGCAATCCCAATACAAATTCCAGTGACATTTTTTAATGAGGTGGAGAATTAAATCACCAACTTTGACTGGAAAGAGAAGAAATCCTGCATAAGTAAAGCACTACTGAAGAAGAGAAACATAGCGGGAGGCCTCATACTATCTGACCTCAGATCCCATTACACTGTCACTGTGGGCAAAACAGCCTAGTACTGGTACAAAAAGAGACATATAGACCAATGAAAGAGAGTTGGGACCCCAGAGAGGCCACCATCCTCTTGTGAATAGTTGATATTCAACAAGTTCTAAGAGTGTAAACTGGGGTAAAAACAGTTTCTTTAACAAATTGTGTTGGCAAAATTGGATATCTATCACAAAAAAAAACAGAAAGATAATCTATATCTCACACCTTACACAAAAACTAACTTAAAATGGATCAAAGACCTAAATATCAAACCTAAAACAATAAAGACCATGCAAGACAACAATAGGGCAACTATGGAAGTTGTAATATACAGTTTAGACAGACTTCATAATCTGACAAAGCACAAACAACAGAAGAGAAAAGAGATAAATGAGAACTACTAAGAATCAAACACATGCTCATCTGAAGACTTTATCAAAACAGTTAAAAGACCTCCCACAGAATGGGAAAAAATATCTGACAAATATATGTTGGGCTGATGTCTGATCTCCATCATCCACAAGGCACTGCAAAATATCAACAATAGAAAAGTAAATAACCCAATTAAGTGATGGGCAAAGGAGATGAGCAGATACGTCACCAAAGAGGACATCCAGGCAGCCAAAAACCACATGAGGAAATGCTTGTGATCATAAGCTATTAAAGAAATGCAAATCCAAACTACAATGAGATACTATCTCACCCCAACAAGGTTGGCCACAATCCAAAAACCACAAAACAACAAATGCTGGAGAGGCTTTGGAGAGATGGGAACTCTCGTACACTGTTGGTGGGATTGCAACATGGTACAGCCTCATAGGAAAGCAATCTAAAGCTTCCTTAAAAAGCTAGAAATAGATGTACCATTTAATCCAGTAATCCCGACTGGTTAGAATGTATTTTATGGAAACAAAGGTTGTCAAATGAACAACACATGCACATGAATGTTTATTGCAGCACAATCCACAATAGCAAAAAGATGGAATCAACTCAGATGCCCATCAATAGATGAATGGATAAACAAACTATAGTACCTACACTCAGTGGAGCACTATGCAATGATTAAAAGGAAAAAAAAAATGATTTTCAGAAGCATCTCATAATCTAGTTTCAATTGGAAGACATTATTCTGAGTGTAATTAGTCAGTGGCAAAAGGATAAATACTGTATAGCACCCCTACTATAAGGACTTAAAACTAAACTTAGGTGCAGAAGAAAAGACTCTTTGACCACTACAAGGGCAGGGAGGAAAGGCAAGGGTTGGTCATAGATTAGACAGTTGATAAAAATTTGATTAGGTGAAAGCAGTGATAGCACACAGTAGAAAGTAGATCAGCTTAACTGAACTTCAACATAACCTGAAAACTCTATTTTTATTTTTTTATTGTTTTTTATTATGACTGAGTGAAAATGTACATTCCCATATAAATTTACATGCCCACCTATATACAGCTTCCACTGCTCTCCCTGCCCAGTGACAGCACACTATTCCTCTCTGCTCCACACATATCTCATCCTCCCAACAGTCTCCTTTCCCCTCCTCTCTATCCACTCTCCTTCCTCCAGCCAGAGGTCAGCATGATGATATCCTATAGATGCATAGAACCATAAAGTGCATCCAATATATGGTCACTCTGCATCGCCAAGTCCAATCCATTCCTGTCTGAAGAGTGGACCTTTATTATGATTTATGGGCAAGGGGACCATCAGGGCCAGGGGCCATGCTCCCAGGGGAACCCTGAAGCTCCCAGACCATCAATTGCAGTCTTTTAGTGGAGATCTCGGGGTGCACCCCTTTTTATTCTTGTGTTGCCTGTGAGACTCAACTTAATGAGCTCCATCATGGCTATCACCGGTGGTGGCCAGGCACCATCCGGTTCTTGCAGTCCCAAATCGATGTAGGCGCCCACTCGCGTGGGTCTCTCTATCTTCTGGGTTGTCTTTACCGCATGTCATTTTGGTCCTCAGTGAGCATCAGTCCCTGCTGAGTCGGGATCATTTGCTGTGCCCTCAGATGGCAGCTTGGCAGCTTTTAAGACCCCAGATGCCACTCACTAATTCGGTATACAGAGAGCCCTTTTGGCAAAACCCTCATTGTGCCAATTGGCCTCGATTTTACCTAAGAGCATGGTCCCCTGCCCCCTGCCCCAGCTACTCTGTCCTTGCAATATTGGGTTAAGATGGAAGGAGTATTCAAGTTATGCTGAAGCCCATTTAATATTGTTCTTGTTTCTAATGTGTGCTATCACTGATTTCACCCAACCAGATTTCTAGCAACTGTCTAATCTAAACCCTAATCTCAACTCAATATTGCAAAGACAGAGTAGCAGTGGTGCTGTCAGGGGACCATGCTCTCAGAGGACATCAAGGCCAATTGGAGTAATTGGCCTATTGCTAAGAGAGTCTTGCACACTCTATATTGGTGAGTGGTATCTGGAGCCTTAAAAGCTAGCAAGCTTACGTCTGAGGTACACCAAATGGCCCCAACTCATCTGGAATAGTTGATTACTGAGAACAGCAAAGACATGGGGAATTAAGAGGCCAGAGGACAGCATAATGTTTTTCACTCAGCACAATGTCTTCAAATTTCCCATGTGAGGGGGAAAATGTATCAATGTGTAACCAGAAAAAACAGATAGTACCTGGCCACCACCAAAGACAGCCGTGATGGGGCACACAATGTTGAATCCCTGTGGTAACATGAGAAAAAGAGAGCTGTAGCTGAAGAACGCTACTGAAAGACTACAAGTGATGGTCCAGCAGCCTGGCCCAGGGGATCAAAAAGATATTTCTCAGTCTACCTTTTCATACACATTTCCTTTACCTAGAATCTTCCTTACCCCACATTGCAAATGTCTGCCTTCTTGTCATTCTTCGTTTGTCAGTAAATATTGTGTTTGGTCATAGAGACCTTTCTCACCACCCTATCTTGGTGGTATAATCACTGTTTTACATATATATATAAAATTGTGTTTTAAGTGAAAGTTTACAGCTGAAGTCAAACTTGCCTGACAAAAACTTACATACACATTGCTCGGTGACTCTACCTGCTCTTCTCACACTGTGTCAGTACAGTTCTCCTTTCCACTTTTGCTTCTTGTGTCAGTACAGTTCTCCTTTCCACTTTTGCTTCTTGTGTCCATTCAGCTAGTTCCTGTCCTCCTCTGCCCTCTCATCTCACCTCCTGACAGGAGCTGCCCAGTTAGTCTCATGTATGTATGTAAGCACACACTTCACCAGGACCATTATGTATCTTATAGCCCAATCCAATCATTGTCTGAAGAGTTGACTTTCGAAGGGTTTCAGTTCTGGGCTAACAAAGAGTCTGGCATCCTTGTCTTCCAGAGAAACTTTGGTCTTTCAGACCATCAAGTATGGTCTTTTTAATAGAGTTTGAGTTTTGCACCCCCTTTTTCTCCCATTACACCAGGAACTTTCCTTTTCAGGGCAGTCGCTGGTGGTGACCAGACACCATCTGGTTCTTCTGGTCTTTGCTGATGTAGTCTCTGCATTACGTGGCTCTTTCTGTTTTTTGAGCTCCTGTTTACCTTATGTTTTTGATGTTCTTCATTCTCCTCTGCTGTAGGTGGGTTGGGCCAACTGATGCTTCTTAGATGGAGAAGGCACTTATCAAAGCGGGATTCATAACGCTTTCTTAATAAACACTTTTAGCCAGTTGACCTAGATGTTCCCTGAAACCATGGTCCCCAGGCTCCTGTCCCTGCTTCTCTGTCCTTCAAAGTGTTAGGTTATACCTAAGAAACGTCTTAGCTTTTGGTTTACTCCCGTTGTGTTGACTTCTCTTTTCTGTGTTATCCCTCCCTTCACTTGTTTACTATCTAATTAATGAACATCCATCGACCTCCTTCCCCACTCTAACAACCGTCAAAGGCTCTTTTCTTCTGGGTTTAAACCTTTTCTTGAGTCCTGGTAACAGTGGTCTCGTGCAACATTAGTCCTACTGTAGCTGACTAATTTCACTTCCAGATTCCTCCATGTTATAAGATGTTTCACAGATTTGTCATTGTTCTTTAACACTGTGTAGTATTCCACTGTGTGAATATACCATAGTTTATTTATCCATTCGTCTATTGTTGGACACCTCGGTTGATTTCATCTTTTTACTATTAGAGACAGTGCTGCAATGAACATTGGTGCACATGTGTCTATTTGTGTAAGAGCTCTTATTTCTCTAGGATATATTCCAAGAAGTGGAATTGCTGGATCTGAAAGCATTTCTAACATTTTAAGAAGGCACCAAATCCATTTCCAAAGTGGTTATACCATATTACATTCCCATCAGGAGTGTCTAAGTGTTCCATATCTCCAGAGTGCCTAACTGTTCCAGTATCTCATAAAAACATTTTTTTTTAAATTGATGGCAGCCTTGTTGGGCTGAAATGATATCTCGTTGTAGTTTGGATTTCCCCATAGACTAATGACTGTGATGATTGCCTCGTATAACTGTAACCCCTGTGAGTGTCTTTTCCGGTGAAGTGCCTGTTCGTATCCTTTCCCATTGCCTTTTTCTTGTTGAGGTTTTGTAATATCTTGTAGAAATTGGAGTTCAGCCACCTATCAGATTTCTCATATCCAAAGAACATTTTCCTAGTCTGCAGGTTTCTTTTCACTTTTTTGGTAAGGTCTTTGGATGAGCATAAGTGCTTAATTTTTAGGAATTCCCAGTTATCTAATTTATCTTCTGGTGTTTGTGCACTGGTAACATGTTTTCTATTATGTCTATGCCATGTTTTAGGACTTCCAAAATTGCCCCTATTTTTTCTTCCATGATCTTTATATACCATGGACTTTATGTTTTTGAGTTAGTTTTTGTGCATAGTATGATATATGGGTCTTGTTTCATTTTTTTGCAGAAGAATGTTCAGCTATGTCAATATCATTTGTTAAGAAGTCTGTCTTTTCCCCAGTTTACAGACTTAGAGACTTTTTCAAATGTTAGCTGCTGCTATGTTGATGATCTTGTATCTAGATTCTCAACTCTGCTTCACTGGCCTATGTATCTGTTGTTGTACCAGTACCCAGCTGTTTTGACTACCATGGCATGTAACAGGCTCTAAATTTAGATATTATAAGATCTCCTACTTTACTCTTCTTCAGTAATACTTTACTTATCTGTGGCTTCTCCCTTCCCATAAAAAGTTTGTGATTTGTTTCCTCATCTCATTAAAAAGTGCCATTGTAATTTATACTGGGATTGCGTTGAATCTATAGATCACTTTGGCCAGAAAAGACGTTTTCAAGATGTTGAGCCTTCCTAGTCACGAGCAAGGTAGGTTTCTCTGCTTAGTATAAGTCTTTTGGTTTCTTGCAGTAGTTGTCTTTGTATAGGTCTTTTATGTCCCTGGTTAGATTTATTCCTAAGTATTTTATCTCATGGAGGCTTTTGCAAATGACATTGATTCAATAATTTCTTCTTAGATGTTTTCTTTGTTGGTGTACAGGAATCCTATTGGTTCTTGCATTTTTATCACGTATCTTCATAGGAAACCCAGCTGGTGTAGTGGTTAAGTGCTACATCTGCTCACCTAAAAGTCGGCAGTATGAGTTGGCATTGACTTGGCAGCAGCAGGTTTGCTTTTGGTTTTGGACATTGTATCCTAATACTTTGCTGAAATCTTTTATTAGTTCCACTGTTTTTGTTGTTGTTAATTCTTTAGGGTTTTCTGTGTATAAGATCATATCATATGTAAATAGAGATACATTTACTTCTAGCTTGAGAATTTGGATGTGGTTTATTTCTTTCTCTTCCTTGATTGCTCTCACTAGGAGCTCCAGCATAATACTGAATGAAAGTGGTGACAAATGGCATCCGTGTCTGTTTCCTTTTCTCAAGGGGAATGCTTTCAGACTCTCCATTTAGGATGATATTTGCTATTGGCTTTGTATAAATGTCCTTTATTATGTTGTGGAATTTTCCTCCTCTCCCTATTTTACTGAGAGTTTTTGAAATGAATGGTTGTTGGACTTTGTCAAATGCCTTTTCTGCATCAATTGATAAAACCAGATGTTTCTTGTCTTTTGTTTTCTTTATGTTGTTGATGACATCTATTGCTTTCTAATGTTTAACCATCTCTCCATCCCTGGTGTAAGTCCCCCTTGTTCATGGTGAATTATTTTTGGTTACGCTGTTGAATTCTACTGGCTAGAAATTTATTGAGGATTTTTGTATCTAAATTCATAAGAGATATTGGTCTATAATTTCCCTTTTTCATTTTGTCTTTACCTAGTTTAAGTATCAGGGTTTTGCTGACTTCTTGTCAGTATTTCATCTTCTTCCATGCTCTGAAATATCTTTAGTAATAGTAGTATTAGCTCTTTTCTAAAATTTTGTCAGAATTCTCTACTGAAGCCATAGTGCCAGGGCTTTTTTGGGGGGGAGAGAGATTTTTAATTACTTCTTCCATCTCTTCTTCTGTGACTGTTTCATTTAGTTGTTCTGTCTCTGTTCATTTAATTTAGGTATGTAGTGTGTTTTTCGAAACTTGTTTATTTCATCCATATTTCTCAATTAGTTAGAGTACAGTTTTTCGTAGTATTCTTTTATGATTTTTAATGTCACTTAGGTCTGTTGTGATGTGACCCATCTCATTTCTTTTTGGGATAACGTGTTACCTCTCTTATTTTTCTTTTATCGGTTTGGCTAATGATTTGTCAATTTTGTTGATCTTTTCGAAGAACCAGCTTTTGGTCTTATTAACTCTGATCATTTTTCTATTGTCTAATTCATTTAGTTCTGCTCTGATTTTTATTACTTGCTTTCTTCTGATTTCTGAGGGCTTCTTTTATTGGTCTCTCTTTGTTCCACCTGTAAGGTTAATGATCTGATTTGGGCCCTTTTTTCTTTTTGGATGTTTTTCTTTTTGAAATAAATTGACCCTGAGCACTGCTTTTGCTGTATGTCAAAAGTTCTGGTAGGATATGTTTTCATTCTCATTTGATTCTGTGAATTTCTTTACTCCATCCTTGATTTACTTCTATCGCCCAATAGTTTTTGAGCAAGCTGTTCAGTTTCCATGGATTTGACATTTTTTGTTTCCTTTGCTTTTTCTGTTGTTGATTTCTACTTTTAAATTTTCATGGTCTGAAAAGACGCTTTGTAATATTTCAATGCTTTTGGCTTTGTTAAGTCTTGCTTTATGGGATAAAGTGTGGTTTATACTACAGAATGTTCCATGTGTGATAGAAAAGGATGTATAATTGACTGCTACTGGGTGGAGTGTTCTGTAAATGTCTATGAGGTCAAGTTGGTAGGTTGTGGCATTTATATGTTCTGCATTTTATTGAGCTTCTTTCTAAATATTCTGTCCTTCACTTAAAGTGGTTTTATCAGTGTCTCCTACTGTTATAGTAGAGACATCAGTTTTTCTTTTCAGTGTAGTTGGAGTTTGTTTTATGTATTTTTAGCTCTATCATTTGGTGTGTAAATATTTAATGTGGTTATATTCTCCTGGAGTATTAACTCTAATCACTACACAGTGTCCTTCCTTATCCAATGTGATGTGTTTTACTTTAAAGTCTATTTTATCAGAAAGTTATACAGTCCCTCCTGCTCTTTTTTAAGTATTATTGGCTTGATATAGTTTGCCATCCTTTTAATTTTAGTTTATGTTTTTAAATCTAAGGTTTATCTCCGGTAGGCAGCATATGCCAAGCCAAGTGCTGTAGGCAGCATATAGTGGATCCTTTTTTTTTTTTCAAATCCAGCCTTCCACTTTTTTTTTATTGGTGCATTTAATCCATTTTCATTAACTATAATTATTAACAGGTATGAGTTTAGTGCTGTCATTTTGGTTCTTTATTTATTTATTTATTTTATTATGACTGAGTGAAAATGTCAGTTCTACCCTGGCCCCTAGGGTCACCATGAGTCGGATCCGACTCGATGGCACTTCACTGGCTGGAGTGAAAATGTAAATTCTCATACATGCCCACCTTTGAGAATTTCTTTGTTTCACTTATTTTCCTGTACTGAGTCATTACTGTTACTAGGCATGCAAATCCTGGAGTCCATATACTTTTATTGCATGGACACAGCTCAAGTGTCCTAGTACTCAGTCACCATGAATGTGGTACGGGCTCTCCCTTACGGTCCTAGACAGGCAGGGATTGTTGGTGTACTCACAAGTGTCTACTTGCATGTTCTGAGACAGGAAAGGAGCTGACACTCTTCTGTGAACGTCTTTGAGGAAAGTATATGTCTGATCATAGGAGAAGGAACTGTTTCTGCCCTTACTTCTCACCTCAAGAAAGTCAGTCGACTTTTTTTTTTTTTTTAATTGTCTTCTCTGTTTGTTAAATTGTCCCCTCTTCACATCTTGGAGAATGGTTCAAGGTGTGGGTAAAGGATCCAACTTCCAGCCCAGGAACTTGGTGGAGTCAGAGAGGTGAGGGGGAGCACTGAGAAAGAAAAAGAGGTTTATCCTGAAGGAACATTTTAGATCTATGCATGGTACATTAGACATGAGTCCTATTACTTGTGACAATTAAATGCAACTTATCTCTGGTTCTGGAGGTGTTAGTGGGCTCTATGCTGCTCAGTCTCTCCCATTAAGGAGGACGCCTTCTAAACACAACGGCTCTGCTCACCATATTGGCTGTACCCAATTTCTGATGAGTCAGATCTAGCCAGTCCTGGGTACTTCTGGATCTACTCTCCCTTCCTTGTCATTCAGTCTGGTTTTTCAACTTTCCCTTTGATTTTCAGGGCTCCTAGGATGTCATATATTTACAACTCATTTGTTCTTTTAGGTCTTTGTTTTTAGAGGGATCTTGGCCCTAGCTCTGCGTTAACCACTATTACTCTCTGTCACTACAAAGAAGTTGTTTCCTGCAGAGTACTAATAATAAGCTATGTTACACAATAATTTTTTGTTTGCTTGTTTATTGCCTATTCCCACACCTTTCATAGAGACAGGAACTATGTTTAGTTTATTCTCTAACATAAAGCTAATACTTGTCACAGTACCTGGTATATAATAGACATTGAATAAATCTTTGTTAAATAAGCAGATGAGTGCATAGATAGATGATAAACTTTAAACACAAAAGTATAAATTCCTTAAAATGATTTACATGGCCCTCCACAATCTGGCTCTTGGTGACAAATTAAAAAAGAAAACAAAAACCTGTTACCATCCAGTCAGTTTCAGCTCATGGCAACCCTTTATTGACCTTGCAAGGCGAGACAGAATAGAACTGCCCCATAGAGTTTCCAAGGAGCAGTTAGTGGATTCAAACTGCTGATTTTGGGTTAGCAGACAAGCTGTTAATTACTGTGCTTCCAGGACTCCAAGGGGGTAATAAATGAGATTGCTTTGGATTTGGAATTTCAGTGTACTAACTTAGAGAACACCTATCTTATCCTAAAGATATTAACTGCTTCAATATATTTCGAGAACTTGCTGTACACTCATGTCTACGCTAGTTCCTTTTCCATCCCAGTCTCCCTTATGTTACCATTCTGTACAAACTATAGTTAAAATGTTCTATTAATATCAGGGCCAACAGTGTTTTTCCTCTGTTTTACTCTTCACATATATTCTACATGCTACCAAAAATACTCTCTGTAACCTCTCTCACTTAGCTAATTTCATTCTTCCCTAAATTCTTGGCTTAAACATCCGTTTGAAAGGAAAACTGTCTCTGTCCCAGTTTATTCAGAGTTCTATCACAAGTTTCCCCAGCTCTGAAAACTTCACCACCATTACTCTTTCTTCACTTTGTCGATAGTACTTGATACCTTTTCTCCCTTCCCAGTAGACTAGTGGCTCCCTGACATTATGGGGTAAGGCACTCTCACGCTGTTATATTTCTAGAAGCTAGTATTGTATCTAGCAAATTTTTGTTTAGAATTTGATTGGAGTCCACAAAATCAGGGCAGTCAAACTCTAACTCTAAGACAACAGCTCACCATCCCACAGTGGGTGGGTATAATATGAAGACTCCAGTAGCTAGTGTTGTATCTAGCAAATTTTTCATTAAGGGCTCAATTGGTGTTCACAAAGTCAGGGGAGTCAATTTCTAACTCTAAAACAATAACTCACCATCTCTCAATGGGTGGGCATTAATACGAAGACTCCACTTAACAAAGGAACTTCAGAACTGACAGGCTAAAAAATATGCCTTTTAAAAACATGTCACTGTGTTTTGTGACAGAGGCATGGTTAGTATCAATTTATTCCCACTCCCACTGCTTTGTTCTACTCCTCCCTAAGCCAGTGATTTTACTGTGGAGGGAATGATCCACCCAGCTACCAACAGATTTCATGAATGATTAAATGAGTGAAAAATAGAATGATCCCCATTTTGATGAGTGTTTTTTTTTTTTTTTTTTTAATTTCTTGGCTCTTTAAACAGGGTTTCAGTAAGCCCAGTGGTTTCTTCAGAAAGCAGACTTCTACATGTTCTGCTAGTTTTCTGGGTATTTAATGTTGATGCATTCTTAAGTAAGACTGGTTGCCATCCCGTCCAAGTAAAAGCATCTTACTAGCAAACTAAGGGTTGTACTGGCTCACTGAGACAGGCTGATAGAGAGCAACATTCAGAAAATAAGATAAACAGTCAGAGATTTTGGTTAAGAATTATTTGTGGACTAGCACAGCATATGAGATGATGCATTGGCTATTTTGGGTGAAATGACCAAGTTATGTGCATTAAACTATATTATGACCTGCAATATATCCTGAAATCCTTGATGCTTTCACAGATTCCTCAGACTTTATCAGCTTCTCTTCTCTTTCTTTCCACTGGTTCTACATGTCCTCCAGGCTCCCTTATTTGACAGAGCACCTGACACTAACAGCTCTATCCTCTTCATCACTTAGCTAAATTCACTCTTCCAATCCCTGATTTTAAACATCAAAATCTCATGTAAGATTGAGACGTTTTTGTATTCCCGCTGGAAAAGGGTTTATTAGTTCACTTTACTCCTCTCTGTAACAGGTAAAATGTTACAAAGGAGAACAACACAACACAAAACAGCTTAAGCAAACTAACAGAACTGGGAGTATTCATTGGCTTAGGAAGCTGGAAGGGCCAGCAAGAAAATAAGGAAACAAGTCCTCATAGATTAACACTGGAATGCACATTCTGGTTCTGCTTTTTTTTTTTTTTTTCTTCTCTCTCTCTGTCTCTTTTTCTTTTTAATCCTCACTTGGAAGATAAATTTGGTCCAAATGGTTGGAAGACACCCTCTGACCGTTCCAAATTCATGTTGTTGTTGTTGTTAGGTGCTACCAAGTTGGTTCCAACTCACAGCAACCATATGGACAACAGAATAGAAAGCTGCCCAGTTCTGCACCTCATTCACAATTATTCTTATGTTTGAGCTCTTTGTTGTAGCTGCTGTGTCAGTCCATCTTGCTGAGTATCTCCCCAAGCTTAACAAGCGTGATGGCCTTCTCCATCTTGATAGTATGTTCATCTTGATGACATGTCTAATGTAAGCAAAATAAAGTGTTGTCCTCCCTGTATCTCAGAAGCGTTAAGCCTGTATTTCTTCCAAGACAGATTCATACCATCAGGTTAACCATCTCAGCAGAATGATGACTTTGTTCTCTCAGTATCTGCTTAACAAGTTCTAGAAAACCAATCATTGGTTTCTCTTGGGTCACTTGTTTTCTTAACTATCTAGTGTCACTATAACTAACACAAGTGGGTAGCTTTATCAAACAGAAATTTATTTTCTCACAGTTTAGGAAAAGTTAGAATTTAGGGCACAGGTTCTAGCAGTAACCTTTCCCTTTCTGTTGGCTATGGGGGAGGGTCCTTGCCTCTTCAGCTTGTTTCAAGGTTTCTTCGAGACCTCTGTTTGGCTTGTCATCCTTCTCCTCTCTCTGCTTCTGTCACTCATTTAACCTCTGTTTTTTATCTCAGAAAAGTTGGTTTAAGACATGCTATATGCTAATTTTATTTTCGTTAATATAATGATGACAAGTCATTCCCAAATAGGTTAATAAACACAAGCATAGAATTTAGAATTTATGATACATGTTTTTGAGGATACCATTCATTCTATAATATTCCACCCTTTGACCCCCAAAGGTTCATGTCTCTGCCACATGCAAAATACATTTTTCACATTATATCACCTCAAAAGTCTTAAATCAACTCCAAATCTAAAATAAATATCTTCTTTTGAGTCATCTAAATCAAGTATGGAGGAGACTTTAGGCATATTCCATCCTGGGGCAATTCTTCATCTGTGGACCCGTGAAGCGTATACTAAAAGTTATCTTTTTCCAAAGTACCGTGATAGAAGATGCACAGCGTAAGCATTTCCACTACAAATGGCACACACTGGAAGGAAAGAAAGGCCAACTATCAGCAAGCAAATCCAACATCCAGGAGAACTATTTACATTATTTCTCAATGCTTGAAAATAATTCTCTATTATCTGATGCATTTAGACTCTGACCCTGCTCTCCAGACTCTGGATGTTGGTCATGCCCTCTGGATTCTGGGTGGAAGCCATTCAGTCCTGAGTTTCAGTTGTACTTTCTGGGCCCACTGTGGAAGCAATTCTGCTCCCTTGGCTTTGGGCAGCCCCATTCTCCTAGGCTGCTTGAGTAACATTTCCACCTCATTAGCCCCAGGAGACCCAGTTCTTCTGCCCTTGGGCACAGCAGCCTCACACACTGGAACCAAGTTGGGGAAGATCTGACTCTTTGAAACCTAGGAGGATGTGGCCCCACACTTGGAGATCCAGGAGACCATAGTTCCTCTCCTTCCCATGCTCCTTCTAGCAGTTCTGCTGATCTCCAAGCTGCTCTATGGATGCTCTTTTGGTCTTTTCCTTTTATTGGAGCACAAAAGATATAGCTCTTTTGACCTATTCCCTGCCTAAAGAATTCCAGGAAGCAGAAACCATTGTTTCATTTCATTCTTTTTCTGTCCCCTTCAATCTAAGTTGATCAGCTTTCTGCTGTGTCAGTTATTTAGATCTATCAGTAACAGGCTTAATCTCTTTAACAAAGTAGTGTGTAGTAACATGACTGGTGGGAATTTTAAGACACACATCCTTAGTTTCTACAACAGAAATTTTCAAATCTTTAAGTTTTGTTATCATTTACTGTTTTATTTTTAAATTCACCTTTCCTCTCATTTTACTATAAGCAGCAAAGAGGGATCATATGGTCCATTAAAGACCTTGCTTAGAAGTTGCCTCAGCCAAATAGCCAAATTCACATGATCTATTTGATGGTTAAGACTGTGTATCAACTTGGATGAGCCGTGATTATCAGTGTTTTGGCAGCTGTAAACTGTTGTGATCAGTCCCACAATGGAATCTGCTAGAGTGTTACTGGTAGGGATGTGGCCTGTGGTGGCTCACTACCCCCTCAGCCTTTATCTCTCTGCTTTCTCCTTCCTTCCTCTTTGCTGCTCACTTTGCTAAGATTTTTGATTTGTTACAGGTCCAGCAGCTGCCTCCCTCTTGCCTTTTGAACTCTAGTTTTGGGGACTTGAGCCGGCAGCTTACCTGTCAATACTGGGATCTTTCTAGTATAAGTCCTTTTTCATGACATGCCAGTCTTGGATTTGCCAACTCCCATAGCTAAGTGAATCAGGAGAAACCTGAAGTTTTGTCTGCCTTCTTGGGATTTGTCAATGATCACAGCCTGTGAACAGGAATCCTAGTTGCCTACTTAGGTTAACCAGCCTCCACAGCTGTGTAAATTTGGAGAGGCCTCTATCTTGATTCAGGACTTGGAACATTTCTGCCTCTACAGTTGTATGAGCTATCTCCTTGACATAAGTCTTTCTCACTATGTATATTTATATGCTTTACTGGTTTTGCTTCTCTAAAGAACCCAGCCTAAGACAATTCAGGCAAATTCTTGCCACTGTATAAAAAATATTACCTTTCCTGTGTTGTCCAACTGCATGTTCGTCATTTGCTTTTAAAGTATCACCAGAAGCACATGTAACATTCACATTCCGAGCATCATTTTGTTGCTGGCATCATATGTGTTCTCTAAGAGAACAGAGACTTTCTCTATAGCTCTCTTCACTTCCTTCTGAACCCTCACTATAATTGCATTTGACACCCAAAATTTTACCAAAAGACTCTTCAAGGCAGTCCAGTTTTAATATTATGCTTCTTAAAATTCTTCCAGCCTCTATCTGCTACCCAATTCCAAACCACTTCAACATGTTAAGTGTTTGTTAGAGTAGTACCTTTGCTTCTCGGTACTGAAGTCTGTCTTAGTCATCCAGCATTGCTATAACGGAAATACTACAAGTCAGTGTCTTTAACAAACGGACACTTATTTTCTCAGTTTAGGAAGCTAGACATCCAAATTCAGGGTACTGGCTCTAGAGGAATGCTTTATCTTTCTCTTGGCACTGGGAGAAAATTCTTGTTTCTTCAGCTTATTTCCCAGTTCTTTGTAGATGTCTATGTAGCATCCATCATCTCTGCTATCTTACTTGCTTGTTTCATCTCTTTTCTGTATCTCAAGACAGACTAATTTAAAACATGCCCTAGACTACACAAACCTTATTAGCATAACACAGAAACTCATTCTCAAATGAGACTGTAACCAGAGGCATAGAGGTTAGGATTTACAACACACACTTTTGGTGGACACAATTCATTCCATAACACAGGTCTGCCTCTTGCACTAATCACCATGTCTCAGTGAAAAGGGATATAATGATTAGCTTGACTGGAAACAGGGGCCTATTCCTATAGTCGGAGGAAAATAGATTATGGAAGGATCAACTGTCTCTAGGTGTAGAAGGTCAGGGGAGATCAACAATACACATACTTGCGTATGTGCTGAAAGAATATTGAGGAAGCAAAGTGCTCATGTGCTGATCTGGCCACTTATAAGTAGAATAGTTTACCTTCCTTTTGTCTCAGGGTCCTCTTTTTCCTTCCCACCTCCTGGATTTGTTGTGATGATCCAATAGATGTGCTGGATCAGCTTCCTCCAGGTGTGGACACTGAAACAAGAATGTGAGAACCATTTATTTGGGAGAAGCACCAGCAGGAGAGAAAAACTACGACAATGAAGATAGGGAAGTCAGTCGTAAGTATAGATCAGGCAAATTACCACTGTGGGCAACTGGGACAGAGGTCTGCTGGAGAACTCTGAAAACCAGCGTAGAACATAGCTCGGAGTTGTCTCCCCGGGAAAAAGGAAGCTGAGTTATTTAGCCTTCACTTTCCATATTTCACTGTTGGAGACATCAAGAATGCTATACTTCTGACCTGTCTTTCTTTGGAGCCAAGAAACCATCTTTAAAGAAACAGTACTTGAACTAGGAAAAACTCAAGCATGGACTTAAATGTAAACACCAAGGTGTTACAGGTGGAGATCAACAGCATCTCTTATAAAATATTAACTAAGACTGTCCTAGGCATACCTGGAATTTTGACCTCCCTATTATTGGCCTCATATAATAGGAATACATATTTCGGATCTGACTCGACGGCACTTGGCTTTGGCTTTATTTGACTGTCCTCCTTTGAGTTGAGTTTGAAACTTAAGAGTTCAAAACAATTAAACTTCTAGGCAGAAAAAATTTTCCCATTATCAGAATGCTACTAAGATCCTCTCCTAATATCCTGCTCATATTATTCTACAACTATATAAAAGCTCACTGGATTGCTATGTTCTTCCATTCAATTACATTTTCTCCATCTGTAGTTGCTTGTAAAAAATCTATAATTACTGAGCACACATTTAATTAAGCACCTTTTTAGTCACTTAGCATGAAGTTGTGAAAGTTATAAGAGTGAGAGTCAGTCATATGAGACAGATAGCAAAAAACATAATAGACCCACCTGTTCAAAATTGGCAGAATAAAATAATTGTCCAGAGCATTAAATATTCTGTAGACTATCTTCAACTTTATTGTTTTGCAAAATGGCTTCGAGTCATCATTAATGTTCTCAGTAATTAATGAACACCAGATGGAACATGAAAGAGACAGGGCCACATCCATCAGGAGGTGTTTTCTTAGAGTTAAATGAGGCAGAACTTGGAGAGTTCTCACTTTCCCTTGTCTTGGCTCAAAGCAAGTCATTTTTATATTTTTTGGAGAGAACCTGGATGCATGCCATGGACTCTCTGATACCCGGTATGAGATGGAGCACTTTTCTTCCACTCTTCTGTTTTTCAACAGATTCCATGACCTCACCCCAAATGTCTTCAATCAATTTCCCTTCTTACCCACAAGACAGAAACAACAATTTTGAGAACCTATAAAATGAGTGGGAAGAGGAATAAAGGAACTCATGTGGCTAAACCATGAAATTGAAAGTCAGTGGTTGTACCCATGACCTTCTGCTTGGATAGCTTGGTACATATCACAGGTTGGTACATATCACAATTAATATCATAAATATCACAAGCTGGTACATATCACAATTAATATCATAAATATCATTACTTCTTAATAGACACAGAAAGAGAAGTTCTGAGGTTTCACAATGTCCTAAAGAATGTGAATCAGGGACATAAGCCCGAGTAACTTCAATATGCAGGAGGATAATGGTTGAAGATGAGGTCGTGTAAGAATAGGTGGAAAGTCAAGACGCAATGACTGTGTTCTGGGAAACCAGAAAGGACAGATAATTTTTTCATGGGACTTTCTCCGAACTTTCTTTGTATCTGATTTTGGGAAATCTCAACTAGACAGAATGGAGTAAAATCTTCAGTTCTAACAGTGAAAATTTCTGAAAATTAATCTAGGTAGAAAAGATGCAATCTCAGATGAAGCAAAGAAGAAAGGTCTCCTAGGAGGTGAATGATACACAAATGCGTACAGATAACTCAGTTGATAATACTTCTGGTCCTGAGTTTGCTCCTTGTGTAAACTAGTCAGACAGTTAGAAATAAAGATTATATAAGCTAAAAATAAACAAATATCTACCATTCAAATCTGGAAATACGTTGAGCCATCTCATTACCCAGTTTCATCGTACCCACTACCACTGAGTCAATTCTGACACTGGATAACAGGGTAGAACTGCCCCACAGGCTTTCTAAGGCTGTAGATTTTCTGCAAGTAGATTGCCACATCTTTCTGCCTCAGAGAAACTGATGGGTATGGACTTCAGAACTTTCAATTAGAAGCCTCTGTGCCACCAGGGTTCCTTAACCTCCTGATGTTGTTGTTAGATGATGTCAAGTATGTTCAGTTTACAGCAACCCAGTGAACAACAAAAGGAAACACTGACCATTCATCCACCATCCTCACAATCATTGCTATGATTCAGCCCATTATTAGAGCTACTGTGTCAATCCATCGGCATGAGAATCTTCTTCCTTTACACTGACTCCACTTTACCAAGAATGATGCCCTTTTATGGAGACATGTCTTTTCTGATAACATGTCCAAAGCATATGAGATGAATTCTTGTCAACCTCACTTCTAAGTGACATTCTGCATGTTTTCCAAGACAGACTTGTTTGTTTTCTGGCAGGCCATGGTATATGCAATACTCTTAGCCAAAGCCATAATTCAAATACATCAATTCTTCTTCAGTCTTCCTTATTCATTGTCTAGCTCATGCATGGTAACTCAAAATACCATGACTTACATCAAGCACATCTTAGTGCTCAAGGTGATATCTTTGTCTTTCAATATTTAAAGAAATCTTTTATAGCACGTTTACCCAATACAATGCATTTGACTTTCTGACTGCTGTTTCTGTAGCATTTTATTGTGGATACAAGTAACACGAACTCCTTGACAACCTCATTTTTTTTTCTCTAGTTATCATGATATTGATTCATTTGTAAGGATTTTGTTTTCTTTATGTTAAGATGTAATCCACATTGAAGATGATAGTCTTTGATCATCATTGGTTAGTGATTCAAGTCCTCTTCATTTTCAGCACATAGGGTTGTGTCATCTGCATAATGCAGGTTGTTAATGAGTCTTCCCCCAGTTCTGATACTGTGTTCTTCATATAGGACAGCTTCTGCTCAGTATACAGATTAAGTACGGTGAAAGGATACAACTCTAGCCTATACCTGTCCTGATTTTAAACCACGTGGTGTACACTTGTTCTGTTTGAACTGTGGCCTCTTGGTCTAAGCACAAGTTTCTGTGAGTATGATTAAGCATTCTAGAATTCCCATTCTTCACACTGTTATACATAATTAGTTCTGATCCACACAGCCAAATGCTTTTGTATACTCAATAAAACACAGGTAAACATCTTTCTGGTATTCTCTGCTTTGGTATACTTCACATCAGCAATGACACCTCTCAGTACACATTCTCTTCTGAATCTAGTTTGAATTTCCAGCAGTTTCTTGTGAATGTGTTAGTATAACTGCTTTTGAATTATGTTAAGAATAATTTTACTTGTACCTGACATTAATTTTGCATTCTGTCAGGTAATCTTTCTTTACAATACACACAAATACGGATTTATTCCAGTCTGTCATCCAGATAGCTGTTTTCCAAATTTCTTGACATAGATGTGTGAAAGCTTTCTGCGTTTCATCCATTTGTTGAAACATTTCAGTTGTTCTGTCAGTACCAGGAGCCTTGTTTTTGTGAATGACTCCAGTGCAGCTTGGACTTCTTCAGTACGAAGCTACGTCTTGAAATGGTTGAATGTTGACCAATTTTTTTGTAATGATGATTCTGTGTATTCATTCTATCTCCCTTTGATGCTTCTTATGTCATTCAATTTTTGCTCATAGAGTCCTCCGATATTGCAGCTTGAGACTTGCATACTTTCTTCAGTTTTTTCTGCTTGAGAAATGCTAAGCATATTCTTCCCTTTTGGTTTTGTAGCTCCAGGTTTTTGCATATTTCATTAAAATAGTTTACTTTTTTTACTTCACCATTCCTTCTGTTCACTTTTGCTGCTCTACATTCAAGGACAAGTTTCAAAATTTCTTCTATCTCTGATGTAGGGGGAGAAAAATGGATGTGCAGAATTAGAATTCTATTGCAAGGCCAGATTTCGTGGTCTATCAGAGTGGAGCATCCCTTAAGGACATGGCCCCTGGACTCTTTGGTAGCCCAGAGCTGAAAACAGTACCAAAGCCAACTCTGCAGAAAACACTGGACTAAACTATAAGACATAAAGTGACACTGGTTTAAAAAATTGCTTCTTGGCTTAAATATATACGTGAGGCTTTCTGGGCAGCTCTTGTCCAGAGTGAGATGAGAGGGAGGAGGGGGTCAATAACAGATTAAATTGATACGGGAAGAACAGAGTGGAAAGGAGTAGTATACTGTCACCAGGTGGTCGGGGGTTGGGGGAATAGGGAGAGCAGTTAGAGTTACATAGTAGTGTGTGTTGGGGGGGTTGCTTATATAACAAATTGATTCAGATTATAAACTTTCACTTAAAGCACATTTGTTTTTTAAATCTCTTGTGACATACATTTTGGACTTTATCTTATGTATTTTTAATGAACTTTCACTTGCTTCATGTATGAATTCCTTGCTGATATCTAACAACTAGTCTATTCTTTGGTTATTAATGTCCAGATAGTTAAATCTATTCTTGAGATGGTCTCTAAATTCAGGTAGGATATAATTGTCATGGGCTGAATTGTGTCCACCCAAAAATATATGTACCTAATTTGGCTGGGCCATGATTCCCTGTATTCTGTGATTGGCCTGCATTTCTGATGCTAAATCCTAATCTCTGCCTGCGGCTAGCAGATAGGATGATCAAATTAAAAGAATATTAGGGTGGGACTGCAACACCCTTGCTGAGGAAGTTTCCCTGGAATGTGGCTTGTACCACCTTTTATCCTTTCATCCTATTGGAGATAAAGAGAGGGAAGGAAGCACAGAATTGGGAGCCTCCTCCATCGAGAAGGCAGCACCAGGAGAAGAGCCTGTCCTTCACACCTGAAGTTCCTGTGCCAAGATGCTCCCTGCACAAAAACTGATGCAACACAAGGACTTTCCTCCAGAATCAACAAGAGGAAAGCCTTTCCCTGGAGGGGACATCCTGATTTTGAACTCATAGGCTACTGGACTGGGTAAGAATAAACTTTTTGTTAAAAAGCATCCACTTATGGTATTTCTGTTAGAGTAGAACTAGATGACTGAAACAACCCTCAAGGTTATACTTTGGCTTCTGTGGGATTGTTTTAATTTTCTTCAGTTTTAACTTGAACTGCACATGAGTAATCGCTGATCTGTTCTGCAGTTGGCCTCTGGCCTTATTTGGACTGGTGATATTGAGCTTCTCCATCGCGGCTTTCCACAGATGTCATTGATTCCTATGTATTATATCCTTCAAAGTCACTGTTCGTATTGCTGAAGAAAGATATTTGCAATAGGTAAGTCATTAATCTTACAAAATTCTGTCAAGCAATCTACATCTTTTCTATCACAAAGGTCATATTTTCTGATACTTCTTTGTTTACAACTTTTGCATTCCAGTCAACAGTAATTATCAATACATCTTGATATTTGATCAATTTCAGCCTGAAGAAGTTGGTAAAAGTCTTTAATTTCTTCATCTTTGGCATTAGTGGTTGACGTGTAATTTGAGTAATAGTCACATTACCTGATCTTCCTTGTAGCCATATGGATGTTATTCTATCACAAACAACATTATATTTCAGAATATATCTTGAAATATTCTTTTAGATGATGAATATGATGTCCTTTCTTTTCAATTTGTCATTACTGGCATAATAGACTGTATGACTATCTGATTCACGATGGCCAGTAACAGTTCACTGCAGCCCACTAATGAAAGCATATTGATTTTTATAGATTACATTTCATTTTTTCATACTTCTAATTTTTCTGGATTCATACCTTGTACATTCCATGTCCCGATTAATGGATGTTTGGAGCTGTTTCTTCTGAGTTAAAGTGATACCACATCACCAAATGAAGATCCCAAATTTTTACCTAATCTGACATTAAAATTGACTCTGAGGAGACAGCACTTCCTTACCCAGTTATGTTTTGAATGTCTTCCAACCTTAAGAGCTCACTATATCAGACAATGTTCTGCTGCTATTCATAATGTTTTCACTGGCCCACTTTTTTCAGAAATAGCTAGCCAAGTCTTTCTTCCCAGTGTATCTTAGTGTGGAAACTCTGCTGAAACATGTACACAACAGGTGACCCTGTTGGTATGTGAAATACTGATGGCATAGCTCCCAGGATCACAGCAACATGCCAGCCACCAAGTATGACAAACTGATAGACTTCAAGACGAATGTTTGAACCTTACTGTACTGACTCTCAGATCTGAGCTCCAAGTTCCACACCCCTCAAACCTGCTGACTTCGACTCAATTCCAGCCCATAGTGATCCCATAGGCCAGAATAGAACTTCCTCATAGAGTTTCCAGGAAGCACCCGGTGGATTTGAACTGTCAACCTTTTGGTTAGCAAATGTAGCACTTAACCAATAAACTACCAGGGTTCCTCCAAGTTATATAGTCCTTATTAATTGAATTGTTGTTAGCCAGTGTCTCTACCATTTCACACACACAGGATACCTGCATTAAAGGCTTAACCTGCGCTTTCCCTTATCATTTAAGTCCAGCTTGATCTTTAGCTCTTCTAAAATGTCTCATAACACATGGTATTTTCCGTGCAAATTATGCCTGAAATGTAGTCTGTTATGCAACATTTGCCATTACTTCATAGGTATAGGCTTGTATTTCCAACTAGACTTTTTTCAGGAATGACCAGTGAAAACATTATGAGTAGCAGGAGAATATTGTCTGATATAGTGAGCTCTTCAGGTTGGAAGGCATTCAAAATACAACTTCCTTTAGGTCACCATGAGTCGGATCCGACTCGATGGCACTTGGCTTTTGTCTTTGTATACTCATAGGATAACGTTCATGGGATGTCTGAGCTAGAACACAAATTATATTAAAATACACTATTTAAGGATGAAGACACTAAAGGAAAGTAACTTTTCCAATGTGTCTCAAACAATGAGATGCAGTGTCAAAACTGGACTATGAAATTTCTGACCCAAGTCTAACACTTCTCCCACTATACCGTATAACTTCTAAAATTTTTTAATTAGCAACACAAATTTAATTACTTTGAAGTCCTTGACATTCTTAAAGACACTGCCCTACACATAAGGCTCAGAACCCACCACTTTATCTCTCTCTCTCCTTGTATTTCAAAAAGTTGTCAAGCTAAAGAGTTCCCCTCAAAAGAATATTAACGTGTTTTAGTTAGAATGGGTGTGTGTGTTAGTTTTTCTAACCAATGTCTTTGCTCATTAGTTTTATCTAATAATCAATAAGAAGGAAGGCTAATGTCATCTAAGGTAAATCACTTTCCTTGACTGTGAGACATCTTTCTGACTTTTTATCAGTTAGACAGTCTGTAAATCTGGTCTGGAGTGACAAGTGGAATATGTTTAGCTACAGTTGGAGACTTCATCAAAATCCTACCACTCCCTTCCAGCAATAGGTCACTCAGCATTTCACCAGAAACATGCAAGATTTCTTTCAAAGAAAAAGGAGCAAACATGCATCAAAAGAACCGAGACAAAGGGCAAAGAAAAAGCATGAAGTGACAGACAACATAAGAGAAGTCTCTCTTTTGCATAGTGCACATTACCTGGCCCCCAACTCAAACCTGTAAGCCACAGGTAAGTGGTGACAGCTGCCAGTCTGTAGACATAGATATGTGTTACTGAGAATGCAAAATATCTGGCTTTTTAAATCTGACAGGCAAGAATCATCCTCAAGGAGTTTTACGGGGACAATGTAAAATGAGAGTGTGATGGAAACTGTTTGAGAGTAGCACCACTGGGAGTTTACCCATAAGCTCTGTGCAAACCACTTGGAACAAAGTAGCAGAGCCTTAATCTTAGGGGGAAAGCACTGGCCAATCAATTAGTCTTAGGCTTGGAAACTAGAAGAGCAGCTAAACAACCCTTTAATTTCTATACTTGTTTTGGACTAGCACTTTTTTCCTCTGCTGAAGTTACTAGAGCTGCCTTCAACTACTTTTCCACATTTCCTGCTTTTTTTCAAATGCCTTCACATATTAGGGTTTCTGAAATGTGCTAATTTATAAAATAAATTCCTATGGGAAAGAAGATATTAGTTATCCTTTATGTTTTGAATATTAGAAAACAAATTTTGACTTAAAAATTTAAGCTTATGCCTCTTTGTAAACCACTAATGTAATATAGCTCTGATTGTCTTATTATTGTGCTAACCCAAATAGTTTCTGGAACCAAAGCTAATAAACACACATCCTGCAAGGTGCTGAGGATGATGAAAGAAATGTTACTGAAATTTATGTACTGCCCCAATGAAGCAATGGTTAAAGTACTCAGTTGCTAACCAAAATGTTGGCAGTAGAATCTATCAGTGGCTCTGCTGGAGAATAGGCTTGGTGTTCTACTTCTGTCAACACTGAAAACCAAACCAAACCAAACCTACTGCTGCTGAGTAGACTTCAGTTCATACCCACCCTACAGGACTGAATAGAACTACCCCATAGGGTTCCTAAGACTGTAAATCTAATTATTATTATTGTGATTAAGTGGATGCATACAATCCCAATCAATTTTGCATGCCCCTCCCTGTCTTCAACTCCATCTGCTCACCTCACCTTGTGACAGCACATTCCTCCTTTTCACTATTTATTTCTAGTATTCTCTTAACAAATACCTTCCCCTCCTCTCCACCCTCTCCTCTACCATCTAGAAATGGTAGGCCTCCTACAAATGTATAAAACCATAAAGTACACATGCCACATGCTCACATTGCGTTTCTGAGTCCAGTTCATTCTTGTCTGAAGAGTTGACCTCATTACTGTGTCACATCAGGGCCAGCAGTAACTCTAGTGGCTATGTTTGCAGGGGCCACTCCAGGATGTCAGACCATCGGTTCTGGTCTTTTAGTAGAGTTCTTGAACTGCACACCTCTTTTTCTCATGTTATGTCAGGGGCTCTACATTGTGTCCCCCATAATCCCTGCCTTGGTGGTGGCTGGGCACCATCTCGTTCTTCTGGTCTCCTACTGATGCAGTCTCCCATTCATATGAGTCCTTCTGTCTTCTGAAGTCATTTTTCCTCGTGTCTTTGGTGTTCTTGGTTATCATCTCTTCCACATGGGTTGGGGCCATTTGGTGTTTCTCAGATGGCAGCTTGCTAGATTTTAAGACCCCAGATACCACTCACCAATATGGGATGCAGAAAACTTCTTAGCAAAAGACTAGTTACGACAATTGACTTCAATGTCCTTTGAAAACATGGTTCCTAGACCTATGTCCCTGCTACTCAATCCTTTGAAATGTTGGGTTGATTTTAGAAAGCTTTTCAGTTTACAGTAAAGTCCAGTTATGCTGATCTACTCTCTGCTATGTGCTGTCACTCCCTTCACCTAACCAAATTCCTATCAACTATCTAATCTATGAACATCCTTCTCCCTCCCTGACCAATCTTGTAGCCATCAAAGAGTCTAGTCTTCTGTACGTAAGTCCATTTTTAAGTCCTTATAGCAGAGGTCTCATACAATACTTGTCCTTTTGCAGCTGACTGATTTCACTCAGCATAATGTCTTCCAGTTGAAACCAGAGTATGAGATGCTTCCTAAAATCATCATTGTTCTTTATCATTGCATACTATTCCATTGTGTATACGTACCATAGTTTATCCATTCATCTGTTGATGTGCACCTCAGTTGATTCCATCTTTTTCTATTGCGGACAGTGTTGCAATAAACTTTTGTGTGTGCATGTATCTGTGTGACTGTAAGGCTATAAATCTCTCTTTTCTTTAAAATGTTTTCTCTTCTTTTTATATTATGATTGAATGACAATGTACATTCTCAGATAACTTTGCGTGCCCACCTATATGCAGCTCCCCCTGCTCTCTCTGCCTGGTGACAGCACACTCTTCCTTTCTGCTCTATACATGTTTTATTCCCCCAACAATCTTCTATCCCCTCCTCTCCACCCACTCTCCTGCCTCCAGTAAGAAGTCAGTGGGATGACATCTTATAGATGCATAGAACCATAAAGTGCACACATGATATAGTCACTCTGTGTGGTCAAGTCCAATCCATTCCTGTCCGAAGAGTCGACCTTCATTATGATTTATGTACAGGGGCAGCATCAGGGCCAGAAGCCATGCTCCCAGGGGAACTCTGAGGCCCCTGGACCATCAATTGCGGTCTTTTAGTGGAGATCTCAGGGTGCACCGCTTTTTATTCTTGTGTTGCCAGTGAAACTCAACTTTGTGAGCTCCATCACAGCTGTCACTGGTGGTAGCAGGGCGCCACCCAGTTCTACCAGTCACAAGCTGATGTAATCACCCATTCATGTGGGTCTCTCTGTTTCTGAGTTCTCTTTCCCCCATGTCATTTTGTTCCTTGGTGATCATCTGTTCCTGCTGAGTTGAGACCATTTGCTGTACCCTCAGATGGCAGCTTGGCAGCTTTTAAGACCCCAGATGCCACTCACCAATGTGGGGTGCAGAGAGTCCTCATTGGCAAAGTGCTAGTTGTGCCAGTTCGCCTCGATTTCACCTGAAAGCTACTCTGTCCTTGCAATATTGGGTTAAGATAGGAGGAGAAATCATATTATATTGAAGTCCAGTTAATATTGATCTTCTTTCTAACATGTGCTGTCACAGATTTCATGTAGCCAAATTTCTACTGTTTAATCTCAACCCTCCCCCACCTGTCCTCCCTCCCTCCTCACCCTTGCAGCCATCGAAGAGTCTTTTCTTCTATGCGTGAGTCTGTTTTTAAGTTCTAATCATAGGAGTCTCATGCAATATTTGTCCTTTTGTTGCTGACTGCTTTCACACATTATAATTTTCTTGAATTGAAACCAGGTTATGAAATGTTTACTAAAATCATTGTTATTCTTTATCATTGCATAGTGTTCCATCGAGTATATATAGCATAGTTTACCTATCCTTTCCTCTGTTGTTGGGCATCTGGGTTGATTCCGTTTTTTGGTTATTGTGCACTGTGCTTGAGATGAACATTTGTGTGGATTTATAAATTGATGTGACTGGCCTTGATTTTGTAGGATATATTCCAAGCACTGGAATTACTGCTTCAAATTGTATATCTATATCCAGCTTTTAAGGGAAGCACCAGATGGCTTTCCAAAGAGGTTGTACCATTTTGCAATCCCACCAACAGTGTAGGAGAGTGCCAATTTCCCCACAACCTCTCCACCATTTATTGTTTTGTGTTTTCTGGAACATGGCCAACTTTGTTGGGGTGAGATCGTATCTCATTGTTGTTTTAATTTGAATTTCTTTAATAGCTAATGAATGCGAGCATGTTCACCTGTGTTTTTAGGCTTTCTGGTTCTCCTCTTTAGAGAAGTGTCTGTCCATCTCCTTTGCCCATCACTTAATTGGATTATTTATCTTTTTCTTATTGATATTTTGCGGTACCTTATAGATTATGGAGATCAGACATCAGTCTGACATATAGTTGCCAAATACTTTTTCCCATTCTGTAAATGACCTTCTAATTCTAATTAAGACTTCAGATGAGCGAAAGTGTTTGATTCTTAATAGTTTACATTTATTTATTTTCTCTTGTGTTGTTTGTAGTTTGTTTGACAGATTTTGAAGTCTGTCTACATTGTGTATTCAAACTTCCATTGTTGTTCCTACATTTTCTTGGATGAACTTTATTGTTTTTGATTTGATATTTAGGTCTTTTATCCAATTTAAGTTGGTTTTTGTATCAGTTGTAAGTTATGGGTCTTGTTTCAGTTTTTTGCAGATGACTATCCCATTTTGCCAGCACCGTTTATTAAAGAGATTTTTTTTACTCCAGTTTAATGTCTTGGCTTCAATGTCTTAGGGCCTTTGTCAAATATCGTCTGTTAATAGGCAGATGGTGTCATCTCTGGGGTCTCAATTCTGTTCCACTGATCTATCTGTCTCTTTTTGTACCAGTACCAGGCTGTTTTGACTACTGTGGCAGTGTAATAGCTTCTAAAGTCAGGTAAAGAGAGGCCTCCCAGTGTGTTCTTCTTCTTCTGTGGTGCTTTACTTATCAGGGGCTTCTTCCTTTTCCAACTCAGTTGGTAATTTGTTTCTCCATCTCATTAAAAAATGTCACTGGAATTTGTATTGGGATTGCATTATATAAGTAAACGGCTTTAGGTGAAATACACTCTTCCACTATGTTAAGTCTTCCTATCCATGAGCAGAGTAGGTTTCTCCATTTACTTAAGTCTCTCTTAGTTTCTTGTAGTAAAGAGTTGTAGTTCTCTTTGTAAAGGTCTGTTATTTCTCTGGTTAGGTTTATTTCTAGATATTTTGTATTCCTAGGGGCTATAGTAAATGGTATTGCTTTGCTGATTTCTTACTTAATAATCTCGCTGTTGGTATAAAGGAATCCTACTGATTTACCTATGTTTATCTTGTATCTTGAGACTTTTATGAACTCCTCTGTCAGCTTGACTAGTTTATTTAGGAATTCTTTATGATTCTCTATGTATACAATCATATCATCTGCAAATAGGGAGATTCTGACTTCTCCTTTGCAGTGTAGATGCCCTTTATTTCTTGGTCTTGTCTAATTGCTCTGCTAGAATTTCTAGTATGATGTTGAATAGGACAGGTGAGAGTGGACATCTTTGTTTACTTCCCATTCCCAAGGGAAATTGTTTCAGTGTCTCTCCATTCAGGGTAACATAGGCAGTTGGGTTTGTATAAAGGGTCTTACTGCAGTGAGGAATTTGCTTTCTATTTCTATTTTGCTGAGAGTTTTTAGCATGAATGGGTGTTGGACTTTATCAAATGCCTTTTCTGCATCAGTACACAAAAGGTGATGCTTGTCTTTCACGCTATTTATGTGGTTGATCACATTAATTGTTTTTCTGATGTTGAACCAGTCTTGTGCCCCTAATATGAATCCAGCTTGGTCATGTTGTTGTATCCTATTTGGCAAGAATTTTGTTGAAGATTTTTGCATCTAGATTCATGAGTACTATCAGGCTGTGGTTCTCCTTTTTTGGGTCTTTCCCTGGCTTTGGTACCAGGGTTATGCTGGCTTCATAGAATGAATTTGTATCCATTTCTATGCTGTGAGATAGTCGCAGTAGTATTGGAGATAACTCGTCTCTAAAAGCTTGGTAGAATTCTGCAGTGAAGCCATCTGGGCCCGGACTTTTTTTGTTGGTAGTTTTTTTACGACTTTTGATCTCTTCCTTTGTGATGAGTTTATTAAGTTGTTCTGCTTCAACCTGTGATAATTTTGGGAGGTGATATGAATCTAGAAATCTGTCCATTTGCAGGAGGTTTTCAAATTTGTTAGAGTACAGTCTTTCATAGTATTCTGTTACGATATTTTTTATTTCTCTTGGATCTGTTGTGACAACTCCCCTCACTTCTTATTTCGGTTATTTGTTTCTTTTCCTATTTTTCTTTAGTAAGTTTAGTCATTGGTTTGTTGATCTTTAAAAAAAAAAAAAAAAAAAAAAAAAAAAAACAGCTTTTGGCCTTGTCAGTTTTTCTTCTATTTTTCTAATTAGTTCAGTTCTTCTCTAATCTTTATGATCTGTTTTCTTCTGGTGGCTGAGGGGTTCTTCTGTTGTTCAGTCTGATGGAACACCAGTACTCTGAAATTCAACAGATCAAGACAAACCCAAAGACATAGAAACTTCAATCCCAAGCCAAGAAAACAGAATGGAACAAATGAAAAACAGACTTCCTGACTTGGAAGACAGAGCTACTGACTCAGCATCTACGAGGAGAAATCAGAAAAAAGAAACAAGAAAAATGAAGAAGCATTAAGAAGTTTGTGGGACTCCATTAGAAGAACAATTTATAATTAATTGGAATCACTGAACAGGGCAAGACACCTGAGAATATAGAAAGTATTGTTGCTGAGCTGCTGATAGAGAACTTCCCAGAAATCCTGAAGGAAGAGAATATAGATATTCAAGATGTATGTTCAACACCACTCAATATAGATCTCAAAAGAAAGACTCCAAGACATATTATAATCAAGCTTAACAAAATGAAACATAAGCAGAAACTCCTAAAGGCAGCAAGACTCAAAGCAAAGCTAACATTCAGAGGTAAATCCTATAGGCTTTTGTCGGATTTCTAAGCAGAAACACTGCTGGCACAGAGACAGTGGAATGACACACTCAAAACCTTGAAGGGGAAGAACTTCCAACCAAGAATTATATATACTGCAAAACTATCTTTCAGATATAAAAATGAAATGAAGACATTTACAGATAAACAGAAGCTCAAAGACTTTGTAAAGACCAAACCAAAGCTACAGGAAATATTGAAAGAATCTCTCGGCTTTTGCTTAGAAGAACAAAACCACTAACTTTAGGTTTTAGAAGGACACACCATCCAGAATCCTACTCAGGGAAGGCTCCAAATTCAATCAAACCTATAATAGTGAAAGAAATAATCCAGTGATCATATCACGAAAACTATGATGTCATCATATTAAGAGGGATTTACTACAGTTGTTATAGTCCTTCCAGATAGAAAGGAAGTTGACAAGACTGGTAGTAATTAAAATTGAGTTTATACATAGTTTATTAAGGGGTATCATAGAGGCAGCTATGAAGCACAATAAAGATGCAACATACCATATCAAGAAATGTAATACGGGAGTCTCAACAACCACAAAACCAACCCTGAGAAAGAATGTCTCAGAACAGATTAATAAGAACAACAGGGAAAACATCAACACCAAAAATAAACATATCACAATGGCAGCACTCAACACATACCTATCAACAGTTACATTGAATATGAATGGACTGAATGCACCAGTAAAGAGACATCGAATGACATCTTGGATCAAAAGACATGACCCATCCATATGTTACCTACAAGAAACTCACCTTAGACTTAAAGATATGAACAAACTCAAAATTAAACGATGGAAGAATACATATCAAGTTAACAATACATGAAGAAGCACAAGTGTGGCAATTCTAATCTCAGAAAAAATCGATTTTAATGTAAAATCCACCATTGTGGACAAAGACGGACACTATTTATCGTTGAAGTTCAGTACACAAGCAGGACTTAACAATATTAAATATTTATGCATCTAATATTACAGTACCTAAATACATGAAAGAAACACTGACTACACTCAAAAAGGAGATAGATCATTCCACAGTAGTAGTAGGAAACTTCAACACTCTACTGTTAATATTGGACAAATCATCTATAAAAAAGCTCAGTAAAGACACAGAAGACCTTATTGCCACAATTAACCAACTAAACCTCATTGACATATACAGAACTATATCCATCAGCAGACAACTGCACCTTCTTCAGTGTTCATGGAACATTCTCCAGAATAGTTTATGTGTTAGGACATAAAGCAATTCTCAACAAAATCCATAACACTGAATTAATGCAAAGCATCTTCTCTGATCATAAAGTCCTAAAAGTCAAAATCAATAACAGAAAAAACATAGACAGAAAGTGAAACTCATGGAAACTGAATAACATCTTGCTCAAAAACACATGGGTTATAGAAGAAATCAAGGATGCAATAAAGAAATTTATGGATTCCAATGAGAACAAAAACACTTCCTACCAGAACCTATGGGATACAGCCAAAGCAGTGCTCAGAGGTCAGTTTATCTCCATAAACGCACACATCTGGAAGGAAGAAAAAACCAAGTCAAAAAAATAACCCTACAGCTTGAACAAGTAGAGAGAGAACAGCAGAAGAACCTCTCAGGCACCAGAAGGAAACACATCCTAAAGATCAGAGCAGAACTAAATGAATTAGAGAACAGAACAACGAAAAAATTGAAAATACTGAAAAAGCTGGTTTTTTGAAAAGATCAACAAAATTGACAAATTATTGTTTAAACTTACTAAAGATATTAGTGAAGAATATTAAAAATATCATGGACTATCAAAAGAAGGAACAAATATCTCATGAAAGAAGCACAGCCAGAATGCTCATTAGAAGTAAGGATAGTGAGACTTTGTCTCAATTAATTTGGACATATTATCAGCCATCCCTGGAGAAGGACACCATGCTTAATAAAATAGAGGATCAGCAAAAAGGAGGAAGTAGCTCAACCACATGGACTGACACATAGCTGAAACAATGAACTCAAACATAGCAGGGATTGTATGGATGATGCAAGACCGGGCAGTATTTTGTTGTGGTGTGTATAACGGTAACCATGGTTAGAACCGACTCAACAGCACCTAACAGCAACAAAATATATATTTTAGCATCAAACAGTAGTATAATTCACTACAAGTTATAATTAATGTATTTATTTTTCTAACCTTTGAATGTTATTACATAATTATAGTCAATTAGACTTACATAGCAATACAGGGCCAGGTGTAGGGTCAGTCAAGTAAGATTCCAAGGGCACAAAATTTAAGGAGATATTTACTCTTAGATTGACATTGACATTACAGGAGGCTGAGAGTAAGCCTTGTCTTAAATTTGTCACCCAAGGGGCCTCATTCACTCCACTTGAATTCTAATCCTAGTTACAAATTGTGATCCATCTTTCTTCCAATAAATGATCTGCTATATTATCTTATGCAGTTTATCTACCATTTACAAAACCTCTCCTTATCATTTATTTGTGTTCCAGCAAACAATTTAGACCATAAAAGTCTGATTACATGTGTGTAAAGAATAGGAATGGATCAAAGACACAGGAGAGAGTAACACACTAGAAGCTAAAATTTCAACATCATGGTCACTGAAATAAACAGAGAAAACCATGGTAAAGCATCAGGAACCTATTGGGATTGGTGAAAACACTTAGAAATTATGAAGGTTATTACAAACTTTGGAAACCCTGGTGGTATAGTGATTGAGTACTACAGCTGCTAATCCAAAAGTTGGCAGTTCAGATCTACCAGGCATGACCATGTTTCCCTAAGATCAGATCTCTGTATTACCTTTACTGAATTTATTCTTTCTGGATTTGCCAGTATAAACACTATACTACAAACACACACGCATAAACATTTTACCACACATTGAAATAGAAGCATATTTTGTTCATCTCAGTGTGAAGAATTAAAGATCAAGTAGCTTCTCCAATGTTTACTGCATTAATATATGTTTGTAATAATTATCTTCCCTACAAACTATTAAGCAAAAAAACAAACAAACAAACTTGTTTTAACTAGTAATTATTACTACAGATTAAAGTTTCTCTTATTTTGGTTTATGAGCCATACTTATCAATAAGAAGTTTCCATTTGCATATGATTTCCATGAATTTGGAGAGAAGCTATTCTATCTTGTGTTTACAAGAAGAAAAAAACATTATATTTTTATGTAAATAATGCAGACTCTCTATGTTTGCTAGATGAACTTTCTCCCCTCAAGGCATTTTCATGTCAAAAACTCAAATAAAAATGACTTAAGAAAAAAAAGTTGCTTATAAAACCAACTCATGCAACCAAAAATAGGCTGAGTGTAGGCACAGGCAAACTATAGACTCATAAAATATCATCAGGATAGAATCCTGGTCTCTTCAAACCTGAGGTCTACATAGCTCCTTTCAAGCTCAATTTTCTAGCAGTTTCTAAAATCATGTCAGCAAAATGCTCCAGGCTTATGTCTTTATCTCATCAGCTCCAACAGAAAGTAACTTTATCTTACAGAGATGCTCTATAAAGAGGCCCAGGATTAAGTTCAACTGAACTTTGTTAGGTCACATTCACGGCTTTGAACATGAAGCAGTGACAAGCAGATGTGGGGCATGACAGGCTAATCTTCAGTACCAATCCCCTGGCCCCCGCCTCGCAATTTTAGTGCTGAGGCTGAGGAAGGAGAAATGCTACCTAAAAATACATCCACTGAGATTGTAGAAGAGGGGTTTCACTTGGAAAAATCAGGGGTTATCAGAGAATGGTGGAGTGGGATAAACATAAGGATGCTGGTAGAATACAAGACAGCCCATTGAATCTGAATGTAAGATAAACAGTAATTTTACAGTGCTTTTCTTGGCATAATTTGTTTAAAATGTTACATAATTTTTAGTATAAACATGCTTCATACAATATTTGGGACATTCTTATTCACTGTTTATATGAAATTGAAATTCGTGTTTAAATAAGTGTCCTGTATTTGTATTTGTGAAATTTGGCAACCTCAGATAAGTAACAGCAGTTAAAGTTTACCATGGAAGTCTGTTATTCACACATCGTGTGTGAGAATGTTACAGGCCAGAGAAGTCTCATACAAAACCACAGAACATGCACATATTAAGTATCTTGACAGGATATAAACCCATGTCTATCTAACAATGGATACTCTGGTGGTGTAGTGGTTAAATGCTACAGCTGCTAACTGGAAGGTTAGCAGTTCAAATCCGCCAGACGCTCTTGGGAAACTCTATGGGGCAGTTCTACTCAATCTATAGGGTCACTACGAGTCAGCATCAGCTTGACAGCAGTAGGTTTAGTTTCTGGTATCTAACTATAAAAACTCTGTTCACTGTATTCCCACTCATTTTTACCCCCAAACCCACAGATGGTGAATCAATTCCAACTCATATTGACTGTACAACAGAGCAAAACTACCTCACAGGGTTTCGAAGCCTTCCTTAAACCAAGAAAAATAAAACAAATCCATTGACATTAAGTCAATTGCAACTCGTAGTGACTCTATAGGACAGAGTAGAAACCAGTCAGTAAGGTTTTCAAAGAGCGGCTGGTAAATTTGAACTGCTACCACTGTTTAGCAGCAGAGCTCTTAGCCACGAACCCACCACAACTCTATCTTGTCTTTACAGGAAGAAACACAAGCCCATCAAACAAAGCCACTGCTGCTGAGTCAATTCCAACTCATAGCGACCCTACAGGACACAGTAGAACAGCCCAGAGAGTTTCCAAGGAGTGTCTGGCAGATTCAAACTGCTGATCTTTTTGGTTAACAGCCATAGTACCTATCTACTATGTCACTAGGGTTTCCTCCTTACCACAGTCCCCTTAAATTAAGCGGTCCCGTCAGGTCACTATTAGTTGAAGTTAAGTGAACAGCACTTAACAATATGTGATTGCATGGAACAAAGAAACTAACCTTGGCTTTAAATTTAGTATTGTTCTACTGTGACCAATTGAAACAACCTACGGGTTCACCTACATACACCAACTTCAGCAAAATCAGCAAACATCAAAACTTCATTTTCTTTTAAGATTTCAAATTAACTACTTTTGTAAAATGTACTTTTTTTCACCAGGTTCCTCACCCTTCATCTGCCCCAATGAGAAGAGTATTCCAAGGCAGAGGGAAAATAGACTAGGAAGGGGCTTAAGGAGATTGAACGGAATTGACCTTCATCGCACAAAGCTTTGCTGTTATTAACAGACAATGAGCTGGCCTCCAACTCTTGGTGATCCCACACAAACCGGTATGAAATGCTGCTCAGTCCTGTGCCACTTCTGTGATAGGTTGTGAATTAGACTGTTGAGATCCACAGGGTTTTCATTAACTAGTTTCATTAACTAGTATTCAGTTCACTCTCCAATTCTTTCTCCGTAGTCTGTACATCTTCATAGCAATATGCAAGCCTTCACTGACAGACAGGTAAAGACTACCCATGAGATGTATTGGCTGGCAATCAAACCCAGGTCTCCTGTATAGAAGGCAAGAATTCTACCGCTGAACCACAGACGCCTTGTTTGCATATAAAGAAAAAGGGTTTTGGTAGTGCTATGAGCCAGGCGATCCATAAAAACAAGAAGTGCTGACAACCTGGGCTCTGTGAAAGAGCGAAATGTTAAAAACCTACTGAAGAAGATTTAAAGAAAACACCAATTTGTTTCATTGGTTTTAAGTAGGTACAGTGAACAAAAAATTCAAAGATAGCGTGATCACTTCAGAGTTATCTTGTGTGTTGCTGTGTCAGATAAAGCAACTGATCCCATTTCATTCCTTGATAAGGTATACAATGACTTTTTTTAAAAACTCATTTCGCAAGAAAAATTAGCAAATTATAGCTAAATGAATCTCCTGTTTCAATTAAGAATTTTCTAACTGTGTTTATCAAACTTTCCTCTAAAGATAAAATATGAAGAATCAGGAAAGTAGATGGGAGTACAACCTAGAGACTGTGTGCTTAGACTGGTTCATTAGTTCATTAGAATGGATCACACCAAAGACATCCATGATAGGGCACACAACATAGAGTTCCTGTGGGAACACGAGAAAAAGAGGAGTGTGGAACAAGAACTCTACTAAAAGATTACAACTGATCGTTCAGTGATCTGGATATCCCCTGGGAGCATGGTCCCTAAACCTGCTGCTACCCCTGACCAGAAAACACTACTGAGGTCAACTCTTTGGACAAGAATGGACTGGGCTTGGGAACACACTGTAACCTTATGTTGTGTATACTTTATGGTTCTATGCATATATAAGAGGCTGTCCTACTGGTTTCTTTCTAGATGGGAGAGAAGAGGGTGGAGAGGAGGGTCAAGAGCTTGTTAAGAGGATACTACAAATACAGAATGAAAAGGAAGAATGTGCTGTCACTGGCCCAGGAGAGCAGAAGGAGTTGCAGATAGGCAGGCATCCAAATTGATTTGGATTTCACACTTTCACATAATCACAATAATAATATAAAAAAATGGATCAGCAGCTGTTACTATGGACACACTTCAGGATGCTCAGAAACCAAAATAAGTGGTCTAGTCATACAAAATAGTGAGATACAGCAATGAAATTGATAGTTGGATTCAACTAATCCATCATTGTATTGAGTCTATCCATGTTACCAAAATAATCCAAACAAAAAGTCATTACCTTCTAGTACATTCCAACTTACAGTGACTCTATAGGACCCACGGGGCTTCCAAGGAACAGCCAGTGGATTTGAGCTTCTGAAGTTTTTGTTATCAGAGAAGCTCTTAACCACTGTACCACCAGGGACCCCAAATATACCACCACTCCAACACTGATTCAGCCAGAAAGAAAATAGTAGTAACTACTATTTAAATAGTAACAACTACTATTTTGTTGTCCATTATGCCTGTAAGTAGGGATCCCGGCAATACCAGCTACTATTAAAACAGTAACAACACTGATTTAGCACGTAAGCTCGATGCTAAATGTTTATCCTAGCTTATTAGAATTTGCAATAATTTTACAATTTACATCTTATCTTCACATTTAAAAATGAGAAAACCATTGTTTTGAGATCTATTGTGAGACTGACTTTAATGGCAGAGCTAGGTTTTTAACCCAAATCTATCCAGTTTCAAAATCAATGCCCTTAACCACTACATCGTACTATCTCCTTAGGCAGCAAAATACATATTAAAGAAGGTCTGAAAAGCATTTAAAATGTTTGAAAGTATATTCATTCACACATCACCTAGGCATCAACTTATTTTAAATAGATGATCTTTATGCTTTCCTTCAAGGAAATAATCATTTCAGGTCTAAAATCCTCCTCGGGAATCTGCCAGAACTGTGGAACCTCATGGCCTTACCTGCTCTCGGATGTTCAAGTCTCCTGTAGCAGTGTTTGATCTAAGCTTTCCTTCACTGGTCAGTACCCAAAGATCTCAGGAGAATCCCACAAACTGTCCCCTCACTGGTGGCTGAATGGGTACTTCTGCTGTCATCAAGCAATGAGTCTTTTGTGACCTAGTGGCCAATACACCAACTGGAGAGAAGTGAGATGCATTTTCAGTCTTATAATCTAACAACCAGTCAATTTAAAAGACCCAGACTGTTGTTCACTATAAAAATCACAAAGAAAACAAATTTGTTGCTGTCAGTTCCATTCTGACTCATAGTGATGCTGCAGGATACAGTAGAACTACCTCATAGATTTTCCAAGAAGCTCCTGGTAGATTCACACTGCTGACCTTTTGGGTAGCAGCCATAGCAGTTAACCACTCTACCACTAGGCCTTTCTTTGTTCATCATAAGATTATGGAAATACCATGACATGTATCAGGACATAAAACCCATATAGAGGCTAGTATTCCTTTTTATTCATCTCTACAATTCTCATCCTGACCTTACCCTTGTCCTCAGTAAGTAACATTGTCATTTATTCACTTATTGAGGCCACAAACTCTGGTGCATTGGTCAGGTAGTCAATCATCTATGGCTGTGGCAGAGATAAGCAGATGTTTCATTGTTCGACTACCAAACCACAATCATCTAAGGATTTGACCTCAAGGATTTAACTCAGTGAATGGGATAGTCTGTAAATTGTACTGACACTCAGATTAACTATGGACATTTTGACATGGAATATAAGGAGACATTTTTTAAAAGCAGAGAAGTGAAATTCATATTAGGAACCCTCAGCTCCAAGTGGCCAGTATGGAAAAATCACACAAAAATAAGCATATGTATTTTTGATACCCTAAATCATACTCCTCTATGTTGATAACATTTTATGTTCACCCAGTCAACTTTGACAATTTGGACTAAATAAAGAATACTAGAAGTTAAATCCAGAGGTTCTATTATATGTTGGCTATCATTTAAGTAGAAGACTTTGAAAAAAAAATAAATTTAATCCCTTTAAAACTGTTTACACCTGTTGAAAGTGAAGAGAAAGAAGAAAGAACTTAAAGCACTTGCTGATGATGATCAAAGAATACAGGCTTCAATATGGATTAAACCTCAACATGAAGAAAAAATAATCCTCACAACTGGACTACCCATCCAGGATACTCTGCTGTGTCATAGATATAGTGAAAAAGAATGACAAAAACTGAAGATACAAGGGAAAGGTTGTTCGAGAGAACTAAGGGAACTCATACAGCTGCCTTCACCAGACTGAGTCCAGCACAAATTAATGGTGCCTGGCTACCGCCACTGACAGCTCTGACAGGGATCACAACAGAGGGTTTTAAATACAGTGGGAGAAAAGAACTAAACTGTAACTCAAAAAGAAAGACTAGACTTACTGGCCTGACAGAGACTTGAGAAAGCCTGAGAGTACAGCCCCAGACACTCTTTCAGCTCAGCAACGAAGTCACACCTGAAGTTTATCCTTAAAACAAAAAATGTTCACTGATAATACAAAATGAGAAAAAGGGAGCATGCCATCCCCAAGGAGAAGGACTAGAGGGCAGGAGTTTCTGTGAAAGCTAGTAATACGGAACTCAATGTTGGGAAGGGAGCGTGAGGACGTGTGGTGGAGTTGTTAACTGATGTCGTAAAGCAGTATGTGTACTAAGTGTTTAATAAGAATCTAGTTTGTTTTGTAAACATTCATCCAAAGGACAATTTAAAAAATACAATAATAATAAAAAAAATCCTCACAATTGAACAAACAAGTAGTAGCATCCTGATAAATGAAGAAAAGATTGAAGCTGCTGAGGATTTCATTTTACTTGGATCCACAATCAAGACCCACGGAAACAGCAGCCAAGAAATCAATGTATTTCACTGGGTATATCTGTTGCCAAAAAATTTTAAAGGGTTAAAAAGCAAAGATGTCATTTTGAGTACTAAGAAGAGCCTGACACAATTCATGGTATTTTTCAGTCACCTCGTAGGCATGAGAAAGCTGTATAATAAATAAGGAAGACCCTAGAAAAACTGATATATTTGAATCACAGTGCCAGCAAAGAGTACTGGATATATCATAGACTGCCAGAAAAATGAACAAATCTGTCTTGGAAGAAGTATGGCCAGAATACTTCTTAGGAGCAAGAATATATGACTTCATCATATGCACTCCGGACATTTGAACCTTGGAGAAGCACATCATGCTTGGTAAAGCAGAGGGCCAGTGAAAAAAGAGAAGGCCCTCAACAAGATGAACTGACGGATATAGCAGCTACAACAGTGGACTCAAACATGGCAATGATTGTGAGGACGGCACAGGACTAGGCAGGGTTGAGTTCTGTTGTACGTAGAGTCCCTATGAGTTGGAAGGACTCAAGGGCACCTAACAACAACAAGACTATTTACTAAACTGTAGATAATTTCTAGAACCTTGTCAATATCATAACGATTTTTAAATTCTATATAAAACTAAGAAATCAAACCCAATGCTGTTGAGTCGATTCTGACTCATATTGGTCCTATGGGACCGGGTAGAACTGCCCCACAATGTTTCCAAGAAGCGCTTCGTGGGTTTGAACTGCCAACCTTTTGGTTAGTACCTGTAGTACTTAACCATTATGCCTCTGGGGTTTCCAAATCTTGTTTATACTAGTTATTAATTTATATCTTTGAGAAATGCACTTAATCTTTGTTTATTTTACATAAAATTAAGATACTAAAGGTCATCTTCATCATTACTTTCACAAGATTAAATATGAGAGAGTACATGAACATTTTCAGCTCAGCCCGGTGCCAGACCCATGGTAAGGAGTAACGATTTGGTAGCACTGTCAAGATGATCTTTTTTTATATAAACATACAGAATTTTATTAAATTTTGAATTTTACTAAAGGACCATAATATTTAAGACAGACTATCTTTAATAGTTGAGCTAAACCATTGCTTGGTTTTAAAAAAGGCATCGGTGGATATTTTTGGCTTAAGGTTTAAAGATTACCTTTGGACAATAGTTTTAGGTATTCATCCAAACCTTCATGGGTCCAGGAAGTCTGCAATCCCTGAGAATTTTACATTTTCGCCTACATTTTACCCTTTTGTCAGGATTCTTCTATGGAATCTTTGATCGAAATGTTCAGTAATGGTAGCTACCACTCTCCACTTCTTCTGGTGTAACGGCAAAGAGGGCAGGCATTCACGGCAACAATTAACCAAACCTCCCATGTCCTGCTCCTATTGCTGATTCTCCTTCTTCTTTGTTGTTTAAGGCAAATAGAGACTAATTGTTGTGCCTTAGGGGGCCACTTGCAAGGCCTCATGCATGCTTTCAGGACCTCAGCCACTGTGCATCAAACTAAGAGGCAGAACAAAGTCGTTACACATTTTATTAGGCCAATTAACTAAAATGTCCCATGAAACCACAATCCTAAACCTACAAATCAAGAAACCAGATACTATGAAGTGTTTGATAGTATGTAATCAGGCTCAACAGTTACTCTTTCTTTCTTCTCCTTTTTATGGTCATTTTTGTAATGTATCTGTCATATAACTTCTGCCAATTCAACTTTTTATAAGTGTACAACTCCTTAATGCTAATTATAACACTCAGATGTGGAAATTTACCTTTAATCAATGTGATATTTCCATCTCCATTAACCTCCCTTTCTCCCTTTCTCTCTCTTCTGCCCTGGTAAACTCTTATAAACTTTGTTCCCTATATATTTTCTTTTCTTCTCTTCCTATGTAAGTGAGTTCATACAATCTTTGTCCATATTGTTGTGTATATCAAGACTTTACCTCTCCTACTGACTGAGTAGTATTCTACTGTATGCATGTACCACATTTTGTTTACCTACTAATCTGCTGATGGGTCTTTAGGTTGTTTCCACCTTTTAGCTGTCATGAACAGTGCTGCTGATGGTGAATGTAGAGGCCTAACAAAGGTCACTTGAGTTGTTGGGCTATTCTGTTTTCTGCCTTAATAACCAGACTAACAGGTCTGCATTCCTCTCCCTGTCTCTTTCTCTCCCTATCTCTGAGGATGTGGAGTTGATTGAGACGTCAGAGAGAGGTAAAAACATTTTGGATAGTTTATTCTGATTATCCTGTGACAAATTTTGAGGTTTACTCTGTTTGATTATACTAGGACAAACTTTGGGTCTGCTCTGTTTGATTATCCTGTGATGAACTTTGGGTCTGCTCTGTTTAGTTATCCTTTACAAACTTTTGGGCAATCTACACTGTTAAGAAACCATATCGTGTAATGAAATGTCATGACCCCTGACTGTTGTCCTGTCACAAACCCTGCATCCTCTCAATTCTGGCTGTGAAAACCACTCGAAATGTAACCTAGGCAGACAGCAACCCTTCAGGTCACTAGTAAATCGGCCCATAAATTATTCTTTGAGTCCCCCACTGTCTCTAAATTTTCAACTACAGTGACAGGTGGGACAAACACCATTTAATTTTGGCAACACTGCAATCAACATTAGTGTAAAAGTCTCTGAGTCCCTGCTTTCCAGTCTTCTCACTGTACCCATAGAAGTGGAACTGTGTAGTGCTTAACAGCTTGTCTGCTAACCAAAATTTTAGCCATTTCATCCCACTTTCTGTTTCTTGGAAACTCTAAGGGGCAATTCTACTCTGCCCTACAGGGTCACTATGAGTCATAATCAATTCCATGGCAATGGATTTTTTTTAAAATGGTAGTTCTATTTTCAGTTTTTTTGGTGAACCACCACATTGTTTTCTGTAACAGCTGTAACATTTTACATTTCCACCAGCAACAGGTAGTAGCTGCAGTGTCCCCATGTCCTTGCCAACATTTATTGTTTTTTGTGTTCTTATCTTAACTATTCTAACCAAAACCAGACCAAACACACTGTCATTGAGTCAATTCCAACTCATAGTGACCCTATAGGTCAGAGTAGAACTGCCCCATGGAGTTTCCAAGGAGCATCTGGCAGATTTGAACTGCCAACCTTTTGGTAAGCAGACATAGTATTTAACCACTGTGCCACCAGGGTTTTCCTTAACCACCCTAGTAGAAGTGAAATGCTAGCTCCTTGTGCTTTCGATTCGAAATTCTCAGATGGTTAATGACGCTGAACATCTTTTCATGCATCTGGTAGCCGTTTGAGTGTCATTTTTCGTAATGTATCTATTCAAGTCCTTTGCCCATTTTATGATTAGGTTATTCTGCTTTTTTGTTATTGTTGTCATTAAGTTCTTGAAGGTTTATATATATATTGATTGTAATATTCTTTTCAGATACATGACTTCCAAAGATATTCTCCCAGTTTGTAGCTTGTCTTTTCTCTTTTTGATAGTCCTGTAAGAAAAAGTTTTTAATTTTTATGAGGTCCTGTTTATTTATTTTGTATTCTGCTGTTTGTGCTTTTGTTATTATACTGTATAACCTATTTTTGAAAGCTAGATCTAGTAGGGTTACCCCTACTTTTTCTTCTAAGAATTTTATGGATTCAGTTTGCACGTTTAGGTCCCTAACCCATTTTGAATTTGTTTTTATGTATAGTATGAGGCATGAGTCCTTTTTCATTATTCTGCATGTGGCAATTCAATTTTCCCATCACCATTTTGAAGAGATTCTTCTATCCCTATTAAATGGTCAATATCATCTATATTGTATTGCTATTATCACTAGGCAGTATGCTTCTGGAATGCATAGACCAAATTTGATTCAGTTCTGTATTTCCAGTGGATGGCTGAGAATACATTCAATTTTTCTTTGCTGAATTTTCAATAAACTAAGTCATTTATTTTTCTCATTGGTTTCTATGGCTCACCTGCCTTTAAGACCAGAGTGTCACAAATTATCAGTGTCTTGATAGATTGGCTGCACAAAACTATGAGTTCTTGAGCATATGCATTTTAACTTCTTTCTAAGTAAATAAATACATAAACATTATAAAACATTCACCAAAACAAAGAAACAAAATGACAAAGAAAAATTCATCCTCATAAACTAGTAAGAGCTTATCATGTCTGAAATACTATTGGAGAAAAAATAAAATACATATACATTATTTTTAAAATAAAATAAAAAAGAAATAATTTCTCCTCAAACATGGTGTCCCCAGGGGATAAATGAATGCCACATTAGGTTAAATATAACACATCCTTTATAATTAGGGTTATTCTTAAATTTCTCCATTTTCCTTTTTTTTTAATTCTTGCAAATTGTGAATTCCAGAGGCATATCATGGCTCTGAGGTGTGGTGAGGGAAGCAGAACCAGTCACAGGAAGACTTTGGCCTCAAAACACAATTAGTAAGTAATGAGATGATGTGAACTTCTGTCCCATATAATCTGCCTCCAGAATGAATTTACTTGCCCGTGTTAGGAAAATCCTACCTAATGTGCCAAGCAGAAGCATAGATGTTGAGAACACATACTGTTACATCCGGGCAATAATTTCATAGAACCTAAAATTCTCTATAATATCTCCAAAATTTATGGTAGCTATAAGAGAATAGGACATAAGAGAGAAGAAATATGATGCTGTAGGAAATTTCAAAATAGTATTAGCACTCCAGCTGACAGGGTGATTGCAAGACAATGTCCACAAAAATTATCCAAAGATCATCTCTTCTCTGTAATCTCACTTCTCAGACCCTCTCTGACAGCTGATGCTGACCAGCTTAGGAAGGAACATCACTGCTTCTTTCGTTAATCATGTAAATTGCCCTATTTTTCCTGGTGGTTTGTCTTCTCATTTGTGTTGCCACAGTCTATCGAGCATTAACAAAATTTAGAACAGTATTATAACATAGAAACCCTGGTGATATAGTGTTTAAGTTCTATAGCTGCTAACCAAAAGGTCAACAGTTCAAATCCACCAGGTGTTTCTTGGAAACTCTCTGGGGCAGTTCTACCCTGTCCCTTTGGGGCACTATGTGTCAGAATTGATTCAATGGCAATGGTTTTTTGTTTTTTGTTTTTTTTTTTTTTTAAATCTGTAGCACATACCTAACTAATAACATGATTTTATATACTTTTATTCTTGCAGTGAGTCTCTGAGTTAAAAAAGAAAAATATTTAAGTTATTTGGCTATTTACCATTAGCCAAGCCAAGTGCCGTCGAGTTGGAATTCACATTATTAACGGGCACAAAAAAAGAAAGAGCTCTGCTGGGGTAGTGGTTAATAACTTGGCTGTTAACCAAAACGTTGTCAGTTTAAATCCACCAACCATTCCTGGGAAACCCTATGGGACAGTTCTACTCTGTCCTATGGGGTCACTGTTCACAGGAATCACTCCATTGGGAGGAGGCCCAAGGCACGCACCAGGCTCCCTTCACAATTGCCAGTGTCCGGAAAGCTGAGGTAGGGCAGCAGATGTTCTGTGTTTTCCTGAAGGTCTGGGATCAGGTGGAACCTTCGAGGAAGCATTTAATTTGGTTTTAGCGCTCTCATGCAACAAAGACCTGTTGATAACTCGTGGACTGAGACCTACTGTCGCTGGATATTTGTTCTGTTTTGCTAAGGTGGTTTCTTCAGCTTAGCATGTAACATAGTAAGAACTATCAAATAGAAAGCTGATTGAATGCCACTAAATAAGCTCTGGGACACAGACTATTGTCTAAGAAGCTGAACAAAAGTCATCCACAAGATAAAAGGCTCATCCTGGATTTAACAGCAAGATATCAGGGAGGGAGAAGTCCATCTCCTGGAAACCAGGGATTCAAACTTGGTGAGTTTTACTTCATCAGCTTTCCACAGGGGCCAGCAGCCACTGGGGCTGCATCTGCATTGTTTTCCCTCTCCCTCATTCCCTTTGATTTTGCTTCTCAGATGTTTAAGGCTTAAATCAGAGGTTTTCACTCCACCCTCAACCTTATCATGAGCTTTTAATACTGAGAAATGAGAAATGGCCCAGAACAAACCCCCTTGTGTTTCCTCAGGTGTTTAGTGATGACAGCAGGCTCTGCCATCTCTACTATCCGGACTTAACACAAGGATTTTGCTAGATAAGGACTCAGGTCCCATTATAAACCTAGTATTTTTTGTTGCTACTGGGATATGAAAAAAAAAATTAAAGAACAAAATTCGTGTTTGAAAAGAGAAAGTATAACAGATTGCAAAACAAGAAGAGCAGTTTTGCAGCGAAGCCTGGCTATGATCTGAATAAAACAAAGCCAGTCTGTTCAGGATCAGAAAGGACATCACCACTCTCACATCTCTTGTTGGATATCAGTGGCAATAAGATGCCATGTCTCAGGGTTTGCTTAGTTCTTATGGGCTTTGACAAGATGTGTTCAGGGTGGAGATAAGAATGAATAATTCCTGGTAACAACAACCAGTTGGAGGAATATTCCACAATTTACATCTATGTATCTCCTCACCTGGGACAAAATAGCTTAAATAAAGGCACACAAAAACTTTCCTGTTTATGAAATTTTAAAGGAATGCAGAATATTCTAAAAGAGGAAATGGCCAAGCCAAGTGCTGTCGAGTCAGATAATTTATATTCCCTACTCAAAGTTAAAATCTTGCCATAGTTGCTTGATCTTTTTCCCTTCAAAGAAAACATTGTTCTCAGTACAAAGACAAGGAAACTAAATTCTCACTATCCATAAAGTTTTACTGTTAATATAGTTTAATATTTTTCTAACTATCCAGAGAGATAGATGCTTTTAAAGATAGGAACTTAATTCTTACTGTCTGTAAATTTTTGTTGTTAATATAGTTAAATGTTTCATTGTTTTTGATATCCAGAGAGATGGATGGGTTTCTAACTAGGTAAATATATGAAAGTAAACAAAAATATATATATGCATACATATATGTATGTGTTTGTATACATAGATGTGTGTATCTATTTGTATAAAATGGGTTCATATGTACATGCTATTTTAATAGCAAGGTTAAATTAAATTTTACTTAAGTTAAAAAGTAAACAAGGAAAATTGAAAAATAGTGCATATCAAATAATTTTTTCATTGTGAGAAACTGCTAAAAGATCCATCTGCAATTAAAAAAATTATTCATTACATTTACCACCTTAAAACAGTGAAAACAAAATGATATTATGTTACTACTTTAGCAGTTGGAGTTACATTTTTTTCAGACTACCTGTTAATCCACTTGTTCAAGTTTTAGGTCAATTCTATCAACTTTCCTTTAGAAGGGTATGAGTGATTTCAACCATTCTAAACCCTCCTCCTACTTCCTTCATCTGAATTTTGGTTATGGATATTATTCTTCAAAGTTTATGACATTAGCTTTTAGTTTTTTATCATATTCCCATAATTGGTCTTATTTATATATTTAAAGAATGTAGTACCAAACAGTATCCCCCTTTATTGTATCTTTGCTACTAATTAACTTGTTTTTTGTTTGGAGTGACACATTTATCTTGTATTCATCTCTGAAGGCTGATTTTGTTTCATAAAATATTAAGGTGGGAGGGGGTCCAAGATGGCAGACTAATCAAATGTCTCCTGGATTCTCTCTGAGAACTAAGGCCCAGAAAAACAACTGAATGGTACAGAGTGGACATTTTAGGGACCCTGAGATCAGGTAGAAAGTTGTGAGTTCAGACTGGGTGACAGGAAGGGGAAAACTGCATTTGTCATAGGCATGTTGGCAGTGCAAAGGGTCCTTCCTCTGCCGACCCAGTGGCAGAGGCTTACAGATACAGAAGCCATTTTTGTCAACTGGGAAACTGGGACTGGGACTGGGGCTGGGGCTTGCTGTCATGCTGAGCAGTAGCCCCTGAGTGGACAGCATCTTTCTCAGAAGAGAGGTGATACTTAAGACAGTCACATCTAGAGAACCCAGTGGCAGCTGGCAGCTGAGTGCAGCAGTGCTCTTCCCTCTTCTATTCTCTGAGCTATGCCATAGATTCTGCTATCACTGCACAGCACAGGTGTCATAGGTAGGATAGCATCTTACTCAGCTGAGAGGTGAAGTCTGCAACCCCTGAGGGCCCAGATGGAGCTGGCTGCTACACTGAACAGCAGTGCCTGACTGGGCAGTGCTTTTCAACAAAGAAGCTGTTTTTAAGACAACCACCCCTAAAAAACGTAGCAGTGGCTGGCTGCCTAGTACAGCAGCACCCTTCCTCACTCCCTTCTCTGAGCTATTCCAAAGCATCTGCTGGTGCACCTCTGGAAACACTCCACAAGTAGGTTACCATCTTCGTCAGGCAAGAAGCAAAGTCCACTAAGTCTAAGGGCTCAGCTGGGACCAGCTGCCACTAAAGAGTATCTCTCTCAGCAGAGAAGCTGTTCTTAAGACAGCCCCACCTAGAGAATGCAGCAGCACCTGACAGCTGAGTGCAGTGGTGCCCTTACTTCCTCCCTTCTCTGAGCTATGCTGTAGCATCTGCTGGTGTGGCTCCAGAGAGTCTGCACAAATAGGCTGCATTATTGTCACCCAGGAGGTGGGGACTGCCACATCTGAGTACCCAGCTGGAGCCAGTTGCCAAGCTGAACAGAACTGCCTTCCTGGACAGTGTATCTCTCAGCATAGAAGCTTTACTTAAGACAGCTGCACCTAGAGAACACAGTGGTAGCTAGTGGCCAAGAGCAGCAGTACCCTCCCTCCTTTCTCTGAGCTATGCCATAGCTTCTGCTGGTGTGTCAACAATCAACATTTAACCATTTGAAGAACCAGACCACCATGACTCCAGGAAACTCCCAAAATAAATAATCAAAAAACTTCCCAGATGAAAAAGCTTTCCTGAAATTATCAGAGGTAGAATACAAAAAATATATATATGCATAGAACTCTTCTAGATCTTAGGATGGAGATTAGACAAGGTGCAGCAGAACACAATGGAAAATTAAACAAGCTGTATGAACTGCTAGAACAACAATGATCTGAAATTCAGCAGATCCATAATGAAATTACAGAGTTAGACAATTCAGTAGACAGTCAAAGGAGAAGGACTGAGGAAATGGAACACAGAATAAGTAAGACTGAAATAAAGCAACTGACACCAGCAATTATAAGGAAAAAAATCAGATAAAATAATCAAGAAAAATGAAGAATCATTAAGAATCATGTAGGACTCTATCAAGAGGAACAATCTACAAGTAATTGGAGTTCCAGAACAAGAAGGGACAGCAGAAAATACAGAGACAGTTGGTGAAGAATTGCTGACAGAAAAATTCCCTAACATCATGAAAGAAGACAGCCATTCAAGATGCTCATTAAACTCCACAAAAGGTAGATCCCAAAAGAAAGACACCAAGATATTATAATTAAGCTCAATAAAATGAAACATAAATAGAGGCCTTTAAAGGCAGCTGGGCTTAAAATAAAACTAACATACAAAGGGGAGTCTTTCACACTGACCTTCAACTTTTCAGTTGCCAAACAATGTTGGCAAGAAGGCAATGGATTGATGCATGCAAAGCCTTGAAGGAAAAAACTTCCAACCAAAAGTTACATATCCTGCAAAACTCTGTCTCAAATGTGATGGTAAAATTATGATAGTCTCAGATAAACAGAAGCTTAGAGACTGCAAAAAAAAAAAAAAAAAAAAATGACAAGAAATACTAAAGTTCTTTCATTAGAAAATCAGTAACACCATATGTATACTCAAGGATGCTATCCAGGACACAGGATCCAGAGTCTGACTTAGGGAAGTCATAAATCTCAATCAAAAATAAAATATTAAAATTAGGGAAACAGAGATTTCAACATGTGAGCTATGACATTACACTCTACAGAGAGATATATTGCAATATTCATAGACTTTTCAGATGAAGAGAAAGTAAAGTAGATATAAAGTAGTTAAAGACTGGTTTATACTTACAGTATTAGGGGGAAACAAAGTGGTAGCCATAAAGCAGACTAACAATACTATGTATCAAAACAAGAAACATAATACAGAAGTCTGAACAGACACAAAACCAAAATTGAAAAAGATGAATAGAAAATCCCTAAAGAAAAATGACCCAGAATAGAATACTAAGTGGAACTAAGAAAATGTCAACAACACAAAAATAAAGGAAACACTATGACAGCACTAAATGGGTATCTATTAACAATTACACTAACTGTAAATGGATTGAACGCTCCAGTAAAGAGACAGAGAGTAACAGGTTAGATAAAATACACGATCCATCTATATACTGCTTACAAGAAACACATATTAAACTTAAAGTTGTGAACAAACTGAAAATCAAAGGATGGAAAAAATACATACCAAGGTAACAATATTATTAAATATTAATATTAAACAATATTAAATACTTTTGCACCCAATACCAGAGCGTCTAAACAGATCAAACACTGACAGCTTTGAAAAATGACATAGATCATTTCACAGTAACAGAAGAAGACTTCACTACGCTTTCAGTAATGGACAGATCATCCAGAAAAAAGCTCAGTAAACATACAAAAGATCTTATTGTAACAATCAACCAACCTGACCTCATTAACACATGCAGAACTTTTCACCCAACAACATGTAAGTACACCTTCTTTTCCAATGCACACAAAACATTCTTCAGAACAGACAATGTATTAGGCCATAGAGCAATTCTCAATAAAATCCAAATCATTAAATTATTTCAAAGCATTTTCCTGGACCATAATGTTATAAAATTTGAAATGAATAGCAGAAAACATGTGGGTAGAAATTTGAACTCAGAGAAGTTTAACAACATCTTGCTCAAAAATTCATGAGTTATAGAAGAAATCAAGGATGCAATACAGATACTCATGGAATCAAATGAGAATGAAAATAAATGCTACTGGAACTTATAGGATACAGCAAAAGCAGTGCTCAGGGGTCAGTTTATCTCTATTAATGCACACATCAAGAATGAAGAAAGGGCCCAAACCAAATAATTAACCCTACAACTGGAACAAGTAGACAGAGGACAGCAAAGAACCCCTTGGTCACCAAAGGAAACAGATAATAAAAATTAAAGCAGAACTAAATGACTTAGAGAACAGGAAAAAAAATTAAAAGAATTAACAAAACCAAAAGCTGGTCTTTTGAAAAGATCAACAAAATTGATAAACCATTGGCTAAACTCATAAAAGAAACACGGAAGAGGAAATAAGTAACTGAAGTAAGAAATGAGATGAGAGATGTCACAACAGACCCAACTGAAACTAAAAATATCATTACAGAATACTGTGAAAAATTGTACTCTAACAGATTTGAAAACATAGAGTAAATGGACAAATTTCTAGATTCATATTATCTGCCAAATTATTGCAAAGAGAGCCAAGCTAAGTGCCGTTGAGTCAGATCTGACTCATGGAGACCCTAGAACAATTTAATAAACCAATCACAAAAAAAAAGAGATTGAAAAAATAATTTTTAAAAAAACTATCAACCAAAAAAAGTCCTGGCAGAGATGGCTTCACTGGAGAGTTCTACCAAACTTTTAGAGAGGAGTTCATTCTAATGCTACAAAAGCTATTTCACAACATAGAAAAAGTGGACTATTCCCAAATTCATTCTATAAAGCCAGCAAAAGTCTAATAACAAAGCCAGGGAATGATCTCCCCACAGAAAGAAAATTACAGACCAATATCACTCATGAACAAAATCCTACAGTGTATCAAAAAGTAATTCATCATGACCAAGTAGTGTTCATACCATCGATGCAGGTTTTGTTCAACATCAGAAAAACAATTAACATGATCAACCACATAAATAACACAAGGGCTAAGAATCACCTGATTTCATCAATTGATACAGGAAGGCATTTGACGAAGTCCAACGCCCATTCATGTTAAAAACTCTCAGCAAAATAGAAATAGAAGGGAAATTCTGCAATGCAGTAAGGGGTGTCTACACCAAGGCAACCTCCAGCATCAACCTGAATGGACAGAGACTGAAAGAATTTCCCCTGAGGAGTGAGAACTAGGCAAGATTGACCCTGTCAGCACTTCTATTCAACACTGTGCTAGAGGTTCTAGCCAGAGCAATGAGACAAGACAAAGAAATAAAGGGTATCTGCATCAGTAAAGAAGTACAAGTATCCCTGTTTGCAGATGACATGACCTTATACACAGAAAACTCTCAAGAATCCATAAAAAGATGACTGTAACTTAATAGAAGAATTCAGCAAACTATCAGGATATAAGATAAACATAAATAAATCAGTAGGATTCCTTTACATCAATAAAGAGATCATCAGAGGAAATACACAAATCAATACCATTTACTACAGCTCCCAAGAAGATAACATACCTCAGAATAAATCTAACCAGAGATGTAAGAGATCCATTCAGAGAAAATTACAAGATCCTACTGCAAGAAACCAAAAGATTCTTTCTTAAGTGGAGAAATCTATCTTGCTGATGGATAGGAAGACTTAACACATAGAAAATGTCCATTGTACCCAAACAACACAATCCCAATACGAATTCTAATGTTGATTTTTTTTTTTAACAAGAAGGAGAAAGAAATCGCCAATCTTGTTTGGAAAGGGAAGAAACCCTGGATGAGTAAAACAGTACTGAAGAAGAGGAACACAGTGGGTGGCCTCATAGTACTCAACCGTAGAAACTACTACACTGCCACAGTCGTCATAACAACCTGACACTGGTACAAAAACAGAAATACAGACCACTGGAACCAATGGAAAAACCACCATCCTCCTATGAACAGTTGATATTTGACAAAGCCCCAAAGGTTGTAAACTGGGGTAAAAACAGTGTCTTTAACAAATGGTGCTGGCAAAATTGGAAATCCATCTGCAAAACACTGAAACAAAACTCATATCTCACACCTTACACAAAAACTGCCTCAAAAAGGATCAAAGACCTGAATATCAAACCTAAAATGGTACAGATTACGGAAGAAAACATAGGGACAACAATGGAAGTTCTAATACACAGCTTAGACAGACTATGTTGTTTGACCAACAACACAAAAACAACAGAAGAGAAAATAGGTAAATGGAACTACTAAGAATCAAAAGTTTTTACTCATTCAAAGACTTTATCAAGAGAGTTAAAAGACTGCTTACAAAATGGGAAAAATATTTGGCAACTTTATATTGGATCGAAGTCTAATTTCCATAATCTACAAAGTACTGCAAATATCAACAAGAAAATGGTAAATAATGCAATAAAACATTGGGCAAAGGAGATGGACAGACATTTCACCAAAGAAGACATCCAAGTAGCCAAGAGACTCATGAGGAAATGCTCATGATCATTAGCTATTAGAGAAATTCATATTAAAATTACAATGAAATATCATCTCACCCCAGTGAGGTTGGCAACAATCCAAAATACACAAAACAGCAAATGCTGGAGAGGTTTGGAAACACTGGAACTCTCCTACACTGCGAGTGGGAGTGCAAAATGGTACAACCTCTTTGAAAAACAACTTGACACTTTCTTAAAAAGCTAGAAATACCATGTGATCCAGCAATCCTGCTCTTTGGAATATGTCCTACAGAAATAAGGGCTGTCAAATGAACAGATACATGCACACGAATGTTTATTGCAGTGCAGTCCACAACAGCAAAAAGATGGAAGCAACCTAGGTGCCCAGCAGCAGATGAATAGTACATATACACAATGGAACACTATGCAATGATAAAGAACAGTGATGATTTTAGGAAGCTTACCATAAGCTGCTATCAACTAGAAGACTATATACTGAGTGAAATCAGTCAGCAGCAAAAGGAAAAGTATTGAATGAGACCACTACTATAAGGACTTAAAAAAGGACTTATGCACAAAAGACTTGACTGTTTGATGGCTACAGACTGGGTAGGGAAGGAGAAGGTTGTACATAAATTAGATAGTGGATGGGAATTTGGTTACATGAAGGGAACGACAGTACTCTATAGAAGGCAGGTCAGCATAACTGGACTATACCACAAACTAAAAGGTTTTCTAAATTCAAACCAATGTTTCAAAGGATAGAGTAGCAAGGGACACAGGTCTGGGGACTGTGTGTTTCAGGGGACATTGAGGTCAATTGGCATAGTCTTTTGTTAAGAGAGTCTTCTTCACCCCATATTGGTGAGTGACATCAGGGTCTTAAAAGCCAGCAAGCTGCCATCTGAGGAACATCAACTGATCCCAATCCACCCAGAACAGATGATGACTGAGAACATCAAAGACACAAGGAAAAATAAGCCCATAAGTCAGAAAGACCCAAATGGTTGGGAGACTGCATTAGCATGAGACCAGAAGAATCAGATTGTGCCCTGCCACCACTAAAGATAGGGGACACAATGTAGACTACCTGTTGTAGCATAATAAAAAGAGGCATGTTATCAAGAACTCTACTAAAGGACCAGAAATGATGGTCCACCAACCTGGAGGGTCCCCTGGGAACACAGCCTGTAGACTTGCTGCTGCTCCAGACCTGAAGCCAGTACTGTGGACGCCACTTCAGACAAGAGACTCAACTGGGGACACAGAGTGAGCATGTGGTTTGGGTATTTTATGGTTTTATATATTAATAGGAGGCTGTCCTACTAGTTTCTTTCTAGATGGGAGACTATAGGGTGAAGAGGAGGGGACAGATGTTCCTTAAGAGGATACTAGAAGTAAAGACTTTAAATGCAGGAGTGTGCCGTCACAGGATGAGAGCAGATGAAGAGTTGCAGATAGATGGGCATGCAAAATTGATTTGGATTGTATACTTTCACTCAATCATAAAAAAATATTAGGGTGAAAATTATTATCTTTGGTTAGCTATGGATGCTAACCAAAAGGTGGGTAGTTCTAATCCACCAGGCATCACTTGGAAACAGTATGTGGCAACTCTACATGGAAATGCTACTCCATGGGGTCGCTATGAGTGGCATCAGCTTAGAGTCAGGTTTGCTTCTGGGGGCTTTAGCTTATATATTCTCTCTTTACTCATATCTCTTCTATTGATAAAGCCATATGCTGTGTTCGTTTCACTTACGTATCTTTTAATTGGGATTTTTTTCATTTAGTTTTCAAAAATTTTTATTTTACATTTGATGTGAAAATATACACATCAGAACATGCTTCCGTTTAGTAATTTCTACACACATTGTTCAGTGACATTGGTGACATTCTTTATATTTTGTCAGCTGTCTCATTGTTTCTGCTCTAGTTATTTCATGCCCATTAATTTAGACTCACCACCCCCAACCTCCTTGTCCATGTTTCGTCAAAGTGGTCTCATATAGATTAAACAATAATAATAATAATGCAATACTTAAGAATGATAATCTTTACTTTTTTGAGCTAAAATATTTTTGTTTAAAGATTACTTCAGTAGATAGTTTCATTTCAAGGTTTGAAGAGCATTACAGGGCAATAATCTTGGAGTTCCCGCAGCCTCAGTACACCCACAAAGTCTGGATTCTTTGAGAATCTAAAGTTCTGTTCCATATTTGCTCCTTTTCCCCTAAGATTTATCTATTGTGTTCCCAGTCAAGATGTTTGGTAATGGTAGCTGGGCATCATCCAGTTCTTCTGGTCTACTTTTAGAGTAAGCAACAGTGTGTAGAGGCTGTTGGTCTGTATTTCAGTTGCTTTATTAATTGTTGGATTTCTTTCTTCCTCCAGTGCCACAGTCCAATAGAGCCAAATCGTTGTATCTTGGATGGCCACCCACAAGCTTTTAAGACTGCAGACACTATTCACTGATCAGAGAAGTAGCACTGAATCTTTAAAAACAGTACTGTACTAATTATCCCTCAAGACCTTGACTTTAATTCTTCAAAGTGGTTATGTGTAATACCACTGGCAACTGTGGCCACCCTCTTTTTTTTGGTTGCGGTTGTTATCCCAAAATTATCTGTACCATTTGCTAATTTATTATTTGTCTTATATACAGCTTGGTTATATCACTTATGTTAGTCCAGTTGTGCAATTTTCACCCATATACAGCGCTATCTTTCCCATCACAATATACACAAATTCACTATTACCGTGAGAGTGATGACTTTTCTTCCTATCCCTACTTGCCAAGCTCTGGTAATCTGTGTTTGTCATCGTGTCAGAAAAGTGACATCACTGACTCATTTTGCTGAGCATATCTTTCAGGTTCATTTATGTTGCAAGATGTTTGGGGAACTCAATTGTTTTTATGACTGAGTAGTATTCCGTTGTATTTACTATTCTTTTTTTTTTTAAATCCATTTGTTCCTTAATGGGCACTTAAGTTATTCCCATCATTTTTCTTGTGTGAATAGTACTACAATAAATACAGGTACGCAGATACCTGTTTGTGTTGCTTCTATCACATCCTAGGATGTATACCTAGAAAAGGAATTGATGGGTTATATGGAGTTCTGAAATCAAAAGACACATTGCATTCAGAAAATACGCTGCAGAAGACCTCTTTAAGGTGCTGAAAATCCAAGACATCACTGTGAAGACTAAGGTGAGCGTGACCCAAGCCATGGTATTTTCAACTGTATCTTATACACACAAAAGCCATAAAATGAATAAGGAAAACAGAAGAAGAACTGATGTCTTTGCATTGCGGTGCTGGAGAGGAACACTGAATATATCATGGACTTCCAAAAGAATGAGCGGATCTATCTTGGAAGAAGTGCAACCAGAGTTCTTCTTAGAAGCAGGAATGATGAGACTACGTGTTACATACTTTGTACGTGTTGTCAGGAAGGATCAGTCCCTGGAGAAGGTACCAAGTTTGATAAAGCAGGGACTCAGTGAAAAAGAGGAAGACCCTCAGCAAGACAGATTGACACAATGGCTGCAACAATGGGCTCAAATATACCAGTGATTGTGGTCTTGGTGCAAGACAGGGCAGTGTTTTGATCTGTTATACACAGGTTCACTACGAATTAGAGCTAACTTGATGGCACTTAATAACAACATGGCCAGCCAAGCCAAGCCAAGTGCCGTCGTAACAACATGGTAATTCTAAATTTAATTTTTGAGGAATTGCCATGCTGTTTTCCACAGTGGTTGAGTAAGAAGAACAAAGAAGAATTAATGATTTGAATTACAGAGTAGAACTGCTCCATGTCGTTTCCAAGAAGCACCTGGCAAATTTGAACTTTCGAACTTTTTGTTAGTAGACAAAGTATTTAAGCCACTCCACCACCAGGATATCCCAGCTACAGTGTTAGCAAAGAATATTGAATGTACCAGGAAATGCTGGAAGAACGAACACATCTGTCTTGGAGGAAGTACAGCCAGAACGTTCCTCTGAAGTACAGATGGTAAGACTTCCTCTCACTTACTTTGGACGTGTTACCAGGAGGGACCTGTCTGTGGAGAAGGACATCATGTTTGGTAAAAGCTATCACTGAATTAGTATCAGTTTCTTTTGATTACTGCAGCTCCATAACATATGTTTAGATCAGGAATTGTGATGCATCCCTCTTTGTTCTTCTTCAGAACATGTTTGGCTATTCTTGACATCTTACCTTAAGGAATAACTTTTCCGTTTTGAAAAAAATTCTGTTGGATGTTTCATCAGACTCTCATTGAATTTATATATTGCTTTAAATAGTACTAACTTTTTCAATATATTAAGCCTTCTAAGTCCTTGAGCATGAAATGATCTTCTATTAATTTAGTTCTGTATTTGTCTCTTGCACTAATATTTTATAGTTTTCATTTCATTTTACATCTTCTGTTAGGTTTATTCCTAGGTATATAATTCTTTTGTGTGCTATTGTAAGTGAAATTATTTTCTTTTTCTTCTTTTATTTTTTTTTAAAACAGACTTCTCCCTGCTGGGATATAGAAACCCAACTGATTTTTGTGTGTTGATCTTTTACCCTGTAACATTGCTGAATTCTTCTATTAGTTCCAGAGTCTTTCTTGTAAATTCTTTGGGATTTTTTTATATACAGTTCATGTTGTCTGCAAATAGAAGTTATTTTACTTCTTACTTTCCCATACGGATTACTTGTTTCTTTTTCTCACCTTATTGCTCTAGCTAGGGCTTCTAGTACAATACTGAAGTAACGAAAGCAAGCACCATCATCTTGTTCCAATTCATAAAGCTAAGGATCTCATTCTTTCTCTGTAAAAGTAATATTGGATATTAGTTTGTCAGAGATGTTCTTAAGTATGTGGAGGAGTTTGCTTTCTATTCCTACTTTGTTGAGAGTTTTTATCAGGAAAGGACATTGGATTTTATCTGTTGTTTTTTTTTTTCTTTGAATCTATTGAGATGCACATATGCATTTTTCTTTTGTTTTATCAATGTATTGAATTACATTGACAAATTTTCCAATTAGTCATCCCTGCATACTGGAATAAACTATACTTGAAAATGGTGTATAATTCTTTTATTATGGTGTAAGATTCTGTTTCCTAGCATTTCTTAAGAATTTCTACATGCATGTTCATAAGGGGTATTGGTTTGTGGTTTTCTATTCTTGTGGAATGTTTGTCTTATTTAGTTAACAGGGCAAGGCTGGGGACCCCTGCTGGTGTGGTTATGTGGAAAGATACAGTGGAAAAGCTCAATATCATCAGTCAGAACAAGATCAGGTGCTGACTAAAGCACAGATCATCAACTACTCCTATGTAAGTTCAAAGTGAAACTGCAGAAAATTAGAATAAGTTCATGAAAGCCAAAGCATGGCATTGACTATATCCCACTTGAGTTTAGAGACCACGTTATGAATAGATTTGATGTGTTGAACACTAATGACCAAAGACCAGACAGGCTGCAGAACGACAGCAAAGACATCATCCACTGAGAAAGCAAGAGGCCATTAAAAAGACAGGAAAGAAAGAAAAGGCCAACTTGGATGTCAGAAGAGGCTCTGAAACTTGCTCCTGAATGTCAAATAGCTAAAGCAAAAGGAAGGAATGATGAAGTAAAAGAACTGAACAGAAGATTACAAAGAGTGGCTAGAGAAGACAGTTATAATGATGTGCACAAAGAGCTGGATATAGAACACTAAAAGGGGAGAACGTATTCTTCCTTTCTCAAGATAAAAGAACTGAAGAAAAAATTCAAGCCTCAAGTTGAAACAGTGAAGGAATGTACAGGGAACATATTAAGTGATCCAAGAGACATCAAAAGAAGATGGAAGGAATACGTAGAGTCATTATACCAAAAAGAACTGGTCAAAGATCAACCATTTCAAGAGATAGTGTAAGATCAGGAAACAATGGTTCTGAAGAAAGGCACTGAAGCTGCATTGAAGGCACTGGCAAAAAACAAGTTTCCAGGAATGGATGGAATATCAGTTTAAGACATTTCAACAAACAGATTCAGCAGTATAAGTGCTCACTCATCTACACCAAGAAATTTAGAGGACAGCTAACTGGCCAACTAACTGGAAGACATCCGTATTTATGCCTATTCCCAAGAACAATGATCCAGCCAAATGCAGAAATTATTTAACAACATCATTAGTATCATATGCAAGTTCAATTTTTCTTAAGACCATTTAAAAGTGACTGCAAAACTATATTGAGATGTAATGACCAGAAATTCAAGCTGAGTTCAGAGGAGGCTGTGGAACCAGAGATATAATGGCTGATGTCAGATGGATCTTGAATGAAAGCAGGAAATACAAGAAAGATGTTTACCTTGTTTCATTGACTATGCAAAGGCATTCAACTGTGTGGATTGTTAACAAATTATGTAAAATGTTGTGGAGAATGTAAATTCCAAAACACCTAACTGTGCTCATGAGGAATCTGTACATGGATTACCAGGCAGTCATGTGAACAGATCAAGGGGACATTGCATGGCTTAAAGACAAGACAGGTGTGTGTTACGAATGTATCTTTTCACCATACCTTTTCAATCTGTATGCCGAGCAAATAATCCAGGACCCTGGGCTATATGAAGAAGAATGAGGCATCAGGATTGGAGGAAGACTCACTAACAACTTGTGTTATGCAGATGACACAACCCTCCTTGCTGAAGTGAAGAGGATTTGAAATCCTAATGAAGTTCAAAGATCCCAGCCTTCAGTATGAGTTGTGCCTCAACATCAAGAAAACAAAAATCTTAACAATTGACCAGTAAGCAACATCTTGATAAATAAAGAATTGAGATTGTCAAGGATTTCATTTTACTTGGTTCCACAATCAATGCCCATGGAAGTAGCAGTTAACAAATCAAAAGACTCACTGCACTGGCAAAATCTGCTGCAAAAGACCTCTTCAAAATATTGAAAAGTAAATAAATCAGCTTGAAGACTAAGATGTGCCTCACCCAAGCTGTGATATTTTCAATTGCATCATAGAAGATCTGACATTTAAGCCCATGAACTTAATTGTTCTAAGTGCTACATACCTCAGTGCTAAGTATCACTATGTTTGCCTTCAAAGTACTCACCTTGGGAAGCTATGCACCAACACCAGAGCCTACTCAACCTGTCAAAGCAGTTTTGGAACTCTTTCTGGGATGGCCATTGCATGTGGTGGCACAGTGGCAAGCTCACAAACTTTATTGTACAGGTGTCCGTGAGGGAGTTTTTAGCCAGTAAACAAATAACTGTATTGGAACACCCTCTCCAGTCACCTGATCTGGCCCCAAATGACTTTTTTCTTTACCCAAAGATAAAGGAAATATTGCAAGGAGAACATTGTGATGATGTTCAGGACATCAAGGGTAATGTGATGACAGCTCTGATGGCCATTTGAGAAAAAGAGTTCCAAAATTGTTTTGAAGGGTGGACTAGGTGCTGGCATTGGTATGTAGCTTCCCAAGGGCAGTAGTTTGAAGGTGACCATAGTGATATCCAGCAGTGAGGTACATAGCACTTTTTCTAAGATAAGTTCTTGAACTTAATTATCAGACCTCTCATACATGCAAAAGCTGTACAATGAATAAGGAAGACAGAATTTTAGTGTTGGAAAAGAGTATTAAACACACCATGGACTGTGAAAAGAACAAGAAGATCTAGTCTGGAAGAAGTGTAACCAAAGTTCTCCTTGGAAGCAAAGTTTGTGAGACTGTGTCTTACATTCTTTGGACATGTTGTCAGGAGAGATCAGTCCTGAAGAAGGACATCTTGCTTGGTAGAGTGGAGGATCAGTAAAAAAGAGAAAGATCCTTGAGAATGTGGACCGACATAGTGGCTGCAATGGTGGACTTAGTATAAAAATGATTGTGGGCCCAGCACAGAACCAGGTGGTGTTTGTTCTGCTGAGCATAGAATCCCTGTGTGCCAGAACCAACTCAACAGCACCTAATAATAACAACAAAAAGATCATCTTGTTGGGAATTTTTGCATCTGTTTTCATGAGGAATATTGGTTGTAGTTTTCTTTTCTTGTGGAGTCTTTGTCTTATTTAGGCAGCAGGGTAAGCCTAGGAAACCCTGATTACATAGTAGTTAAGTGCTACTCCTGCTGATCAAAATGTTGGCAGTTGGAATATACTACATGCTCCTAGAAACTCTATGAAGCTATTCTACTCTGTCCTTAGGGGACACCATGAGTCAGGATTAACTCAGTGGTAATGAGATTAGGGTAAAACTGACTTCCTAGAGTGAATTAGAATGCATCCTTTTCTCTTCTATGTCTTAGAAGCTTTTGTGCAGAATTGGTGTCAATTGTTCTCTGAATATTTGGTAGAATTCCCCAGTGAAGCCATCTTATTCAGGCCATTTGTGTGTGTTATTGATGTTTTGGGAAGGTGTTTGATTATTAACTCAACCACTTCTCTACATAGGGCTTCTTGAGGTTTCCTGCCTCTCGTTGTGTTAAATTACATAAGTCATATGTTTCTAATAATTTGCCCATTTCATCTAAATTATCAAGTTTTGGGGAGTATCCAAAACAAACCCAACTCACTGCTGTTGAGTCAGTTCTGACTCACAGTGACCCTGTATAACAAAGAAGGACTGCCCCATAGAGTCATCAAGGAGTACTTGGTGGATTCAAACTACTGACCTTTTGATATGCAGCTATAGCACTTAACCACTAGGCAACCAGGATTTCCTTTGGGAGTATATTGTGTTGATGTTATTGTTATTTTATTTATTTAGATTTGTTGTATTGTCTCCACTTCTGTTCGTTATCTTCATTATTTTTAAGTTAATTTAGGCTCTACATTGATGTAATATTCCACAGAGAGAACTCTTTTTAATTTTTTGTCTGAGATTAGGCAAGGGATGTTCGACTTAATCCATTAGAAATGGGGCTAATTTGAAGGTGAGCTTCAGTTTTTAAACAGATTTTCTATTTACAATTTACTCTTATTTCTAGTTTGTAGCTCTCCTAGGCCATCCTACTGTATGTAGTCCTTTGGATATTGTCACAGCTAGAAACCTAGAATGTTTAACAAGCCTCGTTGTTTTTGCAGGTCCTGAATCCTAATTTTTGTCTTTTCATCATACAGACACACACAAATTCCTGGTCAATTTTTCAATTTCTATACCTGTTCCTCGTGGGGCATAGGGCCCCTGTGAGTCAGAATTGATGTGATGGCGGTGGGTTTGGTTTGGGGGTACATACCTTTTCCTCAGTTTCTCGGATTACTCCATAAATTTTGAATTAGAAAATCCTAAAGTGAAAAAGTGGTGCCAAATGCAGAGTTCACCTTTTGGGGGGTTTCCTTCGTTCCAGAGTCTTGGCCCTGCACCTGCATTTTGTTTTGTTTTCTTTCCAGTGTATTTAAATATACACTAGTTTTATTTTGCCTGCTTTTCTTTTGTTCCATTATCTTTTCTTCCTCACATAGTTTTCATTTATTTAATTTTGGGGTTGTTTATTTGATCTAGTCTTTCCTGTCTCTTCACATGCTTTATAATTGTCTGCTGTCTTGGAGACATTAATATTTTTTTCTTTCTTTCTGTCCCTGGAGCCATGGGCAGGTAATGCAGCCCCAGGGTGGTGATGCCAGCTCTTCCCTTGAGTACTGGTGAGAATCGTTGTTCTGGTCAGGCTTGGTATACCCTCTCTTCAAGCATGGGTAACTGGCATGGCTGGAAATTGGTGACATGACCCAGGCAGGAGTTTCAGCGAGTAACATAGCTTCAAAGGGTTGGAGTTTTACCCTGGTGGTGTAGTTGTTAAGTGCTATGGCTGCTAACCAAAAGGTTGGCAGTTTGAACTCTCCAGACATATTTGGAAACTCTATGGAGCCATTCTACTGTGTTCTATAGGGTTGCTGTGAGTCAGAATTGACAGCAGCAGGTTTGGGTTTTTACGGGAGGCAGGTCTCTGGGGACATGGGAATCACCTTCTCAGAGAACGCGGATAGATGGTATGCCCCTAGGGAACCGAGAACTTGTCCATGCATAATCAAATGCTGGCAGTGTCAACTCCAGGAAAGTAAAGTGGACCTTTAGTACTGTGTATCTCACAACTCCTCCCCTGTTTCCCTCCCTTCCTGAACCCAACAAGGATTCAGGAGCTCAAGCCCCCACTCCTGTAATCCTGTTCCTCCCCACATGCACATCACCTGTTGTATGGCTCCCATCCTTTGAAGTTCCTACAGTCCAGCATGAACCGCTCTACTCCAGCAGCATTTTTCTGTAGTTTCCTGACCTCAAATGCTATCAAGTCAGTTCTAACTCATAGTGATCCTATAGAACAACACAGAACTGCCCCATACTTTCCAAGGAGCACCTGGTGGATTTCAATGGCTGAGCTTTTAGCTAATAGCTGTAGCTCGTAACCAGTAAGCCACCGGGGTTTTCCATGCTGCCTATAGCTAGCCCCCAAAAGCAGTACTGTACCAGGCTGGCAGGGTAGGTGGTAATCCATGAACCTTCGCTGTCTCACAGACTTCGTTCTGTTTCTCCTCTGCTTCAGTATCCAGACTTCAACACTCCATTTATTGTGTAGGGTTTCAAAGTCATTGTTGGTGGAGATTCTTATTTGTTTTCTTGTGTCATTGTTGTAACGAGACATTGAGGTGCATTTATCTAAGCTGCCAGCTTATTCCATCTTTAATTTTTAATTGTTTCCAATTCTGTACTGAAATTCACCATAATGTCATTTAATTTCTTATAGATTATAACCAGTTATTTCAAAATTCATGGCTGGTATTCCATTATCTGTACCCTTTTTGAATATAGTTCCTTTTGTGCCTTCTCTCTTCACATTCACAGTTCATATTATTACTAATTGAGTGCTGTATGCGTGAATATTTTTACAGTTAATCTCAGCTCAGTTAGTGTAATCTTCTCTCAGAGAAGATTGATTTTAGCATTTGTCTGTGATTAGTCTAGGGATGATTAACTTAATCCATTAGGAACTGAGTTAATTTGAAGTTGAGCTTCAGTTTTCGTAAAGGTTTCTTATTTCCAATTCCCTTTTATTTGTAGTGTGTGAGCCTCCCAGGCCATCCTAGGATGGAGTCGTTTGGAGTTGATTCCAACTGGAAACCTAGAATGTTTAACAGGACTCTTTCTTCTCATAGGTCCTGAATCCTAATTTCTCTCTTTCCCATCAGGTTAACCAGCACAGAATTCCTGCTTGGGTTCTCAATTTCTATACCTTCCCTCAGTTTCTCAGATCACGACAGAACTTTTCAATTAGAAAGTTCTAAACTGAAAAAGTGATACCAAATGCAGAGTTCACCTTTTGGGGTTCCTTCACTCTAGGTTCCTTGCTTTTTTGTTTTGTTTTCTTTTCTTTCTAGTGAATTTAAATATACATTAGTTTATCTATTTTTATTTTGCCGAAGGACAAACCCAAACTAAATTCATTGCCATTGATTCTACTTCAACTCACAGTGACCCTATAAGACAGAATTGCCCTGTAGAATTTCCAAATAGTACCTGGTAGGGTCAAACTGTCAACCTCTTGGTTAGCAACTGTAGCGCTTACCACTATACCAGCCAGGTTTCCATTGCTGTAAGATAGTTGGTATTTGTGATGGATTGAATCGTGTCCCTCCACCTAAAAAATCTGTGTAGCAGTTTAGCTAGGCCATGATTCCTGGTATTTTGTGATTCTCCATGTTGTAAATCGTGCCTCTATAACGTTAATGAGGAAGGATGGGCGGCAGTTGTGTTGGTTGGGCAGGACTCCATGTGTAAGACTGTACTGTGCCTCACTGAGGCAGTCTCTTAAGATATGAGGAAGCTAGCAGAAAGATTTTGGGACTTCATACCACCAAGAAGCAGTGCTGGGAGTGGAGCACATTTCTTTGGAAAGGACTTGGAAGTCTCTGTGCATCTTTGATATACCCCTGGCCTTAGTTCCCCACTGGGAACTACAAATCTACTCCAGTTCTGACCTTGCATCACTTCTGCATTTCAGGCTGTCCCTGACAGGGGATTTTACTGAGTACAGCAGTTGCAGCAAGAAGCAATAGTATGTTTCAGAAAAGGAAACAGTCAACCTCTACAACTGGAGGAGACCCCTTGATGATCTTATTTCACTTTTGGTACCTGAGTCCCACCCCTTGGTGAGATAGGGGAAATTTCTGGACAGAGCTTTGTGTTATATTACTGCTCATGCCCTTGCTGGGGGAAAAAAACCTGATGGTCTTTTTGATTTCCTCTGGGGCCCCTGATTGATCCAAACCCCAGGAAGGAGGCTTGCAGTTATTCTTTTTCTTGTTCGCCTGTCTCCATTTGTCACTAACATCAGAGGCTCCCAGTCCAGGGCAAGATTGATGACAAGGGCCTTCCTCCAGAGCCAACAGAGATGGTATTCCCCTGGAGCTGACACCCTGAATATGGACCTCGAGCCTACTGGACTGGGATGAAATAACATTTCTCTTCTTAAAGCCATTCACTTTTGATGTTTCTGTTATAGCAGCACTAGATAACTAAAACAGTAGCTTTTGTTTGTTCTTTCTTTTTACTTGATAGACATTTTTTTCAGGCTGAAGTTTTCTTGACTCATCCTTTAATTTTCCATAGAAATTTGATGGCATTGCTATTGTCTTCTGACACTGAGTTATAGTTGTAGAAGCCTGATTCTCCCCTTGAAATAGTTTTAGTCTTCTGCTTGGATTCCTAAAATAAATCTTTATCTGTTCCTGGCATTTTACACATTAAGTAGTCTTGGTAACAGATTTTAAATTCTTTTGATATGCAGATTGGATTTTTTCCACTATTTCATAGAACTTATCCTGCACGGTATTTTTCACTTTCCCCCAGACGGCACTTGGCTTGGCTGGCCCATGCCTTTTATAGAATTCTCTACCAATTAATACTGTGGTGTACCATGATTATCTGTTGAATTGCTTTCTTAATTTTTTTGTTCTTTGCCTTTTTTGATCTGCATTTGCTGTGCTTATACTATGTCTTCATGTCAGCAGTGTTTGTTCTCTAACACTGTGTTTCTAATTTCTTACCTCCGTGATCATGACTTTGGTTGGGAAGATAGGTTTGTGATTGTCTGCCTTTTTTTCCTGATATCATTATGCTGTTTTAATATGTTGTCTTTGAATTTTTATTACATTAAGCCTTTATAATATGAAGCTATTGTGACCAGTTTGCTTCTATTCCTTGAATTATGTTGTCTACTTTTCGTATTTACATTTGTTAAGTTAATGCTAGCTGCCATAACAAATAAATTAAAAATATATGTATATATATCTACCAAGGTTCACAAGCACAGAAGAGTCTCTCTTACATGGAAATTCTTGAGAATGTGCAGCTTTCTTCCAAATTCAGTTTCTAGGCCCCAGGTTCTTGCTCTCTTGGACTCCATTGTCTTTGATGCATAACCTCCAAAGTTACCATATTTGTCTATGCGTCAGGCTGGTAAAAGGCAAAAGAACATATTATATCCCACATGGCATTACCATAGCTTTACACAAATAGCACATAGATTAATAAGTTATGTTTTAGCTGACTGTGCAACCCCTTGCATGTATGTTCATAAATGTGCTATGCCTTTTTTTAAACATGCTGCTGACTTCCATCCCTGACCACATGGAAACTTCACTTAATACAGGCATTGCTTTTGTATTACTTAACATTTAAGCAAAAGTATCTGTAGGTAGATCAAAGGTGATATACAAAATTTAACTTTTGTAATTTCCTAGCAGAACATCCTCATCCGTCTTGTGAGTGGAATAAGGTGATGCCATGTGGAAACCAGAGGATGAACGCAGGAAGACCACAAATTAGTAAGTAATTTGTGATCTAGGTCTAAAAGTAATTTCTGATCCTAGGTCCAAAATTAAAAGAACAAGAGGTGGTTTGTATTACATTGCTTTCATAAATCTTAAAATAAAACATTATTTTGGATAATCCACTTTTGAATTCAACAAATCAAAGTCTCCAGAAGAAGTTTTGTTTTCACTTTGAAATGGCTTTACATAAAATAATCTGATAAGGTTTTCACATTCACCTGTTCAGTTCAAGTACTGAACTATCAACATTAACAGAGAACAAATGCAATTTTAATTGTTAGTTTTCCATTACCAGGAGACTTACCAAACTCGATCTACGAACAGGAAGATGTGATTTACCTGTAGTATGGGACAGTAAAATTCACTCCTGTAAATGTCATAAGATATGTAGTATATGCAGGGGTGCACTATGCCAGAACTATTTTACTTAATTTCATCATTTCCTTCTGTTATACATGTGAATGCTTTATTGGCAGAAGAAAAAAAAATGTAATAAATTAACTCCGGAAATCTTGCAATTTCCATTCCTGTTCCACTGGCTTAGGAACACAACCATATCCAAAGATTGAGCAATGGAGTCAATATTGCCCAGAAAAAATAGAAAATCAATTTGGTGATCTGTTAGCCAGGTTACCCTGCTCCTTCCTTTTTCTTTTCTTTTCTCTGTATTGTTTCCCTCCTTCCTCCCACTTTCTGTCTTTTTTTTTTTTTTTTTTTACTTATTCTTAGATTTACTAGTTGCCAGGATTGCTCTGTTTTGCACTTTACACCTTTCCTGGAGTCTTATTTAACCACCTGTTTTCTCTAAGTTGCTCTAAAAGTCAGATTGTCTCCTTGCAGGTGTGTATGACCCTCATACACTCCAATGTGTTTTCTCTTTTTTAAAATGGGTGATTGAAACCTTCACATAACTAATGCTATGATGAAACAGTAAGTTTTTCTCCTTTCTCTGCCTGCCTTCGTCTTTTCCCATATCTTTGCTATTAAAGACTTTGCTTTGACCTGATGTAGATAACTTTGGTATTTGTTTTAATCTGATGCTAATAACTTTGGTTTGTTCTGTCCCACCTTGGGTTTATGACTCCACAGGGAGATTGCAACCTAGATGTCTGATAGGTCTATCTTTGGCCTGATCAGAAAAGGTCCAGCATGTATTTCTTTTGTCTGATAAAAAGTTTTCTGTCACTATCTTGTAATGAATTACTCCTCTGGCCAACCCATCTGTGGGCTACAAAGATACTTTTAATCTTTATAAAATCATATAAAAGTTCTGACATTTTAAAATAAATGATGTTTTGAGACTCCATAGAGGTAGCCTATAGGGTAGCTATGAGTTGGAATCGATACTCAACAGCAGTATGTTTAGTTTGGTTTGTTTAGAGATAGCCTACCTGTCTGTTGGGTCTCAGATGGTAACATATCTCCCAATAAACCTTTCTAGAAATCCTAGTGGTGTAGTGGTAAAGTGCTATGTCTGCTAACCAAAAGGTCAGCAGTTCAAATCCACCAGGTGCTCCTTGGAAACTCTATGGAGCAGTACCCTGTCCTACAGGGTTGCTATGAGTCAGAATTGACTTGACAGCACTGGGTTTTATGGTACTTTTTCTTACTTGGAGTATGTTTCATTGGCTCGACTGCTCCAGGACATGAATCCCATCTGAGTAACATTCATTCATTCATTTTTCCTCCTTTTCTTTTTCACTTTAAGGTACAGTGAAAAAATGGGTATTTCTTATTACTTCTGTACTTCAGTAGCCTGAGGGTATGACAAAAAAATGGGTAGAACTCAGCTGAAGTTGTTATGTATGTTTAGTTGGATTAACTGAGATATATTCAATATTTCTCATTGAGACTTTTATAACAAGAATATTAGAGTAATGGCATGTATTTCACTAGTTGATGTAGATAATGGCTACACCATTTCCAAGGAAAATGCTAGAGAGTTTGTTTTTCCAGGATTTATTCCACCTAGTCAAGATGGGGAGAGTTCTAGGTGATTGCGTTGATTGGGTGTCCTGGCTAGTAGGAGACTGTTCTGCCCTGCAGAGTTGTGAGCTGATTGTGTTGATTGGGTATCTTAGCTGATAGGAGGAGCAAAGATAGAGCAGCCACCACTAGTCTATCAGTGGAGGCTTGCTTGTTGCTGTGATGCTTGAAGCTATGCCACTGGTATTTAGGTACCAGCGGGGTCACCCATGGTAGACAGGCTTCAGCTGAGCTTCCAGACTAGACAGATTAGGGAGAAGGACCCAGCAGTCTACTCTGAAAAGAATTAGCCAGGGAAAACAGGGATAGTGGTAGAATGCTGTCAGGTATAGTGCCAGAAAATGAGCCCCCTAGATTGCAAGGCACTCAGAAGACAATTGGGAAAGATCTGCCTCCTCAAAGTACAGTTGACCTTAATGATGTGAATGGAGTAAACCCATCAATATCTTCATTTGCTGATGTTGCATGACTCAAAATGAGAAGAAATAGCTGTAAACATCCATTCATAACTGGAACATGAAATGTACAAAGTACAAATCTAGCACAATTGTAAATTGTCAAAAATAACATTGATGTCCTAGGTATTAGTGAGCTGAAATGGACAGCTATCGGCCATTTTGAATCCAACAATTGTGTAGTCTGCTATGCTGGGAATGAAAACTTGAATAGAAGCCATGTTGTTTTCATCATGAAAATGAACATTTCAAGATTTGTCCTGAAGTACAATGCTGTCAGTGATAGGATAATATTCTACAAGGAAGGCCAGTTAACATGACCATTATTCAAATTTGTGCACCAACCATTAAGGCCAAAGATGAAGAGGATGAAAATTATTATCAGCTTCTGCAGTCTGAAATTGATTGAACATGCAATCAGGATGCGTTAATAATTACTGGTGACTAGAATGTGAAAGTTGGAAACAAAGAAGAAGGATTGGTAGTTGGAAAATAGGGACTTGGTGATAGAAATAAAGCCAGAGATTGCATGATAGGATTTTGCAAGACTAACAAATTCTTCATTGCAAATACCTTTTTTAATAATTACAAATGGTGACTATACCTCACCAGATGGGATATATAGGAAACAATCAGCTACATCTGTGGGAAAAGACAGTGGAAAAGCACCATATCAGCAGTCAGAATAAGACCAGGTGGCACATATCATCAATTACTGATATGTAAATTCAAACTGAAACTGAAGAAAAATAGAACAAGTCCACAAGAGCCAAAGTATGACCTTGAGTATATCCCTCCTGAGTTTAAAGACCATCTCAGAACAGAGTTGATGTGTTGACCACTAATGACTGAAGACAAGATGAATTGCAAAATGACATTAAAGACATCATCCATTAAGAGAGCACGAGGTCATTAAAAAGACAGGAAAGACAAAAAGACCAATTGGATGTCAGAAGAGACTCTGAAACTTGCTCTTGAATGTCAAGCAGCTAAAGGAAAAGGAAGTAATGGTAAAGTAAAAGATCTAAACAGAAGATTTCAAAGGGCAACTCAAGAAGACAAAAGAAAGTATTATAATGACATGTGCAAAGAGCTAGAAATGGAAAACTATAAGAGAAGAACACTTCTGCATTTTTTATTCTGAAACAACTGAAGACAAAATTCAAGCCTCAAGTTCCAATAGTGAAGGATTCTACCAGGAAAATATTAAATGATTCAGGGAGCATCAAAAGGCAAGGGAGGGAACACACAGAGTCATTATACCAGAAAAAAACTGATCAATGTTCAGCCACTCGAAGAGATAGCGTATGATTAGGAGCCAAAGGTACTAAAGAAAGAGGTCGAAGCTGCATTGAAGGCATTGGCAAAAGACAAGTCTTTAGGAATTGATGGAATATCAACTGAGATATTTTACAAACAGATGCAGTGCTAGAAGTGCTCACTCCTCTATGCCAAGATATTTGGAGGACAGCTATCTGGCCAACTGACTGTAAGAGATCCATGTTTATACCCATTCCAAAGAAAGGTGATCCAACTGAATGCAGAAATTACTGAACAATATCATTAATATCACACAGAAATACAATTTTGCTCAAGATCATTCAAAAATGACTTCAACGGTATATTGCCAGAAACTCAAGCTGAATTCAGAAGAGACCTTGGAACCAGGGATATTGTGTCAGATGGATCTTGACTGAAGAACAGAATACTAGAAAGATGTTTAGCTATCAATCATTGACTATGCAAAGGCATTCGACTGTGTAGATCATAACAAACTATGGCTAACGTTGCATAAAATGAGAATTTCAGAACACTCAATTGTTTGCTTAAGGAACACTTAATTGTGCTCTTAAGGAATTTGTATGCGGATCAAGAGTCAGTTGTGTGAACAGAACAAGGGGACACTGCATGGTTTAAAGTCAGGAACAATGCATATCAGGGCTATATCTTCTCACCATACCTTTTCAATCTGTATGCCAAGAAAATAATTTGAGAAGCTGGATTATATGAGAAGAATGAGGTGTCGGGATTTGAGGATAACTCATTACCAATCTGTGTTATGGAGATGATACTACCTTACTTGCTGGAACAGAAGAAGGTTTAAAAGACTTACTGATGAAGGTCAGGACCACAATCTTCAGTATGGATTGCACCTCAATATCAAGAAAATAAAAATTTTCACAGCTGGACCAGTAAGCAACATTGGCATAAATGGAGAAAGGACTGAGGTTGTCAAAGATTTCATTTTATTTGGGTCCACAATCAATGCCCATGGAAGCAGCAGTCAAGAAATCAAAAGATACATTGTATTGTGAGAACCTGCTGCAAAGGATCTCTTAAAGTATTGAAAAGCAAAGAAGTCACCTTGAAGACTAAAGTGCTGCTGACCTAAGCCATTGCATTTTCAACCGCATCATATGCATGCAAAAGCTGGACCATGAACAAAGAAGACAGAAGAAGAGTTGATGCCTTTTAATTGTGGTGTTGGAGAAGAATACTGAACGTACCATGGACTGCCAAAAGAACAAACAGATCTGTTCTGGAAGAAGTACAACGAGAGTGCTCCTTGGATACAATGCATCTTATATACTTTGGACGTGTTGTCAGGAAGGATCAGTCTCTTGAGAATGACATCATGCTTGGTAGAGCAGAGGGTCAGTGAAAAAGTGGAAGATCCTCGATGAGATGGATTGACACCGTGGCGACAACAATAGGCTTAAGCACAAAAACAATTGTGGATGTGATGCAAGACCATGCATTGTTTTGTTCTGTCACTCATAGTGTTTCTATGAGTCAGAACTGACATGACAGCACCTAACAACCACAACAATAGCCAAAACGGGAGCAACATACAATTTGAACTCTAGATCAATTTTCATCTTCGTTTCATAGTCTGAGGACTTCATTTATTTCCAAGAACATTAGTTCCGTAGCTGATTTGTTCTATTTCCTATCATAGGGGTTTCTAGAATTCTTTTGTCAGAGAAAGAGAAAATATGCATATTCATTGAGTTTTTTGTAATGGTCCAGATGTTGTGTATTGAGGAACACTTCCAGGATTTAATCAACTCAAGAGTACGTAGTCTGGATTTGACATATATTAAGCTTCTGAGTTCTTCTGTAAGTCTTCTGCTTCATTTTAGAATCTACCTTTGCTTTTCTACATCACCATAAATTGTTCAAATTCAATTCATTAGTTTTTTCCCTTTCCTTTTTATATTACTTTTGTATGCTTTTACTTATTTACTCACCTGTTTTTTTTTTAATCTGTACAGATGTTTCCACCTATCACTGTACTCTAGAAATCTCAGCATTCTTAAATTCTCAAGTTGCTTCATTTCTCTGTATCCTCAGAAGCTAGAAGAAACATTCACTATAACACAGTTATGGCAAGGAATCTAAATAGGTCACTTGACTAAAAATAGGACAAGAAGTAAGAAGCTGCTGATAGATAAGAAGCTGACATTTTTAGAATTAAATAAATGTCACACCTACATCCCTGTATAAGAAGAAAACCCAAAACAAAACCCAGAACCACTAAGTTGATTCCAACTCATAGTGACCCTACAGAAGAAAGTAGAACTGTACATATAGTTCACAAGAAGTGCCTGATGAATTCATAGGTGATTCCTAAATCATATACCCAAGCCACAGAGAAAATTTAACAATTACTTAGTGAAAAAATTGCCTTGGTTATGTTTGATCCAGCCCACTGGTGAGGATTTTCTCCCTGAATTTGTCCTTTTGGCAAAATGAATAAAGATCTATGGATAAAGATATTTATGGATAGCAAAAGTAGAGGACAAAGAAGAATACATAACAAAATACCACCTTCATGTATCTGATGGTAATGTAAAGGCCTAACAAAGGTCACTCAGATTATTAGGCTACCTTCTATTCTCTACCTTAATCACCGCCCTCAGATCAGAGGAGCCCAAGATCACTTTGGAGGTTATTAGCTACACTGTATTCTCTGCCTTAATGACCACCCTCAGGCCAGCCAAACAGGTCTACTTTTTTCATTCTAATCCACATTATTTGTTAGATGTAATGAAACCCTATGATGTATTGGAATCTTGTGATTCCTAATTATTGTTCTGTGACAAACTGCCACCCTTTTGAATTCAGGTTATAAAAACAGCTAAAAATGTAACCCAAATGGGGACAACTTTTCGTTCATTGTCTCCAAGACTGCTAGCAGATCTACCAATAAATAATCCCTTGAACCGCACGGTGTCTCTGAATTTTTGGTTACAGTGACAGGAGGCATGAACTTGAGTTCAATTATCCTACAACAGTCCTTGTCAGCGTAAAGAATAGAAGTAAAAATTCTGGAGGTATATATGATAAAATACTAATGGTTAAATGGATAAATAAGATTAAAAGCAGTTTTTAAATTCTGATTTTTCCCCAATTTTCAGAAACAAGCATGATTTTCTTTGAAAACTCAGGTAAATTTGGTTTTGAGTAACTATAAATAATTCAAAATATGCACAGCTACCTCTAGCAATTACTGTTCTATCACCCTGGTACTGTATTCTTGAATGATAGTACCCTTTTCTTAATCCTTTAACCTTCACAAGGTCAGGTTGTTTCTGTGCTATCCACCATTTTACAAGCTACCCTCTCCCCAAACCATGCCTAATACTGAAACCAGAGGCTGAGAAGTCTCTGTGTGAGGGGTGCTCAAGACTGAGGACCTGAGATGCTTTGTTTCAGATCACCCCCAATTCACAGAAAAGATATGACCTCCGTGTTCTACAAATCCCAACCAACCACACTAGTGTGGGGAACTCAAGAGCACCACTATTGTTTCAGTGAACTGTCGTCAATGAATGACGCCTTTTGTTTTGATAATTGAACTCTTAACTAATTAATGATAAAAATTAAGCATGGAAGAAAGGGAAATAACTTGTATTTAAGTATTCTTCTTTCAGATTGCTGGGCAGGTGACATCTAGCACCATTTTGTTTATGGCTGGTGATGGCTTGTGAGGGTGTGAAGCAGATGACCTCCACCCAGTTGACTTTCACCCAGAGGATCCCCCACATGCCACAACTGCCCAGTTTTTCCCTCCATTTACAGGTGATGTCTCCGTTTAAATACTTTGACCTTGCCTCACAGAATTTGAGCAAGATCTGATGGAGTGAATTCTCCCTGCTCCCTATGTCTTGTACCAAATAAAAAACCAAACCCAGTGCCATTGAGTCGGGTCAGACTCGTAGCTACACTATGTAGTTCAGAGTAGAACTGCCTTACAGACTTTCCAAGGAGTCCCTGAAGGATTTGAACTGCCAACCTTTTGGTTAGCAGACATAGCACTTAGCCCACTGCACCACAAGGGTTTCCTGTGTTTTATAGGCACAGTAATAAATTTCTTTTTGATCACTCGCCCAAAATACTTGTCTCTGAGATTGGCTTTTGAGGGCAGGTAACAAGAATCTGGAGTTTTGTCCTGTAACAATACAGTGCCCATTTGTATAAATGAATTGAAGGAGCAAATAAATGAGAGCATGAGCCTTACTGTTTTCCTATAAGAGAAGGAAGATGAAGTGGTAGGTACTCAAATATCTACACCAAACTCTACCCAAGAAACCACTTCCGAATTATGGCACATAGATAAAGAACACTTTATAGGATAAAACATAAATATAATGTCCTCCCCAACAATGAAACAAGAAGCTTTTGTGTCCTCTTCATGAATTCAGGCCATTTAAAAGTCTCAAAAGCATTTCTGTCACATTGAAAATTCTTCTAAGTTCTAAGCAGCCACAGTCTTTTTTCTTTGTTCAGCTCCTAATTATTATAAAATTTTGACAAGTGGTTCACACATATTCAAAAACTGCACTCTGCTCTTCGCAGATTCCCCAATACTTTAATCATCTCAGCACTGTCAGCCATGTCACCTCAGTACCAGGAAGTGGCCCCACAGCCAATCAGGAGAGTGGAGTGGCCCAGTGTTTCCTCCTTTCAAGCCTAGAGTGGCAGACGGGATACAAAATAAAGCACAGCCACAAAGCTAGAGTGTCTTTTCAAAGACTAACTGAAACTTAATGAAAAAGAAAAGTTTTCATTAACTTAAAGATCAGGGAAACTGAAAAAACCTTGAGGCATTTTACTGTTAGAAGAATCAGGAACAGCAACTTTGAAGTTAATGTTTAGAATTCTGAATATACAGTCAGGAATTTTTAAAGTAACTACTCTGCAAAGAGCCATGTAACATTACAAAGAGGAACAATATCACAATTCTCTTCTCACAGCACTTTATCAACTGATCTTGGCAATTCTTTGAATGACTTCACTTGTCTTCAATGATTTAATAATTTGTAAAAGAGATTGTTCATTTATTCACTCATTCATTCATTCATTCAGAAAATAAGTATTAAATGCATACTGCCTTACAGACATTTTGCTAGGCACAGAATAAAACACAGTTCTACCACACTGTAGGAATCTGATGGCACAGTGCTTAAAGTGCTCAGCTGCTAACCAAAAACTTGAGTGTTTCAAACCCACTAGGCCTCTGCAGGAGAATATCCTGGCAGTCAGTTTTTGTAAAGCCTTGGAAACAGTATGGGGCAATTCTAGTCTATCCTATAAGGTTGCTATATTCAGAATTGACTCAACAGCAACTCGTTTGCTTTGTTATGATCAAGCATGTTGAGATCAGGCAGCCTATCGAACATATGAATAAATACATCAAGAGGCAGTCATTTGAATGGAAAAAAGGGATGGATACCACATAGTTTAAAGTCAGGAAAGGAGTATGCTGGGTTGTATCTTTTCATTGTGTCTGTTCAATCTGTATGCTGAATAAATAAACTGAGAAGGTGAACTATACAAAAAAGAATGGGGCATCAGGATTGGAGGAAACCTCATTAACAACCTGTGTTATGACAAATATGACACAAACTTCATTGCTGAAAGTGAAGAGGACTTGAAGCACATACTGATGAAAATCAAAGACTACAATCTTCTGTATAGATTACACCTCAACATAAGGGAAAATAATAATCCTCACAATTGGACCAATAAGCAACATCATGATAAATGGAGAACAGATTGAAGTTGTCAAAGATTTCACTTTACTTGAATCCACAATCAATATACATAGAAGCAGTAGTCAAGAAATCAAAAGATGTATCGCATTGGGAAAATCTGCTGAAAAAGACCTCTTTAAGATACTGAAAAGCAAAAATATCACCTTGAAGACTAAGGTGTCCCTAAACAAAGCTGTGGTGTTACCAATTAACTCATATGCACACGAAAGGTGGACAATAAACAAGGAAGACAGAAGAACTGATGACTTTGAATTGTGGTGTTGGTGAAGAAATTTGAATACACCGTGAATGAACAAATTCGTTTTGGAAGATGTACAGCCAAAATATTCCTTGGAAGCAAGAATGGTGAAAATACATCTCACATCCTTCGGATATGTTATCAAGAGAGATTAGTCCAGGAGAAATACATCATGGCTGATAAAGCAGAGGGTCAACTAAAAAGAGTAGATCCTCAATGAAATAGATTCACATTGTGATCGCAACAATGGGCTCAAGCATAACAGTATTGTGAATGTGGTACAAAACTAGGCTGTATTTCATTCTGCTGTGCATAGGGCCTCTGTGAGTTGGAATCAATTCTCTGGCATCTAAAAACCACAACATAACTTTGTACACGTATTTTGGTATTTCTGTGGGATAAACTTCTGAAAATGGCATTATGACATCAGAAGACATAAACGTTTAACATTTTAATAACTATTTCCAAGAAAAGGCATATTTTTGAAACAATAACCCTCATAGAACTTTAGCTTTTCCCTTGATGATATTTCCATTTTAAACTAAGAGATTTCAATTGTTTAAGGCCAACAATGATAGGGAGCAAGAATGCAAGTCATTTGTTTTGGAATTAAGCAATTGCAAAATACATTATTGTTCTTTGGAAACTGAGAATTGGCTGAACATCAACACAGATGGACTGGCTGTCCACTCTGGGGCTGGAGGCACTCTGGGAGCCCAGACACATATTCTCTAGTCCCAGTTTAACAAAGTCTCACCTTTCTGTGTCTTTTTATAAGTTATACCAACAAACTAATAAAAATAATAGAGTCTAAGTTTTTGAATTACTATTGAAATGTCTATCTATCACAATATTACATTGATATAGCACCTGGCAGATGCAAGAACCCCTTAAAATATGTTTGCTGGATACAAAGGTAACAGAAGTACTCCATCCACTAGGAGAATGTTGTGAGCAGCCCCTGCTTGTCTGTCAGTAGAGCCTTCTTTGTTGCTCTAATGCTGGAAGCTATGCCACTGATATTTAGGTACCAGCAGGGTCACCCATAGTAGACAGGTTTCAGTTTAGCTTCCAGATTATGACAGATTAGGAAGAAAGACCCAGCAGTCTACTTCTGAAAAGAATTAGCCAGGGTAAACCTCATGAATAGTAGTGGAACACCGTCAAAAATAGTGCAGAAAAATGAGCCCCACCCAATCCCGAGTTGGAAGGCATGCAGATGACTGGAACAGAGCTGCCTCCTGAAAGTAGAGTCGACCTTAATGATGTGTATGGAGTCAATCCTTCGGGATTCTCACATGGTGATGTGGCAAGACTCATAATGAGAAGAAACAGCTGGAAATATCCATTAATAATTAGAATGTGGAATGCACAAAGTACAAGTCTAGGAAAATAGGAAATTGTCAAAATGAAATGAAACACATAAACATCAATATCCTAGGCATTAGTGAGCTGAAATGGACTAGTATTAGCCATTCTGAACCCAACAATCATATGGATCCACTATGCTTGGAACAAAAACTTGAAGACAAACAGTGCTGCATTCATCATCAAAAAGAACATTTCAAGATCTGTCCTGAAGTACAATGCTGTCAATGATAAGATAATATCCATATACCTATAAGGAAGGCCAGTTAATATGACTATCATTCAAATTTATATACCAACCACTAAGGTCAAAGATAAAGAGACTGAAGATTTTTACCAAGTTCCACAGCCTGAAATTTATCCAACATGTAATCAGGATACATTGATAATTATGGGTGACTGAAATACAAAAGTTGGAAACAAAGAAGAAGAATCAGCAGTTGGAAAATACAGCCTTGGCGATAGAAATAATGTTGGAGATCACATGATAGAATTCTGCAAGACTAATGGCTTCTTCAATGCAAATGTCCTTTTTGAACAACACAAATGGTGACTGTACACATGGACCTTACCAGATGGAATACACGGGAACCAAATCAACTACATCTGAGGAAAAAGATGATGAGAAAGCTCCATATCAGCAGTTGGAACAAGACCAAGAGCTGACTGGCACTAATTATCAATTGTTCACATGCAAATTCAAATTGAAACTGAAGAAAATGAGAGAAAGTCCACAAGAGCCGAAGTATGACCTTGAGTATATTCCTCCTGAGCTTAAAGACCATCTCAAGAACAGATTTGATGTGCTGACCACTAATGATCGAAGACTAGACGAATTGTGGAATGACATCAGAGACATAATCCATGAAGAGAGCAAGAGGTCATTAAAAAGACAGGAAAGAAATAAAAGACCAAATTGGATGTCAGAAGAGACTCTGACACTTGCTCTCAAACATCGAGCAGTTACAGCAAAAGGAAGGAATGGTGAAGTAAAAGACCTAAACAGAAGATTTCAAAGGGCAGCTCGAGAAGACAAAATAAAATATTACAATGGCATGAGCAAAGAGCTGGAAATGGAAAGCCTGAAGGGAAGAACACATTCTGCATTTCTCAAGCTGAAAGAACTGAAGAAAAAATTCATGCCTTGAGTTGCAATAGTGAGGGATTCTACAGGGAAAATATTAAACGAATCAGGGAACATTAAAAGAAGACAGAAGAAATACACAGGATCACTATACCAGAAAGAACTGGTCGGCATTCAGCCATTTCAAGAGGTAGCATATGATCAGGAACCAATGGTAATGAAGGAAGAAGTCAAAGATGTATTGAAGGTATTGGCAAAAAACAAGGCTCCAAGAATTGATGGAATATCAATTGAGATATTTCAACAAACAGATGCAGTGCTGAAAGTGCTCAAGTGCCAAGAAATTTAGAGGACAGCTACCTTCCCACCTCTGAGCGTATCTCATGGCCTTCTTCCCCTGACTTACCGTGCTCCAATCATGTTAGCCTCTGTTTTCTCAAGCTTCTTCCTGCCTGGCAACATTTCCATTTACCCTTCTTGCTTTCTGGAATGTTCTACCTCAGAATATTCATATATTCAAACAGCTGGCTCAAAAACTGGATGTTTACATGGATGGCAATGGAACAGGTAGTATTTTGTTCTGTGGTACATAGGACTGCCCTGAATCAGAACCAACTTAATGCCACCTAACAACAAAACCATAAAGATAACCCTAAGATACATTTATAGAAAGCACCCCACAATAATACCTTTTAAGGATCCTTAAGATCCTGGTCTGTACTTGTATAGGCAAAGCTACATGTAAGAATGCAGTAGTCTTCTCTATTACTCAGTCTGATGAGCAAGCTCCTGGTACAAGTTTAGTATCATTTCACTTTCCTCTGCTTATGTAACTAAGTTTTTCTATTATAAGTGAATAATATCCAGATTTTATAAAGGAAATGCCATATTTTATGATCTCTATTTTTTACCACCTCTACATATGATTACTTGCCTAATCCTCATAGAGAAAAAGTCCTTAATAGAATGGATAATACACACAAATATGGCATAACTCTATTCTACTCATTTCACTGACAATTGAACCTATCACTTATTTAATAAATATTTATTGACAACTTATAATATTCTATATTCTTTGAGCAATTTGAAAATGTTTTGAAATCATTTCCGATTCTCAAAAAGTTTATGGTTTAGTTTGTACAAGACATGTTAAATGTCTTCTAGTTGGCTCTGACTCATATGACCCTATAGGTACTTGTGAAAACTTATGTGTAAAACCCTAAATACCAGAAAGCAGTTAAATAATAATACAGTTCAAGAATATTCTTGACTTAATTCTTTACTCATTAACTGGTTCAACACATGTTGATGGGGTGATTACATTATGTCAGGCCTGCTTACAATCTGCTGAAAATGTAGTTGCAAACCAATGGGTAACACTCTTTAACTGCAACAGCTTCATCCTCCAGCATGATGGATCTAGGACCAGCCTCAGAACTTTTTAAATGTGTTCAACCAAGCCCTACTTCAAGTCATTCTTCAGGTGGGGCTTAAAAAAATAAGTTTTTAATACAATTGCTAGGTTATTTTTATGCATATTAAAGTTTCTAAATCTTATTTGGTAGTAAAAGTGTTATAGAAAATAAGAAGCACAAAAGATAATTCATGTAAAAATATATGAATCAAACCAAGTAAGTGGTAAAAATAAAGTTAGAGCAGGAAAAGTTCTTAGCATGTTTTAACAACTGGCTTTGAAAATTTCCACAAGGAAAGAGAACTGCAATAGCTGCTTAAAGTTGGGTAGGATCTAGACAAGTGAAAAATATTTCAGATAAGACGTAACACTTTTATTCATTAGGGCAAAAAATTCAAACCCTCTCCTCTGGTACAAACTTTGAGTGAAGATGAGGAGTATGGGGTAATTTTTTTAAATGAAGAGAAAAAGTAAAAAGTAAAAAAATATTCAATTTTATATATATTAACTACATATAAATACAGATTATATGTTTCTATTATGTCCTCAGCTCCAGGCTGAGATCTTTGAGGAATTTAAGGCTTAAAAAGACTATCCTTGAACATGACTGCCCTACAGATTCTCAATGTGTGTAAGTGTTGTTATAAAATTTGGCTCTACAGAGGATGGAATATTAAGTAAAATAATCTTGGCTAGAAGGTAGTGCATGTTACCATCAGGCTAATGCACCAGTATTTCTGTCAAACCATTTCAATGACATGTAACAACTGTACATCACTTCAACAGTGACATAGCTGTAAAAGGGAAGATTCCTGAATTGGTTGCAGAATTCTAATAAAGAGAAAAGGGACTGGAATTCGGAGACAGGTATATCTCTGTTGCTGTGACTCGGAATTGACTAGATGGCAACACATTTGGTTTTGGTTTTCCTTATGCTTCTGTTAAAATTCCTGCATTCAGGTGTACAGATCACATAATTGTAAGCTTCAGTGACTTTATCTATAAAATGAGAATAATAATGTCCAATTTTCAAAGTAATTTGAGAGTGAAATGAGATATTTCATGTAAAATTCTCAGCACACTTTCAGAATCAGAGTAGGAACTTAGTTAACAAGAGTTCTCATTATTAAGGCTAATTTTATCACTACAAGACAGATGGGACTTAATCAAATCAAGCCATAATTATTTAGAGTAGTTATGTAACAAGTCTGCTTTAACATTTTACCATGAATGATAGTATATAAACAGTTTTAGATCTGGAATTCAAAGGAAGTAATAATCACAGCAATAAAAAATATAGCATAAGGAGGCGGAGTCAAGATGGTGGACTAAACACACATCTCCCTAAATCCCTCTGGAAACCAAGATCAGAATTAATAATTAAATGGAGCCTTCTGGACACCTAGTGAGCTCTAGGACACAACACAGGGCTGCTAATTTGGACTTCATACAACTGAACAGAAAACCTCCTTTCTTTTGCTGACTCTGCTCTTCATGAGAGCTGGCTTTCACAGACTGAAGGTAATTCACCATTTAACTTTTTTTCTCTGTCTTAGCCAGCAGATGGAGCTGGAGCTTGACTAGCAGCTAATCTCAGACACACTGCTGGTGCAGATGGGATCAGCATGTGAAATTGCCACATTTTGAGAGCCCAGTTGTGGACTCTGCATCTTGGCACCTTTGGCCTTTCTTTCCATCTCTGCCATAGAACAGCCAGTACCAAGGCAGGCAATGAGCTTGTGCAACACGACATCTTGATCCACTGGGAGGCAGAGATACCCATACAGAGGTCTCAACTGTACCTAATTCCTAGGCTGGGAGGCAGCACCTGCCCAGAGGAGAGTGCTTTTCTGGCAGTGTTGCCTAAGGCTAGGTCCCAACAGCGGAGGACAGCAGGACAACAGCCTTTCTGTATTTTGAGCTAGTTTATAACATCTGGGATTTGATATAGAGATGCTTACTTTCCCAGCTGGGAAGAGTAACCTGTATACCTGAAAACGTGACTGACTTTAGAAGTTGTCAGATACCTTATACCTTTCGCCTTTCATTTTAAGACAGCCTAGAGAAACAAATGTTGTCCATCCTCAGAGCATCTCTCTCAGACTTTACTGACTCACACGATGCCACAAAGGCAGCAAACTCTGGATAAAGGTATAATGAAGAAATCACTCATGGCTTCAGGAGGCCCCAAAAGAAAGTACCACAGAAATTCCCAGATGAAGAAATCTATCAGAAACTATTGGAATGTGAATACAAAACAATTCTGTAAAGAGCCCTCCGAGACCTTCTATAAAATGCAGCAGAGTAAAATGAAAAACTAAGTTTGATCTGACGGCACACCAGTATTCTGAAATCCAACAGATCAAGAACAAAATCAAAAACAGAGAAACTTCAATTCAAAGCCAAGAAAATAGAATGGAACAAATGGAAAATAGATTTTCTGACTTGGAAGACAGAGCTACTGACTCCAACATCTATAAGGAGAAATCAGAAAAAAGAAACAAGAAAAATGAAAAAACGTTGAGAAGCATGTGGGACTCTATTAAGAGAAACAATCTATGATTAATTGGAGCTCTTCAACTGGGCGAGACACCTGAGAACATAGAGAGTATTGTTGCTGAGCTGCTGACAGAAAACTTCCCAGAAATTAGGAAAGAAAAGAATAGAGATATCCAAGATGCGTATTGAATGCCACTCAGTATAGATCTCAAAAGAAACACTCCAAGACACATTATAATCAAGTTTAACAAAATGAAACAGAAACTTTTAAAGGCAACAAGACTCAAAACAAAACTAACATTCAGAGAGAATCTTGTAGGCTTTCATTGGATTTCTCAGCAGAAACCACACTGGCATGGAGACAGTGGCATGACACATTCAAAGCCTTAAAGGAGAAGACTTCCAACCAAGAATTTAAAATCCTACAAAACTTTCATTCAAATATGAAAAGGAAATTAAGGCCTTTGCAGATAAACAGAACCTCAGAGACTTTTTAAAACCCACACCAAAGCTACAAGAAATACTGAAAAAATCTCTTGGTTTAGAAGAACAAAACCACTAACTTTATAGTTTAGAAGCAAATACAAGACACATCACCCAGAATCCTACTCAGTTAGGGAAGGCTCCAAACTCAATCAAAGCTATAATAGTGAAAGAAATGTTCCAGTCATCATATCATGAAAACTATGATTTCATCATATTAAAAAGAGGGATGTATTACAGTGATTACAGTCCTTCCAGATGGAGAGGAAGTTAATAAGACTGGTAGTAATTAAATTTGGGTTTACACATAGTTTATCAAGAGGGATCATAGGGGCAGCTGTAAAGAACAATAATGACACAACATGTCAAATCTAGAAATGTAATACAGGAGTCTCAACAACCACAAAATCAACCCTGAAAAGGTAAAAAATCAACTCATAAACAAGAATGTCCCAGAACAGATGAATAAGTAAAAGAGAAAACATCCGCACAAAAATAAACATATCACAGTGGCAGCACTGAACACAAACCTATCAATAATTACATTGAATGTGAATGGACTGAATGATCCAGTAAGGAAACATTGAGTGACATCTTGAATCAAGAGACACGACCCATCCATATATTGCCTGCAAGAGGCTCACCTTAGACTTAAAGATGTAAACAAACTGAAAAGTAAAGGATGAAAGAATATATATCAAGCTAATAATAAACAAAGAAGAGCAGGGGTGTCAATTCTAATCTCAGATAAAATAGACTTTAATGTAAAATCCATCATCACAGACAAGGATGGACACTGTTTATTGCTGAAAGGGTCAATACACAAGCAGGACTTAATATTAAATATTTATGCACCAAATATTAGAGCACACAAATATATCAAAGAAACACTGACTACATTCGAAAAGGAGATAGATTACTCCACAATAATAGTGCAAGGCTTCAACAATCTACTCTCAATACTGGATAGATCATCTAGAAAAAAACTCAATAAAAACACAGAAGACCTCATCGCCACAATTAATCAACTAGACCTCATCGACATATACAGGATGTTCTATCCATGAGTGGACAATGACATCTTCTTCTCCAGGACTCATGGAACATGTATTAGGACATAAAGCAATTCTCAACAAAATCCAGACCATTGAATTAATGCAAAGCATCTTCTCAGATCGTAAAACCAAAAAAGCCTAAGTCAACAGCAGAAAAATCACAGATAAAAAGTGGAACTCATGGAAACTGAACATCTTGCTCAAAAAGCCATAGCTTACAGAAGAAATCAAGGATGAGATAAAGAAATTTATGGATTCCAATGAGAATGAAAATACTTCCTACCACAATGTATGGGATATAGCCAAAGGAGTGCTCAGAGGTTACTTTATCTCCATAAATGTGCACATCTGGAAGGAAAAAAGAAAGCAAAGCAAAGAATGAACCCTACAGCTTGAACAAGTGGAGAGAGGACAACAGAGCAACCCTTCAGGCACCAGAAGAAAACACACCATAAAGATTAGAGAAGAACTAAATGAATTAGAAAGCAGAAGAACAATTGAAAAACTTGAAAAGACCTAAAGCTGGTTTTTTGAAAAGATTAGCAAAAATTGACAAACCACTGGCTAACCTTACTGAGGAAAAACAGGAAAGGAAACAAATAAAACAAATAAGAAATGAGAGGGACATTGTCAGATCCAACAGAAATCAAAAATATCATAACAGAATGCTATGAAAGTCTGTGCTCTAACAAATTGAAAACCTAGAGGAAATGGACAAATTCCTTGATTCATATCACCTACCAAAATTATCACAAGGTGAAACACAACAACTTAATAAACCCATCACAAAGGAAGAGATTGAAAAAGTCACCCAAAATCTACCAGTGACAAAAAGCCTGGGCCCAGATGGCTTCACTGCAGAATTCTACCAAGCTTTTAGAAAAGAGTTATCTCCAGTAGTACTGGAAGTTATAAAAAGGGATGGAATACTCCAAAATTCGTTCTGTGAAGCCAGCATAACCCTTGTACCAAAACCAGGGAAAGATTCAATGAAAAAGGAGAACTGCAGATTGATATCACTCATGAATCTAGATGCAAAAATCTTCAACAGAATTCTTGCCAATAGAATACAACAACATGTCAAAAAAAATAATCCATCATGACTAAGTTGGATTCATACCAGGGATGGAAGGCTGGTTCAATGTCAGAAAAACAATTCTGTGATCAATCACATAAACAACACAAAGGACAAGAATCACCAGATTTTTGTCTATTGATGCAGAAAAGGCATTTGATAATGTCCAACACCCATTCTTACTAAAAACTCTCAGCAAAATCAGAATAGACAGTGTTTTAGTCAGCTAGGGCTGCTCTAACAGAAATACCACAGAGTGGATGGCTTTAACAAAGAAAGATTTATTCTTACACAGTCCGGTAGGTTGCGAGTCCATATTCAGGGTGTCCGCTCCAGGGAAAGACTTTCCCCTTGACGGCTCTGGAGGAAAGTCCAGTATTGCATCAGTCATTGTCCAGGGAGCGTCCTAACGCAAGAACCTCTGGTCTGAACGACGCGTTCTGCTCCCGGTGCTGCTTGCTTGATGGTAGCGAGGTTCTCAAATTGTCCTTGGTTCTTTTTCCTTTTATTCCTCGCAAGCTAAAAGCAGTAAGGGTGGGGCAAGCCATACTCCAGGGAAACTTCCCCCATAGCAGGAATTCACAGCCCCACCCTAATCCTTTAACATACAGGTTAGCAAAACCACACAATGGAGGACAGTCCCAAGATACTGGGAACCATATCCCAGCCACGTGGCTGCACACATTTTTGGGGGGACACAATTCAAACCATGACAGACAGCAAATTCATCAGCACAATAATGGCCATGTATACAAAGCCAACTTCTACATCCTCCTGAAAGGAGAGAGTATAAAACAGTTTCTCCTGAGAACAGGAACTAGACAAGGATGCCTGCTCTCACCTCTCCTAGTCAACATTGTACTAGAAGTTCTAGTCAGAGCAATTAGACAAGACCAACAAATAAAGGGCATCTGCATCAGCAAAGAACTAAAAATTTCCCTATTTACAAATGATATGATTGTATACACAGAGAATCCTAAAGAAACCCTAATTAAACTACTCAAACTGATAGAAGAATTCAGCAAAGTCTCAGGATACAAGATAAACATAAGTAAATCATAGAATTCCTTTTAACAAAAATGAGATTATTAAGGAAGAAATCACTAAATCAATACCATTTACTATAGCCCCTAAGAAGATAATGTATCAAGGAATAAATCTAACCATGGAAATAACAGATATCTACAAAGAGAATTACAAGTCCTTACTACAAGAAACTAAGAGAGACTTACATAAAAGGAGAAACCTGCTCTGCTCATGGATGGGAAGACTTAACATTGTGAAAATGTCTATTTTGCCCAAAGCAATTTACTTATATAATGCAATCCCAATGCAAATTCCAGTGACTTTTTAATGAGATGGAGAAACAAATCACCAACTTTATTTGGAAAGGAAAGAAGCCCTGGATAAGTAAAACACTACTGAAGAACAAGAACACACAGGGAGGCCTCTCACTACCTGACTTTAGAACCTATTACACTGCCACAGTAGTCAAAACAGCCTGGTACTGCTACAACAAGAGACAAATAGATCAATAGAACAGAATTGAGACCCCAGAGGTGACACCATCTGCCTGTGAACAGATGAGATATGACAAAGGCCATAAGACATTAAACTGTGGTAAAAACAATCTCTCCAACAAATGGTGCTGGCAAAATTGGATATCCATCTGCAATAAATTGAAACAAGACTCCTATTTTATACCTTATACAAAAACCAACTCAAACTGGATAAAAGATCTAAATATCAAATCTAAAATGATAAAGTTCATCCAAGAACATGTAGGAACAACAATGGAGGTTTTAATACACAATGTAGATAGACTTCAAAGTCTGTTAAACCAACCAGAAACAGCAGAAGAGAAAATAGATAAATGGGAACTATTAAGAATCAAATACTTTTGCTAATCCAAAGGCTTTATTAATAGAATTAAAAGGCCACCTACACAACAGGAAAAAATATTTGACAACTGTATGTCAGGCCGACACCTGATCTCCATAATCTATAAGACACTACAAATTATCAATAAGACAAAGATAAATAATCCAGTTAAGCAATGGTCACAGGAGATGAACAAACACTTCTCTAAAGAGGAGAGCCATGCAGCTAAAAAACACATGTGGAGATGCTCACAATCATTCTCTATCAAAGAAATTCAAAGCAAAAAACTACAATGAGATATCATCTCACCCAGCAAAGTTTGCCATGATCCCCAAACCTCAAAACAACAAATGCTGGAGAGGCTGTGGAGAAACTAGAGCTCTCTTACATTGTCTGTGGGACTGCAAAATAGTTTGGCCTCTTTGTAAAGCAATCCGGCATTTCCTTAAAAAGCTGGATCTGGATATACCATTTGACCCAGTAATTCCACTGGTCAGAATTTACCCTATAGAATCAAGGCCATTCACACCAACTGATACATGCACACAAATGTTTATCACAGCACTGTCCACAACAGCAAAAAGATGGAATCAACGCAGATGCCCAATAACAGAGAAATGGATAGATATACTACCGTATATATACTCAATGGAACACAATGCAATGATAAAGAGAAATCATGATTTTAGGAAACACAGCATGACCTGGTTTCCATTGGAGGACATTATGCTTAGCGAAAGTTGTCAGCAACAAAAAGACAAATATAGTATGAGACCCCTACAATAAGAACTTAAAAACAGACTCATGTATAGCAGAAAAGACTCTCTGACAGCTGCAATGGTAGGGAGGTGGAGATGGTTTATATTAGATAGTTGATAGAAATTTGGTTGGGTGACATCTGGGACAGTGCACATTAGAAAGAAGATCAACTTTAACTGGAATTCAACATAACATGATTATTACTCCCATCTTAACCCAATATTGCAAGGACAGAGTAGCTGGGGCAGGGGGCCAGGGACCACGCTCTCAGGGGAACTCGAGGACAATTGGCACAACCAGCGTTTTGCTAAGAGAACCTTCTGCACTCCACATTGGTAAGTAGTGCTGGGGTCTTAAAATCTGCCAAGCTGCCATCTAAGAGTAAAGAAACGGTCCCAACTCAGCAGGAATCAATGATCACCTAGGAACAGAGTGACATGGGGGAAAGAAAATCCAGAAAATGGACAGACCCATGTGAGTGGGTGACTACATCAACTTGTGACTGGCAAAACCGGATGGTGCCCCGCCACCACCAATGATGGCTTGGTGGAGCTCACTAAATTGAGTCTCAGTGGCAACACAAGAATAAAAAGGGGCACACCCTGAGATCTCCACTAAAAGACTGCTATGATGGTCTGGAGGCCTCAGAGTTCCCCTGGGAGCATAGCCCTTGGCCCTGATGCTGCCCCTGTCCAGAAATCATAATGGAGGTCAACTCTTCGGATATGAATGGATTCAACTTGGTGACACAGAGTGACTGTATCATGTGTGCACTTTACAGTTCTATGCATCCATCGGATGTCATCCTGCTGACCTCTTACTGGAGGCAGGGGAGTGGGTGGAGAGGAGAGGATAGGAAATTGTTGGGAGGATAAGACATGTATGGAGCAGAGAGGAAGTGTGTGCTGTCACTGGACAGGGAGAGCAGTGGGAGCTGTGTATAGGTGGGCATGCAAATGTATATGTGAATGTACATTTCATTCAATCATTAAAAAAATATATAGATAGCATAACCATTGGTTTTCATCCTGTTGTACATAGGATAGCATGAGTAGGAAGTGACCTGATGGCACCTAACAACAACAACATTTAAGAATACAAACTTGAATCTTAATCTTACAAGGAAGAATATCTATGCAGCTTATTTCAAGGACAATGTATAGTGAAATTACTACTCCTACAACTATATGTGTATCTATCTATAGATGAAAATGACCTTAATATTACAGAATTCTAAAATTAAATATATTTTAACAATATTGTAAAATAATTGGAATAAACACACTGAATGTCAGAAACTTTTAAATTGTTTTCCTAGTTTTTCTTGATCTCCAAACCAGTAATCTTCATAAAATGTATGTACTCAAAGTAAATGTTTACAAGGAAGAATATCTGTGCAGTTTATTTCAAAGACAGTATATAGTGAAATTACTATTCCTACAACTATATATGTATCTATATATATGAAAGTTAACAGATACAAGTTTATCCCATCTGCCCAAGAGCAGAGATTCTGTTGCATTTGTACCGGTTTCTGAAAAACCACACACGGGATAGATAAAAGAATGAGAGACAGAAACTGATACAAAGATACATAGACTTACTTATCTATCTCTACATCTATACTTTGTATGTCACTACTGAACCAAAGAGAACAAAAAATATGTGTACACATATACACATACACACATCAAAGAATACAACAGAAGGGGCCAGCACTGAATAAGATATTTTAACAAAATTTGCTGAACAAAGCATACAGTACCATGCTATAGATTGAATTATGTCTCCCCCAAACGTATGTTAAAGTACTAACCCCTTATACTTGTGTGATCTTCTTTGGAAACAGGGTCTTTGAAAATGTTACAACCTAATATGACCAAAAAATTGACACATACTTGAAAGATATGTAATGATTTTCATCATAAAATCAAAGAGGAAATCAAGATATTATATATACAGAACTCTCCATTTTTGTCTGCAATATATATTAAATGGCCATTTCATCATACTTTTATATATACTATGGTGCTTTTTTTTTTCCATTTTCTGAATATTGAAAATTGTGTTCCTGCGATGAATTTATCTTTCAGAACAACAACAAAAACTGTTCAGAGGAAGAAAACAAAGTAAGGAGTCTTGACATTGTATCATTTACAGTGGATTGTATACAAAAGATAAAGAGATCCATACACTCAGAAGACACCAGAAATGTGACCTACATTCAAGAAACAAATAGCTAATAGAAATAGATCTATTGAAGTCCTATGAGATCTAACAATTAAGTCTGCAAGCTGGCCACCGTGCACTTACGTTGGCAGCACTGTACAAACAACTCAGTAAGATTTCATAACCTTGGTATATCCGTGCCTCACAGCTATGTTTGTATCAATATGTGACCATGTCTAGCTGAGTGTCATTCACTATTGTTGTTGTGTGTTTTGGTGTGCTGTCATGACAATGTCAGAGCTTGAATTAGAGCAATGAACAAATATTGAATTTCTTGTTAAACCTGGCAGAGTGGAAGTGAAATCAGGGAGATGTTAGTCTGAGTTTGTGGTGATAATGCCATGCAGAAAACAGCAGCATACAAATGGATTGAACATTTCTCTGAGGGGAGAAAAAGCATCACTGATGAAGAGAAGTCAGAGCGGTCAGTAAGAAGCAGAGCTGATGTAAACATTGCAAAAATTTGTTGAACTATGCTTCAAACTCAGTGGCTAACTGTGAGAAACACAGCAGACCAAGTAAACCTCTACAGAGAAACAGGAAAATCTTAACTGAAAGTCTTGGCTGAGAAATGTGTGTGCAAAAAGGGCTCCAAAAGAGCTCTCTGATGAAAAAAAAAGAGAATCGAAGTTTGCCAGGACCTTTGGGAGAGGTGAGATGATGTTTCAGGCCATGTTATCAGCGGTGATAACACATGGGTGTACCAACACGACCCTGAAACAAAGTACCACAGTGCACAATGGAAGTCAGCCAGTTCTCCATGACCAAAAATTTCCATCAGTCCAAAGCAAGAGTCAAACTGATGTTGCTAACCGTTTTTGGTATTTGAGGGATTGTTCATTATGCGTTTGTAGCAACTGGTTAGTTAACCAAGTTTTCTATTTGGAAGTGCTGACAAGGCTTTGTGAAAAACTTAGATGAAAATGACATGGACTTTTCATCAACAGGTCACAGCCCTTGCATCACAAAAATGCAGAAGTTCATGCAGATAAGAGAATTTTTAGCCAGTAAACAAAACTTTATTGGAACACCCTACCTACTTACTCAATCTGTCCCCCAGTGACTTTTTTCTTTATCCAGACAAAAAGGAAATATTGAAAAGAAGGCATTTTGATGACACTCAGGAAATCAAGATTAGTAAGATGGCAGCTCTGATGGCCATTCCAGAAAAAAGAGTCCCAAAATTACTTTTAAGGGTACCCTAGGGTCTCCATGAGTCGGATCCTACTCGACGGCACTTGGCTGGCTGACAGGCACTGGTCTCAGTGAATAGCTTCCCAGGGGAAGTACTTTGAAGGTGATCATAGGGATACTTGGCATTGAGTTATGGAGAGCTTTTTCTAGAATGAGTTCACAAACTTAATAGGCAAACCTCGTATTTCAGCAGAGCAGGACAACAAAATAGCTCTGATGAAATATGTTAAGGAAACTGAGATAACTATATTCAATAAACTATAACTATCATAAGTGTTATTAGAATTAAATGCTAAACATTATTTTATAAACTGAAAGAGGGTGACAGGAAATAAGCAACAGCATTATAGCCTTTAAAGGCAATCATATTGATAATAAAGTAAAATGCACAAAATATTCTGAGAGATTATCATACTGGATAAAATTAAGATTCAATTTTGTGTTCTTAAATGTTGTTGTTGTTAGGTGCCAAGAGATCACTTCCCGCTCATGCTATCCTATGTACAACAGGATGAAAAACCATCTTGTTCTGGAAGTTTCTCACAATCATTGCTGTGTTTGAGCCAATTGCTGGAGCCACTGTGTCAATTCATTTCCTTGAGGATCTTCCTCTTTTTCACTGATCTTCTGCATTACCAAACATCATATGCTTCCGCAGGGACTGGTCCCTCTTGATAATACGTCATAAGCACTAAAGATGAAGTCTTACCATCCTCCCTTCTAAGGACAATTATGGCCATACTTCTTCCAAGATAGCTTTGTATGTTCTCTGGCATCCGATGGTATACATTCTTTGTGAATATCATAATTCAAATGTATCAATTCTTCTTCATTCTTCCTTATTCATTGTCCAGCTTTCTCATACCTATGAGGCAATTGAAAATATCATGGCCTCAGTTCGGTGCACCTTAGTCCTCAAATTGACATCTTTGCTTTTCAACACTTTAAAGAGGTCTTCTGCAGCAAATTTGACCAATGCAATGTTGTTGCTGGATGTCCTCAAGTTGATTCCAATCCATTGTGATCCTCTGTACAACACAACAATGTACCGCCGACGCAATATGCCCTTTGATTTCTTTTTTGTTGCTTCTATGGGTGTTGATGGTAAATCCAACTAAAATGAAATCCTTGACAACTTCAATCTTTTCTCCATTTATCATGATATTGCCTGTTGGTGCAGTTGTGAGGATTTTTGTTTTCTTTATGTTGAGGTGTAATTCATACTGGTGGCTATAATCTTTGATCTTCCTCAATAAGTGCTTCAAGCCCTCTTTTAAGCAAGCAAAATTGTGTCACCTGCATATCGAAGGTTGTTAATGACACTTCCTCCAATCTTTGATGCTTTGTTCTTTATACAGTCCAGCTTCTTGGATTTTTTACTTTACAAATTGATAAATATGGTCAACAGATAAAACATATTACGCACATTTCCCAATTTTAAACCATGCGACATTACTTTGTCTCCTCTGAATGACTGCCTTCTGATCTGTGTACAGATTTCACACGCGTATAATTAAGTGTTCCGGAATTCCTGTTCTTCACATTATCCATAATCTGTTCTGAACCACACAGTCAAATGCCTTTGCAAAGCCAACAAAACACAAACATCTTTCTGGTATTCTCTGCTTGTAGCCAAAATCCACCTGATATTAGCAATGCTATCCTTCATTCCACATCCTTTTCTGAATCCAGCTTGAATTTCTGGCAGTTCCTTGTTCATGCGCTGCCCTGACACTTTTGAATTATTTTCAGCAAAATTTTACTTGTGTGTGATATTAGCGATATTGTTCAATAATTTCTTCGTTTCATTGTATCACTTTTCTTTGGAATGGATCTCTTTCATTTGCTGGCAAGGCAGCTGTCTTTCAAACTGTTTGGCGTAGACAAGTTAGGGATTCCAGGATTGTGTCCATTTGTTGAAATATCTCAGTTGGCATTCCATCGGTCCTGGAGCCTTGTTTTTCACTACAGCTTTCAGTGCAACTTGGACTTCTTCCCTCTATGCCGTCAGTTTTTGGTCACATGTTACCTCCTGGAACAGTTGAATATCAACGAATTGTTTTGGTATAGTGACTCTGTATATTCCTTCCACCTTCTTTTCACGCTTCCTGCATCATTCTGTATTTTGCTGATAAAACCAAAAGTCCAAACCCAATGGTGTGAGTCAATTCCAACTCCTAACAACCCTGCAAGACCGAGTAAAACTGCCCCACAGGCTGTCCAAGGGGTGCCTGCTACAGTTTAACTGCTGACCTTTTCGTTAGTGGCAGAGGCTCTTAACCACTATACCACCAGGGTTTCCATTTTGCTGACTGAATCCCTCAGTATTGCAACTTGAGCCTTGACATTTTTCTTCATTACAAAAAATGTCAAGCACGTTCTTGCCTTTTGATTTTCTGCTTCCTGGTCTTTACAGATTTAATTGTAATATTTTACTTTGCCTTCTTAGGCCACCCTTTGAAATCTTCTATTCAGCTCTTTTATGCCACCATTTCTTCCATTTGCCTTAGCTGCTGCACACTCAAAATCAAGTTTTAGAGTCTCTTCTAACATCTATTTTGGTCTTTTCTTTCTTTCTTGTATTTTTAATGACCACTGGCTTTCTTCTTGTATCATGTTCTTGACATCATTTCACAACTCACAGAGTCTTTGGTCAGTAGTGCTCAAAGAGTCAAGTCTGTTGATGAGATAGTTTCTAAATTCAAGTAGAATATTGTAAACTCATGCTTTGGCACTCTTGGATTTGTTTTAATTTTTTCTAGATTCAATTTGAACTTTCAAATAAGCAGTTGATAATCTGTTCCACAGTTGGGCCCTGACCTTATTCTCACTGATGATATTTAGCTTTTCTGTTGTGTCTGTTCACAGACATAGTCAATTTAATTCCTGGGTATTCAGTCCAATGAGGTTCACATATGTAGTCACCATTTATGTTGATGAAAAGGCTTTTCCGAAGAATAAGCTGATGATCGTCTAAATTCTTTCATGTGATCTCCCTAGTTGTTTCTGTCACCTAGTCCATATTCTCCAACTGCTGGTCCTCCTTCTTTCTTTTCAACATTTGCACTAAAATTACTAGTAACTATCAAACATCTTAAATGTATATTTGATTAATTTCAGACCGCGGAAGTTGGAAAAGACCTTCGATGTCTTTATCTTTGGCATTAGTGGTTGATAAGTTGATAAGTGGTTGATAAGTTGGTAAGTATACCTTAGTCATATTAATTTCGTAGGCATATGGACATTATTCTATCACTGACAGAACTGTACTTCAGGATAGATCCTGACATGTCATTTTTGACACTGGTCTTCTTCAAGTTCTTATTTCCAGCATAGTAGATCACATGACTGTCCAATTCAGAACGTCCAATACCAGTCTATTTCAGCTCACTAATGCCTAGGATATCTATCTTCAATTGTTTCATTTCATTTTGGACAATTTCCAATTTTCCTGTATTCATACTTTACATATTGCATATTCCAATTTTTAATGGCTGTTGATTTTTTCTTTCATTTTTTGTATTGTTATATTAGTAAATAATAAACATTAAATAAATTTAATAATAAATTATTGTAGAATTACAGCATAAAATATAAATAAAATATGACAATAGAAATATTAATATAGTTACATAAGATGTAGTCCATAGGAAGAGAAGAAAGTTTAAACATTTCATCAGCTTTTATCTTATAAACAATGATCTGATGATTTCACAGACATTTTTTCTTGATCAATAGAGGCATACAAATGTTTTTGGTCAAAAGTATTTTTTTATGCATGCATACATGTCTAAAAGGACTTCGAAAGTGAGAAGGAAGACCAAAGTTGTCATTTATGTTTAAGTATTATACTCAGTCATTCAGTATTACATTCAACCACTAAAGTTGTACCTTGAAAGATTTCTTATATAAACACGGAATATTTAGATTAAGCAGTGAAACAAAGGTAGAAAAGGATCATGGGATACCAGCCATGCTAACAACATGGTTATAGAAATATGGTATATATTTGAAATAAGCCTGGGACTGGTAGAAAGCAAAGAATTTCTTGTTAACATCAGCAACAGAAGCACATGCGGATATTCACTCACTTGAGAACATTGTCGTCAGCATGACTCATCTCCAAAGCCTTCTAATCTTTGTATCCCTTGATTGCAAGTTAAAATTTCCCTGAACAAAGAATATAATGGGCCTATCTTGAGTTAGACAATAGCGTGGATTCACTGACTATGGCCAATAAGGGAGGATTATGTTACACAGTCTTGGGAAGGTGGCACACACTCCATTATAATTCTCAGAGAAGGGAAAAATACTGCAGGCTAAGAAAACAGGCTAAGAAGCTTTTGTGACATCAGATGTTTAATTTTCTTTTTATTCCCCATCTTTAATTCCTATTTGAACATTTGTTATTTCTTGTCTTCAAATTATCTTCTTGCAAAAATTGAATAGGAAAATTAATAACACATACCTTACTTTGGATTTAAGAGTTTTCTTATTCGTGAAAGCAAATATTAACTATAAAAAACCTGACTCAGACTTTACAAGTGTGCTAGAAACTGCTATATAGGTATAGCAATGTAAATACGTCTTATCCTACGAGAGAAAGATAGTTGTCAAACCAAAACTCAATCCAATGTGTTGCCATCAAGTGGATTCTGACTCACGGCAACCCCATAGAACAGAGGAAAACTCCCTTGAGTTTCCAAAGACCTCCAGGTGGATTCAAACTGCTCAGCTTTTGGTTAGCAGCGGTAATTCTTAATCAGTTTGCCGCTAGGGTTTCCATTGTCAAACTATTATCTCCTAATTTAAATCTGAAAAAGTCTCATGACTACAAGTAGTTTAGCCACTGCCTTCAGAGTCGATTCCAACTGATAAGTGAGAACTTCCCTGTAGTTTCCAAGGAGCGCCTTGCTGGTTTGAACTGCCAGACTTTTGGTTAGCAGTGGTAATACTTAACCACCATGCCTCCTGAGTTTCTGCAGGTTTTTGAAGGACCAGATTATTAGAAGTCAGTCCAGATGTAAACTGATATCAGTTGATCTCAGCAGATAGATAGGGTGAGGTTCAGTAAATCACCTGAAGATCTTTTACATTTCTCTCTTTCTTTCTTTTTATAAGGCTCACTGTACCTTACTTGTTTGTACCTTCTTCTAGAATCAAAATGTCATCCCTGCGTAGCTGATCAGAATAAACTTTATGTTCAAACTTCAGTGGCTTTTGATTATTTTTAATGTACATATCATTGAGAAAATCTCTGAATTCCATACTCCCATGCAAGTTATTTTTTGCTAGTTTTTCTGATGGTAATATTAGTTTGCATAAAGCATTTTTTTTTAAAAAAGTCCATTGCAAATAAACAAGATTTAAAAAGTTAAAAATTAGGTTTCTCATATTGTTTCTCTGTCTTATATCATCAAACCAAAAATCAGTTCTAAGCTCAAACTGGATAAATCTGTACCAGCCCCTAAAGCAGTTAAACAGGCCATTTAAAATTAAGTTTTAAGAATTGTGGTATTACTCAAGTTACTCATTTATTTGAATTTCATTTCAAATATCTGGATTTGTCCCCAAAAGCCCTTAATCTTAATTATTTGTCAAATACTTAGAGTTTAACATTTTTATAGTATTAAACTAAAAAGAAAAACTACAATGATACTGCTTAACAATATACAGATTTAGAGTATAAATTTTAATTAAATTTCATCAGTGTCTCATATTTGTTAGTATTTCCTTCACATATTTCTGGTTTCATGAGGATAACAGAATTGATAATGCATGTAGTTTTTTCACCACTTGTGAAAATGGTGCAGCAGCAGATCAGAGGCTTTGCATCTATGCCAACTGAATTCAAATCTTGGTGCAGCTCTTTTAGCAGCTGTGCAATTGTCTTCAGTTTCCTTAGCTCCTGTGATTCTCATCTAAGTCATACATAATAAAAAAGGATGCATAAAGTGATTTATTGTTATGAAATGTATTGGTACTGAAAACCCTAAGGAAAGATACCACATGTGATGGTTGCTTCAAAAAAGAGTTAGGTTTAAATGCTTATAAAAGGTTTTTTTTCCAGAAGGTAAGAGGGATGGATAAAGATAAAAATGCTGACATATGACTCTGAACATAGTGGTTGAATGCTTTTCTAAAGATTAAAGAGAGGAGGAGATGTCTAAGAATCAGAGACACAGAGGCAGAAAGAGAAAGAGAGAGAGAAAGGGAATGAGTATCTAGTGGTAAATGTTAGTAGAAGCCAGTATGGGAATGAAATAAACAATCATCACAAGTACAAACGAACAAGAGAAAAAGCTCATAAGTTTTGAAGTCCAGAAGTTATATTCAAATGTTTAGTATTTGTGGTTCTTGAGAATAAACAAAGTACTCTTGCATTACCTAGTTCATTTTGTTCATCTTCTGTAGATCTATTCTATTGCCCCTATATCTTTTTTATTGTCCCTATATTGGATAGCACTTCTCTTATATTGAAAATCCTGAAAGCATGGTGGTTAAGAGCTATATCTGCTAACCGAAAAGTTGGCATTTCATATTCTCCAGGTACTTCGTGGAAACTCTATAGAGCAGTTCCACTCTGTCCTGTAGTGTTGCTGTGAGTTGAAATCCACCTGACAACAGTGGGTTTAGTTTTCTGATTCTTCTTATATCAGAAGTACTGCCAGGACCAGGCACTGCTTCATTCTGTTGTAAATAAGATAAGTCAGAATAAGTTCAATGGCACTTAGCAATGATATCAGACAAAACCAACCAACCAAACAAAAAGCCAAATCCATTGCATTTGAGTCAATTGCAACTCATAGTGACCCAATAGGACAGAGTAGAACTGTTCCATACAGTTTCCAAGGGACACCTGGTGGATTTGCACTGCTGCCTTTTTGGCACTTTGCTACTACAGCACCAGGGTTTCCAGAATCAGACAGCTCAGCATCAATTAACCTTCCAAATCACAGTGATGTATAATAGAAGTTTAATTCTTGCTTGTGTTGTATGTCTGTCATGAGTTCTCTGCAATTTATTGAATTCATTCTAGCAAATAGGCTGAAGGAGCAACCACTATATGAAACATTTCTAATCTCGTGGCAAAGGAAAAGTTGAAGAAAGACAATAGCTCCAAAAATTTATATTTACCAATGGCAAACAACACTTAGGTTTACATTTTATTGCACAAAACAAGTTAAGAGTGAAACTGAAGTTGACAGATTGGGATCTATAAACCTCACCCCAAAAAGGGTAGCTAATATTTTAGGTAAAAATATAATCTCATAGCGTCTCTGACGATTTTTACTCAGAAAACAAATTTTTTGAAAGATCTTTTAGGAAGCAGGAGGTGGGACTAACATGGCAGAGTAATCAGAGCTGTCTTGTGACCCCCCTAACAACAAAGACACAGAAAAACAATTTTTTTATGATAGAGTGAAAATGTATATTCTCACATAAATTTGCATGCCCACCTATATGCAGCTCCCACTGCTCTCCTTCCTTGGTGACAGCACACTCTTCCTCCACTCCATACATGTCTTATCCTCCCAACAATCTCATGTCCCCTCCTCTCCACCCACTCCCCCATCTCCAGTAAGAGGTCAGAACCACAAAGTGCACCCAAGACATGGCCACCCTGTGTCACGAAGTCCAACCCATTCCTATCCGAAGGGTTGACCTCCTTTATGATTTATGGACAGGGTCAGCATCAGGGCCGGGGCGATGCTCCCATGGCATCTCTGAGGCCCTTGGACCATAAGTTGTAGTCTTTTAGTGGAGATCTCAAGGTGCACCCCTTTTTATACTTGTGTTACCACTGAGACTGAACTTTGTGAGCTCCATCATGGCTATCACTGGTGGTGGCTGGGCACTATCCAGTTCTTCTAGTCACTAGTCAATGTAGTGAACCACTCACATGGGTCTATTTGTTTCCTGGGTTCTCTTTCCCCTACATTGCTCTGGTCCTTGGTGATCATCCATTCCTGCTGACTTGGGACCATTTGGTGCACTCTCAGATGGAAGCTTGGCAGCTTTTAAGACCCCAGATGCCACTCATCGATGTGGAGTACAGAAGGCTCTCTTTGCAAAACGCTAGCTGTGCCAATTTGGCCTCAATTTTTCCTGAGAGCACAGTACCAGGTCCTCTGCCCCAGCTACTCTGTCTTTGCAATATTGGGTTAAGATGGGTATTTCTTGTAGCTTTGGTTTGGTTTTTACTAAGTCTCTGAGTTTCTGTTTATCTGGGAATGTCTTCATTTCATTTTCATGTTTGAAAGATGGTTTTGCAGGATATATGATTCATGGTTGGAAGTTTTTCTCCTTCAAGGCTTTGAATGTGTCATGACACTGTCTGTGTGCCAGTGTTGTTTCTGCTGAGAAATCCAACGACATCCTAAAGGGTTTCCCTCTGAATGTTAGCTTTGCTTTGAGTCTTGCTGCCTTTAAGAGTTTCTGCTTATGTTTCATTTTGTTAAGTTCAGACTTGATGGCACTTGGCTGGCTGGTTGATTATAATATGCGTTGGAGTCTTTCTTTTGAGCTCTATATTGAGTGGCATTCACATGAATCTTGGATGCCTATATTTTCTTCTTTCATGATTTTTGGGAAGTTTTCTGTCAGAAGTTCAGCAGCAATACTCTCTGTTCTCAGGTATCTTTCCCTGTTCAGGACCTCTGATTAATCATAGATTGTTCCTCTTAGTAGAGTCCCACATGCTTCTCAACATTTTTTCATTTTTCTTGTTTCTTTCTTCTGATTTCTCCTCATCGATGCTGGAGTCAGTAGCTCTGTCTTCCAAGTCAGAAAGTCTATTTTCCATTTGTTCCATTCTGATTTCATGGCTTTGAATTGAAGTTTCTATGTCTTTGAGTTTGTTGTTGATCTGTTGGATTTCAGAGTACTGGTGTTCTATCAGATCAAATAGCTTGCTTAATTTTTCATTTTCTTCTGCTGCATTTTGCATAAGGTCTAGGAGGGCTCTCTGTATAATCCTTTTGTATTCACCTTTCTATTGTTTCAGAAAGGTTTCTTCATCTGGGAAATTCTTTGGTTGTTTCTTTGGGGAGCCTTCTGAAGCCATGGGTGATTTGCCCATTACGGGTTTATCCAGAGTTTTTTGCTTTTTCGGCATCATGTGAGTCAGTAAAGGCTGGGAGAGATGCTGTGAGGATGGACCACAGTTGCTTCTCTAGGTCTTCTTAAAATGAAAAGTAAAAGGTATCTGACAACTTCCAAAGTGAGTCACGTTTTCATGTATACAGGTACCTCTTCCCAGCTGGCAAAGTAAGCACCTCTATATCGAACTCCAGATGTTACAAAGTAGCTCAAAACACAGCAATGCTACTACCCTGCTGGCCTCTGCTTCCAGGTCCCAGACATAGGCAACACTGTGTAGAATACCAATTTTCTGCCAGAAAAGCTCTCACCTCCGTGTAGGCGCTGCTTCCCAGCCTAGGATTTAGGCCCAGCTGAGGCATCCATACAGTTATATCTGCCTCCCAGTGGAGCCAGATGACGTCCCACACAAGCTCACTACCTGCCTTAGTAAAGGCTACTCAGTGGTGGAGGCAGAAAGAGAGGCCAAAGGTGCCAGGATGCACAGAGTCCAAAGCTGAGTTCTCAAAATGTGGCAATTTTGCCCACCGATCCCAGCAGTTGTGTGTCTGAGATTAGCTGCTAGCCAAGTCCCAGCTCAGATCATCTGCTAAGACAGAGAAAAGAAAAGTTAAAACAGAGAGTTACTTTTGGTCCATGAAAGCCAGCACTCAGCAAGAGCTGGGATGGCAAAAGAGAGGGAGGGATTTAGGGAGGCGTGTGTTTAGTTCACCATCTTGACTCCACCCCTCACAGAAAAACAATTTTTAATGGATAAAATAAGAACTTTTGAAGCCCTCATCACCTGAGGGAGGCCAGGGCCATGAGCTGGCTGACAGAGAGGGAAGAGGAGGTTCACGTGGGTCCAAACAGCACTCTCCAGGTGGACCCCATGCCAGTATCACAAATGAACTCTGTGCCTGGGAACACAGCCATGCTGGTAAAACAATCTGTTTTGGAAAACACTTTTTGAGGCAAGAAGCCCACTCTAAGAGACATGACAACAGAATTTCAGGGTCCTTCCAACTGAATGAACACCAAAAGATAAATTCAGGCAGTTGTGTGTAGATCAAAACTTTTTCTTTGGGGCAGAAAACCTTTCTGTTTCCCTCAGGCATTCCCCTTCCTGTCTTTTCTTTCCTTTCTGTGCTGTGCCAAGTACCTGACTCTGACATTTACCTGAAGTGGCAGTCAGCACTTACCCAACAAAAGAAACTGGTGGCAGAAGCAGTAGGTTTTCCTAGGCTCAGATCTGCAAATCACTCATCTTTCTGGGTACAGGCAGGTACCTTGCCTTTCATAGCTCACACAACTGGCAACCTGAGCCTACACTAATAATTATTCCTGCATGGACACTGCACACTTCGGGCCCATCCATCTGGATGTCCAGGCTGAACACACACACAAAAAGTAAAGGGTTTAGTTTAGATAGTTACTAGAAATCTAGTTGGGAGAAAGCGGTGACAGCACACATTAAGAACAAGAACAACATTAAGTGGACTTCAGCATAACTTGAGTACTCCTTGCATCTTAACTCAATACTGCAAGGATAGAGTAGCTGGGGCGGGGGGTGGGGGACCATGATCTTAGGCGAATTCCAGGCCAACTGGCACAACTAGCGTTTTGCTAAGAGAGCTCTCTGCACCCCACATTGGTGAGTGGCATCTGGGGTCTTAAAAGCTGCCAAGCTGCCATCCGAGGACACAGCAAAGGGTCCCAACTCAGCAGGAGTGGATGCTCACCGAGGGCTAAAATGGCATGCGGTAAAGACAACCGAGAAGACAGAGAGACCCACGAGAGTGGGTGCCTACATCGACTCGGGACCAGAAGAACCGGATGGTGCCTGGCCACCACCAGTGATAGCCACGACGGAGCTCACAGAGAGGAGCCTCACTGGCAACACAAGAATAAAAAGAAGTGCATCATGAGATCTCCACTAAAAGACCTCAATTGATGGTCCAGTGGTTTCAGGGTTCCTCTGAGAGCATGGCCCCCTTCCCTGATGCTGCCCTTTCCCATAAATTATAACAAAGGTCCACTCTTTGTACAGGAATGGATTGGACTTGGCAAAGCAGAGTAACCATATATTGGAAGCACTTTATGGTTCTATACATCTATAGGATATCATCTTGCTGACCTCTGGCTGGAGGATAGGGAGTGGGCGGAGAGGAGGGGAAAGGAGACTGTTGGGAGGATGAGACATGTATGGAGCAGAGAGGAATAGTTTGCAGTCACCGGACAGGGAGAGCAGTGGAAGCTGCATATAGGGGGGCATGTAAATTTATATGTGAATGTACATTTTCACTCAGTTATGTTAAATAAAAATAAAAATTTAAATGAAAAAAAAGAACTTTCATTCAGTGTTATGTAGGACTCTATCAAAAGGAATAATCTATGACTGATTGGAGTTCCAGAGCAGATTAGGATGCCAGAAAACACAGAGAGAATTGTTGAACATGTGTTGATAGAAAATTTTACTGATGTTGTGAAAGATGAGAAAATCTCTATCCAAGATGATTATCAGACTCCATACAAGCTTGCCCCCAGAAGAAAGACACCAAGACATATTACAATGAAATTTAACAGAACTAAAGACAAGGACATAATTTTAAAGGCATCAAGATGTTCACAAAAATAATGTACAAAGATAGTTTCTGAGAATTAACTGATTATTCAGCCAAAATGATATTGGCATGGATGTAATGGAATGACGTATCCAAAGCCTTGACGGAGAAAAATGCCAGCTAAGAATTACATATTCTGCAAAATGCTTCCAATATGGCATTCGCAGATCAATATAAGTTTAGAGAATTTGCAGGAAACAAACCAGTATTACAAGAGAAACTGAAGGAATTTCTTTGGTTATAAAATCAATAACATCCAACATAAACTCATATATATTTGGCAGGACAGAGCATGCACATATCAACATAAGTAGAGAATCCACAAAAATAAAGCTAAAACACTAAAAACAGGGAAACAGACATCTCAGTAAGTAAATGATGAAAAGATAATGCTGTAAGAGAGATAAATTAATGTACTCACATCTCTTTCAGATGGAGAGAAGTCAAGGAGATGCAATGAGATTAAAGACTGATTTACATTTAGATCACTAGAGGAAAACATAACGGTAACCACAAAGAAAACTAACAATATTACACATCAAAAGCAAGATGTCTCAACAGATAGAAAATGAACAACAATGAAAATGATGAAAAGGAAACCCACAAAGAATAATGATTTAGCATATAAAAATTAAGTAAAACAAAGAATGTCTCAGCAATGCTTCAAAAACAGCATCAAAGTGACGGTACTAAATTCATTCATATCAATAATTACATTTAATTTCAATGAATTAAATGTACCAACAAAGAAACAAAGAGTAATAGAATGGCTGAAAAAAATACAATCCATCCATGTACTGTTTACAAGAGACTCACCTTAGACTTAAAGACACAAACAAACTGAAACTTAAAGGATAGAAAAATATATGCCAAGCTAACAACATTCCAAATGAGAAGTACGGCAACACTAATTTTAGATAAAATAGACTTTAAAATAAAATCCACCACAGTGGACAAAGAAGGTCACTATATACAGCTTAAAGGGTCAACATATCAAGAAGACATAACCATATTAAACATTTACACAGCCAGTGACAGAGCTGCTAAATATGTAAAACATCATTGAAAAGTGAGATAGACAGCTCCACAACAATAGTAAAAGACTTAAATACACCACTTTTGGTGATGAACAAAACAGCTGCAAAGAAGCTCAGTAAAGACACAAAAGACCTGAATGCTACAATCAAACAACTAGACTTAATATACACATACAGAACATTTCACTCATCAACAGATAAGAGGATCTTCTTTTCAAGGCACATGGAACATTTTCCAGAAAAGACCATGTATTAGGCCATAAAGCAAGTCTTAACAAAATCCAAACCCTGAAATATTACAAAGCTTCTTCTCAGACCAACAAGCTATAAAAGTCAAAAACAACAGTAGGAAATGCAAGGGCCAAAAATCAAACACCTGAACAACAGCATGCTCAAGTATCTTTGGATTGTAGAAGAAATCAGTTATATAATAAAGAAATTCATAGATACCAACGAGAATAAAAACACATTCTACCAGAATCTATGGGGCACAGCAAAAGCAATGCTCTGAGCTCAGTTCTCAGTAAATGCACACATCCAAAAAGAAAAACCAAATAAGTAATCCTACAATTCAAACAAACAACAAAAGAACTCCTCAAACAGCAGAAAAGATATAATAAAAATTAGAGCAGAACAAAATGAATTAGAGAGTAGAAAAACAATTGACAGAGTGAACAAAACCAACAGCTGTTATTTTGAAAAGAACAACAAAATTGACAAATCGAAGTCCAAACTGACAAAAGAAAAACGAGAAGACAAACAAATAACTTGAATAAGAAATGAGATGGACTATATCACCACTAACCCAAATGAAATTTAAAAAATCATCTAACAAAATTAGATGAAACTTAAAAATATTCTAGAAACACCTAAAAACAAAACAAACTCATTGTTGTTGAATCAATTCTGACTCACAGAGACCCTACAGACAGAGTAGAACTGCCCCATAGAGCTTCCAAGGAGCACACTACCTAGAAAAGCTAACACAATAAGAACAATTTAATACACCCATCACACAAGATGAGATTGAAATGGTAATTAAAAACTCCCAACCAAAAATATGTCCTAGCCCAGATGGCTTCACTGCAGAAATCTACTAAACTTTTATAAAGGAACAATCACCACTATCACTAAAGGTATTTCACAGCATAGAAAAGAAAGAAACACTTCCAAATTCATTCTATAAAGCTAGTATAACTCTGATACCAAACCCAGGTAAAGACTGTGCAAAAAGGAAATTTACAAATATTGCTCATGAACTTAGGATGTAAAAATCTTTAACAAAATTCTAGCCAATAGAATTCAACAACATATCAAAAAAATAATTCACCATGACCAAGTAGGGTTCATACCAAGGATGCAGGGTGATTCCATATTAGAAAAACAATCAATGTAATAAACCACACAAATTAAGCAAAAGATAAGAACCACCTGATTTTATCAACTGATATAAGAAAGGCATTTGACAAAGGTCAGTATCCATTCATGTTAAAAAAATTTCAAGAAAATAGAAATCAAAGGGAAATTTGTCAACATGTGGGTATGAAAAGCCAACTGCTAACATCATCCTAAATAGAGACTGAAAACATTCCCCTTGAGAATAGGAATCAGATGAGCATGACCATCATCACCACTTTTGTTCAACATTGTGCTGGGAAGTTCTAGCTTGAGCAATCAGGCAAGATACAGAAAGAAATGTTATGCACATTGGTAAGGAAGAAGTAAAAATATCTCTATTTGAAGACGAAATGGTCTTGGACATAGAAAATACTCAAGAATCCACGAACAAACTAATGGTACTAATAGAGTTCAGCAAAGTATCAAGGTACAAGATAAGCATAAATAAATCAGTTGGATTCCTTTACCTAACAAAGAGATCAAAGAAGAAATCACCAAATCAATACTATTCGCAATGACCACCAAGGAAACAAAATATTTAGGAATAAATGTAACAAGAGATGAAAACGACCTAACCAAAGAAAATTACAAGACTCCAAAAGACCTAAGTAAGTGTAGTAACCTACCCTGTTCATGGATTGGAAGACTTAACTTAAGCATGTCTATTCTTCTCAAAGCTCTCTATAGCTTTGGAATCCAAGTACAAATTCCAATGTCATTTTTTAATGAGATGGAGAAACAAATCACTGACTTCACACTGAAAGGCAAGAAACCTCTGGTAAGTAAAGCATTACTGAAGTATAAGAACAAAGTGGGAGGCCTCACACTACCTGACTTGAAAACCTGTTACATTGCCATGGTAGTCAAAACAGCCTGGTACTGGTACAAAAATAGATACATACACCAGTGGAACAGGATAGAGATCCCAAATATAGCTCTACTCACCTACAAGCTGCTGATATTCAAGAAAGCTTTCAAGTCTGTGAACTAAGGAAAAAAGAGTCTCTTTAGCAAATAGTGTTGGTAAAACTGGATACCCATCTGCAAAAAAATGAAACAGGACACATATCTCACACCACACACAAAAACAAAATCAAAATGGTCATAGACCTAAATATAAAATCTGAAACATTAAGGATCTTGGGAGAAAAAAATAGGGACAACATCGGGAGCCCTAATAAATGATACAAACAAATTACAAAGCATGCAAACAATGTACCAACACCAGAAGAGAAAACAGATAAACGGGAACTCCTAAAACTCAAACACTCGTGCTCATCCAGTAACTTCAAGTGAGTAAAAAGACTACCTACAGAATGGGAAAAAAATTTTGCCAGCCAAGATTCTGATCTGTGTCTAACCTCCATCCATCTACTGGGTACTTCAAAACAGCAACAAGAAAAAATAAATAACCAAGAAATGGGCAAAGGATATGAACAGGCACTTCACCAAAGAAGACATCCAAGCAGCTAACAGATACCTGAGGTAATGGTCACAAGCATTAGTCATTAGAGAAATCCAGATCAAAACTACAGTGAGATACCATCTTACCCAATGAATCTGGCATTAACCCAAAAAAACACAAAACTACAGATGCTGGAGAGGCTGTGGAGAGACTGAAACCCTTCTGCACTGCTGGTGGGAATGAAAAATGGTACATCCACTCTGCAACATGATTTGTAGATTTTTTAAAAGCTATAGATAGAAATACCACATGACCTAGCAGTTCCACTGCTTGGAATCTACCCTGGAGAAATAAGGACGGCAATGTGAACAGATACATGCATAGCAGTGTTCATTGCAACACTGTCCACAATAGCAAAAAGTTGTAATCAACCTATCACAGAAGAGTAGATTAAAAAAGTCTATGGTATATTTACACAATGGAATACTATGCAATGATAAAGAACAATGACAATCTTTGGAAACAATACTGTTGAGTCATCCGGAAGACGTCATGCCAAGTGAAATCGCTCTGTCATAAAAGGATAAATACTGTATGAGACCACTATTATGAGGTCTCAGGAAATGGACTAAGCACAGAAGAAAATAATCTTTCTAAGTTTCCAGGGAGGGGGGAAGGAGATGGATATTCAGGGATAAGGTATTAAATAGGAACTGGGATAAGTGAAAGGAAATGGCAGCACACATGAGAACACAGAGCAACATTGCTAGACTATACTAAAAGCTAAAAGATTATCTAAATACAAGCCCACACTTCAAAGTGCAGGGTAGCAGGGGCAGGGATCTGAGGACCATGTTCTCAGGGGACACCAAGGTCAATTGGCATAACTAAGTTTTTTGTTTTTAAGAAAATGGCCTGCATCAGACTCAGTGAGTGGCATCTGGGGTCTTAAATGCTAGCATACTGCCATCTAAGTATCATCAATTGGTTGCAATCCAAATGGATCAGAGGAGAACAAAGGACATCGAAGTCAGGAGGAAAATATGAGCCCAGGAGACAGACGAGGCCAAATGTTCCAGAAACTATACCAGCATGAGACGAGAAGAACTAGATGGTGCCTGGCCACCTCTGATGTCTACTTTGATAAGCAATACAATGCAGACTTCCTGACACAGCAAAATGAAAATGAGGGTGCAGATTTGGAATTCTATTACAAGACCAGACATGATGGTCTGACAGCCTGCAGCGTCACCTGAGAGCATGGCCCCTTGTCTTACTCATATCCCAGAGCTGAAACCATCACTGAAGACAACTCTTTAGACAAAAATTGGACTAGACTGTATGTCATGAGGCTGTCAGAGCTCCTCACGTGTAACAATGAGATGGGAGGGTGGAGAGGAGGGGGCAGGGTAGGCTGAATGTATATGGTAAGTACAGAGCGAAAAGGAGGACCGTGCTCCTCCAGGGTTGAAATAGCAGATGGAGTTACACAGGAGTCCCTATGGGGGGTCTTATATGACAGATTGACTTTGCTTCTAAACTTTCACTTAATCACAATAACATATTATTTAAAAAAAGAAAAAGAAAAAATATTGTAAATACTTAAATGTTACTAAGAACATGAATTCATATTTTACCCTATTTTAATTAGTAGTCGGTTCAAGTATCTTTTCATTATGTATATCACGACTGTTCTTTACAAATAACTATTTCAGAAGTGTTGTGCATCTAGATATACAAAGGAGTATTAGCCATTTTTCATGCTATCAAAATACTATCTTTAGTTGACAGGGACTGTTACACTACTGAAAGATTGGGAAACTATTGAAACCTAACTCTGAAGAAAATTTCTAAAGTCTGAAATACAGAGCTAAGTAGAAGATTGAGTTTAAAAGAAATTACAGAAAATCAGCATCTTCAGCTCAGCAAGACTGCTGCTGACATCTGCTGGAAGGAAAGTTAAGCAGACAAATTAGTCTGTGTGTGATACCTGAAATTCTGATCGGCATTACGTTGCATTAAAAAGACTCTACCACTGGCTGTTAGTCACATTTTGATCACTCAGCTATACACGGAAGGCATTCCTTTACGGCATTATGATGGTAGCGATGGCAAGTGAAAAAAGGAGCTCTGGTCCTGGAATGGTTGTGTGCTCAACTGCGAACTGAAGGATCAGCAGTTCAAACCTCCCTACCAGCTCCGCAAGAGAAGAGACTTGGTGATCTGCTTCTGTAAATATTACAGCCTGGGAAATCCCACAGGGCACTTCTATTCTGTCACATGCAGTCACCACGAGTTGACATTGACTCCACAGCACACCACCAATAACTAGGAGTAATCTCGTTTTGGAGAAATCAGTTGTTAACGTAACAGACTGGTCCAAACCCACTCAGAGACTCCACAGTAGAAAGGTGTGGTGATTTACTGCTATAAAGATTACAGTCAAGAAAACCCCAGGGAGTAGTCCTACTCTAAAATACATGGGCTTGCCATGAGTCAGAATTAACTTGACTGCATTTTTTTAATCAACAAGATTTGAAGTCCTAAGATGAAGCTAATTTCTATTATTGACTTTTCCTCCATAACCATAATGTTCTATCTTAGAAATCTAGGTATTTTCTCCTCAGTCTTGTTTTTTCTTTCCATTTTATCCAAGAAATTAATTCAGGTAAAACTGAATTTCTTAGTGATTACTCAGATTCCACTTTATCCCACATAAAGGAAGCCTGGGGGAATTCTACCATCTGCCACAACTCTGGCCATTGTGTTAAGGCTGTCTTGAATGCATTCCAGAGCTGAGATGGAGATATTGATCATTTCAGTTAAATTAGGGAAAAATACCATACCACCTTTTCTAATTGGATGGTTCTTGTTGTGGGGATAACTGTTCACATGGTGTACATAAATAATGAGTCTGTTTCCCCACCCCCCAGGAAGTCTCCCTTGCACCCCTCCCCCCCCCCAATAACTAGGAGCAATGTCATTCTCAAGAGATTGATGTAATCAGATAAAACCTGTATGATCTACTGGTGACGAGGTTTCCAACATGATCTGTGACCAGCTGATACATTTTAGGACTCTCACTTCTGTTAAACTGATTGAGTTTTGGAGGATGTAATGGTTAATGTTATGTTTCAGCAGGCTAGGCTATGATTCTCTGGTTTAGCAGACATTGAACTAATTGCTCTTCCATAGTGTAATATACTGTCATCTCTTTCATGAAGAGATCTGCTAACTACGAGGTCGGAAGAGATCTGGTATAATGTATTTACTTACTTTCAAGGTGAAATCTGCATTGAATAGCCACTCAGTTGCAAAGGGAGTTTCTCTGAGGGTGTGGCTTGCTTTCAGTATACAAGGGATGTTCCAGCAAGGCTCACTCTTGCTCTGGATCCTGCATCCAATTGGTCATTATTGCATCATCTGACCTCCAGTTCTTGGTACACTGAGCCAGTAGCCTGTGGCCTAACCTACAAAATTTGGGTTTTTCCGGCTCTTCTAGCCCCGTGAGCCAGCGCCCTGACTTGCAACCTGACACAGCACCTGCTGACTGGGTTTAATCAGTCTCTGCAAACTTACAAGCCAAGAGAAGCCTGACGATTGACCCACAGACCTTGGAACTTGCCAGCTTCCACAACCTCATAAGCCAGTTTCTTGAATTAAATCTTTCTCTCTATATACATTTCACTCATTTTGCTCCTCTAGAGACTCCAGACTAAGAAGAAATTGTTCACTGCAGTCAGTGCAATTTACCCATTTGTCTATGCCACCAGTTGAGTGGGATTATTCCAACTAGATAGATAAATGAGAGCTACAGGAATGAGAGTAGGGAAGATATCTGGATGTGCTGACAGTTGTTCTATGTGAGAGGTAAAGAGCAGTGTTTTACAACAGGCTTCGCATTGCAGTTAAGGGAGACAGTGATCAAATCATAGGCAGTGGTGTCTGGTGGGGGCTTCAGATCAACAAGTCAGTTAAATTTAAGGCACTTACAACACTTTGGGAGAGTCAAATCAGGACATTTTTCTTCATGAGAAAAGCTCCAAGAGTGATCTAGAAAACAAAGATAATTACTTTACCTCCCTCTTCTGTCTCTCCGGGTACCTGAGGTGATCTTCTTCTAGTGCTGGGTTGTTGCTCTCTCTCCACCACTACAAAATACATGTGCCCCCCAGTTTTGGTATCAGTAATTTCACCTTCTTTATAGTCATCCTTCACTCATACCCAACGTTATCATCCAGAAAAGTCAAGTATGACAGAGACAAGGGCATTTTCACAAAATTTACAGAAGCCCATTATACTCTACAATTTGGTCTGGAAGGACTCAGTGAGCAATATACTCAACCAAAAGAGTATATCCTTATGATTTGGGGCCATGTTGTTCTAAAAAGAAAAGGCAGGTAGCTAAACCAGGATTAAGTTTATATTCTTTAGGCTCCGTTTTCCATGGGCTGCCAACTAAAGAATATGACAAAAACCAAGTTAACCTGAGTTTTCCATTGGGGGAAAGTAAGCATCATGCCTAGTAATGGTCAGATAGGAATCCTGAAATTTCAGAATAGGTCTGTAGAGCCTCCCACCCATTTGTACTTAATTATTTCCCAGAAAGCTACCGCAAGAATATTATTACTGTCTAGGGCTAGATGCATTCAATGACTACCATATTTTTATGCAAATAGTACATGTGTTCTGTGAGGTTTTTTTTTTTTCTTTGCCAACTGTGCCCTTCTTTTGTGAAGTACTCTATGCTAGTTTTTTTAATATGTTGCTGTAAAAAATATCAGCAAGGAACACTTACAAAAATATCTTGCAGGGCAACAAGTAGTTTGGCAAAAAAAAAAGTAACATGCATGAGTCATTGGCATAAAAATAAACTGCTTTACTAATGAGTGTGGACCAGAAGAAATGTGAAATATAGAGTCAGAAATCATGTGACATAATTCTTGAGGAGGTTGTTCCAATGCTTATGATATCATGTGCCTGCGTACGGAAGGAAGTTTGGAAAGTATAGTAAATACCTTGATAATGACTCCTTATAAAGTGCAAAGAAGCTGCCAGACTTCAAATGTTCTGGACACCAAACATATACAAGTAAGTTTCAAGAGAGACAGCTGTGGACAGACTCAGTTGCTCAGGCTGGAACAGAAGCATAACAGCAGCGTAACTAGAAAAGGTATAAATAACGGGAAGCACCACTTTTAGCACAGAGGAAGAAACGAGGATCTGATGTAGTCAGTCTGTAAGAGTGCATGAGAACCATGACCAGTACAATGTCATCTCTTTCACCACAAGACATCTGGGTCAACCTTAGGTGTGGGTCAGAAACATACATTTCTTTATTTTTGTTCCAAGACTATGATAATGGACGTATTTTACCATCCACTAGAGCTTCTGTTTCTAAGGAGTCACAAGATTATGTTGGATCCACCTGGATAATCCAGGACCATTTCCCCATCTCTAGGTCCTTAACTTTAATTTTAATCACAACTGCGAACTCCCTTTTGCCATGCAAATAACTTATTCCCAGGTCCCAAGGAAGAGGGCATAGACATAATTGGGGGAGAGGAGGAAGAATGGCATTACTCAGTCTACTAAAATGTAGAAAATATTTTAAAGAAATACTAGGTGAACACTTCCCCAATTTGTTGAACAGATCCAAGACGCTAAAAGAACCTGAAGCAAGACAAATATGGGAAAATCACACTAAGCCCTATCATAGCCAAAATATTGAAATCCATAGCTAAACAGAAAATCTTTAAAGAACTAAGAGAAAAAAATGACACATTGCATTATATAAAAAGCAATAATAAGAATGATGTCCAACTTTTTATAAGAACTAGTGAAGGTGAGAAGATGATGAAATGATACTAAAAACAATCACCCCTCCCTCTACAAAAAAAGAACTAGAATTCTATAACTAGGAAAAAAACTTTAAAAAATTTAGGTAAAATAGACACTTCCACGTAAACAAAAAGTAACAATTCATTTCAAAGTCTGACACAGCAAGAAATTCTAGAGAAATTTCTTCGCTCTTAAAAGAGATACCAGACAATAATCTGAATCCATAGGAATGAATAAAAATCAACAGAAATGGTAAATGTGTGAGTAAATATAAAATATTGTATATAAATAATTTTCCATTAAATTTTTATGGAAGACCCACTTTTAAAACAAAGTCTTAACACTCCATGACTTATATGTAGGTACCAATAGCAGAAAGGGAATAGTATTAAATGGAAATATTCTATTGTAAGTTTCCTATACTTTATGTGATCAATAAATATTCATTCCAAGTAGGTGACAAGTTAAAGACTGTGGGGTTTTAGACACATTCAGCTTGGGTTCTGCCCATGAAGGACTTAGGGATTGAGCAAGAGTAGCTGACTAAACAGTAAGGACTAACTGTCTTTAGTTACACAAAGACATTAAAGACTCTCTTAACCCCCACCTTTACCTCTTCAGACACGAAGGTGTACTCCACAAGGTCAGCCCCTCACTCCTGGTATTTACTTTCCCCTCCTTTCTTTCTGTGCTATCGCATTCTGTTCCCCCTTCAAAATTCACCCAAAGGCTAAGAGCCAAATCGACTTGGCTATAGCAGCTGTTGGTATAGCAGTTAAGAGCTAGACTACTAACCAAAAAGGTGACAGCGTGAATCCACCTGCTGCTTCTTGGAAACCTTATGGGGCAATTCTATTCTGTCCCATATGATCACTGTGAGTCAGAATCCACTCATGGCAATGGGTTTGAGGATATAGGTATTAGAACAAAGGCTCCAGTGTGCTCCAGTACCCTTAACCTAGGTTAATGGTAAGTGTTTGGAGAGTTTGCCAACGGGAACCTGTGCTGTCTTTCTGTACTAAAGGTTTCCCATCTTAAAAGGTTTTAGTCCCATCAATCTGGCTCTTGCTTGATTTTTTTTTTGGGGGGGGGTTTCCAAACCAGCCTTTCCAAGAGTGTTTTGGGTTTGCTTTACACACATCCCAACAATGGATTACACCTGTGGTGCTGGCCATACTGTACAATAGCAAAGATCCATTGTAATCCCGTAAGCAACTACTAAGAAAGCAACACAAGAAGAATAGCAAAAAGCCAACAAATGAATCAAAATGGAGCACTAAACATGTATATGTATATATATATTTAACACAAATAATATAAGGAGGAATAATACAGGAATAAAAAACCAGTTAGCGGAATAAAAAAAAAAAAAAAGCCACCTGCCAACTTCCCTGAGCCAGAAATTCAGGGCAAAAATTTCCTTTGCCTAGGATCTGGCATAAGGGAATCTGATCCTAACAATAAAAGCGGAGCCCAGGTGGTATAGTGGTTAAGAGTTCGGCTGTTAAACAAAAGGTTGCAGTTCAGATACACCAGCCATTCTTTGGAAACCATGCTGGGCACTTCTACTCTGTCTGGGGTTGCTATGAGTCAGGATCAACTCAATGAAAATAGGTTTTTCTTTGTTTTGTTTTGTTTTTTAAACAGTAAAAATGGACTACAAACTTCAATTAAAAAGTAGAAATTGAAGCAAGAAGGCTAAGATGGCGGAGTAGTCATACATTGCCTATGATCCCTCTAAAGACAAAGATCCAAAGAAAGAAAGAATCAATTCTGTATGACATTCTAGGAGCCATGCACATCCAAGGGAAAGTTGAGGTATCAGACTGAGAGACGGAAAAAGGAGAGTAGGTTCAGAAGTAACTAGGACTGTCCAGGCTTGACTTCTCGGGTATCAGCCACAGCCTGAGAAATAAGTAGAGCAGTGGCCTTCAGAGAGAATCCTCCTCAGTGGGAAAGACTGGGCAGTGGAGATTATACTCACATCTCTGGAAGCAGTGAAAAACAATACTGGATTATCAAAAGCTGAGCAGTTTGCATCTAACCTACCACTCTCACTTCAACCTGCTGTCTCTGCCCTATGTCCAACTTGGGCATCTAACACCATTACCTGAGCTGAAAGTACAACTCCTTACCCATGTCCTGAGCCACTCTTCTAGAGTCAGTGAGGGAACAATTTAACAGACAGGGAGAAAGGCGGGGGGAACCCTGCCAACTCCCCTGAGCCAGAAATTCAGGGCAGAAGCAGTTCCTTTACCCAGGATCTGGCATAGCAGAAAATGCCTTCCTTACAGACACCGAAGAACAGCTGTCAGCCATCTGCCTTCTTCAGTGCGCACAGCCAGACACCTGTGCCTACCCTAATCACCTCTGCCCATCTAGGATAGTAGGAGAAAGCCTGTAACACACACTTGGTAACTGACCACCTGGACATCTGGACAGAGTCCACACAAAGAAAAAAAAACAGGCCTGTCACATAAAGCACAATAAAATATTTAAAAGAAAGAAAAAGAAAGTAGACACTGTCAGAATGGATAAAAAATGACTCAATTATTTACTGCCTAAAAGAGATGTACTTTAATTATAATATTAGAGTAACTTATGCTTGATACTCTTGTAGGCCACAAAGGCACTATCTTAGGTAGTTAAACATGAACCTGTAAACAGTCTGCAAATATTTGCAGATAGAAGTGTAGAGATTGAGGCAGGGAATCAAACTAGTTGTTTTTTTTCTTCTTCTTCTTAACACAGGACAACAGGCCTAAGGGCAAAAAGAGAAAAATGAAAATCTAAAAGATATTTTATAAGAAAAAAAGACTGGATTGGTGACAAATTGTTGCAAGGATGAAAGAAAATGGTGAAAATTTGAGCTTTTTACACAAGCATTTTCAAATTCACATTTCGTTAGCAAATCTGCGGATCTGTGATTCTCACAGGTAATGTAAATTAAGCAAATAGTGTTTTATGCATTTGGTTTACTTTTAAAAAAATTAGCATCTGTAATAACAACTACATCTGCAAGTCTGTCAGTTTGTCATACTGTGAGGGCTTTCAGATTGCTGTGATGCTGAACGTTGTGCTACTGGTATTCATGGGTCACCCATGGCAGACAGGTTTCAGCCGAGCTTCTAGACTAAGACAGACTAAGAAGAACGACATGGTGGTCTCCTTCTGGAAAGAATTAGTCAGTGAAAATCTTGTGACTATCAGTGGAACACTATCTGATACACTGCTGGAAGATGAGTCCCTGAGGTTGGCAGGCACTCAAAAGACAACTCAGGGGGGGCTGTCTCCTTCAAAGTAAAGCTGACCTTAACGATGTAGATGGAGTCAAGCTTTGGGAACTTTCATTTGCTCATGAGACACCACTTAAAAATGAGAAGAAATGCCATTAAAAATTGGAATGTAGAAAGTGAATATATGAATCTAGTTAAAGTGTAAATCCACAAAAATGAAAAGGAATGAATAAACATAGATATCCTAGGCATTAGTGAGACAAACTGGACTGCTATGTGCTATCTTGAATCAGGCCATCGTATGGTTTACTATGCTGGGAACTACAACTTGAAGAGTATCACATTCATTGTCACAAAGAATATTTCAACATCTACACTGAAGTACAGTGCTCTCAGTGACAGCATAATATTAATTTGCCTACAAGAAACACCAGTTAATAAGACTACTATTCCAATTTATACACTAATTACTAAGGCCAAAGAAGAAATTAAGGAACTTTACTGACTTCTGCAGTCTGAAATTGATGGAACATGCCATCAGGATGCAGTGATAAATATTGGTAATGAGAATGCAGAAGTTGGAAATGAAGAAGAAGGATCAGTAGTTAGAAAATATGGTCTTGGTGATAGAAGTGATGCCAGGGATCTCAAAACAGAATTTTGCAAGATCAGTGACTTCTTCATTGCAAATACCCTTTTTTCACCAGCATAGGCAGTGACTACACACGTGGAGCTCACCAGATGGAATACACAGGAATCAATTGAATGTGGAAAGAGTCAATGGAAAAACTCAGTATCATTAGCCAGAACAAGACTAGGGGCTGATTGCGGAACAGACCATCAAGTGCCTATATGCAATTTCAAGTTGAAACTGAAGAGACAAAGTATGACCTTGTATATCCCACCTGGATTTAGAAATCATCTCAAGTTAAGATTTGATATAATGAACACTAATGACCAAAGCCCAGATGAATTGTCGAATGACATCAAGGAGATCATACATGAAGAAAGCAAAAACTCATTCGAAATAAAGGAAATAAAGAAAATACCAAAATTGGTGTCAGAAGAGACTCTGAAACTTGCTGTTGAATGCCCAGGCACTAAATCTAAAGTAAAAAATGATGAAGAAAAGAACTGAAGATTTCAAGATTGAGACGACAAAGTAAAGTACTATAATGACCTCTGGAAGGAAAAAATAGAAAGAGTCACAATACCAAAAAGAATCAGTTGACATTCAGTCATTTCAGGATGTATCATGTGATCAGGAACTGGTGATACTTCCTACTAAAGGAAGAAGTCTAAGCTGCACTGGAGGCACTGGCTAATAGCAAGGCTCTTAGAATTGATGGTCTATCGATTGAGATGTTTCAACAGACAGATGTAGCCCTAAAAATGGTCACTCATCTATGCCAAGAAACTTGGAAGGCAGCTACCAGGTCAACTGACTGGAAGAGATACTTAATACCTAGTCCCAAGAGCAGTGATTCAACCAAATGTGGAAATTATTGAACAATATCATTAATATCACATGCAAGTATAATTTTGCTGAAGATCATTCAAAAGGGGCTTCAGCAGTACATCAACAGGGAACTTTCAGAAAGTCAAGTCATATTCAGAAGGGGACATGAAACCAGGAATGTCTTTGCTGATGTCAGATGGATCCTGGTAGATAGAGAAGAATACCTGAAAGATGTTTACCTATGTTTTATGGATTATGCAATGTTTTCAACTGTGTAGATCAAACCAAATTATGGATAACATTGGGCAGAATGGGAATTCCAGAATACTTGTACTTATGAGGAAACTGTACACAGATCAACAGGCAGTCATTCCAACAGAACGAGGACATACCATATGGTTTAAAGTAAGGAAAGGTGTGAGTCCTGGTTGTATCCTTTCACTGCATTTATTTAATCTGTATGCCACACAAATAATCCAGGAAGATGGATTGTATGAAGCAAAATGTGGCATCAGGATTGGGGGAAGAGATATTAAGAACCTACATTATGCAGATGATGCAATCTTGCTTGCTGAAATTGAAGAGGACTTAACGCTCTTGCTGATGAAGATCAAAGACCACAGCCTTTAGTATAGGTTACCCCTAAACACGAAGATAACTGGACCAAGAGGCAACATCTAGTTAAGTGGGGAAAACATTGAAATTGTAAAGGATTTCATTTTACTTAGATCCACAGTCAAGACCCATGGAGGCAGCGCTCAAGAAATCAAGTGACACGTTGCCTTGGGAAAATCCACTGCCAAAGTGTTGAAAAGCAAATACAAGAACCTGAAGACTAAGGTGTGCCTGACACAATCTGTGGTGTTTACAGTCACCCTCTGTGCATGGGAAAGTAGGGTGACGAATAAAGAAGACCGAAAAAGAATTGATGCCTTTGAACCGTGGTGTTGGTGAAGAATACTGAACACACCATGGACTCCCCAAAGAAGAAACAAAGCTGTCTTGGAAAAAGTGCAACTAAAATGCTCCTTAAAAACGAGAATGGCAAGATCATTTCTTACATACTTTGAATATGTTATCAGGAGAAATTGGTCTCTGCAGAAGGACAAAATTCTTGGTAAAGTGGAGGGTCAATGAAAATGAGGAAGACCCTCAGTTGGATGAGGGTCTGATGTAGTGGCTACAGCAATGGGCTCAAGCATGACCAGGATCGTGAGGATGGTGCAGGACCAGGCAAGTGTTTCATTCTACTGTACACAGGTTCACTACATGTTGGAAGCGATTCAATGGCACCCAGCAACAATAGCAAATAGGATCCTAAGTAGGCAGACAACTACTCTTCAGGCTCTTAAATTATGATAAATAACTCAGAACCCAAGTAACATGTGAGAGAACAATTGAGTTCTTACCTATTTTGTTCAGAAGGTTTTTTTTCCCCTTCTTCTTCAGCTCTGTTCTCACTACTAAGATTATCAAAATGCTGAGCTTCCTTCCTCCCCTTACTAACTTTTCTAATTCTCACATGTGACCTGGTACCTAATGGAGAGCCATATCTTACTGGTAAAGTAAAATTCCAGGTACAAAATTTTTATTTACAAAACAAAGAACCTATAGTGTGTCTGCTATGTCAACCAAATAAACAAAGATATTTACATTGTTTGTCAGAAACTGCAGTAAATGCCCCATATACAAGGAGTTAATTCTACAAATATAGGGTCTGGCAATTAAGTTCGTGAACCCTAGAACAAGGACTGCGTACCTCAATGCTGAATAGCACTACGGTCACCTTCAAAGTACTCCATTTGGGAAACTATGCACTGATATCAGTACCTAGTCCACACTTCAAAGCAGCTTTGGAACTCTTTATGAAATGGCCATCAGAGTTGTCATTGTATTAACCTTGATGATTTGAATGTCATCAAAATGTCTTCTTTTCCATATTTCCTTTATTTTGGGGTCAAGAAAAGTCACTGGGGGCCAGATCAGGTGAGTAGGGAGGGCATTCTAATACAGTTACTTGTTTATTGGCTAAAACCTCCCTCACAGACAACTATACAGTCAAGTTTGTGAACTAGCTACAGTGCCACTGTGCTCAGTGGCCATTCCAGAAACAGTTTCAAAATTGCTTTGCAGGGCGGACTAGGCACTGGCATTGTTGCATCGCTTCCCAAGGGGAGTACTGCAAAAGTGACTGTAGTGACATTCACTAATGAAGTATGTAGAACTTAGCACAATTAAATTTGTGGATTTAATTGTTGAATGCATTTAACTTCAGCGTTTCTATCTTACAGAAAACTGAAATCAATCTGTTTCGGTTGTTCCAAGTAGCAATATGTTCATTCTAAAATCACTCTAGAAATCTGCCTGGAAGGTGGATTGACAGGAAATCACCCTGAGTTCATTACATTTTTTTTTTTTTTTTTTTGTCAAGTCTCATGAGTATATTTTCTCAACAGATTTTCCTTTAACACCAGTAGTGTCCCTACATTTAGATTAGTTTCATGAGCTTATAGCTGTACCAGAGATAGCTTCATGGGGGAAAAATATCCTTGAAAAAGAGACATTAATAATCCAAATAAATCCCAACTGTCCTGAAGAGATAAGATAGGAAGAAATGAGCAGCAGGCTGAATGTAGATTGGATAAGAGATATCAAGTACACAAAAGACTATTATGGGAAGGAAACTACCAAGTATTCTTTATTTAAATACAATGTTAGACATTGATGTAGTGATTTACTATAGCAAATACTGCAGGGGTTGATTAGAGCTACTGTTGCTTCCAAAAGCACTTATCTCAAACCTCAAAACATACATTGCATTAAAAAGCCAGTCAAAAGGGTATCTCATAAAATAACTTTATAGTTTTCTTCCCTTTCCAATCCTACTGCATTGGCCTTAGCCAAAGCAAAATGACTTCATATTTGGTGGCAAATGTAAAATATTTTGAAAAGTGAATATGTTTTCAGATTGAAAAGTACAGTCTAGGCTCTTTGATGGCTACAAGGGTAGGGAGGGAGGGAGACGGTTGGTCATAGACTGGATAATTGATACAAACTCGGTTAGGTGAAAGCAGTGACAGCACACAATAGAAAGTAACTCAATTGGATTTCACCATAAACTAAAAACTTCTAATCCCAACCCAGTGTTGGAATGACAGAGTAGCAGGTGTGGGGTCTGGGGACCATGCTTCCAGGAGACATAGAGGCCAATTGGCCTAACTAGCCTACTGCTAAGAGAATCTTCTGTACCTCATATTGGTGAGCTTAAAAGCTACCAAGCTGCCATCTGAGGTACATCAAATGGTCCCAACTCATCTGGAACAGGTGATCACTGAGAACAACAAACACACAAGGAAAAAAGAGCTCAGGATACAGAAGAAACCATGTGAATGGGAGACTGTATCAACATGTGACCAGAAGAACCAGATGGTGCCCAACCACAGCTAAAGACAGCCATGATGGGGCACACAATGTTGAGCACCCGTGGCAACATGAGAAAAAAGGGGTGCAGTTCAAGAACTCTACTAAAAGACCAGAACTAATGATCTGATGGCCCGGGGGATCCCTTGGTATCATGACTCCTGGACTTGCTGCTGCCCCTGACCAGAAAATATTACTGAGGTCAACTTTTCAGACAAAAATGCGTGAGACTTGGGGACACAATGTAACAATATGGTGTGTGCACTTTATGGCTCTATGGATTTATAGGATGCTGTCCTACCAGTCTCTTTCTAGATGGGAAAGAAGAAGGTGGAGAGCAGGGGACAGGGGCTTATTAAGAGGATCCAACAAGTGCAGATGACAAGGAGGAGCGTGCTGTTGACAGGCAAAGAGAGTAAAAGTATCTGCAGCTAGGCAGGCATGCAAAATTAATTTAGATTGTATACTTTCACTTAATCACACACACATAAAAAAATACAGTAGGGTGAAATATGTATTCCTTTGTAATAAAACCAAACCCATTGCTGTTGAGTTGATTCCAACTCATACCAACCTTATAGGACAGAGTAGAACTGCCTCATGGAGTTTCCCAGGAGCAGCTGGTGGATTTGAACTGCTGATGTTTTGATTTGCAGCTGTTGCACTTAACCACTACACCACCAGAGTTTCATTCTTTTGGAACAGTCAGTATTTCTCCACTTTGGTGGAGCACACAAGGACACAATGAAGCTTCATTAAGAATACATAAAGGAGGCTGGTTATCTGCTTAGTCTGCTTTGGGAAGCAGTTGATTTTATAAAATTATTTAGGTGGTTTCCAGTCACCCCAGACATCTATATACAACCAAACATGAAGGCTCTTTAACTGGGAAATATATAAAGAAGACAAAAGAGAGACAATATGAACTATATAACATTTAATTTGTATACTTACATAATGAACTCTAATTTCAGGGCTTTTGATCATCTTTTTGAAGTTTTAATTACCATGGAGTCGATAATCTCTAAGTAAAATGCTTAAACAATTATTTCTGAGTTGATCTGGGCCTCTTTAAGGTATGCTCCAATGTCTGCTTCTTTCTTTTGGGTTCCAATGGCTCGTTCTGTTTCTTCCTTTGCTCGTGATACAGTCAGTCTTCAGCAACTGATTGCCAGAAAAACTGTATTTTAACACTGAAAGTTCCTTGATTGGAAGGTACTTTGTTCTCATAAAAAGTCCCAAGCTTATTGCTGTCATATTGACTCTGAGTCGTAAAGACCCTATAAAACAGAGAAGAGCTGCCCCTTGGGGTTTCCAGAAACAACTGGAGGATCCGAACTGCCAACATTCTGGTTAGCCGTTGTGGCCGTTAATCACCATGCAGGCTTTGCTTCATAGTGACTACTGTTTTCCTGTTATTGGAGAATCCCACAATCCTCTGTTCTCTACCTGAGGCCTGTGCCTGCATCATCTGTTACCTGCATCCTCTCTGTTACATTTATATTATCTGTATGTTATGGTGATAGAAAGAGCGTTTCAAAACCTTCTCTGTGGGAAAGAGGCTTTACAGAAAATAAATGCAATCTTGCCTCAGACAATGTAATACTGTTACCCATAATTATGGGCTCTTTTTGATCGATACCAAGCAGCGCCCAATAGTCAGAGACAGCAGAGAGCTATAGATTTCCTTCTTTACAGCCTCACCACCATGTTGCAGGTAACCATGAAAGCAAATTCTGGCGTAGATGCCAAAATTTATTAGCAAACATGAACAAAAATCATTACAAAAGTTGTCTAGTAATCTTGCTGAGGTCCCTGGTTTCTGACCTTTTAGCTGTTTCAACATTGCCTTACACAAAGGGATCATAGAAATGTGTTTGACATCATTCTAGAGTTTGTTGTTGTGTCGTTAGGTTCTTGCAAGTTGGTACCTAACGCATGGAAATTTGCGGTACAGTAGAACAAAATGGTATGTAGTCCTGTGCCACCTCAAGATCTGTTGATCAGACAGCATAAGATTTTCATTGGCCGATTTTAAGGAAGCAGACCAGCAAGCTTTTCTTCCCTATCTTAGCTTGGAAACTCTGTTGAAACCGGTTCAGCATGCAAACTTCCACTTTGAGATTGGTAGTGGCTTCACATGAAGTACACTGACTGCAAATCAAACTTGGGCCTCCTTCATGGAAAAAGAGAATTCTACCTATCACAGGACTACCACTGCCCTCCTTCTAGAGATATCATTCATCGTTCACTCAGTGTTACAGTTGGGGCAAGTGTGAAATTTCTGATAGGTGGTGAAATACAGGTTTCATTTCAGAATCCTAAGTTTAAAACAACGTTCTGTAGAACAGAGTCCATTTCGTTTGTTGGATTCTTTCTTTGGATTTTACTGTATTTTATTGTGCTTTAGGTGTAAGTTTACAGCAAAACTGTTTCCCATTCAACAAAACAAAGTGTCCCATTATGTCGTTGCAATCCCCACACTGCATCACCACTCTTCCTGTTTCCACTCTGAGTTCTATTCCCTTTCATCTGGTTTTCCTACCACTTCCTCACCCTTGTTGTGCAGTGGCTAACCGCTGACAGTCAAAAGGCTGGCAGTTTGAATCCACCAACCACCCCTTGGAACTCCTTACAGGGCAATTCTAGAGAGTTACGGTGAGTCAGAATGCACTTATTGGCAACACGTTCCAGCATTCTCGTCTGTTATTTAGGGGAATTGCTTGCACTTTTGGTCTCCTACACTTGTCTGCTCTATGTAGCACATTCTGTTTAGGCACTGTTGTCTATTTTATATGTGTATTACTTGGCTGGAAGGTAGTTTCTAGGAATGACTGCAGTTCCAAGTCAGAGAGGGTGTCACAGAGCTGGCCATCATTTCAGGAGTTCTCCAATCTCTATCTGGTGCATAAGTTTGGGACTTTAAAAAAAAATTGTACTTTAGATGAAGGTTTGCATTGGTTTCTCATTAAACAACTAAGGCATACTGTTTTGTGATTTTGGTTGCCAATCTTGAGGTGTGTTAATGCTCTCGTCTTCCCGACTTTGGGTTTTCTGTTACCAGCTTTCATATCCCTTTCTTCATGTTCATTCTTGCTTACAAGGTGGTTGAGCTCATTTAATCTCATTTGCTTTTATTGGCCTGTCTAATCTTCGGCTGAAGGGTCAACGTCAGGAGTGACTTCAGTGTGGAGTGTAAACAGTATCTGGGGGCTATACTTGTGATGGTAATACAAAGGCAGGATTAACAGGTCTGCATGTTCTCTTCCAAGGTCACTTAGGTTATTAGCTATATTCTGTTTTCTGCCTTGGTGACCACTCTTGGGCCAGATAAACATATCTGCATGTCCTCTTCCTACTCCACATTACTTGTTAAATGTAATGACAATTTGTGACTCATGACTATTGTTCTGTGAAAAATCCCTACCTCTTTGAATTCTGACTATAAAAACCACTAGAAATGTAATCCAAATAGGGACAATTGTTTGGCTGCTGTCCGCCAGGCTGCTGCACATCTGAAAATAAATTATTCCTTGAACTCCACGCTGTCTCTGGGTTTTCGGTTATGGTGACAGGTGGACGAACCTGAATTCAGTTTGGCAATATTTGGTTTCTCCAGCCTCTGTCAGACCAGTAAGTTTGGTCTTCTTTTTGTGAGTTAGAATTTTGTTCCACATTCTTCTGTAGCTCTGTCCAGGACCCTCTGGTGAGAGCCCTGTCAGATCAGTAAGTGATGGTAGCTGACACCATCTAGTTGTGCTGGACTCAGTCTGGTGACAGCTGTGTTTGTCATGATCTATGTGCCCCTTGGACTAATCTTTCCCATGTGTCTTCAGTTTTCTTCATTCTCCTTTGCTTGAGAGGGTGGTGGAACCACTGGAGTATCTTAAATAGCCACTTAGCCTTTTCTGTTTTAAGTAAATTTGATTTTTCATTCTACATTTTCTCCTGCTCTGTCTGGGACCCTCTGCTGTGATCTCAGTTACAGCTGTTGGTAGTAGTAGCCAGAACCATCTAGTTCCTCTGGTCTCGGGTCTTGTAGGCTGCAGTGCATGTGATGTGTTAGTCCTGCGGACTGATTGTACCCTTGAATCTTTGGGTTACTTCATTCTTCTTTATTCCAAATGGGAAGAGACAACTAGTTGTAGCTTAGATGATTGCTGCTAAGCTTTTAAGATTCCAGACACTACTCACCAAAGTAGAACGAAGAACACTGCTTTTATGCTCACCAAAGAAGAATGAAGAACTTTGTTTTTATGTGCAATGTTATATATCTACATGTGGCTGTGCTCCTTTACCTCCTCTTAGACCTCTTTAGCATACCTAATTTCTTGTGTATACCTTCATAAATTGTCAAGTGCCATCGAGTGCGTGAATACCTTCATAAATTATTGTTTGTTGATATAGTTGTTGCAGGATTGTCTGTAATTCCCTAGTTGCCTTTTGTTCTTGTGTTCTTCTCATTGTCTTCCTGTTCCCTTTGTCTTGTGCTGACTTCCTCTGCATAGTATGTTAACTTTCCCTCCACCAGTATTACCACGTGTCTTCTGTCTATTTACTACTTACTTTCCCTCACTCTCTCTTTCCTGGTAACTGTTCAAGAGTGTTCTTCTGTTTTCCTGTGTGTAAATATTTAGTTTCCCTTTTTTGTATTAGTGGTCTTATACAGTGTATTTGGCCTTTTGTGATCAGCTTGTTTCACTCAGCATAGTGTCCTCCAAATTCATCTGTGTTGTGAGATGTTTTGTGGATTTACTGTTATTCTTTATCATTGCATAGTATTCCACTCTGTGTAAGTACCAAAGTTGGTTTACCCATTCATCCATCAACTGACACATAGGTTGTTTCTGTGTTTTTATTACTGTGAAAAATGGAGTTTGTTGGATTATTATATATTCTTACAGAGAAATTGGAGTGGGGAGTGCTGGCTGTACAATCTCTCTCCTTGGCACCTGTTTTGAAAAAGTACTTAGTTCCTTGACTAAAAGCTACTTATCATCCAGTATATTAATTTTTAAATATCTTGATATTGATTGGAGAAAAATACAGCTAAAGCCTCTGAACTGTGAGCTTTGGAGAGAAGTCACATTTACAGGCTAGTGTATTTCCAATCAGAGGATTTTAAGGGTTTTGAGGATTTTAAGTATTTTAAGGTTATAGACAAAAAATGACATACATGTACTGTTTAAGCTGAGGTGTTTTAATATTAAATAGAGTAAATACAGCAAAATTGCTCACTTACTGCATGTAAAATGATAGCAAACTCCTTCCTGCAGAAATTAGCAGCTTAGCTTGCTGTAACAATAATTTGAGACCTTTCTGTTTCATTGTCCTGTGTCTTACATTATGAAGCTATACAAAGAATATGGCATTTCCTATTTTGTAGGAACGATGTCAACTCGTGATATTTAGTCTTTATCATCAAGACTTTGTAGAACAGTTAGAGACAGGTGTCTGTCACACATCCTTAAAGTCTTGTATTCAGGATCAGCAGCTTACAAAATTTCCTGAAGACATACTACTTCAATGCAAAGTATGAATCCCTCTTGCAACATTAAATGGATGAAAATTTCATGGGTTTTTCTAAATATATGAATTCACAGACACAAAGCAGCACTAACTCTAAATTATTTTAGACTCCCGGTTGGATAGCTCTTACCTTAAAGGGACTCCAGTTTCAAAATGTTCTCCTTTCTATTCATATCTATTTCTTTGAGTGAGAAAAAAATAGGGATTTTTTTTTTAGTCTCTTCCCATTATTTAAAATTACTAAAGAACATAGGCCTGGTGCTCACTGTCTGTCAGGAAACCCCGGCATAGAGTTCGCTCACCGTTCCATGGGATCACCCTCTCAACAACAGCCTTTGTATTTTAACACAGCCATTGCTGCTCACCTTCAGATATTGAGTCTCTTGATTTCTGAGCGATAATTTAGCTTAGCAATGCCATTAAGGTATTTGGTTTTCAGTTTGAAATGCAGTGGCAAACTTAAATTTCAAATAGTTAATGAGGCAATTTAAAGAGAAAGAACATATCCAAATAGGGTATCTTGCCAAAGCAAACAAACAAACCTGTCATGGAGTCAATTCTGACTCATAATGACCCTATAGGACAGAGTAGAACTGACCCATCAGATTTCCAAGAAGTGGCTGGCAGATTTGAACTACCAACCTTCCAGTTAGCAGTAGAGCTCTCAACCACTGCTCTGGTAGGTCTGTCATGGATCAAATTGTGTTCCAGGTTGAAGATGTGCGTCACTTTAGCTGAGTTTTGACTCCCAGTACTGTGTGATGTTCCTTGATGTTGTAAATCATATCTCTATGATGTTAATGAGTGAGGATGGACAGCTGTTGGGCTGGTGGGGCAGCACCCAAAATGTAAGATTGTATTGTGCCTTGAGGGAATCTCTTGGGATACAAAGGAAGGTGAGGAAGCTGAGAGCTGGAGGCCTCTTACCAGAGAGGAGGAGTGCTAGGAGCAGAGCCAAGGCCTTTGGACCTGGGCCCTTCACCCTCAGAAACTTCCATTGCAGGGAATGATTGACAACAAAGATATTATTCCTCCAGAGCCAATAGAGACAGTTTTGCCCTGGAGCTGACACCCTGAATTTAGACTTTTAGCCTATTTTACTGTCAGGAAATAAAACTCTCTTTGTTAAAGTTATCTACTTGTGGTATTTTGGTAATAGCAGCACTAGATGGCTAAGGCAAGGTCCTATCAGTGTGGCACCGAACACAGGAAAACAATAGATTAAGGAAATGTGAGAGCCCAATTTGAGTGTAAAAACACAGTGACCCAGTGCGTTCAGTGCTACATCTGCTAACCAAAATGTCAGTAATTTAAGTTCTCCAGGCCTTCTTAGAAACTCTATGAGGCAGCTCTGTTCTGACCTCTAGGATCACTCTGAGTGGGAGCTGACCCAACAGCAGTGGGTTTGGGTTTTTTGACTTTATCAGGGAGAAGAAACCCAGGTTGCATAGTGCTTAACGGCTGAGTCTGCTAATAGGAAGGTTGGCAGTTCAAATCCACAAGGTGCTCCTTGGCAACTCTATGGAGCAATTCTCCTATGGAGCAATTCTTCTCCTATGGAGCAATTCTTCTCGGTCCTCTGGGGACTATGAGTCAGAATTAACTCAACAGCAGCGATTTATCAGGGAGAAGTTTGATTTCTGTCTTCATTTATTGTCTCATGAAGTCACATCAGACTATTACAAAAGTTTCAGTCCCATTTTGAGTTTTCAGAGGATAGTACCCATATACTGCTTAATTAACTTCACAGTTCATTATTTGGGTTAAAATCTAGGCCATTTCACCTAGGTGCCACCTGAGACAGAAGTATTGGCAACCTGGTCCCCAGGTGCAGTCATCTGTAAATAATAGCTTTCCTAACTCCCTAATAACAGACCAGTTAACTAAAAGCAGAATGTAATTCAGTTATTTGATTGGATTACTGTTACCAGATTAAATTTACAATCCAGTCAAGCTCAAAGAAATGACCTGGAAATAATAAACTAGATGGAATCCCTTCAGAAAGCCCCTGGTTGACTCAGTTTGAGCTTCATCATCAACCTAAAATTTCAAACCCACTCAGTGGTGCCATGGAAGAAAGGCTTGGTGATCTATTTTGCTAAAAAGTTCAATCAAGAATACTCTGTGGCCTCTTTATATAGAATGCCATAATGCTTTCTAGATTTGACGAAATAACTAATAGGAGAGGGAGCACCGTGGTTTTATCATCTACTGTCTTAGTTATCTTGTGCCACTATAAGAGAAATAAGTACAAACAAATGGCTTTAATAATAGAAATTTATTCTTTCGCAGCCCAGGAGGCTGGAAATCCAAATTCAGGGTGCCAGCTTCTGAGGAATTCTTTCATTTTCTGTCAGCTGTGGGAAAGGTTCTTGTCATGAGTCTTCTCCTGGTCTAGGAGTTTCTCAGCACGGGGACCTGAGGTCCGTAGCACACATGTGCTTCTGGCTCTTCTTGCTTGGTTTTAGTAAGGTCGCTGTGTCTCTCTGCTTGCTTCTTTCTTTTATAGCTCAAAAGAAATTGACTCAAGATGCAACCTGATCTTATAGATTGAGTCCTGACTCATTAATTTAACTCCTCTAATCTTACTGTGTTAACATCAGAGAGGTTAGGATTTACATCACAAAGGGAAACCACTTCAGGTGACAAAATGGTGAAACATTGCACCACACTTGGCATCACGGCCAAGATAACACACACTGGCTGCGGGGAAGGGGCACAATTCAATCCATAGCATCAGCTTTGCTCTTCTAGCCTCCCTTTCCCCTCCAGAGTGATTTGAGGCACCAGTGCCATGTCTAGAGTGGCCACTAAAGGCTGTGGAAAGTAAGACTGGTTTTCATTTGTTTGTTTGTTTTGTCAAGTTTTAGTTTTTCTAAATGGACCTGAGTGCTTCACAGGAGAGAAAGGGCAGCAGTCAGAATGCCTTCAGGGTCTAAGGCCAAAAAAGCATCTTGAAGCAAGATTTCTAAGAGAGAAAGGAGAGAGCAGTTAAAGCTTCTGTGGGTAACAGGGAGGGAGTCAGAAGCAGAAAAGAAAGAACACTGCGACCAAGAGATGTGACTGCGTATTACCCCAAGAAGGAACAGGCTGACTGCTGGGCAGAGATTAGAGCAGCCGCCCTGCCGGAGCAGAAGGGTGGAGCGCCTGTTTAATAACCGGATCAGTAGCTGCCTGTGAACTGCGATAAGGCAATGCGAACGGGACAGGGCTAGAGGGGTAGGATAATGCGCTTGTCTTCAACTGACAAGTTCTAATTGTCCAGTAGGGCTGGGAAGGGATGAGCCTTCTGAGGAATGTACTGCTAAAAATACCAAGTGGAAACGTCAGGCCTTTCAGGCTGCTTAGAAATCCCGCTGCCCTTTCACATCTCTCATTTGAAGGAGCACTCAGCCTTGCAGCATTTGGGCTGGTGTTAAAGTGATGGAGAAGGCTGGGGAAGAGGAGCTGAACAGATGAGCGTGTGACAGGCTGAATTTCTAGGTCAGCATTTGTGAAGCCACATTTAAGACCAATTTTTATTTTTGTCTTAAATCAGTGTTGGTACGTGTTAACAGTGTTGGAATCGAGTACTACAGGTTCAAATTCTGCCACCTTAACCTTAACAAACTTCATTTCTCTTTGCCTCAGTCTACTTAATCTGTTAAATGGAGAAAATCATAGCACAGCACACCTCATATTGTCTTCATCAGACATAAAATACATAATGGGCATAAAGGGTTTAACCCAATGCTTCGGCCAGAATGAGCGATCAGGACATGTTCATTGTTACGTACTCTCCTGGCTCCCCCATCCAGATATATGCCTGGGCTGAAAGGAAAGCTTTAGAATTCTGTGCTTTCTGTGGACAATGAGAATAAGTGTGATGATATCTGATTCATATGTATATTTTTTAAATGAGGGATGTGGATGGTAACAATGAGAAGAAAGCACAGAGACCTCCAAGGAAAGGTGGGATAACGAGGGAGTGCACTGAGAGAAGAGTGGCAGGCTTCCACACAGACAGACTCGGAGCGGAAGATTTGCTGGTTTTCGTTTCTTTCTATATTTAACTAAAGACTCAAAACTTGGTAATACGTCTTCTCAGCATTTCCATAATACGCATTTAGCTAGTTCCAGATGTCATGCAGGGTAATAGTGTGGGTAAGCTCTTTCCAGAAATCAGTTCAAAAATGGCTTTTGAGGGAAGGAGACCAGCACCTCACATAGTTATTGTGAGGGGTCAGAGCCTGTTGCTAAATTAATGAAGTATTAGTTTTCTACCTATGACTTAACATCACCTTGTCTGTTCAGTTTACTTTCTTGCATGTTTTCCCTTTAAGTAGTTGGTCTATTGGAACTGAGTTTCATTTCTTTTTGTTCAGGCACCTGTTTTATATTCATTGAGTTATTGGGTGGCATTCTTGTGTCAGGAAAACCACATTTGCTGTCATGAAATGACCCTAAGGTAATAAGCTATGCATAATTTTTAAAACCTGTTAAAGGATTTTGAAGTTATAAGCAAGTAATAATATAATTTGCAGGCACTGTTATTTTCCTACCAGATTTACCTAAAGAAACTATCTTGTGCCAAGATCCATTTATTACACAAATCATTGTAATGTTTGTGAATGGCAATTTCAGTTGTTATTTACTTTCAAATTGAGAGAGAACCGGGGTGTGGTGGAAGCTGTGGGAAAAGCTTCAATATCAAGTTCACTGAAGATAATTAGAGAAATAAATTTAAAATGAATGACTACTTTCAAGACCTCACACTATGTTTAACATCAGTATAGAGATGGGGAAAATTGCTGCAAGTCTGATACAGAATAAAATTTTAAACACACACACACTGATGTTTTATATCAGCAGAGGTAAAATGAAATAGTAAGCCATGCTACAACGAACGTCATTGTGATCAAAAGCGTATCAAGAGTGCATTCTTTTAATTTTTTTGGGGGGGTCAGTTTTTTTATGAATACTAACCAGTAATTTCAGTACCAGTTATCAATAGCTGTTGAGTTGACTCTAATTCATGGTGATCTCATGCGTGTCCAAAGTAAAACTGTGCTCCATAGTGTTTCAGATGACTCATTTTTTGGAATTAAATAGCTAGGCCTTTCCTCTGAGCCATCTCTGGGTAAACTTGAACCCCAACATTACAGTTGGGGTTCAGTTTTAAGACCAGTAAGCACACCTGTCCATACAGACACTGAGTTTGCTGAAGCTTAGTCTTTGTGCTTGCCTGCTAAACCACCTCCTCTTTGTGTTTTCCAAGATAGCTGTAATGGCACTAGACAGAGAGTAAACAATAGCTGATTTTGAACATCTGTAATACACATTTTTGAAATGTATAAAATGGAAAGATAGATAAAAGAAAAAAGAAAACGGAGGTGAACAGGAAGTCAGAGTACAAAAAAGCAGGGAAGAACTTTTGACAAGAAGGAAAGCAACAGGATGTAGAAAAAAAAAAAAGAAGAGTTGGCAATTAGAGAAAAGAACTAACAAAGAAAGAAGAAGGCATCACAGCCTCTCAGTTGTCCTTGAGGAAGACGCTCAGAAATAGCTCCTTGAGGGAAGAGTGCCTTTGTGAAGGAACCGGGAAAGAAGAATAGACCACTGCTTCTCTCAAGACTGAAGAAAGAATGGCAGCATCAAATCTTGCCAAACCTCAACTAAAGAGCAGAAAGTTGCCCTGAAAAGTTTTGTTTCTTTTTTTTTTTAAAAAAAGAAAAAGCTCTTAACATCCCACCTCTTAAGATACGTATTATTTATTTCCTTTTTATTTATTTTTCTAGCTTGTCTGACAGTTAGGGATTGACTTTGTCTGCCTTAGTGCCAGTACATCAAGGCTTTATATTCCACATGCACAGTAAGGAGCCCTGTGAAAGTAGTGCTTGAGATACTGGCTGCTAACCAGAAAGTCAGCAGTTTGAATCCATCAGCTGCTCCTTGGAAACCCTAGGAGGCTGCTCTACTGTGTCCTATGCAGCTGACTCCAGGAGAAATGGACTTTACTGCAACAGTTACACACAAGAAATTGGAAGTTAGGGATTTGCAGACGTTGGTGCTCTCTGGTCCAGATTTCTGTAATTCTCTCGGCTTTTTAATTAACGGCTTGAAGATGTCTGCTCCATTGGCTGCTCTCCTGCTTACACCAGGCCAAAGGCTATCTGCCTCCTGTAAAGAAGCTTTTTAGGAAGCTTCTGTCAGTTAATATTTGTATCCTCTTGGCCATAATTACATTACTTTGAGAAGGAGAGGAGGTGATGCAGTTTTTCTTTTTGTTTCTTTCTTTGTGTTCTAATCTGAACTCTTTGTTGCCACCCACAGAATTGAGATCTGTCTGTCAAGGAGTGATGCAAATATTTTATGTGCTTGTCTACTAACTGAAACTTTGGAGGTTTGAGGTACTTGGAGGTGCTTCAGAAGAAAGGCCTGGTGTGATCTACTTCTAAAAATCAGTTGCTGAAAACCCAATGAAGCACAGTTCCACTATAACACACATCGGCTCACTAGGAATCAGAACTGACTCAATGACAACTGCGTTTGGTAAAGAAGGAGAACACAAACACTGGTTAAGAGGCTGTTTTGGGGTTACATAAATTTACCAAAGTTAAAATTATAGACAAGATTGACCTTGCTATTTCTTTACTGATAATAAAAAAATATTTTTGACTGAATATTTATGCTTTTGGAAAAAAAAATAACGTATTCTAAAGCATCACCAAATGCTTACTAATTGCTACATTTTCCTTTCTTCTAGTATACTCCAAATGACCACCGAAAAGATTTGAAGATTTTATTAAATAAATGGAAATGTGTGAACTATCCACGTGAAATTTTTCTAAATAAATGTAAGATTATAAGTGTACTCCTTTGTATTATGGCACAGGTGTTCGCAAATCTTTGGAAACACATATGAGGTCTCACAGTTAAGTTCCCAAATTTATCCTAGAAAAAGTGCTACATGCCTTATTGCTGACTGTCACTACAGTCACCTTTGAAGTATTCCCCTTGGGAAGCTGTGAACTGATGCCAACACCTAGTCCATTCTTCAAGCAATTTTGAAACTGTTTTTCTGGAATGGCCATCAGAGCTGTCATTATATTATGCTTGATATCCTGAATGTCATCAAAATGTCTTTCTTTCAATATTTCCTTTATCTTTAGGTAAAGAAAAAAATCATTAGGGTGCCAGATCAGGTGAGTAGGTAGGGTATTCCAACACAGTTGTTTGTCTACTGGTTAAAAACTCCCTCACAGACAGTGCTGTGTGAGCTCGTGTATTGTTGAGATGCAAGAGCCATAGTTGCAGGCAAAAAGTTCAGGTTGTTTTTATCTAACTTTTTAAAGCAGCCTTTCAACACTTCCAGATAGTAAACTTAGTTAAATGTTTGTCCAGTTATTACAAATTCAGAATGAATAATCCCTCTAATATCAAAAAGGTTTAGCAACATTGTTTTGACTCTTGACTTGGACTGACAGAACTTTTTTGGATGTGGAGAATTTGCTGACTTCCATGTGCACTTTGACACTTGTTTCAGGATTGTGTTGGTATATCCATGTTTCATCACCCGTGATAACATAGCCCCAAACATCACCTTGCCTCTCCGTAAGGTCTTGGTAAACTTGGACTCCCTTTGCTTTTGTTCATCAGTGAGCTCCTTAGGACCACCTTTGTACAGATCTTTCTCGCACCAAAATTTTCCTGTTTCTTTATTAGTGTTTACTTGGTCTGCTGTGCTTCTCAGATTTGATTTTGATGCACAATTTGAGGATTTTTATACACAATTTGACAAATTTTTGAAATGTTTTCATCAGTTCTGCTCATTACTGACCACCCAGACCTCTCTTAACCTGTAGCCCTTTCACTTGCCTCAGAGAAAATTTAATCCATTTGTACACTGCAGTTTTCTTCATGGTATTATTCCTGTAAACTTGAACTAACATGTCCCTGATTTCACTTTCTGTCTTGCCAAGTTTAGCAAGAAATTTAATGTCTGTTCATTGCTCTAATTCAGGCTCTGACATTCTTGCAATGGCACACAAAAACAGGAAACAATAATCAATGTCACACAGCAAGACACTGCCACATGTCAATATGAACACAGCTGTGAGACACTGATATACAAAGGTTATGAAACCTTACTGAGTTGTTTTACAATGCTGCTAATGCAAGTACACAGTGGCAAGTTCACAAACTTCATTGTCAGACTTTGTAGGAACCATTCGTAAGCAGGATTTCTTACTTTTGAAAAAACAGTGAAACTAGTATCTGGCAACTTACAAAGGGATATATTGCCTATATCAGTTAGGGTTAATTCCACTACATGAAAGACTAAAACTAAAATAGTAATGAAATAAAAGATAGACAGTCCAAGCTCATATGATGATTTTGATGATTACTCAGCCATTTAACTCCTTCTGGCTTTGTAGAAGTTTATTCTCTACTACTGTCATTACTGCTATTGTTAGTTTCTATAGAGTCAGCTCCAACTCTTGGCAACTTTATGTGTGACAAAACAAAACATTTCCTGGTCCTCTGCCATCTTCATGATCATTGGTATATTTGACTCTATTGTTGTGGCTACTGTGTCAATGCACCTCATGGAAGAATTCCCTCATTTTCACTGACGCTTTGCTTTACCAGACATGATGTCTCTACTTTCAAGGTTATTTTTGTGGAAAAAATGATTTCTGTAAAACAGAAGGTAGAAGAAGGGAAGGAAGGAAAAGGCCAGAGAACTGACTTAATTCCCCTAAAAAATCTCATGGAAAACCACCAAACCCGTTGTTGTTAATATTCTTATTCTTAACTAATGCTATGGACAGGATAGAACTGCCCCATTGGGTTTCCAGTATTGTAAGCTTTGTGGAAGAAGACCGCCACATCTTTCTCCAGCAGAGCAGGTGGGTCTGAACTGCTGACCTTCCAATTAGCAATTGAGATTTTGACTGTTACACCACCAGGCTTCCTTCACCTCTGCCATGTATTGCCTTGGTGGTAATGTATTCATATGTCCAGATCTTGTTGAAAGTAAGGTTGAAAAAAATTAGTGCAAAACTAGTTACATTGTTACTCTAAATAAAAATTATTTTCTCTTTTTATGAAAGAGGTGGAGAACGAATGCTGGGAGACAGCAGCATCTGTCACAGGGAGTTAAAAATTGCTCTACTTCTTGTATATAGCAGGGGTCTTCGCAAAAAATGTGTACTAAATAAATAGGAAAGTGGCCACTTAGCCAAATTATTAGAAATAGCCACTTCAGATGTATATCAGAATACAGCAACCAGAAAGAAAAGACTCGTAGTTACTGTGAGTAATTTCCATTGGCAGCCTCTGCTTCTGACTTGTGCTAAAGTTCCAGCTCGTCTTGACGTTGATGACCTCTCCCTGTGTCTTCCAAATATCCAACTTTGAAAGCTTTGCTGAGTAATAAGATGTTCAATGCCTTTGCTGGTGAAAGAAGTAATGATTATTTTGCATATAAAACAGGGAATCTCCCTGTATTCCCCTTTAAATGTCTCATCCTTCTTCCCTACTTTTGTTTTCCTGCTAGCCAGTACTTTGCTTTCTTTCACAATGCCTTTCTGAAAAAATTTTCTTGCCTTCTGGTCATGCCAAATCATTGCTCAAATTTCCATGACAACACCAACAACAAGCCCAAAAGTAGACCAAAGAATACCTGGTGACCCTCAATTTTCATATTGAAAACTATTAAATATTTGCTCAGTGGTTAAGAGCCAGGCTACCAAACAAAAGGTCAGCAGTTTGAATCTGCCAGTTGCTCTTTGGAAACCACATGGAGCAGTTATACTTTGTACTACTCTATTGCTATGAGTTGGAATAGACAACAGGTTTCATTAGAGATAGCTTTGATGTAACAACAATTAAGTACTGAGCTGCTAACGAAAAGGGCTGCAGTTCTAACTCACCAGCCACTCTGAGGGAAAAAGATATGGCATTCTGCTTCCATAAAGACTGGATCCTTAGAAAATCCATGATGCAGTGCTGGTCTGTCCTACAGAGTCACTATCAGAATCAACTCTATGGCAACAGGTATTAGTTATAACAGGGTTCTGAATTTTTAGCTGGGTGTAAATGCATATAAAGAACTACCACTGTACTGTAGATTTGGACTCTGGTGTAATTTAAGACATAAATTGTATGAGATTAAGGACGTCTGCATGTTTCCTAGTGAGTGCTACAGGCAGTGGTATAAAGAATCTTAAATATGTCCTGGGTTCCAACATGTTTTATCTAGCTTGCTGGTGGCTTCTTTAAAAAATATTTTTTGAGGGAGATGGAGCTGAGACAACAGAGAAGTCAGATGTTTCTGGTGATCTCTCTCACAACACAGACCTAAAAGAACAAATGAATCGATTAATTATAATAGACTAGGAGCCTTGTACATTAAAGGGAAAGTTGAAAAAAATCCAACTGAGCAATGGCACAAAAAACATGGAAACTGGAACTCATGGAAATTGAACAACATCTTGCTCAAAAAGCCATAGGTTATAGAAGAAATCAAGGATGAAATAAATAAATGTATGGATTCAAATGAGAATGAAAATACTTCCTACCAGAACCTATAGGATACAGCCAAAGCAATGCTCACAGGTCAGTTTATCCCTATAAATGTACACATCTGGAAGGAAGAAAGAACCCAAACTAAAGAATTAACCCTACAGCTTGAACAAGGAGAAAGAGAGCAACAGAGAAACCCTTCAGACACCAGAAGAAAACAGACCATAAAGATTACAGCAGAACTAAATGAATCAGAGAACAGAAGAACAATTGAAAAAATTGAAAAGACCAAAAGCTTGTTCTTTGAGAAGATCAAAAAAATTGACAAACCATTGGCTGTACTTACTAAAGAAAAACAGGAAAGGAAACAAATAATGTCAATAAGAAGTGAGATGGGAGATGCCACAACAGATCCAACAGAAATAAAAAATATCATAACAGAATACTGTGAAAAACTATACTCTAATAGATTTGGAAACCTAGAGGGAATGAACAAATTCCTTGATTCATATCACCTACCAAAATTATCACAAGGAGAAGTAGAACAACTTAATAAACACATCACAAAGAAAGAGATTGAAAAGCTACTATTTTAGTCAGCTGGGGCTGCTGGACAAAGACTGATGCAGTAACAGACTTTCCTTCAGAGCTGGCAAGGAGAAAAGTGTTCCCGTGGAGTGAACACCCTTAATTTGACTTGTAGCCTACCAGACTATGTAATAATAAACGTTCCTTTATTAAAGCCATCCACTCTGTGGTATTTCTGTTAAAGCAGCACCAGCTGATTAAAACAGAGGACATCCAGGCAGCCAAAAGACACATGAGGAAATGCTCACAATCATTAACTACTAAAGACATTCAAATCAAAACAATGAAGAGATGTCATCTCAACTTAACAAGGTTGGCCGTGACCCAAAAAACACAAAACAAATGCTGGAGAGGCTGTGGAGAAATTGAAACTCTCCTACACTGCTGGCAGGATTGCAAAATGGTGCAACCTCTTTAGAAAGCAATCTGCTTCTTTAAAAAGCTGGAAATAGACACACCATTTGACTTAGTAATCTCACTGCTTGAAATATATGCTACAGATGCAAGACAGTCACATGAACAGATATATGCACACAAATGTTTATTGCAGCACAGTCCACAATAGTAAAAATATGGAATCAACCCAGATGCCCAATAACAGATGAATGGGTAAGTAGACTATGACGTATATACTCAATGGAATGCTATGCAATGATAAAGAACAATGATGATTTTAGGAAACGTCTCATAACCTGGTTTCAGCTGGAAGAATAACGTTGATTGAAATTAGTCACCAACACAAGGACAAGTATTGTATGAGACTCCTACTATAATGACTTGAAAACAGACTCATGTACAGAAGAAAAGACTCTTTGACAGTTGCAAGAGTGAGGAGGTGGGGAGAGAAGGCTGGTTACAGATCAGACAGATAGAAATCTGGTTGGCTGAAATCAGTGATAGCACGCATTAGAAAGAAGATCAGTTTATCTGAACTTTCACATTACCTGAAAACTCTTCCAATCTTAACGCAATATGGAAAGGACAGAGTAGCAGGAGTGGGGGTCCAGGGACCATGCTCTGAGGGGACATCCAGGCCAATTGGTATAACCAGCCTACTGCTAAGGGAATCTTCTCCACCTCTTATTGAGGAGTGGCATCTGACGTCTTAACAGCTAGCAAGCTGCCATCTGAGGTACACTAAATGGTCTCAACTCTACAGGAACAGATTATTGCCAAGGACAAAAATGACATGGGAGAAAGAGAACCTAGAAGATAGAAAGACTGACATGAATGGGTGACTACATCACCATGTGACCAGAAGAACCAGATGGTGCCTGGTCATCTGGTGACAGCTGTAATGGGCCTCACAAAGTTAAGTCCTAGTACCAGTAAAGGAATAAGAAGGAGTGCACCCTGGGAGCTCCACTAAAAGGCCACAATTGATGTTCCATGGGCCTGGACCCTAGACCTGATGCTGCCCCTGATCATAAATCATAAATCATTACTGAGGTCAACTCCTCAGACAGGAATGGATGGGATGTGGCAACACAGAGTGACCATATCATGTGTGTGCTTTATGGTTCTATGCATCTATAGGATGTCGTCCTACTGGAATCTCACTAGAGAGGAGTGGAGAGTAGAGAAGAGGGGACAGGAGATTGTTAAGAGGATATGACTTGTATAGAACAGAAAGGAGGAGTGTGTTGTCACCAGGCAAGGAGAGCAGTAGGAGCTGCACATAGGTAGATTTATGAATTTAAACTGGAATGTACCCTTTCATGCAATCACAACAAAAAAATAAACAAAAGATGAAATCCAAAAAAAGGAGGACTTAAAAATATAGTCATGAATCTTTCATTCAGACAGAAAGTTAAAGTGATATAAAGCAATTAGAGACTGGTATAAATTTATAAAAGTGGTAAATAGTAAGACAATCAAAGAGAAAATTACTAAACCTATGCATCAAAATAAAAAAATATTGTCTCAGCAAATATAAAACCACCAACAATGATACAGATGAAAAGAAAATACAAAAAGGACAGCAAGTCATTACAAAAACTTAAGTCAAACAAAGAAATTGTCTACAATGCACAAAGAAGATATCAAAATTACAGGAGTAATTCATACTTATCAATAATTACACTTAAAGTAAATGAATTAAATGTATGAATGAATAGACAGAAAGTGGCAGATTGGTTTAAAAAACACAGTCCATCTGTATGCTGCCTACAGGAGATAGACCTTAGGTTTGAAAACACAAACTAACTAAAGCTCCATGAATGGAAAAAAATATATCAAACAAATAACATTAAAAATAGAGTAGAAGTGCCAGTATTAATTTCTGATGACATAGACTTTAAAGTAAAATCCATCACTTCAGAGAAGGAAAGAGAGTTTATAATGATTAAAGCGCCAGCACTCCAGGAAGACATAACCATATTAAATATTTATATACCCAATGACAGGTCTCCAAAATACAAAAGACAAACTCTGACTGTATTGAAGACAGAAACAGACAGCTTCACAATAATAGTAAGAGACTTCAACATACCACTCTCAGTAAAGAACAGAGCATTTAGAAAACGGTTGAATAAAGACACAGAAGATCTAAATGGCACAATCAACCAACTTCACCTCACAGACATATACAGAACACTACACCCAACAGCAGCCAAGTTTACTTTCTTTTACAATATACATACAACATTCTCCAGAGTAGACCACATACTATACCATAAAGCAAGCCTTGATAAAATTCATAGTGTTATTACAAAGTGTCTTTTCAGACCATAAAGCCATAAATGTAGAAATCAATAACAGAAAAAGGATGGAAAAAATAAAACACATGGAAACTAAACAATACCTTGCTCAAAAACTACTAGATTATAGAAGAAAGCAGGGATGAAATAAAGATATTCAAAGAAAGAAATGAGAACAAAAAGACATCCTACAGAATCTTTGATGCACAGCAAAAGCAGTGCTAAGAGGTCAACTTACAGCACTTTTAAATGTCCACATCCAAAAAAGAAGAGTGAGCCCCAAACAAAATATCAAGCCTACAATTCAAACAAGAGAAAGGTAACAGCAAAAGAAGCCCTCAGGTACTAGAAGAAAGCAAGTAATAAAACTTAGAGCAGAACTAAATGAATCAGAGAATAGAAAAATGATTGAAAGATTAGCAAGACCAAAAGCTATTTCACTGGAAAGATTTAGAAAAAAAAATTGATAGGCTGTTGGCCTGACAAAAAAAAAAAAAAACAGGAGAAGAAGCAAATAACACAAATAAGAAATACAATGGGTGATATCACAACAGACTCAACTGAAATTAAAAAAAGAAAAGACAGCATAACAGAATACTATGATGCAGTATACTCTAACAAATTTGAAAACCTAGAGGAAATGGACAAATTTCATTGATTAGATAAGTAGATAAGACTTTAGTTAGGTGAAACAAGCGACAGTGCATAGTAAAAGGGAGGTCAGCGCAGCTGGACTGAAACGAAATCTCAGAAGCTTCCTAAATATAATCCAACACTTGGAAGGACAGAGTAGTAGGGGCAGGGATCTGTAGACCATAGCTTGAGGGGGCATCCAGGTCAGTTAACATAACAGTTTTTTTAAGAAAATGTTCTGCATCCCGCTTTGGTGAGTGGTATCTGGAGTCTCAAAACCTAGCCCGAAGCAGCCATGTAAGTAGCATCAATCAGGCCCAACTGTGGAGACTGACTGAGGGAGAATGAAGGACCTCAAAGGTATAAGGGAAAAAGTGTAAGTTCAAGAAACAGAAAGGCCATATTATCCAGAGACTGCATCAGCATGAAAATAAACGTACTAAATGATGCCTAGCCACCACCAATGACCGCCCTGACAGGGAAAACAATATAGAGTCCCTGAGGTAGTGGGAGAAAACTGGGTGTGAAGGACTAGAACTCTATGTAAAATACCAGATTTGGAGGGTTGTCTCCATAAGACATAGCTCGTGGACTCTCGGCTGAGACTTGAAACCATTGCCAAAAGCCAACCCTTCAGATAAATATTAAGCTAGACCATAGGATGTAAAATGATGTGAAGAGTGTGTTTCTTGGCTTAAGTAGATACACGAGGCTAACTGGGCACCTCCTGTCCAGTGGCAGGATAAGAGGTGGAGGAGTGCAGGAGCTGGTCGAATGGATGTGGGTAACACAGGTTGGAAATGAGGAGTGTGCTATCACACGGTTGGGAAGGCGGCTAGAGTTACATAAAAGTGTATGAGCAAGTTTTTATGTGAGAAGTTGACTTGGTTTATAAACTTTCACTTAAAGGACAAAACATTTAAAACATTTAAAGGATTTTTGTGATCTTTTTGTTTATACTTTTGCTGTTGCTTTTGCAATAAAATTTAGTGTAAGAGGTGGTAACTTGTCTATTTTTGCAATAGTAGTAGAAAGTATTTTTCTCATAGGCTAATTAAAAAAGCTACCCAAGTAACCTGAGTTTGCATCTAGCTCACCACCTTATGATTATGCTAATACAGCTAAGTCATTTTCCTTCTTTGAGTCTTAGTTTCTTCATCTATTAAATGGGCGTGATAAGATTGTCATAAGGATTAAACTAATTGCTTATTAAAAGTGCTTAGGTAGTGTCGAGCACACAGTAAGTATTCAAAACCATGTTAGCTGTCACCACTGGTGTCCAAGCTCCCCAATACAGAGGTCAATATAACATGCAGATGTAAATTGTTCAGTGTTAGTCATCTCAAAGTAAAGGAGAAGAAAAAGTAAACATAAAGAAAGACTGAGATGCATAGTTTTAGCATGGGTAAGAAGAAACAAATATCCTATTGTTGACAAAAAAAAAATGAATGTAAATTAGAAGCCTCGTAACTACAGAAGGGTATTAACTTAAACTTTACATGTGAGTAGAATTTAAGATAAAAAAAATAACATGTCCCATCAGTAGAGGAAGAAGTAAGACAAAAGGAAAAGGAGATGTAAACACCAGTGACCACATTCAATAATCATAACAAATGTTTATTGAATGGCAAATCATGTACACCATTTTGTGTTAATGTTTTAGAAGAAAAACTGATCTGTAAGACACAATCCATATCCTTAATCAATCTATATAGTCTATTTAACACAGGAAATTGGCCAAGATGCAAATGACATTCTACCTGGTGATACCTGATAACCTGGGTGACAAATGCTTTGGGTTTCCACAGGAGGAAAAGAAAATGTTGGATGTAGAGATAAAGGCTTAAACAAACAAACAAACAACAACAACAACAAAAACGCTTCCTACCTATGCACAATGATGTGGTCCAGAGCTCAGAGAAGACACAGTATATTTGAGAAAATACACAGAAGGAAAATAAGATAAATACACAGAAGGAAAAAGGCTCATTGGGCTTTTGGAGGTGAATAGTTTGGAGTGCGTACTCCTTTTGGAAATACACAGTATTGAAGCAGAAGAAACTTGTTAGGGCCATATTGTAGAGGATCTTGTATGTCAGAATGGAGTGTTTTATTTATTACACTACACACGTTAGGAATTTGTGCTGAAATCATCCAATTAAGCAATGGGCTAAGGAGATGGACAGACACTTCTCTAAAGAGGAGATTCAGGCAGCCAAAACACACATGCAGACATGCTCATGGTCATTAGCTATTAAAGAAATTCAAACCAAAACTACAATGAGATAACATTTTACTCCAACAAGGTTGGCCAAGATCCAAAAAACACAAAACAACAAATGCTGGAGAGGCTGTGAAGAAACTGAAACTCTCCTACACTGTTGGTGGGGTTGCAAAATGGTGCAATCTCCTTGGAAAGCAATCCAGCTCTCCCTTAAAAACTGGATGTAGCTATATAATTTGACCCAGTGATTCCACTGCTTGGAATCTATCCTATAGAATCAAGGCTGTTCACACCAACTGCTACATGCACATGAATGTTTATCACAGTGCACAATAGCAAAAAGATGGAATCAATACTCATACCCAACAACAGAGGAATGGATAAGTAAACTATGGTATATATACTTAATGGAACACGATGATTTCAGGAAACATCTCATAACCTGGTTTCAACTGGAGGACATTAAATTGAGAGAAAGTAGTCAGCAACAAAAGGACAAATGTTCTACGAGACCCCTACGATAAGAACTTAAAAACAGACTCATGCATAGAAGAAAAGATTCTTTGATATCTGCAACAGTGGGGAGGGAAGGAGGGCAAGGTGGGGGAAGGTTTAGATTAGATAGTTGTTAGGAATTTGGTTGGGTGAAATCAGGGACAGTACACATTAGAAAAAAGATCAATATTAACTGGACTTCAGCACATTTTGAGTACTCCTCCCATCTTAACCCAACACTGCAAGGACAGAGTAGCTGGGTCAGGGGACCAGGGACCATGCTTTCAGAGGAAATCAAGGCCAACTGGCACAACTAGCATTTTGTTAGTGAGAACTCTCTGCACCCTACATTGGTGAGTGGCATCTGGGGTCTTAAAAGCCACCAAGCTGCCATCTTAGGGTACAGCAAACAGTCCCAGCTCAGCAGGAACGGATGATCACTGAGGTCCAAACTGACATGGGGGAAAGAGAACCCAGAAGACAGACAGACCCACGTGAGTGGGTGTCTATATCAACTTGTGACTGGAACAACCAGATGGTGCCCAGCCAACACAAGTGATAACTGCAATGGAGCTCACAAAATTTAGTCTCACTGGCAACACAAGAATAAATAGGTGTGCACCATGAGATTTGCATTAAAAGACAGCAATTGATGGTCCAGGGGCTTCCGGTTTACCCTGGGAGCATGGCCCCTGGCCCTGATACTGCCCCTGTCCATAAATCATAACGAAGGTCAACTCTTCAGACAGCAATGGATTGAACTTGGTGATGCGGAGTGACCATATCTTGTGGGCCCTTTATGGTTCTATGCACCTATAGGATATCATCCTGCTGATCTCTTACTGGAGGAAGGGGAGTGGGTAGATAGCAGGGGATAGGAGAGTGTTAGGGAGGATAGGACATGTAAGGAGCAGAGAGAAAATGTGTGCTGTCACCAGGCAGGGAGAGCAGTGAAAGCTGCATACAGGTGAACATGCAAATTTATATGAGAATGTACATTGTCATTCAATCTTAATAATAAAAAAATTGTGCTGAATGTTTTGGCAGTACAGCAATAAATGGAACCGTTGCTTTAGAAGGATTCCTCTGGCCATTTTACTGAGAAGGCAAATAACTCTGGGTAAAATGCAGGAAGAAACTGTGTGAGATGCAATCTGCATCACTCATCACCGGGTACGTGAAGGTGGTAAACTTGAAGGAGACAAGCAGCAGTGCCTTTACGCAAAGCAGCAGAGTTGGGGGAGGCAGCTAGCACCCAGAGAAGAGACAGAAGCTTGAATTGCATGGGTAAAAGTCACCAGGAAATCATTATTGAAACCAGAACGTAAATGGAATCATCAAGGAGAGAACTCAGACGGGAAGAAACAGATTCTACGTTAGAGCCATGGGTGTTACTTAATTTGAAGGAATGGGAGGAAAAAGAAAAAAATGTGGAAAGGGTCAGAGAAAGAGGGGTCAGAGAAGTAGATAAGGACTGGAGACAGTGCAGTATTACGGAAAACGCAGCCAAAATCATGATTTCCATTCTTTTTCTTCAAAGACGGGGCATCTATGAAAAAGAATTGGTACACACTGAGCTCTGTGAAAGGCTTCGCACTTCAGGGGGGCAAATAAAAGAAAGAACTGAAATGTTCAGAGTGTTCTACATTACAACTAAAAGCGCATTGGATTTCTAGGAAATTAATCTGGGTAATAGTGGCCTAGATCAATGGATTTATTTTGGTTTCATGAAGTTGTTTACACTTAATCGAAATGGCTGGTTTTATGCAGACATAGCTTGATAATGTAATTCTATTGCTCTAAGGAAATCGTTCCACGATTCAAGAATTCTCCATCTTGAGACTACTGACATTTGGGGCTGAACATGTAGTTTTGGGGGGCCTCTCTTGTGCGTTGTAGGGTTTTTAGCATCCCACCTAGCCTCTACCCACACAATGCCTGCAGTATTCCTCCTCAGATGTGACAACCAAAAATATTTCCGGGCGCTGCAGCAGTCAGGGCTAAGTTTCTCCTTGTTGCTGTTCCTTCCACAAGGGCAAGAGGAAAGACACCTAGTCAATAAAGTTCCTGGAGTAACACAGTTATAGTTACCGTATTTGTGACATAAATGCCTACATATATTTTCAGAAAGAAAGAGAAAGTTATGCTTTCAAGTATGGAACAAGTAGGAGAGGCTGAAGTTATAAAACCACAAAATAAATTAACCATTATATCTAAACCTGCCAGAGGGTAGTATTTTCATTTAGTGGCAAATACAATTAAACAGACATTCAGTTTGGAGCAAATAAAACACTCCACGTATCTAGTGGCATCTTTACACTGATATAAATTGCAGTGAAAAGCAATTTGTATAAATCACTATTATTCCAGAGAGAGATATAAAGACAGAGCAAATCTAATGTGACAGATGTTATAAATGTCATCATTATGGTTTTTCATTTCAATTCAAACAATTCATAGACTTCCTCCACTCATAGCGTTAAGCAGGGGAATGGAGCATCTCCCATCAGGAAAAACAAGGTCTTTGTCATATGGCAAATTTGTTCACTCAGGTTGAGCTTCTTTACTGTGGATAAAACAGGGTTCACAACACAGTATTCAAAGCAAATACTTCAGAATCAAAATACAGGCTGAGATTCTCTTCTGTAATTCAGAATAAAACAGATGGAAATGTCCGGTCAGTAAGTAAAGAATTTTAGGTGTGTTTATACAAATACGTGGAAACCCTGGTGGCATCATGGATAATTGTTATGGCTCCTAACCAAAAGATCCACAGTTTAAATCCACCGGGCACTCCTTGGAAACTCCTTGGGGCAGTTCTACTCTGTCCTATAGGGTTGCTATGAGTCAGAATTGACTCTACAGTAGTGGTTTTGTTTTGGTTTATGTAAAATATTCTGGTGCCACAGTGATCAAGAGCAATGCTTGCTAACCAAAATGTCAGCAGCTTGAATTCACTAACTGCTCCTTGGAAATCCCATGGAACAGTTCTGCTGTGTCCTACAGAGTCACTATGAGTTGTAATTGACTAGAAGGTAATGAGCTTTAATTTTTTTTATACAAAATACTAATGAATTTTTACACTTTTTTTATCATGGCTGTAAATGTCAAAAAGCACAGTAAGATCCACAAAAATGGTTCCCAAAGGTCTCGAATATTCTCATATGTAGAGACTATAAAGGCTGTCCTGTGACAGATGTTGGCAATTTTGTTTTATTGCCTCAAGTGCAACAGGTGATGGAGAGCAAGATTTACATGTTTGCAAGTAGATATCTGTTAAGATGAGACATAAGAATATTTCCCCTTAAGACTCTACCTACCACAGGCGTATGCTACTATGTATTGGTAATGATTTGACTATATCGAATCTTAACAGCAAAATTCAGACTTTATTGTAATATCCAGATCACAATCACAAATCTCATAGTTATGATATATAAATCTATAAGTATCATAGACTAATCTTCATATTAAATAAAAACCCTGCCATTGAGTCGATTCTGACTCATAGTGGCCCTATGGGACAGAGTGGAACTGCATCAGAGTTTCCAAGGAGTGATTGGTGAAATCAAACTGCTGATCTTTTTGGTGAGCAGCCATAGCATTTAACCATTATGCCAGCAGGATTTCCAATCCCTATGTATATGATATTTAATATAAATTTCAGGCCTTCCAGCCAGTTCTTCCCATTTCAATCATGGTCAAGGAAATGATACTGAAACAAACATGATTTCTGAAATTTGGGTGAACTGGAACCATAACTGGAATGAGAAAAATTATATGTCTAAGTCTTGCTAGAAACTTAATCACCCTCTTAGAAAACAAGGGTAGTATACATGCTACATAGAAACCAAGTCTTTTGCCCATCAGAAACAGTGGCGACCTGCTCAAAAACGATGGCCATCTACCTGTGTGTGTTATTCTCCTTAGTTCTTCAGGTATCAGGCTTCTGAAAGCATCGTCATCCTCTCCAGATGAATGGTTCAAAATCATTGGAAGCCCTGTTAAATTTATGCACATATATATATGGATACTGCATATATATCCATATATATATATATATCCATATATATATATATATATCCATATATATATGGATATTGCATATCAAAATACATCAAGTTTAAGGATCACTATTTTTAAAAAGCAGATGCCCATGTAACCTGAGTATTCTGGGCTTCATCAGAGAAGGCTGCTTTTGCCTGAACTTCCCAGACCTTCTATGCTTGTAGAAACCATGTTGGCATAGTAGTTGGGTGCTACAACTGCTAACCAAAATGTCAGCAGTTTCAAATCCAGCAGGTGGTCCTTGGAAAGTCTATGGGACAATTCTGCTCTGTCCTATAGGGTCACTATAAGCCAGAATTGACATGATGGCAATGGGTTTGGGTTTTCTCGTATGCTTACTTCTGCCATGTTAGGACTTACCAGAAAATGTAGACTTTGAATGATTCTCCCTCACAAATACCTTCAAAATTCCCTGGGAATGCGTATATCTCTAGTCACAAATAAGAATTTAATATGACTTGCTGTTTGTGTCTGCCTGTAAGATAGTAGCTCATGTGGGTTTGCAAGTAACAACTCAATAACCATTGACTTCAAATCAGTAGCACCCCAAAATTTGGAGTACTGCCATTGGGGTCATGTCTACACAATGACAGTTGTGTCAAGTCTGACATAGATGCTACTTTCATGAAGCTAAATTTACACTCACGGAAAATTTGGTGCTGCCATCATGTTCTAGACATCTATTCTATAAAAAAGAGTGGCACTGCTGTTTCCACCATTATGGTAGGTTTTGAGCCTAGATCTAGAAACAGTTGGAACAAATTATCTGTCCACATGGAGTATGTAATCCAGTGGGAGAAAAAGAAATTAAGAAAACAATCCTTTAATTAAAATGAGAGTATTTTAATACAGCCACCTGTACGCCAATTTGTCATTCTGTGGTAGCTTGCCTGTTGCTAAGATACTAGAAGTTTTGCCATTGGTTTTTTAAATACCAGCAGGATCAGCAGTGGTGGATCCTTTGCAGCAGATTTTTCCAAAAGTAATGCATCATTTGATTTCTTGACTGCTTCTTCAATGGGCATTGACTGTTGACCCAAGTAACACAAAATCCTTGACAACTTCAATCCTTTCTTCATTTATGATATGTTGCTTACTGCTTCATTTGTGAGAATTTTTGTTTTCTTGATGTTGAGGTGCAATCCACACTAAAGGCTGTAGTCGTTGGTCTTCATCAGTAAGTGTTTCAAATCTCCTTCATTTCCAGCAAGTAAGGTGATGTCATCTGCATAATCCAGGTTGTTAGTAAGTCATCCTCCAATCTTGATACCTCATTCTTCTTCTTCATTTCATCCAGCTTCTCTGATTATTTGCTTGGCATACAGATTGAAAAGGTATGGTGAGAAGATACAAACCTGATGCACAACTTTCCTGACTTTAAATCATGCAGTTCCCCCTTTTTCTGTTCGCACAACTGACTCTTGGTCCATATACAAATTCCTTAAGAGCACATTTAAGTGCTCCTTAAGAACACAACTAAGTGTTCTGGAATTCCCATTCTGTGCAATGTTAGCCATAATCTGTTATGATCCACACAGTCGAATGCCTTTGCATAGTCAGTGAAACACAGGTAAGCATCTTTCCGGTATTCTCTGCTTTCAGACAAGATTCATCTGACATCAGCAGTGATGTCCCTGGTTCCACGTCCTCTTCTAAATCCAGCCTGAATTTCTGGAAGTTCCTTGTCAACATACTGTTACAGTCACTTTTGAATGATCTTGAGCAAAATTTCACTTGCGTGTGACATTAAGGACACTGTTCTGTTATTTCTACATTCAGTTGGATCACCTTTCTTTGGAATCGGCATAAACATGGACCTCTTCCAGTCAGTTGGCCAAGTAGCTGTTCTCCAAATTTCTTGGCATAGATAAGTGAGCACTTCCAGTGCTGCATCTGTTTGTTGAAATATCTCAGTTGATATTCCATCAATTCCTGGAATCTTGTTTTCTGCCAATGCCTTCAATGCAGCTTCAACTTCTTTTTTCAGTACCATCAGTTCCTGATCATATGCTACCTCTTCAAGTGGCTGAACATTGATCAGTTCTTTCTGATATAATGATTCTGTGTATTCCTTCTATCTTCTTTTGATGCTCCGTGAGTCGCTTAATATTTTCCTTGTGGAATCCTTCACTATTGCAACTCAAGGCTTGAATTTTTTCTTTAGTTCTTTCAGCTTAGGAAATGTAGACTAGGTTCTTTCCTTCTGCTTTTCTACTTCCAGCTTTTTGCACTCACCAGTATAATACTTTCTTTTGTCTTCTCAAGCTGGCCTTGAAATCTCCTATTTAGGTCTTTTACTTTGCCATTTCTTCTTTTTGCTTTAGTTGCTCGATGTTTGAGAGCAAGTTTTGGATCCTTTTCTGACATCCAATTTGGTCTTTTCTTTCTTTCCTGTCTTTTTTAATGACCTCTTGCTCTCTTCAGGGGTGATGTCTTTAATGTCATCCCACAGTTCGTCTGGTCTTCAGTCATAGTAGTCACCAAATCTGTTCTAGAGATGTTCTTTAAACCCAGGAAGGATATACTCAATGTCATACTTTGGTTCTCATGGACTTGTTCTATTTTTTTTTCACTTTCAAGTAGGCTATAAGCACAAATTCAGGGCCTTAGCTCTAGGTGAAGGCTGTCTCTCTCTGTCAACTCTGGAAGAATGTCCTTGTCATGATTATTACTTTGGTCTGGAAACATCTCTGCACAAGAACCTCAAGTACAATGGATGCATTCTGCTCCTGGATCTGCCTTCTTGGTGGCATGAGGTAACTGTATATCTCTGTTCTCTTCTCTCTATCTCAAAAGAGATTGGCTTAAGACACTAGTCAATCTTGTAGACATCAACAACATCACTTCCACTAATTCATCTTATTAAATCAGTGATAGAATTTAGAACACATATGAAAATGTCATCAAATGACAATAAGGTAGACAGTCCTCCAATATGGCCCAGCCACAATGCACACAGTTTTTGAGGGAAACATAATTCAATTCACGACTGGTCTGTTGCTTGAAATGTATGTTAAATATAAATGCTTACGGTGATCGAAATGGAGCCAAACAGTGTTTTCATGTACGGGAAACTGTTTGACCTATAAGAGTTTCAACTTGTCCTGAAAAGAACTCATCAACTGCTCCTTGGGAACCCTATGAGGAAACCTATAGGTTATCTCCTAGTCTGTTCCAGTCTTGGAGGTCACATGCTGAAAATTTACAGTGCTTGAGACTCATTCTTTGACAAACCAAGAGTTGTCCAGAAATTGGGAGTTAAGACCTCAGAGACAAGGATTCTGCCCTCCTTTATGTATGCTGAGTCCCTGTTGTTGTTTTGTTAGGTGCCACTGAGTTGGTTGCAACCCATAGCAACCCTAAGTACCATAGAACCAAACACTGCCCAGTCCTAGACCATCCTACAATTATTATCCTTGAATCCATTTTTGCAACCACTGTGTCAGCCTGTGCAGCTGAGGGTCTTCCTCTCCCTCGAGTAAGCATGATGTCCTTCTCCAGCATGATGATCCCTCCTGGGAATGTGTCTAAAGTATGTAATACATAGTCTTGCTAGCCTCACTTCTAAGGAGCTTTCTGATTGTACTTCTTCCAAGATGGGTTTGTTTGCTCTTTGGGCATTTCACGGTATACTCGATATTCGCTGCTAACACCGCAATTCAAAGACATCAACTCTTCTGTGGTGTTCCTTATTCACGGAACCAAAGTTGGAATTTTGATGAATGTGATGCAGTTGAAAATTCCATGGCTTGGGTCAGGTGCCCCGTAGTCTTCAAGGTGATGTCTTTGCTTTTCTGCACTTTAAAGAGGTCTTTTGCAGTAGATTTATCTTTAATGTGTCTTTTATGATGTTGAGTCCCTGGGTGGTGCAAATTTCCTAAGTACTATGTTGCTAAGTAAAAGGCTGCAGGTTCAAGTCCACCCAAAGGTGCCTCAAAAGAAAGACCTGATTAAACATTGAAAACTACATGGAGCACAGTTCTACTCTGACACCATGTGGTCACTGTGAGTCGGTTGACTTGATGGAAACTTGCTCGTTTTTCTCTATATGCTGAGCCTGTAGAAGGAATGCATGAATATTTTGTTCTTTCTACTTGTTAAACACCCTCAGATCTTGTAGAGAACTGCATCTTTGATCCTAGATTAACAAAATAAGGAAATATGTCACCACTTAACTATGCTATTAGAGAAAGATTCCTGCTTACTTTCTAAATGATTTTAGAGTCAAAGGAGTTTACAATTTCCAATAGCCAATGCCTCAGACTAGATTTTACCATAGTCTATTATAACCCAGTCTGACAATTTCACCAAAAGAATCTTAAGTACTGCTGGCCTAAAAGTGTTTTAGCCTGTAACCCATGTCTAAGATACTTGTCATTGTCTACCCCAAAAAAACGAACAAAGAAACCAAATTCATTGTCATTGACTCAATTCTGACTCACAGAGATCCTACAGGACAAAGTAAAACTGCCCTGTAGGATATCCAAGGAGTGCCTGGTGAATTCTAACTGCATCTTTTCAGTCAGCAGTCATAGCACTTAACCACGAGTGTTTCCTTTATCTGCCCACTAACCGTTTGAATTGTTTAAAGCACAAAAAACAATGATGCCTTTGAGAATGAAAACTAAGTAATCAGGGATGGCCCTCAGAATATCTCCAACTTATCAGTGGATTTGAAAGACAAGCATAACTGGGGAAAAAAGATCTTGTTTGTTTTAAGTCTTGTTGAGCTTCTTGAGAGTTTGTATGTTAGAGATTGTAACACTACGAATAAAAATAAATTTTGGTTCCTCGATATTTTACCCCTAGTCATTTCCTACTCCAAACTGTGCTAAGATTAAAAAAAAAAAATTCATTGTTCATTGGGCTACTTACATAACTTGTTCTTCAGGAAGGTATTACTGAGCACTGGCTACACATGCAGAGTCTTGTAAGGGTGGCTAATGGGGGCAAGACAAAGATAACTAAGAGAAACTTTCATTTTTCTCCAAAGGAAATACTACTATAATAAATTTGTATATATAAATAAATACATATATAAACAATGTAAATAAAAATCAATAAATATGTATATATAAACATATAACAAATATGTTTATATAGAATAAACATACACGCAAACATGTATATACACTTAGCTGGGGTTAGGATTAAGATTAGTCATAGAGATACTGTACATACATACCTACATATATATATATTTATGTGTGCTTATGCATATATACACAAGTAGCTATATACATACTGTGGTACTATATGGAGTCTCTAGGTGGTGCAAGTGGCTGAGGCACTTGGCTGTTAACTGAAAGGTTGGAGGATTGGCATTTTATACACTGTTCATAGGTGCTGTCAAGTCAATGCTGACTCATACCAACCCTTCGTACAATAGAAAGAAATACTGCCCAGTCATGTGTCATCTTGACAATAGTTGCTAAGTTCGAGTGCATCACTGCAGTTACCATGACAGTCTATCTCATGAGGGTCTTCCTCTTTTTTTCTGACCGTCTGCTTTACCAAGCATGATGTCTTTCTCTAGGAACTGGTTCCTCCCGGTAACTTGTCCAAAGAATGTGAGATGAAGTTCCCCATTCATGATTTTAAGAAGCATTCTGGGTGTACTTTTTCCAACTCAGATTTGCTAGTTCTTTTGGCGGCTCATGCTATAGTCAGTATTTCTTTGTCGATACCATAATTCAAACACATCAATTCTTCTTTGGTCTTATTTATTCATTGTCCAGCTTTTATCTGCGTGCAAGGCAATTAAAAATACCATGGCTTGGGTCAGGAGCACTTAATAATAAATATAACACCATCCCTGAACTGACAATTTCAGAATCAGAAGTGCTGTGAGACCAAAGCTTCAATACCCTAGTGGGTATTGAAACAAGAAAAATGCAGACATCTGTTCCAGCAAGTTACAGATTTTCTGCCATGAGTTGTAACTGAATAGATAACATCTAACAATAGCTGCAACAACAGACATATTTAATTTAATAAACCCCCCAAACCCATTTCTGTAGAGTATTACAGTGACCTCATAGGTCAGAGTCGAGCTGCCCCATAGGCTTTCCAAGGAGCAACCAGTGGATTTGAACTGCTGACTTTTTGGTTAGCCATAGCTGTTAGCCACTGTATCACCAAGGCTTCCTGTATTAACAAACTGAACTAAATTCTAAGAAAGGTCCTTCCTTATTTATTTATTTATTTTTGAGGTGAAGATATTTGTTTAATTTATGCAAATATAGTGATATAGATGGTAGCATGGAAAATCCTCTCTTAGACAAGAAAATCTATGATTCTGAGATCTGCAGTTTTGTGAGCCAAAGAGGAAGCTACTCAGCACCTTGGTGTATTGAACGTTTAAAGAAATCTTGAAGGAGGTAGTTTTGAAGTAGGTCTATTTTGAACAGCCTATTACACGTTCTATTTATTTTGCTCTCTGCTGTTCATAACCACTAAAATGTTGCTGGTGGATGAATCACTCTGATCACCTTAACATTAAAATTATGCTGAAATGTTTCCCACAGCTAAGTTACTTAACTTTTGTGTTTTGTATTAATGAAGTCTATTGTTGAAAGAAACAGAAATCTGTTTGTTGAAATTTCTAAACACTAAATCGCATGAATTCAAGGATGTTTCCTAGAACCCAAAGGCAGAAATGCAACCATAGTTATGTATCAAAAAACTGGAAACTGGAAGGAATGCTAGAAGGAAACTCTACTTTTCATACCTGCTTCATTCAAGTTCACATTTTACAGTTCTAGTTATCAGCAGAGACTAAGATGTGGTCTTTCTGTGCCAATTCCACACTCCCAGGAGATAACCTGCTTGACTCCACATAAAATACGTATCCTTCTTGGTCAAATTATTTATATGCTGGATAAAAATGAGAATGAACACAACTGTTCTGTGTTGCTGAGTTGATTTTGACTCCTAGTGAGTCTGTAAGATAGAGAAGAACTGTGCCACATGGTTTTCTTGGTTGTAATATCCAGAGCAGCTGATTGCTAGGTCTTTTCTTCTGCAGAGCTACTACTGGTGGATTCTAATGAGCAACCTTTCCGTTAGCAGACTCCTTGATGAACCCACAGATTTATATAAAATAATAATTGTAAGAACAATCACATGCAAGACAGTATTTTTTTTATTATGACTGAGTGAAAATGTACATTCTAGTATAGATTTACATGCCAACCTATATGCAACTTCCACTGCTCTCCTGTTGGTGGGGTTGTAAAATGGTCCAGCCTCTTTGGAAAGCAATCTGGTGCTTCCTTAAAAAAATGGAGATAGATATACCATTTGACCCAGTAATTCTGCTACTTGGAATATATCCTACAGAATCAATGCCATTCACACCAACGGATACATGCACAAGAATGTTTATCACAGCACAGCCCACAATAGCAAAAAGATGGAATCAACCCATATGCCCAACAACAGAGGAATGGATAGGTAAACTGTGGTATATATACTCAGTGGAGCACTATGCAATGATAAAGAATAGTGATGATTCCAGGAAACATCTCATAACCTGGTTTCAACTGGAAGACATTATGTTGAGTGAAAGTAGTCAGCAACAAATGTATGTATAGAAGAAAAGACTCTCTGACAGCTGCAAGGGAGGGGAGGGAGGGAGGGCGAGGGCGGGGAGGGTTTAGATTAGATAGTTGCTAGAAATCTGGTTGGGTGAAATCGGTGATAGCACACACTAGAAACAAGAACAATATTAAGTGGACTCCAGCATAACTTGAATACTCCTTCCATCTTAACCCAATATTGCAAGGATAGAGTAGCTGGGGCAGGGGGCAGGAGACCATGCTCTTAGGTGAAATCGAGGCCAGTTGGCACAACTAGCATTTTTCTAAGAGGGCCCTCTGCACCCCACATTGGTGAGTGGCATCTGGGGTCTTAAAAGCTGCCAAGCTGCCACCTGAGGGCACAGCAAATTGTCCCAAATCAGCAGGAATGGATGCTTACAGAGGGCCAAAATGGCAAGACAGTATTTTTAAAAATTCTTTATTTTTGTGCTTTAAGTGAAAGTTTATAATTCTGTCAGTTTCTCATACAAAAACTTACGCATGCCTTGTTATGTGACCCTAGCTGTTCTCACACTGTGATAGAACAATTCTCCCCTCCATCATATATTCCCTATGTCCTTCAGCCAGCTCCTGTCTCCTTCTGTCCTCTCATCTCACCTCTGGACAAGAGCTGCCCAGTTAATCTTATGAGATTACCTAAACTAAGAAGCATACTCTTTACCAATATCGCTTTATATCTTATAGACCAGCTCAATCTTTGTCTGAGGAGTTGGCTTCTGGAATAGTTTCAATTCTGGACCAACAGAGAAGCCCAGGGTCCGTGTCTTCCAGGGACCCTCTAGTCTGTCAGATCGAGTCTGGTCTTTTCACTAGAGTTCGAGTTCTGCACCACACATTTCTTCTGCTCCATCAAGGACTCTTTGCTAAGTTCCCTGTAATGGCAGTCATTGGTGGTAGCCAGGCACCATCTGATTTTTCTGGTCTCATTTTGATGTAGTCTCTGATTCATGTGTCCCTTTCTTTCTCCTGGGTTCACATATTCCAAATGACAACACAGCATTTCAAGAGAAATACTTGCGTTTAGCATTTAATCCATCCAGAAATTTAATAAGAAAATGCTATTTTCAATTCAGAGATGAGGAAACTAAGGCTCAGCGTGGTTAAGATCTTTGTGCAAAGTCACACAACGATTAAGTTGATGAACCTGGATGTCGTTTCGTTTAATCTAGCTCTAGAGCCAAAATTTTACATTGCATGACTCCTTTATGTTCTCATAGCTATGGATCAAAGGGAATTTGCCCTCAAAAGAGGAAGTTTTTGAACTGGTAATACTCTGAAAAATGTTCCTAAGTTACTATAACTGTAACTGCCGAAAGATGTCACCATCCAAATGACAGAAGTTTTATTTTTCCAGAACAATTAAAAAATTAAAATTTAATTTTTGAAGTATACAGTTGGGATATGAACTTTCTCAGTACTGAAACAGAAGGAAGATAAATACCATACCAAGTTCTTTCTCAGTGAAAGCACAGTATTTTTATAATTTTAATTAACACAAATTGAAAAACAAACAAGTTATAGAGATTGAAATTCACATTTCAGTTGGTAAATCTCTTTTAGATAACAGAATAATTATGAACACATGTTTTTTAAATTATAAACATTAACTCATGGAAAATATCAAATAACAATTAATGTAGAGTACTGGTAATAAAAGGCAGCATCCAAGATGATCTGGGGGAATATAACATTATTTAAAAATATAAATTTATTCAAAAGATTTTGGTGGTAAATTACCCCAAAAGGAGAATCAGCTAAAAATTGAATTAGCTATGAAAAAACTATGACGTACCTTCAAGTTCTGAATGGACATCCAAGGAAACATAATAAACAGATTGAAGACCAAAGTAGTTTGACCAGATGTATACATATATATTGTATGTGTATATACACAAATATATATATATATAAGCAAATCCATTGTCATCAAGTCAATTCCTATACCTAGTGACTCTGTAGCACAGAGCAGAAATTCCCTATAGAGTTTCCAGGGAGCACCCAGTGGTTTTGAACCTTCAACATTCTGGTTAGTAGCCATAGCTCTTAAACACTCTGTTACTAGGATTTCTGTATATATGTATATACATATATATAGCATATATATAACATATATATATGTTATATATATGTATATATATCTATATATCTATATATCTATATATATCTATATATATGTTATATATGTATATATATACATATATATATATAGAACACAAAACAACAAAGTTTTTGCTTACAAGAAAAGGAGAAAAACAGTAAGAAAAGTATTCATAAGGAAAGTTAAATCAAGGTTAGAAATAAGGGAAATACTGCATATACTTATTAACTTTGAAGTATGTGCATATTGACTGTTTCAGAATGTGGCTAAACTGAAAATAAATTTCCATTGGAATTCATAGATAAAAATTTTCAATTATAAAAATGAAACTAATTTCATCTTGAAAACAGCATCTTAATAGATAAAAGGTTTGGTTTGATGCAAATAGTATGCCAAATACATTTATTCCCAATCAATCTAAAATGCACATAAAGAGTTTTTTAGTCTAGTGAAAATTAGAAAGAGTGGAAATTAGAGCCCTAGAAGAAGATTCCTCTTTTCCCCTTGTTACAGGCTCAGGATCTTGACTTGACAGCCCTACATACACCTTGGGTTAGATGAGTCTCCAATTATCTCAGCATCTTTTTCCTCAAACCAGACCCACTTTTCAGTTCTTCTCTTTCCAGTTTCAGGTACCTTCTTCTCATCTCTGTTATGCTGTCTGCTGTTCTGTAACACTAAAACACAGTTTAACTAGAGTGTTTTTCTTAAGCCTGCTGAACGTCTCTCCATAGCTGTTAAATAATATCCACATTGCTTACCATGCTATAAATGACTTCCAATGCAGCACTCCTCTACTCTCAAGGGGTCCATTCCATAGTCCCACCTATAGCTAAGCTTCTGTCATACTGCTGTAGTTATAGTTTCTCAATATTTCAGGTATGTTATGCCTCCATGTAAATCCTGGTGGTGTACTGAGTAAGTGTTATGACAGCCAACTAAAAGGTCTCAGTTCAAAATTCAGCTGGCACACCTTGGAAACTTTATGGGGCAGTTCTACTCTGTCCTACAGGGTCATTATGAGTTGGGATTGACTCAACAGCAGTGGATTATACCTCCATACTATATTGCCTCTATTTCTTCCACTTGAAATATCATTGCAATGGCCATAAATATATTGATTTCCTGCTTGGACAACTTACTAAATTCTTGCTAATTTTAACAGTATGTGAGTCTTTTTGTAGTATCTATTGAGACAATCAATTTTCTATTAATAATTATAGGTTTATTTCTGATTTTGCAGCCTTCATAATCTTCTCCCTATCTTATTGAGGTGACAAGGCCTTCTGAATGTATTATTGCAGATCAAAATCTGTCTTGATCCTAATTTAAAATGCGTATATAATATATGCACATTTTATATATATAACTGCTCCATAACAAGTTACTTTATCAATTAGTGGCTCAAAACATGAATAAACATGATCTATCTCATTGTATCTGTGGGCCTGCAACCTGGAAGAACCTTAGATGTGTAATTTAGATTTTTGGTCACTCATGAAATTGCAGTCAGGAGGGACGCAGTCATCTGAAGGATCGATTGTAAGCAGAATGCTGGATTCCAAAATAGTTCACTCACATGGCTGGAAATCTGGTGCTGGTTGTTGGGCAAAGGATTTGGATCCTAGCCATACGGTCCTCTTTATAAATCTATCTGAGTGTCCGTAAACATAGAAGCAGGCTTCCTCAGAGTGAGCAACGCAACACACAGAATAACAGAAACTGAATTTTTTTTGTTGGTCTTCAAAGTCACATACTGATATTTCCACAATATCTCCTTGAGCACACAAGTAAGTCATTGTTGTTGTTGTTGTTAGGTGCCAGCCAGTTGGTTCTGACTCATAGTGAGTTTCCGTACAACAGAACTAAACGCTGCCTGGTCCTGTGCTGTCTTCACGATCAGTGATGCTCTGTTTGAGCTCACTGTTGCAGCCGTTGTATCAGTCCCTCTCATTGAGGATCTTTCTCTTTTTTTTCTGAGCTGCTACTTTGCCAAGCATTATATCCTTCTTCAGGGTCTGTTCCCTCCTGATAACACGTCCCAAGTATGTGAGACAAGTCTCACTATCCTTGCCTCCAAGGAGTATTCTGTCTGTACTTCTTTCAAAACAAATTTGTTTGTTTTCTTGGTAGTCCATGGTACATTTAATATTCTTTGCCAACACCATAATTCAAAGTTGTCAATTCTTTGGGCTTCCTTATTCATTGTCCAGCTGTTGTGTACATACGAGATGATCAAATACATCATAGCTTAGATCAAATACATCTTAGTTTTCAAGATGACATCTTGACTTTTTAATTTTAAGGAGGTCTTATGCAGCCCTATCAAAATTAACTTAAAAGTGGCTGTTATTATAAATCTGTAGACAACTGCTATAATCTCAAGTCAGATTCAGCAGAGGACTTGGAACAAGGGATATCATTACTGATGTCAGATGCATCTTGGCCAAAAGATGTTTGATGTGTGCCTATTGACTATGTGAAGTCATCCATATTTGCACATCATAGCAAATTACGATTTTGTCCATGGATCAAGAGGCAGTCATTAGAACAGAACAAGGTAATGCCGTTGATTCAAAATCTTGTGGCAGTATTGTATTCCTTTTCTTGCTTATTTGTCACAGATTGAATTGTGTCCCACCCCCCAGATATGCATAGCAATTTGGCTGGATCATGATTCCCAGTATTGTGTACTGTCTTAGGCTGGGTTTTCTAGGGAAGCAAAACCAGTAACACGTGTAGGTACAAGGAAAGATTTATAATATATATATAGACAGATAGATAGATACAAATATAGGAAACAGCTCACGTAATCACAGAAGCTGAATGTCCCAAGCTCTGGCACAAGCCTCACGTGTCCACGGAAGCTGAGGAACCCAAGGTCAGCAAGTCAGAGACCAGAGTTGCAGATCACCAGTTGTGTAGTTCAGTGGATCCCAAGCTGGTGGCGAGACGAAGTGACAGAGGCTGGAGGTCAGTGGATCCCAAGCTGGTGGCGAGACGAAGTGACAGAGGCTGGCGAATGGGGATCGGCAGGTCAGGGAGCAGGACTGGGCAGAGGCTGGTGAACGCAGGATCGGCAGGTCAGGGAGCAGGATTCTCAAGTGCCGACTGTAAGGACTGATGAGCCCAACAGCTGCTAGCTCAAGTCCCGGAACCAGATGCTGGAAGAAGAGAGCAGGAGCTCCTGGCCACGTGAGCGATCAGCAGCCCTAGGCCAAGGTCGCAAGATGAGAGAGGAGGGGCAGGGAGCCACCACAAACTCTGCCCTACCACTTAATACAGCAGCCAAATAGGTAGTAGCCAAGTTGACATAATCCTGACCACCACATGTACTATCCTAAATGTTGTGATTTTCCTGTGCCGTAAATCCTGACCTCTGCCTGTGGCTAATAGACAGGATTATATAAAAAGAGGATTAGAGTGGGACTACAACATCCTTACTAAGGGAATTTCCCTGGGGTGCAACTTGCACTACCTTTTATTTTTTTATCCTATAAAAGAGAAAATGAAAGGGAAGCAAGCAGAGAATTGGGCACCTCATACCATCAAGAAAGCAGACCCAAGAGTAGAGTATGTCCTTCAAAATTAAGGTTTCTGCATAAAGATGTTTTCACACTGGATGGTGCCTGGCCACCACCAAAGACAATCCTTATTTAAAAAAAAAAATTTATTATGATTAAGTGGAATGGACTGGATGCAGGGACACAGAATGATCAGGTGGTATGTGCGCTTTATGGTTTTATACAATTTATAGAAAGTTATCCTACTGGTTTCTTTCTAGAGGGGCAAGGAGAGGGTGGAAAGGAGGGGACCGGTATTCACTGGGAGAATACTAGACGTAAAGAGTGAAGAGGAGAAATGTACTGTCACAGGGTGGGGAGAGCAGATAAAGTTGTAGAGTAGCAGGCATGCAAAATTGACTTGGGTTGTATACTTCCACTTAATCATAATAATTTAAAAAAAAAAAGATGGTCTCAGATCAAAGAAAGAGTGATGCAACACAAGATCTTTCCTCCAGAGCCAACAGAGAGAGAGAGCATGTTCCCTACAGCTGGCACCCTGAGTTTGGACTTGTAGCCTACTGGACTGTGTAAGAATAAACTTTTGTTAAAGCCATCTACTTGTGATATTTCTGTCACAGAAGTGCCAGACAACTAAGACAGAATTTTGTGCTGGGAGTGGGGTGCTGCTGTAACAGATATCTAAAAATGTGGAAGCAGTTTTAAAACTATGAATGGTTGGAAGACTCAGAAGGGACCAAGAAGGACTGTTAATGTTGAAAAAGGCACAGATGGTGAGAAAGCAGCAGAGGACCAACAGCAGCAGCATCAGCAGACCGGCAGCTACATAACTTAGATCAGTGCGATAAAGCACTGGAGCCAACCTAAAGCCAGGAAGCTGACTGCCTGTGTGCAGGACACTTGCTAGTGGGATAGTATGCCTCCAGACACTTAAATCAGTGGAGTTACAGAGCTTTGGAACACTTGCTCCACCTGGGCAGATGTGAGCATGAGACCTGGCCCATGAGGTCATAGGAAGCAGAAGCTAACAAGACAAGGAACACAAGGAGCTGAGCTGCCTCAGTCTCAAAAAGTATGGCCTTGACCTTAGCAGTTTCTAAGGGTGGAGCTATGGCCTTTGATTTTTCTAAGGGTGGAATTGGGCACTGAGTTGGGCATAGAAAATAATGTGCCTATAGTTGAGGGAACTAGGTTGCTGTCTCAGTGGGCTTAGAAGTCAGAGCTGTAGCCCAGGGCCAGGAGGCCTCCACTCAGAATCTAACAAAAAATGTTGCCAATACCCAGAATTTGAAAGTCAGGGCCATTGTGTAAAAAGTCTAAAAGAACAGAATATTGTTTTCCAAGTCATGAAGGCTAATACACTATGTTCTGCTGACCTGCTTGTTATCTCTGTTTTTTCCTGTAATTTTTCCCCGTGGTAATGGAAATGTCTAACTTGTGCCAGTTCTGCCATTGTACCTTTGGAAGCAGGTAACGTATGTTCTAGATTTCACAGATTTAGAGGAATTGTTGTATTTGGGACTTGGAGTTGATTGAAGACTTTTGCTATAATATAATGGGGTGAATATGTTTTGCATGTAGTAAAGCTGGGACTTTTTGGAGGGCCAAAAAGTAGAATGCCATGTATTGAATTGTGTCCTCCCCAAAATGTATGCAAGCAGTTTGGCTGGGCTATGACCCGCAGTATTGTGTGGTTGTCTTCCATGTTGTGATTTTCCTATGCTGTAAATCCTAATCTCTGCCTGTGGCTAATAGATAGGATTATGTTAAAAGAGGATTAGAGCGGGACTGCAACATCCTTACTAAGGGAGTTTCTCTGGAGTGTGGCTTGCACTACCTTTTGTCCTTTTTTCCCACAAGAGATAAAAGGAAAGAGAAGCAAGCATAGAATTAGGGACTTCATACCATCCAGAACACAGAGCCATGAGCAGAGTATATACTTCAGATGTGAGGTTTTACACCAAGCAGCTCTCAGACCAAAGAAAGATTGATGCCACACAAGGGCTTTCCTCTAAACTCAACAGAGAAAGAGTACAGTCCCTGGAGCCAGCATCTTCAATTCGGGCTTCTAGTCTATGGGACTGCGTAAGAATAAATTTCTCTTTATTAATGCCATCTACTTGTGGTGTTTCTACTAGAGCAGTACCAGATGGCTAAGACACCATTCAATCTGTATGCTGAACAAATAATCCAAGAACCTGAGTTATATGAAGAACAGAACATGAGGATTGGAGGAAGACTCATGACACAACCCTGCTTGCTGAAAGTGAAGATGATTTAAAGTACTTACTTATGAAGGTCAAAGACTCCAATGTTCTGTATAGATTACACCATAGAACAAGATCTTTACAGCACTGAACCAGTAACAACATCATGACAAACGGTGAAGAAATTGAAGTTGTCAAGGATTTCATTCTTCTTGGAACAAAAATCAATGCACAGGGAAGCAGCAGTTCAAAAAACAACAACAACGACAACAATCTGTTGTATTGGACAAATCTGCTGCAAAACACCTTTCTAAAACAGTGACGTTATTTCGATGGTTAAGGTGCACTTCACCCATGACATGGTATTTTCACTTGCCTCACATGCATGTGAAAGGTAGACAATGAAAAAGGAAGACTAAAGAAGAAGTGATGCATTCAATTTGCTGTGCTGTCAAAGAGTATTGAATATACCTTGGCCTGCCAGAAAAATGAACAAATTTGTTTTGGAAAAAGTACAAACAGAATGCTTCTTAGAAGGGAGGATAGTGAAATTTCTTCTTGTTTACTTTGGACGTGTCATCAGGAGAGACCAGTCTTTGAAGAAAGACATCATGTTCTGTAAAGCAGAGGGTCAGAGACTCCCTCAGTGAGATTGATTGACATAGCAACTGCAACAATGTCCTGAAACATAAGCAAAGGTTGTGAGGTTGGGCAGGACCAGGCAATGTTTTGTCTGTTATATGTAAGGTCAATATGAGGCAGAAGAGACTAGACTACACTTACTAACAACAATAACAACATGAATACAGGAGACAAGAATAACTGGGAACCATCTTGGAGACTGCTACCATATCAAGGTAAAGTTGTTTTTGTCTATTCTCAGATTATTAAAGCTGTTATTATTAATTGTCCGATTTTGTCAACTTCCTTTTCAGCATATATTGAGATGATCACAATCTTGTATCATTGTTAGTTACTTTAATTGTTTATGTAATACTAAAACGAAACTTATATTATGGGATGTATTCCAACATAATCATGATGTGTTTCGCTAGACTAAGATTGCTGATGTTTTCTTTGGAATTGCATTTTAGTAAGATTGGCCAATAATTTTTATAACTTCTCCCCTCCTATTTTTGAGATCAATGCCATTATAACCTAGTTAAATGACTTAAAATACATTGCTTCCTTAACAGTTTAGTGTAAAAGTTTGTGAATATTTAGAATTATCTTTATGTGTCTTTGATAAAATTCACTAGCCAAGAAATCTGGGCCAGTGATTTCTGGTACAGGCCAGCCAAGATATTGTTACTGACTGCATTTTCTTAAGCCTTAAGCAGTCTGCTCCAGTTTTCAATTTATTTTTGACGGTTTTGTTTTTTAATAGAAATTTTATATAAGCTCCCATTTTCATTTTCATAAAGTTGATTATGAAATTCTCATTACTTTTCATTTTGTATACCATGAGAAATAAATACTTTTTAAAAATTTCTTTCTATGGTAGTGAATTTTATAATTCTTCTTATAGTTCAGTTAGTTTTAATTTTTTTTATTTGAGGCAAAATTAATACATTCTATTTAATTATCCTTATGCCAAGCCAAGTGCCATCATTATAGACATTTAAAAAATTAAACTTTTTATGATTACATAAAAACAATTTGTAGCCTTGGATCAATTCACGTGAAGGTGGAGTATGATTTCCTCAGGCCTGAAGAAACTTAGAAAATTGGTCTCTTATGCACCTCTTTGAAAGGGATCATTGAGGATGTTCTTCAGCAAAATGAATTAATTCAAAAGAAAGGAAAGTTGTAGAGTGTAAGAAACAGTGAATACACCCAGGCAATAATAAAGACCTGAAATGAAAAAGCTCTATAAAAAACTTCAAGTAAAAGTCTGAATTGGAAAAAAGAGAATGAAGGACTCTAGGAGGTTTGTAACTGGGGAGGAAACTATTTTTTTCCATAATTCACTCTATATTTGTAAGACTGAAAAAAATAGGCTATGATAACAGTGTAATATAAGGGAGAAAATGCGAGCAGAAACTCAGCGGAACGAAAAATTGTATGAAAACGAATCATTTCAAATAAAATTAAAACAGAGGTTTGCATGCTGTTAAGTAATTGATCAAAGAAAGTATCCATTGGAGCAGTTGTCTAGTGAAGCAATTGTCATCCAGCATGATACCTGGTCAAGTGTCTACAACATTTCAGCCTTTAAACATAAATGTGGTTCAAGTACGAGAAACTTGAATGATGTAGTAGACAGAAAAGTGCTTCCCCTAGTTCCTGAGTGATGCAAATGGTTAATCCACTCTGCTGCCAGCAAAAAGATTGGAGGTTCAAATTCACCCAGAGGCACCTTGAAATAAGGATCTAGTAATTTACTTCCAAAAAATTAAGCATTGAAAATCCTACGGGGAGCAATTCTACTCTGACACAAATAGGGTCTCCACGAGTTGGTACAGAGTCAATCACAAATGGTGTTAGTTATCTCAATGATGTCCACATCTTAATCTCTGGAATCTGTGACTATGTTACCTTACATAGCAAAAGGGACTTTGAAGATATGATTAAGGTTATAGATTTTAATATGGGGAGAAAACCAGACTGGTGGTTCCAATCTAATGACATGAGTTCTTAAAAGCAGAGGACTTTTGCAGCTGGAATTAGAAAGATTTAGTGGAAGAAGGGAAAGCCTGGTGGCATAGTGGGTAAGTGCTATGGCTGCTAATCAAAAAATGGTGGCAGTTCAGATCTACCAGGCACTACTTGGAAACTCTATGGGGCAGTTCTACTCTGTCCTATAGGGTTGCTATGAGTTGGAATTGACTTGATAGCACTGGGTTTGGTTTAGTGGAAGAAAAGTCAAGAGATACTCGAAGTATGAGAAGTATTTAAGCTGCTGTTAGTGGTTTTTTGGAGATGAAGAATGGAATCCATGACCCAAAGAAAGAGAATGGTTTCTAGAAGGTAGGAACAGCTCCCAGCTGGCAGTCAGCAACCAAACTGTGAATTTAAATTCTACAAATGTAAAGAACTGAGTCTACCCACAAGTTGAATGACTTGGAAGTGGATTCTTCCCAGAGATCTCAGAGAAGAATGGTGCCTGTAAACACACTGATTTCAGATTTGTATGATAAAAAGCAAAAGAACTAAACTAGTTGAGATCACTATACTTCTTTGTAACTATGAGATAATATATCCATGTTGCTTTAAGTTACCAAGTTTGTGGCAGTTCAAGAATAGACTGAACAGACATGGACATGCTGGGTAAAATGCCATGTTAATAACCTCAACAACAAAGAATGAAAATAAAATTGTAATATGCAAGTGTGGCACATGGGTGAGGGGACAGAAATAGTAATAGACTGACTGAAAACAATAAATGACCAAAAGACAACTGTTGAAGATACAAAAGTTTGTGGGTGTTTATAAATTTACATATTTAAGAATATCTAATATAGTAACATAAATATGAAAAATGAGGAGAAGAGAAAATAAGAAAAGAAACCTATATATGTGAATTAAATTTCATTTTTCATATCCTGGATTGGCACAGTGGCTGTGATGATGGGCTTAAGCATAAAATGATTGTAGACGTGGTATAAGACCTAACAGTGTTTCATTCTGTTGTGCATAGACTTGCAATGAGTATGAACTGACTTGATGTCAGCTAACAACAACAACGACTTGGACACACACGCATCATGCGGAAAACTCATAAAATTGCTCAAGAAATACTGTTTGGTACAACTGCTACATCTCACATTAAGGGCAAAAGTTAAGTACTCACTACTCTGTAAATGTAAACACTATGCCACTAGTGTTTACATTAGGAACTATGGCTGTTAACTGAAAGATAATTTGAATCCACCAGGTGCTCTGTGGAAAGCCTACAAGGCAGATTTACTCTGTCCTAGAGGGTCATTATGAGACAGAATCCACTAACGGCAGCACTTTTAGGTGTTTTTTTTTTAACCCTGCACATAAAACTTTCTTTTTGAAGTTCACAGCATCTCCCATTTTTTTTCTAACTAAAACTTGAATTCACTGACTTGGTTTGGTTGCAGAAAAACTGGCAAAGTCATTCCCACCTACCTTCTCATTTGAAGGACAGTAGGTTCTAGAAAGTGTGGTGGGTATCAGGGGAACAGATACCAATACCAGTAACAGGATAGTCAGTAAATATCAAAATTTTGAAACTGGACTCACCAATGACCAACTGAGCATGCTCTGGGTTAGTTTTCTGGAGTCAAGAGGGTTCTTGATAGGAAAGGTGTTAAGGGCCTGCATGGTATGAGTGTGGTTCTTATATAAAAGTATAAAAGGATTAGGACACGCTAGCTTCTCTCTCTTGATCTATAAGCCTATGATTCACCAGTATGTGGGATGGTGACAGAGTCTGATGATAGTGTTCAGCTCATATGAAAAAATTAATGCTTTCTTGTAGTACAAATCTATCAACCATCAGCAGTGCTGAGCAAATCATTTGAACAAGTGTAGCCATGTGAAGCAATTATACCAGATCATGGTGACCATCAGCAGGATGTAGTACTTAATGGAAGCCACATTTATATTATATCACAGCATCCAAAATTATTTTAAAAAGCATTTTTCTCTTTTATTTTTGATGTATTTTTATAGCAATTTATACCATCTAGCATTGCATCACCCTGTCCTATTGCTCTTGAATTTTATATGAGCGGATGTCTTCCTTAAAATACCCACAATAATATATTCTTTTCTCTATAGCTCCAAGGGAACAGTGTGGTTTAATTAAAATATACATTACACAAATATCTGCTCATCTTTGTTTCTTGCATAAAAGGTATTGAAATTTGTTCCACCAAAGAAGCAAAATCAACACACTCAGAGGCTGGATACAGCTATATTAGCATTTCAGAGGCTCAAGTGTCATAACTGGTTTAACTAAACAAAGCTGTAATGTACACTTCAGAAAACTGTGAGGAAAGAAAATCAATTCTGTATTTGAATTGAATTCAAATAAATCTGGCACCATGTATCTGCACTCTGCATATCCCTGATAGGATTTATAAGAATTATTTGCAATAAAAGTCTTACTTAAACTTGTTTGGAGAGAGGCATAAATGTCATTTTTTCTTAAACTGAAAGGTTTGCCCTTATAAATTTGTGCAAAAATTTTGTGTCTTCAAAAGTGACTAAGCTGACCTATTATTTTTTGAAGTTTACTCAGGTGCAATGTTTTTAAATTTTAAGCTTTAAGGGGCAGGACTAAGATGGCAGACAAGACACATGTCTCCTCAATTCCTTCTGAAAACTAAGGCCTGGAATGACAATTGAATGGAGCAGCATGGACATCTGGGGAGACCTAGGATCCAGCATAGAGTTGTCAGATTGGACTAGGTGCCACTAAGGGGAAACTATCTCCCTCTAAAACGAGATGGTGACACACTGAGTCCTGCTTCTGCTGACTCCTCATTTGGGAGGATTACAGGTACTGACGACTTCTTTGTTATCAAGGAGGCAGGGACTGAGCATGAGCCAACTGATATGCTGAACTCCAGTGATTAAGTATATAGCGTATAACACAGCAGAGGGACTGTGCTTGGGGTAGTCACATATTTAGAACCCAGCTGATAACTGAGGGCACCACTGCCCTGCAACCCTTTTGTTTTGGAGCTGCACTACAGATTCTGTTGTTTCTCTTTAAGAAGAACAGCTCAGGCAGGATACCATCTTGGTCCGCTGGGAGGTGGATTCTTCCAGCTGGAGGTCTTACTTGAGGCTAATTCTCAGCTGAGGAGAAGCCATCGTCTGGAAAGTGCTTTTACAGCAGAAAAGCTACTTTTAGGACTGTGGTGTATAGAGTCACAAATGGGGACTGGCAGATGATGGCAGCAAGGCCGTAACCCGTCTCTACTCTGAAACACATCATAGAGTCTGGAGACAATCTATGAAGTGCTTCCATTGTCAGCCAAAAGGACAGCAGACAGCTCCTCGCTTAGCAATAAAGCACCTTTTTAAAATAAGACCACCTGGAGAACTGACTGCTGAGTGGCCTGCAACATCTCCTCCACCCTTCACTGATTCACATTACAGTGTAGGCTGACAGCCCCTCAGTGACTCCACAGAGTCCATGTGGGACCAGTCATTAGAGTACACAGAGGAAGCTGGTGACCAAAGCCCCTCTTAAAATCATACCTCACCTCCTGTAGAGATAACACCAGAGAAACCGAACAGTTTCTAGATGACACAATGACAACAATCAATTGATGACCATTTAAAGGAGCAGTATACCATGACTCTAGAAAATGCTCAAAATAAAGAACAAAAAAACTTCACAGATGAAGAAACTATAGGCAGTCAAGTGCAACAGAATTATGAATAGAGCCCTCCTAGAGATTAAACAAAATGCAGTAGAACAAAACAAAAAATTAAGTAAGCTATTTGAATTGATGAAACATCAATGATCTGAAATCCAGAAGATATATAAAAAAATTACACAATTAGACAACTGAATCAAAGGTCGAAAAAGCAGAACTGAGGACATAAAAGCCACAGTTAGTGAGCTTGAGGTTACAGCAACTAAAAGCAGCATTTATGAGGCGATATCAGAGAAAGGAAACAAGAAAAATGAAGAAGCATTAAGAAACATGTGGGACTCTATCAAGAGTAATAATCTATGAATAACTGGAGCTCCTGAACAGGGAAGGATGGCTGAAAATACAGAGAGTATTGTTGTAGAGTTGCTGAGAGAAAACTTCCCTGAAATTATGAAAGAAGAGAACGTAGATATGCAAGATGTTTATCAAATGCCACTAAAACCAGACCCCAAAAGAAAGAGATCAAGGCATATTATACTCAAGCTTAATAAAATAAAACATAAAGAGAGGTGCTTAAAGGCAGCAGGGCTTAAAGCAAAGCCAACATTCAGAGGGAAGCCTGTAGGCTTTTGTCTGACTTCTCAGCAGAAACAACATTGTCAAGAAGGCAGTGGGATGACACATTCAAAGTCTTGAAGGAGAAAAACTTCCAACCAAGAATTATATAATGCAAGACTATCACTCAAATATGATGGTGAAATTAAGGCATTCAGAGATAGACAGAAGCTTAGAGACTTAGTAAAAACCAAACCAAAACTACAAGAAATATTGAAAGAAGTTCTTTCTTAGAAAAACAAAAACATCAAGTGTACACTTAAGGAGGAAATGTAGGACACAGCACACAGAACCCTACTCACATAAGGAAGTCACAAAGGTCTAACAAAGCCGCATTATTAAAAGAAAGGAACCAGTGATCTTAACAGAAAAACTATGACATCATCACCCTGTAAAAAGAGATATATTTCACCAGGTATAACTCTTTCAGATGAAGAGGAAATTAAAAAGATATGTAGAAGTTAGTCTAGTTTAAACATGGAGTAGTAAGTGGGATCACAAAGGTAGCCACAAAGCAAAATAACAATGTGACATATCAACACAAGAAACATAAGTCAGGAGTCTCAACAAACACAAAACCAGCACAGATAAAGACGAAAAGACAATCCACAAAGAAGAATGACTCAGAACACAATATTAAGAGCAACACAGAAAACACCAATGGCATGAAAATAAATGTATCAAAATGACATCATTAAACACAAAACTGTCAAAAATTACACTGAATCTAAATGAACTAAATACTCCAATAAAGAGACAGAGAGTAACATCCTGGATCAAAAAGCACAATCTACCTATATGTTGTTTACAAGAATCACACCTCAGACTCAAAGATAGGAACAAACTGAAAATCCAAGGATGGAAAAATATATACCAAGCTAACAACATACAAAAAAGAGCACAAGTGGCAATACTAAACTTGGATAAAATAAACTTTAACGTAAAAGCCACCATCATGGACAAGGATGGTCACAATTTATTGCTGAAAGATTCAATACATAAGCAAGACATAACAATATTAAATATTTATGCACCCAATACCAGAGCATCTAAATATATCGAGAAAGCACTGACTGCATTGAAAAGTGAGATAGATCATTCCACAGTCTGACACTTCAACACTTTGCTTTCAGTAATGGACGGATTATCCAGAAGAAAGCTCAGTAAAGATACAGAAGACCTTATTGTTACAGTTAACCAACTAGATCTCATTTACATATATAGAACTTTTAATGCATCAGTGGATAAGTACTCCTTCTTCTCTGTTTTAGTCAGCTAGGGCTATTCTAACAGAAATACCACACAGTGGATGGCTTTAACAAAGGAAGGTTTATTCTTACACAGTCCGGTAGGCTACAAGTCCGTATTCAGGGTGTCTGCTCCAGAGGAAGGCTTTCCTCTTGTCAGCTCTGGAGGAAAGTCCAGTACTGCATCAGTCTTTGTCCAGGGAGCATCTTTGCACAGGAACCTTTGGTCTGAAGGACGCGCTCTTCTCCCGGCGCTGCTTGCTTGATGGTACAAGGTTCCCAATTCTCTGCCTGTTTCTCTGTCCTTTTATCTCTCATAGGATGAAAGGATTAAGAGTGGGGCAAGCCATACTCCAGGGAAACTCCCTTTACAGTGGAGCAGAGAGGTGACCCTATGAAGGGATTTACAGCCCCACCCTAATCCTTTAATATACAGCATAGGAAAACCAGAAAATGGAGGACGGTCACAAGATACTGGGAATCACGACCCAGCCACATGGCTAGACATATTTTTTGGGGTACACAATTCGATCCGTGACATTTTTCAATGCACATGCAACATTTTCCAGGGCAGACCATGTGTTAGGATATAAAGCAAGTCTCAACAAAATCTAAACCACTGAATTATGGCAAAACATCTTTTCAGACCATAATGCCATAAAAGTTGAAATCAATAGCAGAAAAAACACAGGGAGAAATTTGAACTAATGAAAACTGAACAATACCTTGCTCAAAAGTCCATGGGTTATAGAAGAAATCAAGGATGAAATAAAGAAATTTGTGGAATCAAATGAGAATGAAAACACATCGTACCAAAACCTATACAATACTGCAAAAGCCGTGCTTGGAGTTCAGTTTATCGCTACAAAAGCACACATCTGGAAGAAAGATAGGATCCAAACCAAAAAATTAACCCTATAACTTGAACAAATAGAGAGCAGCAGAGAAATCCCTTAGGCACCAGAAGAAAATAAATCATAAAGATTAGAGCAGAACTAAATGAATTAGAGAATGGAAGAACAATTTAAAAAAAAAATTAACAAAACCAAAAGTTAGTTCTTTGAAAAGATCAACAAACTGATAAACCACCGGCTAAACTTAAAACAGGGTAGGAGACAAAAAACCCAAATTAGAAATGAGATGGGATATGTCACAACAGACACAACTGAAATCAAAAGTATCATAACAGAATATTATGAAAGACTACTCCAACAGATTTGAAAACCTACAGGAAATGGACAAATTTCTAGATTAATATCCCATCCCCAAATTATCACAAGGAGAATTAGAACTTAATAAACTCATCACAGGGGAAGACATTGAAAAAAGTCATCAAAACACTGCCAACCAAAGTCCTGGGCCAGATGGCTTCACCACAAAATTCTACCAAACCTTTAAAGAGGAGTTAATTCCTATACTACTGAGGCTATCTCACAGCATAGAAAACAACAGAACACTCCCCAATTCATTCTGTGAAGCCAGCATAACCCTGGTCCAAAGCCAGGGAAAGATCCCACAAAAAAGGAAAATTACAGACACATATCACTCAAAAACGTAGACGCAAAAGTCTTCAACAAAGTTCTAGGCAGTGGAATTTAACAACATATATATAAAAAAAAAATTCATCATGAAAAAGTTGGATTCATACCAGGGTTGCAAGGCAAGTTCACCATCAGAAAAACAAATAATGTGATGAACCATATAAATTGCATAAAAGATTGCACAAAATCACAAAATCACAAAATTGCACAAAATCACCTGATTTTGCCAATTTATACAGAAAATGCATTTGACAAAGTCCAGTACACATTCCTGCTAAAAACTCTCAGCTAAATAGGAACAGAGGGGACATTCCTCAATGCAATAAGGGGCATTTATTCAGAGCCAATTACCTGCGTCATCCTGAATGGAGAGAGACTGAAAGAATTCCCTTTGAGAACGAGAACTAGACAAAGACACTCATTCTCACCATTTCTGTTCAACACTGTACTAGACGTTCTAGCCAGAGGAATTACACAAGATAAAGAAATAAAGGGCATCAGCATCGGCAAAGAAGAAGTGAATATCTCCCTATTTACAGATGACATGGCAGTATGTGTGGAGCATCCTAAAGAATCCATAAGTAAAGTACTGGAACTAATAAAGGAGTTCAGCATATATCAGGATATAAGAGAAACATAAATAAACTAGTACGATTTCTTTACACCAACAAAGAGATTATCAAAGAAGAAATTACTAAATCAATACCACTGACTATATATAGCCCCCAAGAAGATAAAATAGCTATACAGGGAAATAACGGACCTTATACAGAGAAAATTGCAGACCTTACTGCAAGAAAACAAAAGAGAATTACATCAGTGGAGAAACCTACCGTGCTCATGGATAGGAAGACTTAACATTGTGAAAATAAGTATTTTACCCAAAGCGATCTACATATAAGTGTAATCCCAAATTCTATAGTCATTTTTCAATGAGATGGAGAAACAAATCACAAACTTTGTTTAGAAAGGGAAGAGACTCCGGATATGTAAAGTACTACTAAAGAGGAGGAACACAGTGGCAGTTGAACTTTAGAACCTATTACACTGCCACAGTAGCCAAAACAGCCTGGAACTGGTACAAAAAGGGACATATGGACCAACAGAGATGTTACCATCCTCTCATCAAGAGTTGATACTCGACAAAGGCCCTAAGATTGTAAACTGGGGTAAAAGCAGTCTCTTTAGCAAATAGTGCTGGCAAAGTTGGATATCCATCTGCAAAACGTGAAATGGGACCTGTATCTCACACCTTAAATAAATACTAACTCAAAATGGATCAAAGACCTAAATATGAAACCTAAAACAATAAAGATTATGCAAGGGGAAACAGGTCAACAATGGAAATTCTAATACTTGTCTTAGACAGACTTCAAAATCTGACAAGCAAAGCACAAACAACAGAAGAGAAAACAAACAAATGGAAACTACTAAGAATCAAACACTTATGCTCATCCAAAGACTTTATCAAGAGAGTTAAAAGACTATCTACAGAATGGGAAAAAAATGTTGGGCAATTGTATGTCAGACTGACATCTGATTTCCATAATCTACAAGGTACTTCAAAATATCAACAAGACAATGGTAAATAACCCAATTGGTCAGAGGACATGGACAGAAACTTCACCAAGGAGGATATCGAGGTAGCCAACAGACACATGAGGAAATGATCATGATCATTGCCTGTCAGAGAAATCCAAATCAAAACTACAATAAGATACCATTTCACCCCAGCAAGATTGGCCATGATTCCAAAAATAAAAACAAGAAATGCTGGAGAGGCTATGGAGAGATGGGAACTCTCCTATACTGCTGATGGGATTGCAAAATGGTACAGCCTCTTTGGAAAGCAATTTGGTGCTTCCTTGAAAAGTTGGAAATAGTTATAACACTTGAACCAGTAATTCCACTTCTTGGAACACATCCCACAGAAACGAAGTCTGTCACATGATCAGACACATGCACACAAATGTTTATTGCAGCACACTCCATAATAGCAATAAGATGGAATCAGTATAGATGCCCATCAACAGATGAATAGATAATCGCACTGTGATACACAGTCAGTGCAATGCTAAAGAACAAAAAATGAGTTTAAGAAGGATCTCACAACATGGTTCAACTGGAAGATGTTATGCTGAGTGAAATCAGTCAGCAGCAAAAGGATAAATATTGTATCTGAACCCTGCTATAGCCAAGCCAAGCCAAGCCAAGTACCGTCGAGTCGGATCTGACTTATGGCAACCCTGCTATAAGGATTTTAAAATAGACATATAGAGAAGAAAAAGACTGATGGCTACATGGGCAGGGAGAGAGGAAGAGGGCTGGTCAGATAGCTGATAGACATTTGGTTAGGTGAAAGCAGACAGGACACAGTAGAAAGTAGATCAAGCTGACTTTACATTAAACTGATAGCTCTTCTAATCTCAACCAATACTGCAAGGATAAAGTAGCAGTGGTGAGGTTTGGAGCTCACACTCTCAGGGGACATCAAGGCCAATTGACAAAAAACCAGCATATTCCTAAGAAAGTCATGTGCACCCTATATTGATGAGTGGCATCCGGGGTCTTAAAAGCTAGCAAGCTGCCACGTGAGGTACACCGCATGGTCCCAACTCATCTGGAACAGATGATGATCAACAACAACAACGACATGAGAGAAAAAGAGCTCAGGAGACAGAAGTACCCATGTGAATGGGAGACTGTATCAGCATGTGACCAGAAGAACCGGATGGTGCCCGGCCACTACCACAAACATCTGTGGTGGGACACACAGTGTTGAATCCCCGTGGCAACATGAGAAAAAGAGGGGTGCAGCTCAAGAACTCTACTAAAAGACCTCAACTAATGGTTCAATGGCCTAGGATAGTCAATATTCTTTGCCAACACCATAGTTTAAAGGCATTAATTTTCCTTCTGTTTTCTTTGTTCATCAAATACCTGGAGGAGGCATCACTTCCAGGAGGCATCTCTTCCCCAGTTGTGTTTTGAGTGCCTTCTAACCTGAGGAGCTCGTCTTCCAGCACTATACCAAACTGTATTCTACTGTTATCTTCAAGGTTTTCACTGGTCAATATTTTATCTGAAATAGATAGCCAGGTCTTTCTGCCCAGTTGGCTTTAGTCTGGTACCTTCATGGAAAACTGTCCATCATGGATAACCCTGATGGTATTTGAAATGCCAGTGGTACAGTTACCAGTATCACAGCAACACTCAAGCCACCACGGTAAGACAAACTGACTATGGTGGATGTAAGTCCAGTGACAACCCTGGTGGTGTAGTGGTTTAGTGCTACATGTGCTGACTGAAAGGTTGGCAGTTCGAATCTGCCAGACACTCTTTGGAAACACTTTGGAGCAGTTCTATTCTGTCCTATAGGGTCACTATGAGTCAGAATGGACTTGATGGCAGTGGATTTTATTTAATCAGTGGATGTGAAGTAAATACCCCATTTTAAGTCCCTATATGCATTTAACATTACTGACAGTTGACAGATTAGAAGACTGATCTTCTAGAAGAAATTTAGGAAGTTAAGAAATCGATGTTTACATTTTAGCACCTTTAAAATTACTTTTTTAAATATGATTGAATGAAAACACACATTCCACTATAAATTTGTATGTCTACATATATGCAGCTTCCATTGCTCTCCCTACCCAGTGACAGCACACTCTCTGCTCCATACACGTACCATCCTCCCAACAGTGTCCTTTCCCCTCCTCTCCACCCACTCTTCTTCCTCCAGCAAGAGGTCAGCAGGATGATATCTTATAGATGCACAGAAAAATAAAGTGCACCCAAGATATGATCACTTTGCATCACCAAGTCCAATCCACTCCTGTTCAAAGCATGGACCTTCATTATGATTTATGGGCAGGGGCAGCATTGGGGCCAGATGCCATACTCCCAGGGGTACCCTGATGCCCCTGGACCATGAATTGTGGTCTTTTATTGGAGATCTCAGGGTGCACCCCTTTTTATTCTTGTGTTGCCAGTGAGACTCAACTTTGTGAGCTCCATCACAGCTATCACTGGTGGTGGCTGAGCACTATCCAGTTCTTCCAGTCACAGGTTGATGTAGACACCTAATGATGTGGGTCTCTCTGTCCTCTGGGTTCTCTTTCCCCCATGTCGTTTTGGTCTTCGGTGATCATCCGTTCCTGTTGAGTTGGGACATTTTGCTGCACCCTCAGATGGTAGCCTGACAGATTTTAAGACCCCAGATGCCACTCACCAATGTGGGGTGCAGAGACCCCTCTTAGCAAAACACTAGTTGTGCCAATTGGCCTCTATTTCCCCTGAGAGCGTGGTCCTCAAGCCCCGACCCCAGCTACTCTGTCCTTGAAATATTGGGTTAAAATGGAAGGAGTACTCAAGTTATATTGCAGTCCACTTAACATTGTTCTTCTTTCTAATGTGTGCTGTCACTGATTTCACCCAAGCAAATTTCTATCAACTATCAAATCTAAACCCTCCCCACCTCGCCCGCCCTTCCTCTGCTCCCTCACAGCTGTCCAAAAGTCTTTTCTTCTATGCATAGGTCTGTTTTTGAGTTCTTCTCATAAGAGTCTCACACAGTATTTGTCATTTTGTTGCTGACTGCTTTCACTCAGCATAATGCCCTCCAATTGAAACCAGGTTATGACATGTTTCCTGAAGTCATCATTGCTCTTTATCATTGCATAGTGTTACACTGAGTATATATCCCATAGTTTACCTATCCATTTCTCTGTTGTTGGGCATCTGTGTTGATTCCATCTTTTTGCTGTTGTGGACTGTGCTGTGATAAACATTCATGTATCAGTTGGTGTGAATGGACTGATTCTGTAGGATATATTCCAAGCAGCAGAGTTACTGGGCCAAATAGTATATCTACACACTTTTTTTAAGAGAGAGCCAGATTACTTTCCAAAGAGGTTGCACCATTTTGCAATCCCACCAACAGCATACGAAAGATCTACTTTCTCCACAGCTTCTCCAGCATTTGTTGTTTTGTATTTTGGGATCATGGCCAACCTTACTGGGGTGAAATGGTATCTCACTGTAGTTGTGATTTGAAATTCTTTAATAGCTAAAGATCGTGAGCATGTCCACATGTGTTTTTTGGCTGCCTGGATCTCCTCTTTAGAGAAGTGTCTGTAGATGTCTTTTGCCCATTGCTTAATTGGATGATTTGTCTTCTCATTGATACTTTGTAGTACCTTACATATTACAGAGATTGGGTGTCGGTCTGACATATAGTTGCCAAATATTTTTTCCCATTCTATAGGTTGCCTTCTAATTCTATTAAGAAAGTCTTCGGATGAGCAAAAGTGTTTGATTCTTAATAGTTCTCATTTATCTATTTTCTCTTCTGTTGATTGTGGTTTGTTTGACAGATTTTGAAGTCTGTCTATGTTGTGTATTAAACCTTCTGTTGTTCCTACTGTTTCTTTGATGAGTTTTATTGTTTTAGATTTGCTATTTACATCTTTTATCCAGTTTTAGTTGGTTTCTGTATAAAGTGTAAGATACGGGTCTTGTTTCAATTTACTGCAGATGGATATCCAATTTTACCAGCACCATTTGTTGAAGATATTGTTTTTACCCCAGTTTAATGTCTTAGAGCCTTTGTCGAATATCAACTGTTCATAGGCAGACGGCATCATGTCTGGGGTCTCCATTCTGTTTGATTGATCTGTCTGCCTCTTTTTGTACCACTACCACATTGCTTTGACTACTGTGGCAGTGTAATAGGTTCTAAAGTCAGGTAATGAGAGGCCTCCCAGTGTGTTCTTCTTCTTTACTAGTGATTTACTTATCCAGGACTTCTTCCCTTTTCAAAAAAAATTGGTTATTTGTTTCTCCATCTCATTAAAAAATGTCACTGGAACTTGTATTGGGATTGCATTATGGAAGTATATTGCTTTGGGTAAAATAGACATTTTCACAATACTAAGTGTTACTATCCATGACCAGGGTAGGTTTCCCCATTTACATAAGGCTCTCTTAGTTTCTTGTAGTAAGGGCTTGTAGTTCTCTTTGTAAAGGTCTGTTATTTCTCTGGTTAGATTAATTCCTAGGTACTTTATCTTCTTAGGGGCTAAAGTAAATGGTATTGATCTGATGATTTCTTTATTAACTGTCTCGTTATTGTTATAAAGGAATCCTACTGATTTACTTACGTTTATCTTGTATCTTGAGACTTTACCAAACTCCTCTATTTGCCTGAGTAGTTTCCATATGGATTCTTTAGGATTCTCTGCGTATACAATCATATCATCTGCAAATAGGGAGATTTTTAGTTCTTCTTTGCTGATACAGATGCCCTTTATTTCTTGTTCTTGTCTGATTGCTCTGGCTAGAACTTCTAGTACAATGTTGAATAGAAGAGGTGAGAGTGGGCTTCCTTGTCTAGTTCCTCTTCTCAAGAGAAACTGTGTCAGTCTCTCTCCATTCAGGATGACGTAGGCAACTGGCTTTGTATAAATGGCCCTTACTGCATTGAGAAATTTTCCGTGTATGCCTATTTTACTGAGAGTTTTTAGCATGCATAGGTTCTGGACTTTATCAAATACCTTTCCTGCATCAATGGACAAAATCAGGTGATTCTTGTCTTCTGTGATATTTATGTGGTTAATCACATTAGTTGTTTTTCTAATGTTGAACCAGCCTTGCATCCCTGGTATGAATCCAACTTGGTCATGATGGATTATTTTTTCGATACATTGTTGCATTCTATTGGCAAGAACTGTGTTGAAGATTTTTGCATCTACATTCATGAGTGATGTCAGTTTGTCGTTCTCCTTTTTGGTTTGGTCTTTCCCTAGCTTTGGCATTGGGTTATGCTGGCTTCATAGAATGAATTTGGGAGTATTGCATCCATATACTGTGAAATAGAATCAGTAGTATTGGAGATAACTCTTCTTTAAAGCTTGGTAGAATTCTGAAGTGAAATCATCTTGGCCTGGGCTTTTTTTGGTTGGGATTTTTTGGATGACTTTTTCTATCTCTTCTTTTGTGATGGTTTTATTATGCTGCTCTGTATCACCTTGTGATCATTTTGGTAGGTGATATGAATCAAGGAATTTTTCCATTTCCTCTAGGTTTTCAAATTTGTTAGAGTACAGCCTTTCATAGCATTATTTTATGATATTTTTGATTTCTGTTGGATCTCTTATGACAACTCCCCTCTCATTTCTAATTTGGATTATTTGCTTCCTTCCTGTTTTTCTTTACTAAGTTTAGCCAGTAGTTTGTCAATTTTGTTGATCTTTTCAGAAAACCATCTTTTTGTCTTTTCAAAATTTTCAATTGTTTTTCTATTCTCTAATCCATTTAGTTCTGCTCTAATCTTTATGATCTGTTTTCTTCTGGTGTCTGAGGTGTCCCTCTGTTGTTCTCTCTCTACTTGTTCAAGCTGTAGGGTTAGTTCTTTGATTTGGTTTCTCTCTTCATTCCTGATGTGTGCATTTATGGAGATAAACTGACCTCTGAGCACTGCTTTGGCTGTATCCCATCAGTTCTGGTAGGAAGTGTTTTCATTCTCATTGGAATCCATGAATTTCTTTCTTTTCTCCTTGATTTCTTCTATCACCCATGGATTTTTGACCAAGATGTTGTTCAGTTTCCATACGTTCCACTATCTGTCTATGTTTTCTCTGCTATTGATTTCAATGTTTATGGCTTTATGGTCTGAGAAGATGCTTTGTATTAATTCAATAGCACGGGTTTTGTTGAGAATTGCTTTACGTCCTCACACATGGTCTATTCTGGAGAATGTTCCATCGGCACTGGAGAAGAATGTGCAGTTGTCCGCTCATGGGTAGAAAGTTCTATATATGTCAAGGAGGTTAAGTTGGTTAATTGTGGCAGTAAGGTCTTCTGTATCTTTATTGAGCGCTTTTTCTAGACTATCTGTCCAATATTGAGAGTGGAGTGTTGAAGTCTCCCACTGTTATTGTGGAATGATCTATCTCATTTTTGAGTGTAGTCAGTGTTTCTTCAACGTATTTAGATGCTGTAATATTAGGTGAATAAATATTTAATATAGTTAAGTCTTGCTTGTGTACTGAACCTTTCAGCAATAAATAGTGTCCATCCTTGTCCATGACGGTGGATTTTACATTAAAATCAACTTTATCTGTGATTAGAATTGCCACATCTGCTCCTCTCTGTTCATTGTTAGCTTGATATATATTCTTCCATTCTTTAATTTTCAGTTTGTTCCTATCTTTAAGTCTAAGGTGAGTTTCTTGTAGGCAACATATGGATGGGTCATGTCTTTTGATCCAAGATGTCACTCGATGTCTCTTTCCTGGACCATTCAGTCCATTCGTAATTATTTATAGGTATGTGTTCAGTGCTGCCATTGTGACATGTTTATTTCTGTGTTGATGTTTTCTCTGTTGTTCTTATTAATCTGTTCTGCGACATTCTTCTTTGTGAGTTGATTTTTCACCTTTCTCAGGGTTGGTTTTGTGGTTGTTGAGACTCCTGTGTTACGTTTGTTGATATGGTATGTTGCATCTTGGTTGTGCCGTATAGCTACCCCTATGACCCCTCTTGATAAACTATGTGTAAACTCATTTTAATTACTACCTTTCTTGTTGACTTCCTCTCCATCTGGGAGAACTATAACGACTGTAGTACATCCCTCTTTTTAATATGATGGCACCATAGTTTTCATGATAATCACTGGATTATTTCTTTCAGTATTAAAGTTCTGATTGAGTTTGGAGCCTTCCCTGTGTAGGATTCGGGATGATGAGCCCGTCTAAAATATGAAGTTAATGATTTGTTCTTCTAAGCCAAAGCCAAGAGATTCTTTCAGTATTTCTTATAGTTTTGATTTGATTTTTACAAAGTCTCTGAGTTTCTGTTTATCTGCGAATGTCTTAATTTTATTTTCATACTTGAAAGACAGTTTTGCAGGATATATAATTCTTGGTTGGAAGTTCTTCTCCTTCAAGGCTTTGAATGTGTCATGCCACTGTATCCATGCCAGCATGGTTTCTGCTGAGAAATCTGATGAAAGCCTACAGGGTTTCCCTCTGATGTTAGCTTGGCTTTGAGTCTTGCTATCTTTAAGAGTTTCTGCTTATATTTCATTTTGTTAACTTGGTTATAATATATCTTGGATTCTTTCTTTTGAGATCTATATTGAGTGACATTTGATATGCATCTTGGATATCTATATTTTCTTCCTTCATGATTTCTGGGAAGTGTTCTGTCAGCAGCTCAGTAACAATACTCTCGGTGTTCTCAGGTGTCTTGCCCTGTTCAGGGACTCCAGTTAATTGTAGGTTGTTCCTCTTGATAGAGTCCCTCATGCTTCTTAACATTTGTTCATTTTTCTTGTTTCTTTTTACTGACTTCTCTTCACAGATGCTGGAGTCAGTAGCTCTGTCTTCCAAGTGAGACAGTCTGTTTTCCATTTTTTCCATTCTGTTTTCTTGCCTTTGAATTGAAGTTTCTATATCTTTGACTTTATTCTTTATCTGCTGGATTTCAGAGTACTAGTGTTCCATCGGATCGAACAGCTTGCTTAATTTTTCAAATTGCTCTGCTGCATTTTATATAAGGTCTAGAAGGGCTCTGTATGTAATCTTTTTGTATTCAGCTTCCAATAATCTCAGAAAAGTTTCTTTGTCTGGAAAGCTCCTTGGTTGTTTCATTTGAGGGCCTTCTGAAGCCTGGGGTAATTACTTGTTTACTGTTTTCTCAAGGGTCTGTAGCTTTTGGGGCTTCATGTGAGTCAATAAAGGCTGGGAGAGGTACTGTGAGGACCCCAGATGTTTCTCTAGACTGTCTTAAAATGAAAAATGAAAGGTATCTGACCACTTCCCAAGTCAGTCACGTTTTCAGGTGTACACGTCCCTCTTCCCAACTGGCAAAGTAAGCACCTCTATATCCAGCCCCAGATGATATGAACTAGTTCAAGATACAGCAATGCTACTGCCCTGTTGGCCTCTGTTAACAGCTCCCAGCTGTAGGCAACACTGTGTAAACTACTGCTTTTCTGGCAGAGAAGCGCTCTCCTGTGGGTGGGCACTGGCTCCCACGCTATGAATAAGGTCCAGCTAAAATCTCTGTATCCAAGATGGTGCCATGCTAAAGGGTGTCACTGCTTCTGTACAAACTATATTGTGGCAGAGGCAGAAAGACAAGTCAAAAGTTGTGAGGTGCACAGAGTCCTAAGCCTGGCTCTCAAAATATGGCAATTTTGCCTGCATATCTCACCAGCAGTGCATCTGAGACTAGCTACTAGGCAAGATTCAGCTGTGCCAGCTGGCCAAGAGAAAGAAAAAAAAGTCAAAATGGTGAGTTACCTTCAGTCTGTGAGAGCCAGGACTAGCCAGGAGCAGGAGTCAGCAAAAGAGAGGAGGTTTTCCATTGAGTGGTATGAAGCTCAAATTAACAGCCCTGTGCCGTGTCCTGGGGCTCACTAAGTGACCAGAAGGCTTAGTTTGATTATCAGTTCAGGTCTTGGTTCCCAGAGGGATTTAGGGAGACATGTGCTTCATCTGCCATCTTGACTCCACCACTTGTTTTTTTTTTTTTTTTTTTGTAAATCATAGACTGAGGAAAGATGCTAGCATGGAAAAGCTGACAGTGTTAAAATCTTATAAGCCCATCCTCAATATAAAAAATAAAAGCAAGAAAATATAGTTTTTAACATTAAAACTAATTTGTAGGATTTCATTTTGTTGCAAGACTGTTTATTTGGTCTTTCAGCACAAAATTGTAAACTATTCTTATTCCTATTTAAAATCCAAATATATTACTTTTATCTTAAAAATATTATTTAGAGGCAGTTACTCCAAATTATTACACAGACCACAAAGACTGTCAGGGCTACAGCCTTGGAATTGTTCACACTAAAAACACTGAGAATAGGAAACTCTGTGGCATATCTACCCATGAATGACACTACAATATCCATGAGGTATGGGAATGCTTCTGAACCTTATATCAAGTACCCAAAGAGAGGAACTCAAAACTCTTCACTAGTTTCCTAATGTGCTGAAAAGCTTTTTCTCATTCATGTTGATTATTTTTCAATTGTCTCAAGTATTTTCTCCAGTCCCCTGGCAGTGATTGGCCTCGTTAGCTTATCTGTCCAGAGGAAAGTGTAGAGCCAACAATCGGGACTCCTTTATTGTTCTGTTAAAGATAATGACTGGGAACAGCATTGTTTATATGTCTGCAGTGATCCTGTGAAGCATAGCCACATGTCCCTGCCTACTGTCAGGGAGAAACCGCCATGAAGATCTTAGTTTTCAAAGTGATGTGCACTCTTTCTTGGCACTAACTCGGTTGTGAAATTGTAGGTCAGAGTTTGTTGGTCAGAAGATTTATGCCTTAAGTAATTTCAGGTCTATATTCTAGTAGCTTCTTTACAACTTACTGATGGATTCTTCAAAGTAGCTAACCTAGTCTGCAAAATGAGGATAATAATTTATTTCTTGCCTAACATAGTGAGATGAAATATATTTTAACTCTTGAGTGGTCTCAGAGCTCCTTTTATTTGTTTGAATTTTGCTACACTCAGAAAGTGCATTCAAAAATCAAACACACATACACATATATGTATACATACATATTTAATCTCAGGCAATTTTAGTCATGAATCAAACTCTTGTAATTTCCTTTTCAAGACAACAGCTTTAGCCTGTTTCAAATTATGATTTGATATTCAACTGCTGAATGGTTCTATCCATTCTCTACTTAAAAAATAAATGTTCCTTCAATTTAATCTTTAGTTTCATGCTGTCTCCTGTCTACTGCTCCAGTTGCATGCTTCCTTGTTACTGTTGTTGTTTTTTTTCAAGAAAAAAATTTTACTCTACTTCAAGTGAAGGTAGATCAATTTGCCATATAAAACCTCATACACACAACACTAAGGGAGTCTAAAAGCTCTCGCCTTCCATGAGCGCACACTCTTCCTTTCTATCTTGTATTTCCTATATCCATTTAACCAACTCCTGTTCCCCTCTACCCTCTCATCTTATCTCTACATAAAAGGTGTAACAGCAACTCATATGTCATGGGTTGAATTGTGTCCTCCCAAAAATACGTGTAGCCACTTGGCTGGGATATGGTTCCCAGTATCTTGAGACTGTCCTCCATTGTGTGGTTTTGCTAAACTGCATGTTGAAGGATTGGGGTGGGGGTGTAAATTCCTGCATAGGATTACTTCCTTGCTTTGCTGTAGGGGGAGTTTCCCTGGATTATAGCTTGCCCCACCCTTAATGCTTTCAGCCTGCAAGAGATAAAAAGGGAAAAAGAAACAAGGAGAATTGGGAGCCTCATTACCATCAAGAGAGCAGCACCGGGAGAAGAGCGCGTCCTTCAGACCTGAGGTTCCTGTGCCAGGACGCTCCCTGGACAAAGACTGATGCAATACCGGACTTTCCTCCAGAGCTGACAAGGGGAGAGCCTTCCCTGGAGCGGTCACCCTGAATATGGACTTGCAACCTACCAGACTGTGTAATCACCCTGAATATGGACTTGCAACCTACCGGACTGTGTAAGAATAAATCTTCCTTTGTTAAAGCCATCCACTCTGTGATAATTCTGTTAGAGCAGCCCTAGCTGACTAAAACATCATGTTTATATTTAAGCCAAGAATCACAGTCTTTGCCAGCATCACTCTACATCTTATAGTCCGGTCCAGTCTTTTTCTGAAGAGTTGGCTTCAGTATTGGTTTCAGCTCTAGGCTAACACTCCAGGGTCCCTGTCTTCAGGGAACTCTCTAGTCTAATGGACCATAAAGTCTGATTTTTTAATAGAGCTCTAGCTCTACACACCCATTTTTCTCCCGCCACACCAGGGACTTTATGTTATTTTTCTCGTCAGGGCCATCATCTGTGGTGGCAGGCACCATCTAGTTCCAGTTTGGATCATATGGTACTTTCTGTACCCTGAGTTCATAGTTTCCTCATGTCTTTGATGTTCTTCATTCTCCTGTGCTCCAAATGAACTGGGACCAATTGATGCTACTTAAATGGCCATTTGCTAGCTATTAAGACCCCAGATGCTACTCACCAAAGTGGAATGTAGAATGTTTTCTTAAAAAAAAAAAAAAATTATACCAATTAGCCTAGATGTCTTCCAAAACTGTGGTCCCCAGACCCTCTGTCTCTGCTACTCTGTCCTTCAAAATGTTGGGTTGTATTTAGAAATGCTTTCATTTGGGGGGTAGTCAGTTGTACTAACCTCTCTTGTACTGGGTGCTATGACTTTCTACACCTAACCCAATTCCTATCTACTATCTAACCTATGGATACACCTCTCCCTCCTTCGCTACCCTAGTAAACACCAAAGATTTTCTTCTCTGCTTGAATCTTAAGTACTTATAATAGTAGTTTCACATAATATTTGTCTTTTTGCAACTGACTAATTTCACTCAGCATAATATCTTCTAGATGACTCCATGTCATGAGATGTTTCTAAAGATCACCACTGTTTTTAACATTGCATAGTATTTCATTGTGTGAATACATCACAGTTTGTTTATCTATTCATCTGTTGATGGGTACCTCGGTTGATTCCATCTTTTGGTTATTGTGGACAGTGCTGCAATAAATATCAGTGTGCATGTATCTTTTCATGAGACAGTCTTTATTTCCCTAAGTTATATTCCAAGAAGTAGGATTGCTGCATCATTTAATATTTCTATTTCTAGCTTTTTAACAAAGTGTCAAATCAATATCCAAAGTGGTTGTACCATTTTATAGTCTCACCAATAGCGTAGAAGAGTTCCTGTCTCTCCATAATCTCTCCAGTATTTATTATTTGCTGATTTTGGTGGTTAATGCCAGCCTTGCTGAAGTGAAATGGTATGTCATGTAGTTTTGATTTGGATTTCTCTAGTGGCTAATGATCACAAGCATTTCTTCATGTATCTATGAGTGTCCTCGCTGTCTTCTTTTGTGATGTGCCTGTCCATATCCTTTGCCCATTGTTTAATTTGGTCATTTGTCTTTTTCTTGTTGCAATTTTGAATTATCTTGTAGATTAGATGCCAATTCGATTCATGGTAGCCAAAAATTCTTTGCCAGTCTGTAGGTAATCTTTTTATTCTTTTGGTGAAGTCTTTGGATGGGAGTGTTTGATTTTTAGGAGTTCCTCATTACCTATTTTCTCTTCTGGTATTTGTATATTGTTAGTAATATTTTGTACTCTATTTAGGGTATGTATTAGGGGCTCTCAGAGTGGTCCCTATTTTCTCTTCCATATTCTTTACTTTTTTAGCTCTGATATTTAGATCTCTGATCTATTTTGAATTAGTTTTTGTTTCTGGTGAGATATGCATCTTGTTTCATTTTTTTTCAGATGGATATGTAGTTATGCCAACACCATTTGTTAAAGAGACTGATTTCTCCCAGTTTTGAACTATGGACCTCTGTCAAATATCAGTTGCTCATAGGTGGATGATGTTATATCTGAATTCTCAATTTCATTTCTGCTCCATTGATCTATGTCTCTGTTTTTGTACCAGTATGAAGTTGTCTTGACTACTGTTGCTGTGTGATAGTTTCTAAAGTTAGGTAGTGTGAAGGCCTCCCATTTTGTTCTTCTTCAGTAATGCTTTACTTATCCACGGCTTCTTCCCTTTCCATATGAAGTTGGTGATTTGTTTCTTTATGTCATTAAAAAATGACATTGGAGTTTGTATGGGGATTGTACAGTTCCTATAGATTGCTTTGGGTAGAAAACACATTTTCATGGTGTTAAATCTCCCTGTCTATGAGCAAAATAGCTTTCTCCACTTAAGTATGTCTCTTTCGGCTTTTCAAAGTAGTCTTGTAGTTTCCTTTGTATAAATCTTTAATTTTATGGTTAGATTTATTCAGGTATTTTAAGGACCATTGTAAATTGTACTGATTTGGTGATTTCTTCTTTGATGGTCTCCTTGTTAATGTAAAGGAATCCAACTGATTTATGTATCTTTATTTTGTATCCTGATATTTTGCTGAACTCTTCCATTAGTATTTATTTGTTTGTGGTTTCTTCAGAGTTTTCTGTGTATGCAATCATATCATCTGCAAACAGGGATACTTCTAATACTTACTTACCAATTTGGATGTATTTTATTTATTTTTCTTGACTGATGTGTCTGTCTAGAACCTCCAAGACAATGTCAAATAAAAGTGGTGACAATCGGCATCCTTGTCTGGTTCCTGTTCCCAAGAAAAGTGCCTGTCTTTGGAGTGTCTCCTTTTTGGATGATGTCAGCGGTTGGTTTTGTATAGATGCCCCTATTACATTGAGGAATTTCCCTTCCATTCTTATTTTGATGAGAATTTTTTTTAACATTAATCAGTATTGGACCTGTCAAATGTATCTGCATCAATTGATTAAACGGAGTCATTCTTGCCTTTTATTTTATTTATGTGGTCGATTACATTGTTTTTCTAATGTTGAGCCATCCCTGTATCCCTTTTGTGAATCCCATTTGGCTATGTGAATAGTTATTATTATTATTGTTATTGAATTCTATTGGCTACAATTTTATTGAGGATTTTTGTATCTAAGTTCATGAAAAAGACTGGTCTGTAATTTTCCTTTTTTGTTCTATCTTTAGCTGGTTTTGGTATCAGGGTTATGCTGGCTTCATAGTATGAATTAGGGAGAATTCTTCCCTTTTCTATATGTAATACTTTTAGTAATAGTGGTTTTAACTCTTTTCTAAAAGTATGGCAGAATTCTCCAATGAAGCTGCCAGAGCTAGGGCTTTTATTTAGTTGGGAGTTTTTAAGTTACCTTTTCAGTCTCTTCTTTTGTGATAGGTTTACTAAGTTGTTCTACTTCTGTTTGTGATGATTTTGGTAGGTGTTATGTTTCTAAAAATTTGTCCATTTTCTCAAGGTTTTAGAATTTATTAGAGTACAATTTTTTATAGTACTCTGTCATGGTTCTTTTAATTTGAGTTGGGTCTGTTGTGATATCACCTATCTAATTTCTTATTTGAGATATTTGCTTCCCTCATGTTTTCTTTTTGTCAGTTTGGCCACTGGCTTATCGATTTTGTTGATCATTTAGAAAAGAAAAAAAATTGTGGTATTGTTAACTCTTTCAATCATTTTTCTATTCCCTAATTCGTTTCATTCTGCTGTAACTATTGTTTATTTTCTTCTGGCACCCAAGGGGTTCTTTGCTACTCCCTTTCAACTTTTTTGAGTTCTAGAGTTAATTCATTGATTTGGGACCATTATTCTTTTTGGATGTGTGCACTTATTGAGATAAATTAACCTCTGAGCACTGTTTTTGCTGTGTCCCATAGATTCGGGTAGGACGTGTTTTATTCTCATTTGATTCTATGAATTTCTTCATTTCATCCTTGATTTCTTTTATAACCTGGTGGTTTTTGAGCAAGGTGTTGCTGAGTTTCTATGTGTTTGATTATCTTTCTTTTCTTTTTTTATCTTCCCTATTACTGATTTCTACTTTTATGGCCTGAAAAGATTCTTTTTAATATTTCAATACTTTGAATTTTGCTAAGGATTTCTCTGTGGCCTAATATGTAGTCCATTCTTGAGAATGTTTCATGACCATTGAAAAAGAAAGTGTACTTGGCTGCTGTTGGGTGGAGTGTTCCATACATGTCCATGAGGTCTAGTTGGTTAATTGTAACATTTAGATTTTCTGTGTCTTTATTGAGCTTTGTATTAGATGTTCTATCCTTCACTGAAAGTGGTGTGTTAGAGTCTCCTACTATTATTTTGGAGCTACCTATTTGTGTTTTCAGTGCAGATAGTGCTAACTTATTTTGGAGCCCTGTCATTGGGTGCATAGATATTTAATATGGTTATGTCCTCCTGGATACTGTTCCTTGAGTCATTATATAATGTTCTTCCTTATCCAATATGATGGATTTTACTTTGTCTATTTTTTTTTCAGAAATTAATATTGCCATTCCTGCTGCTTCTTGAATGTTGTTTGCTTGATAGACTTTTTCCATTCTTTGCATTTTACTTTGTTCATGTCTTTGAGTCTAATATGTGTCTTCTGTAGGCAGCATATAGACAGGTCATGTTTTTTTCCTAATATGCCACTCTCTTGTCTCTTTATTGGTGCATTTAATCAATTTACATCCAGCAGGATTATTAAACAGGTATGACCTTAGCTTATTTTGTCTTTGTGTTTTGTAGACAATTCTTTGTTTGACTTAATTTTCTGTGTCAAGTCTTCCCTCCAACCCCCTGCATGCGTCATGGGTTTTCTTTTCATCTTTTTCAATCTTGGTAATTTTGTATTTGTTGAGACTTCATATTTTTCTTTTTTTTCTTTTGATATGCAGTATTGATAGTTTCCTTTGTGATTACCTTAATACCTTTATTTTTCTATATTTAAACCAGTCTTTAATTTGTTTCTGTTGTCTTGACTTGTTCTGCATATGAAAGACCTATGATTGCATGTACTTTTGAGTCCCTTTTTTTGTTATAATGTTTACATGATGTATGTCTGTTTCTCTATTCTCAGTGTTCTGTCTGCAATTTATTTTTGTGATTTTCATATTTGCATTGATATTCAGTTGCTCTGTTCCATGCTGTGGTCTTGGGTTGTTATTGGGTGTTATTGACTTTCTAACTCAAGGATTCCTATTAGTAATTCCTGTAATTTTGGTTTGTTTTTTACAAATCACCTAAATTTCTATTTATCTGGAAATGGCTCATTTTACCAACATATGTGAGAGGAAATTTTGTTGATATGTAATCTTGACTGGCAGTTATTTCCCCACAAGTCTTTCTACATGCCATCCCACTGCCTTCCTGCCTGCACAATACTTCCTTTGTAGGATATTACTTCATTTATCTCTAGCCACTTTTAAAAATGTTTCTGTGTCTTTAGTTTTAGCACATTTGATTATAATATGCCTTGGTGTCTTGCTTTCACAATATACCTTGTTCAGGGTTCTATAGACAGATTATCTTCCAGTCTTTCATGACATGAGGGAGGTTTTCTGTCAACAAATCTTTGACAATTGTCTCTGTGTGTTCTGTTATCCACCCATGTCTGGCAATCCAAACACTTGTAGATTATTCCCCTTCAGAAAGTCCCATATAATTCTTAGTGTTTCTTGATAGTTTTAAAATTCTTTCATCTGATTTTCCTAAAATACATTGACGGCACTTGCTTTGTCTTCAGTCTCACTGATTAGGCCTCCCATTGTCTCAGTTCTTCTCCTTTGACTTTATATCGAATTGTCTAATTCTGTGATTTCATTATCAATTTTATGAATCTAACTCTTGGCACTCTCAGGCTTTCTTCTAGCCTGTTCAATTTGTCTTCACGTTCTGTCTCATTTTGTCTCATCTCCTTCCTCATCTCTTGAAGAGTTGTAAATATTATCTTTTGTATTCACCCTCTGATAGTTACAGGTAGTTCTTTTCCTCTGGATGATTTGATTCTTTGTCTTGGGAGCTTTCTGAAGAAATTATGGTCTGTCTCTTTAAGTGCCTTGATATGAACTGTGGTTTCCAAACCATCAATAAACTGCATTTATCTACTTTATGTGTCCCTACTGTGTTCTGGTTCATTGTTTAGAAATGTACAAATAGGGTGGTCATGTGTGATAGTTTGGTTATGTTGTCTTTCAAGCTCTAACGTCATTCGACTAGGTAGTTAAAGCTGTTACCAGACATGAGAACCCAAGAATCTGTTTACCTTTCTATTTATATAGATTCAGCTCAGGTTCCCTGGTAGTCAGTCATGAAGAGTCACCAAGTGCACAGTACAGACTCTTGCCTGCTCTCTTAGATTGGCAGGAGTGATTGGTATAGGCATAGGTGTCTGGCTGCAGCCACTGAGAAAGGCAGGGACCTACCAGTTGTCCCTGAGTGTCTGGATGGTGTATTCCCTTCGGTCTGAATCTAGTTGAAGGAACAGTTTCTGGCCTGGTTTTCCAGCTCTAGGAAGCTGGTAGTGTCCTCTCTCTGCCACCACCCCAAATCTGTTAACTGTTTTCCTTCTGAATCTTGGAGAATGGCTTGGGATGGGCTTAAGGAGTCTCACTTGTGGCTCAGAGTGGGATTGAGGAGTCCTACCTTCAGCTCAGTTAATAGTGTCAGACTCTAGCATGAGGGATAGTGCAAAGAAGTGAGGGGGGATGTGTGGGAGAAGAGACGTAAGTCTATGTCAAAGGAAAGATTTAGCTCCGTGTGTGATAGGTTACATGCAGACTTAGATTTCCAATATCTGGTACTATCTCTCACTGGCTTTGGAGGTGTGAGTGGATTTTCTAGTCAATTATCCCTGCTGAGGAGCATGTCCAATACCCTCCATCACTATGCCCACCACGTGGTTGCTACAGTCATTTCCTATCAGGTCAGGTCTGTGAAATTGTATCTGTTTCTGGTACTACTCTCCCTTCCCTGTTGTTCAATCCAATTTCTCGACTTTCCCTGTGATATTCAGGGCTCCTAGGACGTCGTATGTCTTGGATTCGTTCTTTTGGGTTTTTGTAGACAGAGGCGTCATGAGAAGCATCTGTCTACTCTGCCATCTTGGCTCTGCCTCTTCCTCATTCCTTTTCTGTCATATATTAATATGGTTATCTACAATAGGTATAAATGAAAGGTGTTTACCTAAAAAGTCAGGTAGTAGACAACTTGGGGGGAAAGAGTACCTCATCTCATTTTAAGGGAATGCTTCATAAATATTGCATCTGTGTAGAATACATTTATTAGAAATGAGTCATCACATGCACAAAATTCTTTTTGATACTTCCGTTGTGCTTTTAAGTATGTAGTGAATCAATACTACTTGATGTTTGGAGATTTGAGAAATAAACTGAAGCTGTACTTTTAGGAAGAAAAACAAAAAGCAAGCTTAAGCAGTTATTCATCCTAGAAATGCAAACCAAGTCCTTGGAAAGTAGACATGGATGTCCAAAACTCTGATGTACTCACTGCCCTTAGAAAACACACTTTGGGCTGTGTATTGAAGTTCTCTGAGCTTACACCCACTAGCTTTAAAATTTATGAGGAAACCAGAGCAATACTTGGCATCTGTACACATGGTATAAACTACTAGCTTGCAGTGGTTCATGTTATTAGATTGTGCAACATTTCTGTCAATGACGTCATATCATTATGAAGCTGGGTTTTCATCAATTGCTGTAATAAAAAGGACTACTATTCAAAAATCAATAAGGAGTAAAAACCCATGGTGGAACAATTCAGTCTGATTCCCAGTTTTGAGAAATTCCAGGAGCACTTATGGAACTAGTGATTACTTGTGGCTGTTTAAGAGTAAAATAAAAAAAAATTATTTTATATGCATTTTTTAAAAAGGGCTACTAAGTTGTTAGATATGAATTAAGTCATTTGGAAGTAATTGCTTTATAAATAGAATGGTTAGGTGTTGCTTTTAGTCTATGGTGAGCATGGACAAGTAGTGATCCACAAAGGCTGCTACAAACTAAAGAAAGTATGGTAGCCTCTGAATTCCATAATTTTGTTGATTGACACTGCAGCTCTGTTGATTTTTCTTTGAGAATCTTCAAGAAAGACTTAGCGGCCCTGTAAGAAAGTACGTGCATGTGTGTGTGTGTGTGTGTGTGTGTTGGTAATTTCTAGATCTGCACTTATATATTCCACCGTTTCTACTACCAATGAAATAACGCAGGGTTTTCTTAATGAGTCCAGCAGCATCTGGACTGAGAGTGGTTAGCCAGTTCCACACTAGATATGAGACAGAGTTGTTAGTAGGGTGCCACCTAGTGATACGGTCTCGAGAAGTCCAGTTAAAAGGGGGGGTAAACGAAGAACCATTTCATGCTGTTTGGTAAGGGAATTGATGTACTGCCACTTGGGGTGAATTTCTTCATTCCTGAATCTCCCGAAGAATATAAAGATTACACATCCTCACCTCAATCATTATAAGATGTGAGAATTACCTTAAAACTTTGAGAGAGAAATGGGGAGCCAGCTGGCAGTTACTTTCTCTTCCTCTCCAAGCGAAGTCCTCACTTTTCAGTAATTAATGCTGATTTCTTCCTAAAAGCAAGCTACAACAAAACCCCAAACCCACTGTGATCAAGTCACTTCCGACTCATGGCAATCTCATGTGTGACAGAGTAGGACTGCTAGGCTATACTCGTTACAGAAGCTGATTGCCAGGCCTTCTTTCCATAGCAGTTTTGGGCAGTTTCAAACCACTAACTTTTATACTAGTAGCAAACCCCCAAATGATATCAGCCTTACTTTATACAACCACTTATATCACTGTTCCTTCTTAATTATGTGTGTGACTTTGCCTCAGTTTATATATTCATTAAGAATAGGAAAAGCCTCAGAAACCCTTTGGTCAAATTGTTTTAATGAACCTAAAAATCTTTGCAATAGCCATAAATTTAATGATTTTTTTTCTTTTCTGGCAAACAAACATTGCTGACAAATGATGACTGTCATTCACTGCAGGACTTCTAAACTTTACACCATTTACAGAGAATGACAATAATTCTGTAACACCCCAAAGTAAATGGATAAAGCCATGACTCATTTGGAAAGGAAGGATTCTGGCCATCCCTAGGCTGGAAAGGAATTCTTATGTCAGTACACTTGTAACCACTTATGGCACAGCTGTGCACATATAGCAGTTGGCAAGTTATATTTTATTATACCTATATAACACTAAAATCTTTGTAAGAATTTATCAGAAGACAACTTACAAGTATTTTAACAAATGAAGTATGTAAACCTTGTAAAACTCCTATGTTATGTCTGTCCTAAAACCATTAAACTTTTTGTTTAAGGTCGTTGTTAAAGAACTATGAAGGGCTTGGCATCAAACCCATCTTTCCCAGGGGCCACTTATCCTAGGAGAATGTTCTGAAGCAGAGAAGTTGAATGCTGGCCTTTGAAAGTTCCATTACCATGTCACACATTCTCATTCATGATGTGTTTGCTGGACTAATATTTTTAGCACGAGTCATTCAAATATTACAGCTGGATGGGCCTGGTCAATGGGTTTGAGTAAAGTGTGCAGGAAGTTATGAGACCATGGTGACTTGGGTCACCTTATGTCACTCCCCTGTTTACAGCATTCATGTGGCTGTCCACAATATTTAGAATAAAATGCATTTCCACACCATGGCTTCCAGAATTGTATATTACTTATTTCACTAACCTCGTTCAATTACTTCATGAGTATTTACTGAGTTCCTAGCAATGCAGCAGTTAAGTGCTACAGCTGTTAATAAAAATGTCACAATTCAAATTCATCAGGCAGTCCTTGAAAACTTCATGGGGCAGTTATACTCTGTCCTGGAGGGTCACTAGGAGCCAGAATCGATTTGATGGCAGTGTTTTGTGGGTTTTAGCTTTATAGCACAGTCCAAATATTTGGGTATATATGTGTAAGCAACACTAAAGTTCTTGTCTCTTTGTTGTTTACATGCTATTGTGAAAAGAAAATAAACTATAAATTAATAATATATAGTAAGTAGTATGTGAGAGATGATAAAAGGTAGGGAAAATAGAAGACACAGGAAGGTTTAAAGGGGATTGGGAATACCAAACCGAATGGCAGGTACAGATGAGACAAGGGTCAATAACTTTTTTCTGTAAATGGCCAGACAGTAAATATTTCAGGCTTTGCAGGCAATACAGTCCCTGTTGTCATTACTCAACTCAGTTGTTACAGCACAAAAGCAGCCCTAGACACTGTATAAATGGATGAGTTTGATGGCTTCCAGTAAAACTTTATAAAACAAGCAGCTGTGCAGATGTGGCCCGCAGACAGATTATTGTATTACAGTAATAGTCAATGAAAGCCTCATTGAGAAAGTGAGATTTAAATGAGGGCTTGAAGATTCTCTCCTATCATTTGCCTCACTTGCTTCTGCCTCCTGGTCTTCTTTGTATGCATTAATCAACAGTAAGTTTATGCTTGTTCTTGGCCTTTAACTTAGTCCTTCTACCTGGAACTCTACCCAGATCATAATTTTTCTCTTCTTCCTGCTTAATATTAAAAAACAAACAAACAAACAAAAAAACCCTAAGCTGTTACTGTAGAGTTGATTCCTACTCAGCAATTGTCACCAAATTGAATTTCATCTTTTCCCAGTGATCTTCCCTGACAAACCTATTCCAAGTAGCACTCTCAACCCATGACTGTGTTCCATTGTCCTTTATAGTTTTAATCATTTATTGATCACCACATAAAAATATTTGTATGTTCATGGGCAAGCTTTGTTTCTGTTTCTCCCTGTAAGTACATTAAATGCTGTAGGGATAATTCTATTATCACCGTTCTGTGGTCAAGCAACACTGTCTCAGGTTTTTAATGTGTTATTTTAGAAAATAATTGAAACCTTATAAAAACAAACAATAAAGACACGAAGAATTGATAGTTCTTTCCCAGGATGATCACACAGATAGCTGAGGGTACAGCCAGGATTTGATTTCCAAAGCCAGCCCTTTTAAGCTACCATGGAGATTATTGAAGTTTCAGCTAAACTCGACAAGTCTGGTAGCTTTTCCCTTGACCATGCTATTAAAATGAGCTAGTCTCTTTTTGTTTATGTTTTGTTTTTTAAAACACGGTACCACTGGAGAAAAAACACTTCGCTGAAAGGCTGTGAAATGGTTAATGGAAGCATAGAGTAAATGGAAATATCATACAGCCCACCCACTGTATCACATTTCTAGCATTTCAGTATTCTCAGCTCATCTGCATATTAATGTTTGCATTGTTACAGTGCTTTGTTTTAACACTGTCAGAGTTTTAAACATTCTGCAAAAGCTACTGCATGTAATTGTGACTGGCTCTATTACACGGTCCATCCAATAGTGGTAAGAACCCAGGACGTTTCCTTTTCTGTCAGTGATTTCAGCTGTTGAACTCTAGAAGAGGCACGCATGCACACAAACAGATTTTAATACTGTTTCTAAGGGTACTCCAAAGTGAATCAGTCTAAAACAGCCAACACTGCAGTCTCTTGAGCACTTTATTTGTTATAAATACAAGTCAATACCACAAGATGGCACCTTCTTACTTTCAACACCTACTATTACAAACAATTATCTTCATAAAAGGGTCCCAGCTTTTTAATGTGTTGTTTTAGATAATAATTGAAACCTTATAAAAGCAAGACTTTCTACAAACAGGATCAGTGTTCGATGTGTATTAAATGAGGTCAGATAATTAAATTAAAAAAAAATTTATAAATATTCAGATAAGAAAATTGAAATTACAAAAGCAGAGAGTTTGTCATCTTTAAACTGAATTACAACTGTGTGTGGTTAATGTTATTTGAACATGGCTAAGCTCTTGTTAAAATACAACTTTAGTACTCTAATAATCTACCTCATTCTCCAATATAGCCATTTATTTCAGTTGTACACCCCTAATACTCAATACACACTTCATTCAGTAGTCACCTAGCTTTCATCTAGTTCAGCCATTATGCACACTCTATTATTTTGAATAGATACCACCTACCCATGGAGTGCCATCTACCCTTAGCTACAAAATAAAATACAATATTGAAAGGTAAAAACTCAGAGAATTTCTGAAATGGTAACCCATTCTCTCTGTGGTCATGAAAATAGGCAATCCAATTTGAAAGTTTCTGAACAAACGTAAACCCTAGAAAACTTAGCATTGAAGTATGGGAAGAATAAAGATGTGCACTAATATAGTGCATAAGGATGCAGTGTCAGACTCATCATTTACAGTAAATGCCTTGGTTGGACTTCCTCCAGATTGTCATCATGCTGCTGAAGATACAGTTTACTAAAGTCTGTGGGAATTCAGTCACAGTTTCTTCCTCCCATTTCCAAACAGGAAGAGAAGGGTTTTCAGGTCCCTTGGGAAAACCAAAAAAATAAAACACACCCACAAACAACTTGAAAACAAAACGGCAGGCCTAGTGATCTTTGACTCCATGTTCATGAAGTTGAGGCAAAATGACTTTTGCAGTATCGGCATTCTGCCCAGTATATCACATCATGAGATTCCTCAAAAAACTGAGAAGTCTGAGAGCTACAAAAGAGAAAGCGGTTAAGGCAGTTGATGTCTACATTTGGATTGCTTTGTCAGGTTACATGTCTAAGTCTCCGTCATAGGCTAAGGTCAGAGGCTTCTGCTGGGGAGGTGTGCTTTGATGCGGTTTTGGCTTCTTGCTGCAAAGAGAAAAGAATTCCTCAGACAAAGAAAGTCCATAGAGCTCTTTTTTTTTCCTGAGAGTGACAATCTTACAATATAGAAATTCAGACGATTAGATGGCAGAGGAGGCTGTTTTCAGGACTTACAGGTTTCTGTTTTGAACACTTGTAAATTTCAATCCTCTTTTAAGGAGGACAGCATCATATTTTGAAACTCTTAAAGATGGTTTAGTGGAAACAATGAACTTCGTGGCTGAGCTGTTCCTATTCTTGTTTTTGCCAACAGACAGTAGTGTGGACATCTGTTAGTCACTATTGCAAGCTCTGCACCACTGATGCTTAATGACACAAGCAAGCAGAGTAGCCAAGCTTCCTGGCTTTACAGCCTTCTTGTTTTTAATAAACACAGTTCTGCACTGGCCTTGACAGCTGACATTTAGCTGCCAAATCACCAGCATCTATGTTAGAACAACCTCACTGATTCTGCTGTAGTCAAAGCCATTTTCACCTGTCTGCCACTTCCCCTTAGATAAGGGAGGGCTGCTTTGCCCTCTTGCAAAGAGAGAGGTTATAGTTGAACAGCATTCCAAAATCACATAGCTTAGACTAAAAAAATCAAACCAAAGCCATTGTCATCAAGTTGATTCACATTCATAACAATCCTACAGGACAGAGCAGGACTTCCCCATAGAGTTTCCAAGAGTACCTGACCCTTTGATTAGCAGACCCTTTGATTAGCAGCTATAGCACTTAACCACCATGCATCACTGCATGCCTTGTTTCTTGTCAAGCTCAGCTTATATTTATGAATACTTACAGTATGAATTCTTCCCTACTTAATACCCTGCTTTGCTATTCTAAGTCCAGCTGTCTTTGGGTTGTCCTCATCAGTAGGGAGTGACCTCTCTGTCTCCCTGCCACCAAATTTCTAAAATATTTATTTTATTGTGACATCTATTATTTATTGGGTGCATGGCAAGTGCTGAGTTTTGTGGTAAGCATCTTAAATAAATGACCTCAGTAAATCCCAGAATGACCCTGAGAGGTATGCAATAGGGTTTGTGATACTGTGCGGGCGAAGACTTGCTAGCTGCCATTGAGTCAATTCCAACTCATGCCAACCACATGTATGTAGGACTAGAACTACAGTTATATCAGGCATTCAGTAGCTGGTTTTGCAGAAGTAGATGCCCAGGCCTTTTTTCCCAAGTTCCTATACGTGGACTTGAACCTCCCGCTTTTTAGGTGGCAGCTGAGCATATTAACTGTTTACACCACACAGAGACTCCAGATAAGGACTGACTCACCCCCTGCTACTGTGTCCACTCTAACTCATAGCAACCCTATAGACGGAGTAGTACTGCCTCATAGAGTTTCCAAAGAGTGTGTGGTAGATTTGAACTGCTGTCCTTCTGGTTAGGAGCTATAGCGCTTAACACATACACCACCACCAGGGTTTCCAGATAAGGACTACAGAAGTTGATTACTTTCCTCCACACTGTCACGGAGTGAGTGGCACAGCCTGCAGTCTAAGTAAATCTATTGTACAAATATATGCCTTTAATTTCTTACACTCTCCTTTTATCTATGTCAGTAATTTGGTACATGGTGCCTTATTTCTGGTCTATACAGATGAACTAATTTTTATGCACTGAGACTTAAATTTTATAAAAAGGCATTTAAGATGTACATTTAAGTTGTTTTAGCAACATCCACAATGTGGTGCAACCATCACCTCTACCTACTCGCAGAATATAGTCATTATTCCAAAAAGAAACCCCAAATCCATTCAATAGCCCTTCCTCCCTCCCTCATCCTGCCCATTCCCTGGCAACCACTAACCTGGTTTCTGTCTTTATGAATTTAGCTATTCTCGATATTTCATATATATGGGAACCCTGGCAGCAGAATGGCTAACAGCTACAGCTACTAACCAAAAGGTCGGCAGTTTGACTCCACTAGGCAGAATCATACAGTATGTGGCCTTTTGCATCTGACTTTTATCATTTAGCATAATGGTTAAAAAGGCAAATTTTATATTATGAAAATGTTACCACAGTACAAAAAATGTGCTTGATAAAATTGAAATGGTAATAGAAAAAATTTCCTAGTTTAAAATGCTCAAGCTCTAATTGAAGAAGAAAAATTAACGTGGTTTGATGTTTGTAGCAAATTACAGATGCTAAGGAGATCAATCAAATGTGGTTTAATAACACAAAATAAAATAAAACAAGCACTAAAAGGAATCAGAGATCCTATCTGCAACTCTTGTCCCAGGACCAAGCATACAGGGCATGCTCGCTAGTGACCGCTGACGGTTCCTCACAGGCAGTGGTGGCTCAGAGGTACAATTCTCACCCTCCCTGTGGAAGACCTGGGTTTGATTCCTGGCCAGTGCACTGCATGTTTAGCCACTATCCATCTGTCAGTGGGGGCCTGCACATTGCGATGATGCTGAACAGCTTTCAGTGGAACTTCCAAACTAAGACAGACTAGGAAGAAAGGTCTGGCAATCTAACTCCAAATATCAGCCCATCAAGACTCGATGGATCACAATCGATCATGGGGATAGTGCAGGACCAACAGCCAGCTGGGCAGCACATGAGTGGCCAGCAAGTTATCTTCCAGCTAGAGAAGCTGAGGAAAGAAACAAATCTGATTTAGAATTCTCTGCAGAGGGACCTAAAGCTTCTGATTTCCTGCTTCTCAGGTCTTTTCCAATTGTAATAAGCATTACGATACAGTTTTCTGAATAAAATTCAATTTAAATGTATCAGCGTGCATATTTCAGTGCTTTTTATTATTTTCCCACAGAAGTGAGAGTACAGATATGCTCTGTGGTGCAAGTGGAGGTGGAAGTAGAAATGCTAGTGAAGGAGGAGGTGGTGGTGGAGGTGGTGGTAGAGATGGAGGTGGCGGTGGCAGTGGAGGTGGAGGTGGTGATGGAGGTGGTGGTGGTGGTGGCCGTGGAGGTGGTGGTGGTGGTGGAGGTGGTGGGGTGTCTACATGTCAGAAACACTACAAGGAAGTAGATCTGAAATGCCAGTATGAAATTCTCCTCTTCCTCTTTCCTGCCTTTTTTAAGGAAGTGGGACAGGAAGAGATAGCAGATGATTTCAGACAGTGTTTTTGGCAATTTAGCCTTAATTGGAATTTCCAAGGGCTATGTGCCCCACTGGCACAGCAGTTAAGGTGCTCGGCTGCTAATTAAAAGTTTGGCAGTTTGAACCCATCAGCTGCTCCAGGGGTGAAAGATGTGGCAGTCTGCTTCTGTAAATATTACAGCCTTGGAGATCCTGTGGGGTTGTTCCCGTTTGTCCTATAGGGTTGCTATGAGTTGCAATTGACTGGATGGCAACAGATTTTTTTTTTTTTTAAGTGGGCAAAGCGTTCCCTGGGTGGCACAAATGATTGGTTAAGTGCTGGCCTACTAATGGAAAGGTTTGTAGCTCAGACTTGCTCAGAAGTGCCCCAAAACGCAGGTATGGTGATCTGCTTCTGAAAAGTTACAGCTCTGAAAGCACTTTACTCTGGCACACTGGCGGTCTCTGTGCATTGGAACTGACGTGATGGCCACTGGTTTGGTTTATGATGCAAAGAGAAGTGACATAGCTCAAGCTCCAGGAAGAGGGGAGAATGAGAGGAAAGAGGAGGGATCGAGATGGCTAGATCTTTGCTAAAGAGATGATAATATTGCCTGGGAGACACAATCTTAACCAGCCACTGTGAGCTGGGCTCAAACAGGCACAGATTATTTTATACTGGTTTTACATTTATGGAATGGTGAATGCCGTGTCAGTCTCTGGGACAAACAGGGTAGTCCCCAGTTAACAGGCCTTGAATCTTCACGGGGCGTCGCATGTATTGGGCATCACTGTGATGGAGCTAGTTTAATATGAAACTTTTCATATTGTGTAACCTCTTCACTGACAGATGCCAACATCACAACTACTAATGTGTGTGACTTGTGAACCTTACGGAGTTTAAAAGATATTAATATCCTCTTGAATGTTAGTAGCCACTGGAATAATGTGATACTTTGTTGGGTCGCTGTGGCTTTACAAAACTTCCTGGCCAGTTACAAAGAAACCAAAGAGGGGCAGCCGCGTGTTAAGAGAGCAAAGCCAGCAACTGGTAAGCTTGTGTAGAATCCCCAGACTCCTTTCTTTTCTCCCTTATTCATTTCCATTATTTCCCATAAGACAGGTTGTTTATTTTCTTCTCCTCAATTCTCATTAAAACCTGCTGTCAAGCAAGGTGTGATCAGCTCACTCATACATCAGGACCCACAAATATGGGCGCAGAAGCCACTGTCACCGCCTGTCATCCTACACCCCTGGGGGACATTGCGAATCCATCACATGATTCTGTCCTGTTGAGCTGAGACACAACCTCATAACTCTCCTAATGGAGTGCTATTGACAGCCACCACTACTGTCAGGCTTGGCACAAGGCAACCTGGGCTGGAAGAAGTACTTGACTAACACTAAGTGACCTCTTCCAGGATCACCTACATTCTAGCAAAGAATAAAAGCATCACACCAGCACGCTAAGCTCACTGCTCATTGCTAGGCAAGTGCCAGCACTTCTCAGTACTCTAGAATTCAAGCCAGAGGGACCTGTCCCTAGGCTAGTAGACTCGAACTAATTTGATGTAAGCATCAGTCTTTTGTTTCGGCAGCTACTTGTGAGAGGTGAGCCTGTGGAAGTGGCGGCACCACTGCCAGACTTGGGAAAAGTGAGAGCCCATCAGCGAGCTGAACTGGGAGGGTAGAACAGACACAGTCATCCTCACGTCTCCAGGCACCACGCCTAGGCTTTCACTACAAGCTCACACAAGGGTTGCCCCTACTAAATTGCCTCATGTATCTTTATTGCCAGGCAAACTGGAGCAGCAATAATATTTCTAAAGCTCTGAACACTAATGGCAGATGAACAAATGGTTGCAGCTAAACAAAGTGGCCTTTAAGAAGACTGGGTTTTTTTCTTTATTTTAGCAAAAGCATTTTCAAGTTTAAAGTATACACCTAAGACTCGAATTATCACAGTTCTTTTGTCCTAATCCTGCTATTTTGACAAAAAATATAAAACCTCCAAAACCATCATCCTCTCACTCTCCTGCAAGCTATTTAACAGAATTAGATGTGGTGAACACATGTGTTTGGATTTCTTTAGGCAGCTCATATATAACAGCAAATGGTACATGTTTCGGGATCAATAGGTCTGTTGCCGGGTGTACAGCCTTACTTTACCTATGAGATTAGGAGCCTCTAAGAAATGTGAAAGCTGTAGCTATTATACTACGCTGAATCTAAGGAAGCATTAGGATTACTCAAGGGAAAGAAATTACAGAGACTGAAAGACAAGTAGATAGGACATAGACTCTGGGACTAGGCCAACCTGGAATTGGTTCTATCAAGCTCACATAAGTCATTTAGCTTTTCTAAGATCAGTTACACCTCTTTAAGCAGAGACTGAGAATAGCAATAACTAAGTAGACTGTGCGATGACTAAATAACACAATCCATATAAAATACCTGATGTCTGGCATATACATATAATTTTTCTTCTGATTTTATCTCTAAAAGTTACAAGCAGTAAGTCTGTTTTTATTAAAACTTCATTTATGCACCCATTCACTCATTTGTTCAACAAATATTTATCAAACTTGTGCTCTTGTAAAATGATCAATAAAACACAGTCATTACCTTTCTCCCCAAAACAAAGGTCTTGGGGGATGGCAAAAATGTAAGGTACGTGCACAAATAATGGCAATGCCAGCATGGTGTAAATGTCACAGGGGAGGCTGGACGAGCTATTCTAAGTTGTTCAATAAGAAATTGTTTGTATTTGTGTTGGATTGGGAAGAACTGGTAAAAACTCAGCAGCCAGTGAGGAAAATTCATTCTAGACAAACAGATAAAAGTAGTAAACCACAGAAGAAGACATGTCTTGGGGAATTAGCAGATAGGACTCCAAGCACCCTAATGAAGTCTCTTTTTTTCTCCCAAGAAAGTATCGCTCAGAAAGAAGCTGTAGCTTTATATTCAACTTTTATAAAATCCTACATATTACGAGGGACTACCCTGGGTAGTACAAATGATAAAGCATTCAGCTACTGATCAAAATCATGATGGTTCAAAAGTTCCAGTCCACCCAGAGACTCCTCAGAAGAAGATCCTGGATACTGACATCTGAAAGATCACAGCCATTAAAAATCCTGTGGAAAGCAGTTCTACTCTATTCTGAACCAAAATACCTGGGATCTTCATGAGCCAGAACGAACTTGATGCTAACTGGTTGGTAATTTTACAATACAAAAAGTAGTCTTTGCTTTGTAAAAGTGTAGATCATAAATATATATGCACAGGTTCACTAAGATGACCTGCTTTCCTAATATATATAAACATGTATTTAGGCTTTACGATAAAATTTCTGAAAACAGCAGCACATACAGATATAAAAAAAGGACTGTATACCAAGTTTGCCACTATGAGTCGGATCTGACTCCACGGCACTGGGTTTTTTCTTTTTTATATATATATCAAGCTTGAGTAGAAATGAATATGGTTATTCAGAAAAACTGTATGTCATGAGAAGGGAGACTAAATCAATAACAAAGTGATATTAGAGATAGAAGCAAGCTTTGAGTCAAACTTTTATGGAATGTGAAACTGGAAATAAATAAGGATGTAATAATAGAATATTAACATACACACTGTAGAATTTTGGAGAATGTATAATTTAACACATTGATTAATTCTAAGAGGAGATAATTTATTATTTTATCTAAATGTATGAATGTTTCTTAAATAAGCCAACACGTTCTATTTTCCTCCATGAAAAATGGAGAGTTTTCTATATATGTCAGTCTGCAAAACACCCCAGGCTATCCAGGCTACAGGAAATCTGTAGATGTAGCAGAAACAGTTATCCAGGCTTAAACTGTGGTCGACTTTAGTTGACTGGCCAGGCAGCAGGAAGACAAGTTTTGTTTTGCTGTCACTAGGAGGTCACTGCTGACATCTGAGCAGGAGATGGCATGATCACCTGGAGCAAAGTTTTAGAAAGACTGATACAGCTGTAAACTGCTGACGGAGCAGATGTGGTAAGCCAAGGATGCAGCTTGTGCTACTCTTGTTGTTAGGTACTGTCGAGTCTGTTCCGTCTCACAGCGACCCTGCAGGACAGAACAGAACTGCCCCATGGGTTCCCAAGGAGTTACTGGTGGATTTGAAAAGCCCACTTTTGATGAGCTTCTGAACTCTTGACCACTGCCCCACCAGAGCTCCTGTGCTACTCCTCAAAACCAAACCAAACCCACTGCCATTGATTCGATTCCAACTCATAGTGACCCAGTAGGACAGAGTAGAGCTGTCTCATTTAGTTTCCAAGGAGCATCTGGTGGATTCATATTGCCAACATTTGGTTAGCAGCTGTAGGACTTAACCGATATGACGTACAGGATGATTATTAGGGCCTGGCACTTTGGATGTAAAACACATAGCTGTAAGAAATAATGTGCATAAATTCTATGTAATTAGTCCCCTGGGAAGGAGAAATTCCACTGATGCTTGTTGTTTAAAAGAAGGAAACTAGAAAATTGCATTTGTTACCAGTATTTAGTGAAGCATTTAATTTTCAGAGCCTACAGTTGTACAGAGAAGGGCCTCCATATATATTTATTATTGAAGGGATGTACTGAGGTAAATGTATTTTTACATTTGGTAAGACTGAGAAATGTAAAAACTAACAATTTCTGAATGTTACTAAACATTAGTGTTTTTACTATTTCAGATATTTGAAGGAAGAAGGAACCATAGAGGTTGAATTTGGGGATGTGGCTATTAACAACCAGAACTCATCCATGCTTTTTATAGGCTCATAGAGTATCTGATTATCTTGGCCTCACGCTTCAAGAGCACTTTCCCATCTGTCAAATCTTCATGCTTGGTGTTGCTCTTTAAGATCTTTTCCTCTTTTTAATTCTTTCTAGTGGTGAATGCTTTCTGTAGCTCTGAACCTCACAGACAACACATTCAGCTTCACATTTGCTCAGGAAGGCAGGATGTAGGCAATACTTAAATAATAAACTAAACAATACAAACAGGAAAATTGATTTAAAAATCTGCTTATGGGATGGATGACTAACTGAAGGTGTTGCTTTTCACTGTAACATGTGGAAATGTTACCCGGATAGAAACGCAATTTCTAGAGATTCAATTTCTATCACTTATAAGTGACAAAGGGAATTAAAGCCATCTTATTTTCTCCACCAACTTTACTGACCAAGAGCAAAGATATAAAAACTTGTGTAACCCTGGAAACGGAATATGAGGTTCAATATACAAAGGCTGGATTTAAAAAAAGATTAAAGCTTGGGTCACAATTCTCAGGGAAATATTCTATGAGACAGATGATGAGTATAAGTAGTTTTATAGGGAGAAAAAAGTGAAATAGCGCCTTGATCTCATGAAAAAATAATTTTTGAGAATTCTGCTTATGACACTAATATTCTTAACACATTGGAAAATAATCAAATGTATTTACTTCTGTCTGGTTTCAGGGAAGTTCATCAACTACAGTATATTCTGTACAATAAACTAATCATTTTTCTGAGAATAATCAATTGTCATGAAGTAATCATTTAAAAAATGGACATTCTGGATTTGACAGTTAAATTTTGTCTTATAGCTGGTCATTACAGATAAACATCTGCTCTACTATCTAGAATGCACTGACCAATAACTGAAAGAACAAACCTGTTGCTGTGAAGTCGATTCCGACTTATCGCAACCCTGTAGGACAGAGTAGAACTGCCCCGTAGAGTTTCTGAGGAGTGCCTGGTACATTTGAACTGCTGACCTTTTGGTTAGCAGCTGCAGCACTTAACTACTATGTCCCACGGTTTCCAAATGCACTATCAAGATTTTGGAAATAACTAGTCTGTTTGATTTAACTGGTCAAACCACTCACCTAAGAACAATATTTGGCGAACAAAACCTTGACTACATATTAAGAACTTCCCTGGGAGTTTTCAAACATACAGATGACCTGGCCACACCTGACACTAATTAAATCAAAATCTCTAAGAGGCAGGAGCCAAACATCAAACTAGTTAAAGAGCCTGGGAGATGCCGATATGCAGCCAAGGCTGAAAACCACTGATCTGAAAGATTTTACTCAAATTACTAAAGTGGGAACACTCTGTGTAATGATTTTTTTTCTTAATACCGTCTAACCTTATTAGAAAATGAAGTAAAGAATGCTGTTATTTTAAAATGAGCGCAATTCAGATAAAGATGTTCCATTTCAACAATCTGGGACCACTGGATTGCCAGTTCTAGTCCCAGAGACTATTTGTGGCCTTAAATGTCATGTTATAATGGTCAACGATCCTGACAAAAAAGTTTTCTTGTCGTAAATCTGACACCCATAAAAATACGGACTATACACTTTATACCAATTAGTACTTACCAAACAAGGTAGGAAGTAAACACTAGGAAAATCATGATAAGAAAACCACCACCAGAAACGCCATAAACCCAGATTTTTACACGGCCATCTGTTTAAAACAGAAATAGAAGAACGAGCTTAGTGTACACATGTCTGCAGCACTTGAGAGAGCAGCTTCATGCCTGAGAGCCCCAAGGTGACCATTGGTGCTGGACTTGAAACGGGTCTCAGGATTTTCTTAGCCAGTCGCAGCTACGCTGCAGATGTCAGCAGTGTTCTGGCATACTCTGTCAATCATCAGATGTAATCAGAAATTAGCATGATTCTTTCCTGGAACATCACTGGAATATGGTTCCCTGATAGACATTATTTCTGTGAAAATAAAAAGCTCTAAATTACATTAACCCATTGTCATCACATCAATTCTATCTCTCAGTGACCTAACAAGACTACGACACAGGGTTCCCAAGGCTGTAATCTTTATGCAAGCTGACTGCCACATCTTTCTCCCACAAAGTGGCTAGTGGGTTTGAATGGCAGACCTTTCAGGTAGCAGCTTAGTATGCAACCACAGAGTAACCAGTGTTTCTCTAAATTATATCACACAGTATCATTTTCCATGAACTTTTACAGATACAGTTTGCATTACTCTTTGGTCTTGAACAAATCACCACTCAAAAACATGTTGCAACTGCACGGGGCTAAAACATTAACTTAAAGAAATGTTGTATTATTCATGTGAATTCTGAGACTTGCATAAATGGTTATAAGCATAAATAGAAATAACCACATGTGACAGCTATCAAATGACAAAAATAGAAAATGTAAAATGTCAATATTTTTCTCCCGTACAATGTCAAACAAATACCAGTAACTACTGTTTCATAAAGTGTAATCAATGAGCAGGCTATTTTGTATTTATGTACATGTGTGTATAGTCACATAAATGTAACAGAAAAGGATTTTAACACATTGTGACAATATATAAAAGAGCAAAACAAAAACTGCAATTAAGGAGCAATTATATACACACAGAGGCAACTAAGCGGCACCATGGTTAACAACTTGGCTGCTAGCCAAAGGCTTGGCAGTTCCAATTCACCAGCCACTCCTTAGATACCCTGTGGGGCAGTTCTACTTTGTTCTACAGAGTTGCTGTGAGTTGGAATCTACTCAAAGTCAACAGTTTTTGTTTGTTTCTACTTTCTGAATATTGCAGGGTAAACAAAAACCACACAACCAAATAAGCTAATCAAGTTACTAAGCTACTGTACACATTATTTTGGATTTCGTGTCTTCTAGAGTTAAGCATCATAGATTTGACAAACATTATAATCCATTTTATGACTTTTACTCTGTAAGATATAGTCTTAAATGTCTTATTTTTTGATAAATGATAGAAAAACTGAATGGTAGTAATGTTTTCTGCAGTCATAAAATTCTTAGCAAAGCTTTGAAAGCTTTGATCTTTTTGAAACACTAATGAACTAGTGATGAAATCTACTCTAGGTTTTTTCTGTTGATAAAAAAAAAAAGTCTTCTCTGAGTGAGCACACACTTTATTTGTCCTTACTCATAAAATCTCATGGAGTGGAAGTTTTGAGATGACCTAGTGGTTTTAAATCCCCTGTATAGAGGCATATGCTTCACAGTTCATAATCCACTCATGGTGTTCATTAACAAATAATTAACAAAATTGTTCAAAACAACATAATGTACACAATAAAACTTCAAACTATTAAAAAAGTATGTATTGAGAAATAAGTTTTCCTGCTGCCATCTCGGTTTCTTACTCAGTAGCTACTGCAGCTTACCAGTTTCCTTGTGTAGCCTCTGCGCATGTACAAACATGATGGATACATACATACATACACATGCATATGTGTACACACATTTTTTTAAAAGAAAACTTCCATGTCAGTTCACTTTGCCTTTCACTTAACAATATACCAAATCAAAATCAACTCACCACTGTCAAGTCAATTCTGACCTCATAGTAACCCTATAGGGCTGAGCAGAATGCCCCAACAGGTTTCCAAGGAGCAGCTGGGGGATGCAAATTGACAATCTTTCGGTCAGCAGCTGGATATTTTCATACTAGTTTATAAAGACAGCTGAATTAATCAGTTGGCATTGAGTCGATTCTGACTCATGGCAACTCCAGGTGTGTCAGAGTAAAACTGTGCTATGTAACATTTTCAAGGACTGATTTTTTTTGGAAGTAGGTTGCCACGATTTTCTTCCATAATTTCTCTGGATCAACTTGAACTACCAAGCATTTGGTTAGCAGCAGCTGAGTGCATTAACTGTTTGCACCACCCAGGGACACCATCTAATAAAGATTCAAACAAACAAACAAACCCATTGCCATCGGGTTGACCATGACCAGTGACCCTATAGGGCAGAGTGAGTAGAACTGCCCCATAGAGTTTCCAATAAGTTCAAGGTAGATTCAAATTGCTGATCTTTTGGTTAGAGGCCACAGCTCCAAGCTGTGGCCTATCAGAAACACCTCCATGGTTTCTGATAGGTATACCTTACTCCCTTTAATGTCTTTAGGAGATACTATTGCACAGTTGTACAATATTTTTGTTCTACCCAAATTCCACTATAAACATTCTTGTTTGTTACCAATCATTTGCTGTCTAACAGGTAATTGTGTAACGAACATCATTTACATACTTCTTTCAAATACCTGTGTGTCATAAATTTCTAAGGTTTAAATCTCATGTCAAAATATACGTACACTAAAACTCTGAAAGATATTGCCTCATTGTCTTCCTAAGAGGTTGTTCCAGTTTGCATTCCTACTGGAAGAACCTAATGACAGTTACAGTTACAGACTTTCTCCTCAAACAACACACACAGTATATATATATAGAGAGAGAGAGATATAGATATATATCTCTATATATATATAGGTAGGTAGGTACATATATACACACTGTTGGAGAAGAATGCTGAATGTAGCATGGACTGCCAAAAGAACAAACAGATCTGTTCTGGAAGAAGAACAACCAGAGTGCTCTTCAGAAGCACAGACGAGATGGATTAACACAGTGGCTGCAACAAGGGGCTTAAGCATAAAAATGATTGTGGACATAGTGCAAGACACGGCAATGCTTCCTTCTGTTGTTTAGAGGGTCACTATGAGTTGGAACCGAACCGGTGGCACCTAACGACAACAATACACACACACATATGTATATATATCCACATATACAATATTGCTTAAGCTTTTAGGTAGACTGCCAAAGTCCATCTATGAATTACAGGTTAAGAACCTCATCTTTGGATCTGGAGACTCATTTCCCTTAGATCTCATCCCAAATTCTCTTCTTGGAATAGGACCACATTGGCCTCTGAAATTGATGCTTTTACAATTTCACCAGTGTTCTCAAACCTGATGGGTTCCATGAACACTTTCCACACATTCCATAGCAATCTATTCTATGTTTTACTTTCATTTCAATTATCTAAATAAATTCACATTAACAAAGCTATTTTTTTGCTGAGATAATTAACAGTTGAAAAGCATTTTCAAAGGATAATATTTGGTTACTTAACTCAGTGTCTTGGGTTGACAGAGTTATCTTCAACTATCCAAGTGAAATCAAAGGGGATCATTACATCGCAAGGAAACCCTGGTGGTGTAATGGTTAGGAACTATGGCTGCTAAGCAAAAGGTTGGCAGTTTGAATCCTCCAGGTGCTCCTTGGAGACCCTATGGGGCAATTCTATTTTGTCCCATAGAGTCACTATGACTTCGAATTGACTTGATGGCAATTTTTTAAAAACACATTCCTATTTTCCTCCTTTCCTCTACTCCTTGTGAGCAGTGGTCAAAATTTGAAGCCTGTCCTGTAAGACTTCCAGTCTTTCTTTTAACAGAAACATACCTGGATCAAGGGGTTGAAGAGACCATCCCTTAAAAATATCATGTATTTTTGAGTTCACAGGTCTGTTTTTCCCAGCAAGGTTTTTAACATCAGCTTTTTTATCCTCTGAGCCAGGTACTTTCATGCAGTAATCCAGAAAACCGTTTGATCTCATTATCTCTGTATAGCCCTTCTCACAACCACAGACTCCACCCTATGGCATAAAAGATATTTTTAATGGTTACACAGTGAGTTGTGCAGATGCAAAAGAACAATTCTAATGCTGGAATCACTTTAACGAATGCATGATATACCATGGTAATTTAGAGTTTTCAGCAAATGACTTTTCCATGAGATGAAAATCCAATAAATAGTTCATCTTTCTGAATTCTAAAATCAACTCTTAAATAAATCATCTAACGTGTTTACAATTCTGACAGCTGCCAAATACAAAACCACAATCCTTTATGAATAGAATGCATTCGCTGCATCATTTTCTCTCTTGTAGAGGCATGTTTAGGACATGTTAAGGACATTCACCTCTCCCCCAGATGTTACAGACTCCTACCCACTTACTCCAATCTGCCCTTCATGGTGGGAAGCAACACAACAGGGAATACGTACATTTCTTCTTTGAGGCATATTCTCTTTGAGGTCTGCCACAACCCTAGCTCCTGAATACCTCTACCACCGGCTGTAACTTATTGGACCATCTCTCTGCTCATATGCTCGGTTTTGCACACCAGGAGAGCAGTCAAAGGTTAGAGAGGAAAAGGGCATACAGAAAGGAAGAATTCACCAAAGTCACATGTCAAAGAGAGTCGAGCCTTATCTCTCTCTAAATTCACCCTTCTACATATTAAATTGCATCCCATTCCTAGTTGGTATTAAGAGCTTGTGTTCTTTAGATTTCTCTGGATTCCTGGTCATTTTCACACACAGTGAATCTCACCAGGAAGCTAGGAAGACTAAGATTCCTTCCTAACTGTCACCAGAAGTGAATTTGAAAATGATTGTCCTTTTCCTACAAATGTGGAGGCAATAGAGAAGAATTGGGCTGGATGGGTTGTGGGGGAGATATCATTATGAATCTGTATGACATTACCTAATTAGGCCTCCTTTATCTGGCATTTTTTGATGGGTTCTACCCTCATTTAGCCACTTGAGTCAATCCTTATCTTTTAGCTAAATTCATTTAGTTCATCAACTATAGACTGAACACATGATTTTGAGGAGCAACAGGTACTAACACTAAACAGGACATCTCAGTCCTCTACAAAAGGAAAATATATAGAAAAGTATGTGTTAAAATTAGTAACTGACCCTAGTTCAGTCAATAGGCAACCCATAAAAACTATTGCTGCCAAGTTTATTCCAATTCATAGTACCTAGGCATCTAATAATAACAATTATTATGACATTGCTCAGCTGATTTTAACTGAAGGTATCACATAGTGTTCCCTAAACAAAAAACCAAACCCACTGACATTGAGTCATTTCTGAGTCATAGCAACCCTATACCATGGAAAAGAACTGCTCCATAGTGTTTTGAAGGAGCACCTGGGGGATTTGAACTGCTGACCTTTGGGGTTAGCAGTCATATCACTTTGCTACACCACCAGGTTTCCTACTGTTCCCTGGAGAGGCGTAATTAAGGAAAGTTGTATAAGCTCAGCTGCTACATATATCCTTTCATGGTACATCCCTACCGTCAGCCTAAGAGAAAAGTTGTAACCAGTCACATATGCCAAAAGCTCACCTAAAAAAGTCATTTTTTTTTTTTTTTTTTAACTCAAGAAGGCCTATAGAGAGTTGGTAGAAGCTACAACATCTTATTTGCAAATGTCAGCTGAAATGAAGTTCTAGCTGGTCATCTTTTCCTTCTTTTCCCCTCTATATGCCTAGTCTCTGGCTTTTCTATAGTAAAGAATTTAACCAATCTTGAAGTAGAAAAGTCATCAACTAGTACTGAGTGCCTGAATTATTTTCAAGGAAATCAGTTTTGGAACAAACACACTATAAAAAGAAACCTATTTCTTTAAGAAATAGAACATAGTTTTTTTTCCTGTATGCATTAATTATAAATGTATTTCTGTCTATGAGTGCCACTGACTAGAATACATTACATGTTTTGCATTAATTCTTGAGCAGTGCTAGATGGGAGTTAAAGAAGAGAAAAGGCAGTAAGATTCTTGATACATATATATAATGCTTTTTCAATCCAAGCCATATAGCTTATTTAAAATAAAATAAACATTTACTCTCAATCTGGTAATTATAATGTAATCAATTTTAGTAAACAACACTTAGCAAATACGAACATGCATTCAACAATATCTTTTGACGTACTTTAGGTGTATGGATGTTTAAAAATAGAAGAAATAAATCGAGAACATATACTGTTAAGTAAACGTAAATTACACATCTGAAAGACACTGTGGCTATCAATAGACTTACAGTAAAAAGACTGCTTTACTGAACACTTAACCCTGAACAGAGATTTTTAATAGCTGATATTTCTCCTGCGAATGCCTCTAGATGGTATCATGGGCACACAGATTGTGCTTTCGCTGTAACAGACTGGAGAAGAACATCGGACAGTATATGTATAGTATAGCAATTAAAGTATCTTTAGAAGGTTCCAACCCATGACTCACCTGTGTGCAATAGGAGAAAGGTTTCCTGCAGGCCGGGTTACACTGCCGAATAGCTGCAGGGCGCGCCTGAGGGGAGCAGCCTCCTGTGGAGCAGATCCCACCGTCAGTTGCAGGTTTCTTGATAATAAATATTTTAAAATATTTTCAGGCTTTTTGTTGTTGCTGCTTTTCTGCTTTTTCTCTGATACTGGCAACTTTGTAGCAATATTATTTTTACAAATTCTGTGCTAACAGAGTGGGCCAATCTTAATTTATTGATTGTCCCTGGATGTATTGTTTGAGATGGGAGGCTGTAATTGAGGATTCTTAGAATGTAGTGTTTATACTTGTTCTTCAGCAGTGTGAATCTATCCTATGGCCATACCTGAAGGCAGAGTGTTAGCTCTAGGATTAATAGAACTGACGAGATTTTAATTTAAGTGTGGTGGGAGACGACAGATCTCCCTGAATACTCATTCCATTTTTGTTTTTCTACAGCTCCTGAACAACTCAACTAGAGCTGATACCAATAATCAAATATCAAAAGAATGCCACTAAGCAATTCATGAAATCAAAATATCAAAGGTTTTGGATGTTGATAACATTCTTAATGTATGTAAATAAGAGTACACACACACACACACACACACACACACACACACATGTTTAAGGCCAAATAGGTAAGCTCTAGAAGAAGTAATCAAATGTCTGAAACAGTACATATTGTTGTTTAGTAAATTCTTTGGAATAAGTAAATGTGAAAATGCATGTTATATAATTTTAAAATCACTTAGATACTAATCTTAACTTCCAAGATTTGAAATACTAGAGACATGGAAAACAGCGTAGGAACAACTAGGTTAAGAATTTGACTTCTTATGATGGTGAAATATTTAAACTATTTATATGATATCAGTCATATTTACAGGGACCTTGCGGTGCAGTGGTTAAGAGATGAGTTGCTAGCCAAAAGTTCAGCAGCTCAAATCCATCAGCCACTCTTGGGAAATGCTACACAGCAGTTCCACTATGTTCCATGGGTCACTGTGAGACGAACAGACTCAACAGCAAACATGGATGGATGGATGGATGGATATTTGGTTATATCTACTGGTCAATACTATATATTTCATTAATATTGTCAGGTAGTTACAGTTTGTAATCATGTAGCCAGCAAAAAGTTTGGGTCTTAGGGGGTCAAAGAGGAGAGTCAGACTTGTGTAAAACTAGGTTTATTGCCACTGTTACTTCTAAAATAAAACGAATAATCCATCCAAACAAAAATAAAATGCCCCAATCCAGAAACAGCACCCAGTTGTGAAAGTAATGATAATGGGTATTAGTGTCAATAACCACACGGACTTGTTGCTACAAATTATTTCGAGAGACGCGTTTCCACTTTTTAAACTAGTGATTGCTAAAGTAAACTAGGAGTGGTGGATCTCTTGGGAACTGTGAAGAAATTATTCGAACTTCTGTAGTTTATAAAATAGTTTTGTCTAAATGGTAAGAAGAAAACTAAGCTTGAACAATATTTAATGAAGGCACTGATACGGGTGACTGAGCTGATTCATCAGATGACCATGGTAATTGAATTGCTTAATGCCTAAAGCCATAGCCTAGACTGAGGAAAAGATTCCCACAGAGAATCCAATAGGGGTTCTAGTAGTTTCCTCTCACACACCGTAGAGTTGGATGTTTTCAGCGTTTCCGGTAAGGCAGATTTACGGGCTCCCTAGTTTTAACAACGACAAGAACAACTCACACACTAGGCAAGTAGCTAAAGAGATTATCGTGACTGGTTTAAAGGGTAAACTAATGACGCAGGAACAACGGTATGACAGAACTGACAACTCTTCTATTCTTAATGGCACTTCTTCCGCCCCTAGGATAAGCTTTTCATCAGCCACAGTGCTATGTAAAAACAAGGAAAATTAAATCTGTGCTGATGAGAAGGCATAAAAAGAAAAAAAATCTTTAAACTTTAGTGAAAAGACATTTATTCAATTAAATTGTACTCACTGCCATGAAGAAAGAAACTTTCCCTCACTTTATACTGTGTATATGGATACTAACTAATAATCATGATTAGAAAAATATTCAGAACCTAAGCTTCCAATATGTAAATACAACCTTCTATAATTTAGGGAAATTTTTTTTTGCATTGAAAACAGATACTCCTGTTACCCCCGCCATCAAGTCAGATCCAACTCGTAGCAGCCCTACGGGACAGGGAAGAACTGTTCTATAAGGTTTTGAAGGAGTGGTTGGTAGATTCAAATCACTGACCTACTGGTTAACAGCCATAGCTTTTAACCACTGTGCTACCAGGGCTCAATAACAAATATGGTAATAATTTAATTAAAAAATGTTTAGCTTTAGATGTATACTTTATAAATTACCACAGTATGTAAGAATATAATATGTTGATGTGTATCATCAAAAAGTTTTTACTGAAAAGGTACATGACTTAAAATTTTAGTGACTGTTGTTTTAAACTAGCATCTGTCTTTTGCATTTTGCCTTTGGTCATGATTTTTTAAGAGAATTTTCCTGTGCTTCATTTATCTTTATTTAACTTGTCTGATATATTATGGATCTTGAATTAAAAACATTTGCTTTCCAAAATGCAAAGATATAATGACCACCTGACCACTCATCCCTTAATTATAGTTTGTAAACTCTCACAAGCAGCAATACTCAGAATTTTCTAAGTGCCTACACAAGTCTTAGGAAGGAATACCTGTGACATTAATGCCATCGGAACGTTGGCACCATACAGTTCGCTCATTATTGTTCCAAAGACTTGCTTTCCATGTGTAGTGATAACATTTGCCTCCTGCAGTAAATGACAGGACACTATTTCGATCATGTCTTGCATAAAAATAAGCATTAGTTCACTAGAGGCAAAAGAACTGAAAAGTGCTTTGGGTACCTGTACAAGGACGTGTTTCTAGAACCTGCTGAGGGCAGCTGTCTTGGTTCTCAAAAGACTGAATTATAAATGTCCGTGACCTAGATTGGCGGCCCATGGACTCAAAGCTTCTTCCATCAATGCAGGTTAATTCGCAGGAGCTCCACGCTGACCACGGAGTTAAATGGCAGTCTCCTGAATGGTAATACAATGAAGGGAGGGAAAACAGCAGGAAAACTAGGACTTGGCAACATTTAAATGAACAGAATTCAAACAGAAATTGTAATCGTGGTGCAATTGATACAGGCAGTTTTATACACTCCACATTCTACTTTGACCAATTTTTCCATTACAATGGACTAAGAATAATACAGTAATTTATGATTCAATCTACTTTAAAAAGATAGTGCCAAAAACTACATCTAGATTGTATTTATATCTAGAGAATACTATGTGTCTGCCAGTGATAATAAAATTTTTTAAAGGGAGAGGTAAAGATTATGCTAACTCACTTTTCAAAGATCAGCACACAATGAATGTTCACAGAAACCATATAAAAGGGAGTAAATAGATCATCAAAATGGAATATCTTTTGGCCTAAAGAATATCTAATACTCTAAACACATGCACACATATGTATTATTATGTAAACACATACATACATACATATGTATTATGTATGTACCTAGAGTATTAAACATGTAAATACTGAAATATATACATATATAAATGCTCATATACATATATAAATACTTTTTTGTTTGCACATAAACACACATGCAAATGCATTGTATTTTTATCCAGGTATGTACAAAGATATATAGCCAAGGCCAAGTGCCGTCGAGTCGGATCCGACTCATGGCGACCCTAGGGATATATAAGTCACATTATATATTAGCCACATCAAACCTAAGCCATAAACGTTAAATTGTGTTAGAATTAACAACAACATAACTCATACATTTTACATAATCTTCACATTTACAGAGAGCTTGACTTTGCAAAACATTTTCCCAAACTCGTGATCTTACTCTTTTCCACATGCCATCATCCAGACTTTTATTCATTCATGGATTAAGCCACCCCCTTTCTGAGGGCTGGCCAGTGTGTAAGCACTGACAGGGCAGGTAAGGCCAACACCTTTTCTAGATGAAGAAACCATTGCTCAAAGGGGCTGGACTACATGCCCAAGGTAAAACACCAGTACAGTGGTAGAGACAAGTCCTAACTTAGGTCTTCAAACTTTAGTGGGTTTTTTTTCTCTTGCATGCTCCCCATCCAGTGAAACAGTAGATGTATTCCAAAGTGATAACCATAATTAAACATGAATTAAAGTTAATTAAGAACTTCAGTTTTGATGAGATTGAGTTTCTCCAGATTAAAGCTAATTAATAGGAAATAAAATAATAAAAGGATCAGATGTAGGAACTCCTAATTCTTAGAGTTACATACCTGGACAAGGCACGGAACACAGCTGCTTCAGGATGCTGTCTTGAAAGGGCATTTCTCCACACAGTGTTTCATCTACACGTAGAGGTGTGTGAGAGAGTGAACCATTATGAACCACACAGGAAGGGCTGCGAACTTGGATTCCGTCACCACAGTCTCCACCCTGTAAGAGTGCCAAGATGCTCTCAGAATTACCCATGTAATTAGCATCTCAGAGTTCTGGGTCCTATCATGGACCCAATTGTATCCCCACAAGACTTCTGTCTATTTGGCTATGTCATGACTCCTAGTACTGTATGACTGTCCACCCTATTGTCACCTGATGTGATTTTCCTATGTGTTGTAAATCCTGTGTGATGATAATGAGATGTATTCAGTGGCACTTGTGTTAATGAGGCAGGACTCAATTTGTAATATTGGATTGTGTCTTGAGGCAATCTCTTTTGAGACATAAAAAAAGAAGCAGATAGAGAGACAAAGGGGACCTCAAATCACCAAGGAAACAGTGCCAGGAATACAGGACCATCCTTTGGACCCAGGGTTTATTTAAGGAGAAGCTCCAAGGCCAGGGAAAGATCAATTGCAAAGACTTTTCTTCAGACCTGACAGAGACAGAATGTCTTCCCCTGGAGGTGATACCCTGAATTTGAACCTGTAGCCTAATAAACTGTAAGAGAACAAATTTCCCTTTGTTAAGAAATCAGCTTGTGGTATTTCTGTTGTAGCAGCACTAGATAACTAAGACAGATCCTGTCATTGCTTGGCCTAATAAAAATCTTAGTTGTTCACTCGGGTACTTCCTTCCTCTAAGAAGACATTAGCTGTCAGTGGTTGAGAACCTAGCAGTCTTTGCTGGCTGGCTAGAACTGATGGAGAAGCCGAGGTAGAAATACAAATTTACATAGTGAGATTTATTATGCACTCAGAACATGATGATTCATTCTGAAAGTCTGTCAGGATTGACTAAAAATAAAAATAATGCATATTTTGGTTATGTGTACATGCTAAAATGTCCTAACCCATAATAATATTTCAAGAGAACGTCTACAGTCACAGGGCAAAATTTCTCTTTAACTTTGCTTGTTTTTCTTTTATACAGAATTTTAGTGCTTTCTTATATGGACTAGGTGAGGGTTTCCAGTAAACCACTGTTTTCCTATATTGCCACAAGAAATTGTTTTCCCAGAATTACATCTGTGCTAATAACACTCACTAAAGATATTTCATACAAATCCCCAACTCAGTTCTAAGATTAGGCCGGGCAATTGGGAAATTTTTTAAACACTGCTTCACAGAAACAAAATCTTAAAATTGGAAAAGCTCTCAGTGGTTATCCGTTCCAGCCATCTGTGTGATGAAAGATTTTCTTCTATAATATTTTTGGCAGACACTGATAAGTATTTTGGCCTCATTTTTAGCCAGGTGCTCATACCTCGAAAAGGAGTCCACTGGATACTTGGATAACTTTATTTAATAGCCTCTGTTTTAGAACAGATGCCCTAGAAAACCAAGACTAAGGCAAATGTTTTATGCAAAAAGGTACAATTTCAGGATGGCAGAAGTAAGGATAAAAGAGAACTGAAGCAGGGAAGGAGAGGAAGCAAATATAAGGTAAAGTGTCACCAAGCTGGCCTCAACGTCACGGGTAAATACAGCTGGTTGCTTAGTCACACACAACATCTGCCTGACAGGCCATGTGGTATCAGTTGCCTTCGAACTATCCACGAGGACAGAGGTGAAGGATGGAGAGCCATTGCTATGGTAGCTCCCGCTGAGTTCCATTTCTCATTGATCAATGTTCATCACATGGAGTATTAACTCTTGTGTATTTTATTAACTTAAAGAACTCGGCTTCCATTAAATGCAGAAGTTGGTGTAAGTTCCTGAGCCTTTATGACTACTGCTGCTACGCTTGCTGAAGGTAAGAGACAGACAGGCATGTTACATCCATTATTAGAAGATGGTCTGGCAATTCTTCACTGGGAAACTAGAGTTCGTCTTCTTATCCTTTCTTCCATAGGGACCCCAAAATTGCATTGCTTAGACCTTAGAACTGTTGAGGATCTTCCGTTGGAAGGAGAGATGAAGGATAACATAGATGGTAAGCTGAAGTAGCATGTCCAAGGCACAGAGGAGATGATCTGGGGGATGAGGACTGGCTGAGAACTAGCCAGCCAAGGTTGGGTGCTGGTTGCTGCTGAAAATCAAGTGCAGGTCACGGACAGGCTGCTGGAAGGGCTGGGTGACAAAGAAGAGATTTTGAGAAAGATACTTGACCTAGAGGAAGATGTGACTCAAAGACACATTAGCTGAAAAGAAAAGGTGCCACTTGCAGGAGTCCAGGTTGTAATGATTTAAAGCTTAAAGGATCTGAAGAGACACAAAAATCAGGGACATTGTACCACCTCTTTGTGAAGTTTGAACAGAACTGTGATTTGCTTCTCTAAGATTCCTATGCTTGCTTTTTCAATATTCTATACTTGCTCCAAGCATCTCTAGGGATGTTAAGTTGTCAAAACAACAACAAATGAGCCCTTATTTTTAACTTCAATCAAATTTTTGCTGAAGAATAGGGGCTCAAAATCTATTTACAGTAGACTCATTCCAAGCAAAGGCCCTAGTTCAATATTTACTTCCAAAGTGGAAAATAAATAGTGTAAACCAAATTTCATTTTGAGGAGAAGAATTTTCTTATTCCAGATGATCTTCTTTCAGATACTTTCTTATTCCAGGTGAAGAATGCACTGCAGAATTTTCTTTACTACAGAGGTAACTATCTTTGTTATAGAATCATGCTTCATAATAGATGATAAGACTTTGTGTATTTAGAAGGAAGAATGTGAGGATACCACAGCATGAGTGAAAGTTGACATTGTTGATATATGAAACCCCAGTGAACAGAAAACTCAAGTGGTCATACTTTTGCTTGATACTTCACAATAGTGAGTGTGAAGACATGACAGGAAGGAAGCTTACATCTAGGGTCACTTAAAAAGTAGATAAACAATATTCTCCTAGTGTATGTATAGAAATCAGTCCATAGTGAACCTTAATCTCTGACACTTTAGACAACAGCAGTCCTAATACGAACAGAAATCAGTATCAGAATGATAATTTCATTCACCAAGCAAGCACTCATTCACTCACATTCACAATACCCTACACCAGGGCACACAAGGAGACCCAGTCTTCTTTGAAGCATTGTGAACAGAGAAGATTCTCTTGCTAATATCCTGCTGTCCAGATAATTAGTGGAGATTGTGTATACACTGAATCAGCATCTCCAACAGCTGTGGATAGGCAGATGGTGCTAATAGTTATAATTATAGTTTTAATCGAAATTGTAATCACAACTGCCATTGCATAAGCTCTTACTTAATGTCACGCCCTATGTTAAGCACTTTAACTATTGAATCCCTATTAAAACAGTCTAGGAAAATAGGTACTACTGCTACACATGGTTATGGATTGAACTGCGTCCCCAAAATATATGTGTTGTAAATTCTAATTTCTATGTGTTATAATCCCATTTGAGAACGGGGTCTTTGTTATATCAGTGAGGCAGGATTAGGGTAAGTGGCCATAATGTACAAAATAGTGTGGATAGTATATTTTTTACTACTATTGTAAATGGGAAACATCATGTAACACAACAGTCAGTGAGGGGTGTTTGTATGTGTATATATACATGAAATCAGAGTAGAAGAGTTTAGAAACTTGGCTGAAAAATGAAGAGCTGGGAGCTGTGAGAATTTGTCTCATATATTTTGGATATGTTATCAGGAGGCATCTGTCCCTAGAAAAAGGACATCATGCTTGGTAAAGTATAGGGCCAGTAAAAAAAGGTAGACTCTCAACAAGATGGACTGACGCAGTGGTTACAACAACGGACTCAAGAATAGCAGAGATCATGAGGATGGCACAGGACTGAGCACTGTTTTGTTCCATGGTACCAAGGGTCCGTATGAGTCAGAACTGACTTGAGGGTACCTAGCAACAACAACAACAAATAATTGATAAATCTTTGGTCAAAATTAGCATAGTTAAACTCTAGAAAGGTGTTCTTGGCAGCAGAAATGGTTACACACTCGACCAAATTTGGCAGTTTTAACCTACCCACAGGTACTTCAGAAGAAAGGCCTAGAGATCTGCTTCTGAAAGGTCACAGCTTTCAAAACTCTGTGCAGGAGTTCCATTCTGCAAAAATGGGGTCTCCGTGAGTCAGAACTGACTCAGTAGCAAGTAACAACAAACGCCAGAACTTGAATTAAGCCATATAAAATAAAACAGATTTATCAATATGTGTGTGGATACATGTTATTAGCTGAGGGGCTTGGAAAGTGTGAGTAAACACCAAAAAGAAAACTGATGCCTGAGGATGAACACTTTCTCTGATCAATATCTTACCATGAAAAATCATAGCAGAAATGGTGAATGTATTGAAACTCATTCAAGTTTATCTTATTATGATTGTATGTTTCTTCTTTTTATCATACTTTAGATGAAGGTTTATAGAATATACTAGCTTCTCATTAAATAATATATGTGCTGTTTTGTTTATAGAACAAACTAACTCCTCATTAAACAATTAATACACATATTACTTGTTTGTAAATACCATGACATAACAACACACATCCTTCTCAACACTGGGTTCCCCATTACTAGCTCTCTTGTCCCCTCCGACCTTCCTGTACTTGCCCCTGGGCTGGTGTTCCCAATTAGTCTTGTATTATTTTATGGGCCTGTTTAATTTTTGACTGAAGAGTGAACCTTGGGATTGACTTCATTATGCTAAAAACTCTCAGCAAAATAGGAATAGATGGCCAGTTCCTCAATGCATTAAGGGCCACTTATACAAAGCCAACTGCCTACGTCATCCTGAATGGAGAGAGACTGACACAGTTTCCCTTGAGAACAGGAACTAGATAAGGATGCCCACTCTCACCTCTCCTAGTCAGCACTGTACTAGAAGTTCTAGCCAGAGCAATTTGACAAGACCAAGGAATAAAGGGCATCTGCATTGGCAAAGAAGAACTAAAAATCTCCCTATTTTCAGATGATATGATTGTATATGCAGAGAATCCCAAAGAATCCATAAGGAAACTACTCAAACTGATAGAAGAGTTCAGGCAAAGTGTCATGATGCAAGATAAACATAAATAAATCAGTAGGATTCCTTTATACCAACAATGAGATTATTAAGGAAGAAATCACCAAGTCAGTACCATTTACTGTAGCCCCTAAGAAGATAAAGTACTTTGGAATAAATCTAACCAGAGAAATAACAGGCCTTTACAAAGAGAACTATAAGCTCTTACTACAAGAAACGAAGGGAGAGTTACATTAATAGAGAAACTTACCTTGCTCATGGATAGAAAGATTTAACATTGTGAAAATATCTATTTTACCCAAAGCAATCTACTTATATAATGCAATCCCAATACTAGTTCCAGTGACATTTTTTAATGAGATGGAGGAACAAATCACCAAATTCATCTGGAAAGGGAAGAGGCCCCAGATAAATAAAGCATAACTAAAGAAGAAGAACACACTGAGGCCTCTCATTACCTGACCTTAGAACCTATTACACTGCCAAAGTAGTCAAAACAGCCTGTTACTGGTACAAAAACAGACAGATAGATCAGTGGAACAGAATTGAGACCCCAGAGATGACATCATCTGCCTATGAACAGTAGATACTCAACAAAGGACCTAAGACATTAAACCAGGGTAAAAACTATCTCTTCAAAAAATGGTGCTGGCAAAATTGGATGTTCATCTGCACTAAATTCAAACAAGACCCATATCTTACACCTTATACAAAAACCAACTCAAACTGGATAAAAGACCTAAATATCAAATCTAAAATGATAAAGCTCACCCAAGAAAAATTAGGAAAAACAGTAGAAGGTTCAATACACAACATAGGCAGACTTCAAACTGTCAAACCACAGGAACTACTAAGAATCAATCACTTTTGCTCATCCAAAGATTTTATTAATAGAATTAAAAGGCCACCTATAGAATGGGAAAATACATTTGTCAACTCTATGTCAGACCAATGCCTGATCTCCATAATCTATAAGGTACTACAAAATATCAATAAGAAGAAGATAAATCATCCAATAAAGTGATGGGCAAAGGAGATGGACAGACACTTCTCTAAAGAGGAGATCCAGGCAGCCAAAAAACACATGCAGACATGCTCACGATCATTAGCTATTAAAGAAATTCAAATCAAAACAACAATGAGATACCATCTCACCCCAACAAGCTTGGCCATGATTCAAAAAAAGCAAAACTAAATGCTCTAGAGGCTGTGAAGAGATTGGAACTCTCCTCCACTGTTGGTGGGATTGCAAAATGTTGCAACATTTTTGGAAAGCAATCTGGTGCTCTCTTAAAATAATGGATACAGATACACTGTTTGACCCAGTAATTCCACTGCTTGGAATATATCCTACAGAATCAAGGCCATTCACACCAACTAATACATGCACATGAATGTTCATTGCAGCACAGTCCACAACAGCAAAAAGATGAAATCAACCCAGATGCCCAACAACAGAATGGATAGGCAAACTATGGTATCTATACTCAATGGAACATTATGCAATGATAAAGAACAACGATGATAGCAGGAAGCATCTCTTAACCTGGTTTCAACTGGAGGATATTATGTTGAGTAAAAGTAGTTAGCGACAGAAGGACAAATATTATATGAGACCCGAACTTAAAAGCAGACTTATGCATAACAGAAAAGAATCTTTTGATGGCTACAAGGGTAGGGAGGGCAGAAGTGTGAGGGTGAAGCGATTAGATTAGATAGTTGTTAGAAATTTGGTTGGGTGAAATTGGTGATAGCATGTATTAGTAAGAAGATCAATATTAACGGGAGTTCAACACAACTTGTGTACTCCTCCCATCTTAACCCAATATTGCAAGGACAGAATAGCTGGGGCAGGGGGCCGGGGGCCATGCTCTCAGGGGAAATCGAGGCCAATTGGCACAACCAGCATTTTGCTAATGAGGTCTCTCTGCATCCCACATTGGTGAGTGGCATCTGAGGTATTAAAAGCTGCCAAGCTGCCATCTGAGGGTACAGCAAATGGTCCCAATTTACCAGGAGTGGATCATTACAAAGGTCCATAATGACATGGGGGAAAGAGAATCCAGAAGACAGAGAGACCCATGTGAGTGGATATCTACATCGACCTGTGACCAGAAGAACCAGATGGTGTCCGGTTACCACCAGTGATAGTCATGATGGAGTTAACAAGGTTGATTCTCACAGGCAACACAAGTGTAAATAGGGGTGCACCCAGAGATCTCCACTAGAAGACCGCAATTGATGGTCCAGGGGCTTCAGGGTTCTCCTGGGAGCAGGGCCCCTGGCCCTGATGCTGCCCCTGTCCGTAAATCATAATGAAGGTCAACTTTTCAGACAGCAATGGATTGGACTTAGTGAGGAGAGACCATATTGTGTGGGCACTTTATGGTTCTAGGCATCTACAGGAGGTCGTCCTGTTGACCTCATACTGGAGGAAGGGGAATGGGTGGAGAGGAGAAGATAGGAGACTGCTGGGAAGATAAGACATGTATGAAGCAGAGAGGAACAGTGTGCTGTCACCGTGCAGGGAGAGCAATGGAAGCTGCATGTAGGTCAGCATGCAAATTTATACGGGAATGTACATTTCATTCAATCATAATAAAAAAAGAAAAATGCAAAAAAAAAAAAAAAAAAAGCAAATGATACATCCAAAGAGAAACAGAAATGCAGTTATGAGAGAAATAGGATCTTCCTTTGTGTGCAAATGCCCAGGTGTATTTGGATCACAAGGGGACACTGCATGGTTTAAAGTGAGGAAAAGTGTGCATCAGAGTTGTATCCTTTCATCATACCTTTTCAATCTGTATGCTGAGCAAATAATCTGAGAAGCTGGACTATATGAGGAAGACTACAAGCAGCAGGCTTGTGGGAAAACTCATTAACAACCTGCATTAGACAAATAACACAACTTGGCTTTCTGGAAGTAAAGGAGATTCAAAACATTGATAAAGATCAAAGACCACAGTCTTCACTATGGATTGCACCTCACCATCAAGAAAACAAAAATCCTCACAACTGGACCAGTAAGCAACATTGTCATAAACGGGAAAAGGTTTGAGGTTGTCAAGAATTGTATTTGTACAATCAACATCCATAGAAGCAGCAGTCAAGAAATCAAAAGATGCATTGCATTGGGGAAATCTGCTGCAAAGGACCTTTTTAAAGTGAGGAAAATCAAGATGTCACCTTGAAGACTAAGGTGTGCCTGCCCCAAGCCATTGTATTTTCAGCTGCATCATATGCATGGGAAAGTTAGACAGTGAGCAAGAAAGTCAGAAAAATAAGTGATGTCTTTGAATTGTGGTGTTGGAGAAGAATGTTGAATGTACTACAGACTGCCAAAAGAAGACACAGATCTGTTCTGGAACACATACAACCAGAGTGCTCCTTGGAAGCAAGGATGGCAAGACTGCATTTCACATGCTTTGGACACACTGTCAGGAGGGGTTAGGAGGGATCAGTCCCTGGAGAAGAACATTATACTTGGTAAAGTAGAGGTTCAGCAAAAAAGAGGAAGAGCCTCACAAGATGAATTGAAACAGTGACTACAACAATGGACTTAAACATAAGACTGATCGTGGCCATGGCACAGTACTGGACAGTGTTTTGTTCTGTTGCACATCGGGTCATTAGGAATTGGAACCAATTCAAGGGCACCTAATAACAATAAGAATATTTTGAGGCTGTTGTTGTTTGATGTTGTTGTTGGTAGGTGCTGTCAAGTCAGTTTCAATTTACAGTGACCCTATGAACAACAGAACGAAACACCCTCCAGTCTTGCACCATACCCACAATTGTTTTTATGCTTATGCCCACTGTTGTAGCCACTGTGTCAACTCATCTTTTGGAGGGTCTTACACTTTTTCACTGACAATCCACTCTACGAAGCATGATTTCCTCCAGAGACTGATCCTTCCTGACAACATGTTCAAACTACGTAAGATGCAGTTTTGCCATCTTGGCTTCCAAGGAACACTCCAGTTATACTTCTTCCAGAACAGATCTGTTTATTCTTTTGGCAGTCCATGGCACGTTCAACATTCTTCTCTAACACCACAATCCAAAAGCATCAATTCTTCTTTTGTCTTATTGTTCGTTGTCCAGCTTGCATATGCATATGATGCAATTGAAAATACCATGGCTTGGGTCATATGCATTTTAGTCTTCCAGGTGACATCTTTACTTTTGAATACTTTAAAGAGGTCCTTTGCAGCAGATTTCCCAAGGCAATGCATCTTTTGATTCCTTGACTGCTGCTTCCATGGGCATTGATTGTGGACACAAGTAAAATGAAATCCTTCGCAGCTTCAATCTTTTCTCCATTTATGACAGTGTTGCTTACTGGTCCAGTTGTGAGGATTTTTGTTTTCTTGATGTTGAGGTGCAATCCATACTGAAGGCTGTGCTCCTTGATCTTCATCAGTAAGTATCTCAAATCTTCATGTCCAGCAAGTAAGGTGGTATCATTTGTGTAATGCAGGTTGCTAATGAGTTGTCCTCCAACCCTGATGCCTTGTTCATCTTCATATAATCCAGCCTCTCAGATTATTTGCTCAACATACAGATTAAAAAGGTATGGTGAAAGGATACGACCCTGACACACACCTTTCCTGACTTTAAACCATGCAGTGTCCCCTTGATCTGTTCACATGACTGCCTCATGATCCATATACAGATTCCTTAAGAGCACAATTTGGTGTTCTGGAATTCCCATTCTCTACAATGGGAGCCATAGTTAAGCATGATCCACACACTCGAATGCCTTTGCATAGTCAATGAAACACAAGTAAACATCTTTCTGGTATGCTTTGCTTTCAGCTAAGATTCATTTGACATCAGTGATGATATCCCTGGTTCCACATCCTCTTCTGAATCCACCTTGAATTTCTGGCAGTTCCTTGTAAATATACTGTTACAGTCGCCTTTGAATGATCTTGAGCAAAATTTTACTAGCATGTGATATCAGCAATATTATTCAGCAATTTCCATATTTGGTTAGATCATCTTTCTTTGGAATGGGCATAAATATGGATCTTTTCCAGTAAGTAGGCCACGTAGCTGTACTCTAAATATCTCGACACTGAAAAGTGAGCACTTTCAGCACTGCATCTGTTTGTTGAAACATCTCAATTGATAGTCAGCTAGGTCCTGGAGCCCTGTTTTTACCAGGGCCTTCAATGCAGCCCCGACTTCTTCCTTCAGTACTACTGGTTCCTGATCACATGCTACCTCTTCAAATGGCTAAACATGAATATTTTTTTTCTGATATAATGACTCTGTGTATTTCCTCCATCTTCTTTTGATGCTTCCTGAGTCATTTAATAGGTTCCCTGTAGAATCCTTCACTAGTGCAAATTGAGGCTTAAGTTGTTCCTTCAGTTCTTGCAGCTTGAGAAATGCAGAACATGTCTTCCCTTCTGGTTTTTCATTTCCAGCTCTTTGCACATGTCATTATAATACTTTCTTCTGTCTTCTCAAGCTGCTCTTTGAAATCTTCTGTTTAGGTCTTTTACTTCGCTGTTTCTTCCTTTTGCTTTAGCTGTTTGACATTCAAGAGCAAGGTTCAGAGTCTCTTCTTACATCTAGTTTAGTCTTTTGCTTCTTTTTTGTCTTTTCAATGACCTCTTGCTCTCTTTATGGATGACATTTTTTATGTCATTTCACAATTCATCTAGTCTTTGGTCACTAGTAATCACCACATCGGATCTGTTCTTGAGACGGTCTTTAAACTCAGGGAGAAAATACTCAAGGTCATACTTTGGCTCTTGTGGACTTTTTCTTATTTTCTTCAGTTTCAGTTTGAATTTGCCTATGAGCAAGTCATGGTCTGTGCTATAGTCAGCATCTGGTCTTGTTCTAACTGCTGATATGGAGCTTTTCCACTGTCTTTTTCCACAGTTGTAGTCGATTTGGTTCCTATGTATTCTGTCTGGTGAGGTCCATGTGTACAGTCACCGTTTGTGTTGGTTAAAAAGGTATTTTCAGTGCAAAAGTCGTTAGTCTTGTAAAATTCTATCATGCAGTCACCAAGGCCATAGTTTCCAACTACTGATCCTTCTTTGTTTCCAACCTTGTGTTCCAGTCACCAATACTTATCAACGCATGCTGATTGCATGTTTCATCAATTTCAGACGGCAAAAGCTGGTAAAAGTCTTCAACCTCTTCTTCTTTGGCTTTAGTGGTTGGTGTGTAAATTTGAGTAACAGTCATATTAACCGGCCTTCACTGTATGTGTAAGGATATTATCCTGGCACTGACAGAGTTGTACTTCAGGACAGATGTTGAAATGTTCTTTTTGATGATTAACGCAACACTATTCCTCTTTAAGTTTTTGTTTCCAGAATAGTAGACTGTCTGATTGTTGGATTCAAAATGGCCCAGACCTGTCCACTTCAGCTCACTAATGCCTAGGGTGTCAATGTTACGTATTTCACTTCATTTTTGACAGTTTCCAATTTTCCTAGAGTCATACTTCATACATTCCATGTCCCAATTAATAATGGGTGTTTCCAGTTGTTCCGTCTCATTTTGAGTCATGCCACATCAGTGAACAAAGATCCTGGAGGCCTTACTCCATCCATGTCATTAAGGTCGATTCTACTTTGAGGAGGCAATTCTTCCCCAGTTGTCTTCCAATGATCTTCCAACTTGGGGTGCTGACTTTCTGGCATCATATCTGACAATGTTCAGTTGCTATTCATAGAGTAGGTGACTTGACAGCACTTCACTTGGCTAGCATTCATAGAGCAGAGTGAGCAGCCCCCACTTGTCTGTCAGTGGAGGCTTGCTTGTTGCTATGATGCAGGAAGCTATGCCACTGGTATTTAGGTACCAGCAGGGTCAATCATGGTAGACAAGTTTCAGATGAGCTTCCAGACTAGGACAGACTAGGAAGAAGGGTCTGGCAGTCTAATTCTAAAATGAATTAGCCAGGGAAAACCTTATGAAAAACTTATGAGCATTTTGATAGCAATTAAAAACAAAAAACAAAACTGAGCTTGCCAGCCAAACCAAGTGCTTACATACAAATTTAAGAAAAGGCAATTTATTGAAAAGCCATTGTGTTATCTCATGGAGTTACCCATTAGGCTACAGGAATAATAGGAAGACAGCTCTACTTCAGGGAAGATTTAACTCAAATATCTTCAAGATTCGCATTCTCATTTGCCTCTGCTTCTTTTTTTATCTGTTGTCTTCATTGTTCTGTTTTGCTTCTGACTGATTTTGTACATAAGATGGAAAAACCTGGCAGCTAAGTATTCTTCATTGCAGTGTCATCAAACAGTTTCAATTTCAATCCAAATTCTTGGGGAGGAATGCTGATTGGCCTGCTTGGATAAAATGTCTACCTCAAAATAATTCACTACAATCACATATTTTGAAGGCTTTGCCTGTTAGGGCTAAGTCTAGAGCTGGCTCCTGACGGAAAATTTCAGTGAGTGGGACTAACTCCATCTGGAAATCCGAAGCAGTTTTGAAATTTCTGGAGATACAAACCAGTCACATCTTCTTGTGATCTCCAAGCCTGGCTATGTCAAATAGATGGCACTACCTTCTACCCCACACCAGCACTAACACTGTCATGCCACACCACTCTTGCTCCTGTGGCTCTTGAGAGAGTCTATGATGTGAGAATAAAATGAAACATTACATTTAGCATTTTCCCAAGATGTTCCTGTGGCACAACCTGGGTGCCATAAGTACCAAAAGAGGTTCTTGACAGCTAAGAAGATAAACAACAATGCCCAAACAAACAAATAAGTGACCACAACACTTCTATGTCTAGTAAGGCTCGGAACATGAAGTCTGTCCTCCTCCGTGTCTCCTTCCTTCTCTCTCTTCTTTTCATCTTCCTAACTTCCTTTTTATACTTTCTTCCACTGTAATGGGTTCCTGAATCATTTGAATTTATTTTCTCTATTCTATCAATGGAAACTCTGGTGGCATAGTGGTTAAGTGCTGTGGCTGCTAACCATAAGGCTGGCAGTTTGAATCTGCCAGGTGCTCCTTGGAAACTCTATGGGGCAGTGCTACACTGGCCTATAGGTTGCCAGCTGTAACAGGGGGTCACTGGGCAGGTTTTCTGCTAGGTAAGCCCTGTGGGGCATGGCCGTCCTTCTCCACGGGTTGGCATAATGACAAATCGAGTTCGGCTCATTCGACCTGAAGTGATAAGGGAGGTGTCCTCATTTTGTTAGAGTTTTGGCTTGAAAACTCCTGAGTCACAATTGACTTGATGTTGGTGGGTTTGGGTTTTTTTGGTATTTTATGAACAGGCCTCAGGGCTGTAAATGAGGAATAATCCTTCCATATTTTATACTTACATGCAACTCCAAACAGTATTTAAAAACTGCTGAAGACCTAGGAAAGAAGGTTTTAGACTAAGAGACAAAGTAGTCATAATTAAAGCCGTCATGTTACTATCAAATTAGATAATTAGGATGGTTGCCTTACTTTCTGTCAAAAGGAGACTTAACAAATGTACCACACTTTTCTTTCCTCTGGGACTTACTAAAATACATGGACTTTTAACTTCTGCAAGATAAGAAAGGTGCATTACAATGTCATTCTGACAGGAACAGTAAGTCTCTTTGAGACTCTCTCTAGATTTTTAATACATAATCAAAATTATCATGATGTAATTAAAATACACTTTGAACAGGAGGTGAAGGATAAACTAGTAAAATAAGAAAATAGGGAAAATCAATACGATTTTCCTTGAGCAAGAAGCCAGAGAGAAAATGTAGTGGGGGTTCTTTGCTGACCTAGCAAAAGCTCTGGGTGCGTGATATATTATGATGCTGCTAAGCATTTATATTTTTGGCCAATAAAAAAGTAATCATTGAGGAAAATGTAGTAACCTTGGTTCATGTAATAATGTTAAAATATAACTTTCATATACTTTTGCTTTTCTGCTCATATGCAAGATTTTGTCTAAGCCTAAAAGTGCCTCTTTTAAAAACACAGTCTACAGCAAACTGCATTTTCCAGCATCAGGATTTTACCACATGAAGTAATACTTTGATATTACTAACAATTCAAGAAAATAACAGAATACTTTAGGATGCCCGAGAGATTGAACGTCCTATGACCTGGTATATTATAATCAGTGCCTAATGAATGGCTATTTCTTTTCCTAGTAATAAACTCTGCAGGAGGTTAAGTCACTTGGTTGTATTTTCCCATGTTCTTCAGTGCATTAAAAATACATTGTGCCAGTCCCCTGCAGCTATGAAATTTATTCCATCAGCACATATGTTTGACCAGACAAGTGCTTCCGACAAACTGAAAAACATTTCTCTGAGTGTCATTCCATGACCTACCTCCAGTTTACATGTGGACCAGTTACCAAGGACCCAGCTGTAACAGGGGGTCACTGGGCAGGTTTTCTGCTGGGTAAGCCCTGTGGGGCATGGCCGTCCTTCTCCACGGGTTGGCATAATGACAAATCGAGTTCGGCTCATTCGACCTGAAATGATAAGGGAGGTGCCCTCATTTTGTTAGAGTTTTGGCTTGAAAAGAGAATCAAAGGACACAATGTTGTTTTTTATCTGTCTTTATTAGAACACACCAAATTCTATCCTGTCCACCTTTCAGTTTTTCTGCCATTTTTATTTAGGTTTTTTTTCGAAAAGATGCAGGCTATCTAGTCCTGCACAATGCTAAAACCCAAATCCCCAAATCCATCACTGTGGTGTCAATTCCAACTCATAGTAACCTCACAGGGTTTCCAAGGCTGGAAATCTCTGTGGAAGCTGACTGCCACATCTTTCTCCTGCAGAGGTGCTGGTGGTTTCAAACCACTGACCTTCCGGTCAGCAGTCCAGCACTTCAAACATGGCACCACCAGAGCTTCTGTCTTCTACTTCTTTAGTCTTCACAAGTCTAAACTTGGTGTTGTTGCCAAATAGACTGTACCTGTTAAAGCTGGGTAGAATATTGATTCATTTAATAAACATTTATTTATTAGGCATGATCTAGGCCATCTCATAACTGTCAATTTGTTGTACTATAGTAGCTTGCATGTTGATATGATGCTGGAAGATATGCCACCGATGTTTCAAATGCCAGCAGAATCACCTGCGATGGATAAGTTTCAGCAGAGCTTCCCAATATGATAGAGTAGGAGGAAACTTCTGATGACCTACTTCTGAAAATTACCCAATTTAAACTTTATGGATCACAAGAGAACACTGTCTGAGTTGCTTGCTCTGGACATGTGTTTTAGTCTTTTAGTGTCACTCTAACAAAAATACTACAAGTGGGTGGTTTTAACAAAGAAAGTTTACTCTTACACAGTCCAGTAATCTACAAGTCTGAATTCAGGATGTCTGATGCAGGGGAAGGCTTTTCCTCTTTGTTGGCTCTGGAGGGAGGTCCTTGTGTTGCATCAGTCTTTGGCCACGGAGCATCTTGGTGCAGGAACATCATATCTGAAGGATGTGCTCTACTTCTAGATCAGTGAGGTTCCCAATTCTGTACTTCCTTCCCTCTCTTTACCCCCAACAGAATGAAAGGATAAAAGGTGGTACAAGCCACATTCCAGGGAAACTCCCTCAGCAAGGGTGTTGCAGTCCCCCCTTAATCTTCTTTTAACATAATCATTGTATCTACTAGTCACAGGCAGAGATTAGGATGTAGAGCATACAAAAATCACAAAATATTGGGAATGATTGCCCAGCCAAATGGCTACACACATTTTGGGGGGGACACAGCTCAATCCATGACATTCTACATTTTGGTCCCCAAAAGTCACATCTGAGAAACATGCAACATATTCATTCTATCACAGCAAAAGTCTTAAATCAGTTCCAAGTCCAAAATATAAAAACTCCCCTACATCCGTGACATTTCCATTACAAAGGGGAGAGGGAAGGCAAATAGACAACAAACAAGGCAGCAAAACATATGATATTAGCCCTCAAACTTTGAAAATAATGCTCTGTTCTCTGAGACAATTTACACATTAGCCTCGTCCTCCACACTCTAGGTATTGGCCACACTCCCTGGATTTTGAGTGGAGACCGTCGGCCCTCTGCTACAACTCTGCCTTCTAGGCCCACTGTGATAGCAACTCTGCCCCCTCAGCTTTAGGTGCATTCTAAACCCAAGTGAGTGTCAATTCCACCCTTACAAACACAGGAAGCCACTGCTCCATCTTTTCAAACCCCTGAGGTCGTGGTCATACATTTTGGGAATGAGGCAGCTCAGCTTCTCATGTTCTTTGCCTCTTCAGCTTCTGCTTCCTATGGCCTCATGGCTCGAGCCTCAGACCTGCATTTGCCTTGCTGGGTAAAGTGTTCCAAAGCTCTGCAGCTTCACTGATTCAAGTGCCTGGAGGCATTCCATTCTGCCAGGAAGCCTCCTGCACATAGGCACTCAGCTTTCTCACCCTGTGGGTCAGCAAGCCTAGCTCTACTGATTCAAGTGCCTGGAGATACCCCACTCTGCCAGAAAACCTCCGTACACAGACACTCAGCTCTCTTACTCCATGGGTCAGCTGCAGCACTGTCTCATGCTGGTCTGATTGTGCAGCTGCTTGTCAGTTGCTGCTGCCACTAGTCCTCTGCTACTTGTTGCTCAACGCATACACCTTCTTTGGTGTAAACTGTTCTCCTCAGTTCCTTCTCAGTCTTCTACCCACTCACAGTTTTAAAACTGCTTCCACATTTTAGGTATTCATTAGAGCAGCGCTCAATATCAAGTTCTGTTTTAGTCATTGAGTGCTGCTCTAACAGAAGTACCATGAGTGGATGGTCTTAACAAAGACAAGTTTATTCTTACACAGTCCAGTATTCAGGATGTCTGCTCCAGGGAAAGGCTTTCCATCTGTTGGCTCTGGAGGAAGGTCCTTTCGTTCCATCAGTCCTTGGTGAGGAAGAATCTTGGCACAGGTCTGAAGGATGCACTCTACCCCTGGTGTTGCTTTCTTGATGGTATGGGGTTCCCAATTCCCTGCTTCCTTCCTTCTCTTTTTATCTCCCATAGGGTGAAAGGATAAAAGATGGTACAAGCCACACTCCAGGGAAACTTCTTTGGCAACGGTGTTGCAGTGCCACTCGAATCATCTTTTAATGTGATTATTCTATCTATCAGCCACAGGCAGAGATTAGAATGCAGCATATGAAAATCACAAAATATTGGGACTGATGGCTTAGTCAAATGGCTACACATATTTTTTTGGTGACACAGTTAGATCCATGACAATATGGTGTCAAGAGAGATCACTCTTTGGAACAGAATCTCATATATGGTGAAGCAGATGGCCAGCAAGGGAGAGGGAGACTCTTGATGAGAAGAACTGACACAAAGCCATAAAGGTGAACTTGAACATGCTGGTAATTGTGAGGAAGGCGTGGGACTGGGACCATCTCATTCTGTTGTGCATAAATGTACCATGCCTGGGAGTCAACTTGATGGCAAGCAATGGCAATAACAACATGATGCAGGTATGCTGCTATATGCAAGGGCCACGTGTGTAAGGGACCTGCCCTCACAGATCTTACACCCTAGCCGGGATTACAAACCTTAAACAAAAATAGAGTCAGTTGGATCTTTGTGTGCTAGGTTCTAAATTAGCAAGTAAGGTAAAAAATGCAGATAATTAAAATTATCCTAGAAAATTCCTTAGGACAGTGTTACCTTGAGGTCTCAATAGTGTCTCCCTATTAATTCAACGTAGCCAATTTTTCTACAGTTTTAGAACCAATTTCTTTCTTCACTGACTACAAGATAAAGTCACTGGCTTCTGTGAAGGAGCAATGATATTTGAAAACAGATTATGTACAACAGAAGACATCTGGGAATAAGAATTGACTGAGAAAACTGCAGGGTACAGTTTTATGCCCAGCTTGTTAACTGGAATAGCAGACTAGATAACCTACAGTATTAAAATGTTTGTTTTCTCTCTTTTCCTCTCTCATACTTGTTTTTTTCGCTCTGGCTTCCATTTGCATTTACTATCTTTTTATTGATGAAGTACTGACTATAATACTTTTACTTGTATTAGTTGTCAGTGAACATGATGCACTTCTGTTTTTATGAAGTTAATTATGTAATTATATTTGTGATAAAAGTTAAAGAGAAAAAAGGATTCTAGAAAAAACAGAAACAAAATTTTCCTTAGAGGCAAAGATGGCAGGGCTTCAACTCAATTACACTGGACACATCATCAAGAAAGACCAATTGCTGGAGAAAACAAAAAAAAACAAGCTTGTTGCTGTCAAGTTAATTACAACCCATAACAATTCTATAAGTGCTAGAAAAGGACTCTATATTTGGAAGTTAGTGAAAATGAGAGAAACTTTCACTGAGATGAACTGAAATAGTAACAATAGTGGACTCAGACATACCAACGACCCTGAAGGTGGCACACAACTCATCAAGGTTCTATTCTGTCATGGATAAAATTGCCATGAGCCAGAGCTGCCTCAGTGACAACACACAAGAACAACAACAGAGAGCATGTAATGGAGATGCAGCTGGGTTTGTGAAAGAATCAGAGAGCATTCTTAAGAGCAGTTGAACTTTCATCAGGAATCTAAAGGGGTATAAGCTAGACATGAAGTATGGAGAGTGTCCCATATGAACACATGTGAAGAGGTCCTGAGATGCAACAAATATGTCTGATGACCTGACAGAAGATTGATGTGACTATAACACAGAAAGGGAGAAGATGACAATCTGTGAGACCTAATAAAATGGAAGTAAAAGATTCTTCAGTTATATCCTCAAACAAATGGAAACTAGTGATGGCTTCACTTCTACGTATGTGATTTCACTGGATCAAAATAACTATCAGTGTCTTCAAGTTCAGTGGTAAGTAAGGATGGCTCACACTTTCATATGACTAGACCTCTTATGGGCTACCATAACATTATAAGGCATTTGGTCTAAACTGATTCTCTTGGAGAAGACCCCTGAAGAAAACTGGAATGTTTTAGTCACAGGATTGTAAAATCATAGAGATTTAGTCTATCCCTAATATGGTTTTCACACACATTAAGCATTACTTGAACATTTATTTAAATCATGCTTTTATGTCTACATGATTTTCACTGCTTTCTGAAAATGTGTGGTAATACAATATCAACATTTGTTTAGCACTTATAATGAGCTAGGTATGATATAAATATTTTATATTCCCTGACTCATTTAATCATCATAATAACCCTAAAGGAAATTTCTACTTCTATATATCCAAGGAGTTTAAATAACTTTTTAAAGTCAGAAAACTAGTAAATTGCAGAACAGATTTGAATCCATGAAGTTTTGTTCTGTAAGCTGTTATACTAATCATGATGCCTGGTAGACACAAGTCACAAACAAGGAAATCTGCCAGTCTGTAGTTTTTGTTGGAGACATAAAAGAAGCTCTGGGTAGTGGTAAAATATGTATCAACAATAATACAGTGTTGGTGAACAGAAGAATCTTCCCATTCTGCATCCTTGGCTGTTGAGGTCCTTTGTAGAATACATGTGGTTGGACAGTTCTTTCCAGTATCAATGAAATCACATCATGGAAGTCATTTTATTTACGTGAAATGTTTTCTCTGCTTGATAAATGCTTTTGGACTAAGATTATATATTTATTCTTGCTTAAATACCCTTAATTTTATAATGATCTTTTTGTTTATCTCTACTCAAATATCTGCTATCCTGACAACATTGTAATTACATTCTGTTCCATACATCTTGGTAAGAATAACAGTTCTGTGGTGTTGCTTCTATCATAGCCAAAGAGGCTCAATTTCATTATAACCAAATAACTTCAAGCTTGTTCTTAAATTGATGACATGCTGGTGGCCATTATTTTAGAACCATTTTTATTTTATTTTTTTCATTAAAGTGACAGATATTTTCTGCTGGACATAGAGGTGGAATGAATTTGATGGAAAAAAAATAGGATATTAGTTTTTGAAATAATGAAGCCTTAATGTCATTTGTTGAAAGCTCAGTCATCTGATTTCTCTAACTTTTGCTATCTAAAGACAGATAAGGTATTCAAATTACAACCAAGAACATTTTTTAAACAAAGGAATGTATAATAAATCTACATTGTGAAGCGTACAGTCATGTTTAATCACTCATTTTCCTTGAAATGATTCCAACTCAGTGTAACCTGAAGGGAGGAGCAGAACTGTCCCACAGAGTGTCCATGGAGTTCCTGATGGATTTAAACTGCTGACCTATTCAGTTAGCAGCAGTAGCACTTAACCACTATGCAACCGGTGTTGCCCATGTTTAATTAGTTAACACTCAAGTTTAGTGAAAAGATTTGCTAACAAAGGAATTAGAGTATAAAGCAAAATCATCAGACTTGATGTTTTTATGGGATATATCCCTTTCTGTCTAGATAATTCCAACTCAGAGTGACCCTGTAAGACAGAGTAGAACCACTCCATAGAGTTTCCAAGGAATGGATGGTGGATTTGAACTGCTGACTTTTTAGTTAGCAGCTCTAGCTCTTGACCACTGCGCCACCTGCCAAAGCCAAGTGCCTTCGAGTTGGATCCGACCCTCCTATTCTGTGGGATAGTTAATATTTTTTTAATAAACTCTATTTTCTTTTAAAGACAGAATATTTGGCTGTATAAGTTTTATGACCAGGAAAAGTATAACTCAATTTATAAGGCCTGTAACAAATTTTTTATGTTGTGAATTAAAAAAAAAATCTTACAATATAATATGTGGATTAAGAAGAGGACTTCCTATCTCATGCATGAGCTGGCAAATGTTACCTGGAATTCCAAACATTAGCCTGAAAGAAATACTGAACCAAGTAATGGCTATTCAGCAATGGTTAATCCACTAGGGGCCGCCTAAGGGCAGTAGCCTGAAAGAGTTGTTTTGAGGATAGTGAGTTTTGATGAGATAAGGGAAAAGTTAGAGAATGTGGTCAAATTAATAAGTTTTTAACATATAAGGGAAACCCTGGTGGTGTAGTGGGTTACGTGCTACCACTGCTAACCACAAGGTCGGCAGTTCAAATCCACCAGGCGCTCCTTGAATACTCTGGGTGTCAGTTCTACCTTGGCCCCTAGGGTCGCCATGAGTCAGATCTGACTCAACGGCACTTGGCTTAACATATAAAGTCTGTAGTCAGACACAGTTCTCCCAAAATAGTCAGTAAATGATATGCCTCAACAAAAGTTAGGCATCAGTAGTTTAGTGGAAAAATTCGTACCTGCCAGCCGTGATGGATTTCTAGCCAGTGCATCTCATAAGCAGTTACCACCAGTCTTTCACTGGAGGCTTGTGTGTTGCTATGGTGCTGAATGGGTTTTAGTGCAGCTTTCAGGCCAAGAAAGACTAGGAAGAAAGGTCTAGTAATCTGCTTTCAAAACTCAGTCAACGAAAATCTTACAGTTACAATGCTCTGATCCACAAATGGTCATGGGGATGGTGCAAGATTAGGCACCATATTGTTCATCTGTCCATGGGGTCCCAGTTTGTTGGAGATCAAGTGTATGGCAGCTAACAACACATGAAAGTGCGTTAACTCTTCTGAGCATAAATTTCCTTAGCTCGTAAAAACTAGCTAAGAAGAATACAGAAAGTCCGGATTATCTGAGGATAATTTATACCTCTCAAAATGATTCCATTTAAAATGGGAGCTAAATAGTTTTTAATAAGCAATGAAAACATGTTTAAATGGAACTTTTTTCTGGAACTAGAAAGTATGCAACTGGGTTTGCTTTATCTAATATCAACTAAAAAAAAAAAAAAAAACCCAGTGCCAACTATCATGTCAATTATAATGGAAATTATACACTCATTCTTAGGACAAAGAATAAACCAGTCATTGCTATTCTTCACATAATTTTATGATTACACTAGGAAGATCCACAGTTTCATGGCCAATTTTCACAGCTTGATCACAGAATCATTTAAGCCTCCAAGTAATGTTATATTCAATTTTCCAGTAGGCTTCCTTTAAGTGCGAAGATCACTCCATGCCTGTATGTCCACTGTTGCCAGTACACACTTCATTTGCTGCTAGAGATTGACCAAGAAACCTCACAGAGAGCACTGACAGGACCCCTGTGTTAATGGACATTTGTGGACTGTGGTTGGCATTGTAAATGATCAACTCATTAATGAATATTTCTATGAGTTTCCTATAAAAGTCATAATTGTGGAGATTCAGGTGAAGAATACTCAGATAATGAAGACTGCCTAGAAATGTCATACGAGTTATATGGATCAAAGAAACACTGTATATAAAAGCCCCTTCAAAAAACAACTCACTGACATGGAGATGATTTTGACTAATAGGAACCCTATAGGACAGAGTAGAACTGCTCCATAGAGTTTCCAAGGAGTGTTTGGCAGATTTGAACTGCTGATCTTTTGTTTAGCAAATGTAGCACTTAACCACTACACCACCGGGGTTTCTAATAGCCTGTCACACATTATTGAAATTATAGTAGGTGCTTGCTACAGCTTTGTTGTAATAGTAAATACCTACTTATGTTTTAAAAATACTTTTTAAGGGGGTGGAGTCAAGATGGCAGACTAGAAACATCCCATTAATTCCCTCTGAAAACTAAGGCCTGGATTCATAATTAAATGGAGCCTTCTGGATACCCAGTGAGCCCTAAGATACAGCACAGGGCTGTCAATTTGGACTACATGCCATTGAACAAGAAACTTCTCTTTCACTGACCCCCTACCCTTCTATATGTCCAGCTCTTGTGGACTGAAGGTAACTGGCAGTTTTAACATTTTTTTCTTGTTGTTAGCTGGTGGTGGCAATTAGGCTTAATTGGCAGCAAAGCTCAGCCACACTGATAATGTAATCAGCAGGTGGAATAGCCACAGTTTGTGAGCCCTGCATGGACTTAGGGCACCATGGCCCCTGTACCCTCTCTTTCTGAACTATCATTAATTTGGCTATTTTACAATGGGCAGGACAGCTTGTGTGGGACAAAATCTTGTTCAACTTGGAGGCAGAGTTACTCAAACAGAGGCCTCATCAGGAGCTAATTCCTAGGCTGGGAGGCAGTGCCATCTCGGGGAGCGCCTTCTCAGCAGAAAACTGTGTTAACACAGCATAGCATTAGGGGTGGGGCCCAGCAGCAGATGACAGCAGGATAGTAGCCTGCTTTGAAATAGATCACAGCATCTGGGAATAGATATAGAGTTGCTTCCACTGACAGCCAGAAAGAGGGGCTTGTACACCTGACAGCCTGACTCATTCTAGAAGCTATCAGATAGCTTTTACCTCTCAAAGCAAGACTACCTAGAGAAATAACTGTAGTGCAGCCTTTACTGACCCATAACATAGGGTCAGCTGATGGCCTCTCCAGTGACTCCATAAGTAGGGCCGTGTCTTTGCCAATCAGGAGGTGGGGCCTGCTATCCCAGAGATTCCACTGGGCCCAGTCTCTGGAATACAAAGTAGTGACTAGCAATCAACTTTCTTCTCAGACTGCACCTCAGGTCCTGTTAAGGAAACACCAGAGAAACTAAACAACCTCTAGATGCCCCCAAAGCAACAAACCCTGGACTGATCCTTAAAGAAAAATCCACCCATGGTTCCAGAAAGCTCCCAAAAGAAAGGACCAAAGAACTTTCCAGATGAAGAAGCCTTTTTGAAGTTATTAGAGACTGAGTACAAAATAATTACATATTCCTAGATATTATAAAAAATGCAGCAGCGCAAAATAAAAAATTAAGCAAGCTACTCCAACTGATGGAACATCAGCATTCTGAAATCTGACAGACAAGCAAAGTGCCATAGAGTTGGATCTGACTCATGGTCACCCTAAATCTGACAGACCAATAATAAAATTAAGCAATTAGAAAATTCAATTCAAAGCCAAGAGAACAGAATTGAACAACTGGAAAACAGACTTGCTGACTTGAAAGACAGAGCTACTAACGCCAACATTTATGAGAAGAAATCAGAGAAAAGAAACAAGAAAAATGAAGAAGCATTAAGAAACATGTGGGACTCTGTCAAGAGGAAAAATCTACAATTAACTGGAGATCCCGAACAGGAAAGAATACCAGAAAACACAGAGAGAATTGTTGTTGACTTGCTCACAGAAAACTTCCCCGGAATTATGAAAGAAGAGAACATAGATATCCAAGATGCATATTGAACACCAAACAATTTAGACCCCAAAAGAAAGATACCAAGACATATTATAATCAACAGAAGCAGAAACTCTTAAAGGCAGCAAGACGCAAAGCAAAGCTAACATTCAGAAGGAAGACCTGTAGGCTCTTATCTGACTTCTCAGCAGAAACAGTGTTGGCATGGAGGCAGTGGGATAGCACATTTAAAGCCTTGCGGGAGAAAAACTTCCAACCAAGAATTATATATCCTGCAAAACTGTTTTTCAAATATGAAAATGAAATTAAGACATTCGCAGATAAACAGAGACCTAGAGACTTGGTAAAAACCAATCCAAAGCTACAAGAAACACTGAAAGAAGCTCTTGGCTTAGAAAAACAAAATCATTAACTCTATATTTTAGGAGACAATACAGGACACATCATCCAGAAAGCTACTCAGTTAGGGAAGGCACAAAACTCAAGCAAAGCTATAATATTAAAAAAAGTGACCCAAAACTAAGATACCATCACATTAAAAAGAGGCTACACTACAGCAGTTATAGTTCTTCTAGATGGAGAGGTAGTTAATAAGATATGTAGAAGTTAAAATTGGGTTTAAACATAGATTATTAAGTGGAATCATAAGGGTAGCCACAAAGCACAGTAAAGATGCAGCATATAAAAACAAAAAATGTAATACAGAAGTCTCAACAAACACAAAACCAACACAAAAAAGAGTGAAAAATCAGCCTAAAAAGAATGTCACAGAACGAAACATTAAGAGCAACAGAGAAAACATGAACACAAAAATAAATATATCTAAATGACAGCACTAAACACATATTTATAAATAATTACATTGAATGTAAATGGACTGAACACTCCAGCAAAGAGACAATGAGTGACATCTTGGATCAAAAGGCACAAACCGTCTATATGTTGCTTACAAGAAACTCACCTTAGACTTAAAACTATGTACAAACTGGAAATTAAAGCATGGAAAAACATATATCAAGCTAACAATACACAAAGAAAAGCAGGTGTGGCAGTACTAATCTCAGATAAAATAGATTTTAAGGTAAACTCCACCATTGTGAACAATGATGGACACTATTGCTGAAAGATTCAATATACAAGCAGAACTTAACAATATTAAATATTTATGTATCCAATACTAGAGTATCTAAATACATCAAAGAAACACAGACTACACTCAAAAATGAGACAGCTCACTCCACAATAATAATGGTAGACTTAAACACTCTCCTCTCAATATTGGACATATTGTCTAGAAAAAAGCTCAATAAGGACACAGAGGATTGTATTGCTATAATTAACCAACTAGACCTCATCAACATATGCAGAACTTTCTATCCATCAGTAGATATCTACAGCTTCTTCTCCAGTGCACATGGAACATTTTCCAGAATAGACCATGTGTTAGGAAATAAAGCAAATCTCAACAAAATCCAAACCACTGAATTATTGCAAAGCATCTTCTCAGACCATAAAGCCATAAAAGTCAAAATCAATAGCAGATAAAACATAGGTAGAAATTGAAATTCACTGGAATTGAACAAAATCTTGCTCAAAAAGTCATGGGTTATAGAAGAAATTAAGGATGAAATAAAGAAATTTATGGATTCCAGTGAGAATGAAAACACTTCCTACCAGAACCTATGGGATACAGCCAAAGCAGTGCTCAGAGGTTAGTCATCTCCATAAATGTACACATCCGGAAAGAAGAAAGAACCCAAACCAAAGAATTACCCCTACAGCTTGAACAAGTAGAAAGAGAGCAATGGAGGAACCCCTCAGGAATGAGAGGAAAACAGAACATAAAGGTCAGAGCAGAACTAAATGAATAAGAGAATAGAAGAACAATTGAAAAAATTGAAAAGACAAAAAGCTGCTTTTTTTGAAAAGATCAACAAAATTGACTACCCATTGGCTAAACTTACTAAAGAAAAATGGGAAAGGAAACAAATAATGTGAATAAGAAATGAGATCAGAGATGTCACAACAGATCCAACAGAAATAAAAAAATATCATAACAGAATACTATAAAAGACTAATAGATTTGAAAAACCAGAGGAAATGGACAAATTCCTTGATTCATATCACCTACCAAAATTATCACAAGGTGAAGCAAAACAACTTAATAAACTCATCGTAAAGGAAGAGATTGAAAACGTAATCAAAAACTTAACAACCAAAAAAACCCTGCCCCTGATGGCTTCACCCTAGAATTCTACCAAGCTTTTAGAAAAGAATTAACTCCAATATTACTGAGACTATCTCACAGCATTAAAAGGGATGGAACACTCCCAAATTCATTCTATGAAGCCAGCGTAACCCTGACACCAAAGCCAGGGAAAGACCCAACAAAAAAGGAGAACTACAGACCAATATCACTCATGAACCTAGATGCAAAAATCTTCAACAAAATCCTTGCCAATAGAATTCAAAAACTTATCAAAAAAATAATTCATCACAACCCAGGTGGCTTCATACCAGGGATACAAGGCTGGTTCAACATCAGAAAAACAATTAATATGATCAATCACATAAATAATACAGAAGACAAGAATCACCCGATTTTGTCAATTGATGAAAAAAGGGCATTTGATAAAGTCTAACACCCATTCACTCTAAAAACTCTCAGCAAAATAGGAATAGAAGGCAAATTCCTCAACACAATAAGGGCCATTTATCCAAAGCCAACAGCCTACATCATCCTGAATGGAGAGAGACTGAAACAATTCCCCTTGAGAACAGGAACTAGACAAGGATGCCCACTCTCACCTCTCCTGTTCAACACTGTATTAGAAGTTCTGGCCACGGCAATTAGACAAGACAAAGAAATAAAGGGCATCCACACCAGCAAAGAAGAAGTAAAAATCTCCCTATCTGCAGATAATATGGTTGCATACACAGGAAATCCTAAGGAACCCATAAGTAAACTACTCAAACTGATAGAAGAGTTCAGCAAAGTCTCATGATACAAGATATATGTGAGCAAATCAGTAGGATTCCTTTATATCAACAAAGAGATTATTAAAGAAGAAATCACCAAATCAATACCATTTACTATAGCCCCCAAGAAGATAAAATAGGAATCAATCTAACTAGAGAAATAAGAGACCTTTACAAAGAGAACTATGAGACCTTTACAAAGTGATCTATAAGACCTTACTACAAGAAACTAAGAATTACACAAACGGAGAAACCTACCCTGCTCATGGATTGGAAGACTTAACATGGTGAAAATGTCTATTTTGCACAAAGCAATTGCACTTATATAGTGCAATCCCAATTCAAATTCCAATGACATTTGTTAATGAGGTGGAGAATCAAATTACAAACTTTGTTTGGAAAAGAAAGAAATCCTGGTTAAGTAAAGCACTATTGAAGAAGAACATATCTGGAGACCTCTCAATACTCGACTTTAGAACCTATGACACTGTCACAGCAGTCAAAACAGCCTGATACTGGGACAAAAAGAGAAATATAGTCCAATGTAACACAGTTGAGACTTCAGAGATGCCACCAGGCTCCTATGAACAGTTGATATTCAACAAAGGCCCTAAGACGTTACACTGGGGTAAAGGCAATCTCTTCAACAAATGGTGCTGGCAAAATTGGATATCTATCTGCAAAAAACTGAAACAAGATCCATATCTCACACCTTATGCAAAAACCAACTCAAATTGGATAAAAGACCTGAATATTAGATCTGAAACAATAAAGTTCACCCAAGAAAAAGTAGGAACGACAATGGAAGGTTTAACACACAACTTAGACAGACTTCAAAAACTGACAAGGCATGATCGACAGAAGAGAAAATACATAAAAGGGAGCTATTAAGCATCAAACACTTTTGCTCATCCAAAGACTTTATCAAAAGAATTAAACGACCACTTACAGAATGGGAAAAAATATTTGGCAACTCTATGTCAGACCAACAACTGATCTCCATAATCTATAAGGTACTACAAAATTTCAATAAGAAAAAGATAAATCATCCAATTAAGTGGTGAGTGAAGGAGATGGATAGACAATTCGCTAAAGAGGAGGACATCCAGGCAGCTGAAAGACACATGAGGAAATGCTCACAATCATTAGCCATTAAAGAAAGTCAAATCAAAACTGTGATGAGATACCATCTCAACCCAACACGGTTGGCTACGATCCAAAAGGCACAAAACAACAAATGTCAGAGTGGCTGTGGAGAAACTGGAACTCTCCTACACTGCTGGTGGGATTTTAAAATGGTACAACAAATGCCAGAGTGGCTGTGGAGAAACTGGAACTCTCCTACACTGCTGGTGGGATTGTAAAATGGTACAACCTCTTTGGAAAGCAATCTGGTGGTTCCTTAAAAAGCTGAAAATAGACACACCATTTGATTTAGTAATCCCACTGTTTGGAATACGTCCTACAGAAGCAAGGGCAGTCACACAAACAGATACATGCACACCAACGTTTACTGCAGCACAGTCTGCAATAGCAAAAAGATGGAATCAACCCAGATGTCCAACAACAGGTGAATAGATAAATAAACCATGATATATATACTCAATGGAGCACTGCGCAATTATAAAGAACAATGATGATTGTAGGAAGCATCTCATAACCTGGTTTCAATTGGAAGACATTATGTTGAGTGAAATCAGTCAGCGACACAAGAACAAATATTGTACGAGACTCCTACTATAGGACTTTAAAACAGATTCACGTAGAGAAGAAAAGAATCTTTGATGGCTGCAAAGGAGGGGAAGGAAAGAGGGAGAGGGTTAGTTACAGATCAGATAGTTGATAGAAATTTGGTTGGGTGAAATCTGTGACAGCACACAATAGAAAGATGACCAATTTAAATGGACTTCAACATACCCTGAAAACTGTTCCAATCTTAACCCAATATGGCAAGGACAGAGTAAAAGGGGTGGGGGTCTGGGAACCACGTTCTCAGGGGACATCAAGGCCAATTGGCATAACTAGCCTATTAATAAGGGAGTCTTTTGCACCCCACATTGGTGAATGCCAGCTGGGGTCTTAAAAGCTAACAAGTTGCCATCTGAGATACAAGAAATGGTCTCAATTCAGGATCAATGTGACATGGGGGAAAGAGAACCCACAAGACAGAAAGCCCATGTGAATGGGTGACTACATCAACATGTGACCAGAAGAACCAGATACTGCCCAGCCACCACCAGTGACAGCCGTGATGGGGCTAAAAATGTTGAGTCCCAGTGGCACCACAGGAAAAAAGGGGGGTACACCATGAGAACTCCACTAAAAGATCTCAACTGGTGGTCTGAAGGCCTGGGGCTTCCTCTGGGAGCATGGCCCCTAAACCTGATGCTGTTCCTGATCATAAATCATTACCGAGGTCAACTCTTAGGACAGGAATGGATTGGACTCAGGGACAGAGAGTGGCCATATCGTGTGTGCAATTCATGGTTCTGTGCTTCTATAGGATGTCATCCTACTGGCCTCTTATCAGAGGGGAATGGAGAGGGTTGAGGGGATGGAACAAGAGTTTGTTAAGAGGATATGACGTGTATAGAACAGAAAGGACGAGTGTGCTGTCAATGGGGACGGAGAGCAGAAGAAGCTGCAGATAGGAGGGCGTGTGAATTTAAAACGGATTGTATACTTTCACTCAATCACAATAGAAAATAAAAGGAGGCCATTAGTGGCATCGGAAAACAGATTTAAAGCATATTGGAGCAGGTCACTCGCACTCAGCTCAGCAGTAGCCAGATTTCACTCTGAGGTTCTAGTGACAAAAAGAATTTGAAAAGTTTTAAGCAATAAAGATATCTCAAACATGATTAGTACTTGTCCATTTATACATTCACAAATGGAAATGGAGTCATATACTATGATTCTCTGTTCTGACCATTCTTCATCATCAGAGGGACAGCTACAAACCATCTTTACAGTGATATGCTTTAAACAGCGAGTCTTCTGTGGCCCTAACACATGGACATTGAGTCAACTGAAAATTATGGTATTCACAGCTTCAGAACTCTTGAATATGGCCCAAATAATATATATCCAGGGGAAATTGTAAACGGAAATATAAAGCTAGGGAGATTAATAAAGTACCTATTTAGTCTTAAATATATCATTAAATTAAATAGTGCAGCAAGTTATGTGAATATATCTGTCTCAGGTTGGGCTCTCTAAGAGGGGCAAAACAATGAAATGTTTGTGTGTGTGCGCATGTGTGTGTGTGTGTTTGTATCTATATACTAAAACAAACCCACTGCCTTGAGTCAATTCCAACTCAAAATGACCTACAGGACACAGCAGAACTGTCTCTTAAGACTTCCAAGGCTGTAAATCCTTATGGAATCAGACTGTTACATCTTTCTCTAGTAGATTTGCTAGTGGGTTTGAACTAGTGACCTTCTGGTTAGCAGCCAAATGTTTTAACCACTGTTCTACCAGGGCTCTTCTACATTTATATACATCACGATTTCTTTGAAGAAAATAGCTCACAGAGTTGTGGAGGCTGGCAAGTTACAAATCCATGGGTAGGACATCAGGCTGGAGGCTTCTCCTGACTCACTTAGTTAAAGAGGCTAACAAACCCCAAATTGGCAGATCAGCCTGCAGGCTACTGGCTCACATGGCTGTGGGAGCTGGCAAATCCTAAATTCTGCAGGTCAGATGGTTGGCCTCTGGCTCGTGTTCCAAGAAATGGAGGTCAAGATGATGAGCTGGATGTACGAAAGAGAGCAGGAGCTTTGCCAGAATATCCCTATATAATACGGACCAAACCTGTAAGAAAACTTCCCTTTCAGATGATTGGCTGTTCATATCAGATCACAAAATGGAGAACAATTATATGATATCTGCCAGTCCACTGATAATCATGGCCTACTCAGTTGTCACAATACCTATAAACTCCAAAGCATTTTAAAATGTAAACATGTTAACAGGAGTAAATGAAGTGACCTTGAGCTTTATAGCATGTTATGTAGATATTATTATTACTGGTTTGCTTTCCATCTGGACATTATTTCTTTTGAATATAAGTTGAATTTTCAAGGCATATGCCTAGTTGTGCTAGAGAATGGCCATCCAGAAGTGGATAGACGGCTGCGATTTGAACACTATACAGAACAAGCTGTCAAGTAGACAGTGATATTTTCTGATATGCATGAAAAACCGTGTTATTGACTACAATTTTTTTTCTACTTTCAAGTATTTTCCACTACAGATTTTTGTTTTTCCCTTAAGCTAAGTCAGAATTGACTTGATGGCAACACATTCAGTTTTGTTTTAAAGGAGCACTGGCAGCACAATGCTTCAATGCTTGGCTGTTAACCTAAAGGTTAGCACCTGAAACCTACCCAGCAGTTCCATGGGAGCAAGACCTAGGGATACGCTGCCATAAAGATCACAGCCTAGAAAACCTATGAGGCAGTTTTACTCTTCACATAGGCTTGTTCTGAGTTGAAAATCCACTTGATGGCACCTAACAACATCATCTAATATCTACCCTGAACTCATGACAACCACCAGGGTGTTAGAGTATGGTGCTCCACAGAGCTTTCACTGGCTGACTTTTCTTTTTTTTGGAAGTAAATAAACAGATATTTCTTCTGATATGCCTCTGAGTGGACTTGAACTTCCAAACTTAAAGTTAGCAGCTGAGAGCATTACCTGTTTGAACTGACCAGGAATTCCCACTTAATATTAGATGGCAGCAAACACTAGCAGATGACTAAGTAAATAAAAAAGGACCAAAAGGATACTAGGAAAAACTTACTAAAAGCTCACCGTGCTCAAGTAATTTTAGTCACATACATCTTGGTGTTTGAATTTATTGTACAGCACCTTTTATCACTGCTGTAAAATTATTCCTCATTATTGGGGGAAGGGAACTAAATTAACTAAATTAATCATTATATGTGGCAGAATGTAGATGAGATACTATATTCTAGTTGAGCTCTTTCCCTGTCCTTATCCTGCTTTCTTCACCCCTCCTCCTCTCAGAATATCATTGGTCATCTTCTCTAAATAAATTACTTCAACAAGAACCCCAGCCTTGGGCTCTGCTTCCATGTTGATATTCACATTCTCATTCAACCAATATGCTATAAATTCAAACTCAGAGAAGTTGATAATCTTTGTAAAATCACACAGCTGGAAGGATTAGAACAAAGGCTTGTCTAACTTCAAAATCACATCTTTCCAATATCTCATTTGTTCCACGTCAGAGGTACTGGACTCTACAAAGTTTAGTTTCTAAATCACTGAAGTTTGAGCATTGTGCTTTGGTCTTGTGGTGGTCAAGATTGTGTCAACTTGGCAACTCCATGTTTGGTTACTGTGTCAAGTGACAGGGGAAGGGCCTGTGGTGGCTTCCCTCCCCTCGGCTCTCATCTCTCCACCTTTCACCACCTACTTCCTGTCTGCTCACACTGCCCACAGCTCTTGCTCTTTTTTGCATCTGGTTCCTGGACCTCAAATAGCAGCTCTTGGATTCCTCACCTCTTACAGGCAGCAAGTGAGAGTCCTGTTCCCTCACCTGTTCAACCTGGATTCGTCATCCCCTGTACCTCCATCAGTCAGCAGTGACCTCACAGTCTCACAGCCAGCTTAGGATCCACTAACTGTGGTCTCTGCCCTGCTCACCTTGGGTTCACCAGCTCTCGTGGCCATGTGAAGTTTGCGCCAGGACTTGGGACACTCAGCTTCTACAACTTCCTGAGCTGTTTCCTTTATCTACGAATCATTCCTTGTATGTATACATGTTACTGGTTTTGCTTCCCTAGAAAATGAAGCCTAAGACAGGTCTATACCTATAATTCATACATTTCAGATTTTTCTTCAGAAAAGCTAAGATTATTGTACTAACACCTTTCTCTGTGACAACTGCATTTACTTTTGGGTACTCGTTCTAGTAAATTTTTTAAAGTGATAGGTTAGATGATATATAAAATGCTCCACTTCATGATTCTCTGTAGGCTTGACATCTATCAAAAAGTGACTGGAAATGTGCTTTTTCTTTATTGTCACAAACATCACGTATAGATTTTTATCCAAGTTGCCATGAGTAGGATCTGACTTGACAGCACTTGGCTGGCTTTGGCTGGTTTATTTTAAATAAAAAAAATGTGTTTGATACACACATATTGGGGAATATGGATTTGGGATCAAAGGCCATTATTCTAAGTGACAAATTGAAAAAAAAACATAGTCAAGATCTAGAACCTAAAGACGGCTCATCTACATGTGTCTGTCAGTGCGTACAGATGGCAGATGGAGTAACGATTCCTCATTCAGAGATGGCAGTCCTTGCAGATCAAATCTGAGAAGGTAGTTCAGCAGGACTAGTTCTGAGAGTTCATGGTGGCACAAGTTTCCCTACAAAGGGGTACCTTGGCTTTTCTGAAATTTGCTTTAAAGTTACCCAGGCACCTTTTATCCTAGGTAACATTCAACTTTAGGCAAGATAGACAATCTACAGAATGTTCATATCTATCTAGAAGAGAGGTCAATTAATCCAGGAAGTAACAAGACTACTGTTTTAGAGGTCAAGATAGACCATGGCATTAATATAGTAGGATATATCTTTTCAAGACAGAATATTAGACATATTTTGCTTGCTTAGATGTAAAGAAAACACTCCAGATTTTTCCATGGTTGAGTGTATAATGTGTTCTAACTGCTTATCTACAGTTTTATTTTAAATGATCATGTTTTAGTTCCATTACAAGCTAGCAAAACTAGATGCACACTGTAAGTAACTGTGCTATAAACTGCAGAAATGGCCAGTGAGGAGCTAGCTTCTCACTGGACTCAATATATTAAAAAAAAAAAGATTAGTAGAGTGATTTTGGCAATCCTAGAGCTACCCTATTTTTACACAAACAACACGTGTCTTCTGCATTTGTTTGCCAATTATGCCTTCCCTCTGTGAGATATTTTCATAAGTATGCTATGCTAATTTCTTTCTTTCTTTTTTTACAGCAACACTGAAAAAAACTGACACAGTGGTACTTATAAAAATACCTCAGCGGGGAGGGCATGGTTGGCAAACAAATGTAGAAAATGCATGATATTTGTGTAAAAACACGGCATACTCTGACCATTCTTTTTAGAGAAGAGAATCATACATCACGTCTAAGATTGGCTACTTAGAAATATATTCCTATTGATAGACTAAATGCTATGCAAAATTATTGATCACAGAAACAAGCTTACACTTACGATGTTTAAAATTCAGTCTTCTTAAAACATTAATATATGTCAATTTCCTTTGCATTCCAATCTGGGATCCATTTCCTCTGTTCTTCCTAAATATACTTAAAAATTAAAAGAATTTTAGTAACTGTCATGGATTGAATTGTGTCCCCCCCAAAATAGGTGTAGCCATGTGGTTGGGCCATGATTCCCAGTATCTTGTGATTGTCCTCCATTTTGTGATTTTGCTGTGCTGTAGCTTAAAGGATTAGAGTGGGGCTGTAAATCCCTTCATAGGATTACCTCCCTGCTCCACTGTAAAGGGAGTTTCCCTGGAACGTGGCTTGCACCACCCTTAAGCCTTTCATCCTAGAAGAGATAAAATGAAAGGGAAGCAAGCAGAGAATTGGGAACCTCACACCATCAAGAAAGCAGCACCAGCAGAAGAGCATGTCCTTCAGACCCGAGTTTCCTGCATCACACTCTTTGCACAAAGACTGATGCAATACTGGACTTCTCTCCAAAGCCGACAAGGGGGAAATCCTTCCCGTGGAGCAGACACCCTGAATTTGCACTTGTAGCCTACCGGACTGTGTAAGAATAAACCTTTCTTCGTTAAAGCCATCCACTCTGTGGTGTTTCTGCTAGAGCAGCATTAGCTGAGTGAAACAGTATCATAATGTAGTACTTAGTCCAGGGACATGTACATAATTATTGATGAATAAATTCATACTGCAATGATTAGGTGCAATGATTGCATAATGCAAGACTAAAAGAAACACACTGAAACAAATGGAGGTTTTTAAGTGCCTGAGTTAGGGTTCAAATCTTTCCTTTACAATTAATAAGCTGTTTGACCTCGGGCAAGTTACACGATTGGCTATCATCTCACTTGTATGTTTCATAATGCTGTTGTAAAGAATTACTGAAATAGTCCTGGCATCAGTGGTTCTGTACTCCACCAATGGATATCAAAAATTATGCTGAATGAAATATTTCAATCACAAAAGGACAAATATGTATGATGTCACTTACATAAAAAGATATTAGTAAGCAAATGTACAGAGATCAAAGTTTATTAGTGTTTATGAGGCGCAAGAGGAAGGGGCCAAAAGAGTTGTTGCTCATGGAATACTGACATTCAGTTTATGGTGATGGAGAATCACATTAATTAAGGGTAGGATTCCATAGCTGATTAATGGACTTGTTATCAATAAATTATTTATCCATAAAAAGTTGAATTGGTAAAGGTTGTGTGATAGATATAATTTACAATGACAGGAGAAAAAAGAGAGAATAGCTGTTTATGTTTCTGATGAACAGCCAAACATCTCATGTGATTTGATTCCTTGGTTTGGAGGTTTAAGGTCATAGTTTCATGGAGTATCTTAAATAATTACTCTAATATTGTCTTTACTGCTGCTTTTCTACCTCCTAGTTCACTATGTAGCATCTGGGGTCTTAAAAGCTTTCGAATAGTCATCTAAGGTACAACAATTAGTTTCTATTTGCCTGGAGCAACAAAGGAAGAAGGAGGGTCAGGAAACAGGAGGAGAAAAAGAAATACGTGGCTGGCTAACCGCTTCCATGAACCACTGTTCCTTCTGCCATGAGACCAGAATAAACTGTATGGTGCCTGGTTACCATTACCGAATACTTTGATGAATGATTCTACAGATGAATCTTGATGAAAAGGGTGAAAAACACAGAGCACAATTTCAAATTCTTATGTGATTCATACTTTCTGGACCCAAAGAGGCTATGTGAACCAAATAAACTATTGTGCTGAGATCATCTTTAAATTTTGAACCAAAAATATTCTGTGAAGTCTTCTTAAAACCTAATAATAATTTAGTTTAACTAGTGAAGGATGTCTGCCTTTAGTATTGTGTTCTTTTAAGACCTGCCTCTATGGTAACAGATTGAAAACAGCAGCTTGAAAGATTAGATAGGAACCTTTGGGAGCAACGGGCTTATGTTAATAGCGGAGGAACAACTCAGAAAAGGTGTGTGAGATGGTTGTACATCTCAGAGTGGAGTCAGTGTCACTAAATTGTGTGAGTAGAAATTGTTGGTGTATGTTCTGCTGTCTGTATTCTAAAAAACAACACAAATAAATTCTTAAAAGTAATTAATAGTCTATTATTTTACAGATTACAAACAGGGCAAGTGAGTACTTCAAGTGACAAGTGATGAAATCAGGATCCTACAACTTGCTCTTGGAAAAGCGATCTGTAAACACAAGCCTCCTAATTTATTTTGTAGTCTTTCAATTTTTATTTTTTCCATTCTGCCATCTAGCTTCTTACTCTGTTGCTATAGGAACTACTTGTTACAGTAAATAAACTTGAACTGTTATAACTATCCTGTTGTTCCCTACCAAGAATACCACGCTAGTCAAACCTTATGCGGGTACCAAATTAAGGTTACCAGCTTTCTCCTGAAATCTCAGGACAAAAATAATCACATATATAAAAGGAAATAAGCAAGCCACAGTATTGGCTATCACAAAATGGTGACACTTTGAAGTTAATATGTTTGTTTCTTCTTTAAATTATGGGCAGATGTTGGCAAAAAAAAAAAAAAAAGCATGTCATTTGTGATTTGCAGTAGGTGGGCTGGATTACATAGGATAAGAAAACACTATAAAATCATATACATTGAATTAAAAATATGAAACAAAAATTATATTCTGGGAATTAACGTCATTCTTAGAGTGTTATCAGTCAAATAATAATTATGAATAATTCATGACATGCTAAATTTAGGGAGTTCTACATTCCATGAAACTAATAAAAATTCAACAGACAAAGAATATAACTAATCCAAATATTAAGCTCTCCTACTTGAAGCTTTGATCTTTGAAATCTACCTAAAAAGATCCCTTAGTGGAAGCTTCGTGTCAGTCTCTCTCTTTCTTGAAATAAATTGGATTCAAACTGTTCTGACCTTGAAATCTTGAGCACAATCAGAAAGTGTATGCCAAGCATCAGGTGTTCATTATGGAGGCAATCCAGATGCTTGGAAAATAAATAGCTCATTTCAATAGTTCCCCTCAGATCAAGGTACTTCTGTGGTTTAATGGTGAATTTTGGCTGGTGGGAGCCATTGGGATATCTAGCTCACAGGTTTTGCTTGACTGTAGACATGATTTTGTGAAGTTTTCTCTTTGACAAAGAAGTCAGCCAAGAATTGCAGGTGCTGAATTTTGATTCTACCATGTCTTGCTTGCTTACTTTAATGTGACTGAATAAACCCCATTGCCTCTTGTGGTCTCTACCCTATGGCACAACCAGTTGGAAAAACCAAAGGAGCTTACACAACAGGCAGCTGTTGGGCACACTGTCTTAGAGGAGACAAGCCACAGATGTTCTCCAGTGACAAGTGCCAATTGTTCTCTTTTAAGAGACAAGTTAATCTGCATCACACATTTCTGCTTTTGATTATTGTGTTTTGTTTAGTGTTTTCGGGTTGTGCTGTGCGAAGATTAAGACATGAATTAAACGCAAAAGTCTCTCATGTTGGAAACACTGCCACCTTCAAACGGAGTGAAGCGCAGAGAAAGCATGGTGCTTTAAGAATGGAGCTGGCAGCAGGGGTGGATTAACCAAAAAGTAAGGTATGCACCTGTTTTCAGAGGCTTAACTGTATTTACTTGCTAATGTATGATGAACAATTTCACAAGTGTTTCATCACATCTTGAATGTGATGGGGGACAGTAGAAATTGTGCACTGTAGATTGGTGGGAAGGGTCATTTGGGCCCATGTTTTCAGTTGCTTGTTGGACAATGCCCTGGCTACAAGGCTAGAACGGGGGAGGGGAAGTTAAGACACAAAACTGTAGGATTATGATATAGTCAAAAACACAGCTTCAGCACAATTCTGAGTGTAGGAACTAAATACCTCAAGGGTCATGGGTTCTGTTCTTTATACCGCTCAGTTTACTTTTTAAGATTGAGGTGAGGCACAATAAAAATAACAAGAAAAACATTCATCTTTATATTTTCATATGTAGGTCCTAACATAATATCTTGAAGATATTGCTGTTGTTAGCTACTGCTGAGTTGGCTAAGACTCACGGAGATCTTAGGAATAACAGATGGAAATGCTGTCCAGAACTATTGTCACGACCCTTTGTATGTTTCAGTCCATTGTTGTGTTTATTGGGTCAATACATCCACTAAAGATTTCCCTTGTTTTCACTGGTCCCTCACTTTACCAAACCTGACTTTTAAGGAACATTCAGGTTATGTTTCTTTTATAGACTGACTGGTTCATTCTTTTGGCAAGATTCTCTTCCAGTTATTCTCCCTGCTATGACCTCTTTAAGTTTCCTCATAGCACTGATAATCACCTGTATTTATTTGTTTGTTTATTTTCTCTTTCTCTGGCTCCTCATCTTCACCCAGCATCCCACATAATGCTAGTTCTGACAAGCCAGGGGAGTTTGTTTGCCTGGGATCTTATCTGATCTAGTCACAGTGTATCCTCAGACCTGGAAAACCACCTTCCTTACACTCAAGAAAACATCCTACAAATATTCATGAAATAAACAGATAAACATTCTCTAGTCTTGATTTCAAGAATAGCTCTCTCAGTAGTACCACCATCATCTAATTTATTCCCCATACAGTCAGTCTTAACAATAAAAAAGGACACTATTAATAATTAGGCTAGGATGACAGATATATACTTTGTAAACTTTTATTGAAAGAATAAAAAACTGCTGAAGATATGTACAGTAAGACTTCTGGAGGATTTCCAAAATTGAGCAGGTATCAGGATTATGGAATACATTTTCTAAAAAGCTATTATTACATTTGACAGTTGAGAAGATCAAGACATCTAAAGGTCAAATAAAAAAAATCCCAAGAAGTTGTCCCATTAGACTCTTAGAAAAAAAAAGTGACAGGTGATTTATAACTGGTGCTGCATTTATGTGCAAATGGATCCTCATCAAATGATTTCCAAAGGCCTTATGCAACTTGATTTCTCCAAGTACTTAACATTCTCTGCCTAGTCCCTCTGTTCCCTTATTTCACACAGTGACTTTCCTTAGGAAATCTTCCTTGTTTAATTGATTGTTTGCTTTTCTTTATTATTCTAAGGATTAAAAGTAGGTGGATTTCAGTCCCAACTCTACTTGTTTAGAATTCTCCAATAGTGAGATTCATAATTGGGAAAATTTTTGTTTTCTTGTAAGCAAATAGAGTCTGTTGAGTTTTACTTGCTTAGAATTCTCCAGTTGTGGGATTTAGATTTGTGAAGCCTTTTAGTATTGTTTTCTAGTAGGCAGAGTTTGATCAAAATTCACAGCATTAGCAGAATTCCTTGAAATATTGAAGTCAAAATTTAATGTTGAATGTACTATTCAGAGTATTATTATTTACAGTTGGTATTTGGAAGGACATATTTATCTGCTATGTTTCAATGACTTGGTACAGTGGCAGAATTAAGACTTTCAGGAAAATAATTATAACAAGAAGCTCTCTGTCTCCTTGCATTGAGCAGTCTGATAACAGTGTGTGTGTGATAGGAGTACCCAAAGAATCCACTTTCCAAGGCAGAAAAAGGGGAAAACTGGGGCTGGCCACCTTGAACTTTGCAGTCCAGCCTCCATGCTCTTCCCCTTTGAGCTTTTCCTTTTGTCTAAACCACCCAGACAATAACAATTGCTACCTGAAATTCTTCCAGCATGACAGGTACTATGTTTCATGGCCCATAAAGAACCCAAATGGGTTCTTCGATCCTTTAGAAAGACAAACACTAAAATGATTCCATTACATGCATGGTAAAAGTCATAGATGCAGTAATATAGGGGTGTTGCTGAGAGATTCCATGTAAGGAAAAGTCTCATGGTTGAAAAAGGCATGTTAAAATCAAGGATGTGACTGAAATCCAGTATATGGCAGCCACATATCCCAGCTGAGGCCTTGTAGGACAACAGTGCAGTGCTTATGGCTGTGAGCTAACTATGGCAAATCCTCCCTGGACAGAGAAATAACTGATTAATCTTACATGAATAACACTGTCTCAGTTATCTAGTGCTGCTATAATAGAAATATCACAAGTGGATGACTTTAGCAAACAGGATTTTATTCTCTCATAGTTCAGAAGGCGAGAAGTTCAAATTCAGGATGCTGGCTCTTGGGGGAGGCTCTCTGTCTGTTGGCTCTGGAAGAAGATCTTTGTAATTTATCAATCTTGCTTTAGTCTGAAAGCAAGTCAGCACAGGAATCTCATGGCCAAAAGACAAGCTCTGCTGCCAGCACTGCTTTCTTGGTGGTAGGAAGTTCTCTTTCCTTTTACCTCTTGTAAGATAAAAGGTGATGCGGACCACACCCCAGGGAAAGTCCCTTTACTTTGGATTAGGGATACAACTTTAGTAAGGGTCCTATAGTTCCACTCCCATCCTCAACTAAATTACAAGCAGAGATTAGGATTTATAACATGGAGGTCTGACACTTAAATCCATGAATTTAGTTGTTCTAAGTGCTACATACCTCATTGCTGAGTATCACTATGGTCACCTTGAAAGTACTCCCATTGGGAAGCTATCTACCGATACCAGCACTTAGTCTACCTTTCAAAGCAATTTTAGAACTCTTTCAGGAACAGCCATTGCACATAGTGGTAAGTTTGCAAACTGAATTGTATAGTTGTCTCTGTAGGAGTTTTTAGCCAGTAAACAAATGACTGTATTGGAACACCCCCCCTACTCAACTGATCTGGCCCCTAATGACATAAAATTTTCTTTTCCTGAAGATAACATTTTGATGACACTCAGGACATCAAGGGTAATATGACAACAGCTCTAATGGTCATTCCAGAAAAAGAGTTCTAAAATTGCTTTGAAGGGCGGACTAGGCACAGGTATCAGTGAATAACTTCTCAAAGGGAATACTTCAAAGGTGACTGTAGTGATATTCAGCAATGAGGTATGAAGCACTTTTTTTAGGATGAGTTCACATACTTAATTGGCAATCTTCGTATACTAAAATTACAATCACAAAATAGAGAACAGACACATACCACTGGAAATTCCAAAGGTTAGCCAAATTGTTACACACATTTTTAGAGAGACATAATTCAATCCATGACAAGCATCTCTCATGTGTATAAATCTTTGGTGAACTCATCAAGATGAAATATTCCCTATTTATTTGTTTGCTTACTATCACCCACCCCTCAACTAGATTGTAAGATCCATGAGAATAAGGGAATTTTCTCCTTTAATTTTTTTTATAGACTACTCTATTCTCAGTGCATTGAACTATAACTAGAACTTAAGTATTTGTTCAGTGGATAAATGAATTTGTGAGAAATCTTAAAGCATCAGGAAAACACTTGATCAGATCTGCATTTGAAAAATATCAGTTAGGTTAGGACTCTGGTGTATGAATTTTAAATAGAAGATAAGGGGGAGATGAAAGGGAGAGATGAGAGTGATTTAAATTATGCAGTAATATTTAAAAGATCCTAAGAGGTCTGCAATAACCATTTGTACTACTGGTATGTAGGAAGATGGAGGCAGAGATTAATATAAATTAACTGTCTGTCTGACATATACCATTTCATTTAATTTTCAAAGGAAAACACAAGTCTCTACAATAAAGAAGCTAAGACTGAGAAAAATTAACTTTCTCAAACAGCTGCAATTTAAACAGATCGGTCTGACGTCTTTTTCCTACAATTTATCATTTAGTTTCTTGGGGTTCTTTGTAAGGCTCTGCATTGGACAGGAAATGGCATATTCTTATTACTGGATATGGTGATCACCACATTCTTCATTGACATGATGACTCTCTGCAGAAGCAGTTGTCAATTTCTCTGTGTGTTCCACTTTAATGTCTTTTTTTATTATTATTATAATTAAGTGACAGTGTACAGTGCAAATCAGTTTTGCATGCCCGCTCATCTGCAACTCCATTGCTCTCCTCACCCTGTGACAGCACATTCCTCCTTTTCACACTTTACTTCTAGTATTCTTTTAATGAACACTTGTCCCCTCCTCTCTAGCCTCTTCTCTCCCATCTAGAAAGAAACCAGTACGACAGCCACTGTCAATCTCTCTTAATCATCTTTGCCTGCTGCATATTCTGGTAACTGTTTTCAATTCTGCCTTCTTCATGATTTTCTGGATGAGTTTACAGATGAGTCCCTCTCTCATGCTTAGCCCCACTTCAGATCCTCAGACAAATCCTGACTAACTCAAAGAATTATCAATGACCCAGAACATCTTTTTGCAAAGAGCTGGGAAATAGTATACTCAGATGACACTGGCCCAGTCAGCTCTTCTGGAAAACTGTCTCCAAACGTCACTGGTTGGCTGTCTCTTCTCTTCCCAGTTCCATCGGTTGTCCAGTTTGCAGTTCTCTATCCTTTCTCCTCCCCTGCCCAGTGCCTAACCAAGGCTTCTCCCTAGGCTACTACTCCAAATTTCTGCATTTGTTTTTTAATAAACTGCAATCAGGGTTCAGGACCACAGTCCTGTTTTGAACCACAGCTCTGTGCTTTCCTCTCCCAGGGACACATAGCTTAGTCCCTACTCTATAGTCTTGTAGCTGGAGCCTCACCTGTGCATTACTTGCCATCATGTGTCACTTAGTCACTGAGATTCTCGGACCCTGAAGCACTGACTGCTATCCGTTTGCCAAAGATTCATACTCCGTTTCCTCCACAGGAACACCATTGCTAGAAGTGGATGGCCAGCCAGAAACTACAGTTATTGCCCTCCCACCCTGTATATGACTACATTGTGCCTAAAGGAATACAGATGGAACAGATATATACCGTTTCCAACAAGGCCTGTAAAAAACCTTCACAGAGCCAGTAGAACATCAGCACCCAGAAATTCAGTTATGTTAAAGTGGTTAAGTCTCCATCAGCTGTGTCCTTGATTGACTTTTGCAGCAGAAACTACCCTTTCCAATCAACAGGACTTTACGTGGGTGAAAAACCTGTCTCTAGTGCATTATGTGAAACCACTGTGATTTGGGGGTTTATCTGATACCAGAAGCCTTAGGCCTTTTTTTAAACTACTTCTGAAAAACACTGAAACCGACATTCTTTGAGCAGATTGAGTTTATGACTTTTGAATAGACACTGTCCCGTGGGTCCAGCATCTTCTCTGTAGACTGCCACTGTCATCAGCTCCCCAACCTCTGTTGACCCCTAAAGAATAATTATAAGGCCATATTCTGTGTTTCTTCACTTCTGGATGAACTTCATATTACTGTCAGCTGACCATATGCCTTATGCCCATTTACCAACCTATGTTATATGGAAAGGTATTCAAGATTAAGCCTTTAAGAATCAGCAAATACAAGAAACCCCAGTACCTCCATGTCCACAGGTCTGTGAACACTGTGTCCAAGCTGTCCATCCTGAGAGCTGACAGTTGACCACACATTCCACCCAGCAGTTAACACTCATTCTCTGGGGCTTTTCCAGGTTATTCTGCAAAAAAGAAATTAAATGTGATTTCACTAGAAAAGGGATGCCTGTTGATATTGCTGAACTGGCATGTTGTCATGTAAAGGTCCAGCTAGCTAGGACCTAACCTAATTAAAAATAGAGTGAGATATTCATCTGCATTCAATGCAAAAACTTTTATCAAATGATCCCCAAATTGTCAGATTGTATTATTCTCAACATGTCTTTAATAAGGAAAGGAAAAGCAAGATGAAAGAAAGATAGGGTGGAGCACAAGGGACTCTCCAATTTTCAGTGTACATAGTGATTGCATGAGAGTAATTCTTCAAATAAAGATTCCTCCTCTAAAGAAGTGGAATTTTTAAGAGGACTGGAATTTTAAGAGGACTGAATTGCCTGGAGTAAGGCCAAGAATAAACATGTTTAAAACAAGTACAACATGTGACTATAAGTGCCTATAGTTCATGTCTTTGAGAAACACTGGAAGAGAATAGAAATTCTTGAGTTAAAGCAGGCAAGTGAAACAAAACACCCATGCTTAGGAATGCATGGGCATGTGTGTCATACAGCATGGTGATAGGATGTTTGCATTTGAAAGGAAGAAGGATGAATGATAATTGGGGCAGAGTACCACCTACAAAATGAGTCTTAAACAAATCTGTTCAACAAAAGGCAGTCACATTGCAATATGTTATGTTTTTGGACAAATAAGCCCCAAAGAAGGCAATGTAAGCTACTCTATCTCACTATCTCCCCATTAATGCTTGTTAAAGTTGCCAATGACATTTAGGGGGTGGGGGAGATGGTTTTTAATTCTGAGATACACATCCTTCTAAATTTTGCAAACAAACAAAGGCTCCTTATCAACTCATACGAGAAAGCATACATATACATATAGGGTATAGATTTATACATATATGCATACATATAGATTATATATCATTGTATATATATATTATAAATATACACATACATATATAGATAGACAGATATGCTTTCTCGTATGAACTGATAAGGAGCCCTGGTGATACAGTGGTTAAGTTTTCAGCTACTACATTAAAGGTCTGTGTTTGAAGCCCACCAGTTGCTTCATGGTAGAAAGATGTGGCAGTCTGTTCCATAAAGATTACAGCCTTGAAAATCCTGTGGGGTCATTCCATCCTATCCTATCCTATAGTGTTGCTATGAGTTGGAATGGACTCATTGGTAATAGGTTTGTTTTGTGAGTTTGGAATGTGAATTGATAGTTATCGTAGGAATATTTACCCTTACTTCACAGAATAGAAATATGTCAGCCATATTTATTTTTTATGTAATCTTAAACTCTAGAATAAATCTATCAGTTACTTGGATCCTGAGAGAACAGAAGATCATGTGACACAGAGATCTGTCCTGTTGTTTAGCCAGCAAGGAGCCAGGAGGACACCTCAGGGCTAAATTCAGGCACTTTACACTTCTAGACAGGCTGATAGTACACAGAGAACTTAACATTAATAGCTAGTGAGGTTACAGAAACAAAATAAGGATAAAAATAAAATCAGCAAGTCATCTGAAGTTTATAACAAAGACCAATTAGGCTAAAAAGAGAATCATAGTCTTAATCATAAGAAAAGCTTATGCCATAGTTTAATTTCCTCTTGTCTCCACTGAAATCAGCACTGAGTTAAACTATACAAATTTTCTAATGAGGCAAAAAGGTATAGGTGAAATAATCACCTAAGAAATTGATCTCAGCCTATACAGAAAGAACAATGAAAAATTCTTCTCTAGGTATTAGGAAAATCTTGACATTCAGTACATGTTAAATATATCTACTAAAAAAAGCCCCAAAAGCCAAAGCCATTGCAGTTAAATTGATGCTGACTCATAGGGATGTTACAGGACAGAGAGGGACAGCCCTGCAAAGAGTTTCTAAGGAGCAGCTAGTGGATTTCAACTGTTGACCTTTTGGCTAGCAGCTAGTCTGTTAATCATGGCTCCAGAAACGTCTATACTAAATTGAAATGAAAGATTAAAGCATTATTACTTGCCACATAGGCAAAAGAAAAATCACGACATATGAGACCCACTATCCACTTGAGAACTATGGAGATTCTGGTTTGGTTAGCAGTTTGAGACGTATTAAAATTGATGTTATTTTAAACATGTTTTAAAACAAACTAAACCCACTTTCACGCAGTTGATTCTGATGCATAGCAGTCCTATAGGACAGAGTTGAACTACCCCACAGTGCTTCCAAGGAGCGGCTGGTGGATTGGAACCACTGATCTTTTAATGAGCAGTTATGGCTGTTAACCACTAAGTCACCTACTTCATTTGGAAAGCAGAGAAACAGATATCCTATGCCACTACTACTGCCTGTTCCTGGGTCATTTCTGACTAACAGTGACCCTATGTGTGTCAGAGCAGAACTGTACCCCATAGGGGGTTCATTGGCTGATGTTTTAGAAGTAAGTCACCAGATCTTTCTCCTGAGGCACTTGTAGGTGGCCCTAAACTGCCAACATTTTGGTTGTCAGCAAAGCAGGTCAACCATCTGTACTACACAGGAACTCAGATTTCCTATTAATGAACAATTTATACCTTTTTTTGTATTCAAAAGAAATGATTTATTGCATACAGAAAAAGTCAGGATTTCATATATCTGGAGTTGTAAAACTGATTTTTTTTTTTCTCCTGAAGCAACTTCTTGAGGGACAGTTTCAACAATAAGATGCTCATTGACACCTGGAAAACCACATTTGGCCACTGTGTTCATTGGTTAAAGAATAACACAAATAGGACATTCAGTTTCATACTGTCTGGTCACAGGGTTGGTTGTCTGGGACTATGGCTGTACCATCAATTTAGAGGGCTTGTTGTCACAATGTTTAATAAGATGCTGTCACATGTTTAATGTTGTGACATGTTTAATAAGAGCATGTCAGAATAGAGGCAGTAATAAATCACGTAGTGAGGTCCCATGTGATCATCTTTATTACTACTAAAACTCTCCCCAGAGTGCTTTTCATTTGTGTAGTAGGAAGGAAGTACCTGCCTCTTCAAAACAGGTCTGATGATAGCTTTTCCCCAAACTCAGACAGTTTGTCACAGGAGAAAATAGGTCCACTAAACTCACAAAAAGTCAGACTCCACTAATTTGAAACTTGGTGGACATATCTTAAGTAGAGAAGAAAAATATAACTGTGCTACTTATCCAGCCATCATTTTCTGAGCAAATTAGTAGAGCATGCTAACAGCAAGTGGCACAATTCAGCACATATACAAGAGACAGAGTTCACCATACATGCAAGCGGATTGCTTGTCTAACACCAAAAGTCATATCTAAATACTAAAGTTTTCCATTCTTAAGAGTTTGTTACAGGCAATTAGATAACTTCTTAAAAGTAACAAAAACATTTTTTGAATAAACTTGTTTCCCCCAATGCAAAATGACCTTTCCTTCACTAAGTTTGAACTTGAGGTATTACAGCAGTAATTCTTACTCTGATTGAGCCTAAGATGACAGAAGAAGAAATTATAGTCTTTGTCATCATCACACACATCATACATTTAGAAGAACAACACTAAGAGAAACACAGCATTGGCTGTTAGACACAAGTATGAATGAGTTACCTGTTCACACTGGTCCATACTGACTGGTTTCCCATCACTGCGCACACAGCTCAGAAGGCGGGTCCTGACACCTTGCCCACAGGTGGCATTTTCATTCAGCTGACATGTGCTCCATTCTACAGGCATATGATCACCCACACTGAGTTTCAAAATCATGGCCACGTGAGCAAATACAACAAACCCTTGATTATCTGCACTGGTGGAGAAGGGCAGTGTGACGTAATCCTAAAACTGCTTCCAGCTGGGTTTCAAAAAGCATTATGCAATTGTTTTGTTACAAAAATAATAATGAAAGTAAACAAGTAAAAATTAATACAAATATACTGGCAGAAGCCATGTCAGAATTGGTGGGGGTAGCAAAGATGCTAAACGGGATGTCAGAGAAAAACAATTCAGAATGCACTGTTAGCTGGGAGAACAACTGAGAATGAGAACAAACCAGAAAGGATGAAAGTCTTTGATGGAAACTCAAAAATGTTCTCCAAGAATAAATTCAATTACATAAGTCACTTAGTGTATTTTGTACAGTGAAGCCCAGAAAAATACCCTAGAAAGGAAAGAGGGGGAAGGTTTACAAACCAAACCCAACCTCACTGCTGTCAAGTTGATTCTGACTCATAGCAAACCTACAGTGCGTGATCCTGTAGGGTAGAATAGCACTGCTCTGTAGAGTTTACAAGGAGTGCCTGGTGCATTTGAACTACCAACCTTTCAGGTAGCCACTATGTCACCAAGGTTTCCAGAAGGCATATAGAACCATATACACTGTAACAGAAACTCTGTTTTTTACAACTTAGAAGACTTAGTTGTGTAAGAAACTAGACAAATAACTGATGGTTAGAGTAAATTATACCAAAATTTAACTTCCTTCTTAAAAAGACATGACTCTTATTGTTGCTTTAGATAGACAGGAAGGTCCTTGATCATACAGAATAAAAACATCTTTAAAGTTTTATAGCCCCATATTTGATAGGTGACCTAAGAGTTTAATAGGATTAGTAAATCCATATTTAATAAGATCAGTTTTCTAATAATATACTCTTCCAGCAAAACAAATTTCAATGTGTTTCTGGAAAATTACCATTAAAACCAACAATCTGAAACCCCTTTATCTAAAGAAAAACAACAAATAGACTTGGTCATCAAACAGCCTCAAAGAATTGACTACGACAGATTCTATGTGTGAAAACTCAGCAGTACCTAAAGGTCTAGGGAAACTTCTTTTTACAGAACAGGCTGTTGTTTTGCTGATATAGAAAAAGGGGACGTTTGATCTTCAGTTTTGAATTCAATGCTGAGACTTAACATGGAACCACGTTTTGTGGCATTTGTATATACCTGCTGCTATAGGGATTGGCAGGCAGCAAATCAGTGTAACTGAAATCTTTTTGTATTAGACAGTGAACACTGTGGTGCCCTAAAAAAAACCTAAGCAGCAACTAACTACGATGAGGTGCTCTCCACTGTCTAGAAAATGTTTCTGTCCAGTCAGGCTCAGTGTTTTCAGTTAATTTTACTGTAGACGGCCCATGCAGCTTTGCCAAATGGTCGCATGCCAAGAGGGCATGTGTGCATCTATAAAGGGACTTGGGAAATGTCCAGTCCTCAGCATTTCACGACACACACGTACACACTCTACCCATTTCCTAATTGAGAGACTGAGAACACCCCCCCCCATTCCTGTTAGTAGATGTTAATGCAAATGACATAGGCACAGAGGTCCACTGTACCTGTTAGATTGTACTGGAACTGGAAGCAGTTTTCATTAAGCAGGCAGGGCCGCACTTGTGAGTCTTCCGGACAGGTTCTGGAGCTCAGTGAGGGTCTCAGCAGATGGCGGGTTCTTCTCTGCATCGTGTGGGGGTCACATGACTATGAAGATGAAATGGCAGACAGAGTTAGAGACAGGGCCTAATTGATAAGTGACACACGATTATCTGTATGCCTACAGGCTCATGTATAATAACTATAGGTGAGAGACTACTGAGAGCATTAAACCCAATATTAGAAAATAAAATCATTCTGCGAATCATTGTGGAACATAACACAAGCAGAAGATTTTTTTCCTACCTGAGAATTCATTCTTGCGCTGTGCTAAGGTAAAGCCTGCATTTCTGCCTCCTGTGGATAGTGAAGTACATGAGTACTATTTTCATCAATTAAGACTCATTCTTTAATCGCAAATAGTCTTCCACATAGTAATAGGTTAAAAAGCCATGAATGTTTATATAAATTATAAAAAAGGCACTTCCTTGGAGCCTCCCGTTAGGGTCAATTGAAACAATCACACAAATTATTGTAATGAGAAAATTGTTTTTAAAAATTCCACAACATACAGACTGTCAATATACTAGAACTTTCCTACTCCTTGGAGGCCCTCTGATCCACAGGCATGAGCCACTCTATACGCTACCCTTTTTGTGAAATATATGTATTAATATAAACTCCCACCAAAAACAAAAAACAAACCAAAAAAAAAAAACACATTGTCATGAAGTTGATTCTGATTCATAGTGACACTAAACTGCCCCACAGAGTTTCCAAGGAGCATGTAGTGGATTTAAACTACTAACCTTTTGGTTAGGAGCCATAGCACTTAACCACTATACCACCAAGGTTAACATCTGAAATCTCCAAGTACCACTTTGCCCGTGGGTCCACCTGCCTTCTTACAGCTTCAGCTCCTTTAATGATGCTCTGAGTCAAGTAATTCTGTCAGTAATATCTCATCTAACAGCCTTACCCTTAAGTGAACCATTATCTCCCTCGTTCTGGAACAATCTTATAGGCGTCCTCTAAACTCTGCCTTTACTCTTCTTCAGAATACAAATGGAGGTTTACTTCTTTCATAGTACTTATTTTAATAATACCAATTTCCTGTCTTTTAAACCAGTCTTCCTCCTCTGCTCAGAAGTTTCTCTCAAGGAATGTGCTTCCGAACATATATAAATACGTGCATATCCCACATCTTTCCTTACATTGTCATCTTTGGTTCTTTTTTACTTCTGCCACCTTGCTTTCTTTGTAAATTCTTTGAGGAAATGATGGACTGTGGCTTCCACTACCCATGTCACTCACTGTAAACCTTGGTATACCCAGAAGTTGTTGAATAAACATCACTGAATATTGTCATAACAACACAATTCCAGAACCTAAAACCTAGAGACACAGTGGTACTTGACTCACAGGGGTGAATAGAAATCTGTGAAATAAGATGTTCAAATCACCACTTCTGTGTTTCAGATGTTTTATTTATTTTTGTCCTTTTTCCTTTTGAGAAATTGCAGCAAGACACAGTTGTACAGTGAATCTTAGCTGTTGATGATCAAAATAATACTGTGGGGTTGTAGTGAAATATGTAGAAAATATTGTCACTTTTCTCCCACTAATTTGAAAATTTCAGAGCTGGCTGAAATACATTTACAATCCATGTGACTTTATACTCACGTAATCTGTCAATACTTGTAATTTTATGTTTTAATTGTATCAAGTTGTCTCTCACTGATCAAGAAGGGCCACTGAATTCAGGCAATTATTCATAATTACCTGAAAGTTAATTCCATGATGTTTACAAATAACTTATTACAATTCCACCAATTAATTTGATTGTTTTCATGAGGAGGAATAAGGACTTAGGTAATCTGTCAATAAAAGAAATTGAAATTATCTTGGTATCTACTCCTCATTAGGGCTCTACTGTATATCTACTTTATAAAAAAATCAATTTATGTTGCAATCAAACGGTTGCGTGTAAGAACTTATGTACTTGCTTAGTCTAGGCCATCAAATAAAGTGAGAACTGCTACCCAAGTGTGCACATGTGCAGATGCACACACAGGCACACGACACACACACAAAATCACTATTGTGTAATCTTGAAGATTCACTTATTTACTCTGTATCTTTCTTTGTTCCTTATCTAAACTTGGATGAGTGAATTTGATTAGACTTGTTTTTCCCCCATCAGGTATCACAGTCTATCTAGGAGTCCCTCTAGAGAGGTACAAATGACTAACACACTGACCACGAACTGAAAGATTGGAGATTTGAACCCACTCAGAGGCACCCCAGAATAAAGGCCTGACCACTTCTGAAAAACAAGCCAGTGAAAACCCTGTGGCATACAGATCTACTCTGACCCATGGGGGTCTACATGAATCAGAATCAACTTGAGGGCAACTGATTGTTGGAGCTCTTTGTCTCTAAAGGTGCTACTAGTGGTTTTAAAATATTTGAATATACCAGATACTTCTTAGAAACCCTATAGGGCACTTCAACTCTGTCCTATAGGGTCATTGTGAGTTAGAATTGACTTGACAGCAATGGATTCTTCTTTTTTTTTGTGACTTTGATAGTCACCAGAACCAATATATTGAAAACCAATACCACAACTAACTCTCTCTTTTAACTTTTTATCTGCAGAAAGAGGAAGAGGGTAGTATAGGTGACCGAAATCCATCAACAGTAGTCAGACTAATCTTAGGTAACGTTTCAATGTTCCAACTTATAGGCGTAGTCCTAACACTGCTAACAAGTGAGAAATGGGTTAGTATTTCTCCTTATTTCGCTCATTCTATTAGCTATTTAAAGGAAGTCCAGCAAACGATGAATTAACCAAAAAGAAGATGATGGGAGTTGACCTAAGAAAGACAGAAGGCAAAGGAGGTTTTTATTTGGATGATTTCTCTATTGGACCAGGACTCCTGAAATACAGTCTGGGTTTCCTCTTCCCTAGGGGGTTTATGCGAAGACATACTGTCAATTTCCAAATAAAGAAGTTGGGAAAGTGATGTACGGACAATTATTAAACCACAGTCAACTGTGGACCAGTTTCAATATAAAGATCAAAGCTAAATATAAAAAAAGCTCAATATAGAGATCAATAGCTAACCTCTTTGCTAAGGAAGGAAACGTCCAGTAAGAACCAGTTAGTCTTTAGCACCCATTTTACAACAAGATTTTCCAACACATTGCTATTGAAAACTAGCATTTACATTTAGGTTTAATGTTTCACTACAACTTCTTGTCTTCTCATCTTTTATTTTTTCTACAAGCATGGCCTTAACTCTCCTGCCTGAACTGAAAATTTGTATTTGTTCCTCAAAACGAAATGAGACTTTCCTTTACTGAGGTTCCTCTGGATTTTTCAGACCCGTAATAAATGGAATCTCCCTCATCTAGTAAAGACAACTGCACCTGCACATATTAATATGTGCGCCTTCTTTCCTGTGAGCTAGTTGAAGTGAGATTACATGACTTAATTCTCTTACACATTCACAGTCTTGTGCTGTTTCCAGCACACAGCATATAAACAATAAATGTCTGCTGTAGAAGAGTTAGATTCTTCCTGGACCCTAAACTGGGTTTTGGTAAGCATCCATTTGCAGACACCTGGTCAGTCCTGGATAATAGTCTTGTGGTCTGAATGTAAGTGTCTCTTATACATCTGTATAGCTAATAAAAGAGAAGTTAATCTTTTCTCTAATTTTTCTGTTTTTATGAGGAAATGTTGATGTCATTTCCAAGAATATCAGACTCCATCATTGCATTAATAAAACATATCAACAAATGTATTTTAGTTCACCCATGCAAAAAGATAACAGATAATTTAAACATGAAGTTTAAAGTTTCAACTTACTTTCTTTGCTTTCTTTTAGATTCTTGTGCATTTAAGTCACTCTTCAAAGTTCTAATTTTGAGAAGAACATGACTTCAAAGCCTGTCTTGTCAGCTCCCATCAAATATAGAAAATACAATGCTTGATTTTGTTACAGGATTTATCTGAAAATTCTGAGATGGTCTCATCCATATTTAGCCTATCAGCCTAACTGTGAGTATTTCTGCTATTTTTCCTTTCATGAGAAAAAAAAAAAGGATATATATTTACTAAACTTTACTTTCCTCATTTGGAAAAATTATGTGAAAGAATTTCACAAAAAAGTCATTGCACTGATGTGTAAGGCTATTTTCCATAAAATTAAACCCTGATTCTCAAAGGTTGACAGACACGAGTAAATCTTTAGGGGAGAAAAAACCTGGGTCTGCAGAATTGTTACTCATGCCTCACACATTTAAGAAAAAATTCTCAAGGATTCTGGGGAGAAGTTGTCAGAAGTGAAAAAAAGGTTTTAATCTCTGTACATCAGAGTGTAACAAGAAAAGCAAAAGCAAAAACATATAGACAGTATTCTCAGTAAAATTAACTGACCAAGTTATCCCTCAGAACCCAGAAGCATGAGCAGGTGGAAACTGCCAGCTGAAGCCATCTGACTTGTGTAGTACTAGTAACTAACAGGAAGAAGCAGAGGGTGAAAATGGAATATCTGAGCATCAAAGCTGAAACTTGAAAGAGTTTGCTTGCTTTTGAAACACTAGGCAAAAACACTAAATAGTTTAAAAAGGAAATTTTAGGTGAAAATAAATGGTTGATAAAAGAAAAATAATCATATAGTCATTAGACTTTCAGATAAGAAAACCCTATTCCAGAAATATATCTACATATAATAAAGATAAACAAAGAAAAAAAATAATCCAAGGATTTTAAATTCAGTCAAGCTATTTTTAATTATGAAGATCACAGGCCAACTGTTACCAACATTCAAGAACTCAGGAAATATTGTTTCCATGAGCCCAGAGGAATTTACTGAAGAGTGAATTTTAGACATCTAAAATGACATCACTGTAAAGACTGGTGATGAGCTGTCTTCATGTGCAGGATTTACATTAGGGCTATGCAAGTACATCCCCAGGGAACTGCCAGAAATCAAAGCCGGAATTCAGAAGAGAACAGAGAACAGGGAATATTAGTGCTGATGTCAGTGGAGTCTTGGCCGAAAGCAGACAATACCAGAAAGATGTTTACCTTTATTGACTATGAAAAGACATTTGACAGTGTAGACCATAACACATTATGGATTAACAGTGTGAAGAATGGCAGTTCCAGAACACTTACAGGTCTCATGAGAAACCTGTACATAGACCAAGAAGCACTTGTTAGAACAGAACAGGGAGATAATACATGGATTCAAGCAAGGAAAGGTGTGCAGCAGGATTGTATCCTTTCGCCATACTTATTCAAACTGTATGCTTAGCAAATAATCTGAGAAGCTGGATTATATAAGGAAGAACACTGCATTAGGATTGCAGGAAGATTCATTTACAACTTGCATAATGCAGATAACACAACCATACTTGTTGAAAGTGAAAACGACTTAAAGCACTAATTCATGAAGAGCAAAGACCACTCCCTTCAGTATAGATTATACCCCAACATAAAGACAACAAAAATCCTCCCAACTGGACCAATAAGCAACATCTTGATAAAAAGAAAAAAGAGTGAAGTTGTCAAGGATTTTATTGTATGTGAATCCACAGTCTGTGCCCATAGCAGCAGCAGTGTTGAAAGTGTTGAAAAGCAAAGACGTCACTTTAAGGACCTAGGTGCACCCAGACCCAGTTGTGGTGTCTTCAATCATCTCTTACGCAAGTGAAATCTGGACAATGAATAAGGAAGACAGAAGAATAACTGATGCCTTTGAATTGTGGTGTTGGAGAAGAATGTTAATACATCATGGACTGCCACAGACAATGAATAAATTTGTCTTGGAAGAAGTACAGCCAGAATACTCATGAGAAACAGGGATGGCGAGAGTTTATTTCACATATTTTGGATGCGTTACTAGGAAGGACCAGTCTCTGGAGAAGTACATCATACTTGGTAAAGCAGAGAGCTGAGAAAAAGATAGAGACCTCAATGAGATGTGACACAGTGGCTGCAATAATAGGCTCTAGCACAATGATGATTCTGAGAATGGCACAGGACCAGGCAGTGTTTGCTTCTGTTATACCTAGAGCCGCTATGAGCTGGAATTGACTTGATGGCACCTAACAACAACATAAGCTCTGAAAATGCAGTAAAAATACAGATGTGAAGACTAAATAAAGCCATGTAAAAAATCAACTTTATTTAAGTTTCCATGTTGGTGACAGTATTGGTATTATTATTCCGACAACATTCCGAGTGTTATATGACATAAAGTAAAATGATAATATTTATATATCATATAAATGATACATTCTATTATTATTACATCTAGTGTCCTTAATGAATAGGAATCTAAGCATGAAAAACAAAAGGAAATATTGATGCAAGGTGTAACTTAATTGAATTCCTACAGTTCCTATTTGAACTGACAACATCAGGTTGAACTCATGAAGGAAATCATTTTCAAAACAAAGGACATCACAAAAAGTACCTTAAAGCTCTGCTTACTAAAATGGTCTAGAAACAATGGAATCCACCAGCAGTGAGCCTCCCAACATGCTTACTGTGGCACTGAGAAGCCTACTCCACCAAAAGAAGCCAGGGCTTTCAGAGCAGTAGCTGATTCCAAGTCTAGCAAAGGAAATGTATACACTGAGCCTGAAACATCTTGCTATATCAGACTCCAAGGAAGCTAACAAAGACCACCAGAATCGTTATTACAATGCCCAGGGAACAAACTTGAAATGGCTACCACTAGGACAATTGAAGCATCACTACAGATGACCAATGACAAAGATCTAAACACATTAAATTTGTTTAAAACTGAGTTCATAATGATAGATAAAAGCAGCATGAGGTGATAGATGCTATGAAAACAACACTTTATTTTGAAACCTGGAAAATGAAGTAAAACATATTTTTTCCTGTCTTTCATACATGAAATGTACAACTGGGTAATTACAGCAGTTGAGGCAAAGTCTCTCTCTCTCTTTCCCTTTCATTCTTTTTAAGGAATTTAGATTTTATTAAGCATCATGTAAAGCCATCGATGGGTAGAAACTTGTGGAAGCATATCATGTGATGTAGGTTTGCACAGGCCTGCCCTAGTGGCTGCACAGACACCAAAGGGGCTGGGAAGACTGAGGAGGGACTGAGGGGAGACTATCCTAGTAATCCAAGAGGGAGATGATGGTGGCTGAGTCCAGGGTAGTGCAGTGGAGGTGATGAGGAGGAGATAAGACTCTGGATTTATTCAGAAAGGAGAATGGACAGAGATTCTCTGCAGAGTATGGGTCTGTGGGTGCTCCAGGAGGAGAAGTATGAGGATGACTCAGGTTTGGGCTGAAGCTCTGGTGAATGGTGATGCCGTAGACTGCAACAGTACTGGGGGAGGGTGGCCGTGGGGTGGATCAGTGGTCAGGTTGGGATATTAGATCTGGACACCAGGTGGAAGTGTTGTGGGTGCAAATACACATACGAGTTTGAGTAAGAGGCTATGTTTGGGGACAGGAAATGTGAACTGCAGTCAGAGAGACTGAGTTTAAGCCACAGGATCACACAAGAGCAGACGTGGATAGAGAGAAGGCAGGGCAGAGGGTCTTGGACATTCCCATGTTGAGAGGTTAGAAGGGCAAGGAATGAGCAGGAGCAGCAGGTGATAGAAGGCAAGTGAGGAGTTTGGGGCCTTGGAAATCAAATGTGAGATGTGTATTAGGAATGTTGTTGTTAGTTGCTGTCAAGTCAATTCCGCCTCATGGGGACACTCTGTATGAGAGCAGAACTGCCCCATTGGGTTTTCAAGGCTGTGAAGCATACATTAGCCTTGCCTTTCTAGGAGCCTCTTGGCGGGTTTGACCCGCCAAGCTTTCAGCTAGCAGTCAAGTGCTTAAAGCTTCGCAACAACCCCAGGGCCTCCTGTTACAGGAGGAGGTGGACTCAGTGCTACCTGCCAGATACCAGAGTGGACAGCCACCCAAAGCCCATCTTGACGTGAAGTGATTCTTCAGAGACATAATCTCACAAATTAATGAGGATGGGGTGATATAATTCAAATGTTTTCATTGTATGTTTTCTCAAGGATAAAGGGCTTAGGCATTGATTATCAATATTAATCAACCCACAAAAAGACAAAACCAAACATACGTCTTTTCTGAAGAATTCTTGCTAATCTAATCTAATCTAAACTTGATTAAGTCTTGGTAGCTAACTGCCAATTTATAAGAAAGATATAAGATAGGAGAATATGTCAAGCCTCACCATGGGAATACAAGTCACAAAACAGACTGGGAAATTCTGTAGGACAGATGGCCTGCTTTCTTCACCAATATATTGCCAAGAAGAAAGAGAAAGAGATAGCAGGAAAAGGCAGGTTAAAAGTGACTTCACCACTGCCACTGCCACGGTCATTAATTGCTGTCCATCAACCCTGACTCATGGTGGCTCCATCCGTGTCAGAGTGGAACTGTGCACCATCGTATTTTTGGTGACTGATTTTTCAGAAGTAGATTGCCTAACCTTTCTTCTGAAGCATCCCCGGGTGGGCTCAAACCTCCAAACTTTTGGTTAGCAATGGAACATGTTTCCCATTTGTACTATTCAGGGACTTCAAAAGAGACTTAAAGCCATAATATGACAACAGACAGAACTAAGCCACAATGCTCAGCTTGAATGATAGATCTGTAAGGAAAGGAAGGAAATGGTTATCAGAAAAGTCAGTACAGAAGTTGCTTTGGGGGAAAATGAGGAGGTTGTAATAAGAAGGAAGGGTCTACATCCTGGCTTGATGGTTGTTACAAGAATGTCTGCCCAATAGCGATTAAACTATACATTTGGTTTATGTGATTTTCTGCATCTGCTGTATAACCAGTACTTTTTTTTTCAGTTGATAAAACCCCTCCCTAACATCTTTGGAAAATTTAGGTTTGTTTTCATCATGGGATTTTGTGGTGTTTTGACAGCAATCATTCCAAAATGTATTGTTTTGTACAATATGTTAATAGGTTCCAAGAAAGAAAAACAAGGGTTTCATAGTCCAAAGTATTTAGAAAACTTTGAGCTAAACAAGGGTTTTTACAACAGAAGTTTATTCTTTTTGGCAGTCTATTATTTGTTACCAAAATTTATTCTCCACTTTTCACTCAGTACGACTGGATCACGTATTCCAGTCTCCCCTGCAGTCACGTGTTATCACGCAACTGAGTTTTGACAAATAAAGGTAAAATGTGAAATTATGCATGCTGTGTCCATTCCTGATCCTAAAACCTCCCCAAATGCTCTTCTGAACTCTGTACTCTTTCCAAAAAAAAAAAAAAAAACAGACCAAAATCTGTTTCCATCAAGTCTATTCCTATTCATAGCAACTTTATAGGACAGAAGAAAGCTGTGACATAGAGTCTCCAAGATGCTGCTAGTGGATTCAAACTGATCTTTCAATCAGCAGCTATAGTACTTAGCCACTGTGTTCCTTGCAGCCAGCTGGAAATTGTTGATGCTGGAAGCCAAGCACTGAGAATAGCAGACACACCATTATACTGGATCCCAGAATGACTATGTGGAGCAGAATCCTTTCCCCACCTGAAAGACTCTCTTAAGATCATTTAGTGGGAGATAGATAAAATTATACTGCATTTTAACTGTTATAATTTGAAGATATTTGATTTTGTAAATTATGTACAACTGTGCATCGTCACTCTTTAAGAGTCTCAAACATTTATTTACCAATTTAGCATTCCACAGAACACATTTTGGAGAACATAGACTTATAGATGTAAAAGACATAAATGATTATTAAATTCTTTGTAAATTATAAGGCTATAAATTTGTTATCTATATGAATTACTAGCTCTCCTTGAAAACTCTTCTAATAATGTTTTCATTGACTTTAAATAAACAGTTTAAAGATTACATTAAATTCAAGACAACATACCAATGAAAAACCATCATCTTGGGAAGAAATTTCCTTTGATAGTTTGGATTTTCAGGAGCTCATACCTGTCTCCCCAGTAGACTTGCAATTACGTTTTAAAAGAACACATCACAAGTTTAAAAATGAAATACTTTATCTTCAACACAAAAGCAAAGGCATCTATTGAATTTGCCTCTAAGAAAGTTATGTTTAACTTATTAATATGTGTTGGGAGGTAAGGTGTCAGATGATTCAGTCAGATTACTAAATTGTCTAAAGAAGAGTTTTTGTAAAAGCTATCACATGTCATTGAGTCATACAGACAATATTAATAACTAATACTTTTATTGTGCTTACTATATGTAAATTGTTGCTGTGAGTTCTTTAAATCAGCTTATTTCATCCTCACAATAACTTTATGAAGTAGATATATTATCATCCTTGTTTTACTGATGGTACACAGAGGTTAAGTGACTTTATCAAGATTACACAGCTAGAAAGGAGTAGAGAGAGCCAAGACATCAATGCAATCAATCTTGCATTAGAGTCCACGCTCTCAACAACTATTCCAGATTGGCTCTCAATTTAGTGGGTAAAATCAGCACTTTTAAAACTGTTATACAGCATGGCACAGAAAAAAATCTGTTATATATGTGTGGTGAGAATCATTTTCCAAGATCTTTTATTTCTGGTTCACATATAAAATATCCATAAGTAAAATAATGATGTGTGTGTTGTTGTGATGTAAAATGTATTTCCTACAAAAGATCCTGTTCAAAAAAGTTTAAAAGCAAGAGGTCTAATGAAAAATGCCTATCAAAGGAATTCTTTAAATAGACTAAGTCATTATTTTGATGCTATTTATAAGGTTTTCACTGGCTAATTAATTTTAGAAGTAGACTGTAGTACTTCCCAGTCTGTTTTAGTCTGGAATCTCATCTGAAAGCTGTCTGTCATGGATGACCCTGCTGGTATTTGAACACTGGTGGTATAGCTTTTAGCATCACAGCAACACACAAGCCTCCACAGTACGACAAACTGAAAGATGTTGGAAGGAAACTTAATTGTGCTCATGAAGAATCTGTAGATGGATCAAGAGGAAGTTGTTTGAATGGAATGTGGGGGTACTGCATAGTTTAAAGTCAGGAAAGTGTGAATTAGGGTTATATCATTTCACCATCCCTATCAATCTGTATACTGAGCAAATAACATGAGAAACAGGGCTATATGAAGAACACAACATCAGGACTCAGGGAAGACTCATTAAAAACTTTTGTTGTACAGATGAAACAACTTTGCTTGCTGAAAGTGGTGAGGACTGGAAGCACTTACTGATAAAGCTTGAAGACCACAGCCTTCAGTATGAATTATATGTCAACATCAAGAAAACAAAACCCTTACAACTGGACCAATAAGCAACATAATGATAAGTGGACAAAAAAAAGCGGTGTTGTCAAGGATTCGTCTTATTTGGATCCACCATCAACACCAAAGGAAGCAGCAGTCAAGAAATCAAAAGATTCATTACAGTGGGTAAATCTGAAAAAGGCTCCTTTAAAAAGTATTGAAACATAAAGACGTCAACTTGAAGACTAAGGTGTCCCCGATGCAGCCATGGCGCTTTCAGTCTCCTCATATGCCTGTCAGTGTTGGACAATGAGTAAGAAATACTGAAGAAGAAATGGTTCTTTTGAATTGTGGTAGTGGTCAATAATACTGAATATACCATAGGCTAGCATGGAGGATGAGCAGATCTCTCTTGGAAGAAGTACAACCAGGATGCTCTTTAGAAGCAAGGATGGTGAGACTGAGTCTCACACACTTCAGACATGTTATCAGGAGGTATCGGTCCCCAGAGAAGGACATCATGCTTGGCAAAGTAGAGGACCAGTGAAAACAAGCAAGAAATAAGTTTGACACAGTGCCTACAACAATAGGCTCAAATATAGCAACAGTTCTGAGGATGGTGAACCCTGGTGGTGTAGTGGGTTAAGTGCTACCACTGCTAACCACAAGGTCGGCAGTTCAAATCCACCAGGTGCTCCTTGAATACTTTGGGGGTCAATTCTACCTTGGCCCCTAGGGTCTCCATGAGTCGGATCCGACTCGATGGCACTTGGTTTGGCTTCTGAGGATGGCACAGGACCAGGCTCTGTTTCATTCTGTTGTACATAGGGCTACTATGAGCTAAAACTAACTTGAGGGCACATAACAACAATGAAAACAACACACAAAAGTTCAGAGATAAGTGTTTGTACTGCTAACCAAAATGTTGGCAGTTCAAATGCACCAGTCATTCCTTGGAAGCCGCCTGGGCAGTTCTATCGTGTACTGTAAGTTCATTACGAGTTGGAAGTGACTTGAAGGCCATGGGTTTCCTTTGTTTTTTTCTTTTAACGTATTTATGAACCATAAAACCCAAACCAAATCCAATTGACATTGAGTTGATTCTGACTCAAAGTAACACTATAGAACAGAGTAGAACTGCTCAACAGAGTTTCCAAGGAATGTCTGGGTGGATTTGAACCGGTGACCTTTTGGTTAGCAGAGGTAACACTAAACCACTTAATAACTATGCCACCAGGGTTTCCTTTTATATACATATATATTTAATTCTGGAAGTATAAGCTATAGTTTTGTTCACTCCATTCTTCTCTCTAGAGTAGAAACTACTAATTTGGTCTTTAAATACCAGGTTTAATTTCAAGATGAAATAATTACTAAACTAAATTTGTACCTAGAAAACTCACACATATTTTAAATTATATTAGGTCAAAAGCACAAATATAATTCTTGAATGTAAATGTGTAAGAAAATTTGCTTTCTTAGTTATACTCCTTCCCATAAAGAGATGTGGGTATAGGTTGGGGTTGACATGCTAAACAGATAAATTGGACCTAACCAGACAGAAAAATTAAAGAGGGCACCGAAGTCAACACTGTGTGTATTAAAAGTATATTCTGAAAAACATTCTGAATGTTCCTTCTACAGGTCTTCTTCGTGACAAAATATGAAATGGAGTCAAAACACAAAAGCTTGTCCACCATTTAAATTCATTGCCTTGGAGCTGATTTCCACCCATAACGACCCTATAGGATAAAGTAGAATGCCCCATAGGATTTCCAGGGAGCAGCTGATGGATTTGAATGGCCGAGTCTTGGTTAGCCACCATAGCCTGCCATAGCTTGCCATAGCTCTTAAACACTGTGCCACCAGGATTCCGCTACCATTTAGGTAAGGGTTAATACTTATATACATCAATATTGGCCATACATTTGAAAGAAGTAGAAGTGAAGAGTCTTCTCTAGCAGGTAAGGGATAGAAATCACTGCAGTATTTATGTTTTACCTGCTCTCTTGTAACAACCAGGGCCCCACTTTACCTCAGCAAGCCTCATTAGGTGGATAGACATTATCCTCATAGTGAGTTTCAGGTGTGGTCCTTGGGCTAGCAGTCTCGACATCATCTAGGAACTCATTAGAAATCTCCACTATTTGACCACTTCCCAGATCTACAGAACAGGGATCAGAAGCAGCAATCTGTGTGTTAAGAAGCCCTCCAGGTGATGCCGATGGACACTCTAGGTAGGGAACCACTGCTCTGAAGTCACTGCTAGCAAGCTTCATATATTGGTAACAAGCACTTCCCCATATCTCTGCGTCCTCCTCTATTCTTCCCCGGCTCTACCCATGGCAGTGCCAACCTCCAGAGACTCAGGTCAAATCATTCTGAGTTAATTTTGACTCTTTTTATTTTTCTCACATCTTATAGTCATATCTCAGCTCTACCTTCAAAATAAAATCTATGATCCATATATTTCTCACAATTTGCAATGATCATACCCTGGTCAAAGTCAGTATCACCTTTCATGTAAATTATTCTAACAGCTTCATAAATGATTCTGCCCTTTCTGTTCAACAGACTATGCTGAATGTAGGGGCCAGAATCATTGCATTGAAATGCAAGGCAAATCATTTTCCTACTGTCTCCCGCAGCCTTTAATGGTTCTCCAACCTACTCAGAGTGAAAACCACGTCTTTTTCTAAGGTCTACAAAGTCACACATGATTTGATGCAACAACTCCTCTCCCCCAATCTGCAGAGCTCCTGGCCTGTTATTCTTTGGCTTGCATACTCTGCTGCACCTCCCACTGTGGCCTTCTTGATGTTGTGGACAACACAATGTGTGTTCCGTCTCAGGGATTTTTTTCCTTTGGTCTCAGGGATTTTGCCTTGTTGTTCCCTGTGACTGTGATGCTCTTCCTCCAGGATCTGTTTGACTTTTGTCCCTATTTCCTTCGGGTCACTGCTCAAGTAGTTTCCTTCTATGGTCATGCTGTATACAAATACCAACCACCTCTCCATGTCACTCTTTGTTCCCTATTTTTTTTTTCTTTTCCATACGTATTTTTACTGCCTGATGTGCTGCATATTTAATTAATGCTTTTACAGGCTTTTATTTTGCAAAAATATACATAACACAACATTTGCTAATTCAATCTTTTTCATGTGTACGATTCAATGGCACCCATTTATATCGTGCTATGTAACCATTACCAATATCCATTGCCAAATTTTCCATCACCATAAACAGAAACACAAAGACTCTTCCTCTCTCTTTCCCATGGTAACCATTATTACAGTTCGATCTCTAAACATTTGCTTATTCTAGGTATTTCACGTAAGTGAAATCAGACAATAGCCGTCTTCTTGTGAATGGCTTAAGTATCATGTTTTCAAGGTTAGCCATGTTGCAGTAGCGGTCTGTATTAGGAGCTCATTACCAACCCCTCACCTCATGAATGTAAACTGCGTGAGAACAGAGGCTTGATGTTGTTTCTTGCTATACTCCCAGCACTTGGAATAAGTTCTTATCCATAAAGACACTGAATATAAAAGAACTGAACAGACAGTATGTTAGTGAGAGTCAACCCAAGCTCTTGAAGGAAACCCTGGTCATTCCACTGGCCCAAAGGGAAGAACATCTATTCTTTAGCCTCCCTGGGCTTTGGGAGGGCTAGTTTGTTTCTCATTATATCCTACTGTTCTACTTCTAAAGAAAGGGAACATGTTTAGATGAGAACCACATTATGATTGTGGCTATTACAGTTTATTTTAACCTGGAGAGTATCTGGTACGGGCCATAGGAACCAGAGACAGAAAAGGAGAAAAGAAATAGACATAAAGCCCATGGTATATAATCAAATAGCACGCTAAATCACAAGTAAATTGAAGACAGAGGGGTCAAGTTAGGGGTAGAAGATGCATAAAATTTGTCACCTGTGACTGAGAATCCACTGTTTATAAAAGGTGCTCACAGTCTAGGGGTTCTGGTTTGCCGGATTTAGGGAGCTAATTGGAAAAAAGAGTGCCAGAAACACATCTCAGTATAATGGGACTGACAAGAACAGGGGCAGAAGCTATGGTGTCATCAAGATGATATAATGTTTCTGGTAAGGCTTTTCTAGCCGACTGCCAAGGGGAAGCTAGGGTGATGCATAAATGTCAGTAGATGTTTGCTTAGTTAAGACATTCATGTGAAGATATTATAAGGGCTAGGGACATTCTCACATAGACTTTCTGGTTGATGATTTATGACATTAAGGAGTTGTGGGGAGTCCTGGTGGTGCTGTGGTTATGTACTCTGCTGCTAACCAAAAGATGGGTTGTTTGAATCAATCTCCCATTCTAGAAGAAGGGTGTAACAGCCAGCATCTGTAAAGATTATAGCCTTGCAAACTATGCTGCAATTCTACCCTGTCCTATAGGATAGCTAGGAGTCCGAATCAACTTGATGGCACACAACAACAACAAATGTGCGTGTGTGTGTCTGTGTGTGTGTGTAGACGGAGGAGAAGGAAAACTAGAAAAAAACATGTGGCAGATGGTTATAAATTTGCGTTGTAAATTTTCTGTGAAATTCTTTGAAACACTTCCAAAATAAAAAAGTAAATAGCAAGTGAGAATTATAAATGGCACTCGGCAAAAATATTTTGGAATAATACTGAGTAGCGTCAATGAAACATAAATGTATAATTATTTATATGCCACCCACAGTATCTTTGGGAGACAGTTTCTATTTGATGTGAGGGCACACAAAGCTCTCAATGTTAATTTCCATCACCTTCCCTTTCTTTGAATTTCATGTGATGCTTGCTTACCTTTCTTGACTCTGAGCTTCAGCCATTCTACGACCAAATGAAAAATCAAGCCAAAGGAGACAATAAGTTGCACTGGGGCTCCATGTTTGTGGACACCCAGAATGCTATCTGGAATGAGGTTCCCAGGATGAAAGTTTTGGTCTTTGCCTACAATAAAGACTGTCAGGCCCCCGTCCAGAACCAGAGTTACGAAAAGGGACTAAATGTGACACTTTCTGTTATAAGTCTTCTGGCCATCATTCTTACTCTCCACCATAGGATTAAGGGAGGGGGTCAAATAAGACATCTAGAAGGTAGGGTGAAAACTGTGGTGGAAGGTGTGTGGGATCTCACTGCCCACCACTGCCAGTAGAGAATACTCAGGTCCTTTCCTCTTAGAGGAAACCCTGGTGGTGTAGTGGTTAAAAGCTACAGCTGCTAATCAAAATGTTGGCAGTCTGAATATACCAGGTACTCTCTGGAAGTCCCGTGGGGCAGTTCTACTCTGTCCTATAGTGTCACAATGAGTTTGAGATTTTAGAGTTTTAACTCTTAGAAGAATCTCATCTTTGATAATCCAAGACACTAGATCTGTTACAGGAAAGAGACATTTATTTAGTTGCATACATGGGGCTACTAACACAGAGGTCCGCACATCAGACTCTGCACCTCGGTTCATCCATTCCAGTTACTCCATTGCGCTAGGTTCTCGCATGGGATATTTTCTTTGTTTTCTTTCTCTCCTTCCCCAGCACTTACCTCTCCCAGTTCTCTTAACTGACCCTTATTCACCTTTCAGGTTTCTACATGAATTTTCCCTCCTTGCAAAACTTCTCTGATCCTCCAAGAGGTCAGGTAATGTAGCAATGTATGCTCTCAACACCCTTTGTGTTTGTCTCTTACAAACAAAGCCTCCTACTCTAGGTTGAAGTTGATTTGGAATTTTCTGTGTTCCTCACTAGACTAGATATTTTGAGGACAAGAACTTCTATTCCTGGTACCCTCAAGATCTACACATAACATTTGTCACATACCCACGCCCCACTCCAAAAAAGAAAAAGAAAATTGATTGGAGTTGATTTTGAATTATGGCAACCCCATGTGTTACAGAGTAGAATTACTCCATAGGGTTTTCTTTGCCATAATCTTTACAGCATCAGATAGTCAAGCCTTTGTTTCGTGTTACCATTGAACAGGTTCAAACAGCCACCCTTTAGGTTAGTAGCTGAGCCTACACCATTTGCACCACACAATTTATTATGCCAAGTACTGTGTTGTTTCATATGCATTAATCCTCACACTGACTTCTGAGTCTTGCACTATTATTCCCATTTTGCTGACTCACTGAGGTGAAATAACTTGCCCAATGTGCTAATGCCAAGGTAGTACCACTACATAGGAAGGGAAACAGAAAGGAAGGATACAATATATTCGAGCTGCTTCTAAATCTGAAGTTTATTTCCTACAGTTGTTTTCTCAGCACAGCTCTATGCCTAAAACTTACCCTTCAAGGAGGAAACTGTCATCTGAAAAGTAAGGCAGACAGCCAAGCTGAGAGGATCAATTTTATATGCGGGACTTCTGGAATGAAAAAACTTGGGAGGTGAGATGCTTTGTATAAAATCTGTATTTATAAGTCATTTCGGAAGTAAAAACACCTATTGGGATTGAATTGTTAGTCTCTGAAACATCATTATTGTTAGTGTTTTCTACTATTACAATAATAGAATAAATTTAGTTAAAATTAAAAAAAACTACAGATAAATATGAAAAACTAAAAATATTTCACCACCTGTTCATCAGTTTTTTGGACTGTGCTGCTTGGTGTATTGCTGAAGGTGCTGGAAGCCATGCTACTGTATTTCAAATACCAGCTGGGTCATCTGTGGCAGGCAGGTTTCAACAGAACTTCCAGACTAAGGCACTAAGAAGAAAGGCCTATAGTACTACTGAAAATTACCTGCTGGAAACCTTATGAATCACAGCAGAATACTGTCTGACATAATGCTGAAATATTAGTCCCTGAGGTTGGAAGACATTCAGAATATACAGTGACCACAGCATGGATTCAAATATGTCAATGATTATAAACATTGGGCAGCAGAGGTGACATTTCATTCTGTTGTGCATGGAATTACTATGAGTTAGAGCCAGCTTCACAGCCAACAATAACAAAGGGATACTAGTGGGATGTGATAGATCTAATAAAGCCACATATATCATATCTTTCTTAAAGAAATATTTGTTCATGTAGAATCACTCTTAGATATTCTTCCAGGTAATATAAGTATTATACAACTCTATGTGGCACAAATGCCTTGCATTTAACTATTAAACTAAAGGTTGTCAGTACAAACCCATCCAAGAGCACTAGGAAGAAAAGGCTTGGTAATCTGCTTCTGCAGAGATTACAGCTAAGAAAACTCTATGGAGTAATTCTACTCTGTAACACATGGGGTCACCATGAGTCACAAGCCACTGAGTAACACTGGATTTCATTTGGTTTGTGTATATTATAACTAAAATTAAAAGGATGTTAAGTCTTGAAGCGAAACACATAAATAGTATAAAGCTGAAATGTATACAAAAAATCAGCCAGAGATCTTTCTGTTCATGATGACTCATTACACATGCCATCTTATGGAGAGATTTCCCTGGCAGACAGAGCTGTGGTGCTCCGTGGTGGAAAAGCATTTTCCTTCTCCTTTTCTCTATAACCAACTTTAGGAATTGAAATTGTGTCAAGACAGACTTTTAGGATAACTTTCTTATACTGGAAATGCATGTTTAAAATTCAAAGTGAAAACCTGGTCTTTTCTTTTTGGCCATTTGATGTGGAATAGAAATCACACAAAAAGCAGAATACAGATCTCATGCCTGAGTTCAATACTGTGAACATACAGTAGTTTGATACTAAATTTTCAAATAACAGCCAAAATAATAATTAAATATCATTGACAGTTAAGACAAGACTTCCCATAAGTCAAAGAGAATAATGGAGTCATTTCAAATAATTAAATTTTATATTTTCACTCTGTTAAAAAATTGAAATATATACTCCATACATTTTGAAGAGAATTATATACTATACGAGTAAAATCTCTGAGAAATTAGAAATATTATCAGTGAACTCTGGCTCTGTTGTTGATTTTTTTTCAATACTACTAATTGGTGATGCATTTGTGATCCCAATAAAAGTTGTATTTAATATTCTGAGAAGCAATTGTTATGCTCATTTTAAAAGATCAGTAAACTGGGCTTCAACAAGTGGCAGTGACCTGCCAAAGTAGAACAGAAACAAAAATCCAGATATTCCATTTTTGGTTCTTTTTTCTTGGAAATGCATCAAGTACTTGTTTATACACTTTATATATGAATAAATCTAATTAACATTAATTCAACAGCAAGAAGAATATTTTCAGTATTATAAAGATGGTGAATGTCTTCTCGGTATTCATACTTGATTACATAGGTGATTAAAATCTTCCAAGTATATTTGTAACCTGGATGTTCCTGATATCAAATCTATCCTTCAGTTCTACATACCAGTATTAACTACACTTTTCATAACAACTGAAAGGTAAAAAGAAAAGAAATGCCCATCAGCTGATGAATATACAAACAAAATGTGGTAGATACATACAGTTGAACACTGTTGCTGTTGTTAGGTGCTTTCCAGTCTGCTTTGACTCCTAGACATCCCGTGTACAACAGAAGCAAACAGTGCCCAGTCCTGTGCCTTCTTTGCGGTCCTTGTTATGCTTGATCCCGTTGTTGCAGCCACTGTGTCAGTTCATCTTGTTAAGAGCCTTCTTTTTTGCTGATCCTCTGCTGTATCAAGCATGATGCCCTTCTCCAGGGACTGATGTCTCCTGATAATATGTCCAAAGTATGTGAGAGGGAGTGTCCTCATCCTTGCTTCTAAGGAACATTCTAGTTGTACTTCTTCCAAGACAGATCTGTTTGTTCTTTTGGCAGTCCATGGCATATTCAATATTCATCTCCAGCACCACAATTCAAAGGCAATATTTCTTCTTTAGTCTTCCTTATCCAATTTCACAAGCACAAGAGATGACTGGCAACATCATGAATTACATCAGGCACATCTTACCTCAAAGGTGCATCTCTACTTTTCAACATTTTAAAGAACTAAAGATTTTTCCCAAATGCATCTTTTGATTTCTTGACAGGCTGCTTCCATGAATGTTGATTGCAGATCCAAGTAAAATGAAATCTTTGACAATTTCAATCCTTCCTCATTTATCACAATGTTGCTTATTGGTCCAGTTGTGAGGATTTTTGTTTTCTTCATGTTGATGTATATTCCTTACTGAAGGCTGTAGTCTTTGATTTTCATCAGTAAGTGCTTCAAGTTCTCTTAATTTTTAACAAGTAACACTGTGCCATCTGCATATCAAATGTTTTTAACGAGTCTTCCTCCAATCCTGAGACCATGTTCCACTTCATATAGTCCAACTTAGATTATTTGCTCAGAATAAAAAATTGAATAAGTATGATGAAAAGATACAACCCTGATGCAAACCTTCCATGACTTTAAATTCCACAGTATTCCCTCTGTCTATTTTTTTCAAAAATATCTTATTTTGCTTTAAGTGAAAGTTTACAATCCAAGTCAATTTACCATATAACCTAACCCCGATCCCCTACGGCTACCTATTGTTCTAAGGACTGTCTTCGTGAACTATACACAATTTCTGCATGAGCACAGTTAAGTGCTCTGAAATTTCCATTTTTCTCAACATTATCCAGAATTTGTTACGGTCCATATAACTGAATGCCATTTCACAATTAAGACAACACAGGTAAATATCTTGCTGATATTCACTGCTTTCAGCAAAGATCCAACTGACATCAGCAGTCCTGGAATACTACTCAGCCATAAAGAGAAATGAAGCCCTGGTACATGCCAGGATGGACACGAATGACCCTGGAAAATATTATGTTGAGCAAAATAAATCAGTTGCAAAAGAACTAATACTGTAAGATCTTGCTTATACAAACTAATCAAATAGAAACTAAAGATTATTAATGGTTATTTAAGATAGGAGGGATGAGAGGAAAGGGAAGATTTTATTTAAGAGGCAATGAGTTTGTGTTAATATTGATAGAATAATTTGGAAAAGCATAGCGAGAATGGTTGCACAACTTCAAAATGTAACCACTGTCACTGAACTGTGCACGCAGAAACTGTTGAAATAGTGTATGTCTTTCTACGTGTATTTTTACCACAGTAAAAAAAAAAAAAACAAAAAACAAAAGCAAATTGTCCCTCAGAGAAAATCAGAGATTTACAAATCCTTTTCTTAGCATGCTGTGATTACGATGGAGCATTTACAGAAGCCCATTGGCTTAAAAAACTAAAGTCACTGTCTCTAGGTTGAAATAATCATCTTCTTTTTTTTTATTATGATTAAGTGAAAGTATACAATCCAAATCAATTTTGCATGTCTATCTGCAACTCCATCTGTTCTCCTCATACTCCTCCTTTTCACTCTTTATTTCTAGTATCCTATTAATGAACACCTGTCTCCTCCTCTCCACCATCTCCTCTCTCATCTGAAAAGAAACCAGTAGGACAGTCTGCTATAAATGTATGAAACCATAAACTACACACACCACATGCTCACACTGTCCCTGAGTCCAGTCCATTCTTGTCTGAAGAGTTGGCCTCAGTACCGTTTTCAGGTCAGGGCTAGGAGCAAATCTAGGGGCTGCATTCCCAGCGGACCCTCCAGGCTGTTGGACCACCAGTTCTGGTCTTTCAGTAAAGTTCTTGAACTGCACACCTCTTTTTCTCATGCAACATCAGGGACTCTACATTGTGTCTCCAGTCATGACTACCTTTGGTGGTGACTGGGTGCTATCTAGCTCTTCTGGTCTCATCCTGATGCTGTCTCCCATTCATATGGGTCCTTCTGTCTCCTGGGCTCATTTATCCTTGATGTTTTTGGTCATCATTTGTTCCAGACGGTTTGGAAAATTTGGTGTTGCTAAGGTGGAAGTTTGCTAGCTTTTAAGACCCCAGATGCCACTCACCAATATGCCAGGCAGAGGACTCTCTTAGTAAAACACTAGCTATGCCAACTGACCTTGAAGTCACCTGAAACCATGATCCTCACACCCTGTCTCTGCTACTCTGTTCTTTGAAATGTTGGGTTAAGTTCAGAAAACTTTTCAGTTTGTGGTGCCGTCCAGTTATGCTGATCTGCTCTCTATGCATACTGTCACTGCCTTCACCTAACCAAATTCCTACTATTTAACTATGAACATCCCTCTCCCTCCCTCCCCACCTTCATAGCCATCAAAGTTTTTTCTTCTATACACAACTTCATTTTTCAGTTTTTGTCTTCTAGATGAAACCAGCTTATGAGATGCTTCCTAAAATCATCACTGTTCTTTATCATTGCACAGCATTCCGTTGGTATACGTACCTTAGTTTGTTTATCCATTCATCTGTTGAAGGGCACCTAGGTTGATTCCATCTTTTTGCTATTGTGGACAGTGCTGCAATAAACATTTGTGTGCATGTATCTGCTCGTGTGACTACCTTTATTTCTGCAGGGTATATTCCAAGCAGTGGAATTGCTGGACCATATGGTATTTCTATTTCTAGCTTGTTAAGAAGGTGCCAAATTGCTTTCTGAAGAGGTTGTACCACTTTGCATTCCCACCAGCAGTGTAGGAGAGTTCCAGTCTTTCCACAGCCTTCTAGTAGCATCTGTTGCTTTGTGTTTTTTGGATTAATGCCAACCTCACTGGGGTGAGATGGTATTTCATTGTAGTTTTGATATGGATTTTCTCTTATGGCTAAATAATCATCAGAATTTCCTCATGTGTTCTTGGCTGTCTGTGTCTTCTTTAGTGAAGTGTTTGTTCATCTCCTTTGCCCACTGTAAATGGGTTATTTACCTTTTTCTTGTTGATATTTTGCAGTACCTTGTAGATTATGGAAATCGATCTTATAAGTAGTTGCCCGATATTTTTTCTGATTCTATAGGTAGTCTTTTAACTCTCTTGATAAAGTCTTTGGATGAACATGTGTGTTTGATTTTTAGTAGTTTCAATTTATGTACTTTCTCTTCTCTTGTTTGTGTGTTGGTTAGATTTTGTAGTCTGTGTAAGCCATGTATTAGGACTTAAACTGTTGACCGTATTATTTCTTGAATGATGTTTATCACTTTAGGTTTGGCATTTAGGTCTTTGATCTACTTTGAGTTAGTTTTTATGTTAGCTGTGAGATATGGGTCTTGTTTCAGTTTTTTTGCAGAGGGATATCCAATTTTGCCAACACCATTTGTTAAGAGACTGTTTTTTTCCAAGTTTATAATCTTTGGGTCTTTGTCGAATATCAACTATTCATAGGAGGTTGGTAAGATTTCTGGATTCTCTACTGTGTTTAACTAACCTATACGTTTGTTTTCGTACAAGTAGCAGGCTGTTTTGACTATCAACGCAGTACACTAGGTTCTAAGGTTGGGTGGTTTGAGACCTTCCAAAGTGTTCCTCTGCTTCAGTAGTGCTTTACTTATCTGGAGTTTCTTTCCTTTCCAAACAAAGTTGGTGATTTGTTTCTCCATCTCATGAAAAAGTAACACTGGAATTTGCACTGGGATTACATTTCATACATAGATTGCTTTGGGTAAAATAGACATTTTCACAGTCTTACCTCTTGTTATCCATGGGCAATGTAGATTTCTCCCCTTATGTAAGTCTCTTGGTTTCTTGCAGTATGGTCTTGTAATTGTCTCTGTGTAGGTCTCTTATATCTCTGGTTGAATTTATTTTTAGGTATTTTATCTTCTTGGGCACTATAGTAAATGATATTGATCTGCTGATTGCCTCTTTGATGATCTCTTTGTTACTGTAAAGAATCCTACTTATGTATTTACGTTTATCTAATATCCTGATACTTTGCTGAACTCTTCTATTAGTTCCAATAGTTTATTTATAGATTCTATAGGGTTCTTTATGTATATGATCATATCAGCTGCAAATAGGGATATTTTTATTTCTTCTTTACTGATGTTGATGCCCTTTATTACTTTGTCTTGTCTGATTGCTCTGGCTAGAACCTCTAGCACAATGTTGAAGAGAAGTGGTGACAGTGTGTGTCCTTGCCTAGTTCACATTCTCAGAGAGAATTCTTTCAGTCTCTCTCCATTCAGGATGATGTTGGTGGGTGGCTTTGCATAGATGCCCCTTGTAGCATTGAGGACTTTGCCTTCTATTCCTATTTTACTGAAAGGTTTTCTTTTTCTAAAATTGTGATTACATGAAAGTATACAATTCAAAGTAATTTTGCCATGCCCACCTATCTTCAGCTCCTTCTCTCCTTGCCTTCTGACAGTGCACTCCTTTCATTCTATACTTGCCGTATCTTCTTAACAAGCTCCTGTCCCCTCCTCTCCACTTTTTTCTCTCCCATCTAGAAAGATACAAGTAGGACAGCATCCTATAAATGCACAGAAATACACAGCACAAACACCATGTGGTCATATTTTGTCCCCAAGTCCAGCCCATTTTTGTCCAAATTGTTAATGTCAGTAGTGTTTTCTGGTCAAGGGCAGCAGTAGGTTTAGAAGCCATGCTCTCAGGGGATCCTCCAGGCTGTTAGACCAGCAGTTGTGGTCTTTCAGTAGAGTTTTTGAGCTGCACCCCTTTTTTTCATGTTATCATAGGGACTCGTCATTGCTTGGCCCATCATGGCTATCTTTGGTGGTAGCTGGGCATAATTTAGTTTTTCTGGTCACATGTTGACAGTCTCCTACTTACAATAGACCTATCTCTCGAGCTCCTTTTTCTTCATGTGTTTGCTGTTTTCAGTCACCATTTGTCCCAGATGAGTTGATACCATTTGGGGGACCTCATACGGCAGCTTCCTACCTATTTTGCTGAGAGTTTTTTACATGAATGGGTGTTGGACTTTGTCAAATGCCTTTTCTGCATCAATTGACAAAAATCAGATGATTCTTATGCTTTGAGTTATATATGTGGTTGATCACATTAATAATTTTTCTGCCCTGGTATGAATCCAAATTGGTCATAATGATTTTTTTTTATTTTTTTTAATATATGTTGTTGAATTCTATTGGCTAGGATTTTATTGAAGATTTTTGCATCTAGGTTCATGAGTAATACTAGTCTGTGATTTTCTTTTTTGTGGGATCTTTCCCTGGCTTCAGTACCAGGGTTATGCTGGCTTCAAAGAATGAACTTAGGAATATTCCAACCTTTTCCATGTTGTGAAATAGCTTCAGTAGGTACTGGAATTAACTCCTCACTAAAAGTTTGGTAGAATTCTCCAGTGAAGCCGTCTGGGCCAGAACTTTTTTTGATTGGTAGTTTTTGATTACTTTTTCAATCTTTTCTTTAGTGATGGGTTTATTAAGTTCTTCTCTTTGCCCTTGTGATAACTTCAGTAAATGACACAAGTCTAGAAATTTGTCCATTTCCTCTAGATTTTCAAATCTGTTAGAGTACAATTTTTTGTACTATTCTGTTATGATACTTTTAATTTCTGTTGGGTCTGTTGTGACTACTCCTGTCTTATTTCTTATTCAGGTTATTTGTTTCCTCTCTGGTTTTTCTTTTGTAAGTATAACCAATAGCTTATCAATTTCGTTGATCCTGTCAAAAAAACAGCTTTTGGTTTTGCTAATTCTTTCAGTTGTTTTTCTTAGACTCTAATTTGTTTACTTCTGCTCTAATTTTTACTGTTTGTTTTCTTCTGGTGCCTGTGGGGTTCTTTTGTTGTTCTCCTTCTATTTGTTCAAGTTGTAGGGTTAATTCTTTGGTTTAGGCCCTTTCTTCATTCTGGATGTGTGCATTTGTAGAGATAAACTGACTGCTTTTGCTGTATCCCATAAGTTCTGGTAGGATATGTTTTCATTGTCATTAGATTCCATGAATTTCTTTATTGCATCTTTGATTTCTTCTATAACCCATGAGTTTTTGAGAATAGTGTTGTTCAGTTACCATGAGTCTGATTTCTATCCATGTTTTTTATGCTAATGATTTCAACTTTTATTGCTTCATTTTCTGAGAAGATTCTTTGCAGTAATTCAGTGATTTGGATTTTGTTGTGACTTATGGCATAATGTGTGGTCTATTCTGAAGAACATTCCATGTACATTGGAAAAGAAGGTGTACTTATCTGCTTTTGAGTAAAAAGTTCTGTCTATGTTAATGAGGTTTAGTTGGTTGGTTTTTACCATAAGATCTTCTGTATATTTACTGAGCTTTTTTTTCTGGATAATCTGTCCATTACTGAAAACGGAATATTGAAGTCTCCTACTACTATTGTGGAGTGATCTATCTCATTTTTCAATTTTGGCATCTGTTCAACGTATTTAGATGCTCTAGTATTGGATGCATAAATATTTAAGAGTGTCATATCCTCTGTATGTACTGGATCTTTAAACAATAGTGACCATCCTTGTTCACAATGGAAGATTTTACTTTAATATCTATTTTATTTGAGTGTCATAGCCTCCATACGTACTGGATCTTTAAACAATAGTGACCATCCTTGTCCACAATGGAAGATTTTACTTTAATATCTATTTTATTTGAGATTAGTATTGCCACACCTGCCCTTCTTCACATGCTTTTAGCTTGCTTTATAGTTTTCCATCCTTTGATTTTCAGTTTGTTCATATCTTTTAGTCTAAGGTGTGTTTCTTATAAACAGCATATAGACTGATTATGTTTTTTGATCCAACCTGTTTCTCTCTTTATTGGAGTGTTCAGTCCATTTACAATCACACATGCACTAGATATGTAATTAGTGTTACCATTTTGGTGCCTTTATTTTGGGGTTGTTGACATTTTCTTTACTCCTCTTAATATTCTTGGTTGGCTTAATATTCTGTTTCGGGTCATTTTTCTTTATTTTTTTCTTTTCATCCTTTTCAATGTTGGTTTTATGTCTGTTGAGACTCCTGTCTTATGTTTCTTCTTTTGATATGTAGTGTTGTTAGTTTGCTTTGCAGCTACTTTTTTAGTCCCCTTTAATGTTCTGTGTTTAAACTGATCTTTAACTTTTATATATATCCTTCACTTCCTCTTCATCTGAAAGGGCTATAAATACTGTAATATACCTCTTTTCATAGTGTGATGATGTCATAGTTTACATGTCAAGGTCTTTGTTTCCTTAATCTTAATATTTTAGCTTTGATTGAGCTTTATGACTTTCCTAACTGAGTAGTACTCTGGATGCTGTGTCCTATATTGCATCCTGTGTATACATCTGATGGTACTGATTTTGTAACTGAAGAGTTTCTTTCAGTATTTCTTGTAATTTTGGTTTGGTTTTTGCAAAGTCTCTAAGCTTCTGTTTATCTGAAAATGTCTTAATCTCACAATCACATTTGAAACACACTCTTGCAGGATATATAATTCCTGGTTGGAAATTTTTTTTCCTTCAAGGCTTTGCATGTGCCATCTCACTGCCTTCTTACCAACATGGGTTCTGCTGAGAAGTCAAAGGACTGCCTACAAGGGTTCTCTTTGTGTATTAGTTTTGATTTAAGCCTAGGTGCTTTTAAGAGCCTCTCCTTACATTTCATTTTATTAAGCTTGTTTATAATATGTCTTGATGTCTTTCTTTTGTCGTCTACCTTTTGTGCAGTTCAGTAAACATCTTGAATTGCTATGTTCTCTTCTTTCATGATGTGATGGAAGTTTATCTCCAGTAACTCTTCAACAATTCTCTCTACATTTTCTGCTATTGCTCCCTGTTCAGGAATTCCAGCTACTTGCAGATTATACCTCTTGATAGAGTCCCACATGCTTCTTAATACTTCTTCATTTTTCTTGATTATTTTAACTGATTTATCCTCATGAACACTGGTGTCAGTTGCTTTATCTTCATTATCATTAAGTCTTCATGCCTTTTCCTCAGTGTTGCTCTTTTGACTTTGAATTGAATTGCCTAACTCTGTAATTTTATTATAGATCTGCTGCATTTCATATTGTTGATGTTCTAGCAGTTCATATAGCTTGCTTAGTTTTTCATTTTGTTCTGCTGTACTCTGTTTAATCTCTAGAAGGGCTCTACTCTCCCTCATCCCAAAAAACCCAGTGCCATCTATACATAGTTCTTTTGTATTCTACCTCTAATAATTTTTGGAAGGCTTCTTCATCTGGGAAGTGTTTGATTCTTTTTTGGAAAGTTTTCCAGAGCCATGGTGGTCTGCTTCTTTAAATGGTTACATGATGATTGTTGTCTTTGCACCACCAAAAAGCTGTTCACCTTTTGCAGGGTTGCACCAACCAGAGCTGTGGTAGAGCTCTAAGGAGGAAGTGAGTAAGGCCACTGCTAGAGTTGGCCACTAGCTGCTGCTGTGCTCTCTAGGTGCAGCCTTCTTAAGTGCAGCTTCTCTGGTGAGAGAGATACTGTCCAGCCCCATGATGCTGCTTGGCTTGGCAGCTATCCCCAGCTGGGCTCTCAGGTGTGGGAGGCCCAACCTCCTGGCTGATAAAGATGGTATCCTATTTGTGCTGACTCTCCAGAGCCAAGCCAGCAGACATCAGGTATAGCTAAGAGAAGGGAAGACAGAAGAGTGCTACCACACTTGGCCACCAGCCACTGCTGTGTTCTCTAGATGTGCTTATCTTCAAAACTGCTTTTTTGCTGAGAGAGACAATGGCCAATAGTAGCCAGTAGCAGCTGGGCCCACAGGAGTGGCAGACCCCGCCTCCTGGACAACAAAGATAGTGCCTTACTTACAGTTTCTTGACGGCCTGTCATCAGTTGCTATGGCATGGTTGAGTGAGGGGAGGGGGAAATGCAACTACCAAACTTAGCCTCCAGCCACTGCAATGTTCTCTGGATGTGACACTCCTGAGAACTGTTTTTCTGCTGAGAGTGGTGCTGTTCAGCAGCAGCTGGTACCAGCCAGACCCCCAGGGGTAGCAAGCCCCACCTTCTAGCTGACAAAGATGGTGACGTACTTGTGGAGTCTGTCAGGGTTTAAGGACACAGATGCTATGACATGGCCCAAAGAAGAGAGTGGTAACAGTGCTACCACACTCAGTTATCTAGATAGAATTGTCTTAAAAACAGCTTTTCTGCTGGGAGAGACACTGTCCAATCAGGCACTGCTGCTCTGCATGGGAGCCAGCCCCAGCCAGCTCCTCAGGCATGGCTGACTCTGCCTCTCAGCTGACTAAGTTGGTGTCCTGGCGAGCCACATCACCCATGCTGAGCCACCAGTATCTATGGCACAGCCCAGATATGAGAGTGAACAGGGGCACTGGTACCCTTGTTCAGGAACCACTGCTGAGTTCTCTAGATGTGACTGTCTTAAGCACAGCCTCTCTGCTACAGAAGATGCTGTTTACTTAGGTGCTGCAGCTCAGCATGGCAGCGAGCCTCTGCTAAGCTCTCTGGCTCAGCAGTCCTAGTCTTAGCCTCTTGGTTAACAAAGATGGCATTCATACCTCTAAGCCTCTCAGCTGCTGCACCAGCAGAAGAGGGAGTCTTTGTGCTGCTGTCTCACCTCCAGCAAAGGTAGTTTTTCCCTTACTGTCACCCAGTCTGATCTCACAATCCTATGCCTGATCTTGGGGCTCCCAGAATGTCTACTTCACTTCGTTCAGTTGTTTTTCTAGGCCTTAGATGTCAGAGGGGATCAAGGAGACAGGTGACTAGTCTGCCATATTGATTCTGCCCTTTCAGTTTCTTCACACATAAATTTATCATCTATAACCCACAATAGAATAAAGGGAATGAAACGGGTAAGTATGAGAACACTCTGAAGAACAAAAACCATTCCACAGACACAAAGTGGTCTTGTCAGTATTGCAACTGTGGAGCACTCAGGGGAAGGGAGATGTTCCTGTTGACTGTGCCAAGAGACAGCAGTAGAGCAAAGTACCATCTGAATGAAACCAAGAACCATCACATCTTAGCTCCTTAACCATTACTCCAAGGTTGGAACCACTCGCTAAGTGCCACTAGAAACAAACTGAAAATTGCTGGAGCACAAAATAGACGACAGTTAGACTCTGGAATCTGAGTCAGCAATGCTGAGGAGGGCTGATGACTGCTAAAGTAGTGTCTTTGGGGATGTAGGTGCAGAAGTGCAGCATAAACAAAACTCTCCATTTAAAGGATTCTCCACATCCTACCGACATTACCTCGGAAATAAACATGTTTCAAGGATAATCTGAAGCATATTCCATCAAGAAGTATAGTGTAGTCTCTTAGAGAGGAAACACAAAGAGACCATAAAGAGCGGAAGGAAGACAACACAGATAAATATGGAAAGGGATAGGTCACAATAAATTTGGAAACTCAAACATATGTAATAGAGGTAACCTTTCAGAACGTTCTATTAGAGGACATGAATAATTTTTAGAAGATTAGAAGACCTTCCTCTATTTATGAACAAATAGGTGGCATTGAAATAATATAGACATTGGCTCCAGGAGTAGGCTCAGGTTTGAATTCTGACCCTCCAACCACAATTATTATGAGTCTAAGTAATTATTTCTCATGAAACTCGACGGCACTTGGCTTGGCCAAGTAATTATTTCACTTCTATATCTTTCAATTTTCTCACTAAGGGGACTAATCATCCTGTACTGTAAGTATTAAATGAGATAATGCATGCAAAATACCTAGCCAAGAGAAAGATGGTTTATTTTTCACTAATTCCCTTCTACACAGAAAAATGGTTTCAGGGACATGCTGAAATTGATTATCTATATTCTTTGCAAAGATAATTGCCATTTTGTTTCTGATGTGTGCCCTAATCAAAGTGATGGAGCTAAGAGCACAAAAAATGTGCTGGGTTGATTCTTGCATAGTAAAAAGCACCTATCTGTGTGCATGCACGTGTGTGTGTGCGTGCATGTGTGCATGCGTGTGCGTGTGTATGAGGTGTGCAATTAAGTTCACGAACTTGCCACTATGTGCTTGTGTTGGCAGCACTGTGCAAACAACTCAATAAGGTTTCATAACCTTAGTATATCTGTATCTAACAGCTGTGTTCCTGTTGATGTGTGTCAGTGTTCTCCTGAGTGGCATTCACTATTGTTGTTGCATGCTTTTGTGTTCTGTAGCAGGAATGTGAGAGCTTGAATTAAAGCAACAAATATTAAATTTCTTATTAAACTTGGCAAGAGTGGAAATGAAATCAGGGACATGTTAGTCCAAGTTTATGGGGAAAATGTCATGAAGAAAACAGCTGCATACAAATAGATTAAACATTTTTCTGAGGTGAGAGAAAGTGTCACTGATGAAAAGACATCAGGGTGGCCAGTAACAAGCAGAACTAATGAAAACAGCGCATAAATTCATCAAATTGTGCGTCAAAATCTGTAAGAAGCAGAGAAGACCAAAAACATCGACAGAGAAATAGGAAAATCTTTCCTGAAAATCTAGGCATGAGAAAGGTTTCTGCAAAAATGGTCCTGAAGAAGCTGACCAATGAACAAAAGCAAAGGAGAGTCAAAGTTCACCAAGACCTTTTGGGGAGGCAAGACAATGTTTTGGGCCATGTTATCATTGGTAGTGAAACATGGATGTACCAATATGACCCTGAAACAAAGCGCCAAAGTGAACAATGGAAGTCAGCCAATTCTCCATGACCAAAAACGTTCTGTCAGTCTAAATCAAGAGTCAAAATGATGTCGTTAACCCTTTTTGATATCAGAGGGACTGTTCCTTATGAATTTGTATCAAATAAACCAGCAGTTAACCAAGTTTAGTCATTGGAAGTACTGAAAAGGCTGCATGGAAAAGTTAGATGAAAACAACCTGAACTTTTTGCCAACAGCTCATAGCTTTTGCATCATGACAATGCACCAGCTTACATGGGACTGTCTTTGAGGGAGTTTTTAGCTAGTACACAAATAACTACATTGGAACACCCTACCTACTTACCTAATCTGGTCCCCAAAGACTTTTTTCTTTCCCCAAGGTAAAAGAAATATTGAAAGTAAGACATTTTTTATGACATTCAGAACATCAAGGGGAATACAACAGCTCTGATGGCTATTCCAGAAAAAGAGTTCCAAAATTGCTTTGAAGGATAGACTATGCACTGGCATTAGTGCATAGCTTCTCAAAGGAAGTACATTGAAGGTGACCAAGCGATATTCAGCAATGAGGAATGTAGCACTTTTTCTAGGATGAGTTTGCAGACTTAATTGTCAGACCTCATCCATGTGCATGTTACAGAAAGAGAGAGAAAGAGGGAACCGTGGCACTTAAAAGTGATTGCAAGAAGGCCCTTCTCTTTAGTCTCAAGACTGGACGGAATGTCTGAGTCATACAAGGGTGGTTTGGGAGGGAAAGGGAAGAAAGATCCATGAGTGATGGAATGATGGCCCATCTATAGGCAATAACTCATTCCATAGACTTTTAGCTGATGGCTTCTTCTTAGGCACTAAAATCCTCTGGCTTCTATTAAAAACTAAAGCTTGATAAAAGCATGCAAAATAAATTTCTGTGAGCTAGTTATTTGTCAATATCATATGAGAAGACAAAAAAGAAAGAAAGAAATACAAAACAAGAAAAATCTCTAAAGTTCTCTTTAGAAGATTGCAAATCACTGAATTATGAATTACACAGGTATTTACAAGCATGGCCTAGATGGAGTACAGTAATCTAAAAATGTTGTTCAAATGATTTATGGCACAACTGTTCTAACACATTAACAACAACAGCAAATGTATTTAATTTATACTCAAGGAAGCACATTTACATTATTCATAACAAGCCATTTATAGGGAAATGTTCAACCCTTAAACTAAAGTGAATGCATCTCTAGTGAGTTTTGAACAGTTATAACTGTCTGATAAACACTGTATCCTAACTTAGTATACAAGTTGATGTAAATGTTCACCAGGTATCCTGAAAACATTTTATTCTAAGAGTTAGTGAACAGCCCAGTAATATATAGCAGACTTGGCAAGCTGACAAAGTTGGTTGTGTCCTGAACAATAAAAACAAACTGACTTTCCTTGCTGGAATTTTGCTAGAGCATGAAAAAGAAAATTACCTCTTATTTCCAACCTCATATTCTAGATTTATCAGATGGATTACTGAACTATATTTCAAGCTTCAAAGGATCTCTTTGCGAATTTAACTACTGTTCGGAAAATATATCATCCATCAGACTACTGTATCATTGGTTTACTTTTCAATCTATCTCCATCAAGATAAGAATAACATTCTCATTTTCTTGTGAATATAAAAATTATACAAATGTATACATTATGGAGAGTAGGGGGAAGAGAGAAAAGAAAGAGCAAGATGGGAAACAGAAAGAGGGATGAGAGAGAATGGTGGACTGAGAAAGGTAGGAGGTAGAACAATAAAAACCCTGTGCTAAATCACCAGGGGCTTTCATATGTTCTGTGGAAGAATGACCTGCTGATTTTTGATACATTCTGTAGAAGAAAGGATTGGTGATCTCTTTCTGCTAAGATTATATAGCCAACTACCACGCACAGCTCAGAAGAACTAGTAGGTGCCTGGCTACCACCACAAATCATTCTGACAGGGACCACAAAATATGGTCCTGGACAGAGTGGGAGAAAAATGTAGAACAAAATTTAAAATTCCAAAAAAAGATCACATTTACTGGTCTGACAGAAATTGGAAGAACTCCCAACACTACGGCTACCAGACTCACTGGCAATGTTTTTTTTGGTTGATCTCTAGGTATACCTGAAAACCCCAAACTGAGTCCATCGCCATTGAGTGGATTCCATTCCACCTCACAGTAACCCCATGAGACAGAGTAGTGCTGTCCCACACAGTTTCCAAGGAGCACCTGGTGTATTTGAACTGCCAACTTTTTGGTTAGCAGCTGAGCTCTTCACTACTCTCAGCTAGGAGGATTCCAATCTTTAGATATAGACAGTCTAATTCTATTTCTAACAGTTAATCTTTTTGCAACAAACACTGTAACTCCATTTCAAAATATTGAAACTGTAACTGCTAAGATTGTGTACCCTGAGCAAGTCTTACCTTACCAGCCAAGCCAAGTGCCATTGAATCGGATCCAACTCATGGCGACCCTTAGAAAACTACAATATACAGCATATTGCCCTTTTAAAGTTTTGACAGCTGAGCTTTAAAAAATGGAATCATACTATGTGTTTGAAACATAATGCATTTCATCAACTTCATGTCTTTTGTTCTTAGTGATGTGGAATCCACAGCCCTCATAACTCAATTACACAGATGTTTGATAATACAAACAGAAATCCATTATTCCATTATTCTAAATGTCTTTACAACAAAAATTGTATCCAACAATCTATTTCCATGTTCCACTCGATTGCCATTGGCAACAGTAATTGTCCTAATTACAACAAATGGTCTGTTGAAAAAAAATTGACCAACAAAAATTTCAGCCTTTTGCTTTCAAACTGATAGCCACTCTCAATGAGAATAAATGACTGCTAATCAAAAGGTTGGCAGTTCCAGTCCACCAGCCATTCCTTGGAAACCCTATGGGGCAGTTCTACTCTTTTTCTGTGAAGTTGCTTTGAGTTTGGAGGAAGCCCTGACAGTGCACTGGTTCAGTTCTGTGGCCACTAACCAAAAAAGGTTGGCAGTCCAAATTCACCAGGTGCTCCTTAGAAACTCTGGGACAATAATACTCTGTCTTACAGGGCTACTGTGAGTTGGAAATTGACTTGACAACAACGGGTTTGGTTTCGGGGCTATGAGTGCAAATCAACTCAAAGGCAACAGGTTTGGTTTTACATTAACAAAACAACTTTTAAATTCTATTTCTCTGGAAAAGTAAGTCTGAGTAAGGAAGGGCAGAGAAAAGGAAAAGGAGATCCATTTATTAATGGAATTGAAAGTGCTGTTCAGTACTTCATTGAAAATCTACCTCCATAGAGTTTTAACAGATGGAAAGATCCAAATATTAGTTCTGGTATTGGCCAAACCATTAGTAGATGTAGCATTCTAGAAATATTTACTTAGCCTCTGTGTCCTTGTCCACAATATGAGCATGATCACATCTGTCCCGAATACATTGTAATATGTCTGTGAGATAACAAAGGTGAAAGTGTATGATGATAGAAATTCTTTGCCACTTTACATTTCCTCAACATTCATCCATACATCCGAGGCACTCTTTTCGTTTCCTGTCTTGATTCTTTTTCTTCAGTTACTCTCTCTCTCTCTCTCTCAATCTCTCTCTTTCTCTCTCTCTTTCTGTGTGTGTGTTGTGTGCTCTCAGAATAATCAGAAGGGAAAATAGTATCACCGGTCAGAAATTTACCATTTTATAGTTCCTACTACAGCTGTTTCCAAGTTTTGCTGATACTTTCTCTGAAGTTACTTTGAACCTTAGCTACCTGCAATACATTAAATTCCAGTCTAACAAGACTTGAAACTACTCCCCACATTACTTCATGTCCAGGATCTGGGAGCCTGTTTTATCAAAAATGCTAGTTTCAAAATGTACTTTCTGGCAAGTCTCTACCTCATGACTTTTTAAATATTTATGGTACTCATGAGCAAGTATTTTTGAGTCTTTGTATTCTATTATTTCTATGGAAGTGTACATTTTTTAAGACCTCTGGAACTTATATATAATCACTTTATTTCATTAGCTCTTTTCAAACCTTTAAGCAGTATCTTAAATGCATATAAACAAAAGGGGAGTCATGGTGGCATGGCGCTTGAGAGCTCTATTGCTAACCAAAAAGTCAGCAGTTCGAGTCCACTACCTGCTTACTGGAAACACTATGGAGCAGTTCTACTCTGTCCTATAGTAATGCAATGAGTTGGAATCAATTTGATGTTATAGTAACAAAGGAGTAAATGAGCTGATCTGTCTAAAAAAAGAAAGGATGAGGAGAACAATTAAAGAAAAAGAAACAAAATGCTTTGATGAATCTGATTGAAGTCAATTGATTTTATTTCAATGTAAGATTAACACAAGTTGAGACACAGCTGAAACTGTACAATATTTGATCAGATTTTGTATGATCATGATGACAGGACTTTGGTTTCAGGAGCATTATCCTCTCTTTTGAGCAATCAGAAGATGATGTTTGAAAACACATCTAAATGAGGTGTAATTAAAAGATAATCGTTAAAGTCTGTAATGAAAGTTTTAAAGAGGTGTGCAGTTTCTGAAACACACGCTAATTTTAAATGGAGGCGGCACCAAAATAACTCTTTAATTTGCCATTCAAGGCCTTTGGTATCTGCCTCCTTATTTGCTGAACCCCCACCACTTGCTGACAGCTACATTGCCCTGCACATAAGGCAGTCTCAGCTCTGTGAACGATGCTGTGCCATTCAATGCGTGTCCATACTTTCTGCTTATGTTTCATGATTTGCTATGCTTTTCCCCTGCTTGTAATATACATTACTTTTATGAGGTGTCTTACCCAACCTTCTCAGTTTATAATAATCTCCATCTGTTTTGACCTCACAGTGAGACTTAGAGACTAAAACATATTTGACTATTTTTTATTGTTCTCTGTTTTTCTCATTGTGAAAATATTCTTCCCTGATATTCTTAGCTTTTTATGGGTTAGAATAATGTCTTGTATATTTTCAAAGCCACCAAGAAATGGATAAACCAAATTAAAACCAAACGTACAACCACAGAGCAGATTCTGACTCAAAGCGACCCCAAAAGACTTCCAAGGCGGCACATTTCTACAGAAGCAGACTGCTGCAACTGGCTCCCACAGAGCTGCTGGCGGTTTCAAACCGGTGACCTTTTGTTTCGGAGTCTAGCACTTTAACATCTGTCCCATCAAGATTCCTTAAGCAATCTATAATCTCTTGGAAAAAAAAAAGAAACTTATTGAAGTGAAATATTAGTAGACATGTGATATAACCTTCATCTAAGAGAGTACAATAAATGAAATTCTTTTCAAACGTTTTATATGATAAAGGAGTCATTCATAATTATAAATATATATATGCATACATACCTATGTATATACATGCATATATATTCATTATCATATATGAAAACGTGTATGTATAAAACCATCGGTGTCAAGTTGATTCAGACTGACAGAGATTCTACAGGACAGACCCCATAGGGTTTCCAAGGAGTGGCCATTTGGTTGGCACCTGAGCCCTTAACCACCATACCATCAGAACCCCTCAGTGCATAATCAGTGCTTAATAAATGTTAAAACAAACACAAATTAAACATTACAAGTTATAGTTGGTGAATAATGCATGAGCTTATGAAAACAGATTTTTCTCAGTGTCTGTTTTATCAATGACTTGTACCTAAGACATGTTAGGTATACTGGATCTATATTTCCTATAATCTAAGGAGAGTCATCACCACACATCTGTCAGTTTGTCATACTATAGTGGCTTGCATTTTGCCTTGATGCTAGAAGCTATATCATTACTATTTCAAATAACAGCAGGGTCAATCCATAGTGGAGGGTTTGCAGTGGAGCTTCTAGACTAAAAAAGAACAGAAGAAGGATCTGATAATCTAATTCTAAAATCCTGGTTAGTGAAAAATTTATGGACAGCAGTAGAGTAGTATACGATACAGTGCCAGGAGATAAGCCCCGTATGTTTGAAGGCACTCAAAACATGACTGAAGAAGAGCAGTATCCTCAAAGTCGAGTTGATTTTAATGATGTGGATGGAGTCAAGTTTTTGGAATCTTCATTTGCTGATGTGCAATGACATAAAATGAGAAGAAGCATTTATAAACATCCATTAAGAACTGGAACATGGAATGTACAAAGTATGAACCCAGGAAAATTAGAAGTTGTCAAAAACAAAGCAGAATTCATAAACCTTGATATCCTAAGGATTAGAGAGCTGAAACGGATCAATATGGGCCATTCTGAACTGGACAATCATATATAGCCCAGTCTGTCAGGAACGACAAATCAAAGACAAATACTTGCACGTTTCCTGTCAAAAGAACATTTCAAAATCTATCCTGAAGTACAACACTGTCAGTGACAGGACAATATCCACAAACCTACAAGGAAGATCATTTGATACAACTATTATTCAAAAATATACCAACTACTAAGGTGAAAAATGAAGAAATTTAATATTTTTTACCAACTTCTACAGTTTGAAATAGATCAAACATGCAATCAAGATACACTGATAGTTGCTGTTGATTGGAATGAGAATGTGGGAAGCAAAGAAGAATTGGCAGTTGGAAAATACAGTTTTGCTGACAGAAAGGGATCTGACGATCACATGACAGAATTTAACAAGATCAGTGACTCTTGCATCAGCAATACATTTTTTCAAGAACGTAAGTGACATCTACATATGTGTGTTTCACCAGAAGGAACACATAGCAATAAAATCAATTACATTTATAGAAAAATATCATCCATGAGAACAAAAACAGGGGCTGACTATGTAAACAGGCCATGAATTGTTCATATGTAAGTTCAAGTTGAAGCTGAAGAAAACTGAAACAAGTTCACGAGAATCAAGGTACAACCTTGACTATATCCCCCCTGAATTTAGAGACCACTTTGAGAATAGATTTGATGCACTGAATACTATTGACCAAAGACTAGATGAATTGTGGGATGATATCAAGAACATCATAAACAAAGAAAGCAAAAGTCATTAAAAAGAAAGAAAAGACCAACAAGAATGTCAGAAGAGGCTCTGTAACTTGCTCTGAAACCTAGAGTAGCTAAAGCAAATGGAAGAAATAGTGAAGGAAAAGAGTTGAACAGAAGATTTCAAGGGTAGCTCAAGAAGAAAAAAGTAAATTAAAATGTAATGAAATGTACAAAGACTTGAAGTTAGAAAACCAAAAGGTAAGAATATGGTCAGCATTTCTCAGACTGAAATAACTGAAGAAAAAAAATCAGGCTTTGAGTTGCCATGGGCTAAATATTGAATGATGCAGGAAGCATCAAAACAAGATGGAAGGAATACACACTGTTACTACAATAAAAAAGAACTGATCAACGTTCAACTGTCTCATCAGGTAGCATATGATTAAGAACCAAACTATTGAAAGAAGAAGTCCCAGCTTCATGGAAAGCATTGGTTAAAAAAAAAAAAAAAAACTCCAGGAATTGAACACCAACTGAGATGTTTCAATAAACAGCTACTCATCTATGCCATGAAATTTGGAAGTTACCTGGCCAGCTGACTGGAAGAGATTCATACTTGTGTCCATTCCAAACAGAATGGAGACACTGTCAAAAAATATAATCAATATATCACATGAGTAAAATTTTTCTGAAGATAATGTAAAAAATGATTGTATCAGTACATTGAGAGAAACTGTCAGAAATTTAAGTTGCATTCAGAAGAGGAGGTGAAAGTAGGATATCACGACTGATGTTGCATGGATTTTGGCTGAAAGCAGAGAATGCCAGAAAAATGTTGACCTGTATTTTATTGACTTTACTAAGGCATTTGAGTGTGTGGATCATTAAAAAAAAAATTACAAAAACTGGAAATTTCAGAACACTTAACTGTGCTTATGCAGAAGCTGTACACAGACCAACGGGCTGTTATTTTAACAGTAAAGGGGGGGTAGTGTGGTTTAAAATCAGGAAAGGTGTTCATCATAGATTTAGTCTTTCACCATACTTTCTCAATCTGTATGGGCAGCAAAGAACTTTAGAAGCTAGAATATGTAAAGTAGGCAGCATCAGGATTACAAGAAAAGTCACTAACAACTTGCAATATGCAAATGATGTAACCTTGCTTGATGAAAGCAGAGGATTTGAAGATCTAACTGATGAAGATCAAAGACCACAGCCTCCAATATGTATTACATCTCAGCATAAAGAAAACAAAGCAAAACAAAATCCTCACAACTAGACAATAAGCAGTATTAGAACAAATTGAGAAAAGATTGAAGTTGTCAAAGATTTCACTGTAGTTGGATTCACAATCAGTGCCTATGGAAGCAACAATAAAGAAATCATATAATATATTGGCTTGACATAATATATTGGGCAGATCTTCTGAAAAAAACTTCTTCATAATGTTAAAAAGCACAGGTGTCACTTTGAGGACTGAAGTGTACCTGTCTCAAGTCATGTTATTTTTAATTACTTCATGTGCATGCAAAAGCTGGAAAATGAATAACTAGGGACCAAAGAAGAATAGATGCATTTGAATTATCATGCTGGCAAAGAATAGTGAATATACCATCTACTTCCAGAAGAAGGGAACATTCTGTCTTGGAAGATGTACAGCCACAGTGCTCCTTCCAAGTGAAGATGGCTAGACTTTCACTTCCATAATTTCGATGCTACCAGGAGGGACCATTTCCTGGAGAACAACGTAATGCTTCTAAAGAAGAAGGTCTTCAAAAAAGAAGAAGACTCTCAACTAGACGAACTGATACAGTGGCTGCAACAAAAGGCTGAAACATAGTACAATTGAGAATTTGAGAATGATGTACGAGTGATGAAGAAAGGGGCAGTATTTGGTTCTGTTGTACACAGATTCTCTACGAATTGGAAAGGACTCAGTGGCACTTAGCAACAACAAGGAGAACAAGAGAGCCTAGAAGTTTTATTTCCTACTCCCAAACAAGCAGGGTGTAGCCAGTGAGTGACTAGTGCCAGGTGAAACAAGCTTAGTTTCCTTGCTTCAAGAAGGTAAAACTGTGACAAAATTATGCTCTAGCTTTTTTTTAAAGGTCAAGCCTAGTCTGTGCCTACACTTACATGGCACTCTTCTTTGGCTTCCTTTCCTTCTCAGCCCTGCTTTCCCACTTACCATCTTATCTATTTCTCCTAGGAACAGTATTTTTTTTTTAAATCAATTAGTTATAACCGAATTCTTGACTCAGGTTTACCTTAGGAAGAAAGTAATGTATTACAGCCCCTAAACCATGCAACATACACAAAATTTACATAAGATATACCATGGATCTAAATGTGAAAACAAAGCCCAGAAACATTTCATGAGAATATACAGAATGTCTGCATGGCCTTGGAGTAAGGAGATTTCTTAAACAGGAGAAAAGAGATAATAACCATAAAATAAAGTAACAAATTAGACTTCAGCAACATTAAATAAAGGAAAACTTTGTAAAGGCTGTAAAATTAGGAGAAAACACTCACAGTGTTTATATCTGACAGAGGAGTTATAGGCATGAGGGAGCCTGTAGAGTTCTGAAAATGATATGCATTTTAATCTGTTTGGTGATTGATTGGGTCAGTAGAATGCAAAACTTAAACTATAGTCTTAAGATGTATGTAATGTACTGGATGAAATTTTTACCTCAGTGAAAGACTATTAAATAACCTCAAGAACTGGGAAAAGAAATGTATGCATAAAACCTAAAACCTGTATTCTACAGTTGATAATAAAATATGGCAACTTGAAGACAGATGCACGCAGGAATAAGTGAACATGACAGGAGACTTACAGAAAAAGTTATGGTCTTAAAGTATATTAAAGCACAAAATTTTGCCACAATGAAGTGAATAGAAACTCAAGGAATTATTCCAATTTGCTTGGAGTGATATTTTATAACTAAAATACAGCAATTAAAGTTTTTCTTTTCTAAGGGAAAATGGTCTGATAGAAAATAAGAAAAGAAAATATTTATCATTTTTGTATGTAGAAATCATATCATTATATATCTACAAAGTCATCTAGTTCTATGATTTCAGATTATGTTGACAAACATTGAAAATGTTTGGGAGAAACAAAACAAGTCAAATACATTTGACACTTGGGAGTCATAACTGAATACTTTGCTCATCAATTTATATGCAGATAAATATATGCTCAAGAATACCTTTCTTTAAAATGTAAAGGACAACAGGTGCCAGTTTTAACCACAAGTGAAAATTTTAAACACTACATGATAAAAATTAAAACTTCAACTCTATATTTGTAACACATCTTTTTTAAAAGAAAATAACGAGCCATGGTCTGGAGCCTTAAAAGCCTGTTAGCAGCCATCTAAGATTCTCCACTGCTCTCACTCCTGCAGGAGCAAGCGAGAAAAAAAGAAGACTAAAAATTCAAGGGAAAGATAAGTCTAAAAGACTAATGGACCATAACTACTATGGCCTCCACCAGTCTGAGTCCAATACAAATAGATGGTACCCATCTACCACCAATTGCTCTAATAGACGTCATAATAGAGGGTCTTGGACACAAAAGAGTTGGAGAAAAAAGCAGAAACATTTTAACTCACAAAAAAACACCAGGTGTATTGGCTGACAGAGACTAAAGAAACCTGTAGATTTATGGTCCCTTGAAATCCTTTGAGCTCAGTAATGAAGTCACTTCTGAAGTTCATCCTTCAGGCAAAGATTAGACACGTCCATAAAACAAAACAAGATGGAAGGGACAGGGCCTAGAAGGCAGAAATGGACAAGAAAGCTGAAAATAAGGAACCCAAGGTAGAGAAGGGAGAGTATTGATGTGTCGTGGGGTTGTTGACTCATGCCATAAAACAATATGTGTACTAACAGATTAACGAGAAGCTGGTTTCTACTGCAAGCTTTTATCTAAATCACAAAAATAAATAAATAAATAAAAACCATATGGACCAGCAATTCCACTCCTAAGTATATACCCAAAGGTGTGAAAACAGTGACTTTAATAGATACTTGTACATTAATGTTCATTGAGCACTATTCACAGTAGCTGAGGTAGAAACAACCTAACTGCCCATCAGCAGGATAATAAACAAAATGTGGTACATACCTAAAGTGGAATACTACTCAACCAGTAAGAGAAATGAAGTCCTGATACATGCTTCAGTATGCATAAAGCTAAAGAATTATGTGGATTGAAATAAGCCCATTCACAAAAAGACAAATATTATATGACACCGCTTACATAGAAAAAACAAGAAAAAACAAATATACAGACCAGAGTTTATTAGTGGCTACCATGGGTGGAAGGGCAGGGATAAGGAAAGTTAACAGTGATGGAAAAATTGCATTGATTTATGGTAGGGTTATTTTAATTGCTACCAATAAGCTACGCATCTGTAAAAGGCTGAACTGGCAAAAACACTGTGATAGACTTAAGAAAGAGCAAAACAAAAACAGAACGACCAACAACAAAAAAAATTAGTAGTTACTAAGTCTGCTTATGTAGAATTAAATACCTCATGGGATTTGGTTCCTTTCTTTAGAGGTTTTGAGTAACGGTTTCATGAGAAATCCCAGTTAACTGGCCTGATATGTTTAGTACTTCTGTTATTCTTCCTATTTCATTGCACAGTGTCTGGGGTCTTAAAAACTTGCAAGTTGCCATTTAAGACACAGCAAATAGTTTCTAATCACCTGGAGCAACAGAGGAAGAAGAAGAGTCAGGAACAGAAGGAAAAAACGGAATGTGTGGCTAATAAAACCTAAAAACCAAACCTTATGACATCAAGTTGATTCCTATTCACAGTAACCCTAAGGACAGAACAGAACTGCCACATTGAGTTTTTAAGGAGCGTTTGGCAGATTTGAACAGCCAACTTTCTGGTTAGCAGCTGTAGCACTTAAACACTGTATCACCAGAGTTTCTGTGTGGCTAATAGCCTCCATCAATATAAGCCTACTTTGCTGTGAGTACGGAACAACTGTGTGGTTCCCAGATACCATTACTGAACATTTTGGTCAAAGATTCCATAGAGGAATCCCGATCAAAAGGAAAAAATACAGAACAGAATTTTAAATTCTCTTGGACTCTAGATAGATTGTATAGAGCATTTGAAACTATTGTACTGAGATAATTTTTAAACCTTAAACCAAAAATATTCCCTGAATAGCTTAAACCCAATAGCTTAAACTAGTAAAAAAAGCAAGGCAAGCCTTGAGCATTATGCCTTTTAAAGAACTACCTAAAAAGCCAAATCCACTGATAATGATTCCTTCCTGATTCATCAAAAAGCAAAAGCCTGTGCCTTCAAGTCAATTCTGACACATAGCAACCCTAAAGGACAGAGGAGAACTGCCACATAGAGTTTCCAAGGAGCACCTGGTAGATTCGAACTGCCAACTTTTTTTCGTTAGGATGTAGCACTTAACCACTATATCACCAGGGTTTTCATTGCGACCCCAAAAAATTGGGTAGAACTGGCTCATAGACTTTCTAGGAAGCACCTGGTTGATTTGAATTTCCGACTTTTGGTTAGCAGCCAGAGCACTTAAATAATACGCCACTATGGTTTCCAAGGATTATCTCTATAGGATCAAACTGACAACAGCAAATTGAAAGACAGGATAGGAACCTTATGAGACAGTGAATTATGTTAATTAAGGAAGAACAACTTACAAAATTAGGGTGAGAATGGTTACACAAGTCAAAGAATGTAATCAGTGTCACTAAAGTGTACGTGTAGAAACTAGTGAATTGGTTTATGTTTTGCTGTATACATTCTCAAAAACAAGAATAAAGTAAACCTTAGGGAAAAAAAAAGAGAATAATAAAAACAAAAGGATGACTGAAGAGATACCAAAAGATTCAAAGAAACATAAAGGAAAATGGTAGTATCTATGTCAGACAAAATTGAATTTTAGGCAAAAAATATTGATAAAAAAATATCAACTGAACATTATGCAGGTAAACATTTGTGGACCTGATTGTGCTACATTCAGATCCAACTTAATGACACTTGGCTTGGCTTGGCTGATTCTGCTACATAACTTGGCATCAAACTATAGAAATTAAACACCATTAAAGGCAAGGGGAATTTGACAGAAATAAAATTATAATAGTATACTCTGATAGACTTTAACTTTTCAAGTTGGTTAATGATAAGCACACAAGAATACTGAAAAATATAATAAATAAAGGTGATTTATCCATTACATATGTATACTCTGTGGGGTAGTTCTACTCTGGCCACGAGGGTTGCCATGAGTTGGATCTGATTCGACGGCACTAGGTTATGTATATATTCTCAGAAGCACAATATCTTATTTTTTCCAGCATTATGAAACATTAACAGATGTTGATTACATACCAGTCTCCTAAGAAATGGTCACTAGATTTTTAAAGCAAATAGAAATTAATAATAAAAAGTTCAAACATTAATGAAAACCTTTAACATTTAAAAACTGAAATGTAATTTGTAAAACACAATGACTTTTGTATCTTGATGGGCTGTACAGAAAACTGTGTAAACAAGAAAAACGTATCATATTTAAGGTTAGATCCAAACAATTACCATGCCAGCTAGAGTGTAGGTATTCTATTATATAAAAATTAATATTCTTCAATGTTTTCATTATTACAAAAGGCAGTAAATGTATCAAAAATCATTGAATTCTAGTTGGAAAACTGAAAATGTAAGACCCAAACAAAATAAGTTGTATAACAACCAACAGTAAGGAATTAGAGGATAAATAAAGTCTAGAAGTGACTATGAGCTGAAAATAAGACATACAGAACAAAATACAATCACTGAAACAGGTAAACTGAAAAACCTAGCCAGAAGAAATAAGGAAAAAATAAAGGGAAAAGTAAATGAAAATACAGCAATATATTCAGAAACACCCTTGTTCAAAAGGCTTTTAGAAATACATGGAAAAAAATATGTTCCACAATTAACTCAAGATTCCTTTTCCACAGAAAATCAGAATTCACTGATATGCTTGGAGGAAATTGAGGAAATGATCAAAAGCCTACTTCTAAAAGGCTTTGTGTCAAACCAATTTCATGGATAAATTCTTTCATATCATCAACTATTAAGTATTTTCCTAGCGTAGCATAAACAGAAAGAGCACACAGTCTATTTTATAATACTAAATGCTTACAGTATTAATGCATAAAAAGAAACTACAAATAAATCTTAATTATATAAATATGATGGAAAAACCTCAAAATGTTTAATTATGTAATGTAGATACTGAAATACAATGCAAAAAAAAATCAGTGCTGCATTCAACATTACAATCCAGAGGGAAGTGGAGATAACATGGTGGAGTAGACACATGTCTCCTTAATTCCCTCTGAACACAAAGACTTGGATTGATAACTGAATGGAGCTTTCTGGACACCCAGTGAACCCCTAGGACATGGCATATGACTGTCACTGGGGAATATATACCACTAAGTGGGAAACTTCTCTACTGCATGGACATCTCCTGCAAATGAGCAGAAAGTACCTGGCACTTTTAACTTTTTTTTGTCTTTCTCGGCCAGCAGACCAGGGAGGGCCATGTGCCAGAGCTACTCTGAAACACAATCCTTAAGTGAACTGTCTGCCCTTCAGCAGAAAGACATTGGGTGTGATTTCCACATTTTGAGAGCCCAATGGTGGGGACACCAGATTCCTCCAACTCTTCTTTTTGGAACTTCACCACAGATTCCCCTCTTTCTTGGCAGGAGGGATAGTTCGATCAGGACTCTATCTTGCATGCTTGGGAGGCAGAGTTACCCAATCAAAGCCCTCACCAGGGGTGGATTCTCAGACTGTGAGACAGTGAAAGCCCAGGGAGTGCTTTCCCAGCAGAAGGGCTGTGTTTAGCATGGGGTTGCCCTGTGGGTGGCTTCTGGCAGTGGTGTTTGCAGTACTTTGTGGAGCAGAGGCCCCTCCCTGTTGTGATCTACAGTATAGCATCTCTGGATGGCCAGGGAGCAGCCACTTTTGTTGGCTGTAAGGAGTGGCCTGCCACATCTGGCAGCCAGGGAGGAGCCCTTTTGTCAGTCAAGAGGGACCTGCCACACTTGGCAGTGGCTGGGGAAGAGCCCCTTTGTCAGTCAGAAAGAGGAGCCTGCCACACTTGGTGGTGGCTGGGGAGGAGCCCCCTTGTCAGTCTGAAGGAGGGGCATGCCACACCTATCACTCCAGCTAACTTTGGCTAACAGGCAGATACCTTTTATAGCTTTTAAAACAAAACTTCCTGGAGAAATAACTACAGTATAACCTAACTGTATCTCTTCCAGCCTTCACTGACTCATATCATAGGGTCAACTAATGGCCTCCCAGTGTCTCCATAAGAAGGGCAGTGTCTTTGCCAGCCAGGAGGCAGAGCCTGCCACCACAGACAGTCCATTGGGCTCAGTCACAAGAGAATAAAGAAGTGGCTGGTGACTGCTTCCTTCTAAGAACTACAGCTCAGCTCCTGTTAAGGCAACACCAGAGAAACTAAACAGCCTCTAGATGTCATGGAAGCAACAGACCATAACCTATCATTGAAAAAAATACTCAAACATGGACCCAGAACATTCATAAAATTCTGACTCAAAAAACTTCCCAGATAAAGAAACCATTCAGAAACTACTGAAGGTCGAGTATAAAAGATTTTCATAGAGAACTCTCCTACAGATTAAACAAAATGCAGCAGAACAAAATGAAAAATTAAGAAAGCCATTTGAACTGATGTAGCATCAACATTCTGAAATCTGAGAGATCAATAACAGAATCTCAGAATTAGACAATTCAATTCATAGCCAAAAGAACACACTTGACACAATTGAAATTAAAATCAGTGATACTGAAGATAAAGCTACTGACACTAGCACTTATGAAGAGAAATCAGAGGAAAGAAATAAGACAAATGAAGGAGCTCTGAGAAACATGTGGGACTCTATCAAAAAGAATATTCTGTGATTGATTGGAATCCCTGAAGGAGGCATAGCTGAAAACACAGAGGTCATTGTTGAGTTGCTGATAGAAAACTTCCCTGAAATCATGAAAGAAGAGAACATAGACATCTAACATGCATACTGAACACTACAGAAACTTGAGTGTAAGAGAAAAACACCAAGTATATTACAATCAAGCTTAATAAAATGAAACATAAGCAGAAATTCTTAAAGGCAGCAAGACTCAAAGCAAAGCTAATATTCAGAGGGAAGTACTGTAGGATCTCTTCTGACTTCTCAGCAGAAACAATTCTGGCATGAAGACAGTGGGATGATACATTTAAAGCATTGAAGGAGAAAAACTTCCCACCAAGAATAATATAGCCTACAAAACTATCTTTGAAATATGAAGATGAGGAAGGAGAGTGGGTGGAAAGGATGGGAAAGGAGACTGTTGAGAGGATGAGACATGTATGAAGCAGAGAGGAATAGTGTGCTGTCACCGAACAGGGAGAGCAGTGAAAGCTGCATATAGGTGGGCATGTAAATTTACACGGGAATGTACATTTTCACTCAGTCATATTAAATGAAAAAAAGATAAAAGAAATTAAGACATCTGCAGATAAACAGAAGCTCAGAGACTTTGCAAAAACCAAACCAAAACTACAAGAAATACTGAAAAAAGCTCTCTGCTTAGAAAAAACAAAACCCTTAACTGTACACTTAAGTAGACAAAGCAGGACATGACATACAGAAACCTACCCAGTTAGGAAAGGGGAAAAATTCAATCAGAGCTATAACATTAAAAGAAGGGAACCAGTGAATTTATCATGAAAACTAAGATACCATCACAATAATAACAGGGATAAACTACAGTGTTTATAGTTCTTCCTGATGGTGATGAAGTTAATAAGATTTGTAGAAGCTAAAATTGGGTTTAAACTCAGATTATTAAGGGGGATTGTAGGGGTAGCTGCAAAGCATAATAACAAGGCAACATATCGAAACAAGAAATGCAATACAGGGTTCTCAACGAATACAAAAAAGAAAAAATCACTGAAAAACATGAAAATTCAATACATAAACAAGAATGTCCTGTAACAGAATATTAAGAGCAACAGAGAAAATTTCGACATGAAAATAATGACATCAAAATCATAGCACTAAAAACATACCCGTCAATAATTACATTGAACGTAAATGGTCTGAACAGACGAATGATACCTTAGACCTAAAAACATGGCCCATCTATATGTAGAAACACACATCAGACTTAAGGATATGAACAAACTGAAAATTAACAGATGGAACAATATATACCAAGCTAATAAGGTACAAAAAAGAGGAGGTGTGGCAATACTAATCTCAGACAAAATACTTTTTAATGTAAAATCCAGCATCACAGACAAGGATGGCCACTATAAATTGCTGAAAGATTTAACAGTATTAAATATTTATGCACCCAATACCAGGGAACATGAATACACTGAACAAACATTGACTACACTGAAAAATGAAATAGATCATGCCACAGTAATAGCTGGAGACTTCAACAGTCCACTTTCATTAATGGACAGATCATCTAGAAAAAAAGTCAGTAAAGATACGGATCTTACTGCAACAATTAAACAATTAGACTTCATCAACATATACAGAACTTTTCACCCAACAACAGATAAGTACACCTTCTTCTCCAACGCACATGGAAAATTTTCCACAAAAGACCATGTGTTAGCACATAAAGCAAAACTGAACAAACCCAAACTACTGAATTACTGCAAAGCATCTTCTCAGACCATAAAGCCATAAAAGCCAAAATCAATAGTAGAACAAACTTTGATAGAAATTGGAACTCAGAGAAACTGAAGAACACTTTGCTCAAAAAGCCGTGGGTTATAGAAGAAATCAGGGTGAAATAAAAACAAAAAATAGATTCAAATGAGAATGAAAACACATCTTTCCAGAATCTATACAGCCAAAGTAGTGCTCACAGCCCTGTCCCAGATGGCTTCACTGCAGAATTCTACCAAACTTTTAAAGAAGAGTTAATTCCAATACTATTGAGTCTATTCCACAGCATAGAAAGGGATGGAATACTCCTATATTCACTCTACAAAGCCAGTAAAACCCTGACACCGATGCCATGGAAAGATCCCACACAAAAAAGAAAACTACAGACCAATATCACTCATGAACCTTGATGCAAAAATCTTCAACAAAATATTAGCCAATAGAATTCAACAGCATATCAAAAAAATAATTCATCATGACCAAGCTGGATTCATGCCTAGGATGCAAAGCTTGTTCAACATCAGAGAAATAATTAACATGATCAACCACATAAATAACACAAGAGACAGGAAACACCTGATCTTGTCAACTGAGGGAGAACAGACATTTTATAAAGTCTAACAGCCATTCATGCTAAAAACTTTCAGCAAATTAGGAATAGAAGGCAAATTCTTCCATGAAATAAGGGGCATCTATGCAAAGCCAACTGCTTACATCATCTTTAATGGAGAGAGACTGAAAGAATTCCACCGGAGAACAGGAACTAGACAAGGATGCCCATTCTCACTTCTGTTCTTCAACATTGCATTAGAAGTTCTGGCCAGGGCAATTAGATGAAACAAACAAATAAAGGGCATCTGCATCAGCAAAGAAGAAGTAAAAATATCCCTATTTGCAGATGATATGATTATATATGCAGAGAATCCTAAAGAATCCAAAAGCAAACTACTCAGACCAATAGAAGAGTTCAGCAAAGTGTCAGGTTATAAAATAAACATATTGAAATCAGTAGGATTCCTTTATGCCAACAAAGAGACCATTCAAGAAGAAATCACCAAATCATTACTATTTATTGTAGCCCCCAAGAATACAAAATGCCTAGGAATAAATCTAACTAGAGAAAAGAGACCTACACAAAGAGAACTATAAGACTTTACTGCTAGAAACTAAGAGAGACTTACATAAATGGAGAAACCTACCCTGCTCATGGATAGGAAGACTTAACATTCTGAAACTGTCTATTTTACCCAAGCTAGCCAAGTGAATTTTACCCAAAGCGATCTACATATACAATTCAATCCCAATACAAATTCCATTTTAATGAGATAGAGAAATAAATCACCAACTTTGTTTGGAAAGGAAAAGAATATCCTGGATAAGCAAAATACTACTGAAGAAGAACAATGTAAGAGGCCTCACACTATCTGATTTTAGAAGTTACTATACTGTCACAATCGTCAAAACAGCCTGGTACATCCTTTTAGGACCAGTTAATATTTGACAAATGCTCTAAGACTCTAAACTTGGGTAAAAACAGTCTTTTAACAGTTGATGTTGGAAAAATTGGTCATCCACCTGCAGAAACTTGAATCAAGACCCATACCTCACACCTCACACAAAAACCAACTCAAACTGGATGCCAAGCCAGCCAAGTGCCATCAAGTCAGATCTGACTCATGGTGACCCTAGGTAAAACACCTAAGTATCAAACCTAAAATGATAAAGATTATGCAAGAAAAAATAGGATCAACAATGGAAGGATTATTACACAATTTATACAAAATTCAATATCTAACAAACATAGCTCGATCAACAGAAGAAAAAATATTATGAATCAAACACTTGTGCTCATCCAAAGACTTTATCAAAAGGATTAAAAGACTACCTGCGGAACAGAAAAAAAATACTTGGCAACTATATATCTGATTGACATCTGATCTCCATAATCTACAAGGTTCTGTAAAATATCAACAAGAAAAAGATAAATAACCCAACTAAGTGATGGGTAAAGGAGATGGGGAGACACTTCGCTGAAGACATCCAGGCAGCCACAACGCACATGAAGAAACACTCATGATCATTAGCTAGTAAAGAAATCCAAATCAAAACTATGATATCATCTCATGCCAACAAAATTGGCCATGATCCAAAAAACACAAAACAACAAATGCTAGAGAGGCTGTGGAGAAACTGGAACTCTCCTACACTGCTGATGGGATTGCAAAATGATACAACCTCTTTGGAAAGCAATCTGGCACTTCCTTACCAAGCTGGAAATAGATATATCATTTGAGCCAGTAAATGCACCATGTGAGATATGTCTTACAGAATTAAGGACAATCACACAAACAGATACATGCATGTGAATGTTCATCGCAGCACAGTCCACAACTGCAAAAAAATGGAACCAACCCAGATGCCCAAAAACAGGTGAATGGACAAGTAAACTATGGTATATATACTCAATGGAACACTAAGTAATGATAAAGAACAATTATGATTTCAAGAAGCATCTCATAACCTGGTTTCAACTGGAAGACATTACGTGTGAAATCAGTCAGCAATACAAGGTCAAATGTTGTATGAGACCCTTACTATAAAGACTTAAAAACAGACTCACATACAGAAGAAAAGACTCTTTGATGGTTACAAGGGAGGGTAGGGAGGGAGAGGGATGCGTATAGATTAGATAGCTGATAGAAAATTGGTTGGGTGAAAGCAGTGACAGCACACAGTAGAAAGCAGATCAACTTAACTGGACTTCAGCATAAACTGAAAACTTTTCTATTCCTAGCCTAACACCACAAGGATAGAGTAGAAGGGGAAGGGGTCCAGGGACCATGCTCTCGGGGGCATCGAGGCCAATTGGCATAATTAGCCTATTGCTAAGAGAGTCTTTGGCACCCCATATTGGTGAGTTGGCATCTAGGGTCTTAAAAGCTAGCAAGCTGCTACGTGAGGTACACCAAATGCTCTCATCTCAACTCAATCACAAGATCATCAAGGTCAACAAAGACCTAAGAGAAAAAGAGCCCAGAGGACAGAAGGACCCATGTGTACGAATGACTGTACCAACATGTGATCAGAAGAAACAGATGGTGCCCGGCCACTACCAATGACAGCCATGATGGGGCACACAATGTCTGGTCCCAGTGGCAACACAAATAAGAAGAGGTGTGCACATCAAGAATTCCATTAAAAGACTGCAATTAACGATCCAATGCCCCAGGACTTCTCCTGGAAGCATGTTCTTTAGATCTGCTGCTGCCCCAGATCATTATTCATTACTGAGGTCAACTATTCAGGCATGAATGGATTGGACTTGGGAACATGGGGTGACCATATGATGTGTCCACTTTATAGTTCTATGTGTCTACAGGATGCCATCCTACTGGCCTCTTACCAGAACACAGAGGAGAAGGTAGAGAGGAGGGGAGAGGAAATTCTTAGCAGGATATGACATGTATGGCATGGAAAGGAAGAGTGTGCTGGCACCAGGTAAGGAGACCAGAGGGAACTGCAGATAGGTGGGTACACAGATTTAACTTGGATTGTATACTACTTTCACTCAAATTACAATTAAAATAAGAAAAAAACATTACAGTCCACTATGAGTGACAGTGTCTCTCTCCTCATCTCGGAAAAAGCAAAGCAGGTTAATAAAAGCAACTCTTTTGGAAGATCAGGAGTTTATTAACCTACACATACAAGTATTTACCATAATGCATATCAAGCACTAATTCAAGAAAATTGAAAATTTATGTCTGAAAAAAATCTCACACATGTACAAAAATAAAAATGTTTAGAATCTTGTATACAAAAGACATGGTACCAGTCATAAACAAATTACCATTCCTGCTGACCTCATCCTGTCTACAGTTTTAGTTTGGAAAACAATTATCAGGCTTGTTCTCTATGTCCAGATGGTCACGAGTCAGACCTGAATATGCCCCACATTACTGTCCTGGTCTAAAGTGCTTACGCCAGTATTTCCTGTGGTCAATAGCACAGCCAACTTGGCCCCTAGGGTCGCCATGAGTTGGATCTGATTCGACGGCACTTGGCTTAATAATCTAGCTCTTGCTGGGACTCAAAAGACAATCTTTTGAGCATTGTAGAGGGGTTCTAAGAGGTGTGGAAGCACAGCTCAGGCACACAAAGGGAAGCACAGGTAATGACAACCAAAGAGAAGAATTAGAGGACCGTAAAAGAAAGATGGGCTCAAAAGACAATATTACCCCTTTTCAATTGTTTCTGAAACAAGCGCCAGTTTTGATAATCTTAGAGACTCTTTTGTTTCTTGAAGTATTAGAAATATTTCAATTTAACAACCATAATTGTAAAACACTTGACATTGCTGTGAAACTGAAGAATATGACAAAGTTGGCAAATAACCAGTAGTATATAATTTGCCATGATTGTTGCCCGGTTAAAAAAGTATGGTAATGAAAAAATATATATGTAAAATGCACAAATCAAAAATAAAAATTCATCACTTGAGATGATATATTTTTATACCCCCAATACTAAGGTAACAGAACCAAAAAGTGTGAGACCAAATATAAAAGTCTTAGAACAGTACGGATAAATACTGAAAAAAGAATCATACTTTGCCTCCATGTTTGCAATAATATTTAAAGTAGTTGTATTTAGAATAGTAACATCTAATTATAAACTTAGCATAAAACATTTATACAAAAAGGCCCATATATGTATATATATATGCATAAAAGGGTTCAATAAGAAAATTACACAAATTGTTAACATTTACAAAGCTATAGATTGAACATAAAAGTATTTATATTATTTTCTGTAGTCTTCTACATGCTTCAGATGTTTTGTGGTTTAAAAAAGAGCGAGAAAACACATTATATTTTTCAATGCATAAAATCAGGTGCAACAGTTTCAAACCAGGAGGCAAAGCCAAGGTGTCTGAATAGACAGATGCTTCCTGTGGTCCCTCTTACAACAAAGACACACAAAAAACAAGTGAATCAATTGTATATGACAATCTAGGAGCCCTGAAGATCAAAGGCAAATTTGAGGAGTCAGACTGAGTAGCAGGGGAGGGGAAGGCAATTCACAAGCAGTGAAGAGTTGCCAGACCTGACCCGGTGGGAACTAACACCTGAAAGTCAGATCTGCTGGTGCAAGCACGGTAATGCAAACAATGGCATTTAGTACATGTTTTCTGCCTCAGGGGAGACTGTGTAGCACAAAGTGCACTCATGCCTCCAGAAACTGTGAAAAATGGCACTGGATTGTCAAAATATAAGTAACCATGTCTATCTTATGTGCAAATCAAAAAAATTTTCCTTTGGGACTTCATCAGAAGAATTAAAAGACCACTTACAGAATGGGAAAAAATATTTGGCAACTCTGTCAGACTGACGTCTGATCTCCATAATCTATAAGGTATTATAAAATATCAACAAGGATAAATAATCCAATTAAGTGATGGATGAAGAAGATTGACAGGCATTTCTCTAAAGAGGATATCCTCACAGTCAAATGACACATGCAGAATTGCTCACAATCATTAGCTAGTAAAGAAATTAAAACCAAAACTACAGAGAGACACCATCTCACCCCAACAAGGTTGGCCATGATTCAAAAAACACAAAACAACAAATGCTGGAGAGGCTGTGGAAAAATTGGAACTCTCCTACACTGCTGGTGGGATTGCAAAATGGTACAATCTCTTTGGAAAACAGTCTGGTGCTTCTTTAAAAAGCTGAAGATAGATATACCATGTGATCCTGTAATTCCACTGCTAGAAATTTATCCTTCAGAAACAAAGGTTGTCATAAGAAAAGACACATGTACACAAATGTTTGTTGCAGCACAGTCCACAAAAGCAAAAAGTTGTAATCAACCACGATGCCCATCAATAGATGAAGGGATAGGCAAACTATGGTACATATACTCAAAGGAACACTATGCTATGATAAAAAACAATGACAGTTTTAGAAAACAACTCATAACATGGTCTCATATGGAAGAGATCATGCTGAGTGAAATCAATCAGTGTCAAAAGGACAAATTTTTTAACAGACCCCTGTTATAAGGACTTAACAAGAGAATTATCCATAGAAGAAAATGACAGTGTTGGCTACATGGGTGGGTTGGGGCTGAGGGTTTATCACAGATGAGATCATTGATAGACAGAAATTTTATTCTTTTATTGTAATTAATAAAAAATTAAAAAAAAGAAAAGATACTCCTTTGGGAAAATTTTCTCCCTTCTTAACTGTTCCTTCACACTCCCTGAGCCATTCTCCTGGCCCGGGAGAGGGAACAGATAAGCAAACATAACAAAAAATAATCTGCTGGCTTCCTTAAGCTGAGAACTCAGGGTAGTAACAGCTCCTTTACCTAGGCACAAATATAATGGTTCCACGGACTGAATACCTTTCACCTCTGCAGACACCTGTGTAGGACCATTTAAACAGCATACAGCCTTCATTAGCACAGGACCCAGAGTACATACCTGAAGTCTAACTTCCACTGTTTTCAGCTAAATGATGGAGAGATAGGTTCATGATATTTGACACCTCTCCACCTATCAAACAGGGTCCTCATTTACCCACATCAGGGGCCTGTGGACTGGTGCCTCCACCCATGTCACCTAGCCAGCTGTGACAGGGGTCAAAGAATAAGTAGTGTTTCTGAGCCCTTCCAGCCAACAGCAACGTGTGTGCATAGTCCATTTGCAAAACTTACCCACCTACACATTCTGCGTAACAGGGACAGAATTTCCTCACTCAGGGGTGGCTGCCAGCTCTGTGCCCTACTCAGCACATGAAGTAAAATACTTGTGCCTACACCAATCATCCCTACCCATTTAGCGCTGTAGGTGAGAGCCTACATCACACACTTGGTAACTGACTACCTGGATGCCTCAGCTGACTCCATATAAGAAAAGTAAGCAAATTTCTGGGTTTACATACTTAGTAAGAGGTCTAACCACTTGGTCACCAGACATTAGAGCTTCAGAGGCCTCAATAACCAAACTAGTTCACACAAGCAGCCTATCTGGGCATATCAAAACAAGAAGCTGGGACACAGTGAAAAAACATAAAATAAATAAATGCAATAATATACTGATCACCCAGAAACAATAGCTAATATCAAATCACATGGAAAAAGTCAGGTCATGATGGTTTCCAATAAACTCATAGAACAAAGAATCAAGAAATCTTCCAGATAAAGAGAACTTCCTGAAATTACTGGATGCTGAATGCAAAAGATTAATATACAGAACTCTTCAAGAGATCAGGCAGAACACATAACACACCTAGAAAGACACATGCAAAGCAATATATGAGCTTAAGAAATTTAGAGAATAGCATAATGACAAATTTTACAAGCCAGAAGAATTGAGAGAGAGACAGAATACAGGAATTCAGAAGATAATAAAATTATTATTAGACAGCTCAATAGAAATTCACAGAAGTAGAATTGAGACAAGGAGGACACAATTAATGAAAGTGAAGATAAAGTACTTGACATCAACATTTTTGAGGAAACAATCAGATAAAAAGATTAAAATGAAGGAACTCTAAGAATTATGTCATAGTCTATCAAGTGGAATAACCTATGAGTGATAAGAATACCAGAACAGAGAGGATCACAGAAAATATAAAGAAAATTGTTGAAGATTTAACATTTCTGTTTGGTAGATTTCTGATTGCAGAAAAATTCACTGATATTGTGAAAGAAGAGAAGATATCTATCCAAGATGCTTGTTGAACTCCTCACAAGGTAGATCCCAAAATAAAGTCACCAAGACATACTAAAATCAAACATTCTTAAAACCAAGATAAAGAGAAGTTTAAGAGAGGTTAGGCATAGCAGAAAGTCACCTACAAAGGAAAGTCAATAAGATTAAACTGGACGACTTAGCAGAAACCATTCAGGCATGAAGATAATGGGATCACACATACAAAGCTTTGAAGGAAAAAACAAAATTGCCAGCTACGAATTGTATTCCCAGGAAAGCTGTCTCTCAAACATGGCAACAAAATGAGGACATTTTTTCAGATAAGCAGAAGTTTAGGGCATTTCCAAAACCAAACCAAAATTGCAAGAAATGCTAAAGAGAGTCTTCCAATCAGAAAGTCAGTAACATCAAATAGCACCCCTAACCTAGAGCACAGGACAGAACAACCAATTATCAGATAAGGAAATCACAATAATAAATGAAAGCTAAAACACTGAAAATAGGGTAACAGAGACATCATTACATAAAAGACGAAAACACTAAAACAAAAAAAAGAGGGGCGGAAAATGTAGTCATAGATCTTTCATATCGAGAGGAAATCAAGGTGACGTAAAGAAATTAGACTGGTTTAAACTTTAAAAAAAAGTGTTAAATATGAAGATAACCACAAAGAAAACAAATGATCATACACATCCAAATAAATAAAACAACAAAAACATAAATACTCAAGTAATACAAAAACAACAATGAAAATCATGAAAGAAAATACACAAAGAAAATGACTCAGTACAGAAAATTAAGTGAAAGAAGGAAACAACAAAACATAAAAAGAGATAACAAACTGACTATACTAAACTCATACTTATCAATAATTACACCGGAGTCAATGGACTAATTATACCAATAAAAAGACAGAAAGTGGCAAAATGAACAATAATAAAAATTAAAAAATCCCACAATCTGTCTATATGCTGTCTATAGGAGATATACCTCAGATTTAAAGACAAAAATAACCTAAAACTCAAAGCACAAAAAAAATACATCAAGCAAACATCAATTAAAAAAGAGCAGAAGGACATGAGGCTAAGACGGTAGTCAGATATTTCCCCTGATCCCTCTAACAACAAAGATGGAAAATAAAAAGTTTATACATGATATCTTAGGACCCCTGAACACTAAGTGATCACACTGAGAAACAAAGACAAGAGAGTAGGTCCAGAATTACCCAAGACTGGTCAGAACTGACTTGGCAGGAATTGGCACTCTGCAGGTAGATCACTGAGTATGGTAAGGGGAGCAGTGGAGTTTGGAAAGTGTCTTGCATAGCAGCAGAGACCGAGTAGTGGAGATCCCACTCATACCTCCAGAATCAGTGAAAAATTGCATTCAGTTGTCCAAAAATAGCAGCTTTCATCTAACCTACCATGTGTAGACTTAAAACATTTCCTCAGGATAAAAATCTATCCCTTTTCCCAGAGATTCCCTTTTCCTTCTCTGCACTGCATCAGGCTCCTGTGACTGACACATTTCCTGGGCAGAGAGTAGGACCTTTCCCCTGAGCCATTTTTCCAGACTTGCAGAGGGAACAGTTTAACAAACAAGGGCAAACATAAATAAATAAACAAATTGCAAATAAGTAAATAAATAAACCACAAATAAATACATGATCTGATGGGTGCTCTAAGCCAGGAATTCAGGTCAAAAACAGTTTCTTTGCCTAGACAAAGGTATAAGTAGTGCACAGACCTTAAATGCCTCTCATCTCTGAATAAAGAATCTAGAGCCTACAGTCCTACAACAAAACCTATGTACCTACATGCTTTAAGGAATAGACACACATTTCTCACAGACACTTATGGAAGGCAGTCAGCCCCCTAACTTTCTCAGTACTTGCAGCCAGATATGTTTGCCTATACCAGTCAATAGCACCCATCTAAGAAGTAGAGGGAAGACTGCACCACACTGTTCATGAGTGACTTCCTGGACACTTGAGTTGAACAAATACAAAAAAGTAAAGAGATGTTGGGAATCACATGCCTAGTAAAAGCTCAAATCAACTGGTGACAGGATGTTAGAGCTTCTATGGTTCCAACAATGAAAATAGTTCACATGACCTGTCATTTGGACACTTTAAAATGAAACAAAGCAAGAAGTTAGAACACAGTAAGCAATCATAAATAAATACAACAACTTACTGATGACTCAGAGACAACAGTCAACATCAAATCACCAAAAGAGGCAGACCATTACAGTTTCAGAAAGATTACAAAGCTAAGAATCAGGAAATTTTCCAGATAAAAAAAGCTTCCTGAATTATTGAGACAAAATACAAGATTAATATTTAGAACTCTTTAAGAGATCAGGAAGGAGATCAAGCAAAAAGCAGCAGAACTTAATGACAAACTGAATAGCCTGCAAGAAATCATACAGAAACAGCTTTAAGAAATTCAGAAGATTAATAATGAAATTACTGAAATAAGCCGTACAACAGAAAGTCAAAGGAGTGAAACCAAGGCAATGGAAGGCAAAATTAATGATACTGAAGATAAAGCACTTGACACCGACATAGAGGACAAAAAATCAGTAAAATAATTTTAAAAAAATTGAAGAAACATTAAGAATTATGTGGAACTCTATCAAAAAGAATAACCTAGGAGTGACTTGAGCACCAGAACAGATGAATAATAGGAAACATAGAGAGAATTGTAAAAGCTTTGTTGACAAAAGTCTTCCCTGATACCATGGATGATGAGACGACACCTACTCAAGATGCTCATTGAACTCTACATAAGGTAGATCCCAAAAGAAAGACACCAAGACATATTACAATGAAACTAACTGAAACTAGAGGCAATAGAAGAATTTTAAAAGTAACTACGGATAGAGGACCCCCAAGTGTCTGTCAGTTTGTTGTGCTGTGAGGGCTTGCATGTTTCTGTTATGCTGGAAGGTATGTCATCAGTATTCAGATATCAGCAGAGTTACCAGTGAAAGCCTTATGAATAACAGTGGAAGACTGCCTGAGATAGTGTGAGAAGATGAGTATCACAGGTTGGAAAACACTAAAAAGATGACTGGGGAAGAGCTGCCTCTTCAAAGTAGAATCAACCTAAATGACATGGATGAAGTCAAGCTTTCAAGGCCTTCATTTGCTGATCTGGAATGACTCCAAATGAGAGAAAACAGTTGCAAATATCCATTAATAATCAGAACCTATAACGTGCAAAGTGTGAATCTAAGAAATTGGAAATTGTCAAAAATGAAACAGATGCACAAAGATTAATATCTTAGGATTGATACTGGCCATTTTGAATCCAACAAGCATGAGGTCTGCTATTCTAGGAATGTCAACTTGAAGAGAAACGTTGTCCTGCTCATAGTCAAAAAGACCATTTCAAGATCTGTCCTGAAGTGCAGTGCTGTTAGTGATAGAATAACATCCATCTGCCTACAAAGAAGCACAGTTAATATAATTATTATTCAAATCTATATGAATACTCTGAGAGTCAGTTCTACTCTGGCCCCTAGGGTCACCATGAGTCAGATCTGACTTGATGGCACTTGGCTGGATGGCTTATGAAATAGCCACTAAAGTCAAAGATGAAGAAACTAAAAATTTCTACTTGCTATTGTAATGTGAAAATGATTAAACATGCAATCAGGGTGCATTGATTTATTGGTGATTGGAAGGCAAAAGTTGGAAACAAAGAAGGATCAGCAATTTGGGAAATAGAGCCTTGGTGACAAAAACAATGTTGGATATCACTTGACAGAATTTTGCAAGAACAACTTCTTCACCATGAATACCTTTTCTCACCAATATAAACAGTGACTATACATGTGAATCTTGCCAGATGGAATACACAGAAATCAAATCAATTAAATCTGTGAAAAGAGAGGATGAAACAGCTCAATACCAACCATCAGAACAAGCCAAATGAGACACAGACCATGAGTTGCTCATATACAAGTTCAAACTGAAACGGAAGAAAATTGTAAAGGAAATCTATGAGAGTCAGGATATGACTTTGAGTGTATGCCACCTGAATTTAGACAGCATCTCAGGAATAGATTTGATGCACTGAACACTAATGACTGAAGACCAGACAAGCTGTGGAATGATATCAAAGACATATACACGAAGAAAACAAGAAGTCAACAGGGTGGGGCCAAGGTGGCAGAGTAGTCAGACACTTCTTGTGCTCCCTATAACAACAAAGACTCAAAAGTAGAAATGAATCAATTATATATGACATTCTGCGAGCCTTGAAATTGGACTTAGCAATAGGGAAGGGAGAGCAGTTCCAGAAGCATCTAGGACTAGCCAGACCTGACATGTTGGGAAACACCTGCAGCCAGAATGGTGAATGGAGTAGTGGTGTTCACAGAATATTTTCCTAGCAGGAGAGATTGAAGTAACAGAGAGTCCACTTATACCTCCAGAACCAGCGAAAAACAGCACTCAATCATAAAAAGCTGAATGGCTCATGTATAACCTGATGTGCGTGGGTTGAACTAAAACTTCCCTTCAGGAGAAACCTTTTTCCCTTTTCTTATTTCTTCCCCCTCCCTTCTTTGTACCATGGCTTTGTCTGGAGTCTGATGCCACTACTTGAGTTGTAAGTAGGACTCCTAAGTTGCTCCCTTTTTATGCAAAAAAACACAGACATTATAACAAAAAAGAGAGACTTAAATGTTGTCAGAGATCTCACCTATCTCACATAGTTACCAAGTGTGTAGTGCAGGTGACACATGAAAATCAAAGAATGTTGAATGTTTTAAAGTTAGAAAAACAGGGATAAATATTAAAGTATATACAGGAAATTAATAACCCTGCACCTCAAAATAAAATAAACCAAGAAAATCATGAAGCCTTAGGAAATATTAAACCAACAACAGTGAAAGAAATGAAAATACATAACAAAAAATGAATCAGCACACAAAATCAAGTGGAATAAAAGAAGTGTCTACAACTCATATATAAAATGGCATCAAAATGACAGCATTAACCTCACAGAAATTTCTAAGGAATCCACAAGAAAATTACCAGAACTAACAGAATAGTTAAGGAAAATCACGCTACAAGATAAACATACACAAATCGATTGGATTCCTCTACACCAACAAAGAGGAAATAACCAAATCATTACCATTTACAAAAGCTCTCAAGAAGTCAAAATACTTAGGAATGAATATTATCAGGGATGTAAAAGGCCTGTATGAAGAAAACTACAAGACACTACTGTGGGAAAACAAGACAGACCTACATAAGTGGAAAAACCTATTTTGCTCATGGACAGGAAAACTTATAATTGTGGAAAACATCAATTCTACCCAAAATGATCTATAAGTACAATGCAATTCCAATGTAAATTCCAACGGCATTTTTTTTAACGAGAAGGAGAAGTAAACCATCTACTTCACATGGAAAGAGAAGAAGCCCTGGATAAATAAAATACTATTGTAAAAGATGAACAAAATACGAGTCCTCACAAAATTTGATTTTAAAACCTATTTTACCCTAAGATTAGTCAAAACAATCTTGTACTTGTAGAGATAGATAAACCAGAGGAAAAGAATTGAGAATGCAAACATAAAATCATCCACTTATGAGCAGCTGACATTTGACAAAGACTCAAAGTCCATAAACGGGGGGAAAGACAGTTTCTTTAACAAATGGTGTTGGCATAACTAGATATCCACCTGCAAAAATGAAAAAGAAAAAGAAAATCCTTACCTCACACCATGCACTAAAACTAACTCAAAATGGATCAAAGACCTGAATATATAAAAAAGCAAAGATCATTTAAACAAACAAAACAAGGACAATACTAGGAACTCTAGTACATAATACACGGCACAAACAGAATACAAAACATTACTCATGATGCACAAACACCTGAGAAACTATATAACTAGAGGCCCCTAACATACACTTATGCTCATCCAAAGACTTCACCAAAAGATTAAAAGGACAAGCTACACATTGACACTGAGGAAAAAAAAAAAATTGGCTACTACAAAACCAATCAGCATGTAAACACTAAAATCTGCAAGATAATGCAAAACCCCAACAATGAAAATATAAATAACCCATTTTAAAAAGGCAGAGGATATGAACAGATAATTCAACAAAGAAGATTTTGAGGCCGCTAACAGATGCATGAGGAAGTGCTCGTAATCATGAGTCATTAGAAAAATTCAAATAAAATCGACAACGCGATAACATTTTACCCACAAGACTAGCATTAATGCAAAAGACATAAAATAATAAATGTGGAGAACTGCTGGGAATGTAAATGGTACAACCACTTTGGAAATTGATTTGTTTTTTCCTTAAAGAGCTACAGATAGTAGTACCATTAGGATCCAGCAATCCCACTTCTTGGAATATATCCTAAAGAAATAAGAGCAGCGACACGAATAGATGTATGGAAACTCAGGTTCACTGTAGTACTAGTCATGATAGCAAAAGTATGGAAATATTCCACTTGCTCATCAAGGAATGAATGGATAAAAATTATGCTACATTCATACAATGAAATACTATACAAAAACAAAGAACAAGGCTAAATCCTTGAAACAGCTCAGAATTAATCTGGAAGGCATTTTGCTGAGTAAAATTAGTCAGTTACAGAAGCAAACACTGTAAGAGAACACTACTATAAAAAGTTGAGAAAAGGCTTTAACACAAAATTATTTTATGATGGTTATGAAGGTAGGAAGAGAGATGGGTTATTAAGTAACTAGATGATATACAAGAATTATTTTAAGTGAAAAGAATGACAACACACAGGTACAGGGAAGTCTGCACAACTGAACTAAGCCAAAATCTAAGAAGTTTTCTGAATATAACCAAACACTCCAGGGCACAGAATAGCAGGGCCAAAGGTGTAGAGACCATGGTTTCAGGGGTCACCTTGGTCAACAGGCATAACAAAGCTTATTAAGAAAACGTTTTGCATCCCACTTTGGTGAGTAGTATCTGGGGCCTTAAAAATTAGCAAGTGGTCACCTAAGATGCATCTCTTGGTCCCAAGCCACATGAAGCAAAGGGAAATGAAGAGCCTGAAGACACAAGGAAAACTGCAACCCAAGAGACAGAAAAGGTCATGGAAACAACAGGTGCCATCAGCCTGAGATCAGAAAAACTAGACGGTGCCCACTACCACCAGTGTCCACCCTGACAGGGAGCACAATAGAAGCTCCCTGATGAAGCAGGGAAACGTGGGGTACAGAACTCAAATTCATATAAAAAAGATCAGACTCAATAGTCTTAGAATAGGGGATGCTGGAAGACATGGCCCCCAGATTCTCTGCTAGACCGGAACTAAACCATTTCTGAAGTCAACTCTTCAAAGATTAGACTGGAATGTAAGACATAAAGTGATACTTGTGAAGAATATGCTTCTTGGCTGAAGTAGATAAATGAGACTAAATGGAGAGCTGCTGTCTGGAGGCAAGATGAGAAGGGGGCAGCAGCTTGTTGAATGGACACAAGAAATATAGGATGGAGAAGAGTGAGCAGCACAGTGTAGGGGGAGCAACTAGGGTCACAAAGCAATGTGAAAGTTTTGGTAGGACAAACTGACTTGAATTGTAATTTTTTACTTAAAGTGTAATAAAAAATCAAATTAAAAAACTGATTGTGTGAAAGCGTAATGAATACCCAAGTATTTTTTAATGTTTGATAAAAATATATAAATAGCCAAAAATAGGAGAAAAAAGATAACTGAGAGTTGGTTCTCTAAGAAGCATAGCTAGCCCAAGATTTGGAAAAATTGCCATTACTTTTCCAAATATGTTTTTGTCTACCTCCCTACTTTCCCTCAAGGACTCCAACTGGATATATATGTTAAGCTAGTTGGTATTGCTCCATGAGTTACTTATTTTGTATTCATTTTCTTTCAGCTTTATTTATTTCATTCTGTGCCTTAATGTAGTCTTGCTGGCTATTTAATTTTTCTTCTGCAAAATCTGATGTGCTATTTATTAATCCTGTTTGGTAAAATTTTCATTTCAGACATTGTATTTTACATCTCTAAAAGTTATATATGATTCTTTTTAATATGTCCTATTATTTTCACATTTTTCTAAATTCTACAGCATACTCAAAATAAGTATAATAGTTGATACTAAATCTTTTGTCTTTAAATTCCATAATATCTGTTATATCTCTGTCTGCCTTTATTGACTGAGTTTCTGCTTGTTTATGGGTGACAATTTGTTTCTTCCCTATACGTGTAATAATTACATATAAAATACATGCAGAAAAATGCACATAGATATGCAGTACAACTAATTTTTACAAAGTGAAAATACCTGTATAGCCAATCTAGCATTCAGTAAACAAAATATTACCTGAAACAACTAGTTATCTTTCATGCCTGCTTCTAGTCACTAGCCACTGTCAGGCATTGTAAACGTTGCATTGCTGACTGTTTGGATTTCTTGACTTCTTTTAAATGTGCTGGTAGGCAGTAAATCTACTTGTAGAGCAGAGGTGATCCTGCTAAGCTTAACTTTTAAATTTTGTTAGTGGTATTCTAAAGTATACTTAATCCAGGAGCAAATGGCTTGCATTCCACCACTGACCTAAACATTGGCAGTTCAAATCCACCCAGCAGTGCCATGTAAGAAAAATCTGGTAATCTGCTTCCTTAAAGATGATGATCAAAGTAATCTCTATGGAGCAGTTCTCCTCTGTAACATAAGGGGTTGCCATGAATAAGAATTGACTGGATGACAAAGCCTTGGTTTGTCCATAACGTGGTTTTACTTTAGCTCTCTTCCTAAAACATGACTCTTACTGGGTTTCTAATAATCAGCCTGAGGGATTGAAGAGGTTCTTCTTTTGGGCTGCATGAGATTGAAGAGCCTTCTCGAACTATACGAGCTTTGAAATTGGTATACCTTTGTAGCTCTGCGGAAATTATTCTTTGTCTCAATTCATTGACTTTTGCTTCATGCATATTCAAACTAGTAATTAGTTAAGACCTCAAGGGAGATCTCTATGGAGATATCTAAATTTCATTCTTGGCCTGGCACTGTCCCCTTCAGTATTTTGCCAAGAAAATTTCACATACTTCCATCTCCTCCAATCTTTGATCTCTGCCTCTTCACCAGGCTCTGTTTGGGATTTCATTCCTTATACCGCAGTCTCAGTCATCAAGTGCTGCTATAACTAAGATATCACAAGTAGATAGCTTTAAAAAGGGAAATTCTATTTTGTCATAATCCAATAGGCTAAAAGTCCAAATTCAGGATGTTAGCTGCAGGTAAAGGCTTTCTCTGCTGACTTTGGAGGAAGGTCTTTATCATCAATGTTCTCCTGAACCGTGAGCTTCTGAGGTGCAGGGACCCCTGAGTCCTTTCCTGCTCCAAGCACTGCTTTCTTGATGGTATGAAGCCCTCAAATCCTCCTTGCTTCCCTTTCCATTATATATAGAGATGCTGCCCCAAGGCACAATACAGTCTCACACACGTTAAGTCCTGCCCTACCAACACGACTGCCAATCATCTTCCCTCATTAACATCACAGAAGAAGGGTTTACAACATAAAAGAACATCACACAAAATACTGGGAATCGTGTCCCAACCATATTGTTACACTCATATTTTGGGGAGGACACAATTCAATCCATGACAACCACCGTATAAAAAGTGCCTGTAGCTGGAAACTCATGGTCGCCATGAGTCGGATCCGACTCGACGGCACTTGGCTGGCTGGCGTAGCTGGAAAGCCACCATGATCATCAGGCTCTTCGTTCTTTCCTCAGGTTCACAGTCCCATGCTGCCTGCTATAAATTGTACGAAACCATTGTTTTGCATATTTTGTTCCTTTTCCTAGTTGTTTATAATAGGAAGCTAAGCCCTATCTTTTTTATTCTACTATTACTAGAAATGAAAGTACTCTGCCCTCTCTAATTATTTTTGAACTGATTTCACAATTACATTAGTTTAAACATTAATGAGTTAATTAATTTTGGCACTATGTATTATAGACATATTTTTGAGCTTTAGAAAATCATATTTTACAAGGTCTTACGATTATGTTTTGTTGTAAATGCTTATCTCTTAGGAAGATGTATACTAAGATTTATGGAAGAAATATAAAAGGTGAGATATACTGTAAAGTCACAGAGCAGGAGAGAAGTGGGAGAAGCAGGAGAAAAGTGTGTTGGGGGCATAAATGAAACAAGGTGTTCTGAACTGAATTGTGCTGCATACCTCCCACCGCCCACTACATGTATATTCGGGAATAGAGTTTTCTTGGTTATGTTAATGAGGCCATTTCAATGTCTAGTGTATATTCTAAACCCATTCATTTCTCTTTCTCTTTTTAATATTTTATTGCATTTTAACTGAAAGTTTACAATCCAAGTCAGTATGCCATACAAAAACTTACACATACATTGCTATGTAACTGTAGCTGCTCTCTCCACACTGTGACAGCACACTCGTCCTTTCCACTCTGTATTTCCTGTGTTTGTTCAACCAGCTCCTGTCCCCCTCTGCTGTCTCATCTTGCCTCTGGACATGAGTCGCCAAGTTAGCCTCATGCATCTAATTAAGCCAAGAAACATCCTCTTTGCTAGTATCATTTTATGTCTTATAGTTCTGTCCAATCTTTGTCTGCAAGATGGTTTCTGGAATAGTTTTAAAACTAATCATTTCTGAGTTATTAAAAGAGCAGATTAGACACAGAAACAAGCACAAATGAGGGTGCAAAGTGGGAGCGGGGTGGAGGGGTAGGAAAGACAGATGCCACGTGAAGATTGCCAAAGAACTGAGTAAATAACATAAGGGCTACAAAAGCTGGAAGAGACAAGAATCTTCCCTCAGAGCCGACACACAAAGATGTTTCATGTATAGCTGGTACCTTCAGGCCTGTAGCCTCCTAAACTGTGAGAAACTAACTTTATTCTTTAAAGCCCCTCACTTGTGGTATTTCTTGTTACAGCAGTCCAAGGAAACTAAGACACACAGTTTATCATAAATGGAATAACTGGTGAAGCTGGGTGATCTGTACATTATACTATTTTTTTTTTCTATTATAAAATAGTGATTGAGAGAAGGAAAGAGACATAAAGAGGTTAAGATCAACAGAATCATTACTTTGTATTCCATATTGGTGATAGTGACAAGCAAAGAAGTCAAACAGTATAAGAATAATTATATATATACATACTGCATTTCAAAAACTGGAGAAACCCCAAGATTGCTTTCATCCAATGTTTCACTTCATGAAATAGGACACCCTTCATGCAAGCCTAATGTGGCTAATGAGAATGGTTCTCAGAGGTATTAAATTTCATTGTACCCAAGGCTAAAAACAATGGTTAAAATATTCCTCAAACTGTTCTCCATTAAAAGACCGCAACTGATGGTCCAGGGGATTTGGGGTTCCCCAGGGAGCATTGTTCCTGGCCCTGATGCTGCCCCTGCCAGTAAGTCATAATGGGGGTAAACTTTTCAGACAAGAATGGATTGGACTTGGTGACACAGAGTGACCATATCTTGGGTGCAATTTATGGTTCTATGCATCTATAGGATATCATCCTGCTGACCTCTTATTGAAGGAAGGGGAGGGGGTGGTGAGGAAGGGAAAGGAGACTGTTGGGAGGATGAGACATGCATGGAGGAGAGAGGAAAAGTGTGCTGTCATCAGGCAGGGAGAGCAGTGGAAGTTGCATATAGGCGGGCATGAAAATTTATATGGGAATGTACATTTTCATTCAGTCATAATTAAAAAAAAAGAAAGAAAAAATATTCCTCAAACCCCTAACTAAAGAATTAATCATCTTCTGACTAGGATCAGTATTCGCTCAGCAGGAGGAAATAGGATTTGCAGTCCAGGTTACAGGAAAACATCATCATTCTCTCCTCTGGCTTTAGCTGTGGGTCAAAGAGAAGCAGTAGGTGGCTTCGGATCTTGCCCGTTAGATAAGTCCTCCAGAGACAAGTACAGGTGTGTGTTAGTGTGATCTCTGTGTGCATGTTAACAGAGGGTAATGAAGTGCTTGGGTCTGAGTACCAGCACTTAATAATGGGGAAAACTGTTTCCCTGGAAATGCAAGCTTCAGAGGTGGAGTGAAGGTGCCAAAAATGCTGAGTCACCCTCAAAATAAAATTTCATGGTTGACAGTCATTGCCAAAAATAATATTGGAGCATCATGAAAGGCTATTTTTCTTAACCTCAAATGCTTAGCCCTGGAACAATCAGAAAATTGCCATACATTTCTTTGTCATTTTTTAAAGCAGTGTCTTTGCTGGAAGGAACCATGGCAGTGGCCCATACTGGCTTTCACTAGTTTATTCTGTACTCGTAGAGGGTGAGAAAAAAGAGTACAGAAAAATACAGAACTGAGATGTATTATGAAAGCACAATAAACTATGATACAATCCAGATTTGATTACATTTAAACACTATGCACTTTCTTTATAGTCTTCCTTTGTGATCCTTCTTTACAGGTTAGCCTGGTGAAATGCAAAGAAATGACTCAGTGTTGATCATGAGCTTGCATCTGGTCTACTATTTAATGAGTCCAGCTCCCATAAGCCAGGGAGATGCCTTGCTACAGCTCTTACTATCCCTAGATGCATGCAGCTGGACGTGAATCAATTAAAGTTCAAATCAGTTTGTTAAACTTAAATCATCTGTCCCGAGAGGATTTCCAAAGGCTTGCTTCTGCAAATATACCTCAAATTGGAGATTCATGTTCAAGACTCTTTTTGTGTTTTACTATCAATATTATTGTTTAGGAAATTCTTTGGGCAAGCCTCTGAAAAGAGTCATAAACAGAAAATCTATATTGCTCTGTGGAAAATTTCTATAGGGACTGGTATCATAAATGAAGAGAACCATGTATTTTTTCAGATACATCAGGGCCTGAGTAGTTTCAAAAGCATTAAAAAATAAAACAGTAAAACAGACAGAGCTCTAAAGACATCATAATTAGGAAACTTATAAATCTACTTTGAAGTCTAGGTGACTCTGTGAACAATCTCAGGAGAATTTTGTAGTATACAGGATAAGAATAAAAACTGGAAAAAAATTCAGGTTGATAAAAATTCTAGGAGAAAAATTAGGGAGAATATTGGATAATGGCCAATAAACTATTAAATATAAAAGTGTATGTACACATAAATATACACATGTATTCAAAAAAGGTGAACCTCTTTCAGAATGCTGTTATATGTACAACTCCATAAGCTAAACACGGTGAAGTAAAATAAATAAATGATATAAATGTATGTCATGGGAACAAGAAAGAGTAAGAACATGAAAATAAATGAAACACAAATTGTTCCTTTTCCTCAAATTCCTCCTGGAATTGTGTTTGCCTTTGGTTGAACCATTTACAATCTTCAGCTCTGCCCAATACAGTTTTAAAATGATCCCAACACAATTTTTAATTCTTTTGTCCTGTTAGCTCTTCCGTGTAGTTGCAATTGGCAGTTGTGGGAAGGTCGATAACCTACTCATTCAAAGTTTTGTTTCCAATGTATTATTTTTTGAGGCCATGTGCTATTATATGACATATATCATTTTTCCATCATGAAGGTGGCATTTTGTTTCTGTAAGATCAAGCAATAACTCATTTTATGTGTGGGAAGGGATACTTTCTGTGTGGTTTCAAAACCACACTGCCTGTCTTTTTTAAACAAAGTAAGGAGAAACGTTCATTTGCTTCGTCTACCTTTTTCTCTTTTTTTAAGAATCCTGTATGGAGCAGTATGCTGTGGTATTTACATGTATAACATCTCTAACCCTTAAGCAGTCTGGAAAACTGCTGTCATTGTCTTCATTGTCCAGAGAAAGAGAAAGTATAATTCAAATTTTAAGTAACTTGGCCTTAATCATGCATCTGGCAAACATTTCATGGCATTAAATCCAGTCCTCTTTAACGACTCTGTTCCCTTCATTCTTTGGCAACCTACTCAAATGAGGTGTATCAGACAATTTGGAAATAATTCTCCTTAACAAACCCAATAACCGAAACAAACAAACAAACAAAATGATACAAGTTTTACAGCCTGTAACAACCCTGAGGACAAGATGTATGGACCTCCTTTCTAGTAGTTAGGCAAGTCTAGCTTTGTTACTTGTTAGTTACCGCTGAGGCAGCTTCCACTCATGGCAACTTTAAGCGTAACAGAACGAAACAATGCCAAGTCCTGCATTATCTCTATGATCTTTACTTTTTTAGGTAAAAATATAGATGACACTTGTCATTTTAACACTGTTCAAGTGTACTATTCAAACAGACCAATTGCATCAATCATATTGTGCAATCCTCACCAAACGACCTTTGATATGCTTCAGTCCAGTGCTGGAGCTACTGCGTCAACCCACCTTATTGAGGGTTTTCCTCATTTTCTCGGACGCTCTGCTTTACCAAATAAGATGCCCTTAGCTAGCGAATGATCTCTTCTGATGATGAGTCCAGAGTTAGTGAGCTACAGTCTAGCCAGCTTCACTTCCAAAGAGCATTCCTGTTGCCTTTCTTCTCACACTGATTTGTTCACTCTTGACAGTTCATGGCATACACAATGTTCTTCAGTAACACCTCAGTTCATCATGTCTTCTTTTTTTCATTGTTCAGCTTTTGTGCATACAGGAAAGGACTGTAAAGACCTTGGCTTAGGTCAGGCACACTTTAGTCATCAAAGTCTTTGTTTTTTAGCTGCAAAAAGGTCTTTTGGAGTAGAGTTTTTCAATACAATATGTCATCTGATTTCTTGACTGCAGCTTTCATGGGGGTTGACTGTTGATCCAAGTAGAATGAAATTACTGACAACTTTAATTTTCTTCATCATTTATCATGATACTGTTTATTGTTCTAGTTGTGAAGATTTTCCCTTTGTTCACTTTATTTTATTTTGTGTTTTTTACATTCAGGTATAATCCATATGGAAGACTATAGTTTCTAACTTTCATCCTCAAATACTTCAAGTTGTTTTCATTTACAGCAAGCAATGCTATGCTATCTGCATACTGCAGTATGTTACTGAGTCTTCCTCCAATCCTGATTTTGCATTCTTCTTTACATAATCCAGCTTCTTGGATTATCTGTCCGGCATACAGAAAGAATAAGTCTGGTGAAAGGGTACAGCTCTGCTGCACAGCTTTTCCAGTCCTGAATTCACTGCGCCTCTTACTGGCTCTTTGAGGTTACTAAATCTCTCTGTGATTCAGTTCATACGCCTGTTCACTGAGGCTGACACTATCTAGTTCATAGTAACACTGTGAGGATGAAATATGATGATAGATATAAAGCACTAAGCATACTGCCTGCCACCTGGCAGGCATTTGTAAATGTCAGCTAATGTTCTACATACTGTGAGGCATTTATTAGCTGTTCTGTAAGTAACTAATTAAATTGAGATTTAGAAAGATCAGGACATGGATATAATCACCAAGAACCTTGTGAAATGAAAGGGTGTTCCCATGATAGCAGGGCCTGCATCACTTTGAAGCCTATTAGAAACGGCAATTAATCTCACATCCAATGAATCAGGATTTCTAGGTGTAGGACCAAGGAATCTATGTTTTAACACACTCTCCAGATGATTCCTATGTGTATTAATTTGAGAACCACTGACCCACAGGTAAAAGACCATTCATTTAATCTCTTTTATTTAGTGTTATTTCACTGTGCTCTAACATCACAGCTTAGGGTTCTTTTAAAGCTTAAAGTTGTAATAGTTTTCAGCACTGTCAGTCAAATAATTGATGCTCTATGATGGTTACTGTGTTAAAAAAAAAAAAAAAAAAACAAAAAACCCTGCAAGTTGGCCAATGAATCCTTCACTATACCTTTATAGTATATATTTATAAAGATACTGAGGACTGTGGGCTCCTCAGCAGTGGTAATGGTTTGTGATATATCTTTGGCCCCAGAGCATAGGGCACATACTAGGAATTCAGTAAATAATCTTAATTGATTAATGATTTTCTTAAATTTCATTTAATTAACTGGTAAGTATACCTATTTACTATGCTTAAAAATTCATTAAACTTATTTTACAGTAGAGTTTTTATAGCTAAATCAAAATATAAATTTCAGAGTATTTTATGCACCTGTAAAGAAATACAATTTGGTTTCAGAAATATCCTTAGATTTAAAAACAAACAAACAAACAAAGCCAAAAAAAGCCAGCGCTTTTTTGTTTGCTTGTTTAGCTCCAAAATACTACCTTGGCAGGAAAAAGAAAAACAAACAAACAAAAGCCCATATATCATAACACTGACTGTGATCATTAAGGCTGTGTGACTGGCTGGGATGCGATTCTCAGTGGTTTGGCAGTTATGATATAATTTGGCAGTCAAGTAATAGCATGACTACCTCTATGATGAGCCACGATATAATGGGGTCACCTCCATGACGGTATCTCTTGTGAGCTGCCAATCAGACAAAAGGGAGTTTCCTTGGGGGTGTGTCCTGTATCCAATACTTGTGGACTTTCTGGTAAAGCTTGCTGGCTTTTGCCCTGCTGTCTCCTGCATTTAGCTCTTCAGCACTTGACCTTCAGTTCTTGGAACTTGGTTTAGTAGCCTGCCTTCTTACTGCTGATCTTAGTTTCCTCAGCCATCACACCTCTGAGTTAGCAGAGTGCCATTTGACCTCTGGATCTTGGGTTGTCAGCCCCTGCAGCTTCAAGAATCAGGAAAAGCCTTCAGCTTCATTCCTGACACCTGATCCACAGGCTTGGGACTTGCCAGCTTCTACAAACACGTAAATCATTTTGCTGAGACAAAGCTCTCTCTAAGACACAGATTATCAAAGGAGAATTTATTAAAATAATTATAAAAATTTAGAGTCTGTAAGTCAATACACAGCATGGGCAAAGAACATAAAATTATTTTCTTTTTCTCAGGAAATGCACATTGAAATACCAGTTAAATGTCACCTTATAATCATCATCATCATTGTCAAGTACTATTTTACCTCCTCCCATGGCGGGGGTGCTATGCTAAGATCTTGCAACTTATTAAAGTTTATGCTACCTTATTTAGATGGAGGTAGAATAATCAGGTGGGCACCCTGAATTTTTTTTTTTTTTTTATTTTGAAGATTCTCTTTATACTAGAGACTGGCTAGATAGAGCAAAATGACTGTTCTCAGGTAGATCTCAGAGACCATGAACATGTGATTTAACACCGTGGCTTAGCGTCCTTATAAAGCTCAGAGTTATAATAGTTTCCAGCACTGTCAGTTACATAATAGATGCTCAACAAAAATTATGATGTTATCATAGCTTTAAAACTATTTAACTGGGAAAGTACAAAAGTACTTGTAGGAGCATCCCTCTCACTCCATACTGGAAAATAAATAACTATGTCATCTTGCAAACACATAAAAGGAGGTTAAACTATTACCTCTACTTATACTTTCAGAACATTCCAAAAATAGAGTGACAATGTTTGAAAAAGCAAAGCTCCAAAAAACCCACTTAGAAACCCCCAAAAAGCAAATGTGATATGCCAGTTATCACAACATTGTGTAAAATGCTCCTACAACAAAAATTTCAGCTCATCAGCCAGGTACTTTGACTTAAAAGGGCAACATTTTCACTGCAAAGTGATTAATGCTTAATAGAGTCTTCTATGAGCAAATTAGAAAGAGAAGTGAGGAAGATCACAATCTCTACATTTAATTAAACTTCTGTAGGTTGTTAGTTCTTCTGTAAGCTGATTAATAAAGAGTTCATGCTAGAATATTCTTCAGAGTGTCAATATATATACTCAGTCATGAAATAATCATCCAAACAGTTAAAACTACTTCTTTGTTTTTAAAATAAATGTCCCAATTTAAAGAAAAAGAAGTCGCAATTCTCCTAAGCAATGAACTAAATATCTAAGAGCACAGACTTTGGTTTCAGCAAAGAGAATATATTTTTCTTTCTTTTTTTTTTTTTTTTTTAACTTCAGCTATACCACTTATTAAGCGTGGAACTTTGTGCAATCTACCTAGACTTTCTGAACATCAGTTTCCTAATCTGTACAAGAGAACAAATTATAGTACCTATGAAACAGGAGTGGCGCGAGGACTAAATGCAATAATTCTTGCCAGTGTCTGGCATAAAGTAAGTTCTTGATAAACATTAATTTTTGTTATTTTCAGGTTGATAGAGAATTAATGATGTAGTAGAAGAATCATTCTACTTCCAAAAACTATTCTTTTTTGGTGCCTCTTCATCTAAGTATTGTGCTACCCCTACTGTAGGAACAGCTCAGCACATAAAAAACCAAAAAACAAAAGAAACAAATGTACTAGCAGAGGTAAATCTCTTTCAGAGATAGAATCGTGGAAATATCAAAGACAGGTTATAATAATTGATAAGAAACTCAAAATAACACCATAAAAACTGAAAGCATAATGTATTAACTGATTTGAAGCATATTTTCCATTTCCATACAAAGATTCATCCCAGTCTTTTTACAGTTTGAGGTCCCTGGGCAGCACAAATGGTCAGCGCTTGATGTTGGAGGTCTGACCCTACCTAACAGTGCCACAGAAGAAAGGCCTCGTGACTCACTACGTAAAGATTACAATCAAGTAAACCATATGGAACAGTTCTACCCTATAACACAGAGGGTTTTCATAAACTGAAAATGATTCCACGGCAACAGTTTAGGTTTTTTTTTTTTTTCATGATGGGTGAATTCAAACTAGGGCCTGATAATTAAGACAGTGAACTTAAGTGTACTGAGTCCCACATACCTCACTGCTGAATGGTGCTATGGTCTTCTTGGAAGGACTCACCTCGGGAAGCTAAGTACCTGTATCAGCACCTAGTTCACCCTTTAAAGCAATTTTTAAAGTAATTTAAAACTCTTTGTGGAATGGCCACTCTGTGTGGTGGCATAGCAGCAAGTTGACGAACTTAATTGTATAGTTGTCTGTGAGGGAGTTTTTGGCCAGTAAACAAATAACTACTGGAACACCCCACCTACTCACCTGATCCGGCCCACAATGACTTTTTTTCTCTACCTAAAGACAGATATTGAAAGGAAGACATTTTGATAGCATTCAGGACATCAAGGGCAATACAATGGCAATTCTGATGGCCATTCTAGATAAAAGCTTCCAAAATTCTATTTTGGTACTGAAGAAGACCCTTCAGTGACAGACATGCAGTGGAGTCCTACAATGCGATCTTTATAGGCTCATTTTCCTTATCCATGTTGTCACAATAAAGGCCTTAAAAGAAGCACTGGCATTTAAACTGATCAGTATCTCTTCGTTTTAGTCAGCTAGGGCTGCTCTAACAGAAACACCACAGAGTGGATGGCTTTAACAAAGGAAGGTTTATTCTTACACAGTCCGGTAGGCTACAAGTCCATGCTCAGGGTGTCTGCTCCAGGGGAAGGCTTTGCCCCTTGTCGGCTCTGGAGGAAAGTCCGGTATTACACCCGTCTTTGTCCAGGGAGCACCTCGGTGCAGGAACCTCAGGTCTGAAGGACATACTCTTGTCCCGGTGCTGTTTTCTTGGTGGTGTGAGGTTCCCAATTCTCTGCCTGCTTCTCTGTCCTTTTATCTCTCATAGGATGAAAGAATTAAGGGTGGGGCAAGCCATACTCCAGGGAAACTCCCTTTACAGTGGAGCAGGGAGGTGATCCTATGAAGGGATTTACAGTCCCACCCTAATCCTTTAACATACAGCATAGGGAAACCACAAAAGGGAGGACAGTCACAAGATACTGGGAATCATGACCCAGCCACATGGCTACACAAATTTCTGGGGGGATACAAGTTATTCTATGACACTGTTGAAGAAATCTTAGTTTTGCTTTCTCAGGAAAAATTATTTCCCCTCTGTGTTTTAGTTAGCTGGTACTGCTCTGACAGAAATACCATGAATGGATGGCTTTGATGGAGGAAAGTTTATTCTTACACAGTCCAGTAGGCTACATGTCTGAATTTAGGGTGTCAGCTCCAGTGGGAAGATTTTCCCTCCGTTAGCCCAGTTCGTCCTTGTGTTATATCAGTCTTTGTTTGGGGAGCGTCTTGGCACAGGAACCTCAGGTCTGAAGGATGCACTCTTCTCCCAGTGCTGCTTTCTTGACGGTATGAGATTCCCAGTTTTCTGCTTGTTTCTCTCTCTTTTTACCTCCCATAGGATAACAGCTTAAAGTGTGATACAAGCCGCACTCTAGGGAAACTCCCTTAGCAAGGGTGTCACAGTCCCATTCTAATCCTGTTTTAACATAATCATTTTGTCTATTAGCCACAGGCAGAGATTAGGATTTACAGTATCAGAAAATCATGAAATGGAGGGCAGTCACGGAATACAAAGAATCCCGGCCCAGCCAAATTTCTATACATATTTTTGGGGGCACACAATTCACTCCATGACACCATGCTACTAGAAATATGATTTGGAGATCAGCATCGTTAGAATGTAGAGAACAGCAAAGGCAATATCAGAATATCACAACAGTGACAAGGAAAGAACAATTACCTCCGGGCATGTGCTCCATGGTCCCCAGAAAGACATGACACATTCACTGGGACACACCAGAGAGCAGGACTGCGTTTCTGAGGGGACTTCCTCCTGATTGCACAGGCTGCTGTCCACTGCCTTGCCTTCAATGTCAGCGGTATTCACACACCTGTAAGGTAAGAGTACAACCAACATAGGTGGATTAGTTAAAGCCCTGACAAGAAAATTTAAAATGGTTATACTGTATCATCATTACATCTTCAATGATAATTACATATAAAATAAGGCTAGTCGAACAACCAGGAAATAAAAATTTAATCTTTGGTGAGTCAGCATTTATCAAGTGGTAACTCAGTGCAGAAACTCTTATTCAGCACAGCAGGAGAGAACAGTGAGGTGGGAGATCATTGTTTTTGACCAATTCTTAATCTAAAGAGAGGCACAACATTACTCAGGTCCAGCTCTGAGTGAATATTCTTTTCACTGTATCAGAGCAAGAAGCCTCTCCTCTCAGTCAATCCACTGTTTTGCAGTTAGCCTTTGCCTTTATATCTCCTATGGCTCTCACCAGACTTTCCCAAATTTCCATCTTATACCATGTAAACATATACAGTGAGCGGACAAAGATTGTGGTGAAACAATGTGAAACATAATTTAATGTGTTAGCCTTTTAGGTATTTTCTGCATTTCAGAATAGATGCACACATTGTAATTGCTTGAGCCACTCTGTATCACATTTTAAGGTAAGTATTGGAGACAGTAAGATAAATAATCTTTGCTAATGAAGATTTAAAGAAAATTCAATCAAAAGTGTGAAACAACTATATGTCAGCCAGAATGATTTAAATAAAGGAAAAAAAAAAAAAAAGAAGAAGCAGCAAAGAAAGGAAAATTACCAAGGTTTGGCAAGGACATGGAACAACTGTGTCTCTTTTTTCTTTTTTCTTTTTGCTGATTGGAGCCTAAATTCTTTAGAAAATCAGTAGTGTTTATTAAAGCTAAACTATTAACGGATTTCAAACATACTTTCTATTTCCACACAAAGATTCATCTCAGTATTTGCATAGATTGAGCTCCCTGGTGGCACACATGGTTTGTGTTTAAGGTTGGAGATCTAAACCTACCCAGCAGTGCCACAATAATACCGAAATATCACTTTTATTTGCATATGCAAAAAAGCATACTCCCACTCACAAAAAATGAAAATGTTCATAGCAGGTACTATTCATAATAAACCAAACTAGAAACCATCCAAACATCCAAGAACAGTGGAATGAATAAAAATATCATGGGATATTAATCCAGTAAAATACTATATAGTGCTGAGAATGTGCAAGCTGTTGATAGAGGAAAAAAACATGGATGAAGCTCACAAAAGTAATGTTAACAAAAGAAGTTAAACACAGAAGTATATACCATATGTTTCTATTTGTACAAAGTTCAAAGACAGACAATACTAATCTGTCCTGTCAGAAGTCAGAATACTGACTACCACTACAGGAATGTTAGTGATTGACAGGTAACTATGCAGGACTGACAAAATTTTGTTTCTTGATCTCTGGCTTGAAACAGAGGTAATTTGACATTGTGAAAACTCATGAGACTATACTCCTATGATTTGTTCACGTCACTGTATTTATATTAATAACTGCTGTACATTATTAAAGGATTATATCTGTATCTAAAAACCAAACTCATTGTTGTCAAGTTGATTGAGATACACAGCGACCATATAGGACACAGTAGAATTGCCCCATAGGGCTTACAAAGAGCAGCTGTAGGATGTGAACTGACAACACTTCAGTTAGTAGCTGGAGCTCTTAACCGCTATGCCACCAGCAGTATGTCATCACAAAAGAGGTCTCTGGGCTAAGGAATACACAGTATAGGATACGAACACCATACTGTATATAAGAGTTCAGGTAAGATTTTACATACTGAGAACTGAGCCAACTGCCCTAGTTTAAAACTAATCTGTATTAATTTTTCTATTGGTGCTATGACAAACTACCACAAGCCTAGTGGTTCAAACAGTGCAAATATTTTATAGTTCTATATGATAGAAATCCAACTCAGGTCTCATCAGGCTAAAATCACAGGGTTAATAGGGCTTCATTTGTTCTGAAGATCTTGGGAACAATTTTTTTTTTCTTTTTTAACTACTCCAGCTTTAAGAAGCTGCCTATATTCATCGCTCATGGCCTGCTTCAAAGCCATTAGTGTTTGTTCTCCCTCTGCCTTTCTTGTATACTCACGTCTTCCTCCGACGGACTCTCTCTGCTTCCCCTTCTACATTTAAGGACCCTTGATTACATCAACTCGCCTAGATAATCCAGGACAATCTCCTTTTCTGAAGACTCTAAATTTATTTGTACTCATATAGTCGTTTTTGCCGTGTAAGTGGACAACTCCGAGGTACTATTATTCTGTCTACTACATCAGTCATTTTCAACAAGTTCTCAGAATAGTAGTGGCTAGGATTATCTAAATTCAGGAATGATTTAAGAAGAGATTATCCTGAGAATTATGACAAACCCTTGAACAAAGATTTAAAAAGATTGAAATTGAAGGTTTCCAAAAGAGGATGCTCTTGTGGCTATCCCCTACACAGCCTGCATCACCTTTGATATCTCCTGCACAGCCCGCATCACCTTTTACTATCCCCAGCACAGCCTGCATCACCCTGTGCTATTCCCATGCACAGCCTGCATCACCCTGTGCTATTCCCCAGCACAGCCTGCATCATCACCCTTTCCTTACTGTATCCTCCTTCAGTAGCATCTCATTTCCACTCATATTCATTGCAAAACTGCTCTAAAATACAGTCTAGATTTGCAATCTCCATTTTCTCTCCAATGATTACCTCTTGAACTCACTTTAATCACGCTTTATTATATCAGAGAGATCTCTTGTCAGGGTTTTCAACAGACCCCACACTGCCAAATCCAAAGGTCAGTTCTCAGACCTCAAGTTGGTAAACTTCTCAGAAACACTTGGAACAACTGATTACTCGCTCCTTGAAAACTTTCATCTTTGAATTCCTACTTTCCTTGAAGGGTTTCCTCCTACACCACTGCCTTTTTGTTCTCAGTCTCTTTATCTATGATTATTCTCTTTGCTCTAACATATGAATGTTAGAGAACTTTAGAAACCAACCTCTTCTTCTATTGATCCATATCAATTTTACATGCAAAAAATGCTAAAATGTATATCCCCAGTGTCAGTCTTTCTCTTGAACTCCAGATTATGTTAGTTGAAAGGTTAATATTAACTCAGATTTAATGTGTTCAAAACCAAATTTCTTATTTTCTCTCTCAAAACAGCTTCTAATATTGCTTCTCAACAGATGCATCATCATTCCTATGGTTGCTTAGGCCAAATATTTCAGGAGTCACGTCTGAAAGTTTTTTTTTTTAACTTCTTCCACAATCACTTTATCAGAAAATCTTGTGTTGTTGACCTTCCAAACACATCCTAAATGTAACTTTCTTATGTTCCACGCTCTTCTCTGCAACCCATCCAGTGTGGTGTTTTTCAAATGCAAATGAAAGGATTTTATTTCCCTATCTCAAACTTTCCATACCTGCATGTTACGGTTAGAATAATACTCAAAACCTTCACCTAAGAAGACTCTACAGGATTTACGTGATGGTACAAGCTATAATGGCTATCTTGCTATTATTTCAACAAGCCAAGAAGGTTTCTATTTTGCACACTTTCTTCCTAGAATTCTCTTTTTACAGATCTTCACATTCATTCAGGCCTCATGATTCTTTCAAGTCTGTGCTCATATATCACTTTACTGACTCTCTCCAAAATAGTATTCTCCATCATTCTAACTCAGTTTTATTTTTCTTCTTCGCATTTCTTAGCAGAGATACTCCATTATATATTAACTAAATTTTTTTCTCTGATACTATAATTTAAGTACTTTGAGGACAAAACTATATCATTTTCACTGTTATAGCCTCAGTGCCTAGAACAGTCCCTGATATGTAGAACCCTGGTGCCAACAGTCATAGAGGAACTATTAAAAAAAAAAAAAAAAAAAACCCTCCTAGTGTGGAGGTGTTAAGAAAACAAGAGAGACAGGCTGTTTTATTTGCCAAAATATAGACTCTTACTAAAGTCAATAATAGTTTGGAATGCTAGAGGCATGAAACCTCTGTTCCTTATACAGTCATGAGCTATGTAATTTCCATGAGGGCAGTACTGAGTGCATACACATCTGTGGTCCTATAACAGAACAGAGGTAGTCAGAATGACTGGTTGAGATTCATGATTTTTTTTTTGAAGTATGCACTTTCAAACGCTGCTGAAAGTTCAAGCAATATGAAAAAATATATCTGTTAAATTTGCTGACATAATGTCCATGCATATCTTGCTATCTTCCATTTTCTAGTCTCTCCTTTACAGTGTTAATCACCCCTGAGAAGATGAGAGGAGTTGGGATTCAGAGTATAGCTAAGAAAGTGGCCTGAGGCAGAAAGAACTGCATCTTTCACTGTAACTAGAGAAATCTATGCAATTGTTGGTTTCAGGTTTTCTATTTACTCTGAGAAGTGGAAGAGAGTTGAAAATGGAACACTTGAGGAAAGTGGAGTTTTGAAATTTCCACTGGGAAATTTGCTGCAGCAAGAGGCAAAGGAGAAGTATCAATTGGAAGTGAAACTGAAGGTTATGAAACACAAAGGTGGAAAATCAGTGAATGCATTAGTGTTTATGTACACTTGTACAACATTTGTGTCACATAATGTCCTATCTCACAGAGTGTATCGTGGATGTTAAGTGATGCAAGACTGTCCTGAAGTGTGATCACTGAACAGCTTTTAGTAGTTGTGTTATTTGTATCACATCAGGCTGTGTAGGTTTGTATTGAGAGGTATGTCCAAGTACGTTTTCTTCAATCAAGCAGCTACAATCAAGCTGCCACAATTCAGTTTACAGCAATTTGCTCTCCCAATGCTTCTGTTTCTTCCCTGAGAGCTTCCTTTACTGCTGCTAAGAGGGCTGGCTGGAAAGAGAGTGCCAGATGTCACAGCTTATTTACATATTACTTTATAAGCTAGGTTGGTCAGTCATTTTTCAAAGCCAGATATAAATGACACAGGTTTTGAGGAGAAAGAGGTGAAAACTCAAAGTCTGCAGCAGCGTGAGCACAGCAGTCTGAAACCAGAGTGAACAAACGGAAACAAGGAAAAATTGTCTACTACTCATTTGCTTAGCTTGTTGGTAAGGAATACTGTCATAATTTTTCCAGTAGTTTTTTTATGCAACATGCTTAGTGGTGATTTTGTGACATTAAGACTGAATGTCATAAATGGTGGGTTTTTAGACTGAATAAAGAAAGTTAACTGAGACTGTATGATAAAGAACATGGATTAAGTAGGCTCTGCTTTGCCAACAGGATTCAGTTCAATGGTTAACTCAGTGGAGAAGTATCTGATTTTGACACGATCCATCTGAAAGAGAGCTTCTTAAATCAGGAAAAATGACACACTGTATCCATGCACTTGGACAGCTGAGTATATTACCTTTTATTCGTTATTTTACATTCTGAACATGATCATTAAAATTTTAATTTTTTTATTTGCTCAGCCTTCAGCTTCTATCCTTTAATCCTATAGTAGCTAGGAAACTATTCTTCTTTATTCCCAAATCATTTCTAAATAGACAGTCTTGATAAACTCAGGCCAAGTGTCTCTTTTGGCCACCATGGCTGTAATTACCAAAAAAAAAAAAAAAAAAGTAAACAGGATCTCCCTCAAGAAATAACCCAGGACTTTGCTACCTTTGGAGATGTGTTATTTCACTATGAAAATATATTGCTGTTCTTCACAGGTATTGTCAGGCTTTGCTTCCAAAGTTGCATATAGGGACTTAAAAATGACATTTTCAATGTAATGACATCCAAAATTAAGATAACCTCCGTGAATTATATTAATCATCACTGAAAAAAGAGAAATGGTGGCACAGTTCCAATCTCTAGGAATTTTTTAACAGTGACGGCGCTGAACCAATGGAGGGGCGCCAGCCCGTTCCCTGCAGATGAGTCTCCCACTGGAAGCCTTTTGTAGGTGTTGATGAGGGTTACAGCTTCCTTACAGAGGGATTGTCACTGTAAACACAGGTAGGTCAGGGCACACATGATTTCATGAGTACTCCAGAGATGACTGAAAACCAGAGTTCCATAAACAACACTCTTGTTTTTATAAAAAAAACAACAACAACAAAAAAACCCTACAAATTCCACTGCTTCCATTTCCCAAATGTCTCTATTTGTACACACCTAATTTTCCTAGATTGTGTTCCTTGTCCACATCGCAGGGACCTCAGCTCATTGTGGATTTTGCATGGAGACCAGTGCTCTACAACCCAAGAATACTGATTGCACTCGCTGTAGCATGGGACTGCCTCATGCACCTGTTAAGAACAGGAAAAGAAAAAAAAAATTAGATGGAACTATCTAAGTTACAGAAAAACAGCCTATCTTTTAGTAATGACTGCCAAACATAACCCAAGAAATTATAACCAGGCCCAAATAGACAAATTACATTCCCCCAAAGTGTCTTTGAATTTTTGGCTTCTCTGAATTTACCGACTTGTCTAAAGATATTTTTGGCTTCTTAGAATTTACTGACTTGCCTAAAGAAGCATACAGGGGAGATCAACTAAAACATGATGGTATGCTTTTACAGAAGAGAACAAAAGACAGTTACTTCTTAGAACTGAAAACAGTAATTCCCTTATCATTTCATTTCTTCCAAGAGTCCACACAGCATGTGTTAGATGGGCCAACTCTCAATTACATGGTATGTTGTATTCTCAGATACACCTTAAGTGTCTATCTGAAATAAATATATATATAAGGAAAATTTACTCTTAAATATAAGAAGTTCTTAGGATGCATAAGAAAAGTGATTTGCACCAGAAATTTCTTTTTATGTCCCCAAATGATCAATACTAACAGGCAATCATTTAGCCTCCAGGGAATTGTGGCTTCATATGAATTTTGCTCCTGGTGGGATATTTTCAGAACACAGCTAAAACACACACACAGAAGGCAAAGACCACTAAACTGTTAGTGGCTGTGTATGATTACCAACTATGAATATTTCTCATTTTATGGTTTTCATTTATTTTGTGGTAAAAATAAAGAATACCCTAAACGAATTCTTAGGGTACTTCATATGCACTTGTTTGTGGAATCTTCCCCTGAACTGTTATCCCAGGGGGCAGTCAACAGAATTTGTCTGTCTCTCTGAGACCGCATTTAAGATGCATTGCTCCTCATTTTGAAGCAGAGTGCTCTTCCTGTGTAAGACAAAAAAAACTTGTTCCTTGGCTGGCATGTTACCCTAAACCTCTAGGATGGCTCTAGTTAGGCATGCGATGAATAGTGGTTCGACCTTTTGTCAAACTACTCAAATGATGTTTTTCTTTTAAAATAAGAATTTAAGTCTCATTCTTTTGAATTTCCAGTTACATACAATTGTAAATGATGACTAGGCAATGTTATCCCAAACAATGACAATACTTTCAAGTTTCCACTCAATGCAAGGGAAAGTATTATGTAATAGGATAATCACAAAACAAGATTGTAGCATTGCCATCATGTTAGTCGGAAATCAGTGAGAAAAGGTGATTTGTGAGACTGCATTTTAATAATAACAAATAACACCAGACACTATTTTTAACCACGGGGTTCTACTTGGCTGTTTCATGCAGAGTGCACAAGAATAAGAGAAATCACAAAGTGAAAATTATGTGAGCGCAAAATGAAAGGAGATGAGGAAACAGAAGCGGAAATGGGCGTGATGAAAGTAGGGAATTAAGAAATGAAAGAAGCACATTTCATGCTGTGAATGCTGACAAGAATGAAACGAAAGGGTCAGGAGCCAGTGTCTGTATTAGAATAAAGAGGTGATAACTTCAACAGGAAAGAACCCCTCGAAAACTCATAGGACTCAAAAGGTAAAAGAATGATCTATAAAAATAAAATGATATGACCCCAACCAGGAAACTGAGTTGATGACAGCTGAGGAATTAGCTGATTAGACTTCACCATGGAAATGAAGCTTTCATTTTGGAGTTCATTCCATGAGCCCTTCAATATTTATCAGAAAATTTAAACAAAATATTTGGGCTTCCACACAAAACACAAGAAGGTATGCTACCAAAGAATATTACACAAATAGGAGAATGGGCAAGAAAATTCATTTTAAAAATTATTTTTTTTCCTATAGTTCATGCTCAAATCTAATAAAAAAATAGATATGATCAACTCTGTGAAATGGATTTATTTTTCACTTTGTTGTACTGGCATGGCTTGTGTGTTGCTGTGATACTGGAAGCTATGCCACTGATACTTCAAATATCAAGAGGAGATCTTCCAGATTAAGACAGACTAGGAAGAAAGGTCTGGCAGTCTACTTCTGAAATTTAGCCAATGAAACACTACGGATCACAACAGAATATTGTCCAATATACTGCTGGAAGATGAGAATTCTATGTTAGAAGGTACTTGAAATATACAGTGGCTGTGAAATTACGGACTGAAGCAAGTATACTGACAGTTGTGAAGATGGTGTAGAAGTGGGCAATGTCTCATTGTGATGTACATGAGATGGCTCAAGTCAGAGTTCCCTCCATGCCAACTAACAATAATAACATCAATTCTAATGCTCCCTCCTCCCATATTAAACCCTGCAGTCAGATGCAAAATGAAAAACAGTTCAATTGCATTTACCTCTGATACAGATGCACGAACACCTTTTCACATACTGTTTTATTTTTTTAGTCTTTAGGCTTCATCAATCGCTATCTATAGAATAGTAGTCAACCTCAGTGAAAAGCTGGAGGAACAGTGTGCCAACTATGGAGGAAAATAGTGGCTCATATTCTTGTTCAACTCATTGCTGATGAGTTGATGCCAACTTATAGCAACCTTATGAAACTATTTCATAGAGTTTTCCAAGAAGCAGCTGGTGGATTCAAACTGTCAACTTTTGGTTAGCAGCTGAACTCTTAACCACTAGGCTACCAGGTCTCCATTAATGGTGTAGGGGGGAAAAAAAACCACTTCTTAAATAAGATTCTCCAGTCATATGGAATTACTTGATTTTTTCCCCCCATATGTGGTCACTAGGAGTCAGAATCGACTTGATAGCACTGGGAACGTGTCTGCCTTCTTGCATTTGCTCATGCTGTCTCTGTCAGCTAAAACTTTCTCATTCTTTTTTCAAAGCCCAAGGGAATTCCACCATCTTCACAAAACTTTTCATAAACCCCAGTTGGCATTTCTTTAGCAGTCAGTGGCACAGTTCCAGGTTTAAGCAGCCCAATTATGATACCAGTGTTCACACGCCTAGGGCTGGGGCAGTCATGCTGGTCACACCCACACTTAGGATGCTGGGGAGCAAACACATTCTAAAAGGCCTCAGTGTAACTCCTTCCCTAGGTGCCTTCTGTTCTCTTAAGCTCTTTTCCTACAAATTCTAATTAACCATATATCTGTACTGTACCTTTAAGATTAAGTTTAGAGGAATGCATTTTGCACTCTTCACACCTAAATACTCTTCTGGTCTTGCCAAAGTCAGACTTGCACCTTTCATGTTACACATCTATTTCAAAACTAAACCAGAACAAACCAACGGAACACGCACACACACACACACACACAAACACACACACACACAGACACACACAAACTCATAAACTTGTATTAGGCAGGCAGGGCCTGTGTTTTCATGATGTCTGTACTTCACAGTAATTTGGGGGAGGTGGTGCTGTATTTGCTGAGTTGAAACTAATTTTTGTGTGAATCCAGGTTGGTAAATGGTTCTCATTTAATTCTCTAGAGAAAAGAGGCCAACTCAGTACCACATGTAAGCAGTATTTGACAAAGCACGAAGGACAATAAGAAGGAACAAAAATGAAAAAGCTTTCTTTTCATTATGGGGCCTGGGCGAAGAATAAAAATCACTGTATCCTTCAGAGGAGCTGCTTGATTGTGTTATGAAGGAAAAGCTGTCCTCCCTTAAGAATTGTGAGAATTCACTCCTTGCAGCCCTTGTCTACCAGGCAAAGAATCTTACCTACAGGATCACAAATACTCACAAAAGGCAAAAAAGCAGCAGGCCACTCAAGAATAAAAATTAACTACTCAGGTGCCCTATTTTGTCTCCTGTCAATCCTTTACATTCTGGCTATTTCATATTGCTATTTAGTTGGCACTTATGATAGTTTTATAATGGAAATGTGTTAAAGCATGGACCTTACTAGAGAATCATGTGAAAATGTTCTGAAGGAGAGCAATGAGCCATGGTAAAGTTAAATGAAAATCAGCTCTAAATGGCACAAATTAGAAAGAAAATAACAGGGTTTAATAGGGCTATAGACGCTAAAAAATGCCACTGGAAAATCTAAATCTTCTGACAGAGGTAACATTTCATTCTCCCAGTAGTGAGTAGTATTTGTTACTTCTTCAACATGGAATTCCATTTTTACAATTTTGCCAGTTTCAGAGTCATATCATAAACTCACTCACTAAATCAGTCTTTTAATATTTATTAAATAAACCTCTCCTCATTGTACCTATCAAATTAATGAATCACAGTTTTCTGATACCATTTTTCTGGTTACAGACTGGCTTCCCTGGTATAAACTTTGAAAAAGGGTCTCTTTGGGGAGCACTGGATATAATATGACATATTTCAGGCTTCACTCTGTAGGGTTCAAATAAGACAAACAGTATAATAACAATCACATAAAAACAAGAAACAAAAAACAAAATTCACAGTCTTCAGTTTTCCATGGTAATAAATTTCTGCTCTTGTGGAGAATCTTCTGGCGGTTGAGATCCAGGTCAAAGCTGTCAGGCTTGATACCTCCATGCAGGGCACCGAGGTTATGCAGCAGAACATGGGATCACAGATGTGGGACTATTCCATTGGAGTGTGAGAAGAAATGGTCTCTAGGAGTGGTGAAGTCAACAGAAGCAGTATGGGTTCTCTCCAAATACCGTGGGCTCTGAACACCAACAACCCAAATGAAACCAGATGCCACTGAGTCACTTTCAACTCATGGTGACCCAATGTGTAAACACAGAACTGCATTCCATACAGTTTTTAAGGCTGTGACTTTTTAGAAGATGATCACACAGCCTATCCTTCAAGGTGCCTTTAGATGGTTTTGAACTGCTAACTTTTCATTTAGTGATCCAGCAATTAGCTGTCTGTATCACCCAGAAGCTTCCAGCTCTAAACACAGGATGTGCAGATGTGCCTCTGATTGAGTATAGCATCCTCAGCTCTTTCCTAGTTCTTCTCTTCCTGTTCATGCTGTCCACTTTTCTACTCAATGACTCACACTTTCTCCTTCAGAGATGCTCCCAAGGCTGTATCTTTGCTCAGTTTATCAAAATCTTTTTTATTTAATTATTCAATCAGCAACAAAGTTATGCTCTCCCAAAGTATGAACTGCTGATTGAAAAGTACATTTAAGCAAATGCCCTTTGATTCCATTTTCATTCATCATATGTTTGCATTTGCTTGTAATAATAAATAAATTCTATGTTGAAGTTCAGTTCTAACTCAGTGGCACTCACATGTTTTACAACTGTGTCCAGCCCGGGTCCCTGGTCATCAATGATCCCGTGATGCTGTGCAGAACTTTAGAGTTTACATCAGACATTTTAAGTCAGATTTTGTTCACAAGTTAGGTAAATTTGGTATGATCTCCATTTATAGACAGAAATAATTAAATTCAAAGGGCTGACGTGAATCATGCAAGGAAATATGGCTCCCAAGTCACTGTGCTAGTACTCAAAACTAGGATTATCGGAGAATTCATACATTCTATTGGTTATGCCAATAGTACATGGAATCTGCTTATTTAGCCAATAGGACATATCACTATGCTTTAAGAGATACTGAACACTTGCTCAATGACGGTGATAATACGACATTTTTGACAAAGGGAAACCTAGAGTGTATACATCTATAAATTAGATAATGCTAGTTACATACATGGAATAATTCTACATAAACAATTTATTTCTAGCCTGTTAGCATTGGAGCTCATTTCAAAATTTCAAAATCTTTCTTTAAACTCTAATTTTTCTGCTTAAAGCAATGGCAAGCCTTTATCTTTTGGACAGTTGCAATCCTTGTGTGAAAATTGTGGGTTAAAAATATCCACAAATGTTATTAACTTGTATCTGCAGAAAAACCATTATGGCTGTACTTCTGTGCTGTAGGTTGCTCAAGAGGGCAAGCATTAGGCACCAGATTTCCCTGGAGAACTGAGGTCCTGTGACTGATCCTCAGGAGTGTTGCTAACTGTCAGGTTTAGTCCAGATGCTTAATTCTGAGGCTGTGCCTGCACTCTTCTTCGTGATGCTGATATTTAAAAATACTGGCTTCTTCAGCTGTTCAGTGATTGCAAAGACTTACAATGTCTGGACTGGACTATTGTGTCTGGCTTCTAAGATTCACCTCTGCTTTCAAGTGTAATACGCTTTTTTCTTTTCCATTATGAATTTTTTTAAAAAAAATCTACACATGAGCCTAATAATGTTGAATATGCTTAATTCACAAAACTTACTTACAAATAAATTACTGAACTTCAGTGCCAGTGGGAAGCTTATTACAAGGCTAATTGTGGCAGGGGCACTACTCATCTGTTAAGAACAGAGGTTTCTACGCTAGACATGACAACCCTGATGGCTGAAGCATTATGCAAGGGGCCCATGAATGCTTCCAGGTACCAAAGTTTGTCTGAAGTCTCAGTGTATAATATAATATCAAACACACTTTACCAAACGAGTGTAGGCAATGTTGTGATTAATGAATTTTTTAATTCTGTTTGAAAGCACTGCTGAATCCCAAGTAGCTTTTCTTTTATTAGGAAGCTTCTCGATCCAGACAGACTAAGAGAACAACGTCCTCATATCAAAAAGCCGTGGGATCACTGCCTTTACACATTAAGGAGAAGAGAAATGGTCTATCAAAGAAGCTATGCCCTAAAATCTCATTACTGCTTATATTTCAACAACAAAAAATATGTTGAACAGAATGACCCTTTTTTGGAAAATGATATTTTTTATGGAAGAGTTTTAAATGGTAGATTCTTTGCTTTTCATTTGCTGATGGTCTGCAACCCTTAATCATTTCTCTCTTGCCTGAATATCACTATCTTTTAAGCATTGATTATTCAAGGTCAAGGTCAGCACCCACACTTTGCTACACCCTCTCTGTCATCAATACAGCTCTATTTTCTTTCCAATGAAAAAGGGGCTGATACTGAATAACGAGGAGTATGGCCCCAAGACACTCATGTGCCAGCCTTACCCTGTGTTTCCTGTCTCTTTCAAGAATGACACCCAAGCCCATCCATCACAGAGGGCAGCCATTAGAGGAGAGACACAAAGCCTTCATGTAAAGGCCCTGGTTAAAACACAGTTATCTGTGCTAATCTAGCTGAAATTATTTAGAATGACAAATAAGTAGCAATCTCTTAGTTTTTTAATGCATAATATTACATTTTCTCCACAACAGATCTACCTTTCTTTTTTGTACATCATTTAATATTGTGCTGCCTGGAATTTATCAAGAAAGGGAGGAAGAAGGTTCTAGGGCTGAAGTTTGCAACTCTTTATTAGATAATCATCAATCTGCAGTGAAATCTTTGGGGAAAACTTTTACTTTCCTAATCAGTCCTTGTTGGAGGGAACCCGTGTGATTTGTAACAGCTCCCACTTGTTTACATCGTAGTGTTAAAGTGAACTGCATGGTAAGAGACAGTGTGCAATACAAAATATTGCTGCATAGATCTTATAAAGTACACAGTGTGCCACAAACAAACCATCAATACATTTGAGCACTGATAGGCTCCCTTAGCATGGGGTGCATTTTACAGAATGGTGGGAACATACTGAAACAGACAACCTGGGTCAAGTGAACTGCAGAGTCCACGCTCTGTACCCCAGCACTACGCAAACAACCATGACAAACAGAAGGAAAGGGGTAATTTGTTCTGGAACCTCTGTTGCCTTCTCCAAAACTCTGGGAGATGACTCCCACTTCCATGCTATGTTAGGGTAAGACACAAGGGGAACTCTACAGATTTTTCACAGTAAGCCAGGGACTCCTGCCATGGTGGCCCTTCTGATTTTCACAGAACAGACTGTAGTTATTAGTCAAGCTGAAGTGATAAAAAGCAGTGCCATGCCAGCTATGAGTAACACTTACAGAAAACACTGGAAGAGCTGAAACCACAGCTCTTTGGCAAAGAAGCTTTGTATCTCAGAGGTAGTCAGATTGTCCCACAAAGACCTGACCAGAGAAAAAAACACTCTGCCCTTGGGGAACTTTCCATCTAGAAGATACTGTCTAAGAGACAAGTGCAAAGATAAATGACTGACAGAGAGATAGATAGGAATATGTAGATAGTGAAGAGAGAGACAGAGAGAGGCACACAGGCAGAAAGACAGTGTAAGCCTGGGTTCTAGGATTCGGCCAGCAGTAATCAGATGAGAAAAGATGGTTCTACTTCGCTATTGCAGGAGAGAGAATCTGAAAGAGATTGCTTGGTCTCCCAGCACTTAGCAAAGATTTTATGTGTTACAAGTCCTAAAGCAGGAGTGAGGTAGAGATTTGTTAGCAGACCTCAGTTCTCAGAAATGTATGTCCTAAGAGAAAGAAAGAAAGAAATGAACAATAAAACAATCCATTGTTTTCCAGTCTATAGTGATCCTATAGGACAAAGCAGAAGTACCCCATGTAGTTTCTAAGGACTGGCTGGTGAATTCAAACTGCCACCTTTTTGTTTAGCAGTCAAATGCTTAGCCATTGTCCCACCAAAGTTCCTTTTATAGACACCCTAAGAAATAGAAAATCAGAAAGTATAATATGCTGCCTGGAGTTTATCAAGTACAGGAAAAAGAAGGGTGTCTAGGGTTGAAATTTGCAACTCTTTATTTGGTAATTATTAAACTGCAGTGAAAGCTTTGGGGAAAACCTTCACTGTCCTAATGAGTACTTTTTGGAGTGGACTTGTGTGATTTTTAACAGTTTATACTCATTCTCAGTAGTTGGGAGCATCATACCAACCCTATATTCTGGGAAATATACTACATCCTCATCATTCAATATGTGCAAGAAGTCTATGGAGTGTGTTCTGTAAAACAATATAACTTGGATTATAAAAATGTATTTGTTCAAAAAAATGACATGACCTAAGTTGTACACTCCTTAGGTAGAGTAATCCTATGTTTCTGCTGTTGGAGTATTAAATGCAAAAGGACAAGGACCAGTGGCTCTAGCTATGATTAATCTAATATGAACTATAGTAAGTGGGAGATCTGCTCATCAAGCAAGCAAATAAATCAAAATCTAAATGCAATTCTCATTAACTGTACACAAGAGACAATGCATACTGAATGAAGTCAGGAGACTATAGTTAGGTGGGGGAAATAAGTGGTAAAATGTGATCAGGTAGAATTTTATTTGTAAGCTATGGGAGTAACTGAGACTTCTGAGACTTAGTTTGAGAGCTATTTCAAATAAAGTTTGAGGAAAATAAGTCAATCTGAATGTGACAGAAATGAGAGTGGGTAAGCAGGCTGAAAAAAGAGGGGATATCAGAGGTCTCAGTATGAGGCTGTGGAATAACGATCATCATGAACCACTTTTCCACAGCTTAGGAAAAATAATAAGGAAGAAGAGACAGCAAGCTTTGGTAGTTAGAATGAACAAGATAATCAAAATGTCACTATTCCTTTCTGGAGTCATTTAAGGTTAGTATATTCTAGAACCAAGGGATACATTAATGTTTCCTCTTTTCTACCAGCAGAATCGTGAAGAAACAGACAAGGCATTAGCACCCCAAGTGCCCTGAGTCACAGGGAGTATTGCTAATGAGCAGAATAGCAGAAATCCTTGGGCATTTGCCAAGAAAATCTCTTCATAGCATATTTATCATCTGACTTCATGTTGTGCTGGTTCAGCTCGGGTAAATCTGATAAGGTGTGTGACCAGAAAAGCAATCTGGTCTTCCAGAAGTTTTGCTCAGAACTTACCCAATATTCTCAGTCTGCAAACACAAAGCTGGCTCTGGCTTAAATTCCAGGACCACATTCAAAAGAAAAGTCCATAATTGGTAAGAAATGCTTTTTCACAGTTTCCTTAACATGCAGTGAGAATGCTGGGTACATGGTGCCAGAGTCTCTTAATCACTCCTACAAACAAACTTTTCTTAGAGTTCTTACATATTACTTATTCCTCAATCTAACAGGAAGCCAAAGGGACCACAACAAAAGAAGGAGCTATCAAAAATTGCCTTTATTCAGTATAGAAAGGCAAGTATCATAATTAATTCACATAAGAGTTAAAATCTGTAAATCCCATTCTTAGTGAGGATCATTTTTAAACAGTCTTGCTATTATCTGAGTAGGTGGGGGGGAGGAGGAATCACTGTATCATTTCATTCAAGAAAATATGAATGTTATTAATCCATTGTAGTTTGGGGAGAAAGAGAACAACTTGCAAAATTATTGAAAAATAACCCTAAAGAGACTTTTTTGCACAAAGATGTTATATCACAAACACAGAGAATAATCACTTTCTTATTCTGTAGATAAACATGTGAGGAAGCAGTTCTCAGCCTACAGTGTGCTCTAACAGTTCTCCTTGTTAAAATAGAAGACCAGACAGAGTATAGAATGGATTTTTAAAATATGAACTCTTAGTGGAAGTCTTCCCATAACAAACCCGATATGTCGGGAATAAATTTAAAGCGAAACATACAGCCACAAGTGGTGTTTTATAACCAAGGATGGCACAGCCTGACCTTTGCAGAAATGAGAAGCAAGATTGATTGGATAATAGCATCTCTGCCATTCACTTACATGGTGATAAATCAGGATCTTGGCTCTGATTTCCACTCTAATTTCATTAGTGGGAAATCATTATTAGGGACTAATTGAAAGCTGCTGCTTTAGGAAATAAAGAGTATTTTGTTGCAAAAGTTCTTCTGGAGCAGGCAGTGAGGAGGAGATAGACTATATTGACCTCTATGGCTGTTTACACAATAAAGTCAGAAAGTGACTGCTGAGGAAAAGTGATAGTTTATGGCAGACCTGTGTGTGGCCCCCATATTAGATATATTTGTGTGAACCAAGGAAAGACAGCAGATGGAAAGGTAGTGGTCACTTCTAATAACAAATAACACATCTGTCAGTATGTAATACTGTGGTGACTTGCATGTTGCTGTGAATTGGATGCTATGCCACCGGCATTTCAAATACTAGAAGGGTCACCAACGGTGAACGGGTTTCAGTTGAGCTTCCAGACTAAGACAGGCTAGGAAGAAGGAACTGACAGTCTACTTCTGAAAAAAAATTAGCCAGAGAAAATCATGTGAATAGCAGCAGAACATTGTCTGAAATAATGCTGGATGATGAGCCACTCAGGTTAAAAGGTACACTAAGCATGGCTGAATAGGAGTTGCTCCTCAAAATAACATTAACCTTGGTGACCTAGATGACGTCAAGCTTTTGGGACCTTCATTTGCTTTACGTGGTACAAGGCAAAATGAGAAGAAACAGCTGTAAACATTCATTAAGAATAGGAAATGGAATGCATGAAGTACGAATCTAGGAAAATTGGAAGTCATCAAACATAATAGAAGGGACAAACACTGATACATACTACCCATTACTGAGGTAAAATGGAGTAGTATTGGCTACTCATGTAGTCTACTATGACAGTAAAGACACATTGGAGAGGAAGGACATTGTTTCCACTGTTAAAAATAACATTTCAGGGTCTATCCTGAAGTATAATGCTGTCAGTGATAGGCTAATACCCAGAAGATTTCAAGGGAAACCAGCTGATGTAGACTATTATTCAGACTTATACACTAATTACTAACGCCAGGGATGAAGAACATGAAGACTTTTACCAACTCTGGCCATCAGAAGTTGATCAAATATGCAATCAAGACACATTGATAACTAATGGTGAATGGAATGTGGAAGCTTAATGAGAAAGTTGAAAACAAAGAAGAAGGATCAGTAGTTAGAAAACAGTGCCTTGGTGATACAAACAATGCTAGAGATTGCATGATAGCATTTTGCAGGACCAAAGACTTCTTCTTTGTCAATATATTTTTGCAACAACATAAATGGTGACAATGCATATGAACCTCAACAGATGAACTACACATGAATAAATCTGACTACATCTGTGGAAACAGGAAATGAAAAAAACTCAATATCATCAGTCAGAACAAGGCCAGGGGTCAACTATGGAACAGACCATCAACTGCTCAAATGAAAGTTCAAGTTGAAGAAAATTAGAGCAACTCCAGGTAAGCCAAACTGTGACTTTGAGTATATTTCACCTAAATCTGGAGACCATCTCAACAACAAATTTGACACGTTAAACACTAATGACCAAAGACCAGATGACATGACAAATGATATCAAGGACATCACACATGAAGAAATTAAAAGTCCACTTAAAAGACATGGAAAAAAGGAAAAAACAAAATGTATGTCAGAAGAGATTCTAAAACCTGCTTTTAAATACAGGGTAGCTAAAGTGAAAGGAAAAATGATGAAGTAAAAGAGCTTAACAGAACATTTCAAAGGTCCACTCTAGAAGACACATTATTATAGTGAAATGTGTAAAGACCTAGAGTTAGAAAATCAAAAAGGCTTTCAAATTTGTTAGAATACAGTCTTTCACAGTATTCAACTATGATGTTTTTGATTTCTGTTGGATCTGTTGTGACAACTCCCCTCTCATTTCTTATTTGGATTATTTGTTTCCTTTCCTGTTTTTCTTTACTAAGTTTAGCCAATGGTTTGTCAATTTTGTTGATCTTTTAAAAAAACCAGCTTTTGGTCTTTTCAATTTTTTCAATTGTTATTCTAGTCTCTAATTCATTTAGTTCTGCTCTAATCTTTACGATCTGTTGTTTTCTTCTGGTGCCTAAGGGGTTTCTCTGTTGTTGTCTCTCTACCCGTTCAAGTTGTAGGGTTATTTTTTTGACTTGGTTTCTTCCAATGTGCGCGTTTATGGAGATAACTGACCTCTGAGCACTGCTTTGGCTGTATCCCATAGGTTCTGGCAGTAAGTGTTTTCGTTCTCCTTGGAATCCATAAATTTCTGTATTTCATCCTTGATTTCTTCTATAACCCATGGTTTTTTGAGCAAGGTGTTGTTCGGTTTCCACGAGTTCCACTTTCTATCTATGTTTTTTTCTGCTATTGATTTTGACTTTTATGGCTTTGTGATCTGAGAAGATGCTGTGCATTAATTCAGTAGTATGGATTTTGTTGAGAATTGCTTTATGTCCTAACACATGGTCTATTATGGAGAATGTTCCATGTGCACTAGAGAAGAAGGTGTAGCTGTCCACTGATGGATAGAAAATTCTATATACGTCTATTTGGTTAATTGTGTCAATAAGGTGTTCTGTGTCTTTATTGAGCTCTTTTCTGGACGATCTGTCCAATATTGAGAGTAGAGTGTTGAAGTCTCCCACTGTTATTGTGGAGTTATTTATTTATCTCCTTATTGAGTGTAGTCAGTTTTTCTTTGATGTATTTATGTGCTGTAATATTAGGTGCATAAGTATTTAAAATTGTTAAGTCCTGCTTGTGTATTGACCCTTTCAGCAATAAATAGTGTCCATCCTTGTCCACAACGGTAGATTTTGCATTAAAATCGATTCTATCTAGGATTAGAATTGCCACACCTGCTCTTCTTTGTTCATTGTTAGCTTAATATATATTCTTCCATCCTTTACTTTTCAGTTTGTTCCTGTCTTTACGTCTAAGGTGTGTTTCTTGTAGGCAACACATAGATGGGTCATGTTTTTTGATCCAAGATGTAACTAGATGTCTCTTTACTGAAGCATTCAGTCCATTCACACTCAATGTAATTATTGATAGGTATGTGTTCACTGCTGCCATTGTGATATGTTTATTTTTGTGTTGACGTTTTCTCTGTTGTTCTTATTAATCTGTTCTGAGATCTCCTTTGTGAGTTTATTTTTCACTTTTTTCAGGTTTGGTTTTGTGGTTGTTGAGACTCCTGTATTACATTTCTTGATACGGTATGTTGTTTTTTATTGTGATTTACAATTGCCCCTGTGAGGCCGCTTATTAAACTATCTATAAACTCAATTGTGATTGCTACTAGTCTTGTCAACTTCCTCTCCATCTAGAAGGTCTATAACAACAGTAGTATATCCCTCTTTTTACTATGATGATATCATAGTTTACATGATATGATCACTAGCTTGTTTCTTTCACTATTATAGCTTTGATTGTATTTGGAGCCTTCCCTAACTGAGTAGGATTCTGCATAATGTGTCCTTATAAAATACAAAGTTAGCAGCCTGGTTCTTCTAAGCCAAGAAACTCTTTCAGCATTTCTTGTAGCTTTGGTTTGTTTTTTACAAAGTCTCTGAGTTTCTGTTTATCTGGGAATGTCTTAATTTCATTTTCATATTTGAAAGATAGTTTTGCAGGATATATAATTCTTGGGTGGAATTTCTTATCCTTTGAGGCTTTTGAATACATGATGCCACTGTCTCCGTGCCAGCATCATTTCTGCAGAGAAATCCACGAAAGCCTACAGGGTTTCCCTCTGAATGTTAGCTTTGCTTGGAGTCTTACTGCCATTAAGGGTTTCTGCTTATGTTTCATTTTGTTAAGCTTGATTATGTCTTGGAGTCTTTCTATTGACATCCATATTGAGTGGTGTTCAATATGTATCTTAGATATCTATATTCTCTTCTTTCATAATTTCTGGGAAGTCTTCTGTCAGCAGCTTAGCAACAATACTCTCTGTGTTCTCAGGTGTCTCGTCCTGTTCAGGAACTCCAATTAATAGTAGATTGTTCTTAATAGAGTCCCACATGTTTCTTAATGCTTCTTCATTTCTCTTATTTCTTTTTTCTGACTTCTCCTCATAGATGCTGGAGTCAGTAGCTGTGTCTTCCAAATCAGAAATTCTGTTTTCCATTTGTTCCATTTTGTTTTCTTGGCTCTGAATTAAAGTTTCTATGTCTTTGATTTTGTTCTTGATCTGTTGGATTTCTGAGTACTGATGTTCCATCAGATTGTACATCTTGCTTAATTTTTCATTTTGCTCTGCTGCATTTTGTATAAGGTCTAGGAGGGCTCTCTATATCATCCTTTTGTATTCACCTTCTGACAGTTACAGAAAAGCTTCTTCATCTGGGAGGTTCTGAGGTGGTTTCTTTTGGGGGCCTTCTGATGCCCTGGGTGATTTCCAGGCTACCATCTTCTCCAACTTTTGATGCTTTTTGGGCTTCACTGGGGTCAACAGAGGCTGGGAGAGATGCTGTGAAGACAGACCACAGTTGTTTCTCTAGGCTGCCTTAAAATGAGAAGTAAAAAGTATCTGACAACTTCCAAAGTCAGTCAGATTATCATGTGTATATGTCCCTCTTCCCAGCTGGCAAAGTGAGCACCTCTATATTGAACCCCAGATGTTATAAACTAGCTCAAAATACAGAAAGGCTACTGGCCTGCTGGCCTCTGCTGTCAGGCCCCAGCTATAGGCGATACTGTGTAGAACTCTGCTTTTCTGCTGGAAAAACAGTCTCTTCTGGGTAGGCACTGTCTCTCAGCCCAGGAATTTGGTCCAGCTGAGGCTTCCATATGGATGACTCTGCCTCACAGTGAAATAAGATGGTATTGCATACAAGCTTACCAGCTGGCTGGGACCAGGCTCCTGATGGAAAAAAAGGCCAAGAGTGCTGAAATTCCCAGAGTCCACAGTCTCCATCGCTGGGCCCCAGCCCCAGGCAACACTGTGCAAAATACCACCTCCTTGCTGGAGAAGCACTCTCCCTCCAGCAGGCGCCACCTCCCTGCCTATGAGCCAAGTCCAGCCAAGTCCTCTGCCTGGGCTTCTTCATTTTGCAGTGGATCAAGATTGAGTTATGCACAAGTGCATCTTTAGGCTACCACATGGTAGAGGTAGAAAGATAAGCCAGAGGAGCAGAGATGTATAGAGTACAAAGCCATGCTACAGAACCTGGCAATTATGCTTGATGGTCCCACCAGCAGTGCATCTGAGACCAGTAGCTAGTCAAGTCCAAGCTCTGCCTGCTGGCCAAGACAGATGAAAAAAAAAATCAAAATGGTGAGTTACCTTCGATCTGTGAAAGCCTCTGCTTGCCAAGAGTGGAGTCAGTGAAAGACAGGAGGTTTTTCATTCAGTGGTATGAAGTCCAAATTAACAGCCCTATGCTACAACCCAGGGTTTACTAGGTGTTCAGTAGACTCCATTTAGTTATCATTTCGGGTCTTGGCTTCCAGAGGGACTTAGGGAGCTGTGTGTTTAGTCCATCATCTTGACTCCGCCCCCCCCAAATCAAAATGGAAAAACTTGTTCAGCATTTTGCAAGCTGAAAGAACTGAAGAAAAACAACTCAAGCTTTGAGCTGTAATACTGAATGACTCAACTGGGAAAATATTAAACAACACAGAAAGCATCAAAGAAGATGAAAAGAATACACAGAGTTATTGTACCAAAAAGAACTGATGTTTAACCATTTCAAGGGGTTGAATACAATCATCAAGAAATGATGGCACTGAAGACAGAAGTCCAACAAATTGAAAGCATTGGTTAAAAAACAAAACAAAATTAAAAAAGGTAAATACCAATTGAAATGTTTCAATAAATGAATGCAGCAGCCCTGGGAATGCTCATTTGTCTATACCAAGAAATATGGAAGACAGTTACCTGGATAAGCAACTGGAAGATATGCATATAGGTGCCCATTCCAAGGAAAAGAGACCCAACAGAATGTGGAAATTATCCAACAATATCACTAACATCACACAAAAGTAAAATTTTGCTAAAAGTCATTCAAAGGTAGTTGTGGCAGAACTTCAACAAGGAATTGCCCAAAATTCAAGTTGACAGTTCTGTAATCAAAAGAGCTTGATACTGGTAAAACAAAAACAAAAACAAACAGACACATAGATCAAAGGAACAGAATTGAGAATCCAGATATAACATCATTGACTTATCAGCAGCTGATGTTTGACAAAGGTCCCAAGTCTATAAACTGCGGAAAAAATAGTCTCTTTAACATAATTCCTTGACATAACTGGATATCCATCTGCAAAAAAATGGAACAAGACCCACATCCCTCACCATGCACAAAAACTAAATCAAAGTAGATCAAGACCTAAATATAAAATCTAAAACAATAAAGATCATGGGAGACAAAATAGGGACAATGTTGGAAGCCTTAATACATGGCATAAGCAGACTACAGAATATTACTAACAATGCACAAAGACCTGAAGCCTGAGAAATTAGATAACTGGAAACTCCTAGAAATCAAAAACTTATGTTCATCCAAAGACTTCACCAACACAGTAAAAAGACTACCTATAGACTGGGAAAAAAATTTGAGCTACCATGAATCTGACTGGGGTCTAATCTCCATAATCTACAAGGTATTGCAAAACCTCAACATGATAAAGACAAATACTCAGTTAAAAAATGCGCAAAGGATAGGAAAAAACACTTCACCAGAGAAGACATCCAGGCAGCTAACAGTATGTGAAGAAATGCTTATGCTCATTAGCCATTAGAGTAATCCAAATCAAATCTACAAAGAGAAATGCATTGTACACCAAGGCTGGCATTAGTACAAAAAAGACAAAGTGATAAATGTTAGAGGATCTGGAGAGACTAGAACTCTTCTACACTGCTGGTGGGAATGTAAAATAGTACGCACACTTTGTAAATCAATACGGCACTTCCTTAAAATCTAGAAATAGAAATACTACACGACCCAGCAATCCCACTTTTTGGCACATAACCTAGAGAAATAAGATTTGTCACACGAACGTATATATGCACACCAATGTTTACTGTGGCACTGTCAATAATAGTAAAAAGAAGGAATAAACATAGGTGTCCTTCAACAGATGAATGAGTACACAAACCATGGCATATTCGTGTAATGGAACACTAAGCAATGACAAAAAATGATGATTTTAGGAAACATCTCTTAGCATGAGGTCATCTGAAAGACATCATCCTGAGTGAAATCAGTCAGTTGCATAGGACAAATACTGTATGAGACTATTATTACTAATGATTCAAGAAAAGGTTAAAGCACAGAAGAAAATAATCTTTGTTGGTTACAAGGATCGACAGGGAGAGAATTATTCACCGATTTAGATGGTAGATAGGAACTGGCTTAGGTGAAAGGAGTGACAGGATGTAGTAGAAAGGAGTTTAGCACAATTGGTCTACATTAAAGACAAAAGGTTTTCTATACACATCTCACCATTTTGAAGACAAAGTAGCAGGGACAAGGGTCTAGGGAAATGGTTTCAGGTGACATAAATGTTAATTTTCAAAAAAAAAAAGGTTTTTTTGTTGTTGTTGTTGTTGCTTTTTAAGAAAATGTTCTGCATGCCACTTAGCTAAATGGTTTCTCAGGTTTTAAAAGCTAGCAAGTAGGCACCTAAGTACCATCAACTGGTCCCAATCCATCTGGAGCAGAGAAAACTAAAGAACATCAAAGGCATGAGGAAAATGTGATCCCAGCAGACAGAAGATGCCACATGATCCAGAGACCACTTCAGCATGAGACTGGAAGAGCTAGATGGTGCCTTGCCACCACCAATGACTGCCTTGATAGTGAACACAATGTAAAGTCCCTGATGTGACAGGAGAAAATTGGGTGCATAGAACTAGAATCCTATTAAGTAAAGTAAAAGTAAATCCTATTAAGTAAAATCCTATTAAGTAGATCACCCTTGATGATCTATTAGACTGCAGGTTCCCCTGAGCATCTAGCCCTGAACTCTCTGTTAGCCCAGAGCTGAAACCAGTCCTGAAGTCAACTCTTCAGACAAAAATTGGACTAGACTGTAAGACATAGAGTGATGCTGGTGAAGCATGTGTTTCTTTCATTCAACATATACATGAGGCTGTCCGGGTAGCTCTTGTGCAGAAGCAGGATGTGAGGGTAGAAGGAGAAGAGCTGGTTGAATGGATATAGAAAGTACAGAATGGAAAAGAGGACTGTGTTGTCTCAGGGGTGTGGGGGAGAGCAGTTAGGGTCTCATAGTGGTCTATGTGAGGGGTTTTATATGGTAAATTGATTTGGACTGTGGACTTTCATTTGAACCATAAAAAATATTTTAAAAAAAGAAATTTAAGCAGAATTCAGAAAAGGATGTGGAACAAGGGATATCACTGCTCATGTCAGATACATCTTGGCTGAAAGCTAAGAATACAAGAAAGATGTTTACTAGTATTTTGTTGACTATGCAATACTTGACAGTGTAGATCACAACAAATTATGGGTAACAGTGTGAAGAATGGGAATTCCAAGACACTTAACTGTGCTCGTGAAGAACTTGTACAGTCCAAGAGGCAGTCATTCAGATAGAATAAGGGGATACTTACTGCATTGTTTAAAATCCAGAAAGGCATGCACTGGGGTTGTACCTTTTCAACATACTTATTCAATCTGTATGCTGAGCAAATAGTCTCAGAAGCTAGACAATATTAGGAAGTATCAGGATTGGAGGAAGACTGTTTAACAAACCATGATACACAGATGACACAACCTGTTTGCTGAAAGCGAAGAGGACTTGAAGCAGTTACTGATAAAGATCAAAGGCTACAGCCCCAAATCCTCACAACTGGCCCAGTAGGTAACATCATGATAAAGGGAGAAAATATAGTCACTGCCAAGGATTTCATTTGACTTGATCCAGAGTCAGTGCCCACGGGAGCGACAGTCAATAAATCAAACGATATACCAGATCTGCAAGGAAATGCGGTACAGACCTCTTTAAAGTGCTAAAGAGTGAAGAGATTACTTAAGGACTAAATTACACTTGATTCAAGCCATAGTGTTTTCAATCACCTCACATACATGCAAAAACTGGACAACGAATAAGGAAGACCAAAGAAAAACTGACACCTTTGTATTGTGGTACTAGTGAAGAATACTGACTATACCATGGGATGCCAAAAGAAGGAACAAATCTACCTCAGAAAACATACAGCCAGAACGCTCCTTAGAAGCAAGGATGGCAAGAGTTTGTCTCACATATTCTGGCCACGCTATCAGGAGGGATCAGACCCTGGAAAAGGACACCGTGTTTTGTAAATTAGATGGTCAGTGAAATAGAGGAAGACATTCAAAGAGATAGATGGACACAGTGGCTGCAACAATGGATTCAGTTTGTGAAGACGGTGTAGTATGGGGCAGTGTTTCATTCTGTCATATACAGGGTCTCCACGAGCTGGAAAGGCCTTGATGGCATCTGACAACAACAGATATAAATAACACATTCCTGGGTATATGCAAAACACTGGCTATTTGAAAAATGAGACAATAAAGTCCTTAAAATGTGCTATAGAATGATTAACCCAAATATATAAAGTAAACAAGTTTCTGCAATCTTCCCTTTGATGCAAAGTAAAACATAAATATACATGCACATGTGTGCAACCAGCAAAAAAAATCTGAAATACTCACAAGAGACCTAAGAATTCTGGAGTGTCTTATTTTCTGCAAATAGCCTGCACGTTCCATCTCCTAAAACACTCTGTATATCTTGTCCCTGGTTTTTACTGTGTGTTTCATAACTGTACGTTGATGGGTCAGATAGTAGTATTACCTGAAGCTAGAACTTCAGTCCTCTTTGAAATTAATGTCACAGAAATTTTAGTATTATACATTAGTAACATAAAAGATTATACAATATAAATATAATCCATATCTAGATGGTTTTGCAAAGTAGATCCTCAAATAAATTTAGGGAACATTTCTTCTACTTCTTATATTTCTCTGAAGATAGATGCTAGTCATCAGTAGTATTACTCCACTTTCTCAATTCAGTTAAAGATGCCTCAAATTAATTCAGGAAAATATAAATTTCCAAAAGGACCATTTTTTTTTTTAGTCTTGAAAGCAGGTTACTATTCAAGATGATCAGCATACACCATGCCTAAACGCAGACCCAACTGGCATGAAGATGTTAGGCTCACAGTGACTACTTTAAGCTCTCAGAAAGTGCTGTATACAAAGTATGTGCTGGACTCATAACAGACTCATAATTAATGAACGTTTACCTGCACTGAACTCTAGGAAGTAAAGAGTCCGTAGGTCTAGGTCTGATTTGCTTTCTCTCTTTGGGGGGTCTTTTAAAATATTCCTTTTTAGCAGGAAATACACTGCTCTGGATTGATGAAATGGCATCTGTAGTGTAATTAAGGAAATAGGTAGTTTGTGTTAGATTTACTAGTACTGGATTCCTGTCCTCCGTTACTGGATTCCTGGGTTGTGTCCTATTAAATTGATAATGCGGTCCTCTTCAGGGGAGCTTTCATTTCAGCAACGGTGAAGTGGTCCTTTTAGACAAAGCAAAAGATTATGTGTGGTCTGCTGAGCAGAGTAGTATACAGCAAGCCATGAGAAGGGGTTTTGTTTTAGGTTCTGCCATTGATTTCCTGGCAGCTCACTGAAGGTACTCTCAGGATTTAGTTTTTCTCTTCATAACTCAACATTAATACTTATCATTTTTAAAAGAAGTACATCAAAGTTATAAGAGCTTCAGAAATTTTGAGACAGTTCACTGTAATAAGTAAAATTTGTGTTCAGTAAGATCAGTATTAAGGGTTTGACTTGAAGACATTATTTGTTTCATAACAAAGAACACCTGGAATATAATGTACAGTAATAAAAAACTTGATTTCTGTAGAAACTTTGTGTTTTGTATAAATGTTTCCCGACATCTGGGAAAGGAAAAGAGACAAATTGAAAGAGGCAGCTATAATACTTGAAGTTTATGCCTCTCATCCTCCAACATATGTATAATCAGTAACTGCTAATCCAGCAAAAACCATTTCTGATAAGGATACAAAGGGATATTTACAATTCCATAGTCATGTCAAATTTTTACATTTCTGTGGAACATGAAATGATTCCCTTTAAAAAGAAGGTCATTAATTTTATAGCTGAGCATATGAAGTTCACTGAGCTGAAAGATTTAATTATAATAATTTACTGTATACAGTACAGAGCAGAAGGTGCTGATGTGTAATAGAAAGAAAGAACATGAACATTATGAAAATTATTCCTCATTAAGGATAAATATCATCTTTATCACACTAGCTATGGATTACACAAACTTCCAATAACTGGTGATCTTTTGTATTTCAATCATTTACTCATGAGTTCATTTATAGCAAATGTTTATTGATGGTCTACTATATAAAATCCAGACTTTCCTGAAATACTGGATAGGCAAAGATGACATGGCCACTTTTCTCTTGCACAGGGGTTGGCAAAGTATGGCCCACTGTCCAAATTTGGTGCTGCTTATTTCTTTCTTCTAGATAAAGGTGACCACAATGTAAAGATAGAGCAGGTACTAGAGCAATGCAAACCTGAATGCTGGCAGCCTCTACCATCTGAAATAGACAAGTAACTGAGTCTCTCCTGGAGCCTCCAAATGAATCAGTCTTACCTACACCTTGTCTTCAGTCCAGTGACACTGATCTTGAGCTTCCAACCCATGTTAACTGTAAGTTAATAAATTTATGTTGTTTTTAAACCACTAAGTCAGTGATAATTTCTTATAGCACCAATAGGAAACTAACACATTACCAGTGTTGAAAACTAACTGATCACAAATACATGGGTTTATTCTGGACTGTCAACTACTTTCTGTTCATCTCTGTGTGAAATCAAGAACTGTGAGAACTCAAATTTTGTTCTTCTTTTTCAAAATTGTTTTGGTTATCCTGGGTCCCTTGAATTTCCAAACGAAGTTTAGAATCAGCTTGTCAATTTCTGCAAAAATTGTAAACTAGCATTTTGATATGCATCGTGTTGAATATGTAGACTTCTTTGGGGGAAAGTTACAATCTTAATAATATAAAGTCTTCCAAATCATGAACATGGGATAGTTTTTGCAGCTAGTTAGGTCCTCTTTCATTTCTTTCACTGAGTTTTGTAGTTTTTGGAGTATAACTTATGCACTTCTTTTGTTAAATATTTATAAGCATTTCATTCCTTTTGTCAATGGGAGTGTTAATTTCTATTTTGGAAAATTAACTATTAGTGCATGTTGCTGTTGCTGTTACACATTGCCAAGTCAGTTCCAGTTCATAGCAACTCTATTTCAACAGAATGAAAAACTGTCCAAACCTGCATCATCGGCACAGTCAATAGGATTGTGCCCATTGTTTCAGCCACTGTTGTCAATCCATCACATTGAGGGTCTTTTTCTCTGACTCTGTACTTTACCAAGCATGATGTCCTTTTTCAAGGACTGATCCTTCCTGATAACATATCCAAAATACATGACACATTCGCTCAGTATCCTTGTTTCTCAGGAGCATTCTAGTTGTACTTCCAAAACAGATTTTTCTTTTGGCAATCCATAGCATATTCAATATTCTTCACCAATATTACAGTTCAAAGGCATCAATTCTTAGTGAAAGACAAAGCTTGTATTCTAAGATAAGATATTTGTATTCTAAGGCCAGATATTTACTTTCACACTTTTATTCAATGTTACAATACAGGTTCTAACCAGGGAGTGTGGTAAGAAAAAAAAAAAAAACTATATTAAAAAAGAAGACATAAAGCCATATCTTCTTCTGGGGCAGAAGGTAGCCAAGGTTAGCCTGAGCCTTGAAATGTACAGACCTGTGGCATAAGGGGGATTGTATTCTTGGGGGCTCCTCCAGTCCCTTTCAGACCAGTAAGTCTAGTCTTTTTTTTTTTTTTTAATGAATTTGAATTTTACTCTACACTTTTGTCATGTCCTGTCCACGACCTTCTACTGTGATCTCTGTCAGAGCAGCTGTTGGTGGTAGCCATGCACAAGTCAATACTTGTTACTACTATCTAATTTCTGATTTCCCCTCCTTACCCATCCCCTCCCTCATGACCACTGGCCAAGCCAAGTGCCGTCGAGTGACCCTTAAAGACTGTTATTTCCTGTTTTTGAGCCTTATCTTGGGTTTTTATAACAGCAATCTCATATAATATTTGTACTTTTGTGATTCACTTATTTCACTCGCATAATGTCCTCTAGAGTCATGCATACTGCGTGCTACTCAGTGGACTCATCATTGTTCTTCATGGTTGTATAGCATGACATTTTGTGTATTACCATAATTTGGTGTCAGAGAAGAACACTGAATGGACCATGGACTGCCACAAGAACAAACAGATTTGTTCTAGAAGAAGTATGACCAGAATGATCCTTGGAAGCAAAGATGTCAAGACTGCATCTTACATACTTTTGACATGTTGTCAGGAGGGATCAGTCCCTGAAGAAGGACATCATGCTTGGTAGAGTGGAGGGTCAGTGAAAAAGAGGAAGATCCTTGATGAGCTGGATTGATACAGTGGATACAACAACGGTCTTAAGAATAAAAATGATCGTGGACATGGTACAAGACAGGGCAGTGTTTCGCTCTGTTGTTCACAGGGTCGTTATGAGTCAGAACTGCCTCAATGGTACCTAACAGCAACAACCGTAACTTGTATATCTGTTGATTTGTTGATGGACATGTAGGTTGTTTGTCTTTTTTGCTATTGTGAATAATGAAAATGAACATGAGTGTGTTTATGTTTATTCATGTGATAGTTCTCATTTCTCTCGGATATATTCCAAGGAGTGGGATTGTGGGATCATATCATATGATATTTTTATTTCTAGCTTTTAAGGGAGGCATCATATTGTTTTCCACAGTGGTTACATAATTTTATATTTCTATCAGAGTTCTGATCTCTCTTCAATCTCTCCAAAATTTGCTGTTTTCTGCTTTTTTTTAGTGCCAGTAAAGTGGGAGAAGACAGGATCTCATTGTAGTTTTGACTTGCAATTCTCTAATGGCTAATAACTTTGAGATATTCTCACGTGTTTGTTAGCTGCCTGAACTTCTTCTTTGGTAAAGAATCTTTCAAATCTTTCGACCTTTTCTAAGTGGATTATTTGTCTTTCTTTGTTGACGTGCTATTTACAGATTTTAGTGATTAGACGCCTGCTAGATATAGACATTTTTTTTCCCCACTCTGTAGGGTATCTACTCTTTTGGTGAAATCTTATGATGAGCATACGTGTTTAATTTTTAGGAGATCCCAGTTATCTAGTTTTGTTTTGGGGGTTTTGTTCATTATCAGTTATAGTTGGTATTTTGTTTATGCCATGTATTGGGGCCACTACCATTGTCCTTATTTTTTTTTCCATGGTTTTTATCATTTTATGTTTTATATTTAGGCCTTTGATGCATTTATCGTTTTTGTTTATGATGTGAAGTATGGGTCTTATCTTTTCCCAACTTAACGGACTTTGGTTAAAACCGAATGACTTTAAGTCAACAAAAAGAAACATTCATGTAAGCTAAAACAATCCACTGAGATGCATGTGTTCTGTAGCAGAAAGCATCAATTCTTACTCTGATAAAAAATGGTTCTATATCACTACAAACATATTGACAGATCATTATAAGAATTTCAAAAATAAAATGAGACCATAAAGTGAATATTTAATTTTAGCAAATCCAGCCTCTACATAAGCTGCTTCCACACACCCAGAGCATGACATAGAAGAAAATCCCAAGAACTTCATACCATGATATTACACACCAATATTTTCAGGCAAAGGCAACTCAATCATTTAGATGATGCTTAGACACAACAGAGGCCACAGTGCCATCTGATTCTTTGGACCTGAAAGTCTGCTACTCAGCCTTAAATCAGCAGAAGGCCAGATAGGTCTTGAGTTATTTATCTTATACCCTCCCTAATATGTAGGATTCAAAGTACCTAGCCATTTTCTGTCCTGTTGGGTCAATTCCAAATCATGGTTATGCTATAGGACACAGCAGAACTGCTCCAGACGGTTTTCTAAGAGTGGCTGCTACATTTGAACAGCTGACCTTTTGGTTAACAGCTGACCTCTTAACTACCATGCTACCAGGGCTCTTTTCCCTGGCTAGTCCTTGTATGACCTTGCAAATGAAGAAATCTAGATACTCCTGTGTCAGACTCATTTTATCTGTACTTAGCTCCTGGGCTCTAAAGCATTAACAAAAGTAGTCTACTACATGAGTACCTTCTAAAAACATTAGTGATGTTTTTAGTCATTACATTTCAAACAAGAACTGGGGTGGACAGAAATGGCATGTAGATTTATTAAACTATAAAAGTAAAAATATTGAAATACGTATGGGATGTTGGTATAATCTTGAAAGAAAGAGGAGGGAACAGGAAAGATATAGACAGACAGACAGACAGATAGACAGATAGATTAGATAGAGGAAACACCGCTTTTTAGAATGCTATTTGCTAAGACATTTTCAGCCTGGAATCAGCATTTCAGGTGAAGCCATGTATGGAATTTTCCATACTACATTCAGAGCACTAGAAGACCCCGTGTAACGCCACTCTCAGATTAGACAGCAGATTCAATATAAGAAACATTTTCAGAGCATGATGTATTTCTGCTAATTCTAAAATCTAACCTGTCTTCTTATCATAAACTAAGCTAGCCACAGAAAACGTACACCTACTATTATTCAGTCAATAACGACTCATAGTAACACTAAAGGACAGAGCAGAACTGCTCTATAGCATTTCCAAGGAATGTCTGGCAGATCTGAACTGCTAACCTCTTGGTTAGCAGTGGTAGCACTTAACCACTATGCCGTCAGAGTTTTCATAGTAAATTTAAGTAGATATGAGTTAATTTTATGTGTTTCTTAAATAGTCATTTTGCTAAAGTAACTGACCTCATTCAACAGCAACATACCAGAAGCTGACTCTCCTATGGGAGGGTCTTTTCTTCCATGTGTGAATAGTGGTTTGCTTTTAAATGTATCTTAGGTTAAAGACATTTATTTAATATATATTATTTGTCAGTTTACAGAGCAAATTGGTTTCTCATTAAATGATTATATTGTGTTGTGACACTGCTTGCCAACCCCAAGACATGTCAACACTCTCTCCTTCTCACCCTTGGGTTATCCATTATGGACTTTCCCCTACTACCTTCTTGCCCTTGTCCCAAGGGATTGGTGCACCCATTAGTCTGGTTTAGTTTTATGGGCTTGTCTAAGCCTTGGCTGAAGGGTAAACCCCAGGAGTGACTTTAGTACTAATTTAAAAGTGTGTCCAGGGGTCATATTCTCAGAGTTTTTCCAGTTTCGGTCAGGCCAGTAAGACTGTTTTTTTTTTTTTTTCCATAAATTTTGTGAGTCAGAATTTTATCTACATTTTTCTTCAGCTTTGTCTGGGATCCTCTACTTTAATTCCTGTCAGAACAGTCAGCGGTGTTGGGAGGGCATCATCTAGTTGTGCTGGACTCCCTTTTGTGAGAGCCGTGGTAGTTGGGGTCTGTTGTCCTACTTTTTTCATCGTATTTTTGGTCTTCTTCATTCTCCCTTGCTCCAGACAGAGAGAGACCAGTGGAATATCTTAGGTGGCCACTCACAAGCTTTTAAGACCCCAGATGCTCCTCACCAAAGTTGTATGTAGAACATTTTCTTTATAAATCATATTATGCTAATTGAGCTATATCTTCCCTGAGACCTTGGTCCGTATCCCTCATCCCATAACTGAGTATCTCAGGCAGTGAACAGTGTTTTGATGATACTTTACAAAAAGAAAAAAAAAAAAGTTGATTTGTGAAGGAAAATATCAAAGCTTCTTTTTGCTAAACGAAAACAATAAAGATCAAAACAGATTGCAGCACCAACCTGAGCCTTTGCAGAAGTCCATGTTAGCAGTGCGTGCCAAGCAGAAAGGAGAGAAAATCATATATGCATTAGTTGAGCTGCTATTATAGGGCAAAACTGAAAAAAAAAAAAAAAAGTAGAAATCCTTTCCCCGTGTTATTCAAAATTAATGGCTACATTTCACTTAGAATTTGAATGTTTCCTTTCCAGTTCTCTAGTAAAAGATGCCCTCTAAGTGGATATCAAACTTAAGATTGTATGAGAATAAAAATCACATGGATCTTAAAAGGTAGAGCAAGAGTGTACCAGTTGCCCTCTGGCTATGAACGTTGATTCCTAAGATCAAGGCATTAAAGAGGTGAAATAAATCTCTGAAGCTTATCTCAAACAACTTAAGAAGTATCACAGTCACAGCTTATCAGTCATGGCCAAAAGAAACAGAACACTGTTATTTTTCAAGTCTAACAGCAAACACAGACCAGACTAACTCTTGGAATGCAGATTCTAGGACCTATGTTCCTGCCATCTCTCTTGTCAGATGAAGCATTCTAAACCTTACCACAGTTCTAATTTCAGACTTACTCCAGTAATTATTTGATTACTGTAATCTCTACAATTTGATACTACACTCCCTGAGGGCAGGGCCATTACTGATTTTGTTCATTATTTTATTCTCAACAATTAATCCAGTGTTGACACGGAGTACAGAGAAGAATGAATTAAAGAAATACCAACACAATGTAAATCACAAGTATTTAGATATATCTGAAAAATTATAACCCAAATTCCAAAGCCATTTTCAATTGGAACTGCAGTTTTACTCTTTTATGTACTATGTCTGAAATTCTAATTTGCAGAATAACTCTAAAGGAACAAAATTAGATGGGTCCATTAAATATTATCTATATGCCTTGCATCTTGGAATTCTTAACCACCATCACTGTATTCAGCCAGAAGTCACCGGGCCCACAGGACTTCACAAACTTAACAGGTGGCCAGAGATACCATCACTGTTCAAAATGTTATTAAAATTGATGTGTTTGGCAGTTATAAGATTATTCAGGCTAATCAAAAGAATATCACGGGCTTCAGAGAGAAGTATAAAATGTTGTAATGATTTAATGTTAAGAAACTCGAGAAAATTGTTGACATCAGAGAAATGTCTGCTTCATGGCAACTTCTAGACAATTCATCCTGAGTTAAGTGACTGGTGAACAACGAATATCCCCATGATTATTTCATTGCACATGTGTAGTATTATATCTATGGGAAAGATTTACATGCTCCTTAACATTAGCATCAAATCTTGTTGATTACTGCCCATGGATTAAAATCTCTATTAATGAACAGAGAAATGTAGGTATATTTCCTATCACACTCTTGCTGATAGATAGACATCACCCCTTTTCTGACTGTATAGAAGTAAGGGTTAACAGGTTTGAAAGAATGCTGCTCTACCTACACTTCAAGGATTGTTAGAACTATCCAATTGCAATTCATTGCACTGTTACAGAAAGTATGTGCTGGGCAGATAAAAATACATTATTAATGTTAAAGGCCAGGAATTCTCTCAGTGAATAATAACAGGTAATTTCTTTGATTCCGATGATTGACTTTCTACAGAGCAATAAATAAAGACAATCAAAAGCGCCTCTTTGCCACCCCTCAGATACTGAAGTTTTCCAAAGCATTAATAATCATCTTAGATTCAGAAATCTGAACGTACTCTGACAAATTATGTTGTTTTCCTGTAATTGTATATATTTCCTCTCTGACTTTACCTTGGTACTACAGTTACTTAATCTCTGGTTAATACATGTAATTTTTAGATAAAATTAGTTCTCCCTTCTTTCTCAAAATCCTTGCAGATTTTCAACCCCTTTACCTCTACATGCAACCTTAACCTTTCTGCTTGATTTTAATAAAATTACTTTCAGACAGCACCACATTACAGGACTCCTAGTTATCATGTCCACATAACACACTTTACAGAAACTGGCTTACATTTCCCAGTGGGCCAACACCATCTCAACATATCTAACCACTGCGCTTGCTTTCAAAAACTTCAGTTCAAGTCTTAATTTCTGTCATTCTAAATTTTCCCAAATCTGTGCTTCCACAATCCTCTGAGTTCTTGAGACTCTGTGGGTGACACTCCAGATCTTACTATTTGCACATGCATTTCATATCTCTAGAGGGAATCTGGGACTATTTTGAGGCTAGGATTTAAAGCAAGTATGTTAGCCCAACTCAGAGGAATACACTCATCTACTCACAGCATGCCAGGGGCCGCCACCATACTTAGACCCATACCCATGGGTTTTAGTCAGCTGATGCTGCTCTAACAGAAGTATCAAAAAGTGGGTGGCTTTAACAAGAAAAGCTTATTCTTACACTGTCCAGTAGGCTACAATTCCATATTCAGTCTGTCCATTTCAGGGGAAAGCTTTCCCCCTGTTTGCTCTGGAGAAAAATCCTTGTGTTCCATCACTCTTTGTTCAGGGAGCATCTTGGCACAGGAATCGCAGAATGTGCTCTTCTCTCGTACTGCTTTCTTGATGGTGTAAGGTTCCCAACTCTGCTTACTCCCTTTTCCTTTCATCTCTCATGGGATGAAAGGATAAAAGGCACTGCAAGGCACACTCCAGGGAAGCTCCCTTTATAATGCAGCAAGGAGGTGATCTTATGAAGGGATTTATAGTCTCACCCTAAACCTCTCTAATATAATCCACTCTGTTAACCACAGGTAGAGACTCTATAGTATCAGCAAATCACCAGATGGAGGGCAATCACAGAATACAGGGAATCCTGGCCTAGCCAAAATACAACACATATTTTCAGGGGGACACAATTCAATCCATGACACCATGGTTCTCCTATTCACTCCTACTAAGCCTTAAATGACTTAGCCCCTGCCTATTTCTCTGAAATTATCTCTGCTAATTTCTCTGTGGGTCATTTCATTCCAGCCATGCTGCCTTTTTTGCTGTTTCTCAGGTATAGCAAGCATATACCTCCTTCTAAATCTGTTTTCTCTCCCTACAGTTTTCTCTCTTCAGGCTCTCATAGCATCCCTCTTTGCATAATCCTCAGCTATGCTCTGACATCTCTGTCTCAGAGAAGGCTTCCCCGGTAATCTATTCCCCTACTCTGCTTTATTTTCTTCACACCACCCATCACTGGAAACCCTGGTGGTACAGTGGTTAAGACCTAAGTCAGGTCACCAAAAGGTCAGCAGTTCAAATCTGCAAGGCACTCCTTGGAAACTCTATGCAGCAGTTCTACTCTGACTGATAGGGTTGCTATGAGTTGGAATCAGCTCAACGGAAGTGCATTTGGTTTTGGTTTTTTACCCATCACTATCTGAAACTATGACTTCCATGTTTTCTTGTTTGTAGTCTATAACCTTCATTAGAACAGATGTTTTCTGTGTTGTTTTTAGCTGAATTCTAGCATCTGGCACATAAACCAAAAAAACAAACGATGCCATTCAGTTGATTCTTATTCATAACAAACCTTTAGGACAGAGTAGAACTTCCCTGTGGGGTATCGAAAGTTGAAATCTTTACTGCAACAGACTGCCTTATCTTTCTCCCACAGAGTGAACGGCTGATCGGTTTGCACTGCTGACCTTATGACATTTAACCATTCCTATAGCACATAGTAAAAAAACAACAACAAAAAAATCAGTGCCACTGAGTTGATTCCAACTCACAGCAAACTTATAGGCTAGAGTAGAACTGCTCCATAGAGTTTCCAAGGAGTGCCTTGCAGATTTGAACTGCTGACCAGGGTTTCCAAGGCATATAGTAGGTATTAAATATTTGTTTTATGAATAATTAACTCTTTGTACATTAGGCACCTGGTATACATTTTTATGCATGGATAGCTGGGTGTTAATAACTATAGAATAATACAATTTAGTAAAAAGAAACTGTGAAGTTTTTCTATGTTATACAGAATCTATGTAGTCACATATTCTCTTTATTTCTCTTTTTCTTCATTCTCCATCTACTTTTGTTGCTCCAGTAAACAGAGATGATGTTTTGTAGCTTAGGTGGCCATTTGTAAATTTTTAAGATTATAGGTACTTAGTAATGAACTGAGAGGTAGAACAACACTAAACACAAGTAACTGGGATGTCCCAAGAAATCATGACCTTAAACCTCCAAATTAAAGGACCTAATCCCATGAGGTGTTTGATTGTACACTGGAGCTTCAGCACCCACTCTTTTTGTAGTTGTTGTTACAAATATATGTATCAAACAACTTTTGCCAAGTCAGTGAACCTCTAGGATGATGTCTTATAAAAAAAATTCTAAACCAGAAATATCCTTTGAAGTCTTTTTAAAACCATACCTTAACTAATAGAGGATATCTGTCTTGAGCATTGTGCTCTTTTACGATCTATTGGGATCAAACTGACTGTAACAACTGAAAGGTTAGGAAAGAATCTTAGGAGGCAGTGATTTGATATTAACGGAGGAAGAAGAAATCAGCAAAGGTGAGAATGTTTACAAAACTCGAGGAATATAATCAGAGTCAATGAACTAAAAACATTTAAATTGTTGAATTGGTGTATGTTCTGCTATGTATACAAGGCCTGACAAAAAAGTGCTTTATATCTCATTCTGAATATCACTATGGCCACCTTCTAAGTACACCCCCTTGCGAAGCTATGCACCAATGCCAGTGCCTAGCCCACTCTTCAAAGCAATCTGGGAACTCTTTTTCTGGAATGGCCATTAGAGCCCTCATCGTATTACTCTTGATGCCCTGATGTCATCAAAACATCTTCCTTTCAATAATTTCCTTTATCTTTGGGTAAAGAAAAAAGTCATTGGGGGCCAGATCAAGAGAGAAGGTAGGGTGTTTCAATACAGTTATTTGTTTACTGGTTTAAAAACTCCCTCACAGGCAGTAGCATGTGAGTTGGTGCATTGTCATGATGCAAGAACCATTGAGTTGTTGGAGAAAAGTTCAGGTCATCTTCGTCTAACTTTTTCATGCAGGCTTTTCTGCTCTTCCAAACAGCAAAGTTGGTTAAGTGTTTATCCATTTGGTGCAAACTTATAATGAACAATCCCTCTGATATCAAAAAGGTTAGTAACACTACTTTGACTCTTGATTTGGACTGATGGAACTTTTTTGGTTGGGGAGAATTAGCTGACTTCCACTGCGCACTTTGACACTCTGTTTCAGAGTTGTATTGGTATACCCATGTTTCATCACCACTGATAACATGGCCCAAAATATCATCTTGCCTCTCCAAAAGGCCTTGGCAAACTCTAACTCTCCTTTGCTGTTGTTCGTCGGTGAGCTCTTTTGGGACCATTTTTGCACACACCTTTCTCATGCCAAGATTTTCAGTTAAGATTTTTCCAACTGTTTTTCTATCCATGTTTGCTGGGTTGGCTGTGCTTCTCACAGTCAGCCAATGATTCTGACTCACAATTTGAAGAATTTTTTCAGTGTTTTTGTAAGGTATGCTCATTACCGGCTTACCTGACCTCTCTTCATCAGTAAAGCATTCTCTCCTCTCACAAAAACATTTAATACATTTGCACACTGTCATTTTCTTCATGGCATTATCCCCATAAACCTGGACTAAAATGTGCCTCATGTCACTTCCACTCTTGTCATATTTTACAAAAAACTTTATGTCTGCTCATTTCTCCAACTCAAGCTCCAACATTCTCATTACAACACACAGAAGCATGTCATGACAATAATGAACGCCACTCAGCAAGACACCACCACATGTCAACACAAACACAGCTGTGAGATGCTGATATATCAAGGTTATGAAATCTTGCTGAGTTGTTTGTCCAGTACAGCCAACATAAGTGCATGGTGGCACGTTTGTGAACTTTGACAGACCTGGTAGTCTAAACACCAAAAATAATAAAAATCACTGATAGCTAATGTAAATGGCAATTAAGTCTGGTCTCTAAGAGACAGGAAAAGCTCGTTTTTTTTTAATGTGTGTTCTAAGATGCACTTTCTCTGTACTTCTTCAAACACTGAATTTTCAGCCAGGTCAGCCAAGCCAAGTGTCAGGTAGAGTAACATTAATAGATAGAAAGAGTAAGTTGTTGTTGGTGGTGCTGTTGAGTGCATTCTAACTCACAGTATCCCTATACGACACTAATGGCCAAAGACCAGATGAGGACTTTATACATAAAGAAAGCGAAAGATCATTAAAGAGACAGGAAAGAAAAAAAAATACAAAAAAAATGTTGGAAGGGAATCTGAAACTTACTTTTGAATGTACAGAAGGTAAAGTGAACAGACGAAATGATGAAGCAAAAGAGCTGAACAAAAGACTTTAAAGGTCAAAAGGCAAATGCCAAGCCAAGTGCCGTTGAGTCAGATCTGACTCATGGCGACCCTAGGGACCAGGGTAGAACTGACCTCCAGAGTATTCAAGGAGTGCCTGGTGGATTTGAACTGCTGAAAGGCAAATACATAGAATATAATGAAATGTGAAAAAAGCTTGACTTACAGAACTAAAAGTGAAGAACATGCTCAGCATTTCCCAGGCCAAAAGAAATGAAGAAAAATTTCAAGCCTCAAATTACAACATCAAAGTATTCTATGGGTAACATATTGAACAATGAAGGATACATCAGAAGAGTCACTGTACCAAAAACAAAAGGTTGACATTTAACCATTTCAGGAGGTAGCATATGATCAATAACCAATGTTACTGAAGGCAGAGGTCTAGGCTTCACTGAAGGCTTTTGTGAAAAAAACAAAGCTGGAAGCATTGATGGAGTACCAGTTGAGATGTTTTAACACAGAAATGCAGTACTGGAGCTGCTCACTCATCTATGTCAAGAAATTTGGAAGACAGCTTCCAGGCCTATTGACCAAAGAGATTCACGTATGTGTCTCTTCACAAGAAAGGTGATTCAATATAATGCAGAAGTTATACAATATTACTAACATCACACATGTGGTGGTTAAGACTGTGCCAACTTGGCAAGTCCATGTATGACTGCTATATCAAGTGGCAGGGGTGGAGCCTGTGGTGGTTTCTGGCTCCTCAGCTCTCATCTCTCTGCCTGCCACCACCTACTTACTGTCTGCTCATGTTGCCAGCAACTCCTGCTCACCTTTGCATCTGGTTCTTGGAGCTGAACTAGCAGCTGTTAGATTCATTAACCCTTCTGGCCAGCAAGTTAGAGTACTATTCCCTTACCTGCTGATCCTGGGTTTGCCAGCCCCTGAAGCTGTGAAAGTCAGCAGAGACCTCACAATCTAGCTACCATCTTGGGATTCCCAACCTACACAGCCAGTGATCTAGTACTCTGGTCTCTGACCTGCTGACCTTGGGTCCTCGAGCTCCAATGGCCACATGAGCCTTGTGGTAGGACTTGGGATGTTCAGCTTCTACAATTGTTTCTTTTATATAAAAGAACTGTTTCTTTTATATAAATCTTTCATTGTACATATACATGTTACTGATTTTGCTTCCCTAGAAAGCTCAGCCTAAGACAATTTGGTAGTGACAGAATGGGGTACTGCTCTGACAAGTATCCAAAATGTGGAAGCAGTTTTAAAACTGTGAATGGATAGAAGACTCAGAAGGAACCAAGGAGAAATGTTAACACAAGGGAAGGTCCAGATGGTAAGAAAGGAGCAGCAGAGGACCAGCAGCAACAGCAACTGGACAGGCAGCAGCAGAACCAGAGCAACATGAGACAGTGCTGGAGCCGACCCATGGAGCACAAGACTTGAGGGTCTGTCCATAGAGGTTTTCCAGTAGAGAGGGGTGCCTCTGGGCATTTGAATCAGTGAAGTTATAGAGCGTTGGAACACTTGCCCTGGAAGGGCAGATGTGGGCCTGAGGCCCGGACCATGATGCCATAGGAAGCAGAAGCTGAAGAGAAAAAAAACACAACAACCTGAGCTGCCTCATTCTCAAAATGTATGGCTATGATCTCAGGGGCTTGAAAGGGTGGAGCAAGAGATTCCTGTGTTTGTAAGGGTGGAACTGCAACTCAGTCGGGCTTAGGGTGCCACTAAAGCCAAAGAGGCAGAGATGCTAAGTGGGCCTAAAAGGCAGAGTTTTAGCACAGGGTCTGAGGTCTCCACTCAGAATCCAGAAAGTGTGGCTAATACCTAGAGTCTTCAGAGCAGCACTATTGTGTAAAATGTCTTAGACAATACAATATTATTTTCAAAGCTTTGAGAGCCAATGTAATACGCTCTGCTAACTTGTTTGTTGCCTATTAGTGACTTCTTTCCCTGCAACTTCTCCCATTCGTGACGGAATGTCTAACTAGTGCCTGTTTTGCTGTTGTACCTTTGGAAGCAGATAGCTTGCATTCTAGGTCTCACAGATGTAAAACAGTTCTTGTAATTTGGACTTGGAACTGATTTAAGATTTCTATCATATGAGATGGACATGTTTTTGCTATGATGGATGATTGTGTTACATGTTTTAAAGATGTGATTTTGGGGCAGGCAAAGGGTAGGATGTCATGGATTAAACTGTGTCCCCCCAGAAATGTGTGTAATAATTTGGCTGGGCCATGATTCCCTGTATTCTGTGATTGTTCTCCATTTTGTGATTTTTCTGATGCTGTAAATCCTAATCTCTGCTGTGGCTAATAGAAGGATTATGTTAAAAGGGGATTAGGGTGGGACTGCAATACTCTTGTTAAGGGAGTTTTCCTGGAGTGCATCATGCACCACCCTTTAACTTTTCATACTGCACTTGGATTGGCAAGGTACTATGGGAGATAAAAAGAGAGAGAAGCAGGCATAGAAATGGGAACCTCACACCATAAAGAGAGCAGCACTGAGAAAACTGTCTCCTTCAGACCTGAGGTTCCTGCACCAAGATGCTCCCTGAAGAAATACTGATGCAGCACGAGCACTTTCCTCCAGAGCTGTCAGAGGGAGAGCCTTCACCTAGAGTGGACACCCTGAATTAGCACTTGTAGCCTACCAGAGTGTGTAAGAATAAACTTTCCTTTATTAAAGCCCCATCCACTTTGTGGTATTTCTGCTGGAGCAGCACTAGCTGACTAAAACAATACACTAGTTAAGATTTTGCTGAAAGTCACTCAAAAATGCTTGTACTAGTACACTAACAGAGAACTGTCAGGAGTTCAAGTTGGATTCACTTAAGGACATGGAACAAATGATATCACTGCTGATGTCAGACAGATCTTGGCTAAAAGCCGAGAATATCAGAAAGACTTTTTTTGGCTATACAAAAATATTGTACTGGGTGGATTATAGCAAACTATGGATAACACTGTGAAGAATGGGAATTCCAGAACACTTAATTGTGCTCATGAGGAACCTGTGCATAGATGAAGAGGCAGTTGTCTCAACATAACAAGGACATATTGTGGGGTTTAAAGTCAGCAAAAGTGTGAGTCAGGATTGTGTCCTTTTACCAATTCTTAATCAGTCTGTCTGCTGAGTGAATATGGTTGAGAAGCTGGACTATTTGAAGAAGACTATGGCATCAGGATTGGAGGAAGACCTATTAATAAACTGCAATAGGCAAATTATATAACCTTGCCTGCTGAAAGTGAGGAGGACTTGAAACAACCGATGAAATCAAAGACGACAGCCTTCAGTATGAATTATACCTCAACATAAAGCAAATAAAAGCCTTTACAACTAAACCAAAAACAGTATCATGATAAACAGAGAAAATACTGACATTGTCACAGATTTCACTGTTCTCAGGTCCCCAATCAATGCCCATGGAAATGACCGTCAAAACATCAAGCCACATTTTGCACTGGGCAAGTCTGTTACAAAAACCCACTCATTGCCACCTACTGAATTCTGACTCAAAGATGCCCTATACACAAGTAGAACTGCCCCATAGAGTTTCCAAGGAACACCTGTCAGATTTGAACTGCCAACCTTTCGGTTAGCAGCTATAATAGCACTTACAAAAGACTTCTTTAAAATGCTGGAAAGCAGTAAGTCACTTTGAAGACTAAGGTGTGCCTGATCCAAGCCACAGTATTTTCCATCTCCTCACATGTATATGAAAACTGGAAAAGGAATAAGGTGACTGAAGAAGAACTGAATCCTTTGAACTATGATTTGGCAAAGAACAGTGAATGTACTATGGTCTGCCAGAAGAAGAAACAAATCTGTCCTAGAAGAAGTACAACCAGAATGCTTCTTAGAAGCACGGAAGGTGAGAGTTTTGGTCACAAGCCGTGGACATACTTTCAGGAGAGACCCATCTCTGCAGAAGGACATTGTGCTTGGTAAAGCAGAGGGTCAGTGTGAAAAAGGAAGACCTTTATTGATACAGTGTCTACAACGATGACCATTACCGACAGTGTCTCCAACAGTGGGCTCAAGCATAGCAACGATTGTGAAGATGCTGCAGGACCAGGCAGCATTAATTCTGTTGTATGCAGGGTCACCATGAGTCAGAACCAACTTGATGGCACCTAACAACAATAACAGCAATCTTTATGGAAGCAGGTGGCCAGGTCTTTCTCTCACACTATTGCTGGGTGAGTTCAGACTGCCAGTGTTTTGGTTAGCAGTCAGGAGCTTAACAGTTAAACCACCAGGGCTCCTTTGAAATCGTACACCTGGATACTGAAAACTATACCCATTGCTATAGAGTTTATTCCAACTCATAGCCACCCTAGAAGACAGAGTAGAGATCCCTGGAGAGTTTCCAAGGAGCAGATGGTGGATTCAAACTGCCAAACTTTTGGATAGCAGCTGAACTCTTAACTACTGCATTGCCAGGGTACAGTGGTATAAAACAACAAACAAACAAACAAAAATGCTATTGAGTCAATCTGGACTCATAGTGACCCTATAGGACAGAGTGGAACTGCCTCATAGTGTTTCCAAGGAGCGCTGGGTGAATATAAACTGCTGACCTTTTGATTAGCAGCAGTAGCACTTAACCACTATACCACTAGGGTTTACAGCGTGGTAGACTTTATAAGTAGTGTATGCTTATTTACTAAAATGTAAATCAGAAATATGAACAATAAATAGAAATAGTTTTCTTACCAAGTTTTATACATAAAGCTAAGTTTCCATAGTACTATCTCTATCTACATTTTTAAAAATTGTGATTAACTGAAAATATACAATCTGAAGTAATTTTGCATGCCCACCTATCTGCAGCTCCTTCCCCAGTGACAGCACATTCCTTTTCATTCCATACTTGCCATGTCCTCTTAAAAAATTCCTGCCTCTCCTCTCCACCTTCTTCTCTCCCATCTAGAAAGAGACCAGTAAGACAGCATCCTATAAATGCACAGAACCATAAAGTACATACACAATGTAGTCATATTGTGCCCCTGAGTCCAGTCCATTTCTGTCCAAAGAGTTGCCATCAGTAGTGTTTTCTGGTCAGGGGCAGCAGCAGGTCTAGGGGTCATGCACCAGGGGATGCCCTAGGCAGTCAGATCATGAATTGTGGCCTTATAGTAGAGTTCTTCAGCATACTTTCTGTTCTTCTGTTGCCACAGGGACTTAACACCTGATCCCATTACAGCTGTCTTTGATAGCGGCCAGGCACTGTCTGGTTCTTCTGGTCACATGCTGACATAGTCTTCCACTCCCAGGGGTGTTTCCTGAGCTCTTTATTCCTCATATCTTTGCTGTTCTCAGTCCTCATCTGTTCCAAATGAGCTGGGACCATTTGCTATACCTCAGATGGCAGCTTGTTAGCTTTTAAGACCCTAGGTGCCACTTACCAATACGGGGTGCAGAAGACTTTTTTAGCAATAGACTAGTTAGGCAAATTGGCCGTGACGTCCCCCGAGAGTATGGTCCCTATAGCCTGCCCCAGCTACTCTAGACTTGCTATATTGGATTGAGATAAGAAGAGCTTTCGGTTTATGGTGAAGTCCACTTAAGTTGATCGACTTTCTACTGTGTCCTATCACTGCTTTCACCTAAAAACAATTCTGTCAACTATCTAATCTATGACCAAAGCCTCTCTCCCTCCCTACCCTTGCAACAGTGAAAGAGTCTTTTCTTCTGCACATGAATCTATGTTTAAGTCCTTATAGCTGGGGTCTCATACAATATTTGTTCTTTTGCTGCTGACTAATTTCACTCAGCATAACATTTTCCAATTAAAACTAGGTTATGAGATGCTTCCTAAAATCATCATTGTTCTTTATCATTGAATAGCATTCCATTGTTTCTCCATTCATCTGCTGAGGGGCATCTAGGTTGATACCATCTTTTTGCAATTTTGGACTGTGCTGCAACAAACATTTGTGTGCATCTATCTGTTCATGTAATAACCTTTGTTTCTGTAGGATATATTCTAAGCAGTGAGATTACTAGATCAAGTGGTATTCCTATTTCCTTCTTTTTAAGGAAGTGCCAAATTTCTTTCCAAACAGGTTGCACAATTTTGAAATCCCACCAGCAGTGTAAGAGAGTTTCCACCTCTCAACAGCCTCTCTAGCATTTGTTGTTTTCAATTTTTGGATCATGGCCAACCTTGGGGTGAGGTAGTATCTCATTGCAGTTTTGATTTGGATTTCTCCGATAGCTGATAATTGTGAGCATTTCCTCAGGTGTCTTTTCACTGCCTGGATACCCTCTTTGGAAAAATGTCTATCTACTTTGTCCATCACTTAATTGGGTTATATACCTCTTTCTTGTTGATATTTTGCAACACCTTATAGATTATGGACATCAGATGTCAATCTGACATGTAATTGCCAAATATTTTTTCCCATTCTCTAGGTGGTCACTTAACTCTTGTTAAAGTCTTTGGATGAGCAAAAGTGTTTGATTCTTAGTAGTTCCCATTTATCTATTTTCTCTTCTGTTGATCTTGCTTTGTCTGTCAGATTTTAAAGTCTGTTTAAGCTGTGTATTAGTGCTTCCATTGTTGACCCGATTTTTGTGTTGCATGATCTTTATTATTTTAGGTTTGATATTTAGGTCTTTGATCTATTTTGAACTTGTTTTTGTATAACATGTGAGATATGGGTCTTGTTTCAGTTTTTCACAGATGGGTATCCAATTTTGCCAATACTATTTGTTAAAGAGACTGGTTTTTTTTTTTGCCAGTTTACAATCTTAGGGACTTTGTCAAATAGACACTGTTCATAAGAGGATGGTGGCATCTCTGGGGTCCCATCACTGCTGTTTTGACTACTCTGACAGTGTAATAGGTTCTAAAGTTCAGCAGTGTGAGGCCTCCCACTGTGTTTCTCTTTTTCGGTAGTGCTTTATATATCTAGAGTTTCTTCCCTTTCCAAACAAAGTGGTTGATTTGTTTCCCATGTCATTAAAAAATGACACAGGAATTTGTATTGGGATTGCATTGTATATGTAGATCATTTTGAGTAAAATAGACGTTTTCACAATGTTAAGTCTTCCTATACACGAACAGGGTAGGTTTCTCCACTTAATGTAAGTCTTTTGGCTTCTTGCAGTAAGTTCTTGTAAGTCTCTCTCTATAGGTCTCTTATTTGTCTAGTTAGATTTATTCCTAGGTATTTTAGTTTTTTGGGACTACAGTAAATGGTATTGGTTTGATGATTTCTTTTTTGATGATCACTTTGTTGGTGTACAGGAATCCTACTGATTTACTTATGGTTATCTTATATCCTAATACTTTGCTGAACTCTTTTATTAGTTCCAGTTGTTTACTTACGGATTCTTTAGGATTCTCTGCATATACACTCATATTATCTGCAAATAGGGACATTTTGACTTCTTTGCTGATGCAGATGCCCTTTATTTCTTGGTCTTGTCTAATTGCTCTGGCTAGAATCTCAAGTGCTATGCTGAACGGAAGTGCTGAGAGTGGGCATCCTTGTCTAGTTCCCGTTCTCAAGGGGAATTCTTTCAGTCTCTCTCCATTCAGGCTGATATAGGTGGTTGGCTTTGTGTAGATGGCCCTTATTGCATTGAGGAATTTGCCTTCTGTTCCTATATTGCTAAGAGGTTTTAGCATGAGTGGGTGTTGGACTTTGTTAAGTGCCTTTTCTGCATCAATTGGCAAAATCAGGTGATTCTTGGCCTTTGTGCTGTTTATATGGTTGATCACATTAATTGTTTTTCTGATGTTGAACCAGCCTTCCATTCTTGGTATGAATCCAATTTGGTCATGATGAATTATTTTTTGATATGTTGCTGAATTCTACTGGCTAAGATTTTGTTGAAGATTTTTATATCTAGATTCATGAGTGATACTGATCTGCAATTTTTTCTCTCTCTCTCTTTTTTTTTTTTGTGGGATCTTTTCCTAGCTATGGTATCAGGGTTATGTTGGCTTCATAGAATGAATCTGGGAGTATTCCATCCCTTTCTATGCTGTGAAATAGCCTCAACAGTATGTAGATTCACTGCCCTCTAAAGAGTTGGTAGAATTCACCAGTAATGTTATCTGGATGAAGACTTTTTTTGGTTGATAATTTTTTTGATGACTTTTTCAATCTCTTCTTTTGTGATGAGTTTATTAAGTTGCTCTATTTCTCCTCGTGACAGTTGTGGCAGGTCATATAAATCTAGGAATTTGTCATTTCCTCTAGGTTTTCAGATCTGTTAGAGTACAGTCTTTCCTAGTATTGTATGATTTCAGTCGGGTCTGTTGTGACATCTCCCACCTCATTTCTTATTTGAGTTATTTGTTTTCACTTCTGTTTTTTTTTTTTTTGTAAGTTTAGCCAATGGTTTATCAATTTTGTTGATATTTTCAAAGAACCATCTTTTGGTTTTGTTAATTTTTTCATTTATTCTATTCTCTAATTCATTTAGTTCTGCTCTAGTCTTTATGACCTGTTTTCTTCTGGTTCCTGAGCAGTACCTTTGTTGCTGTCTTCTACTTATTCAAGCTATAGTGTTAATTCTTTGGTTTGGGCCCTTCCTTCATTCCAAATGTGTGCATTTATACAGATAAATTGACCTCTCAACATTGCTTTTTCTGTATCCCATAGGTTGTGTTAAGATGTGTTTTTATTCTAGTTTGATTCCATAAATTTCTGTATTTTGTACTTGATTTCTTCTATAAGACATGGATTTTTGAGCAAGCTGTTGCTCAGATTCCATGAATTGAAATTTCTACCTATGTTTTTTCTGCTACTGATTTCAAGTTTTATGTCTTTATGGTCTGAGAAGATGCTTTGCAATAATTCAATGGTTTGGATTTTGTTGAGACTTGTATTATGTCATAACACATGATCTATTCTGCAAAATGTTCCATGTGCACTGGAGAAGAAGGTATATGTATCTGTTGATGGCTAAAAAGTTTTGTATATGTTGATGAGGTCTAGTTGGTTAATTGTCACAGTAAGATCTTCTGTATCTTTACCAAGCTTTTTTTCTGGATGATCTATCCATTACTGAAAGTGTAGTGTTGAAGTCTCCAGCTATTATTGGAGAGCGATCTGTATCAGTTTTCAGTGTATTTAGATGCTCTGGTATTGGGTATACAAATATTTAATATTGTTATATCCCGCTTATGCATTGCATCTTTCAGCAATACTGACCATCCTTGTCCACAACGGTGGATTTTACATTAAAGTCTATTTTATCTGAGATTAGTATTACCATTCTTGCTTTTCTTTTTATGTTGTTGGCTTAGTATGTTTTTTTCCATCCTTTAATTTCCAGTTTGTTCATATCTTTGAGTCTAAACTGTGTTTCTTGTAAGCAACATATAGACAAATTATGTCATTTGATCCAAGCTGTCACTCACTGTCTCTTTATTGGAGCATTTACTCTATTTACATTCAGTGCAGTTACTGATAGGTATGTATTCAATACTGTCATTTTAATGCCTTTATTTTCATGTTGTTGATGTTTTCTATGTTGCTATTAATATTCTGTTCTGGGTTATTCTTCTCTATGAGTTGACTTTTCATCTTTATCAGTGTTGGTTTTGTGTTTGTTGAGACTCCTGAATTATGTTTCTTGTGTTGATATGCCACATTGTTATTTTGCTTTGCAGCTATCCCTGTAACACCCTTTAATATTCTAAGTTTAAAACATACTTTAACTTCTGCATACCTGTTTAATATACACTCCATTTGAAAGGGTTATACCTAGTGTTAGATATCACTCTTTTTACTGTTGTGATGTCAACAGTTTTCATGTTAAGTTCACTGGTTCCCTTCTTTTAATTTTGTAGCTTTGTTTGAGCTTTGTGACTTGCCTAACTGAGTAGGATTCTGAAAGGTGTGCACGGCATTGTGTCCTTAAGTATACACTTGATGTTTTTATTTTTCTAAGCAAAGAGCTTCTTTCAGTATTTCTTGTAGTTTAGTTAGTTTTTTTTTTTTACAAAGTCTCTAAGCTCCTGTTTATCTGAAAATGACTTAATTTCATCTTAATATTTGAGAGAGAATCTTTCAGGATATGTAATACTTGGTTGGAAGTTTTTTGCCTTCAAGGCTTTGAATATGTCATCCTTCTTGCTAACATTGTTTCTGTTGAGAAGTCAGACAAACGTGTACAGGGCTTCCTTCTGTACATTCACTTTGCTTTAGCCTCGCTGCCTTTAACAGCTTCTGTTTATATTTCATATAAACAGATTATCATATATCTTGGTGTCTTTCTTTTGGGGTCTGGTTTTCGTGGCATTTGATAAACATCTTGGATATCTACATTTATTTCAGGGAAGTTTTCTGTCAGTTAACTCTACGTCAATACTCTCTGCATTTTCAGCTATCCCTCCCTATTCAGGAACTTCAATTATTTGTAGAATCTTCCCTCTTAATAGACTTTCACATGTTTCTTAATGCTTCTTCATTTCTCTTATTTCTTTTCTCTAATTTCTCCTCATAAATGCTGGTGTCAGTTGCTCTTCTTCAAGCTCCCTAACTCTGGATTCCATCTCCTCAATAATCTTCTTTTGGCTTTGGACTGAATTGTCCAATTCTGTAATTTTATTACTAATCTGCTGGATATCAGATGGTTGATGTTCCATCAGTTCAAATAGCTTACTTAATTTTTCATTTTGTTCTGATGCATTTTGTTTAACCTCTAAGAGGGCCCTCTAAGAATTCTTTTGTACTCAACCTGCAATAGTTTCACAAAGGGTTCTTCATCTGGGAAGTTTTCTGATTCTTTGTTTTGGGAGTTTTCAGGAGCCATAGTGTACTGCTTCTTTACATGGTTAGCTATTAATTGTTGGCTTCACAACATGTAGAAGCTGTTTGGTTTCTGTGGTGTTAACTCAGCAGGAGTTGAGGGTTAGGACTAAGAGGGGAGTTGGTCATCAGCCACCTCTCTGTACTCTATTGACTGGGCCCAGGTGGACTCTCTGGCATGGCAGGTTCCACCTCCTCACTTGTAAAGATGGTATCCTACTTATGGAGTTACAGGGTGGCCATCAACTGATGCCATGATGTGGATAAGTGAAGGGTGGAGGAGATGCTGCCATGGCACAGAAGTTAGTTCTGCAGGTGGTCTTATCTTAAAAGGTACTTTACTGCTAAGAAAGGAGCTGTCCAACAGCTATCAAAATCAGTCAGGCCCACTGGAGTGACAGGACCTGCTGTTTGGCTGACAATGAAAGTACCTCATAGGCCATCCTTAGATGCTATGACATGGGTCAAAGAAGGGAAAGGTTAGAGTCTTGCTGCCATCCTCTTCCAGGTCCCATCCATAACTCTAGAGGCATTGTTCTAAACACAGGTTTTCAGAAAGAGAAGCATTTTCCATATAGAGAATTGTTGTTGCTGGTGTTGTCAGATGTCGTTGAGTCAGTTGTTACTCATAGCAACCCTTTGAACAACAGAACAAAGCACTGCCCAATCTTGCACATGTCTACAGTCATTTTTATGCTTAAGCCCATTGTTGCAGCCCTGTGTCAATCCATCTCACTCACAGTCTTCCTCTTTTTCACTGACCCTCCACTCTACCCTGTATGATGTCCTTCTCTAGGGACTGATCCTTACTGACAACATGTCCGAAGTATGTAAGACACGGTCTTGCTAGCGTTGCTTCCAAGGGGCACCCTGGTTTTACTTCTTACAGAACAAGTCTGTTTGTTCTTCTGGCAGTCCATAGGCACCCTAGTTTTACTTCTTCCAGAACAGATCTGTTTGTTCTTCTGGCAGCCCACGGTATATTCAGCCCTCTTTTCCAATGTCCCAATTCAAAGCCATCAATTCTTCTTCTGTCTCCCTTATTCATTGGCCAGCTTTCACATGTATATCATGCAATTTAAAATACCATGGCTTGAATCAGGTTCACCTTAGTCTTCAAGGTGACATTTCTACTTTTCAATATTTGAAACAGGTCCTGGGCAGCAGATTTCCCCAGTGCAATGTGTCTTTGATTTCTTTACTGCTGCTTCCATGGACCCAAGTAAAACGAAATCCTTGACAACCTCAGTCCTTTATCCATTTATGAGGATGTTGCTTACTGGTCCAGCTGTGAGGATTTTTGTTTTCTTGATGTTGAGGTGGAATCCATACTGAAGGCTGTGGCTGTTGATCTTTATCAGTCAATGTTTCAAATCTACTTCACTTCCAGGAAGTAACACAGTGTTCTCTGTGTAACACAGGTTGTTAATGAGTCGTCCTCCAATCCTGATGCTTTGTTCTTCTCTGCAGAATCTAGCTTCTTGGATTATTTGTGTGGCATACACTCTGAAAAGGTATGGTGAAAGTATACAACAGTGACACACACCTTTCCTGACTTTAAACCATACAGTATCTTCTTGATCCATATACAGATTCTTTAAGTTCACAATTAAGTGTTGTGGAATTCTGATTCTCCACGATGTTAGCCATGATTCATTATTATCCAAACAGTCTAATGTCTTTGCATAGTCAATAAAACACAAGTAAATATCTTCCTGGTATTCTCTGTTTTCAGTCAAATTCCATCTGACATCAGTAGTGATATCCCTGGTTCCATGTCCTCTTCTGAATCCAGCTTGAATTCATGGAAGTTCCTTGTCAATATACTGTTGCAGTCATTTTTGAATGATCTTGAGCAAATTTTACTTGCATGTGATATTAATGATATTGTTCAGTAATTTCCATATTTAGTTGAATCACCTTTCTTTGGAATGTGCATAAATATGGATTTCTTTCAGTCAGTTGGCCAGACAGCTGTCCTCCAAATTTCCTGGTTTAGACAAGTGACCACTTCCAGCACTGAATCTGTTTGTTGAAATATCTCACTAATTCCTGAAGCCTTGTTTTTTGACAATGCTTTCAATGCAGCTTTGAATTCTTCCTTCAGTACCATTAGTTCCTGATGATATGCTACCTCTTCAAATGGCTGAGCATCGACCAGTGTTTTCTGGTATAATAACTTTGTGCCTTCCTTCCATCTCCTTTTGATGTTCCCTGAGTCTTGTAATAGTTTCCCTGTAGAATCCTTCACCATTGCAACTCAAGACTTGAAGTTTTTCTGCAGTTCTTTCAGCTCAAGAAATGTGGAACCTGTTCTTCCCTCTTGGTTTTTCATTTCTAGTTCTTTGCACATGCCATTATGTTACTTTGTCTTCTCCAGCTGCTTTCTGAAATCTTTTATTTCACCATTCCTTTCATTTGCTGTAGCTTATCGACATTCGAGAACAAGTTTCAGAGTCTCTCCTGTCATCCAATTTGGTCTTTTCTTTTTTGTGTGCCTTTTTAATGACCTCTTGCTCTCTTCATGGATGATATCTTTCATGTCTTTCCATAATTCATCTGGTCTTCACTTCATTAGTTATAAACACTTCAAATCTGTTCTTGAGATGATCTTTAAACGCAGGAGGGATACACTCAAGGTGATACTTTGGTTCTCATGGACTTGTTCTAATTCTCTTCAGCTTTAATTTGAATTTGCATATGACCAGTTGATGATCTGTGCCACAGTCAGCATCTGGTCTTGTTCTGAATGCTGATATGGAGCTTCTCCAGTGTCTTTTTCCATAGATGCAGTCAATTTTGTTCCTCTGTATTCCATTTGGTGAGGTCCAAGAGTACAGCCACCATTTGTGTTGTTTTTTAAAAAAGGTATTTGCAAAGAAGAAATTGTTAGCCTGAAAAAATTCTATTATACAATCTCTGTCATTATTTCTATCACCAAGGCTGTAGTTTCCAACTATTGATCCTTCTTCTTTGTTTCCAATTTCTGAATTCCAGTCACCTATAGTTATCACTATGTCCTGATTGCATGTTGGATCAATTTCAGACTGCAGAAGCTGGTAAAATTCTTTAGTTTCTTCATCTTTGGCCTTAGTGGCTGGTGCCTAAATTTGGAAAATCATTGTATTAACTGGCCTTCCTTGTAGGCATATGTATGGTATCCTATTACTGACAGTAGTGTACTTCAGGACAGATCTTGAAATGTTCTTTTTGATGATGAACACAACACTGTCGTTCCTCAAGTTTTTTTTCCCCAAAAGAGTAGACTGTGATTTCCAGATTCAAAATGGCAAACACCAGTCCATTTTAGCTCACTAATGCCTAGAATATTGATGTTTATGTGTTCCATTTCATTTTTGACCATTCCCAATTTTCCAAGATTCATATTTAGTTCATTCCATGTCTCAATTATTAGTGGATGTTTGCAGCTGTTTCTTCTCATTTTGAGTCATTCCACAACAGGGAACGAAGACCCCAAAGATCCTACTGCATACATGTCATTAGGTTGACTCTACTATGAGGAGGAAGTTCTTCCCTAGTCTTCTTCTGAGTGTTTGCCAACCTTGAGGGCTCACTCTCTAGCATTGTATCTGACAATGTTTAGCTACTATTCATATGGCTTTCCCTGGTTAATTCTTCTCAGAAGTAGACTGCCAGGTCCTTCTTCCTAGTCTGTCTTAGTCTGGAAGCTCAGCTGAAATTTGTCTAGCATGTGTGACCCTGCTGGTACCTAAATACCAGTGGCATATCTTCCAGCATTACAGCAACAAGGAAGCCTCAAATGACAGTCAAGTAGGAGATGCTCACTCTATCTTTATCTTCCTTATCTGTTATCCCCCTTATCTGATACTGTTATTCTCCTTAGTTGATGCTGTTATTCTCCTTATCCTTATTAGCCCCAGGTAAGACCTCTGGGTGGTTGACTCTGCCTCCCAGATGACCAAGAAGGTGCCCCATCCGAGTTGCTCTTTGTGCCATGGAACAGCGGAATCTGTGGCACAGCTTAGGAAAGAGAGAGTGGTGGGGCAGTGGTGCCCTCAGTCAGCAGCCAGGCTCTCATTATGTAGCCATCCCAAGCACAGTCTCTCTGCTGCGCTATACACTGTTTGTGTAATCACTGCAGTTTAGTGTATTAGCCAGCTCATGCATAATCCCTGCCTCCTGGATAACAAAGAAGGCATCAGTATCTGCAGTTCTCCAAAATGATGAGTCAGTAGAAGCATGACTCAGCATGCCATTGCCTCATCTTAGGGAGACGTAGTTTCCCCCTTACTAGCACTTAGTCAAATCTGACAACCCTATTGCAGATCCTAGAGCTCCCTGGATGTCCATGTCAATTATTATTGCAAGCCTTAGTTCTCAGAGGAAATCGAAAAGACATGTGTCTAGTCATCCATCTTGGCCCCTTGCCCTCTATCCAGTTTTTTATGACAACAAATTTCAAAATAAAATAAAATGCTAAAGCCAGCTAGCCAAGTGCCTTCGAGTTGGAGCTGAAAGAATATTTGAAATATGTATTAGAAAAAAAGTGAAAATAAAAATTTTTATCAATATATAATTGAAAAAGCTATTCTAACAGACAATATCAAATTTGCTTTCTAGAAGGATATATGAATTGAATATACGTTTTTATTTGTGAAATTTTGTAATTAGGTCAAAGTGTGCTATATGTAGCCAGGTTCACCATTTTAATATGGGATAACTTTGAAGATATACCGTTACATTAATTTTATGTGAAAGCCATCTGATCTCATCATAAGCAATGTGCTTTTTAGCATCTTAATTTAGGATATCACTTAGAGAAGTAAGGCATTTATTATTCATAAATACATGTTTCTGTTCTTACACATCTCTATTTGGAAAAAAGAAAACACATTAATAGTGTATATTTGTAATAGGAAATGTGTGAAATTCCTCTTAGTTAAGTAGTCATGCTGCAACTAGTGCATGGAGGAAAAAAAAGTAGTAGATATTTTATATATCTTACAATTAAAAAAACAGAATAGTTGCATGACACAGCTACAGCTCAAGCATGCTTCTTCTTTTGTAAGAGCACCTGTATTTTTCTGGTTTCTCAAAAACCAAATGAGACAGAAAGAAGACAGCTTCCAGTTGGTCATAAAATGGTGTTTTATGCTCAGGATGACACAAAAGAGATTCTTACACACTATTTAATAATAGCCACCAGTGACTTCAGAAAAGAGATGTACTGCTGTTAGAATCTTTGGTTCTCATTAATCTTATAACCAAACTCATCGCTGTCAAGGTGATTCCAATTCGTAATGACCCCATAGAACAGAGCAGAATTGCTCCATAGGGTTTCTAATGCTGTAATCCTTATAGACATGAACTGCCACAACATTCTTTTGCATAGCCACCATTCGATCTGAACCACTAATCTTTTGATTAGTAGCCAAGCTTTTAACCTCTGTGCTATCAGGGTTCCTTATTAATCCACTTAAAAGCCTTTAAAAACAGGCAAGAAAGCAGAAAGAGACAGCTGTTTCTATTTGATCACAAAATAAACTAAAAATGTAGGAATAACATGGATCAAAGTGAAAATGGAAAAAACTAGAAGAATCAGTGTTTCAAATGTTGTGGAAAGAAGTTCTAACAAAAAACTGCTTTCCAATACTGTTAAAATATGTGTGTGTGTACACTTGTGTGCATGACTGACAAGAACATGCACACACATGGGGACATGGGGATTGTTATTTAATATATATTTTTCTTGGATGATATTAAAATCGACAGCAAGTGATGTTGGAGAGAGCAAGCTCCTAAGGTTGCCAAATCAAGCATTTGATTAATGGTCTTACTGTGCTCCCATCTAATAACAGAAGAGATCAAACATCAGGCAAACATAACATCATTATCAGGCAAACTGTTGTGTCTGAGAGTCATTTTAATCAGATGCAACTTCTAGGACACCTTAGTAACCCATGCAGCTCAGTGGCAGTTCAAGCTAAAGACTATCTAAAGAAATCTTATAATCTATATAAGGCCTTATTACCTTCCCCTTTTGTGGATAGCTATGAGCCCTGATGGTGCGGTGGTTAAGAACATGACTGCTGTCAAAAAAGATCCAGAGCTCAAATTCATCAGCTAGTCCTTGGAAACAATTTGAGGCAGTTCTACTCGGTTCTATAGGGCTACTAAGAGTCACAATGGACTTGACAGTGAAATGTTTGGTTTTCATTTTGGCTTTATTTCTACAACATATATAATACACTGCTTTGCATATCAATGATCTTTCATGTCTAAACAAAACCTTTATAAGAATGGAATATCTAAAATGAAAAAGCCACAATAGCAACAAAGCTTACATCATTTTGTCTTTTATATAAAGAATGATTAATCTTTTTTCTTTTTAAGTAAGGTGTTGAGACGATGGAGAGGTAGTAAAGTTAGGAGGTTTCAGTTTAGTCTGAAACTAACAAAATAACTTGTGAAAAGAGTCGTCTTTCTTACGAATGTAAACAGGTAGAATTAACTGGTACAAGAACGACAAATTTTATTCTGCATTCTACTTACTTCCGATGGGACAACTTTCAGGATGTGCATGTTATGAAGAACTAGAACACTGCCAATACTAACCAAAAACAAACCAAAGCCATGGCTTTCAAGTCAATTGTGACTCTTAGCAACCCTACAGACAGAATAGAACTGCCCCTTAGAGTTTCCAAGCAAATTTGAACTGCCAGCCTCTTGGTTAGCAGCTGCAGCATTTAACCACCGTGCCACAAGGCTAGAGGGATGAAAACCCACTGCCATTGACTTGATTCTGACAATTACCCTATAAAACAGAGTGGAACTGCTCCACAGGGTTTACAAGGAGCAGCTGGTGGCTTTGAACTGCTGACCATTTGGTTAGTAACCAAATCTCTTAAACACTGAACTACAGGGATAGAGGGATGAGTCAGGAATAATTTATTTGAAGATATTACACTAGAAATAGGAATGATTTGTACCCAAAGACAATTTAGTCAGTTAAAATAAAACAAATATGTTGTCTGTCTTCTCCATCTTTCTAAGCTAGATTGTTAAGAAAATGTTCCATTTCTATGTGTACCTGTATCACTATGTATGTAAATATAAGTAATATTATATATCATAAATTATATAGATAAAGATATATCAGGAATGTATGGGTCAGATACCAATTTCCTCATTTTGCTGACCCCAAAATTTTATTATGTATAAGTTGCATTTTTAATATCAAAACTATGACTTATCCATTATTTTGAGTTGTTATCTGTCATTAGATTTATTTGTCCTACTGACTGTACTTTTTTAATTTATATAATCACTAGCTAGCTTACTTTAGAGGCTTATTCTCACAAGCCTCCTTAAAAAGCTGGAAATTGACATACCATTTGATTCAGTAACTACACTGCTTGGAATTTATCCTTTGGAAACAAAGGGTGTCACATGAACAGACACATGTACACAAATGTTTATTGCAGCACAGTCCACAATGGCAAAAAAATGGAACCAACCCAGATGCCTATCAACAGATGAGTGCATATACAAACTATGGTATATATACTCAATGGAACACTATGCTATGGTACAAAACAAAGTGGATTTTAGAAAACATTTCATAACGTGGTTTCAATCAGAAGATATTATGCTGAGTGAAATCAGTCAGTGTCAAAAGGACAAATACTGTATGAGACCCCTGTTATAAGGACTTAAAAATAGAATTATCTACAGAAGAAAATAACTTTGGTGGCTACAAGGTTGCAGAGGGGTGAGGGTTTATCATAGATGAGATAGTTGATAGACATTAAAAATTTTATTCATTTACTGTAATAAGTAAATTTTTAAAAATGCTAAAAAAATCTGTTACTTATTATTAAAGACAAACACAAGTGAGGCCCCAAAATACTGCAAGTAAGGGATTAGTGAAAATACAAAATTAGACACAAGAGTAAAGCCAGCCATACTCTATAATTCGAGACAAACTTTTCCACATCCAACATACTATGTCTCTACTCTATCACAATGAAGTTTAATAGTTTATACCAAATAATGTAATTTCTTGAGCTTTCTAATAAAGAACTCTTCCCTCAGAGATGTCCATTTTCCCTCAAGGGCTGTGACTCCATCAAATTAAATCTAAATTAAATGTGTTTTGTAGGAATTCAGTAAATTACAAAACACATATAAACAGAATAGTCTAGAATTTTTTTTATCAATCTAAAATTATTTGTTTTCTATAACTAGATTTCCAGTTTCTTCAATTATTACAAATACCAAAGATGGAAGAATTTCTCTTTTAGGAGTCAACTGGTAATGGCTTTAAGTACTTTGAAATACATCTTTTATTGGCATTTGATATGAAAGAAACCAGCATAATGATGTTTTCCATCAAGTTTGCTCTAGATGCAGGACTGTTTATTCATTTACCAAGCATTTATTGAGCACCTATAGTGTTCCCAATAATTATGCTAAGTAATTAACTTGGTAAATCAGATCTCCTAACTTCACTTTAAGATTTGACTGCAAAAACACAATTATAATGAGCTCTTTATTTCAAGTACATCTTACTTGGGCAAATACACTACTTCTGTTTACTTTGTAGAAGTCTAATCATCTCTATCTGGCTATGAGCCCTAGACCTGGTCTTATTCTTCTGCCAGGAAAAGCACCACATAATATTTTGCAAGCAGAGTACCACACAACTCATCATAATCTTCCATGTCACTCTGGGAAGACACTTTACCTACTAAGAATTTAAAACACTGCTGAATGAAGCACAAGACGCTAGGTAGTGCTATAAGGCATATGAGCACTACGGGAGAATACAGTTGCATTGGGTCTTTTGTCTTAAGATCACCTTTCACCTTTGCAGTTCTAAGCAGGTGTAAAAAAATTGCATACAGAGATAATTGCACCTGAAATTTGCTAAGTGTAGGTGTAACTGATCAGTTGTACCATCCCAAGGGAGCCCTTGCTCAATTATGCCAATTATTAGTTAATTATAGGTATAATCATCTGAATTTCTATGCAATCTTATTGAGTAAAAGGCTCCAGTGAAGAAAATAAGATATGGACATAATCTTTCATAACACTTTCATTAATTTAGAGTGCTGCTGAGATTCAAGTGCTTTAAGAACTGAATTTCACACTAAAAGTTCTTATCCTGGGTCTCCACCTCTGCACAGAATCACTGTTCACTTGACTCTTAACTGTGCTTTGTCCAAACAAGTCATGTGACAAGGACAACTGTACTGGAATATATTCTTGGGTACAGAATTAAGGCTAAATGCTATCATAAATGTAAAAAAAATTATATTCTGAGAAGACTATTCTTCTGACCTTCAGAGCCAAGGCAATGTTCAAGAAAAGAGAAATGTAGGGTAGTGTACCCAAAGTCGGTCAGTGTGTCGTACTGTGGTTGCTTGCACGTTGCTATGATACTGGAAGCCATGCCACTGATATTTCAAATATCAGCTAGGTGCGGCTTTATCACTATTCTGTCTTCAGAGTAAGACAGTATAGGATTAAAGGCCTCCTGAGCTACTTCTGAAAGTGAGCCAATGAAAATATCATGGAACACAAGAGAATATTGTCCAATACAAGGCTGGAAGATGAACTTCTAAATTGGAAGGCACTCAAAATACACAGTGCTCAAACAATGGATTTAAGCAAAACAACGGACTCAATCAAGAACATGACACATGACCAGACAACATTTCCTTCTGTTGTACATGGGTTACCATGCACTCATAGCCAATTAACCACAACAAAATACTATAAAGACAAAATTAGGGTGTGTACCTCACCAAAGCCATCCTTACTGTTTTGGAACAGAATCCTTACACTCCCCATAGTAGAATGACCTTGATCACTATAATTTTATTTTATATTCTTGTTACGTTAAACCATTGATTTGTAACCTTTAAACATATCATTTAACAGAGGAAGAGGAAGGTGTCAAGAAACTTTTATAAATATGGAAAATGCATTATCCAAAATATGGTTACTTGACAATGTATCAGTGGAGTTCTCTTCACTATGGCCATGACATAACAGATTCAAGGGTCAATGATACCAGCACTCCTTAGATCCTAATTCCAGGAACTCTTACTTCTTGTGGAAATAAGACTCATTACTTATGTCAACTTTAGCATTACTGGTCTACTTTCAGATCCAACTCAACGGCACTTGGCTTTGGCTTGGGTCTTACTTTTGTTCCGCATGCTTTAGGCTACTTCAGGATTCACAGTGTCCTGTATATCAACCCTGTTTCCTCTTTCCAGTCCTCCTATAGTCTTGCTCCTGGATCCTGAGTCTGAAGATCAGGTCTGTAGTATCCACAACCAGAAACACCTTCATGTCGCTTCCTTGGATTACCCAATTTTGCCTTCATCAGTGTGCCTCTGATGGTTCACCTTCCTGTGTTGGTAAATACTCATTACTGAAGCAAGGAATAATTACCCAAACAATGCCAACAATAAAGCTGATTTGAGCCTATGTTTTGCTGTCATGGTAAGGCCGTTTTATAAACCTAGGAACTATCTTCCATTCTGTAGTTTAGCATCTCTTCAGTTATGCTCCAGGGACATGATTTGCAGGGGCCATAGTAAGAACAATGCACTTGGGAACTGACAAACTATTTTGGTGCAGCAAGACAGGTCATTTAGCCATGCCCAGCACTATATTCAAGAAAATTTCACAAAGAGCTCAATAGATAAGATTGTGGCCTCTCTGTGGCCAGTAAAAGGCTGTAATTCAGTTAAATTTTCAATTTTTAGAAGTTGTGTAGTCCAGTCTGTTTTTGAAATACTGCATTATATATATATCTTTTCTGATTTTGTAATGGCACACTTGCAAGTTAAAGCTTTGAGACTTCCAGAAATAAACAGGTTTAAATGTGTTAAAATTCATGTTTTTTAAAACTTTTTTCTTTTTAACACAGCAGCCTTTTAGAAAGGAATATGGGCTCGCTGACTTTGTGACACCCCTGGAACACGCTTTAGGAAGCACTGCTCAAAAGTCCTATTGCAAACACTGCTGACTCATTTTGATCCCCAGAGCTTCTCTTTCTCTTATTTACTCAACAATTAGCTAATGTAGAGGGTCCAGGGGCAGCTGCATCTCTACAGATGACTGCAAGAGCAGTAATAGGGTGTTCATTTTTTTCTTTAGATCTGCAGCAGCTTTTAAATTCTAATTCTCTCAAATGCACTTCAGAACATGTTGCACCACTAACTGTTTTTCAATTAACAGTCAATACTTACAGACAGCATTAAAAAGTTCGACAAGACTCTTTTCCACTTCTTTTTCAATATGCACCACTGGAAAGACAGTTTCTTTCCAAATGTTAATTAAATCATCATGCATTTATCGCTCAACTTTCAAATACATGGCATAGAAGCTCCTCTATGCATTGTCGATCAGGTAGATGGCCAAGTTTCAAACTCTTGTCTTTATTCTCATACGTGCGATGTATAAAGATAAAACCAACCAGTTACCAAACAGTCAAGTTCAGCTTATAGTGGCTCCATGTGTGTCAGGGTAAAATTATGCTCAAATAGTCTTTTTTTTTTTTTTCCTGTTTCTTTCCAGGGACATGGTGTTTTTTTTCTTTTAAAAACAAAATCTATCAGATTTTAGGTCGCAGTTTACAGCTTAAGTTAATTTCTCATATGAAAATTTGCACACCTATTGTCCTGTCAGTTTAGTTGCAATACCTATAATGTGACAGCACACTCCTCCTTTCTTCTCCAGGTTTCCCACTTCCGTTCATCCAGCTCCTATCCCTTTTTGTCCTCTCATCTCATCCCTGGACAGAAGCCGTTCATTTATTCTTGAGTGTTTACTTGACTTAAGAAGCACACTCTTCAAAAATATTATGTTTTATATTCCAGTCTAATTTTTGTCTGAAGAGTTGGTTTTGGGAATAGTGTTAGTTCTGTGTTTATTGAGAGTCCAGGGGCCATGTCTTTGGGTGTTCCTCTAATCTCAATGAATGTGAGATCTGCCCCACACTTTTCTACTACTTTGTTAGGGACTCTCTGATGTGTTTCCTCCTGTCAGGGTAGTCACTGGTGGTAGCTGGGCATGATCTACTTCTTTTGGTCTCACACTGATGGAGTCTCTGGTTTATAGGGCCCTTCTGTCTCTTGGACTAATATTTCCCTGTGTCTTTGGTGTCCTTCATTGTCTCCATAGGTTTTTCAATGGCTGATTTTTCAGAAATATATCACCAGGCCATTCTTCCATTGCACTACTGGGTAGGCTCAAACTTCCAGCATTTCAGTTAGCAGCCATGCATGTTAACTATTTGTGCCAACCAGGAACATGAAAGGAGTTTAATTGTCTCAATGATAATGATACACATTTATTTTTGTTCTTTTATTTCATTTACACCATATTTCTCTTCCAAATCTTAAAGTTTCAATTTAAATTTCTAATATCTGGAGTTTGCTACAGTCTTTCTGAACACAGGTGCCCTGCAGATGTCCTTTTTGTCTATCCTTATGCAGATTCTAAATTCCTGAAATCACCAGACAGTCTACAGCATACTTTCCTAATTCTAATGTACATCTACTCCTCTTCTAGACCCTCATTTTCTTTAGGAGGACTCATTCCCCAAACACAATAGTGACCACATTCCTTTGAAACCATTTATCTTCTGGACATTCACTCGTGCCTTAGCATGTACAGGCATTACGTTGTTAAATTCGTTTTGAGTGAGAGAGCTAACTGCCCAGCTGCACTGAAAATCTTCATTCTGCCTGTACAACACTGTATACTCAATGCGTGTCACAATATACCACTTATTGCTTCATTCATTCTTAATTCAACAAACATCTAGAGAGTGCCAGTGTGAATAATAATGATCATATCTTGGAAGTGGGACAAGTGACAGTCCTGTAAAACAAATAAAAATGAATGAAAAGTTCTTGACAGAGAAAAAGGATAAAAAGCTGTACGAATTTGTTAAAAGGTAATGAGAAGAATTTAGTTTTATAAGTGAAAACAGTTACATGTATGCCAATTTAATGACTAAACATAACTGTATGCCCAAGGAATGTCAAGAACTTTTGATGCCACTAAATGCTAGAAAAACAAGTCTAGAAGTGCCAGGATTTCAAGTGCTTCGCATGCCACTCCAGTCAGTGTGCTGTTTATCCCACATAGCAGGTCTTGAATTTTGGCGTGTATTTTAGAAGTTCCTAAGAATTCTAATGCACTAGGTCTACAGTGGAATCTGTATTTTTCCACATCTCAGATAATTCTAATGAAAGTTCTATTCAGATAAAAATTTGAAAAATAACATCTGCAGGCAATGAGATACCTAAAAGAGGCTTTAAATAAGCAGTAGCATGAAAGCTGGATTAAACTGGGGAGCAGTTGGCAGCTAGTACATTGAAGAGGTATTTGGGTACTACATTAGGAAAGGGACAATTTCTAACAGTTGTATTACTTGCTTAGATGCTGAATCATACAAGATGCATCAAAAGAAGATGGAAGGCATATATAGAGTCATTGTACTAAAAAGAACCAGACAATGTTCAACCATTTCAGTAGGTAATATGTGACCAAGAACTTACAGCCATGAAGAAGAAGTCCAAGTTGCGCTGAAAGCTTTGGTGAAAAACAAAACTATAGGAACTAACAGAATACTTACTGAGATTCTCCAACAAATGGATACAATGCTGCAAGTGCTCACTTATCTATGCAAGGAAATTTGGAAGACAGCTACCTGACCCATGGATGAAAGAGATCAATATTTGTGCCTATTCCAAAGCAAGGTGACTAAGGGAATGCAGGAATTCTCAAACAATATCATTAATATCACACACAAGCAACACTTGCTGAAGATAACTAAAAATTGGCTGCAGTAGCACATCTAGAGGGAGTTAAAAGACATTCAAACCAGATTCAGATGAGTATGTGGAAAAACATATATCAATGTTGATATCAGTAGATCTTGGTTGAAAGCAGAGACTACCCGAAAGACGTTTACCTACATTTTATTGACTAACTAAAGACATTTGACTGTGTGGATCATAATGAATTATGAATAACATCACAAAGAATCAGAATTCTAGAACACTTACTTAACTGTGCTCATGAGGATTCTGTATACAGAAGCAGTTGTTCAAAAAGAGCAAGAAGATACCATATGGTTTAAAGTTTGAATAGGTATGTGTCAGTGTTGTATCTTTTCACCATATTCATTCCATCGGTATGCTGACCAAATCATCACAATTGGAGAAAGCCTCATGAGCAGCCTCTCCACAAAAGCAGCAGTCAAGAAATCAAATAAATAATTGTGTTGCTGAGGAATACTGAATATATCATGGTTTTCTAGAGATGAAACAAATTTGTTTTGGAAGAAAAACAGATGGAACGTTCCTTAGAAGTGAGGATGGCAGGACATGTTATCAGGAGGGTCTAATACCTAAAATGTTATGCCTGGTACAGTGGCAAGTTAGCCCCCCTCAAAAAGGTTCAAGTCCAATGGGAAGGTATTTGCCTTTTGTCCAGCGGTCTCAGTCAAAGGTTCATTGCAGTTCACTGTTTTTATCTAGTCGCATGCGCATCCTTCAGTCAAGTGCCGTCGAGCCGGAGCCGACTCCAGGCTGCAGTCTAGTGCCACCTTTGGATTCCAAGTACAGACAGCACCACAAAAGCATCAGGGACTATGAACAGAAGACAACGGGTTCTGCAAAATGAAACTGGATTGATGTCACCCTCCCAAAAGAGGTCTCAATTTGGGGGAGCAATCTTAGTAAATATACACAGTATTCAGCTAAAAAAAGAAAAGCAACTGATCTTGGATTTATACTTTTATGACAGGCTCAATTGAATCCATTTATGTACTTAGTTAATACTTTTCAGAAAATTTTAGCCGTCTTAGAATAACACATCTCCTTGATGAAAATTTATTTAAGCAAGTAATCTGTTTTAGATTGTTTCTATACACACATACCATGTAACATTTTCTTCAAGACTGTTTTGTTAATATGGATTGAATGCATTTAAACAAGATTATTCTGTAAGCAACTGACTGCAGTCTGTTATTTTATTTTTAAAATAACCTACTAGTCAATCGAATTCAAGCACCTTCTCTAACTTTAAAGTAATTTGTGTGCACATACAGCTGCAATTCTTCAGCCAAAGTACATTCCTTCTTTCAAGCCTTTAATTAACACTTTCTTCCAGCAATTCATATCTTTTTATTCCCTTCTGCAAATTGTTCATTTCTGCAAGGAAGGAGGAAATGCATTACTGACATATTTTTGGTACTTTATTAAGACTGGGTAAGCAGGGTCAAATTCCTAAAGGTTTTACTGTTTGGTGATATTTTATGTTCTCTCGAGTGTATGAGGAGCCCTGGTGGTGCAGTGTTTAAAGGGCTTGGATGTTAACCAAAGGTCAATGGTTCGAACCTACCAGCCACTCCATGGGAGAAAGATGTAGCAACCTGCTTCCATTAAGATGTAAAAAAACAAAACAAAACAAAACAAAAAAACCCCACTGCTGTCAAGTTGATTGTGACACATAATGACCCCTACAGGACAGAGGAGAACTGCTGCAGAGAGTTTCCAAGGAGTATCTGGTAGATTTGAACTACTGACCTTTTGGTAAGCAGCCGTAGTTCTTAACTACTATGCAACCAGGGTTTCCAAAAAGATTGCAGCCTTGGAGACCTCATAGGTTGGTTCTAGTCTATCCTTTTCACAGGGTCTCTATGAGATAGAATCCATGTGACCACAATAAGTTTTTGAAGGTATTTGTTAATTTTCATTCTGTTAACTCTTAAAGGTACATTTCAATCCGTTAAGACACTGCTCCTCTGTGTTCCAGTAACCTCATTTACAAAAGGTATCACAGTGACCATAATCATTAGAAAACTGGTGGTTCGGCAGCAGAATTCCTGCCTTACATCCAATGAGGTTCAATTCCTGGCCAGTGTACTTCACGTGCAGCCACCACCCTTCAGTCAATGGAGGCCTATGTGTTGCTATGTTGCTAAACAGGCTTCAGAAGAGCTTCTTGACTAAGGACTATGGAAAAAAGCCTGGCCTGGATATCTACTTCCAAAACTCACCCACTGTAAATCTTATGAATCACAATGATCTGATCTGCAAACTGTCACTGAATGATCTAGGACCAGACAACATTTTGCTCCATTGTGCATAAGGTTCCCATGAGTTAGGGACTGACTTGACCACTTGGGATGACACTTGGGATAACAATGACACCATAATTATTAATCAGATCAATGGACTACATCAATAAGTGAGATGGAATTGTCAAGGTTGGCTAGGGAACCTGATCTCTGCCACCACACACATAGGTTACTCCAGAATCTAACATTTTCTAGGAATAACAAAGGTCATGGTTTGCATTATAGAACACACACGGTGTTGATAAGTTTACCAAGGGAACCTGATCTACCACATATCAACAGTTCTCCCTGGCAGTTTGTGACGCAGATGTGAGTTCTTCCTGGAAGTTGTGATGCAAACAGAACAGTTCCTCCTGGTAGTTGTAAGGTGGCTACCATGGTCTCATGTACAATCGGAAGCCAAGTTACTACATCCCCCTCCCATCTAGGACATCCCCCCCTGCTTTTGCCTATGAAAAGCACCCCCAAAATCTACGTAGGGTCTTTTTCCACTCATGGAGACTGACCTGTTCTGTCTTTGGAATGTGTTTTCTCTGAATAAACTTTTCAACATTTGCTACTAAAAAGGATGCATCCTTGTGTGCTTTGGGGAAGGGGAGTTCCAGTTTACCACACCTTGGGAGACTGAACTTGCTTAGTTCAATCCCCGGAACCCTAATCAGGTCATTCGGGATCTAATCAGCTGCATGACCTCGACAAAATGATCATCTTATTTCGGTAAACCAAAAGCTCACTGGGGTCATACTCCACATTCTCAGCCTCTAGAAGAATGTATTGTATACAATAATTGTTTGGATGAATAGAGACACATATGGGCAGTCATATGGTCATACGGTAACATAATGTCATGGAACTGTACATGTTAAGACTGTAGAAAATGTTAACTATTTATTCTATATATATTTACCTTGATTAACCGAAAAAAAAAAAAAAGGGACTTCTTCCCACTCTCCAGATGAAATGGCTAGATACAGAATGTGTACAGCAGACAGATGTGTTGCTCCTACCAGGCAGAGACTTCAAGGACTTAGCTTTATCAACCTCTCTCTCGAGGCAATAGGCACGCTGAAATCAGGGAGAGGTGTGAGAAAGTAAGGCAGAAAAAACAGGCCAAAGCCAGAAAGGCTGAAGAGGTGCAAATATCTACAGTTACCTACAACTGAAGCATCATAGCAGGAACTAAAGACCAGAAAAGATGAGAAGGGGCACTCAGAGGCTGGGAGGAAAGGGGCTGGCTGCCTTAGTTGCCTTGACAGTGGCTAGTGGGGCTGGTTTTTATGGGACTACTAAATGAGCATTGTCATATACTGAACTGTATTCCCCCAAAATTCTGTGTAGCAATTTGACTAGGCCTTGGTTCCTGGTGTTGTGATGTTCCTCCATCTCGGAATTCCTGTCTCTGTGATGTTAGTGTGGGTAGATAGGTACTGTTCTGTTGGTGGGACAGAATTTAATGTGTGGGATTGTTTTGTGCCTTGAGACAATCTCCTGAGAGTGAAAGAAAGGAGCTAGCAGAGGAATTTGGGAACCTCTTGTAGGGTAGTGGTTAAGTGCTATGGCTGCTAACCAAAAGGTTGGCAGTTGTAACATGATGGGTACTCCTTGAAAGCTCTGTGGGTCAGTTTTACTCTGTCTTGTAGGGTCACTATGAGTTGAGTTGTGTTAACTGGACAGCACTGGGTTTGTTTTTTGGTTGCCATCAAGAAAGCAGCACCAAGAGCAGAGCATGGTCCTTCAGACCTGAGGCTCCTGTGCCAAGATGCTCCTTGGCTGAAGACTGATGCAACACAAAGACTTTCCTCCAGAGCTGACCAAGAGTAAGAGTCTTTCTCTGGATTGAACATCTTGAATTTGGGTTTGTAGAGTACCGGACTGTGTGAGAATAAACATGTCTTGTTTTGAAAAAGCCACGCACTCTGATATTTCTGCTAGAGCTGTACCAGATGACTGAAACAGGCAGGTATTACTATATTAAGACCTAGCAACAGAGGGAGTCATTCGGTTATAGACTGTTATCTAACCCTCTCTGACACATTAAATATTCATCACCATGTGAACTCACCAACAGCTCTTTGCTCTTCAGCATTCTTGGTACACTGTCTGACTGAAATATTTCCATGTATAACTGTGGAATACTGGTATTAATATATTTAAACAAATTAAACTACACTATTATGTTTGGAGGGAAACCCTGAAGACATAGTGATTAAGTGCTACAGCTGCTAACCAAAAGGCAGGCAGTTCGAATCCACCAAGTGCTCCTTAAAAACTCTATGGGGCAGTTATACTCAGTCCTACGAGGTCTCTACAAGTTGCAAACGACTTGACAGTAGTAGCTTTTTTGGGTTTATTATGTTCGAAAAGTGTGGCCCACACTGATCAACATAAGAGATGACAACCGTGAAACAATCAGCATAATGACAACACGGGAGGTCTGTGAATTAAGTTAGCAAATTCATCCTAGAAAAAGTGCTACATACCTCACTGCTGAATATCACTACAGTCACCTCTGAAGTACTCCACTTGGGAAGCTGTGCACCAATACCAGCACTTGGGTCTACCTTTCAAAGCAATTTGGGGACTCCTTTCCTGGAGTGGACATCAGAGCTGTCATCTTATTCTCCTTGATGTGCTGAATGTCATCAAAATGTCTTCCTTTCAATATTTCCTTTATCTTCTGGTAAAGAAAAAGTCACTGGGGGCCAGATCAGGTGAGTGTAGGGAGGGTGTTCCAATACATTTATTTGTTTGCTGGCTAAAAACTCCCTCACAGACAGCTATACAACTAAGTTTGTGAATTTGCCACTGTGCCATCATGTGCAATGGCTATTTCAGAAAGTGTTCCAAAATTGCTTTGAAGGGTCTACTAGGCATTGGCATCAGGGCATAGCTTTTCAGGGAGAGTACTTTGAAGATGACCTGAGTGATATTTAGGAATGAGGCACGTAGCCTTCAGAACAATTAAGTCTGTATGCTTAATTGTCAGATCTCGTATTTTAAACTCTGTCTCTGAATGGCAGTTAGGAATTTCAAGACCAAAGAGAATTATATATGGTTGAAAAATAGATAAATAATTGTAAGTAGCCAGTTCTTGGAAAAGGGTTTTCTTAATGAAATGTGTGCTCCAGAGACATGCAAATAAGCTGTCTGCTGTTACTCTGGAGCTGGTAGCTTTTTCCTCAGTTACCATCTGCCCAGTGGTTCACAGTTGTGATGTTAAACATTAGAATAAACTGGAATGCGTAGTTTTACTGTGTGTGGTGTGTGGCTTCTCTTTTCTCTGCAGCTGTTCCTCTTCAAACACCATCCCTCCTGAGTTGCAGCGGGCATTAACACACAGCTCAAGTGTAGCCGTACTAATGTTGATAATATGAACCTCCTAGGCAAACAACGAAAATTTCTCTTTTACCTACTAATTGTCAAAGTAATGTTCATGGGTAGCACACATAGTTTGTGACCGGCTCCTGAGCTAAGGGTTAGCGGTTCAAATATACCTAGTAGCTCTGTTGAAAAAAGGCCTGGCAATCTGTTTCTGTAAAGATCAGGGTCATGAAAACCCTATGGCGCAGTAGACTCTATACCACCACGAAGTGACTCTGTGACAATGTTTTTTTTTTGCTGTTGTTTGTTTGTTTTGCGTCAATCACATAGTGCAAGTGTATCAAATGCGAGCCGCTCATTAAACAAACAACAGTCACACAAAGCGCAAACCCTCCTTTATTAACTCAATTAGGTGCCGGCAGACATGAAAAAGAGAGTGAACAGCGAGATATTCATCAAAGTGGGCATTATTCCGTGAAATATAAGTTCTAAGAGTTGGGATGACATTAAAAATATTAAACAACGTACGGCTAGTGCTTGTCATGTACTGATCAGCGGAATCACAAAAGAAGAATGGGAGGATCAGCTGGTGAGCCAGACAATTTACACTTGCTCGTTCCTCAGCAGATGGGCTGCCACGTGTAAGGAGGACCTAAGATGGGGACGCTTATGTCAGACCAAAAGAAACAAAGAAAGAAAGGAACAGCAAAACTCTTGCCATTGGGTCCATCCCAATTTATGGCAACCCCATGTGTGTCAGAGTAGAACAGCACCATAGGATTTTCAAGACTGCTATGTTTAGGATGAAGATTGCCAGGCCTTTCTTCTGAGGTGCCTCTGGATGGGTTCGAACCACTAATCTCTCAGTTAGTAGTTAAGCACTTAACTGTTTGCACCACCCAGACCACTACACATCAATATTCTGAACTTCAGAACACATATTATTTTTCTGCATACAGATATCAAACAGGATTTAAGCTCCTTGAGAGCTGGGATTATGCTTTATTTCACTTCTAATACACAGCTGTGGCCTGTATAACATTGGTTTGGACAAACACAAGTAAGAACCAGCAGCCGCCTATTAAAACTACAGACATTTCTGTTCCAGACTGCACAGAGTGTGAGGAGGCACCTTGTATTCCAAAATAGCCTGGATCCAAAATAGTAGTGAGCAGGGGAGAAAGACCAAGGAGCACTGAGCTCTAACAAACAGGGAGACTCCATGCTCCAGCAGCCACAAAGCAGCCTGCAGTGGCCCATGGCAGGGATGGGGAAGAGGCAGTTCCACATGAGAGCTCCTTCATGACTTAGGAAATGTTTCTCAGGCGAACTGCAAAGCTGCCCCAAGGTGGATTGGGACTTTTCAATGGCTTACTGCATACCCTATTAGTTCATCAAGACATTCTTTTAAAATGAAGTTTTGATGTGAAATCTTTTGACATTTTGCCAAACTATAACACTCAAAGCAGCAGGACTTTCTGTTGTTAGTGTATGGGATTTTAATGCAGTAAACACATATCCCATTTCATTTAGTTGCCTGTCAACAGAGTATGCTGAAATCTAAAAACTGATTTGTAGACTATTTTGATAGGAAAAAAAAAAAAACTTAAGTGTCTTTACATACAGTTAAATCTTTTCAATGTATTTTTCTTTTCAAACTAAGAGGCATGCATTGAAAAATTGATTTGTGTAGAATATGCTATAATAATTATGATGTTAAGAAATTTTGAGGTAGTACAAACATTGAAAAGCTATGCTGCTAGACACAAGGTTGGAAGGCCAAGTCTACCCAGCCGTGCTCTGGAGGAAAGGCCAGTTGCTCTACTTCTGAAAGATCAGTTACTGGAAACCCTATGGAGTACAGTTCTACTCTGACATATATGGGTCACACATGAGTTGTGATCAATTTGATGCCAACTTTTTTTTATGATATTAAAAAAAAAATTCTGACTGTCACTTAGAGCTTACAAGAAGATTGTACCCCAGACATATAGAAGAGATTTATCAAGGCCTCAGTCATAGGTTGACTGATGCAGCATAATAGCATGAACATGGCTGGCTTAGACTCATCATGACTGACCCGGTAGATCTGGGCTCATTACTCACTGAACCTATTTGGGTGCTTTCAGCATGAAGAAGGGAACAGAAGGAAGAATGGCTATTGAGGAAGCAATCAACTGTGCTTGTAATACATGTCAAGCATCTTGAATCATTCTTAGACATGTTCAAAATGAGATATGCAACTTACTAGAGCATAATTTGAAAATACAGTATTCACCTTATCAACAATTCCTGCATTTCCAGTTTCCTGTGAATACACAAAGTTAACTGACAGTGGCTCCAAAAAATGTGGGAGGGGATTCAGTGATTTCTAAGACAACTTACTACCTTTCCAAATTCCAAACCAAACTCACTTTTGTCAAGTCAATTCTGATTTACAATGACTCTGTAGGTCAGAGTAGAACTGCCTAAGGGTTTCCCAGGCAGTAAATCTTTAGAGCAGCAGACTGCTACATCCTTCTCCTGTAGAGTGGATGGTAGGTTTGAACAACCCACCTTTCAGTTAGCAGCCAAGTACTCTAACCACTGTACAACCAGAGTTTGTTCTCACCTCTACAAACTCATAAGTCTAGACATTGTGAGACATTCCAAACATAAAAAAAAAAAAAAATGTAATGACCCTATAGAGACCACGCATAGACACATGGAAAAATGACTGAAGACTACATTAGCAAATACAATTGACATGGCAAGATTAAAATCTGAATTAGTGATGATGTTTCTAGTTGCCATTGAGTTGAATCTGAACTGTGCTGACATCACGTATGTAGTGAGTTTTCAGGGCTTCACTGGGTTTTCAAGGCTGTGATCTCTTGGAAATGGATTACCAGATTTGTCCTGTGAGGTGCCTCTGGTAGGTCTTGGCCACCAATGTTTTGGCTAGTAGTCCAGAGCTTAACCACTTAGGCCATAAGAGTAAATTTAAAAATAACAATTGTAACCTAGAGTCAAAGTGTTGGTTATCCATAGTTCATTTCTATATCTATGAAACAAAAATGATATGTATATCATTGCACTGTAAGAAAAGTACATCATTACTTGTGGCATTTTAAGTTGTGGCGTTTACAGTGTTAAACGCTAATCTCCAAACATATGCAATAAACACACACATGTCTTTTTAGTAGCTACTGTGTGGCACATATTCCACCATGTGTTAGGGATAATCAAAGATAACTGAGATGTGATCCTTGCCTTTAGACATACTACTTTGACTGCAATCACCCAGCACAAATGGTAATATTTGGAAGAGTTTTAAATGCAGAAATGATCTATCAAGAGTAAATGTACATTGCATCCAATATACAAGTGCTCTGCTCTGCTCTACCCTAAATCTTTAGAGCAGCAGACTGCTACATCCTTCTCCTGTAGAGTGGATGCTGGGTTTGAACCACCTACCTTTCAGTTAGCAGCCAAGTACTCTAACCACTGTACAACCAGAGAAGATTGCTAAGCAAATTGGCTTTGTTCTCATTTAAACAGCGGGTACATTTGCTCCAGAACTTTGTCTTTAAGGAGTTGAATTGATAACAACGTCAGATAAACAACGTAAACAAAACAAATTCCAGAGCCAAAGGAGTTGCAACTAAAGTTTCTAACTACTTGTGAATTTCGGAGTTGTCTCAATCATATTTTTCCATCTTTATTACTCAATGTTGGGGCAGGAGACACTCTGAATCATACATTTTCCATATCAACAATTCATTCTACGAATATTCATCTAGGTATACATGACACAAGCTTATTTCCCAGCTTTGCAATTGTTCCTTAGTAACACTGAGCAAATACTTAATGCATTTCTACCTGTTCATTTTAAAAATAGAATGATAGCAACCCATAATTGCCACTGAGTTATGATGGCCTCAGAGGCATGTGTTTCTTCTCTGTGCTTAGCGTATTTCCTGCTAAAAGGTATATGCCTGTCTTCTATCTGTATGTACTGTTTACATGTTATCATACTAGAGGACACATACAATCAACAGAGGACTCTTGTAAGACTCTCAGAACTACACACTCTCTGTCACACACACAGGGAGAGAGAGAAAGAGAGAGGCGGGGAGAAAAAGAGCTTGGAGAGCTTGAAATGGTTCACTACAGGGTAACCACGGGGTGTCTTGGTTATTGCACCCATAAAAATTCATTTGAGCTAGTTCAAATCTCAGAAAAGGCTGGCCTGGTCCATATAGCTGTCAGGCCGTGTTCAGAAGAAATTAAAGTTTATATACATTTAGGAAGCTATATAGGTTTTACTGAAGTCTCTGGATGATACTAATGGTTAATGTGCTCAGCTGCTGAAAAATTGTTAGAGGCTTCAGTCCACCCAGAAGCACCTCAGAAGAAATGCCTAGAGTTCTAATTCTGAAAATGAGACACTAAAAACCCTAGGCAGAACTGTTCTACTGTGACACACAAAGGGCGGCTACAAATTTGGATCCACTGGACAGCAACTGGCCTGGTCTGATAGCTTTATAAAGTGCAACACCAAGCAGGCTTTGTCTTTTATGACACCTCCATGGGGACGGATTAGAATACTGGATATCTTACACTCCTGTGTAATGCAGAACATGCACTGAGATTATTCAACAGCTCAGGGACACATGCCAGAAAATTGTGTCCTCTATGTGGACATCCTATGACTGACATGCTCCCGACTGTCCCTCTGAAGCTCTGCTGTGTGACACAGTGACCACTGGCTATGAAACACTCATTCTCTGTGGGGAGCCAGATTGTCAGAGAATTCTCAAAAGCTGCAGGCAGATGCCAGCACGTCCCTGATGCAGCAGCACCCAGCCTTGCCAGCTGGCATGTGCACCTCCTGCCACTATGCTCCCGTCACAGAAAACAAAAGGGATGAGGCACTAACAATTCTATTTCCTGTATCAGTACAGCTCTGCTACAGAGGAAGGAATTCATAGGTAAGGAGGGAATCCAGAGAGAAAACAAGGACGGAGGAGCTGGGGGTGCACTGCCTTCTTCTGGGCTTCCTCTTTTCAGTATACAAGATGCGGTTGAACTTCACATCACCAGTTATGACTTATTTACTTAGCAATTCATTTCCCCTTAAAGTACCCCTGATAGTGCAGTGGTTAAGAGAACAGCCATTAACCAAAAGGTCACAGCTCGGATCTACCAGCTGCTTCTTGGAAACCCTGTGACGAAGTTCCACTCTGTGTTGTAGGGCTGCTATGAGTCAGAATTGACTCGATGGCAATGGGTTTTAGTTTTACCCCCTCAGAGGGCAGGCTTCCTGATCAGAGAGATGGCCTCACTCCCTTATGTGGACACAGTCCCCAGTGCAAAGGTAGATTGTAAGACAAAACTCAACAAATATCTCATTTGCAATTTTTGTTAGGGATAGAAAACATATTAAATAAAGATCATCAAATCTTGTAACTTGGAGCCCTGAGTTTCTGGAGTTGCTCTTGCTTCCTACTCAGAAATCACACAAATAACATATCACCCTACGGGAACTGCCCAAATGGCTATTTGCTGCTATAGTAGGTTCACCCCTGTGTCAGCTGTACAGAACTAGGCAGCAGCAACCATAATCTCAACCCAGCCCTGTACATACATCATAAAAATGACCTATATATATACATGAATAATATTTTACAGGAAGTCTTGGTGGGGTCAAATAGTTAATGAAAGAAAAAGTTGGTGGTTCCAACAAAGAGACAACTAAAAAGGAAATCACAAGATCATTATCATTTACTATAGCCCCAAGACAATAAAGAAAAAAAAAATCAAACCCAGTGTCATAGAGTTGATTGCAACTCACAGAAACCCTACAGGATATAGTAGAACTAACCCATAGAGTTTCCAAGGAAGGCCTGGCAGACTCAAACTGCCAACATTTTGGTTAGCAGCTGTAGCACTTAACCAGGATGCCACTAGGGTTTCCTAGATAATAAAATATCTGGGGTCAAATCTAACCAGAGATGTAAAAAACCTAAACAAAGAAAACTGCAAGTCCCTATTACAAGAAATGAGAAAGGAGTTACACAGGTGGAGAAATCTATCATGTTCCTGGACAGAGAGACTTAACATTGTGAAAACATCTATACTTTCCAAAGCAATCTATACATACAATGCAATCCCAATTCAACTTCCAATGAGATGTTTTTAATGAGATGGAGAAATAAATACCAACTTCATATGGAAATGAAGGAAGCCATGGATAAGTAAATTATTACTAAAGAAAATGAACACAGTGACCTTAAAACCTGCTACACTGATACAGTAATCAAGGCAGCCTGGTACTGGCACAAAAACAGACACATAAATCAATGGAACAGAATCAGAAGTCCAAATATGACTTCACCTATGAACAGCTGATATTTGATAAAGGCCAAAATACAGTGAATTTGGGTAAAAACAGTCTCTTCAACAAATGGTGTTGGTATAATTGGATATCCATCTGCAAAAAATGAAAAGAGACCCTTGTCTCATACCAACTAAATTAAAATTGATCAAAGACCTAAATATAAAAATTAAAAGAATAAAATTCTTGGCATCAACAGTCTACCAAACTTCACCAACAAACTTCAATCATCAGAAATGAAAACAGATAATTGGGAACTCTTAAAAATTAAACACTTACACTCATCCAAAGCCTTCATCAGAAGCATAAAAAGATTACCTACAGAGTGGGAATGAGTATTTGCCCACCATGCTTCCAGCCACTGTCTAATCTTTCCAATCTACAAGATTCCACAAAATCTGAACAAGAAAAAGACTGAAAAAAAAGAAAAACAAAAAATGAGCAAATGACATGAACAGTGAGACTTCATCAAAGAAGACATACAGGTCACAGACAGATACATGAGGAAATGTTCACGATCGTTAGCCATCAGACAAATCCAAATCAAAACCACAATGAGATATCATCTCACCCCAACAAAGCTGGCAATAATCCAGAAAACACTGTAGAGGATGCCAAGAGACAGGAACTCTTCTACACTGTTGCTGGGAGTGTAAAATTGTTCAACCACTACCGCAATTGATTTGGCACTTTCTTAAAAAACTAGAAATAGATATCCCATATGATCCAGCAATCCCACTGCTTGGAATATATCCCAAAGACATAATGAACACCACTCAAACACACACTTGCATGCCAATGTTTATTGTAGCTCTCTCCACAATAGCAAAATTGGGAAACAAGCTAGATGCCCATCAACAGATGAATGGTTAAACAAACTGTAGTATATTCATATAATGGAATACTACTCAATGATAAGAAATGACGATGGCTTAGAGAAATACCTGTCAGTGCGGGACCATCTAGAGGAATGATGCTGAGTTAAATTAGCCAGACACAACAGGACAAATTTGGAAGAGACCGTTATAATGATGCAACTAATCACTTAAGCACAGTAGAAATCAATATTTGATGGCTACAGGGGTAGGGAGAAGGGAGGGAGAGGGTTTTTTTTTTTTTTTTATAAATTAGAGAGTGGTTAGGATTAGTGATGGGTATAAGGTGTATCAGCATGCACCAGAAGTAGGGTACCCACAGCTACTCAACTTTGAAACCAAACTGTCCCCTTAATGTGGACCATCTCTTTGGAAGAACAGAGAAATAGGGTCTGGGATGGGGGGACCATGCTCTCAGGGAACATCCAGACTAACTGTCATACCAAGGTTTTTCTCTGTCCCTCTCTCAAGATATTGCTCCACATACCACCTGGTAAGTGGCGACTGGGGTCTTAAAAGCTAGCAAACTGTCATCTAAATAGCACCAAATCATCCCAATCCACCTGGACCTGAGGCAAATGGAAGAGATCAAGGACAGGAGAAAAATATGAGCCTACCAGATGGAAGAAGCCATATGAGACATAGTCTGCTTCAGCATGGGACCAGAACAACTAGATGGTGCCCGGCCACCACCAGTGACAGCCAGGATAGGGTAGGCAGAACATAGTTCTGGAGACAGCAGGTAATGGAGTAGAGGACAGAGCTAGAGCTCTACCAAAAGACAACACTTGATGGTCCTTGTGAACAGAGGGCCCCCTGGGAGTGGACCACCAGTCTCTCTAACCACAAACTGCACCCAGCACCAGGGACAGCTCCCCAGACAAAGACTGGCCTGGGCCATACAAAACATAGAGTGATACTGGAGATGAATAAGTCTTTAAAAATGTACACAGGGTTGTCTGAGGGACCATTTTTCTGGAGCCAAGTTGATTGGGTGGGGAGGGCCAGACCTCGATTAAAAGGTCACAGGAAGTTCCATACAAAAGGGGAAGAGTGTGCTATCATGGGAGGCGGAGGCAGATGTAATAGAATAGAGGTGGAAGTTCTGGGTGCTACACGGCCACATGATATAGGCTGTAAAATTGTTCTTAATTCACACACACACACACACACACAAGTTGGTGATTCAAGTTCACCCAGAGGTATCTTGGAAGAAATGCCTGGTAATCTACTTCTTGAGAAAAATCAACCATTGAAAACATAATGGAGCACAGTTCAACTTACACACTTGGTTCACCATGATTTAGAATCAACTTGTGAGCAACTGGTTTGTTATTTTTAACATTTTACTTCTGTCTGATCATGGAGTTCATCCTCAACAGCTCACTAATTACAATCTTCCAGAAATTTGATTAGTGTGATAAAAATCCAAATGTTTATGATTTTGAAATACTATGTTTCATCGAGCATGTTAGGTTATCAAATTTTGTGGAAATTTCATCATAATTTAGCATTATGAAAGCAGAATTATGTAACTGTTATTTAAAATAAAATATAACTATGTTTATCGGTTTCTTAGTTCATACACTTTGCCATAAGGATGCTGACAATAAAATAGCTTAGAGTAAGAACAGCATAAGAATGAACTGATAAAAGAAATCAAACAATAGCTGAGCTTATCATTCTAGCAAGAACTCCCACTGTAACACTATCTACCCAGGAACCTTCAGACACAAAATGTATTTAGTATTTAGAGACCTCTTTTTCTTCTACATTTAATGCTTTTAATCCAGAGCTGATACAGCTACCCTCAGATAAGAAGAGTAACTTGGTAGTTAAATTACTTACACTTAATGTATTCCTTTGTTAAGGGGGTCTTTCAAGTATACTAATAATGATTAGTATTATATATAGAAAGTGCTTATCCTAGTATCTGACATATTGTTAGCATTCATTAACAATTAGGCACTAATTAGTTATAATTGTCATTGTCATCATCTTCAGCTTTGATGAAACTGAACAATAAAAGCAGAACAGATCTTAAGAGAACTAATCAAAGCTCTTTTCGTCTCCAGAAGAGAAGTCCATGCTGTTAGCTAATATGTTACCAATATTACTGACCTAATTAGTAAGAGAAAATAGAACAGGAACACATTCTAACTTCAAGTCTAGAAATTTTACACCCCAATACTAAATGATCTACAATGTTTTTATGTTACTGCAGACATTGGCCAATGTCAGAAATGGGAAGGTTCTCCCTCTCAGCATCTCCCTCACAACACTTCTGTGATCACACCTGCCATACTTCATGGCCCTCTGTCTGTATATGTTTAGTTGTCTTCCAAAGGAAATGGCATTATATCTTAAGCTTTTTTCATGTTCTTGTGTTGAGACTCATTAGTTCACTGAGACATACATCTTTTTTAAAAAACATTTCTACTAACCAAGTTGTACTTGTTTTACAAATATTTATGAGTTGCTGCTAAAAATAATTTGAAAGAAATAATAATCAGATCTAAGTATATAAAATAAGACAGCTTCGATCCCTCTCCTAGGACTCATAACGTGTTAAATATTTTTCTATTAGCTGTCTGCTCCAAACTCATGAGTCTATATTCACCTTCAAATTGATAGAGCCAGAAATCTTGCAAACTACAATTCACAGGCTCCCTTGCTAGTAAGTGTCTGTCTTGATTCTGCCAAACAGAAGTATTCACACCAAAACAGAAACTAGGAACAAGTTAGACATTCTGCTCCTGGTGACCCTGATGCAGTTATACCAACAACAACAGCACAGCAGCAGCCCAGGCTCCACTAGAAGCTGCAGCTTCTAAAAGTTCAAAGTTCCATCAAATGTACAGACAACAGCACCTGCTCAGCTCCACCTGCCACAGTACCACCAGCAATGAGCACAGCTTACTCTAACAGTGTTAGCAGTGAATATGCACTGTGAAGACCAGCCCAGAGACGGCAGCATCTTCCTGATACCTGGGTAAGGAATGGTTCCTTCTTGTCTTTCTTCTCCAGTTCTCCTAACACCTTTACATAGTTCTCTGTAATAAATCTTTCTCTGATTGAAATATCTACCATGGTTCTAATTTCCTATCTGGACAATATAGTATTTACCATGCTAATTTTCATAATAACTCTTTAAGTAGGTATTGCTATTTCTATTTTACAGATGATGAGCATATTTCTTAGAAAAGTTAAGAGACTTGCCCAGGGTCATCTGACTAGAAAACAAAAGAGCTAAGATTGGAATTGTAGTTCCATCTGACTCAGAAATCTTTATTTATTTATCTATTTATTTTTTATTATGATTGAATGAAAATGTACATTCCATATAAATTTGCATGCTGACCTACATACAGCTTCCACTGCTCTCCCTGAATGATGACAGCACACTCTTCCTCTCTTCTCCGTATGTGTCTTATCTTCCCCAAAGTCTCCTATTTTCTCATACCCACCCATTCCCCTTCCTCCAGTATGAGGTCAATAAGATGACCTCCTATAGATGCCCAGAACCATAAAGTGCCCACACAACATGGTCACTCTGCATCACCAAGTCCAATCCATTGCTGTCTGAAAAGTTGACCTTCTTTATGATTTACGGACAGGGGCAGCATCAGGGCCAGGGGTTCTGCTCCCAGGATAACCCTGAGGCCCCTGGACCATCAACTGTGGTCTTTTAGTGGAGATCTCAGGGTGCATCCCTATTTATGCTTGTGTTGCCAGTGAGACTCACCTTTGTGAGCTCCATCGTGGCTATCACTGGTGGTAGTTGGGCAACATCTGGTTCTTCCAGTCACAAGTCGATGTAGACATCCACTCACATGGGTCTCTCTGTCTTCTGGATTCTCTTTCCCCCATGTCATTACGGACCTTGGTGATCATCCATTCCTGCTAAGCTGGAACCATTTGCTGTACCCTCAGATGGTAGCTTGGCAGTTGTTAAGACCCCAGATGCCACTCACCAATGTGGGATGCGGAGAGACCTCATTAGCAAAATGCTAGTTGTGTCAATTGGCCTTAATTTCCCCTGAGAGCACGGCCCCTGGCCCCCTGCCCCAGCTACTGTGTCCTTGAAATCTTTATTATTCAATTTTAAGATCTATTTAAGCATTGTAATAGTCATGTAGTGCTGCTGTAACAGGAAATACCACAAACAGATGGTTTTAGAGAAGCTTATTTTCTTCCAGTCTAGGAGGCTAAAAGTCCAGACTCAGGGCATTAGATCCAATGGGAAGCTTTCTCCTTTTGCTGGCTCTAGGTGAAGGTCTTTGTCATCAACCTTCCCCAGGTATAGGAGCTTCCTTGTGCAGGAACCCTGCATCCACACACCACTCTCTGCTACCAGCAGTGTTTTGTTGGTGGTGAGTTTCCCCATGTCTCTCTACTGGCTTGTCTCTTTTTTAATCTCAAAAGAGATTTGTTTAAGACATAGTTTAATCTTTTAGATAGTCTTGCCTCATTAACACAACTGCCACTGATCCTATCTCACCAACATCACAGAGATAAGATTTATAACACATAGGAAACTCACATCAAATTACAAAATGCTGGACAGTCCCACAATACTGGGAATCATGGCCCAGGTAAGATGAAAGGTATCTTGGGGAAACACAACTGAATTCATGATAATAAGCATGTTAAATAAATTTTGATTCTAATTTTCATATCATGTGATAAATGTATAAAATTTGGAAAACACAGGAAACAAATGTCGCATTTTAAATCTCCAAATAAACTGAGCAATTCTCTGCTGGATCCCTATGATCTTTGACTTACGTGATAAATAATCCAATGTCTATCTCATATATTCTCATGTATATCACCAGTAAGGGAGAGTGTAAGGTGAATTTTGAAGCATTAGTCATGTTTCAGTTGATGTCCAGTGGACAAATGTCATCAGCAATGAAAAGAAGCAGTTGCAAAAAGGGGTGAGAGACACAATGAGCCATAGCATAGACGTCACCTATATTGCCACTTTGAGACACACAAAAATTATTTTCCAAAGGCAAGTAATATCATACACTAAAAAATGTGCATCCAACATAATTTATGCCAACATCACATTACATGGATATCCCCTGTTATGGGCTGAATTGCATCCCCCTAAAAGATATGCTGAATTCCTAACCCAAGTTACCTGTGAATGTGTGCTTGTATGCAAACAGGTCTTTGAAGACATCATTAGTTAACACGTTGTCATATTGGAGTAAGGTGAGCCCTAATTCAATACAACTACGGTCATAAAAAGAGAAGAAGAAACATACACAGAGGAAAGATGACTATGTGAACGCAGGGACAAAGACTGGAGTGATGCATCCACAAACCAAGGAATGCTGAGTTGCTAGGAACCACCCAGAGGTAAGAAGACACACAGTATCTTCCCCTAGAGCCTTCAGATCAAGGCCCAGCTAGCACCTTGATCTCAGACTCCCAGACTCCCCGATTCCAGAACTGTGAAACAATAAATTGCTGATTTTTTAAGTTGCCCAATCTGTTCTTCTTTGTTACAGCAGACAACTAACACTTGTCTTCCAGTCCTTAGCTGTTTGTTCATAGAGACTCCTCGACTTTGCCCACAGCCTCATCAGCTAACTCTGCTGCTTGTCTGGACCACCCCTGAGAACGTGTCAGCTCTAGAAATGCTTATTGTAGCTTTGCATCAGGATCCTTTTTCTAGATTATCTCCAGTAGGACAGAAGGCAAAGGAAATCATTCTTAACAAAACGTTTACCTATTTCAATAAATGCTTTTGGATCAAAGTTAGTTTTATTATGTAAATGTATACATCATAAGTTGCTGAAAGTTTGAAATTATTCATGCACCAGTATGTTTATGTCTAGCTTATAATATTTGGATCATTATTTTCCTATTATAATTTATTATATACTTTTATCTTTGCTTTCATGCTCCACTGGTTATGCCCAAATTTTATGCAATAATTGAATGCTACACATTCTACTTCCTCCACCTTCAATTAAAACATCATTCCCCATATATTTCAACAATGAACTTCATTATATTCTTTGACACACAGGTTGGAGCAAAATGTCCTACCCTAAAAATCTGTGACCTCAAAAATTCATGTGGAATTCAAAGTAACCTACTGCTTATTATTATTCATCGATTCACAGTACTAAATATGAAGAATAAATTGGAAAGTTAAACAGTACTGCTAAAAAAAATACAACAAATAAGCCCTCAATGCATTAAAAAGCCTCAAATTATTTAGTGTAGCACAGCTGACGGAAGATATCAGGAAATAAGAGAGATCCGTACTGAACACCAGGAGCCTTGGTAGCACAGAGGTTGAGCATTCAGCTGGTCACTGAAAGATTGGTAGTTGAAATCCACCAATCCAAACCCATGGAAGAAGGTTATGGCAGCCTGCCTCTGTGAAAATTTGCAGCCTTGGAAAACCCGTGAAACACTTCTACTCTGTCCTGTGGGGTTGTTGAGTCAGAATTGGCTCAGTGGTAAAGATTTTGGTTTGGATATACTGAACACCCCTCTGAGGTTTTCCACAGTGTTGCCTGAACATCTTCAATCTTGTTTTTATTAATCCAGCCAATGTCATAAGTGAACAACAGTCCTGGAGAATTCATTATTTCTTTTTTCTCTAGAATTATATGAATAGGAGATTATGTTTCATGATGACAATCCCACACTGCTTGAGTTTGAATCCTGACTGTGTCAGTTAGTAGCCAGGTGCCTTTGAACAAGTCATTTGTGCCATCTCAGCTTACTTTACTCATCTGGAAAATGAAGATCAAAACAGTACTATCCTCATAGAATCCTTGAGGATTAAATGAGTTTCTACATGTAAAGAATTTGGAATTATGCTTGTTGGAGAAATTAAATACGTGATACTTTTTTTATCATAAGATTTTTAAGCTCTTTAAAAGTGCCTCCCACTTAAAAATTACTATTCCGCAAAGAATTTAAAATGGCTTAAGAAAATTATAGGACTTTGCTTCTAGTAGTGCTGTGATAAGGAAGTTGGATGATCACACTCTGCAGAAAGCAAGCTTAAAACTGGTCAAAACTACTAAAATATATTAATTTCATAACACTGGAAAGTGAACAAAGGCAGGCAACGACATGGGAACTGTTTATTCATGAAACGCTGCTACTGCAACAGGTGAAATAGATGGTAATGTTCCCATTTCCCCAGTAAAGGTGGCCAAAGCACTTACATTGTCCAGTTGGCATGTTGGTTATATCTTCTTTGTTCTTTATTACCTTTAGTGCTACTATCTTTTGTATTCTGTTGCTTACTTGAAGTGAGACATTTTGATCCACCTCTCTACAAGGGTTGCCATGAGTCAGAACCAGCTCGACGGCACTTGGCTGGCTGGCTGGCTCTATTCCTTTTGTGTCTATCATTTTAGACATTTTCTTCATGATGACCATGAATAGTATAATTAATATTTTTCTTCTATAATAACCTGTGTTAAATTGATACTGAATTAACTTCAATAAAATAAACCTTTTACTTCCATAGTTCCACCCTCCTTTATGTTGTTGATCTTTCAAATGCATTTATATAGAATTAGGGTCTTGAAATTTAAACTTGTATTTATTTTTATATATTTGTCATGATAAAGTAGAAATGCCAGATCCTTTACAATTATCAAATAAGAATACCTGGGAGGCAGAGTCAAGATGGCAGACTAAGCCCACATTTCCTTGTATCCCTCTGGAAACCAAGACCTGAATTGCTAATCAAACAGAGTCTTCTGGTCACCTAGTGAGCCCCAGGACACGGCACAGGGCTGTTAATTTAGACTTCGTACCACTGAACGAAAAACCTCCTCTCTTTTGCTGACTCTCGCTCCTGGCTAGCCCTGGCTCTCATGGACTGAAGGCAATGCACATTCTGACTTTTTTTCTCTGTGTCTTGGCCGGTGGTTAGATCTGAGTCTTGCCTAGTGACTAATCTCAGATGCACTGCCGGTGGGAAAGGCAGGTGAAATTGCTATAATTTGAGAGCCAGGCTTAGGATTCTGTTCATCTAACCGCTTTGGGCCTGCCTTTTTATCACTGCCACAGAGTGGTTTGTATGGAAACAGTGGCGCCTAGGTAACAGATGCCATGTTGGATACGGAGATTTTAGCGGGACGTAATTCTTAGCCTGGGAGCCAGGGTCTGCAAACAGGACAGCGCTTCTCCAACAGAAAAGCAATAGTTTACACAGTGTTGCCTACGGTGGGGGCCCGGCAACAGAGGATGAGGACTTACTACATCCTGGCACCTTTAACCCCTTGATCCGCGGACTGTGTGCAGGTCGCCATCTTAGATATGGTGGCCACAGCTGGACCTAATTCTTAGCTTGGGTACCAGAGCCTGCCCACAAGAGAGTGCTTTTCTACCAGAAAAGCAGTAGTTTACACAGTGTCGCCTAAGGCTGGGTGGGCCCTGTCAATAGAGGCCAACAGGGCAGTAGCATTGCTGTGTTTTGAACTAGTTCATATCATCTGGGGTTGGATATAGAGGTGCTTACTTTGACAGTTGGAAAGAGGGACTTCTACATATGAAAATCTGACTGACATGGGAAGTGGCTAAATATCTTTTGTTTTACATTTTAAAACAGCCTAGAGAAACATCTGCAGTCCATCCTCACAGTATCTCCCCCAGCTTTTACTTACTCACATGAAACCCAAAAAGCAAGAGACGCTTGTGGCATACAAGAAATCACCCGTGGCTTCAGAAGGCTCCCAAACTAAACAACCAAGAAATTTTCTGGATGAAGAAACTTTCCTGAAGTCATTGGAAGGTGAATACAAAAGGATTATATACAAAGCCCTTCTAGACCTTGTACAAAATGAAGCAGAACAAAATGAAAAATTAAGCAAGCTGTTTGATCTGATGGAACACCAGTACTCTGAAATCCAACAGATCAAGAACAAAATCAAAGACATAGAAACTTCCATTCAAAGCCAAGAAAACAGAATGGAACAAATGGAATAAAGAATTTCTGACTTGGAAGACAGGGCTACTGACGCCAGTGTCTATGAGCAGAAATCAGAAGAAAGAAACAAGAAAAATGAGGAAGCATTAAGCAACATGCAAGACTCTATTAAGAGGAAACACCTTGGAATGATTGGAGTCCCTGAACAGGATGAGACACCTGAGAACACAGAGAGTATTGTTGCTGAACTGCTGACAGAAAACTTCCCAGAAATCATAAAGGAAGAGAATATAGATGCCCAAGATGCATACTGTATGGCACCCAATATAGATCTCAAAAGAAAGACTCTAAGACATATTATAATCAAGCTTAACAAAATGAAACAGAAACAAAAACTCTTAAAGGCAACAAGACTCAAAGAAAAGCTAACATTCAGAGGGAAATCCTGTAGGCTTTCGTCAGATTTCTCAGCAGAAACCATGTTGGCACAGAGGCAGTGGCATGACACATTCAAAGCCTTGAAGGAGAAGAACTTCCAACCAAGAATTATATATCCTGCAAGACTATATTTCAAATATTAAAATGAAATTAAGACATTTCCAGATAAGTAAAAACTCAGAGACTTTGTAAAAACCAAACCAAACTACAAGAAATACACAAAGAAGCTCTTGCTTTTGGCCTAGAAGAACAAAACCACTAACTTTATATTTTAGAACGATACATTATTCAGAATTCTACTCACTTAGGGAAGGCTCCAAACTCAATCAAAGCTTTAATATTGAAAGAAATAATCCAGTGATTATCGTGAAAACTACGGTGCCATCCTATTAAAAAGAGGGATGTACTACAGTCATTACAGTCCTTCCAGATGGAGAGGAAGATGACAAGACTGGTAGTAATTAAAATTGGGTTTATATATAGTTTATTAAGGGGGATCATAGGGGCAGACATAAAGCCCAACAAAGATGCAACATACCATATTGAGAAATGTAATACAGGAGTCTCAACAGCTATAAGACCAGCTCTGAAAATGGTGAAAAATCAACTCACAAAAAAGAATGTCTCAGAACAAACTAATACGAATAACAGAGAAAGCATCAACACAGAAATAAACATATCACAATGGCAGCACTGAACACATACCTATCAATAATTACGTTGAACGTGAATGGACTAAATGCTCCAGTAAAGAGACATAGAGTGACATCTTGGATCAAAAGTCATGACCAGTCCATATGCTGTCTACAACAAACACACTTGAGACTTAAAGACAGGAACAAACTGAAAATTAAAGGATGGAAGAATATATATCAAGCTAATAACGATCAAAGAAGAAGAGATTGGGCAATTTTAACCTCAGACCAAATCAATTTCAATGTAAAATCCACCACTGTGGACAAAGAATGACACTATTTATTGCTAAAAGGTTCAGTACACAAGCAAGACTAGACGGCACTTGGCTTGGCTAATATCAGAGCACCTAAATACATCAAAGAAACACTGACTACACTCAAAAACGAGTTATATTACTCTACAATAATAGTGAGAGACTTCAACACTCCACTCCCAATACTGGACAGATCATCTAGAAAAATCTCAATAAAGATACAGAAAAAATTATTGTCCCAATTAACCAACTAAATCTCATTGATATATACAGAACTTTCTACCCATCAGCGGACAACTACACCTTCTTCTCCAGTGCACATGGAACATTCTCCAGAATTTACCATGTGTTAGGACATAAAGCAATTCTCAGCAAAATCCATACCACTGAATTACTGCAAAGCATCATCTCAGATCATAAAGCCATAAAAGTCAAAATCAATAGCAGAAAAAGCATAGAAAGTAGAACTCTTGGAAACTGAACAACACCTTGCGCAAATACCCATGCGTTACAGAAGAAATCAAGGATGAAATAAAGAAATTCATGGATTCCAATGAGAATGAAAACACTTCCTACCAGAACCTATGGGATATAGCCAAAGCAATCCTCAGAGGTCTCTTTATCTCCAGAAATGCACACATCTGGAAGGAAGAAAGAAACCAAATCAAGGAACTAACCCTACAGCTTGAACAAATAGACAGAGAACAACAGAGGAACCCTTCAGGCACCAGAAGAAAACGGATCATAAAGATTAGAGCAGAACTAAATAAATTATAGAAAAACGATCGAAAACATTGAAAAGACCAAAAGCTGGTTTTTAGAAAAAAATCAACAAAATTGACAAATCATTGGCTAAAGTTACAAAAGAAAAACAGGAAAGGTATCAAATAACACAAATTAGAAATGAGAGTGGTCACAACAGATCCAACAGAATTCAAAAATATCATAATAGAATACTATGAAAAATTGTACTCTAACAAATCTGAAAACCTAGAGGAAATGGACAAACTCCTTGATTCATACCACCTACCCAAATGATCACAACGTGAAGCACAACAACTTAATAAATCCATCACAAAGGAAGAGATAGAAAATGTCATAAAAAAGCTGCCAACCAAAAAAAGCCTGGGACCAGATGGCTTCACTGCAGAATTCTACCAAGCTTTTAGAAGTGTTACCTCCAATATTTCTCAGTATAGAAACTCATTCTATGAAGCCCGCATAACCCTGATACCAAAGCCAAGGAAAGATCCAACAAAAATGGAGAACTACAGACTGATATCACTCATGAATCTAGATGCAAAAATCTTCAACCAAATTCTTGCCAATAGAATACAACAACATATCAAAAAAAAAAAATTAATAATGATCAAGTTGGATTCATACCAGGGACGCAAAGGTTGGTTCAACATCAAAAAAAGCAATTAATGTGATTAACCACATAAATATCACAAAAGACAAGAACCACCTGATTTTCTCCATTGATGCAGAAAAGGCATTTGATAAAGTCCAACACCAATTCATGCTAAAACCTCTTAGCAAAATAGGCATAGATAGATAATTTCTCAATGCAGTAAGGGCCATTTATACAAAGCCAACTGCCTATGTCATCCTGAATGGAAAAAAACTGAAGGAGTTTCCCTTGAGAATAGGAACTAGACAAAGATGCCCACTCTCAACTCTCCAATTCAACATTGTACCAGAAGTTCTAGCCAGAGTAATTAGACAAGACCAAGAAATAAGGGCATATGCATCTGCAAAGAAGTCAAAATCTTTCTGTTTGCTGATGATATGATTGTATATGCAGAGAATCCCAAAGAATCTGTAAGTAATCTACTCAAACTGATAGAAGAGTTCAGCAAAGTCTCAGGATACAAAATAAATATAAGTAAATCAGTAGGATTCCTTTATACCAACAGTGAGACTGTTAACAAAGAAATCATCAAATCAATACCATTTACTATAACCCCTAAGAAGATAAAGTACCTAGGAATTAATCCAACCAGAGAAATAACAGACCTTTACAAAGAGAACTACAAGCCCTTACTACAAGAAACTAGGAGAGACCTAGATAAATGGAGAAACCTACCCTGCTCATGGATAGGAAGACGTAACATTGTGAAAAATGTCTACTTTACCCGAAGCAATCTACTTATATAATGCAATACCAATACAAGTTCCAATGTCGTTTTTTAATGAGATGGAGAAACAAATCACCAATTTTGTTTGGAAAGGGAAGAAGCCCCGGATAAGTAAAGTACTACTAAAGAAGAAGAAGACACTGGGAGGGCTCTCATTATCCGACTTCAGAACCTATTACACTGACACAGTGGTCAAAACAGCCTGGTACTGGTACAAGAACAGACAGATCGATCAATGGAACAGAATCGAGACCCCAGAGATGATACTATCTGCCTATGAACAGCTGAAATTCGACAAAGGCCCTAAGACATTAAACTGGGGTAAAAACAATCTCTCCAATAAATGGTGCTGGTAAAATAGGATATCCATCTGCAATAAAATGACACAAGATCCATATCTTACACCTTATACAAAAACCAACTCCAACTGGATAAAAGACCTAAATATCAAATCTAAAATGATAAAGCTCATCCAAGAAAAAGTAGGAACAACAATGGAAGGTTTAATACATGAAATAGACAGACTTTAAAATCTGTCAAACAAACCACAATCAACAGAAGAGAAAATAGATAAATAGGAACTACTAAGAGTCAATCACTTTTGCTCATCCAAAGACTTTATTAACAGAATTAAAAGAACACCTACAGAATGGGAAAAAAATATTTGACAACTCTATGTCAGACTGATGCCTGATCTCCATAACCTATAAGGTACTACAAAATATCAATAAGAAGAAGATAAAGCGATGGGCAATTAAGCGATGGGCAAAGGAGATGGACAGACATTTCTCTAAAGAGGAGATCCAGGCAGCCAAAAAACACATGCAGACATGTTCACGATCTTTAGCTATTAAATGAATTCAAATCAAAACTACAATGAGATACCATCTCACCCCAACAAGGTTGGTCATGATCCAAAAAACACAAAACAACAAATGCTGGAGAGGCTGTGGAGAAAGCAGAACTCTCCTACAGTGTTGTTGGGGTTGCAAAATGGTCCAGCCTCTTTGGAAAGCAATCCGGCCCTTCCTTAAAAAAATGGAGATAGATATACCATTTGAACCAATGATTCCACTTCTTGGAATACATCCTACAGAATCAATGTCATTCACACCAACAGATACATGCACAAGAATGTTTATAGCAGCACAGCCCACAACAGCAGAAAGATGCAATCAACCCAGATGCCCAACAACAGAGGAATGGATAGGTGAACTATGGTATATATGCTAAGTGGAGCACTTTGCAATGATAAAGAATAATGAGGATTCCAGAAAACATCTCATAACCTAGTTTCAACTGGAAGATGTTATGTTGAGTGAAAGTAGTCAGCGACAAAAGGACAAATATTGTATGAGACCCCTACAATAAGAACTCAAAAACAGACTTATGTATAGAAGAAAAGACTCTCTGACAGCTGCAAGGGAGAAGAGGGGAGGAAGGGCGAGGAGGGAAGGGTTTAGATTAGACAGTTGCTAGAAATCTGGTTGGGTGAAATCGGTGCTAGCACACGTTAGAAACAAGAACAATATTAAGTGGACTTCAACATAACTTGAATACTCCTTCCATGTTAACCCAACATTGCAAGGACAGAGTAGCTGCAGCAAGGGGCAGGGGATTATGCTCTTAGGTGAAATCGAGGCCAATTGGTACAACTAGCATTTTGCTAAGAGGGCTCTCTGCACCCCATATTGGTGAGTGGCGTCTTGGATCATAAAAGCTGCCAAGCTGCCATCTGAGGGCACAGCAAATGGTCCAAATTCAGCAGGAACGGATGATCACTGAGGACCAAAACGACACGGGGGAAAGACAACCCAGAAGATAGAGAGACCCACATGAGTGGGTGCCTACATTGACTTGGGACCAGAAGAACTGGATAGTGCCTGGCCACCACCAGTGATAGCTGCTATGGAGCTCACAAAGTCGAATCTCACTGGTAACACAAGAATAAAAAGGGGTGCACCCTGAGATCTCCATTAAAAGACCACAATTGATGGTCCACCAGCTTCGGGGTTCCTCTGAGAGCATGGCCCCCAGCCCTGATGCTGCCCCTACCCATAAGTCATAACAAAGGTCCACTCTTCGGACAGGAATGGATTGGATTTGGCAATGCAGAGTGACCATATATTGGATGCACTTTATGGTTCTATACATCTATAGGGTGTTGTCCTGTTGACCTCTGGCTGGAGGAAGGGGAGTGAGTGGAGAGGAGGGGAAAGGAGACTGCTGGGAGGATGAAACAAGTACGGAGCAGAGAGGAGTGGTGTGCTGTCACCAGGCAGGGAGAGCAGTGGAAGCTGCATATAGGTGGGCATGTAAATTTATATGCCAGACAGCCAAGTGTCGTCGAGTTGGATTTATACGGGAATGTGCATTTTCACTCAGTCATAATAATAATAAACAAAAGTAAAAATATCTTAAAATTTGCTCTTATTTTTTCTGAGGAATTTCCTTTACTGGAGATTTGGCTTCAAGTTTCTTTTTGATGTCTATTTCTTCCTGACTGAAGAATTCCCTTTAGTATTTTTACTGGGGTGGTCTTCTTTACTGGGAGGTATTCTTGCCATTTCTGTTTGTCCTTCAGTGTTTTAATTTCAGTCTTTCTTCAAGGTTTACTTCACTGGGTAGGTGTGATATCACACCTACTGCTGTTGCATCGTTTCTGACTCATAGTGACACTAAAGGACAAAGTAGAACTGTCTCATCGAGTTTCCATGGAGTACCTAGTGGATTTGAACTGCTGACCTTTTGGTTGACAACTTCTTTTTCCAGCACTTTAAATATATCATTCCACTGCTTTCTGACATCTAGCGTTTCTGAAGAGAAATTGGCACTTCACCTTACTAGGTTCCCTTTGTATGTCACCTTTTGCGTGTTTTTCACTGAGTTAGAATCTTCTACATGTCTTCAGTCTTTGAGAGATTCATTAAGATGCCTTGCTAAGTGCTTTTGTGGATTCATCCTAATTGGAGATCACTGAACTTTCAGAATATTTAGTTCTATGCCCTTTAGCAGATTTCAAAAGTTTTCTGCCATCATATCTCCAAAGGTTTTGTTCTAATCCTTGTTCTTGCTTTTCACTTTCTGAAATTTCCATAATGTGAATGTTGGTTCACTTGATGCTGTCCCAAAATTCCATTAAACTGTGTGCAGTGTTGCTGATCTCTTGTTATTTGGCCCTAGAAAGGGCTTTCCATGTAGAAGACCAGGAATTCCTGCCCAATGTACCTTATAAGTAGCTACCATCTGTCAATGGAGGCTTGTTGTATTACTGTGACACTCAAGAGGTTTTAGTGGAGCCTCCAGGGTAACAGACTGGAAAGCAAGGCCTGGTGACCTACATCTGAAAATCAGCAAAAGAAAATCCCATGGATCACAGCAGTCTGAACTGCCACTGATCATGGGGATGGTGCAGGACTGGACAATGTGTCACTCTTTTTTGCATGGGGACCCCATAAGACAGGGACCAATTGGCTAGCAGCTATTAACAATGACATTAATAACAAATACATATAGTGATTACTAGCATTGCTATGAGTTGGAATCAATTCAACAGTAATTTTTTTAACATGTATGCCCCATCATTATTACATTTGGCTTGCATATAGTATTTAATTCATTATTGTTAACAACTTTGTTATATAGAAGTGCTTATCTTTTTTCATTTTGAAGATGAGGAACTGATACACAACAGAGTGATTAAGTAATTTGGTCATGTTTACACAGCTGTAAAATACATGCTGTTAATACATGAACTGGAACTTAAAGTGTGTAGCTATAGAGATTTATTGATTATGGTAGTGATTTTACTCCAAATTTTTCTTTTTAAATTCAGCCAACGTAAGTCAAAACAAAGAATAGAAAGAAAAGAGAGGAAATAAAAGACTTGAATACAATAAGAAGGATTCAGGTTGGAAATCAGTCTTCTACTTGGAGGGTGATTACAACTTCTTGAGGAGCTTAATTCACATTTAGTTTCAAATTCAGTCTCTGATTAAAGTCACAAGAGAGGAGGTGGGCTTTTATGACCTCATGGAGTTTAAGTCACCTGCCTAAAGTGGCAGAGGTAGCTCGTAAAAAACAGTTCTTCAGAGTCCATGCCCTGCAGACCTCATTCCATCAAAGCTCACTCCAGATTTTCAAATTACTGAACTCTAAAGTTCAGGGAATTTGTTGCCAGGGGGAGAAAGACAGTGGACTTTCTAGTATGATTTATATTCTGAAATCCCCGAATCATAGTGTGTGACTAGTGTTTGACCTCCCCTAGGCCTGCTATTCTTTGTAATGTGCTGGCTCTATTTTCAGTGATTTAAGGGAAGTTTTAAGGTAGGATTATTTGTTTCTGGCATTGGAATTAAGAGACCAGGTTGTTGAATGGTTAGTGCTAAGTGAAAGGTCTAGGTAATTAACCCACCAGCTGCTCCAAGAGAGAAAGATGTGGCAATCTGCTTCCATAAAGATTACAGCCTTAGACATCCTGTGGAGTAATTCTACTCCGTCTTATGGGCTTGCTATGAGTCAGAATCAACTTGACAGCGATGGGTTCTGGTTATGTGAGAGTAAGAGCCATTTGCAATTTCTCTCCCATTGCTAGCTGTCATTGTTAAGATGATGGCTGGCAAACAGGCCAGAATTTGTATGAATGAGAATACTCCATTCCTGAAGGGATTATCTATTTTCCTTTCAAGGATATAATTATATACTGTGCTGCCCTCCAAAATATCTTCAAGCACCTGGAGTCGGCCAGCTGAGTGTGTATTGTTATACTAAAGTAAACACTATTTTCTTCTGAAAACACCAATTATGTGATTGTTATTTCTTGCAAGCCTCTGGAGATGAATGTGTTCTTAGAGTTTGAGGTTGCTGGTTCACTTTTCTTTAAATTCATAAGGCAGGACTCCTTTCTGATTCAGAGATTTTTATTATCGGTTGCCTACTGAGCACTGGAGTTGTATTGTCTGGCAGTAGCTTCTAGGACATTCCCAGACAATAAAGGCTTAAAGTTCATTAGCTATTGCCTCTGGTTTTCATAGAGAAGTCATGGCAAAATTTAAAAGAACACTGCAAACTTGAGAGAACTGGATAGAAAGACATCTATAAGCACTGAAGCATTTTGTGTGGTAAATTCTAATGGCTAAGTCTATGAGCTTTCTTGAACTTCTCTCCTGAGTAAGTGTTTCCCCTCTGCCCTCCACAAAGCAATGTGTGAGAGTTGGAACTATGGAAAACCAAAGGCAAGTAGATTCAGTCTTAGACAAATAAAAGGATTATTTTAATTATTATTTTAAAGAATAATTTTTATTTTATATACATGTAAATATATTATATATATACAAACACACACACATACACATATATCAAATTGGGTATATACATATGTATATATGTGTGTATACATACATACACACACACACAAACCCACTGGCATCAAGTTGACTCCAACTCATAGTGACCCTATAGGACAGAGTACAACTGGGTCATAGTTTCCAAGGAACAGCTGACCTTCTGGTTAGCATTTGAACTTTTAACAACTGTGCCACCAAGGGTCTGAATATATACTTATATATTTGTTCTTGTTAGGTACTATCAAGTCAGTTCCGGCTGATAGTGATCCTATGTACAACAGAAGAAACACTGCCTGGTCCCGCACCATACTTGAAATCACTGTCGCGCTTGAGCCCACTGTTGCAGCCACTGGATCAATCCATCTCATTGTGGGTTTTCCTCTTTTTTGCTGACTCTCTACCAAGCATGATGCCTTTCCCTCCTGATAACATGTTCAAAGTATGGGAGACTGGTCTTATCATCTTTGTTTCTAAGGAACATTCTGGTTGTACTTCTTCCAAGGCAGATTTGTTTGTTCTTTTGGTAATCCATAGTATATTCAATATGCCTCCCAACACCACAATTCACAGGTGTCAATTCTTTAGCCTTCCTTACTCATTGACATATATGTGTGTGTGTAGATATACCTATATCTATATCTATATCTATATCTACATCTATATCATCTATATCTATCTATATCTATATCTATATCTATATCTATATCTATATCTGTATCTATATCTATATCTATATCTATATCATCTATATCTATATCTATATCATCTATATCTATATCTATATCTATATCTATATCTATATGGAAACCCTGGTGGTGTAGTGGTTAAATGCTACATCTGCTAACCAAAAGGTCAGCAGTTCAAACCCACCAGGTGCTCCCTGGAAACTCTATAGGGTAGTTCTACTCTGTCCTATAAGATCACTATGAGTTTGTATTGACTCAACGGCAGTGGATTTTGTATATACATATACAGACACATACCTATATAGACACACACATATATGTCTGCATATGCATATATATAAGAAAATAAAATAAAGATGATGGAATAAAATGTTCATTTAGACATTTAGACAAGGATATAGGTCCTGGGGAACAACAAATCACTAGAAAAAATACTTCTCAGGTACAAATTATAAGTTATGCTAAAGAGGCATCCAAACACCTGTAGTGTTCACAATCCACTTTGGGCACAAAGCCACTGGCTGTTTGTTACGTAAGTTCACCAAACTCTTTACTATGTTACTCTGGAATGCTGGTCATAGATTATTGGTCCAGGGATGATCATGCAATGCAGGGAAGCTCTCTCCACAGACTTGACGATGGCCAATGAGTAAGTATGGAACAGAAGTTCGATAGAACAATACACCCTCAGTTGCAACTGAAAGGAGGAATAATGGATTCCCAGGCAGAGAGAGTGTCAAGGTGTGGCCACAAGACAGCAACATTGCACACAGCTACTTATTGGAGCTGATTCAATGATATCTAACATTCAGGGAACAGTTCCCATAGCAGGATGCCATCCAGAGACAAGTGTTCAGAAAGTTACCAGAAGGAAAAGATGGCAAGGAAACTCCTGAGGAAGAGGAGAGAAGAACGGAGGGGTTTACAAGTGCTTAAGGGAAGTGCCTCGGCATCAAGGTGGGGTATCTGGAGGTCAGAGAGCTCTGAGCAGTGGTAGCAATTTGTGGGGTCTATGGCCAGAGGGTTTTATGTTAGCAGGGGCTAGTGCTAGCAGATGTTGGGTACAGTTCCAAGGGGTATGTAAAGCAGCTGTGAGTGTCTGAAACGTCTGCTAATTTGGGCTGCTAGATGTGTAAAACTTTGAATTTGATACAGGCAGATTTTTTGGACTAATGGGTACCACATGTTATGAAAAAACTAAAGAGCCTGGAGCCAATACACATGGGCCACTTTTGGTTCATTTATGTAACACCAAGTTTGGACTGTGGTTTCTACAATTGTAACCCAAAGTGTGACCCTCGCATCAGAGGCATAAGCTTGTTAGACCCTACAGAATCTCAGGGCCCTCCCCATACCAACTGATTCAGAATCTACACACTAACACAACCCTCTATGACCTGTATGCCCACTAAAGATTTTAGCAGTCATGAGAATGTACTTCTCAGATCTCGGAAGGTAAGGAGTAGCTCAGCTGCTGGACTCTAAAATCCATCACTGTATAAAAACCCTGGTGGCATAGTGGTGAAGTGCTATGGCTGCTGATTAACAGGTCGGCAGTTCAAATTCATCAAGCACTCCCTGGAAACTCTATGGGGCAGTACTGCTCTGACCTATAGGGTTGCTATGAGTTGGAACCAACTTGTTGACACCTAACAACACAACAACATTCTGCTCCAAAGCTAAACTTCTCAGGGGCTGCTCCCAGCCAGTGACTGCTTATAGCAGAGTATTAGGCAGACCCCTTCTTGGGAAATGGAAGACTCCTCTGAGGGTGGTTTTGGCTGAAACTCTCTAATGACTCTGCTTTGAACTGCACTGAAGTCTAAGATGTATATTCCCACTCTTCTTTCCTTCCCTCTGTTTCTCACTAGGGTCAAACCTGTGTTGTGGTCCAATGGCTCTGTGAGAGGATCTGCGAATCTTCACCATTTTCTTTCCTGGGCATTTTCCCCACTAAAGTGCTTGCCCTTTAAATCTTGCCTCAGGGTCTGCTTTTCAAAACACCTGGCTTAACACACAGCTCTATACCATGTTTTCAGTGGCAGCTTCAGATCTGCAAAAGTGACAAAACTGACCCAAACTGGAGTTTGGATGATGCTGTCACATGTCTCCAAGGCTACGCTCTAACATTCAATGTCAGATAGATGCTGGACCCACAGTTACTATACAGAAGTAATAAGCAATGGATAGTCTGCCAAAGGTGGAGTCTAATTTTCATTGACTCAGTTGTATTTGTATTATACCAAGTCAATTTAGGTAAAGATAGTAATAATAAGTCTCCTTGTTTAATGGACAGGTATTGCAGTGAATCTATTATTTTGAGAAAGTGCGTGAGTAAAAACAGTTGATTTACATAGACTATGTGGGAGAGAAATAATCCAACACCAACCTGCGAACCTCCATCCTCAGCAGTCTTATAAGAGCTGAGGGAAAGTGGTTGGGCTGAGACTGGAGACTCTTAAAGATGACAATCACTGCACTGGGTAAATCACCCACATGAGCTCATTTGCCCTCCTGTGCATCCATAAATGGGTATCATCTCCGTTTAACAGAGGGAGAAACCAGAGTTATCAGAGGTTATGTAACCTGGCCAGAAACTACTTACCGAGAAAGTAGATTACCTGGAATTTTAGACCAGGTGGGTTTTATGCCACACTGAGTGCTATCTTTATTATTCTCCAGCTGCCTCACTTAATATTCCACCCATGAGAAGGGCACAAACATAAAATTAAATAACTGTAGTAATATGCACCTGTACAGCAATGTGACATTTAAAAGTACTTTCACACGCCTCTCTCCTCCAACACATAGCATGCTTGTTAGGACAGACTAGGGCTGGGAATACATCTGGTTTCCAACCACTGCCCGAGACTGGAGCAGGGTGGTGGCAACTAAGAAAAGACTTTGAAGGGATATTTTTGGAGGAATGTTTTATATATTTATTGGAGTGATAGAAACATTCTATGTTTTCACTGGGTATTGGTCACATGAGAATATAATTTGACAAAACTCACTGAACTTAGTTTGCACACTTATCCAGTACATTTTATTCTACAGAAATTAAATCTCAATAAATTTGATTTCAAGAAGTAAAATTTTTTAAAAGCCTTAGGGTTATAATAATAGTGTGCTTACAGATTATAACATACGTTTTTCCTTTTGGGTGCATTTCTCTACAAGTACAAATGGGAGAATACAAAATTGCTTTAAATTACGAATTTATGCCTAGGGCTTTTTTGGAAAAATGTGTTCAGAGCCTGTTATTATGTAATACATGCAATATGCAATAATAACTATCATCTTCTAAAACAACATCAGGAAATTATTTTTTGCAATCATATTTATATAGGAACACATATACTTTCATGAATTTCTACAGTACTTTCAGAATACTATGAATTTAATTTACCATCCTGAAAATAAACATTGTAAGTCATGGTCCATGGAGTCAAAAACATTGTGCAGTGCTCAGGGCTTTGACTGACTAAAACGGGCGACCAGTGTTAACAGTAATCTGAGGACAAGCTATGTTTAACCCTTTGCTGTTCAACTGAGTCCAACTCACAGCAACCCTATAATAGGATTAATCAGAGTGAGGTCTGTTCCAAGTAGTCAACATTTGAATTAATTTAAATTGATCCCCTACTGTTTATAAAATATTGAAAATGTCAGCTCTCTGGTATTAACTAGTTTCATTATATCTTAGTTTTAGACTACAAGAAAATCAGCTTGATTCTGTAGCACTTAATGTCAAGGATTAAGTTTGGCAAGAAGTTAGGTTGTTGTCATTTTTCTTTGAGGTTACAATGAAGTTAACATACTCCCATTTAACTGTCAGAATTGTTTCCTCTCTCCTGTTATACACACGCACGCGCGCGCGCACACACACAAATGATTTATGTTGAGCAGCGAAGCAGCAATCCGACTTAGTAAGAAAAAGGCTGAAGTGTTATGCTGACAGAACATTAACAGTGGAATAATAATAAATCCAATGCTCCTATCTCCAAAGCAGAGTCAACTTCATCACCATTAGTTTCAATACCTCATTTTTTCCAGATTATGCTTAAAAGGTTTCACTATGGATCATTTATTGATTTATGAATTTCTTGTATTTAGGTTTAGGATAATCACTGAAGCTGACATATTAACAAGTGTTTAGCTAGTGCACTGATCAACATTGCCCACTTAATCCCTTCCTGTTTCAATTACTCAATTCCTTACCAGGGCAACAGCTACAAAGTACCTCAAATTGCATTCAGGAGAAGCATAACATCCCTCATTGGGGGAAAGCCCTGCTTACATTTCTATAACTTCTCTCACAATTAACCACTGGATTTAATTTACCTCTGCTCTTCTGTCTCTGCAGAGCTGGTAATTTCCTTGCTAACCCACAGTTACAGCATTAAATTATAGACAATTTTCTGGAGGAAGTCTTGAATTAAATACAAGGCGCTAGTGTGATTTCTGTCTGTACAATCATTGGTAAGGTGTCAGCGATGCCTCTGGGGAGCAAGGGGTCATGGATCTAGGAGTTTCATTCTACTATGAGGCAAATTCCCCATCTCTGAAACATTCTAAAGATGTATCAAGTAATATGACTAAAGCAAAATGAATGAACGGATTTCATTTTCATAATGTTACATAATCAAACTTGACCTCTTTAAAAATTCAATAATGGGCTTAAAATTAAAAAATAAAACAAAAAGAATGAATGCGTTGCAGCCAAGTAGATTATGACTGACAGTGTCCCTATAGGACAGAGTGGAATTACTCTACAGAGTTTTCAAGGAGTGCCTGCTGGATTCAAACTGCCAGCCTTTTGTTCAGCAGCTGTAGCAATTAACCACTATGTCACCAGAGTTTCCATGCACCCATTTAGATGTCCCAGTTTTTTCCTTTTTCTCTATCTCAGTAAAAAATTCTGGCTTTTAATTTTTTTTAATAATTATTTTGAAGACAGGTACAGAACACCTCAATATAATATTGAAGTGATTCTAATATTTAAGAAATAACTAATTTAGCATTTGATACTTACTGGGCATGTATTCTGTTGCATATATTCCATAGAAAGAGATACATTTTATTCTAGTAAGAGAAGTAACTTCTTTCCTTGGCTAGATTATAGAATCTTCTCTTTTCAGCATACTGATACCCTTCAGTCTTGATTTAAAGAGACAAGTTGTCATGTATCAAGAGTATACGATTCCAGAGGTTTTATGAAAAGGTGTTGGTAAAGTAGTATAATTCTCTGATCAAATTGTACTTTTAAAGTAACTGTCATAATTCCAAGTGACTCTAAATGTTTATTTACCCTACCAAAGAATTGATTTTACACAGGCCTGTGATACTTAGTTATTTTATTTAATTAGGAAAAATTCCTATATTTTATTTTATACAAAACCACAAGCCTAAACTTACAAGGGAAACTTTCCAGCAATCGTTTTCTGTGCAGCTACCAGGTCAGGTCTTGGCTCTATACTAAGTTGTAATAAGGCAAAGACTGATGGACTCAGTGGACATAAAATAAGCACTCATAACTTTGTGTTATAATACCCTTCAATATGTTCTATTTGCATACATACATATACATCTATCAATAATAGCAAAAAAAAAATCTATTTCATTCTTGCAGAACCTTTTAGAAGTACATCTTATGATGCCCGTTTTACATATTTAAAAAATAGCTTCAGAGACTATAACTCTCAGCTTCGCACAGGTAATAAGTGATAAAGCTAAAAAACAAATCTTTGCATGCCTATCTTAAAACTTGGACTTTCCTAAGTTACACTGTTTGCTTTTTTGGTGTTTCAACTCTGTTGATGTTAGGTGCCATCAAGACAGCAACCTTTTGTACCACAGAGCAAAACACTGCTTGGTCCTGTGCCGCGCTCACAATCGTTGTTATGACTAGCCTGTTGGTGCAGCCACTGTGTCAGTCCACCTCACTGCAGGTCTTCCTCTTTTTCACTGACCCTGGGCTTTACGGGGTGAGCTCATCATCTAGTGCTGCTATAATAGAAATACTGAACGTGAACAACTGAAAAGGAAAAGTTTTATTCTGTCACCATCCAGTAGGCTACAAATCCATTCAGGGCACCAGCTCCAGGGCAAGCTTTTCTCCTTTGGCTTTGGAGGAAGGTCCTTGTAGTCAGTGTTCCCCAGGACCACGACATTCCGAGGCAATGTTCCCCAGGACCACGACATTCCGAGGCACAGGGACTCCGGGTCTTTTCCAAAGGACACGCTCTGCTCTCTGTACTACTTCTTGGTGGCATGAGGTCCCCAATTCTCTCTGCTAGTTTCTTTCTTTTCTGTCACAAGAGACTGCCTCAAGGTACAATAAAATCTTACATACTGAGTCCTTCCTCATCAACACAAATGCCACACATTAACATCATACAGGCAGGATTTACAGCATACAGGAAGATTACACAGTACTGAGAACCATGGCCTAGCCAAATGGCTACACATATTTTGGGGTATATAATTCAATCCATGACATTAATAATGATGTCTTTCTCGAGGGACCGATCCCTCCTGATAATATGTCCAAAGAATGTGAGATAGTCTCACCATTCTTGCTTCTAAAAGGGCATTCTGGTTGTACTTCATCCAAGATGTTTACTGCCTCTTCAAAGATACCCTTTGAAACCTTCTGTTCAGCTCTTTTACTTCATCAAATCTTCCTGTTACTCTAGCTGTTCAAGGTTCAAGAACAAGTGTCAGTCCCTTCTGACATCCATTTTGGTCTTCTCTTTCAGAACTCTTCCTTTTTTCATTCATAGTATACTTGATATCACTCTAAAATTTGTCTGGTCTTCAGTTTTAAATGTTCAGTGCATCAAGTCTATTCTTCAGATACTTTGTAAACTCAGATGGGAGATGCTCAAGTTGGTACTTTGGCTCTGCTGAACTTGTTCAGATTTTCTTCAGTTTCCACTTGGCCTTGAATATGAGCAACTGACAATCTGTTTGAGCCTCTGGACTTGTTCTGACTAATGATATTGAGACTTTTCATTATCTCTTTCCACTGATGTAGTTAATTTGATTTCTGTGTACTTCACCTGGTGAGGTTCATATATACAGTTGCCATTTCAAATCCCAAAAATCATTACTGTCAAGTTGATTCTAACTCATAGCAACCCTACAGGACAGAGTAAAACTGCCCCACAGACTTTCCAATAAGTTCCTGATGGATCTGAACTGCTGACTTTTAGGTTAGGAGCTGTAGATTTTAATCACTATGCCACCAGGTTTTTTAGTGACACCGGGGTGCCATTTATGTTGGTGAAAAAAAAAGTATTTGCAATGAAGAAGTCACTTATCTTGCAAAATTTGTTATGTAATCTCTGGCATTATTTCCATCACTAATGCCATATTTTCCAACTACTGATCCTTCAAGTTTTCCAACTCCCTAGGCCCTAGAAATTCTAAAGAACAAACAATACATATATTGAACCAAAATGAGAAACTGGATAGTTAGCCAGTGTGCATCTGAAATAACTCGATCTTTGTAGTTCAGTCAAAATCCATTTATCTGAACTATTCAGATAATTGTTTTACTTGTATTTCACATGCCAGATCTAATCATAGACTTTTCACTTACCTGATGTTAAGCTGTTAGTGTTTTACTACATTTCATACAGCCAGATAGAGGTTGTTATTCAGTGTTTAATTCTTTATTATTAGCTTTCAAATGGATATTTTTAACTAGGTTGGGATTTCACTAGAACATGTGGTTTTCAAGGAAAGGCGATTCTTCAGTTGATTTTGATGGTTTTGAGTATGAACTCCACACACGCTTAAAGAATGGGTGCCTTGAGTCATATCTGCTTTTGTTCATTTTTCCCCTTGCATCATCAGGGATTAGACATCACTGCATTACCATTTCATTCTAGATATCTTCACAGGCTGCAACCTTCATTTTTTGCTCCAGGACTTCTACAACTTCAAGGTCTACTTCCTTTATTCCAGATCTCACTGTATTGTCTTTCCTCATGCAATGCATTCCTTCAAGAATTTCCGGATGTTTTCAAGAAGGGTCTTAACCTGCACTTACAGATTTGTCTTTCAACTACATTCACCATATGGTGTTTCTCAATCATTCCTCTCCTGTTCCAGCACTTATTTCCAAGTGTTGAATGTATTCTGCTCATGAAGGCAAATAGCAAAGCTTCAACACTGTTATGGTTCTTGACACACTTGGACAGAACACCGACAGACAAGTTTTCATTGATGAAAATTTAGGCAATTGTCAGATGCCAAATAACATCGGGACCAGACAGATAGCCTTCAGTGTTGATAGCTAGTAGTCTTTGAAATAAAACACTGGAAGATGGTAAGTAGAGGATAAGATAGATGTATCCTTCAATGCAAAAGCAGCAGTGATCACAAAATTAGAGGAATGAGAATATTATGTTGCAATAGATAAACTATTCTGTTGTCATCACTTATAAAAACATTAATCAGAACTTAATGCTTTGCTGTTACTAGGTGCTTTTGAGTCAGTTTTGACTCACAGTAACCCTATAAACAACAGAAGAAAACACTGCTCAGTCATGAGCCATGTCCACAATAGTCCATTGTTGTGGCCACAGTTTCAATCCATATCATTGAGGGTCTTTCTTGTTTTTGCTGACTCTCCACGCTGCCAAGCATGATGTCCTTCTCCAGGCAACGACATCTCCTAACAACATGTCCAAAGTATGTAAGACATAGTCTTGCCATCTTTGCTTCCAAGGAGCATTCTGGTTGTGGTTCTTCCAGAACACATCTGTTTGTTCTTTTGGTAGACCACAGTACAGGAAACAGTCTTCTCCAACACCACAATTCAAAGGCATCAATTGTTGTTCTGTCTTCTTTGTTCACCACTCAGGTTTTGCATGCATATGACGTGATCGAAAATATCATAGCTTGTGTAAGGCTCACCTTAGTCTTCAAGGTGACATCTTTACTTTTCAATATGCTAAAGAGGTCTTTGGCAGCATATTCTCCCAATACTACGTGTCTTTTGACTTCTTGACTGCTGCTCCCACGTGCATTGATTGTGGACCCAAGTAAAATGAAATTCTTGACTCCCTCTATACTTTTTCTATCAATGACAATGTTGCTTACTGGTCCAGTTATGAGGATTTTCATTTTCTTGATGTTGAGGTGCAATCCATACTGAAGGCTGTGGTCCTTGATCATCATCAGTAAGTGTTGCAAATTTTTTTCACTTCCACCAAGTAACGTGGTGTTGTGTGCATAATGTAGGTTGTTAATGAGTCATCCTCCAATCTTGATGTCTTGTTCTTCTTCGTAGATTCCAGATTCTCAGATTATTTGCTTGGCATACATACTGAAAAGGTATGGTGAAAAGATACAACCTCGACACACACCTTTCCTCACTTTAAACCATACAGCGTCCCCTTGTTCTGTTCACATGACTGCCTCTTGATCCATACACAGATTCTTTAAGACCACAAATTAGGTGTCCTGAAATTACCATTCCCCACAATGTTAGCCACAGTTTATTATGATCCACACAGTTGAATGCTTTTGTATAGTCAATGAAACACAAGTAAATACCTTTCTGGTATTCTCTGATTTCAGTCAAGATCCATCTGACATCAGCAATGAAATCCCTGGTTCCATGTCCTCTTCTGAATCCAGCTTGAATTCATGGCAGTTCCTTGTCAATATACTGTTTCAGACACCTTTAAATGATCGTGAGCTGATTGGAGCTTTTCCAGCTTTTCCACAGATGTAGTCAATTTGGTTCCTTTCTATTTCATTTGGTGAGGTCCATGTGTACAGTGACCGTTTGTGTTGGTTAAAAAAGGTATTTACAATGAAGTGATTAGTTGTGCAAAATTCTATCATGCAATCTCCCACATTATTTCTATCACCAAGGCTGTATTTTCAAATTACCGAACCTTCTTGTTTCCAACTTTTGCATTCCAGTCACCCACAAGTATCAGTGCATCCTCACTGCATGTTAGATCAATTTCAGACTGCAGAAGCTGGTAAAAGCTTCAATCTCTTCATCTTTAGCCTTAGCGATTGGGGTGCATGTCTGAATAATAGTTGTATAAACTGGCCTTCCTTTTGGGTGTATGGATATTATCTTATCACTGACAGCTTCGCACTTCAGGACGTAAGTCAAAATGTTCTTTTTGATGATGAACTCAATATTGTTCCTTTTCAAGTTTTCATTCCTAGCTTAGTAGACCATATGATTGCCAGATTTAAAATGGCCCAGATCAGTTGATTTCAGCTTACTAATGCCTAGGATATAAATGTTTATGCATTCCATTTCATTTTTGACAATTTCCAGGTTTCCTAGATTCATACTTCATACATTCCATGATGAAATATCCAATGGATGTTTGCAGCTGTTTCTTCTCATTTTGAGTCATGCCACATCAGCTAATGAAGATCCTGAAGGCCTTACTCCATCTATGTTATTAAGGTTGACTCTACTTTGAGGTGGAAGCTCTTTCCCAGTCATCTTCCAAGTGCCTTCCATCCTGGAGGGCTCATTTTCCTAACCATATCCAACAGTGGTCCACTGCTCTTCATAAGATTATCCTTGGCTAATTCTTTTCAGAAGTAGGCTGCTGGATCCGTCTTCCTAGTCTGTCTTAGTCTGGAAGCTCAGATGAAACTTGTCTACCATGAATGACCCTGCTGGTACCTAATACCAGTACCAGAGCATCCAGCATCACAGTAGCAAGGAAGGCTCCATTGTCAGACAAGTAGGAGCTGCTCACTCTATCTTTACCCTTCTCACATGATTAATGCTTTAACGAGGCTGAAATGCCCATATCTTTTGTTTCTGCAAGCAGCTGCAGATATTCACAATTTCTGCAGGCTGTACAAGTCTCTGCAATCTCCACATTAGGTAATGTTTGTAATGGACCATTGAGACTAATAGAGGAATTGGGTTCTGGAATAGAACAGACTGAACAAACAAATAGTCTCTGGAGCTCACTATCATATACGAACAATTGGACCTATTGCATCAATAATTAACATCCTCTGATCTTGTCTCATTTGCTCACACCAGACCTCCATGCTTAGCCCCTCTCCTACAGGAAGCGCCAGCCTACCTCAAATTTTCTGGTAGTTCTTGTCCACAAATGCTTGTGAACCAGCTTCTCTATCACAGTAACCATCCATAAGCTCCTCATCCTCCTTGCCTGTATCCTGGGCACAGGAAGCAACTGAGGGAGACTTTGGATTGCTTCTGCTTGTCGTCATTGTGACAACATTTCTATCCATGCTGTTTTAGTCAGCTAGGGCTGCTCTAAAAGAAATATCACAGAGTGGATGGCTTTAACAAAGGAAGGTTTACTCTTACACAGTCCGGTACGCTACAAGTCCATACTCAAGGTGTCCGCTCCAGGGGAAGGCTTTCCCCTGTGTCAGCTCAGGAGGAAAGTCCGGTACTGCATCAGTCTTTGTCCAGGGAGCATCTTGACACAGGAACCTCAGGTCTGAAGAACACGCTCTTCTCCCAGTGCTGCTTGCTTGATGGTCCTAATTCTCTGCCTGCGTCTCTATAGGATGAAAGGATTATCTCTCGTAGGATGGAAGGATTAAGGGTGGGTCAAGCCATATTCCAAGGAAACTCCTTTTACAGTGGAGCAAGCAGGTAATCCTGTTAAGGGATTTACAGCCGCCCCATCCTAATCCTTTAACATACAACATAGGACAACCACAAAATGTAGGACAGTCGCAAGAAACCGGGAATCATGGCCCAGCCACATGGCTGCACATTTTTTGGGGGGGACACAAGTCAATCCAGGACACATGCCAAATGTACAACCTGCTGCATGACCTCAAGAGGCCAGGAAACTAACAGATTTCTGGCAGAAGTAGGATGTATATTCTTTTTCATTTGCCTAAAATGAGGCAGTTCACTCTCATCCAGGTGCTGTGATAATTCTGCTGTCTCCTAGAATTTCACAAAGAATTTCATAATTTCTTCTGGATATAATACTCACCTCTCTCCCCTCTCTACTTTTTCCCCATTTGTCTCTAAGGAAAGAATCTGCATGGGTATCGCAACATAACTGGTATTTGGTATCACACATACATATATATGTATATCTAACAGACCTAAAGGTAAGTCACCGGGCTTCTAGCTTTGCAAACTCTGAAGCTTTGTTTGGGCTTCATGGTGCACCTTGTTCTAGATTATTGAATATAACAAGACATACAGGGTCATCGAGTCTGATGTTTTCATTTAATGATAGGTAACTGAGACCTAGAGAGGCAGATCCAATGTCTCAGAGCTACTTGGTCATGAAATCAATTCAAACTGTCTGAATCAAGATAATATACTCTACATATAAAAAAAGGCTTTTCTGTCCTTGTAGAGAGATATGCTTACTGAATTAAATGGCCTTATTCATCTTTTTATTTTCTACATGTAAATTAATATCATGTAGCTAGTGGTACTCGAAACATTTTTGCTGCATAAAGTAAAAGGAAAGTATATTAATCTATAGATATAATTTTACTTCATATTTACTTGAAAATATTTAACAAAGTACAATATTAGTTATTATGCTATACTTTTAAGTTGCAATGCCAGTGAAGCAGTTTATTGTGAGTCCAACTGCACTGCCAGATAGGTACCTTATCAGTGACATCAAGTCCTCTACAGGAAGGCTGCACTTCATTTCATCTTGGTATAAAATATTTCTTTACGGTCTGTGAGAACTACAAGGAAATCAGCTCTCCATGAAAGCTAACACTGGGTTATTCTTTTAAAGCTGCACACTTACACCTTTAAAAACTGGAACCAATGAAGGTGCCGTGAAACTTTTGCTATTTAATAATGAATTTATTTCATGAGGGAAATCCTACTACTGTAGTGGCTAAGTGCTATGGCTGCTAACCAGATGGTCTGTAGTTCAAATCTACCAAGTGCTCCTTGGATACTCTATGGGGCAGTTCTACTGTGTTTCTAAGGTCACTATGAGTTGAAATCAACTCGACAGCAGTGGGATCTGTTCTGATTTTGGTTTACATCATGAAGGTAATTTTAGTCAATAATGTCTGGCAATTGGAATGAAGCTCTTCAATTACTAGAGAATTTTGAAGGAATGAGTTGTTTTCTCCACACAAAATATGGAATTCCTCATTGGGGCTATATGAATATGTGTGTGTGTGTGTAACTATATATATGTTAACTATATACGTAAAACTATACATATGTACTTTGCAATATTCTATCACAGAAAGGTTGCATACAACTGGGACTTTGGAAATGGTTCTAATCTCAAAACAAAGAAATCTGGCTAAAAAGTAAGCATGTTTAATAATATGGGGAGCACTGGAGGTGCAGTGGTTAAGAATTTAGCAGCTAATCAAAGCTCGGGGTCAGCAGTTGAAATCCATCATCCACTCCTTAGAAACCCTATGAGGCTGTTATATTCTATCCTTTAGGGTCACTATGAATTGGAATCAACTTGACAGCAACGGGTAGATAGTATGGATTTGGGGAAGCTCTACAAATCTTAACAGTAGGTTGTAAATATTAGATCTATTTTAAATATTTTCTAAGATTTAAGAGTTTTTTGAAAGAAAAAAATAAGTATATAAATGGTTGTTTTACCATCAATATTAAAATGTTAATGATCAGGTCTTTGTCTCTTTTAACAAGAAGAAAGAACTTTAAAATGAGACCTAATATATCTTTGTACATGTATATCTGTGTGAGAGAGAAACAGAAATAGAAACAGAAAGACAGAAAACGATCGTGTAGAGCTTCATTCTTCTGAAGCATCACAGAATAATCACGTCTTTCTGGAAGTCTAACTCCATTAAAGCTTGGGCAAGACATGGCCTGGGTTAGTGTTAGTTCTTAACTTTTTTGGATTATAAACTCAGGGTGACCCTAGGGAAAATTGTGACTTCTCCCTGAAGAATAAGAAATGGCCATAGAATCACATCCAAATCTGCATCCAGAACACTATATACAGACCTGATTCTTGGAACTGCTTAAAGCAAACTCTGGACTATTAATTTCCATGTCTCAAAGACCAAGAACTCAAGTGAATCTGGCTGAATTAAAAAAAAAAAATAAGAAGTTTCAACTTTATAAAGAGAAATTCAATCCATTTGTTAAACTGCCCCTACTCCCATGGTCCTTACCACTGAATGATCACTTAGATTGCTTCCAGCTTTAGAAGAGTTTAGCTTATAAATAAAGGAATCAGACTTGTGATGACAAAAGACATCAAATACTGTCCACGATTTTTAAACAATGCATTTGAAAGATTCTTGTTGTTGTTAGATTTCATCGAGTCAATTCCAACTCATAGCAATCTATGTATAACAGAATGAAACACTGCCTGGTCCTGTGCAAGGTCCGCAACTGTCTTTATGTTTAAGCCCATCATTTCAGCCACTGTGTCAGTCCATCTTGTCGAGGGTCTTCCTCTTTTCTGACGACTCTCCACTCTACCAAGCTTGATGCCCTTCTCCAGGGAGTGATCCTTCCTAACAGCATGTCCAAAGCATGAAAGATGCAGTCTTGCCAGTTTTGCTTCCAAGGAGCGTTCTGGTTGTACTTCTTCCAGAACAGATCTGTCCTTTTGGTGGCCCATGGTATATTCAACATTCTTCTCCAATACCACAATTCAAAGGCATCAATTCTTCTGTTTGCCTTATTCATTGTCTAGCTATCACATGCATATGAAACGACTGAAAACAGCATGGCTTCTGTCAGGAGCACCTTAGTCTTCAAGGTGACATCTTTACTTTTCAATACTTTAAAGAGGTCTTTTTGCAGCAGATTTTCCCAGTACAATGCATGTTTTGATTTCTTGACTGTTGATTCCATGGGCATTAATTGTGGACCCAAGTAAAATGAAATCCTTGACAACCTCATTCCTTTCTCCACTTATCACAATGTTGCTTACTGGTCCAGTTACGAGAATTTTGTTTTCTTGATGTTGAGGTGCAATCTACACCTAAGGCTGTGATACCTGATATTCCTCGGTAAGTGTTTCAGATCTTCTTCACTTCCAGCAAGCAGGTTGTGCCATCTGCATAATGTAAGTTGTTAATGAGTCTTCTGCCAATCCTTATGCCTCATTCTTTTTTATGTAGTCCACTTTCTCAGATTATTTGCTTGGCATACAGGTTGAAAAAGGTATGGTGAAAGGATACAATGCTGACAGACACTTTTCCTGACTTTAAACCAAGCAATGTCTCCTTGTTCTGTTCACACAACAGTCTTTTGATCCATGTGCATATACTTTAAGAGCACAATCAAGTGTTCTGGAGTTCCCATTCTCCACAATGTCAGTCATAATTTGTTATGATCTACACAGTCAAATGGCTTTGCATAGTCAATGAAATAAAGGTAAGCATTTTTCTGGTACTCTCTGCTTTCAGCCAAGATCCATCTGACATTAGCAATGATATTTCTGTTTCCACATCGTCTTCTGAATCGAGCTTGAATTTCTGGGAGTTCCTTGTCAATATACTGTTGCTGTCACTTTCAAAAGTTCTTTAAAGAAATGTACTTATTTAATGATTGTGTTAGATAATTTCTTTATTTGGTTGAATCACCTTTCTTGGGAATAGGCATAAATATGGATCTCTTCCAGTTGTTTGGGCACATAGTTGTCCTCTAAATTTTTTGGCATAGATGAGTGAGCTCTTCTAGCACTACAAATGATATTCCATCAATTCTGGGAGACTTGTTTTTATTCCAGTGCCTTCAGTGCAGCTTGAACATCTTCCTTCAGTACCATCCATTCCTGATCATATGCTACTTCTTCAAATGGCTGAACACTGACCAGCTCTTTCCGGTATAATGACTCTGTGTATTCCTTCCATCTTCTTTAGACACTGATTTTTTTCTTCAGTTCTTTCTGCTTCAGAAATGTAGATGTTCTCTTCCCTTTTGCTTTTCCATTTCCAGATCTTTGCACATTATTATAATAATTTATTTTGTCTTCTTGAGCTTCCTTTGAAATCTTCTGTTTAATTCTTTTACTTCGTCTTTCTTTCCTTTTGCTTTAGCTTCTTGGTGTTCAACAGCAAGTTTTAGAGTCTCCTTGGGCATCCAACTGGTCTTTTCTTTCCCATCTTTTAACAATCTCTTGCTTTCTTTACAGATGATGTCTTTGATGTCATTCCACAATTCAGCTGTTCTTTGGTCATTAGTGTTGAACACATCAAATCTGTTCTTGAGATGGTCTGTGAACTCAGGTGGGATATACTCAAGGTCATACTTTGGCTGTCATGGATTTCTAAGTTTCTTCAGTTTGAACGTGCATATGAACAACTGATAGTCTGTGTTGCAGTCAGCACCTGGTCTTGTTTGACTGCTGAGATGGAGCTTTTCCATCATCTTTTTCCACAGATGTAGTCAATTTGATTTCTGTGTATTTCATCTGGTGAGGTGCATGTGTATACTCGCAGTTTGAGTGGGTGAAAGAAAATATTTGCAATGAAGAAGTCATTGGTCATACGATCTCCAGGATCACTTGCATCACCAAGGCCATATTTTCCTACTATCAGTCTTTCTTCTTTGTGTCCAAATTTTGCATTCAAATAACCAATAATTATCAATGCGTCTTGATTATATGTTTGATCAACTTTGGACTTCAGAACCTGGTAAAAATCTTCAACTTCTTCATCTTTGGCCTCAGTGTCTGTCAGTTTGTCATACTGCAGGGGCTTATGTGTTGCTGTGATTCTGGAAGCTATGTCACTGGTTTTTAGATACCAGGGCAGTCACCCATGGTGCATGGGTTTCAGCTGAGATTCCAGACTAAGACAGACTAGGAAAAAGGACCTGGCAGTTTATGTTTGAAAGAATTAGCCAGTGAAAACCTTACGAATGGCAGCAAAACACTGTCACATGTAGTGCCAGAAAATGGTCTCCCTGGTTGGAAGGTACTCAGAAGAAGACTAAGGAAGAGCTGCCTCCTCAAAGTGGGCATGGACTGAGTAAAGCATTTGGAACCCTTGTTTGCTGATGCGGCACAACTCAAAATGAGAAGAAACAGCTACAAGTATCCAATGGTAATCAGAACATGGACTGTACAAAGTATGGATCTAAGAAAATGTGCCAACTGTCAGCCATGAAATGGAGTACATAGTCATCAGCATCCTGGGCATCAGTGAGCTGAAATAGACCAGTGTTGGCCATTTGAATCAGACAATCCTGTGGTCTACTACGATGGGAATGAAAGCTTGAAGAGGAATGGCGTTGTGTTCATCATCAAAAAGAACACTTCAAAACTTTCCACCCATCAGCAGACAACTACACCTTCTTCTCCAGTGCACATGGAACATTCTCCAGAATTGACCACGTGATAGGCCATAATGCAATGCTCAACAAAATCCATACCATTGAATTACTGCAAAGCATCTTCTCAGATCATAAAGCCATAAAAGTTTAAATCAATAGCAGAAAAAACATAGATAGAAAGTGGAACTCTTGGAAACTGAACAACATCTTGCTCAAAAAAACATGGGTTATAGAGGAAATCAAGGATGAATTAAAGAAATTCATGGATTCCAATGAGAATGAAAACACTTCCTACCAGAACCTATGGGATACAGCCAAAGCAGTGCTCAGAGGTCTGTTTATCTCCATAAATGCACACATCTGGAAGGAAGAAAGAAACCAAATCAAGGAACTAACTCTACAGCTTGAACAAGTAGAAAGAGAACAACAGAGGAACCCCTCAGGCACTGGAAGAAATGAGATGATAAAGATTAGAGCAGAGCTAAATGAATTAGAGAATAGAAAAACAATTGAAAAAATTGAAAAGACCAAAAGCTGGTTTTTTGAAAAGATCAACAAAATTGATAAACCACTGGCTAAACTTACTAAAGAAAAGCAGGAAAGGAAACAAATAACCCAAATTAGAAATGAGAGGGGAGTTGTGACCACAGATGCAACAGAAATAAAAAATATCATAACAGAATACTATGAAAGCCTGTACTCTAACAAATTTGAAAACCTAGGGGAAATGGATCAATTCCTTGACTCATACTACCTACCCAAATTATCACAACATGAAGCAGAACAACTTAATAAACCCATCACAAAGGAAGCGATTGAAAAGGTCATCAAAACACTGCCAACCAAAAAAGTCTAGGCCCAGATGGCTTCACGGCAGAATTCTACCAAGCATTTAGAAAAGAGTTATCCTCAATACTATTGAGACTATTTCACAGTATAGAAGGGGATGGAGTACTCCCAAACTCATTCTATGAAGCCAGCATAACCCTGATACCTAAGTCAGGGAAAGATCCAACAAAGACAGAGAACTACAGACTGATATCATTCATGAACCTAGATGCAAAAATCTTCAACAAAATTCTTGCCAACAGAATACAACAACATATCAAGAAAATAATCCATCATGACCAAGTGGGATTCATACCAGGGATGCAAGGCTGGTTCAACATCAGGAAAACAATTAATGTGATTAACCACATAAATAACACAAAAGACAAAGATCACCTGATTTTGTCCATTGATGCCAAAAAGGCATTTGATAAAGTTCAACACCAATTCATGCTAAAAACTCTTAGCAAAATGGGCATAGACGGCAAATTCCTCAACACAATAAGCGCCATTTATACAAAGTCAATCGTCCACATCATCCTGAATGGAGAGAGACTGAAAGACTTTCCCCTGAGATCAGGAACTAGACAGGATACCCACTGTCACCTCTCCTATTCAACATTGTGCTAGAAGTTCTAGCCAGAGCAATTTGACAAGACGAAGAAATAAAGGGCTTCTGCATCGGCAAAGAGAAAGTTAAAATCTCTCTGTTCACAGATGATATGATTGTATATGCAGAGAACCCCAAGGAATCTATAAGTAAGTTACTCAAACTGAGAGAAGAGTTCAGCAAAGTCTCAGAATACAAGATAAATATAAGTAAAGCAGTAGGTTTCCTTTATACCATCAACAAGACTGTTAAGGAGGAAATTATTAAATCAATACCATTTACGATAGCCCCTAAGAAGATGAAGTACCTAGGAATTAATCTAACCAGAGAAACAACAGACCTTTACAAAGAGAACTACAAGCCCTTACTACATGAAACTAAGAGAGACTTAGATAAATGGAAAAACCTACCCTGCTCATGGATAGGAAGACTTAACATTGTGAAAATGTCTATTTTACCCAAAGCAATTTATTTATATGATGCAATCCCAATACAAGTTCCAGCATCATTTTTTAATGAGATGGAGAAACAAATCACCAATTTTGTTCAGAAAGGGAAGAAGCCCCGGATAAGTAAGGTACTACTAAAGAAGAAGAAGACACTGGGAGGCCTCTCATTATCTGACCTTAGAACATACTACACTGCCACAGTGGTCAAAACAGCCTGGTACTGGTACAAAAACAGACAGATGGATCAATGGAACAGAATTGAGGTGCCAGAGATGACACTATCTGCCTATGAACAGTTGATATTCGACAAAGGCCTTAAGACATTAAACTGGGGTAAAAACAGTCTCTTCAACAAATGGTGCTGGCAAAATTGGTTATCTATCTGCAATAAACTGCATCAAGAACCATATCTTACACCTTATACAAAAACCAACTCCAACTGGATAAAAGACCTAAATATCAGATAAAGCTCATCCAAGAAAAGGTAGGAACAACAATGGAAGTTTTAATACACAATGAGGACAGACTCCAAAATCTGTCAAAGAAACCTCAATCAACAGAAGAGAAAATAGATAAATGGTAACTATTAAGAATCAAACACTTTTGCTCATCCAAAGACTTTATTAATAGAATTAAAAGAACACCCACAGAATGGGAAAAAATATTTGGCAACTCTATGTCAGACTGACGCCTGATCTCCATAATCTATAAGATACTACAAAATATCAAGAAGAAGAAGATAAACCATCCAATTAAGCGATGAGCAAAGGAGATGGACAGACACTTCACTAAAGATGAGATCCAGGCATCCAAAAAACACATGCGGACATGTTCACGATCTTTAGTTATTAAAGAAATTCAAATCAAGACAACAATGAGATACCATCTCATCCCAACAAGATTGGCCATGATCCAGAAAACACAAATCAACAAATGCTGGAGAGGCTGTGGAGAAAGTGGAACCCTCCTACACTGCTGGTGGGGTTGCAAAATGGTCCAGCCTCTTTGGAAGGCAATCTGGCGCTTCCTTAAAAAAATGGATATCGATATACCATTTGACCCAGTAATACCACTACTTGGAATATATCCTACAGATTCAAGGCCTTTCACACCAACGGACACATGCACCAGAATGTTTATCGCAGCACAGTCCACAATAGCAAAAAGGTGGAATCAACCCAGATGCCCAATAATAGAAGAATGGATAGGTAAACTGTGGTACATATACTTAATGGAGCACTACGCAATGATAAAGAATAACGATGATTCCAGGAAACATCTCCTAACCTGGTTTCAACTGGAAGACATTACGTTGAGTGAAAGTAGTCAGCGACAAAAGGACAAATACTGTATGAGACCTCTACGATAAGATCTCAAAAACAGACTTGTGTATAGAAGAAAAGACTCTTTGACAGCTGCAAGGGAGGGGAGGGAGGGAGGGTGAGGGGGGAAAGGTTTAGTTTAGGTAGTTACTAGAAATCTAGTTGGGAGAAAGCGGTGACAGCACACATTAGAAACAAGAACAACATTAAGTGGACTTCAGCATAACTTGAGTACTCCTTCCATCTTAACTCAATACTGCAAGGATAGAGTAGCTGGGACGGGGGGCGGGGGACCATGCTCTTAGGCGAATTCCAGGCCAATTGGCACAACTAGCGTTTTGCTAAGAGAGCTCTCTGCACCCTACATTGGTGAGTGGTGTCTGGAGTCTTAAAAGCTGCCAAGCTGCCATCCGAGGACACAGCAAATGGTCCCAACTCAACAGGAACGGATGCTCACCGAGGACTAAAATGACATGTGGCAAAGACAACCGAGAAGACGGAGAGACCCACAAGAGTGGGTGCCTACACCGACTTGGGACCGGAAGAACCAGATGGTGCCCGGGCACCACCAGTGGTAGCCACAATGGAGCTCACACAGAGTTGTGTCACTGGCAACACAAGAATAAAGAGGTCCAACATGAAATCTCCACTAAAAGACCTCAATTGATGGTCCAGCAGTTTTGGGGTTCTTCTGAGAGCATGGCCCCCTGCCCTGATGCTGCCCTTTCCCATAAATTATAACAAAGGTCCACTCTTTGGACAGGAATGGATTGGACTTGGCAAGGCAGAGTGATCATATATTGGAAGCACTTTATGGTTCTATACATCTATAGGATATCATCTTGCTGACCTCTGGCTGGAGGAAGGGGAGTGGACGGACAGGAGGGGAAAGGAGACTGTTGGGAGGATGAGACATGTATGGAGCAGAGAGGAATAGTGTGCTGTCACCGGACAAGGAGAGCAGTGGAAGCTGCATATAGGGGGGCATGTAAATTTATATGTGAATGTACATTTTCACTGAGTTATGTTAAATAAAAATTAAAAAAAAAAGAAGAAGAACACTTCAAGATCTGTCCTGAAGTACAATGCCATCAATGATAGGATAATATCCATATGCCTACAAGGAAGTTGAAAGGTGGAAGTTATTAATGTAATAGTAAATATAACTAGTAATAACTTAAAAGAGAAGATCTTATGGCATAAATGTGCATTCATAAAATCTGGCCTTGTATTTGAAAGTGTACAGAAAAAACCCCATTCAAAAAAGGATTCAAGAGATACGAAATGGTGAGGTAACAAAATACTGGCTGAGACTCCCATTTAACATGTCTAGATTTACATTTATCTTTAAAATGTGAGAGAAGAGATTCTTGCACTAGCCAACATGGAAAACGCATTAGTATGGCTGTAGAAAACCATGTTTTAGCTCAAATCTGTCACTCTTTGGCTACAGAAGTACCTTAGGTAAATCATCAAGACAATTTTGTGTCTGGAATCTATCCATCATTTGCAAAATGAGAGGGTTCATTAACTGAGCTTGAAAGTCTTTGGTAGCTTCAGAATTTTAACTGGTTTTTATGTACCTCTGCCTGTAAAATTTCAAAGGATGGCTGAAAATTACAACTTGCCAATTTCAAATTTTTCTCACTTAAATTTCTATGACTTTGATTTGGAGTACATAATGCTTTAAACCATAAGAGTGAAGAAGATAGGCATGGAATAATTGAATCTAATTTGAAATGTTATTCACGAGAAATCAGACTATTTTTACAATTTATAGTATGGAAAATTAGGTGAAAATCAAAACAAACAAATGAATACAATTTTCTTGCAAGGAGGTCAAAGTTTAATGTGTTAGCTTCATCAGGAAGCACCTTTCCACATTAAGTGACATATTATTCAATTACAATTCTTGTAGATATTCTGGAGTAGAACTTCTCTATTCTGAAAACAACCATTTGAATAGCTTCTTCTGGTACTATTCTGTTCTGCGTGGTCACTATGAGTCACGATCAACTTGCTGGCAATGAGTTATGTAATTAGATAATCATCTATTTTTCAGGATGCTTTGGGGTAAGGACACTTTTGGGTAAGTTAGTAGGCAAATGGATTCTCGGGGCCTGTAGGAAGGCTTCCATACAAATCATTAGGTGTTAATGAAAGAAGAGATTCTGGACCTTCTAAAATGCTAATTTACTTACTCTAGAGTCTCTTCTGACATAGCTCCACAGGTTATAGAAATTTATCGTTGGCAGTAGGCTTGTGTGTAGACAAAAATACATTTTTTTAAAAAGTAATATTTTTATTGTGCTTTAGATGAAAGTCCTACCACTGCTAACCACAAGGTCAGCAGTTCAAATCCACCAGGTGCTCCTTGAGTACTCTGGGGATCAGTTCTACCCTGGCCCCTAGGGTCGCCATGAGTCAGATCCGACTCTATGGCACTTGGCTGACTTGGCTTAGATGAAAGTCTACAAAGCAAATTAGTTTCTGATTAAACAACTAATACACATATTATTTTGTGACATTTTGTTGTCAACTGTACATACGGCCTGTCAACACTCTCCCTTTCTCCACCCTAGGTTCCCCATTACCAGCTTTCCTGGCTCCTCTTGCCTTCACGTCCTGGCCTCTGAGCTGGTGTGCTCATTCAGTCTCCTTTGAAGGCTCTGTCTAACCTTTAGCTGACTAGATGAACCTCAGGAGTGGCTTTATTGCTAAATTATCCGAGTGTCTGAGGGCTGCACTATCAGGCTTTCTCCTGTCTCTGGGAACAGTTAAGTCTGGCCTTTTTTGAGAGAAACACTTTTCTAAAAGCTGAGGGAATAAATCTCGGAGTTAAACTTCTTTGGATCTTAGAAATGTTATGGATGAGGGATTGAGGGATGTAAAACATAATTTTCCACCAATAACAGCCATTTCACAAGTCAGTAAAGTAGCTACAATAGTTGTGGATCAGTAGGCAGCAGCTTTTAAGGAAAAGAGTAGAAGAAAGAAAGGCTAAGAGTCCTATCGTCTTCTTGTCTGACTATAGTAAACAGTAGTATTATGCCTAAACTTTTTTCCCAAGGGTTATTTAATTTGAAGTGGTATATCCAATGAACAATTATTATGCATTTTGTCTAATATTACAGTAAATAAAAAGATATATATTGATTGAATTATTATTATTTTAATAAATAGCTTGTAACATTATGTACAGGATTTTGCTTACCACAGAAAAAGACAAGCAATAATTACACTGCTGTATGATAAGTGATAAAAGGAGTCCCAGCATTCCATCAAAAAGCAAAGGGCAATTAACATGGTCTGGGATGGAGCTGAGTTGGTCATGGCAGCACTCTTGAAGAAAGTGACACCAAACACAGGTCTTAAAATACACAGAGTTACAGAGGTAGACATCGGAGCAATGGGTTGGGTATGCAAGATGGATATTAAAGAAAGTACACATCGTGTAAAAGAAAGAATATTTGAATGTAATTCTGGATTATCAGGAAAAAGGTTACTCATAGAGGCATAGCCTCAGATCATAAAAGACCACTGCTATAAAGCTGAAGAGTAAACTTTCTCTTGGAAACCCTAGGTGACATAGTGGTTAACTGCTATGGCTGCTAAACCAAAAGGCCAGCAGTGCAAATCCATCAGGCACTCTTGGAAGTTCTATGGGGAAGTTCTGCTCTGTCCTATAAGGTCATTATGAGTTGCAATCGACTCAGTGGTACAGGAGGGTTCTTGATGTAATTAATGATAACTACAAAAACTATCAGAGCCCTGGTATCATAATAGTTAAAAGCTCAGCTGCTAACCACAAGGCTGACAGTTTGAATCTACCACCTGCTCCCTGCAAACCTTATGGTGCAGTTCTATTCTGTCCTCCAGGGTTGTTGTGAGTAGGAATACATGCAACAACAATGGTTTTCATTTGTTGTATAAATTATTATGGAAACAAAATATAAATTAATAAGTTAAAAGTAGATATGAAGCGATAATAAAAACGGGATTGGAGTAAGGGAGTGGTGGGAGGGATGGTCAGGTGAGATTTAATAAATCCTTCCTGAGGCAATCACATGAACATTTTGTTTCTCTGTGCTAAACTAGATCCTGGAAAAGGGCAGGGGAATAAGGAGGCAGACTTCACTCCCTTTCTATACACCATGTGATCGCAGGTTATTTCTGATTATGGTCCAAGATGAAGCTTCAGCGCACAAGATCTGAGTGAAGTAGCAGCACCATTTTTTTTTCCTGTACTTGAATCTCAGAAACATACGAGGAAAAACTAGCAAGAAAAAACCTGTTTTATAAGGGAGTAATTTCCAAGGATATCTAACAGTTGTTACAGTATGTTCTTCTCCTATGTTTTATGAATCTTTATTTTCTTTTAAGTCTTGGGTATAAAATAATGATGTTAAGGAAACACAAGAGGTATAATTACCAGAGAATACTTGATTTATTTCATTCAGCATACCATGTAATATTTAATATGGCTATAAAGCAGGCTAATAATTTTAAATATATTTTCAACTGCAAGGATTAAAACTGTAACTGTTACCAAAGATTTAAAATATGATAATGAATGCCTTCTCTTCATGTTTCTTGGCTAATGAAGAGGCAGAAAGATTTATTTCTCTCAGGAAAATTGCATGCTATTGTTCAATTTATTTACTAGTAGAAATTTATATTCAAACATTTCATGTATCAAGTTTAATTACTTAGCAGATGACTCCATATAAAAACATGTAAAGTCTATGAAATGTGAATATTTTAAGCTAGGCTGTTATTATTTTCCAAATGATGCAGAAGGTATAATGACAGTAGGTAGATTTTCCCTGAGCATCAACATAATTCTTCTTCAATTACATTTGATCAAAATGGGGGAACAAAAAGGAAAAGAAATAAACAGCAAAGCAAGCAGGAGCAAGGGAGGGGGTTAACACATTTCCATTGTATTACTATTCTCTCATCTGTGTCTTAGAAAAGATTTCATACTTTAAAGGTTCTCAGCATCTTGGCTCACATCTGTTTGCCTTTGTTTCTCTCCCATTCACAAACCAGATTCTTTTATTTGAAGATGATAATGGATTTTTCTTGTGGTGGAAGTTCTGAGTGACAAGTGCCCTAACCCATCTTACTGTTCAAGTGCATGAAGTGGTGAGAGTATGCAGGGAGCAGGGGTAGGCAGTTGTTAGGACACATAAGGCCAGCGGAGCTGCATCAGGGTTTATTAGCCTCAGAATGTCCTCTGATTACATATAATAAAGTCAATCTGTTACTGACATTCAACCCGTATTTTTGTGGCTAAAATAATGAGACTCATTTTATAAGCTGTAAGAGAAAACAATTGTTAAAACTATAAAAGAAAGACCTCTGAAACTCTAGTTTCTAATTTCTTATCAGTCCCCTTCCAGAAACACCAAAGATGATCTGAGGAACAGCAGGATAGTACACTTGTAAGTGCCAACACTATGTCAGACAGTGTGCTTTAAGATCCATCATCTAATTTAATTCTGCCAAGATTCCCGAAAATTAGGGACTGTTATCTCTTTTTACAAACGAAGAAACCAAATAATAGACTGGTCTGAGATGACTACCTGGTTCTAATTGACTATAAATCTCAGTCTCTTTCCATTAAGCCCAACTATCTCCTCCTCTTCTCTTAACTTGAATCAGGAACTTTTCTTATACAAAGCAAGTTAATTTGGGCATACGAAAAGTTACCTGTCAGACACTCACACTATAGTGTAATTTGTTTCAATTCAGCTGGTTTCTTCCTTAGAGTTGGTTCGGTTAAGAATACAAAAGCTCTAGGTGGACTGACGCAGGAGTTAGGAAAGGGACATTGATAAGTCTAAGTAGGAGAGAGCAGGTAAGAGGCTCCTAGAAGGCACATGAAGACATCTAGGGGCACTGAACACACCAATCAGGTGCAAGATGAAAGGAAAAAAGCTTTGTAAACTAGATTCACTATTTTGCTATTAGCCAGCTCTGTTTCACTTGAGCTGGAACCTACTCTGAAACAGGGCAGAGGATGTCTCACTTTCCTGAACTACTGAACTACTCAGCATGTCCTCATATTTTAGAGAAGCAGAGAAGGAGTTGGCAGTTAAAAGTAAAACTGCAAAGGGTGGATAAAGTTGAAAACAGAGCTAATCAAGACACTGCTCTTGTCTTCCTTACTTAGATGCAAAGATCAGCTTGTATCAAGAGCAGATCAGAAGATGTACACTTAAAAAAAAAAGTAAAAAAGGAGCTTTAGATTTTGCACAGATCAAACACACCATGGAGTGCTTCATAAAGTCAAGTAAGAATTATGGTAAAATCTTGGAAACAACCTGCAAACTGAAGCAGTTTCACACTAACCTAGGAACAGCTTGATTCAATTCCTTCAAAAGGTTTTTCACCAATTTGCCACTCTTAAATGCTTTAGCTTTCTTCAACTAACACTTACGTAGGGAAGGCAAAAATCTTTTAAAAACAAGCTGGAATATAATTTCAATCACTGTAGCATGAAACACGTTTTGGCAAAACACCACGGCCAACTTAATAAGCTAGTTTCCAGTAGCCTCAGATGAAGAAGCTCGTCCAAAGATAAGCATTTTAACCAACTCTGCATTCAAACCTGGGTCCACCTGATGGCAAAATAATAGCCCACTCAGACAAAATATAGAGAACAGGGGGGTAAAAACAGCTCCAGTTAAATACATGGCTTGGCATCAGATAAAGAGAACCAAGAGGACAACTTGGCTTTATATATTTCTTCTAGTTACTATTATGACTGGGCACAGTCACAAGTAGCAATGACACTACTAGAATTTTTTTATCACATCTATAAATCTTGATAGTTTTTTGCAGTTATTAGTATAGAATAAAGATGAATGTGCATTCTCTTTTCTCTCATCTTTCCCTTCATCCCTCAAATTCTGATTAAAGAACAGCAACAACAACAAAAAATAGATGCTATTTCTCCCCTCTGTGTGCGTGGGTGGGGTATGTATGACAGAGAGAGATTCATTCAAGGGTTGTCTTAGTCATCTAGTGCTGCTATAACAGAAATACCACAAGCAGGTGGTGTTAACAGGCAGAAATTTATTTTCCCACAGTTCAGGAGTCTAGGAGTCTAGAGTTAAATTCAAAGTGCCTTCTCTGGGGAGGGCTTTTTGTTTCTTAGCTCTGGAGCAAGGTCCTTGTCTCTTCAACTTCTACTACTTGATTCCTTGGAGATCTCCCTGTGTCTTGGCATCTATCTTAACCCTTCTCTGATCATTGCCTTGCTTCTATAATCTGTTTTATATCTCACAAGAGATTGACTCAAGACATGTTCTACACTAATCCTGTCTTATTAATATAACAAAGATAATAGCTTCACAAATAAAATTATAACCACAGGAATAGATGTCAAGGATTTATAGCACGTGTTTTTTGGAGATATAATTCAATCCACAACAACAGTCAATTGAAAATGTTAACTCATTTTGGTTTGGAGATCCTAGCTTCATCACACAATAGATAATCAAATTAAAAACAGGCCATCTAATGGAAAAAAGACTCTCATAATAATTATACTTAAGTGTCTCTAACTTGAAAACATGGGACCATGTGACTAACTCCAAAAACTTTCACAGATCTCAGATTCAGACTTGAAAAATACACTCTGTAGGGGTATTAGTGTGACTGTAAATACTAAAGCAAGCGAAGTCTTTGGAAAACTACATTTAATTTGAATATAAAGAACCTAGATAATCCAGAATATACTTAAATGTATTCTTTTTGAAAGAATTATCAGTATAGTTAAAACATAATCATGAACACATGACTCATTCTTTTAGACCGTTTGTGGGCTCTCTAGATTCTGTCCATGGATCTTGGAAGATTAGTGTATTTATCACTTTCTCAATAATATTGTCCCTGTTAGCATCTTCTGAAGGGAAAAGCAAAAATGAAAGAAGAAAAAAAAGGAAACTCCAACCTCCCACTAAAATCCTTAACTAACATACATTTCTAACATCACTAGAAATCAATTTTCTTAAATATGATCTTTATATAAATAACAAACTGTCATCACTATAAAAATTAATTTATATTTGTGTTTTAAATTCCACATCATCTACTTTTTAAAAAATTGTCATAACTTATGTGTTGAATGTGGAATGAATTCCAGCAGCCAAACAATAGTGGCCAGAAAATACACACATTTTAGCTGAACTCACTTTACCGCTGTTCAAATAGTGCCATCCCCTCCAGTTTGCTAATTACTCTCCTCATATGGTCTGTTCAATAAATTTGCATTTCTCCTTGGTGAGACTCAAATTACCATTGATTTCTCTGATAGATTTGTATAATGAATACGTATTGTTCCTTGAGTTGCTCAAGAGTCTTCCCTACAGGATGCCACACGGGAAGAAAAGCTATTTCAGGACCTCACAATCAGTGGTGTGAGTGGAGTGATGGCAAGGAGACAACATAGGGAGGAAAGGTTTCTATTTTAAGAATGCTACAGAATAGGAAAATATTCTATACTTATACATTTGGAATGTGTGCATGTTTGTGTGCCTGGACAATAATGAGGCTAGGTTCAAATCAATAGTTTTCCACTTTAATTACTCTAAACACGACTAATCTGGAACACATAATCTACCAAATGGCTCAACGGAAATTTTAAAAGCTACTGTCAGGAATTTTCAAGTATGCATGAGATTCTTAAAACCAAGGAAAAAAAATATGGTCAAAGACTAAATTGGCAACCACCAGAACAAACAAAAGTTCATTTAACCTACGATATTTGTCATAGGATTGGGGAGCTAATACCTTCTAAAGGAAACATTTGAGACTGAATTGTTGGTTACTGTGTTCTCCTTATTTGTCAACATAGTGATCAGCCTAGGAAGAGAAAAAGTTCCTCCCTGGATCAACCATTAACAAGTATATACAATGATGTTAATAGAAATGGAATTTCGACTTCATTCCTAAAGGTAGAACACTGTCTGTAGCCAGCGTGAGTAGTGTCTTGGGGAATCCTGGAGACTTCATCCTTGTCTTGGAGGGATCTTACCATGTTAGGAAATTCACAGCACATCTTTGTGGATCTCTGAGGAAGAAGTTGACCATATGATGTGAAGTTCTTTCTCTTCTAACATTTGGTGATATATATTTCAATCCTAATTTGATCTACAGCTATACTCTCTTCTCCAAAAACTGATAGCGATGCCTTTCCTTCTTCATCTCAGAAAACTCGTGATACTAAATAATATACTATGAACACATGTACATATGGGAAAGGAAGAAAAGGAGAGTAAAGAGGAAAGTGTGAAATGACAGCCTCATATAGCTTTTGGAGCTCATCTTCTTTATCACAAGCATCTAGTATAACAGTGATTATTTCTCCCAATGAGTGAATAACATCCTTTGGGAAACTAGCAACTATATTTCTAATTTCATCATCATGAAAACTTCTGCATTTTAAACTGTAAGCGGTTGATAAAAACTATGGGTAGACTCAATCTTGTGCGAAGTTGTGACCTAAAATCTACTTATAAGTCAATGATTTTAAACACAAGGTGCTTTTCTTCACAGGAGATTTTGTGTGCAAGTACACACACATACACACAAACATACACATACGAGGTCTTACAATTAAGTTCAAGAACTGATCCTAGAAACTGTGCTATATACTCATTGCTGAATATCACTATGGTTACCTTCAAAGCACTCGCCTTGGGAAGCTATGCACTGATGCCAGCACCTAGCCCACCCTTCAAAGAAACTCTTTTTCTGGAATGGCCATCAGAGCTGTCGTTGTCATACACTTAATATCGTGAATGTTATCAAAATGTCTTCCTTTCAATAATTCCATTATCTTTGAGTAAAAAAGTCATTGGGGGCCAGATCAGGTGAGTAGGTAGGGTGTTCCAACACAGTTATTTGTTTCCTGGTTAAAAACTCTCTCACAGATGATTATCAAATTAAATTCTAGACCTTGCCACCACACCACTGTGCACAATGGCCATTCCAGAAAGAGTTCCAAAAGTGCTTTGAAGGGCAGACTAGGGACTGGCATCAGTGCATAGCTTCCCATGGGGAGTACTTTCAAGGTGACCACAATGATGTTCAACAGTGAGGTATGCAGCACTTAGAACAATTAAATTTGGGGGCTTAATTGTCAGACTTCATATGCACATAAATATATACCCTAGTCTTCATTTATCAACATGTTTAGGTTCAAAAGAACAGGGTGTTACACAAAAATAAGTATTACGGGAAAAGACAGGCTGACTACATCATGACTTAACTGCCAAATTACATCGTATATCACTGCTGTACTGCTGAGAACAATGGTCTAGACAAGTTGGCATATAACCTTAATCTTCACAGCTAGTGTTATTCTCATGTTGCGTCTTGGCATTTCTTACCTCCAGACATATGTCATTAATGCAATGCACAAAGCAGTTAATTAGAAGATATTTTTACTATTGTTGTAAATGCAAAATGTAGGATAATGAAATAGGCAATAAGTTAGAAATGTGTGTATATTTGTAAATATATATGTACATATTGGTAGATGTAAGTATATATGCAGTTGGATTACTAACTTACATATTATTATACATATATACTTTATCTAGTTAGTTAAATAGCATTTATTTCATAATATACTTTACACAAAGTAACTTATGGTATAAAAATTAATATCACATTATTTCACCTTCTTAGTTCTATTTCATTATGTTCTGTATTAAATATTTTGATATGCTTCAGATCTAAATATTCAGCTATTGGAAATCTGTAGCTAGATATATCTTAAGAAACCTCAGACTAAGTATGTCCAAAACTAATCACATCACATACAGCCCTAAAGATGTTCTCTCTCCATTAACGATGTAAGCTTCTCACCAGCCATCCAAGCTTGAGAAATGATTCTCCCCTAGCCTTCTCTGCCTTAAGTTTCAATCCATCAACATGTTTAAATTTTGTCTGTGAAACGATTCTTAAGGCTGTAACTAGTCATACTTGACAATTCATTGTCCCCTGCCTATAGGGCCTTTGTGCTTTTCACTAGCAAGAAGAACTTTCTTGCATTTCCTATTTGTTAAAATCCTCCTGTAGGCTCAGCTCAGCCCTTACTTTTTCTATGAAACCTCATTCAGCTACATACACTAGACTTGTTCTTCCCTTCTAAAAATCTGTTTATAAAAATACATGATAAGAAACAACTAGAATTCAATGAAGTAGGTGCTGTGTAAGTGCCTTTAGGGTCACAGCTACATCATAAACACCTCTGAATCTATTGGTCCTGGCACAGTATTTGGCACATTCAGTGAGCAGTACATTTGAGCTGAGATTAGGGGAATTGCTCACTTCATGCTCTGGGTTAAACTTCTACTAAGTCTATTGAGGCAAGTGTCCTTATGTTTTAGTTACAGACTCATGACTTTATAGCTGTGAAAACTGGAGCAATTGCTTAAATGCTCTTGAAGATCATTTTCTTCATCTATCTAAAAGGCATGCTCCCTTCCTCACAAGTTTAATCCAAGACGAAATAGATGACACTAGCAATGCATTCTGATCATGAGTCTGAACTATAAAAACTATTATTCCCATTAATTGTACAGTCACCATAGCAAATGATACATTTGGACCAACAGAGCCAAAGCATGAGGAGACACAAAGCCCAGGGCAACTTTCTGGGGACACTTCTCAGTCCCCAGTGGGATAGAACATAGTGGTCTAGCTTTTACCCATGACTTCTGCTATCTAATAACTTACCACCCTTCTTCTTTCTCTGATTTGTTTGCTAGAAACCAGGGCACATTGCAATGCTTTTTTGTCCCAGGTACCTGTGATTTAACTCATAGCAAGTTCAGAAAACTTAGGCCGAATTGGGAGTAGGGGTCTACTGTATCCTTCTCTCCTTCTGCCTTGGGAAAATCAGATCTTCCCTGCTCTGATAAAAGGTAAGAAGTTCGAACACTGTTAGGGCAGAAATGGTGGCTGCAGATTACTGCAGAGTACAAACTAAACAGAGAAAAGGAATACTTATAATAAACCTGCAATGGTGGCTGAGGAGAAGAAATAGTCATCCTTAGGAAGCTATTGAGTGTCTCAGCTGGGAAAGCTATTTCAGGAAAGCCAGTCATATTTAAAAATGTTGTTAGGCATACCTAGGCCCAGGGACACCTGTTCTAGCATTTCTACACTACAGGGGCTCTACAATCAAATGTTTTGGGCTGACATAACATACCACATGTGTCCTGTGCCTTAGACATTCACATTACATATTAGTATGCAAAGCGTCTTATACTTCTACAGTAAATAACAAAATTTAATTTTGTTCTATCTCATGATTCTGGAAATTTCTTGGACATGAAATTCTAGGCAATTACATCTAGCTTTAGAATACTAATTAACTTCTGAGGAACATGTCAGCTATAGTAAAAACTCTGGAATATACTAATAATTGAAGTTTCTATCAGTTTTATATGTACTTAAAATTAATCTATCACTAATGTCTTACGGAATGCCAATTCTACTAACCCAATGAAACCATACCATCCAAATTTAGGAGCACTGTTCTTGAGTGCCATTGGATGTATGAAAAAGCTAGTAGGATCTGCTTTTAGGGTTATATTATTTCTGATTTTTGATGTCTTCCCTAAATTATAGAGTCAGAATTGACTCAATGGTTTGGTTCTCAACCTCAGATATTTTGAAAAAGTGTTCATTTTTTGGAAGTGTTAACAAAGCACAGCTTAGAGGTCAAACTTAGCCCCCCCCCCGTGTTTTTTTAATGGGCAAACATAGTTTTATTGTAACACAGCCATGCTGATTTGCCTATATATTGTTTATGGCTCCTTCTGTGATACAATGGCACAAGTATGTAGTGGTGACAGAGATCAAATGGCCTAAAAAGTGTAAAATATTTGCTATCTTTAGAAAAAAAAATTGCTACCCCTGATTTGCAAGACTATTTTTCTTATTTAAAATCAGATGACAACTTTTTAAAAGTAATCATAGAGAAGCTATTATCCATAATTGAGTCCAGAAAGTGTCTAGTAAACAATGCTCTTTAATGCTAAGATGAAATCTTAGAAATTCAAAAGCACATACAAAGAAAACTACAACACAAAGGTATTGTTATTTCTACATGAACTGAAAAAGTGACAGCATCAAAAAAATTTTAGTGTTCTGAGAGGTAAGTAATAGTAATCAAACTACTGGGTGAAGTTTTGGTAAAATTCTATTTTGATTTTAAAGGTACAAAGTTATCTTTTAAAAATCTGAAGACTTCCCATAGTCTTTCAAATGGTTAAAATTTTAATTCTGTTAATTTATTAATGCACTCAAATTTAGCCTCTTGTGAACACTAAGGACAATCTCTACTTGAACTATGATTAATTGGAAGGTTCTTGAAAAATGCAATTTAGCTTAATCAAAAGTGAAAATTCTCATCTTTCCTCAATAAAGACAGAACTTCGGTGTAACCGCTCAGAATGTAGAACACTCTACTTTCAAATTTAATAAAATTATCTAATACAGTGAATTTTTTATTGAATTTCAGAATTTATGAGGCCCACATGAAAATTATGATAAATGTCTTGTGTTGATATTTTTAAATTAGCACAACATTCTGTAAATCAAAATAAGTTTTCCAAAACTCTAGATGGCAACAAGGCCATAGACATTTTGTGCATACTGAAATGACAGGCATGATTTTAAACTGATAAAAGCAAATGCTGAGCAAATTCAAAGCACATTCTGAGCACATAGGCACTGTGGTTAAGCTCTCAGCTACTAACGGAAAAGTGTTGCTCTACAGGAGAAAGACAGGGCAATCTGCTTCTGTAAGGTTTATAGCCTTCGAAACCCTAGGGGGCACTTCTACTCTGTCCTACAGGATGCTATGAGTTGGAATTGACTGTATGGCACACAACAACAAAAAAACACTGTGCTCTTGTTCCAAATGTTATCGGTTTTTCCCAAAATACTTACAAGTCTGAAGCCAGCCAAGTGCCGTCAGTCTGAGATCCCAATATTTAATGTTTACTTAAGTATAACTGAACAAAGACTCTAAAAAGGCTGTTGTTCAAAATACACATGGATATGAATGACACTCAAGCACACTGGATGGCACTGGCCATTGAAGAACTCACTTCCTTCTGAAAACTGCATGGTCCTGGAGAGACTTACACATGCACAGAGTTATAAACAGCTAGGAGAAAAAGTGCATATGATATTGATATAAAATGATTTGTAAACATTAAAACACAGTGCCATTGAGTCAGATCTGACCCATGGAGACAACATTAGCAGTAACAATAATCATTCACTGAAGAATACTTTTCATAGATTATTTTATATGATTTTGTGTATTATTTTCCATACACTAAATCAATAATATAGATACCATTAGCACCATTTGTGATGAGGCTGTTGGGACTCTCCAAAGATCAAACAGTAAATAAGAGACTATTTAAATACAGGCTTACTGGACTTCAAATACTTGGCTTTTATAATTGTGTCCTAATGCCCTAGAGGAGAGGCCCACCAACTAGCAACAGACCAACAGGTGGGCCAAAACAGTACAATAAAAACAAAACAAATCCAAAAAAAAAAAACATTGCTATCAAGTTGATTCTGACTCATAGGGATCCTACAGGACAGAGTACAACTGCTCCACTGCGTTTCTAAGGAGCACGTGATGAATTCAAACTGCTTACTTTTTGATTTATAGCTATATCTCTTAACCTCTATGTTACCAGGGTTTCCAAAAGTGCAATTAGTACATTTATAAATAAGGCTGTCACCTGGGATGTTTGCATTATAACCCATGGGTTTGAACCAATGGAAAACTAACAGTGGGAGGAAAGAAATACCTTGTGAAATATTTGGAATGCCATTAAATCCTGATCAAGTTCAATGTATTATGAGATCCCTAATTTGGAAGACTGGGTGGGAAAAAGTGCCAACGGTGAACCTGGGATTTAAACAAACAAACAGCAACAAAAACAAAAACAGAGAGGTATAAAGAGGAAATCCAAGGGAACTGACATTGATCAGTAAAATCTGAAACTGTTCAGTATGTTTCCTCCAGTTCTGATGACTTCAGTGTGAACTGAAACAAAAATAATTCAGAGAAAAGGCTACTAAATTAGTGGAACACAAAGAAGTTTTTTAGAAAAGGTTAGCCAAGCCAAGTGCCATCGAGTCAGATCCGACTCATGGCAACCCTAGGGGCCAGGGTAGAACTGACCCCCAGAAAAAGCTTAAATTTAAGTAATTTAAGTAAATTAAAATTAATTAAATTTAAGTAATTTAACTTCCTAGTGCTATTTATATTGAGGAATTATAAACAGTATAGTAAAAGGATGCACTGAGAGAGTGAACTTAAAACTTCAGTAAGAAGGAGTTTGGTAATGAGTCAAAATGAATTTTGAAAATGAAGAACTTTAGGACTACAAAATTCTGGCAAAAGGAGTTTATGTAGCATTCTGTTAAAATCTCTAAGGATGTTTTATTAGAGGTAAAGTGCTAACAGGGGCTTTGCTGTAAGTGGTAAATTTAGAGGAAAATAAAGCTCTGTTGCTCTATTCTCCCTTGCCTCCTACCCTTCTAGGGCATTCTATACTCAGTCTTCAACTTGACACCTCGAGAGACCTCAAGACACTTCCAAATGTTCGGTAAGGTCAAAGTCATTTTCATCATCATAAAGCAGATGTAATTTGCTGTTTTTGTTGTCATGCAATCTGGAGTGATAGTACAAAAGCAATGGTGGGTAAAAATGTTGGTGACTTTGTGTAAATCAAAGAATGGCACAAAACTGTTCTAGGAGACATTGCATTCTTCACTACCACACATCTATATTACACTTTTTTTGCAATATTCTCCATGATGATTCTGAAATGTACATAAAACAGTTCTACATGCTCAAGTTTCATTTGTGCTAAATTCTCTTGTGCTACTGAACTGCAAGATGAACTAGTCCCTTTGTTCATGCTGTAACACCTTAACTCGAAAGCATGTACTGAAGACAAACTATACTTACTCAGATTTGCATATTTAGCAGATGTGTCTCAAAAGTGAACGAGACAAGCCTGTCACTTCAAGTAGAAAAATAAAATGAAAACAATAGTATTTGTCTCCAATAACACTATTTGAAGTCAAGAGAAATATTTCAAGTTTGAAAAATTTGTCGTTGTTAAGTGCGGTCGAGTGGTTTCAGAGTGATAGAGACCCTTATTGGTTGAATTGTAGGGACTTTTGTTTTCTTTATTTTGAGGTGTAATCCATCCTGAAAGCTGTGGGTTTTGATCTTCATCAGCAAGTACTCCAAGTTCTCTTCATTTTCAGCAAGCAAGGTGATATTATCTGTATATTGCAGGTTGTAAATGAATTGTTTTCCAGTATTGATGCCATGTTCTTCATGTGGTCCAGATTCTTGAATTATTTGCTCAGTGTACAGACTGAATAAGTATGGTGCAAGGATATAACCCTGATGCTCACTGTTTCTGATTTTAAACCATGCACTATCCCTTGTTCTGTTCTAATGATTGCCTCTTTGTCTACATACAGATTCTACATGAGCACAATTAAGTATTCTGGAATTCCCACTCTTCACAATTTCATCCATAATTTGTTATGATCCACACAGTCAAATGCATTAGCACAGTCAAAAAAACCCACATAAGCATCTTTGTCACCCCCTGCTTTCAGTCAACATCTTTCTTACATCAGCAGTGATACCCCTCGTTCTGTTTTTGCTTCTGAATCTGGCATTTCACTGGTGATATACTACTGCAATCACTTTTGACTGATCCTCAGCAAAATTTTACTTGTTTGTGATTTTAATGACATTGTTCAATAATTTCCACATTCAGCCAAATCATGTTTCTTTACAATGGACACAAATATTGATCTCTTCCAAGTAGTTGATCAGGTAGCTGACTTCCAAATTTCTTGGCATAGGTAAGTGAGCACTTCTAGCATTGCATCCATTTGGCAAAACATCTCAATTGATAATCTATCAGTTCCTGGAGTTCTGTTTTGTGCTGATGCCTTCAGTGCAGTTTGAACTTCTTTTTTCAGTACCATCAGTTCTTGATATACGGTATCTCCTGAAATTTTTCAACTTCCTTCAATTCTTTTTGGTACAGTGACTGACTACTTTTTCTGCTTTTTTGGGGTGCTTCAGCATCATTAAATTTTTTGGCCAAAGAACTCTTCAATATTGCTACTGAAGGCTTCATTTTGTTTTTCCTTTGCATCTTTTACCTTGAGAAATACCGAGTGAGTTCTTCCCGTTAGCTTCATTAACTTCACATCCTTGCACATTTCATTATAGTACTTCACTATGTTTTCTCAAACCACCCTTCAAAATTTGTTCAGCTATCTTTTTTCTTTTCTTTTCTTTTTTTTTTTTTTTTTTTCCTGTTTAGTTATTCTGGAAACCCTAGTGACAGAGTGGTTAAGTGCTACAACTTATAACCACTGGGTGTTCCTTGGAAACTTTATGGGGGAGTTTTGCTGTGTACTGTAGGGTCACTAAGAGTAGGAATTGAGTCCACAACAACGAGTTTGGAGTTTCAGTTAAGCTACAATCAAGACCAAGTTCAGAGTTTCTTTTTACATTTATTTTGGTCTTTTCTTTCCTACCTTTTTAACAATGTTTTGCTTTCTTCTTGTATGATGTCATTCTAAAACTTGTCCAGTTTTGGGGCATTAGTATTCCATACATACTCTGTACTTTATACAGTCTCCCAATTCAGGTGGGATATACTCAAGGTGGCATTTTGTTCTCATGGACTTGTTTCAATTATCTCCATGTCAACTTGCAGTTTCACAGGAGTAACACATGGTGTCTTCCATTTTCAACCCCAGACTTGTTTTTACTGAGCTTCTCCGTGACCTCTTTTTATAGATGTAGTTGATTTGCTTCCTGTGCATTTCATCTGGCAAGGTCCATGTGTGTAGTTATCACATGCATTGCTGAAAAAAAGACATTTCCCTTGAATAAGTAGCTGATTCTATAATGCGGTCCCTGGCATCGTTTTCAGCATCGTCATATTTTCCAACTACAGATCCTCCTTCTTTGTTTCCAAGTTTTGCATTCCAATCACCGATAATTATTTTTGCATCCTGCCTACATGTATGATCAATTTCAGACTGCAGAGGCTGGTAAAAATCTTCAATTTTTTTCATCTTTGGCACCAGTAGTTAATGGTTGTACTAACTGGTCTTTCTTGTAGGTGTATGGATATTATCCTATCACTAACAGCACTAGACTTCAGGATAGATCTTGAAATGTTCTTTTTCACAGAGAATGTAACATAATTCCTTTTCAGTTTGTTATTCCTGGCATGATGGAGTATATTGTCTGATTCAGAAAGACCAACAGCAGTCCATTTCAGCTCACTAATGCCTTTCATTTCATTCTTGATGACTTCAGATTTTCCTTGATTTGTCCTTTGTATGCACATTCCACATGCCAATTCCTAATGGGCATTTGCAATTGTTTCTTCTCTTTTTAAGTGGTGCTGAATCAGAAAACGAAGGTCCCAAAACTTTACTGCATCCACATCATTAAGTTCAACTCCACTTTGAGGAAACACCTCTTTCCTAGCCACATTTTGTGTGCCTTCCAACCTTCGGGGCTCATCTTCCAGAACTATGTCAGAAAATGTTCTGTTGCTATCCATGAGGTTTTTTCCTCACCAAACTATTTTGGAAGCAAACGGTCAGATCCTTCTTCCCAGTGTGTCTTAGCCTGGGAATACTACTTAATCCTACCCACCGTGGGTGACCCTGCTGGTATTTGAAATACCTGTGCCATATCATCCAGCATCACAGCAAAATGTAAGTTACCATCTTCTGATGAACTGACAGACAATTAGTGGGTAATATTTATACCTGACACCATAAGCTTAAGAGTTTCCCAATATTTAAAGGCTTTTTTGATAATTCAAGAAGTAATACTAATGGATATGAGTTTTTGCTACTATGTAACAAAATAAATCAATGTTTCAGCATAACTCAATGGATGAATATTTTCTAAATGGCCAAGGTATGATTTTATGACATATTGATTATTCATTCAAAATGCCAAACAGACCCCTGGATTCTAAGATAATAAATTTTAAAAATTACCTTGTTATAATTTCAGATTCTACATTGCAATTTACCTTCAAAAAACTACTTGTTAAGATTTGTTATAGTATCAAAGGATATCCAAAGTTAACAAGCAGATTATTAAAACACTCCACTTTTTTTCCAGTTACATATCTGTGTAAGACTAGATATTCTTCATGTACCAGAACAACATATTATAAATGACTGAACACAGAAGCAGATATGAAAAGTTTGCTATCCTTTATGAAGTCAGATGTTAAAGAAATGTGCAAAAATATAAAAACAATGCCTCATTACTATTGCTTTGAAATTTATAGTCACATTACATGAAGTATTATTTTTAAATAAATTAATTCATAGTTAAAAACATTCCCCCTTTAAATTTTGAGAGCAGTACATATAACTCACAAAAAGACTATATGGAATTCTTAATAATTTTTAAGAGAGAAAAAAGACCTTAAAACCAAAACATCTTAGAATTTCTGTTCAAGGGAACTTTCCTAAAAGGCCTATGTTTTTTGAGGAAACTCTCCTATTTCTTTTCTGTTTCAGCTGAAACAATCTGATAAGTAGTCACTAACTTCTGGCATTAAGAGAGCAATTATTCACTATCAGCTACTACATACCATGAACAATGTACTTCGACATGGGCAGGAGGAAGGTGACTAAACTGTGGGCCTCCAACTCAAACACACATAAGAAACTAAGCATGTGATGTAAGTGAGAAAAATAATCTCTGTCTAAGAACAAAACATTTTTCATTTCCAGAAAACCCTCTACACTATTTTTCTATTGTTCATCTCATCATTTTCTGACAGGCACTTGAAGTCCAAGAATTACTCTTTTACCTTAACTCTATGAAAAATGATAAAGCAATTGTACAAGTGAGATTAAGAAGGACACAAGGAGTACTACAGTCTTGGCTCTTCCCCTGAGTCTAGGGGAATCTTTTCTGGCCTTTTTCTAGCTGATCCTCTCCCCTACGGTGAAAATAACACAAAACCAAGGGAACACGGCCACCTTCTAGAGTCCACCACACTACACTCCTTGAAGCTGGAGCTACCCGAATCCTCTGACAAATGGTTTCACGCTGCTTCCACGTGTGAGCCTCTTGCCTAGTTTTGCCCATCTAAGAACCAAGCTTCTACCTTTCCACATAAGTATGCCTTGGCCTGAACAGTGAGTTTAGGTCATGAAGTCATTTGTCATCAAGTTGTTCATAACTCATAGCAATCCTACAGGACAGAGTAGAACCACCCCACAGGGTTTTCTAGGTTGTGATCTTTATAGGAGCAAACTGCTACATCTTCCTCCAGCAGAGCAGCAGTGGATTCAAACTACATAACTTTCAGTTAGCAGCTGAGAACTTAACCAGTGCACCACCGGGGCTCTTTTCTGAAGAATGAGCATACTTGTCCATTTGGAGTGGAGAGAGTTTATAGGAATAGACTGGGGTATCCAGCACACAGTAGTCTCAAAGAGCAGAGGAAAGAACTGCAGGTCCAAGACTGGCTTTTCCTGTGATACCACATTTCATCCCAGAACTCTGATAATCCTAAATCTGAATCTAACCTTCCATGCTGTTATGCAGGTAAATTGTCAAGGCAGGAGGATAAAATGTATTTTATATAACAGTTTGTTAGCTTGATTTATAGTTTAATTATTGCTACATGTGAAATACGGATCTCTATCAGTATTCTCTCCCAAGCTCACATGCATTAAGAGATGTACCTAGCCACTGATACTTGGATAGGTGTCAGCAAAGTCAAGCCAGCCAATAGGTGTAGGACAAGAATATTAGGAAAGAGAAGGAAGGTAGCCATTATACTGGTATAATCGATCTAAAGAGACGTGGCATCCCTACCCCTGGCAGAAGATTGTAAGATATTCTGATTTTTTTAAGGAGCTCCAAAGAACAGAAATATCAATGTAAAAATGATCGTTTAAAAATCTTGGCAACTAATTAAGAAAATAACACCCTGGGAGCAACCACTGAACACACCCAACCAACCCACTGCCACTGAGTCGGATCCAACTCACAGCAACCCTAGAAATCAGAGCAGAACTGCCCCACAGAGTTTCTAGGAAGCGCTGAATAGTCCACATGACATACTCTGTAGCTTAGAGCTGGCCTAAAAGCCACGAGATGACAATACCTGGGTTTAAAGGAAGACTGTAACATGATAGTGTTTCCAAAGCCCTTCTCTCCAAATCCTCACCATCATGATTAATAATGACAATAATAACAGCTATTATTTACAGAGTGTCCTATCATACGTCAGACATCAGGACTGTGGAACATATTATCTCAACAGTATGCAGAGAAAAATATATTTTTTCCATCTGTGCAAAAGCTTTGGAGCTGAATCATCAGTTTTCATTTAGTCAGAGCCCCTTATTAGTAATCATTCTTAAAAAGAAATCTGTTTATACTTTGCACAAAGACTGGACTGTAGTAAGCAGAAAAGTATGTGGGCACAGGTCACAACAAATTCACTTGGCCTTTGGAGGGATTAAAGCTTGGCATAAGTTGTAATTAAGAGAGCTAACCAGTTTCCCATATTGATTCCAAGTCTGAAATTCAATAACAAGTTCTGGGCATGTGAAACTTGAACCCTTTTGAGAAATATGAGCATCAGGCATGAAGCTCTTCTGCCTCAATGCCAATAAACCGTCATCTCTAGCTAAAATCTATTTGCTAGTCTTTCCATAAGTCCCTCAAGTGGTATTCTAGATAGGCTATAAAGCAGTTAATCAGAATAAATTAAAATTTGTACTTAGCACTAAGATGCAAATTAATTGTATGTTTTTCTCCCCAAATTAACCATTTTAAACATCTGGTATATATTTTTTAGTGCTTCCTTCACTCTAATGTTAATAATTTCAGCAAGTCATTAAAGCTACTTTTCAGTTCTCCATCATAGCAGTCCAAAGGTGCAGCCGTTCGAAGGATGTATCTCTCACAAACTCATTAAAGAAACCACTGGTTTCTTTGGTTCATCATAAAGTAAAATAGAGCAGAACATTATCATCTGCTCACTGCTTACTAGACAATGAAACCACTGGCCTTACTGCGAAGAAAGTTTAAACTTTTCAAGAATCAAGGACATTAAGTACAGAAAATTAATCTTTTCACTGCTGTGTTTCATACTTTTGAATATCAATTTTCACCAGCTGTGATAGTTTTGCTTTTTATTTTTTTCCTTGTAACATCTGCTAGGCAGAAAAAAGGATGCATACCGATTGTACTTAAGCATGGCACTACTTTTCTGATGACCAAGACCAAAAGAAATATGGGAAATTTGTGACTTGCAAGTGATATAAATTACATAAGGACTGAAAATGCTAATAACTTACTTTTAATTAAGCAGTAAACCAGAACAGATTTTTCAGTAGTTTTAAATAATGGGCATTCCAAATGACAGGCAATAATTCATGCAAAGAGGACTATATATTAAGTCCAAGATGATCATATTTTACTTTGATATTCAAAAGCTGTTTCCATTTAGTTTCCCTCCCTTAGTTCTTTGCTATGCATATTAGCATTAAGTAGTAAACTTGACCAATAGCTTATACACACTTATTTAGTATTTCACTCAATTATCTTTCTGGTTTGGTTTTCCTACAGAAAACTCAGAATCTGATGCCTACAGCCATTTCCCCACACCCTGCCACTCAAAAAAAGAACTGAAATGTAGATAGATCTCTAAGGTTGCTCTGAGTCAGAATCTACTTGATGGCTGTGGGTTTGGGGTTTTATATTCCGGTGGGAGTCTGGCTGCTCAGTGGTTAAGAGATCAGTTGTTAACCAAAAGGTTGGCAGTTTGAATTCATCAACTGCTCCTTAGAAACCTTACAGGGTAATTATAAGTCAGACTTGACTCAATGGCAATTTTTTTAATGTTATCAAGGGTTCTGCTCTCATGAATTCTTTTTCCTGGACTTTATGGAACCTATCCTTTCTTTCAGCTTCACAAACATATTATTTCAGTCAACTACATGTAGGAAAACTACCTAAAAAAATAAAGTAGACAAATATATAGAGGTAGTAATTCAGGGCTCAACAGAAAGCTCTAATTAGCAAAAAGAAAAGAATCAATTACATTAACACATCAAAATGACTGTGTACGATTTCTCCTCTTTCATTCTGATCCCAACCCTTGATTCAGCTTGCATGGTTGAATGCAAACCCCATAAAGAAAACACATAAAGACAATAAATGTAAGTTTAAAAATAGAATCTGAAAGTTTTTAAACACACATTCTCACAATATTCTCAGTGATTCAGTAGTTACTTAGAACAAAGAATATAATGCTTTAACTATGTCAAAAGCAATCCCCCAAAAAATCCATTTGTCGTTAAGATTTTCTCGTTACTGTTAGGAGGGCAAATGGACTTCGAACAACATGGTTGTGAGTTTTCATCCTTTGGAAGAACTATGAGAGCAACAGAGTAAAAGACATCAGCCTTCTGTCAGCCTTACACCTAGAAAATGAACCACGGCAGGTACATCCACAGAGACAACGTTAGGAAGGACTTGAGTATGTACATACTAAACCAAGCTCTACTTACCTCATGTTTCATTGCTTCGCATTTTTTAAGATTCCATTTCTACCTATGCTGAATATATCACCCACCATTCAGGGTTTTGTTTGTTTGTTTAATAAACTTTTTAAAGTTGTATCTAAAATATATACATAAGTATCCTGATATGAACAATTTTCCCTGGAATCTGTTTTTCATAAGTATGGACTCTGATTTCACTTTCATATAGAATGTTATGCAGTTCTGCTTATTCTTACCATCTGCTTTTGTTATCTGTATTACCAAATGTTAATGGAATTAAATATTCTAGAAGAATCTTCGAAACCTTCGTGGCACAGTAGTTAAGTGCTAAGGCTGTCAGCCTTCTCATTGGCAGTTCAAATCTACCAGGTGCTCCTTGGAAACTCCATGGGGCAGTGTTACTCTGTCAGTAAGGTCACTGTCAGTGAGAATCGACTCAGCAACAGTGGGTTATGTGTCAGTTTGGCCAGACCACGATTCTCAGTGGTTTGACAGATATTACATAATCATCCTCCATCACATGATCCATGTGTGAATAGCCAATCAGTTACAAAGAAGTTACTTTTGTGTGTGACTTGCATCAAATATATACGGATGTCTGACAAATCCTGCTGTCTCTTGACCCTGCATTTGACTCATCATCCTCTGACCTCCAGCTCCTGTGACATGATCCAGCAGCCCGCCATCTGATCTACAGATTTTAGGATTTAACTACTCCTGTAGCACTGTGACCTACCATGTGACCTACCGATTTTGGGTTCATAACCCACTACCACCATGTGAATCAGAAGAAGCCTCCAGCCTGATGCCTGATCCATGAATGTGAGGCTTGCCAACCTCCACAATGTCATGAGCCATTACTTTGAAATAAATTTCTCTTTGTATGTATTTTTATATATATGCTTCACTAGTTTTGCTCCTCTAGGGAATCCAGTCAAAGATACCAGGGAAATATAAGACCTATTTTCCTTAATTGGTGGTTTTATGAATCCTTTAAATTCTTGGTATCTAACCTGAAAAAAGGTTACAAGGGCTACAAAGGGCAGGGGGGTACAAAGGAGGGACATGTGGTGTGTATCATCACTGTTTACTTGATCTGGGGTCTGCTTATTTATCATATGGAGTGCGGTGCTGGAAAGTCAGTTATACCAAATAATTTGCAAAACAGAATAATGACTTTGACAAAAAACAGGTGTCACTAAGAAGAGTCCTAGTCAATGCAACTCATATCCTCATAGAAACACAAAACACTGTTATGTCTCTTAGCACAAAATAGTTTTTGATACTCAGTTATAAACATTACCTAATTCATCTATTGAGATGTATGATTTAAAATGCTACTTAAAACAATACTCATCTAATTAAGTACCAAAATTAAATTAGAACTATAACATGGCCTCAACATGCATTTCAGAATGCATATACAGTTACCCTGAATCCCATTTTATTGTTAGAGTCGGATCCGACTCGACGGCACTTGGCTTGGCCTCTCTTTCTGAAAGCCCATTAATAAGTTGCTGTTTTTAGGAAATCTCTGCTCCTGTCATGTATTACATCATTTTACCCACCTCATTACACTTTTATACATTTAGCACCAACCTCCAAGATTATGGAATATGAGTGTCACCTAAATCCAGTGCTATCAAGTTGACTGTGACTCACAGTGACCCTACAGGATAAAGCAGAACTGCCTCACAGAGTTTCCAAGGAGCACCTGGCAGATATACATGTAACAGTTGTTGAATAACACAAAGACAAATATATCTATGACTGTATCATACCACTCCAAACCACGAAACCATGGAAAAACTTGTATTTTATTTTTGCACATGTTTAGGGGTATATGCACAGTCCCCAGGTAAGCCCCCTCGTTGCTTGAGGCAACTACTGGAGGCCACAGGTTCAGCTAAATCATCATCAAAAATAGGTCACGAGATCATGTTAAAGGTCACTTGCCTTCAGTAATACAGAGAGAGTCACCGGCAGAAGGGAATGTGGTAGACTGAAGTCAGTAAGCTCCCTTACTTATTTTCCTATGAAAACAGCAAACATGTAGTGCCAATTGGGGTTGATGTCCACCATTCCATGTAGGTTCTATTATATATAAGGGATATTTAAAGACAGAAGGAATCAGCACTGTATCTTAAGGGAAAGAAAATGACTGAGAGTTGGGACTCCTGTTTTAGCTGGTAATTAGATGTCAAGTCACTTTCTTGAGTCCCAGTTAGCTCATTTACAAGATAGGATGATGAGATTGCATTAGACAGCAGTTCTCAATACTGGCTGCACATATGAATCTTTTTTTTTTCCTTTCTTTTTTTAATATAGGTAGCTGGATTCCACTACTAAAATTTGATCTGGGATGGGGCTTAGGCATGCAAAGTTTCTCAAGTGAAAGTAATTTTCAGCTGTCATGGACTGTATCACACTCCATCCCTCACACATGTGTGTATCAGTGTGGCTGGGCTATGATTCCCAGTATTACGTTATTATCCTTTATTTTGCAATTCTAATTCTGTATGTTATAAATCCTAATCTATGCCTGTGGTTAATGGCGCAAGCTTGGATTACGTTAAAGAGGGTTAGGGTGGGATTCTAACACCCTTACTAAAGTCAAATTCCTGATCCAATATAAAGGGAGTTTCCTGGAGTGTGGACTGCATCAATTTTTACCTTACAATAGATAAAAGGAAAAGAAAGCAAGAACAGAGTAGTGACCTCATATCACCAGGAAAGAAGCACCTACAGCAGAATCTGTCCTTTGAACCTGGAATTCTTGTGCCTAAGAAGCTCCTTGACTAGGGAAAGACTGAAGAGAAGGACTTTCAGCCAGAGCGAGCAGCAAAAGCCTATCCTTGTAGCTGGTGCCCTAAATTTGGACTTGCAGCCCACTAGGGTGCAAGAGACTAAATTTATCTTCGTTAAAGCATGGACTTGTGGTATTTCAGTTATAGCAGTACCAGATGACTAAAACAGCAGCTATGATTGACAACTAAAAGATTAGATATTTTTAGAGTTCATTTTGACTTAAACTATTTTTCTAGTTTTCAATTTTCCTCGAACTTCTCAGTCATGTTCAGTCATATATTCTTTTTTCCATGTATAAGAAAGACTGCCTAAGGTCAGCATACCAAGTCAAACCTGCTCTGCCTCCTTGCTCACACCTAGGTCCAGGCAAGCAAAACTGTACTTGGTAGCTATCACAGATAAAAAAACAAGCAAACTAAAAACCCAAATCTAATGCCGTCAAGTCAACTCTGACTCATAGGAGCCCTATAAGTCAGAGTAGAATCACCCCACAGAGTTTCCGAAGCCCATAGCAGATCTGAACTACCAATCTTTTGTTTAGCACTTAACCACTATGCAACCTGGGTTTCCATCAAAGAGAAAAGGATACAACAAAAGACACAGTATGGGAGCCGTTGAATACCACTTGATTCTCACTACCCTAGTATCATAACCAAATGTAAAAGGTGGATAGATGTGTGATTGCTCTGAAGCATTTTCCATGACCTAATTTCTCTCATTAATTGTATATGGTTTGGTCTCTGCAGCCACTCATCCTTCCCCATAGCCTTGGCCCAACATCCACCAAGAGCATGGAGTAAGTTTTAAGGATGACCAGAAGAAACTGTGTTGCCAGGTCAACATGTATTAATTATCTGAAATGAAAACTACTGATAATACATTTTCAGCTGACCACTGCACTATAGCAAAGAATGTTTACTGGGAAAAAAAAAATGCACTTTTTCCTATGACATGGATTGCAAGACAGCACATCAAACTAAACCAAACTGCAGTTGAGTTGCTTCCGACTCATAGTGACCCTGTAAAACAAAGCAGAACTGCCTTACAGGGTTTCTAAAGCCAAGCTGATGGATTCCAATAGCTAACCTTTTATTAGTAATGGAGCTCTTAACTATTGTGCTACCTGGGTTCCTGATGGCACACTCTACCCAGTAAAAAATACTCACTGAACAACTGCAGTACATCTAGGCATTTTCATTGTCCTTTTGCCAACTTCTGTCATCATCTATAATTCTGTGCCTTACAGTGTTTTCTACAATCAAAGACTACATTGCTCATCCTTAGTCCCAAGTGGATAAACTTAAAATTCCTTCAACCAATGATTTTCAGAAATTTCTTTATAAATATTCTAGTTCCCTGGCCCTTGAGTCAAGATAATTCTTTGGCATGTTTTGCACAGTCTCCCAGAGTTAACCATGGGCTGAAGTTCCAATCACTATTATGTAAGGTACTATTTTAATCACATACCATTTATTGGCTACTTCCTTTCCCTAGTGGCATAACAGCTAAGTGCTATGGATGCTATCTAAAAGAGCTGTATCTCAAATTCACCATATACTTTTTGGGAACTCTATAGGGCAGTTCTACTCTGTCCTACAGGGTCACTATAAGTCGGCATCAACTGAACAGCACTGGGTTTGGTTTTTTTGGTCCCTTCCATAATGCTTTTTCACATCTCTAAGGGTGTTCACTGCACTTGAAAAATGAAACTCTTGTTCTTGAATTCCATCTCAGTCCCTGCTTCCGCAACAACTCAAACTAAGACCACACTGTTGTCAGCTTTTGAAATGCTTATCAGGTACTGAACAGTTTATTGGTTTTGGCATGGAGTGAAGAGACAGCAAAAATTAAAAAAAATAAATAATGAGGTCACACAGAGGAAGAGCCTAGTAAGGATAATCAACAGTAGAGGCAGCAGAATATTAAATAAGTGAATTGGCATAACATAGTTTATAAAAAACACACTCTACATTCTACTTTGGTGAGTAGCATCCAGGGTCATAACAGCTTGTGAATGGCCATTTAAGATACCCCACTGACCTCACCCTTTCAGGAGCAAGGGAGAATGAAGAAAACTAAAGACACAGGGGAAAGATTAACAGACCACAACTACCATGGCCTCCATCGGCTGGAGTCCAGTATAGCTAGATAGTACATAGTAACCACCACTGATTGCTCTCACAAGGTTCACAAGAGAAAATCTGAGACAGAACTTGAAAAGAATGCAGAACAAAATTCTAACCTGAAAGAGAGAGACAAAGAAAGAGAACGAGAAAGAGGGAGAAGGGGGGGGGAGAGAGAGAGAGAAGGAAAGAAAGAGGAAGAAAGAAAGAGAGAGGAGGAGGAGAAAGAAAGAAAGAGAGAGAGAGAGAGAAAGAAAGAAAGGAAAAAAAAGACCAGACTTACTGGCCTGAAAGACACTGGAGAAACTCCAACAGTGTGGCCCCTGGATAATCCTTTTAGCTAAGAAATGATGTCATTCATTAGGTTCACCCAAGGTTACAAAAAGAAATGAAGAATCTTTTCTTCTATACACACATCTGTTTTTGAGATCTTATCGTAGAGGTCTCATACAATATTTGTCCTTTTATCGTTGACTACTTTCACTCAACATAATGTCTTCCAGTTGAAACCAAGTTATAAGACGTTTCCTGGAATCATCGTTATTCTTATCATTGCGTAGTGCCCCACTGAGTATATATGCCGTAGTTTACCTATCCATTCTTCTTTTGTTGGGCATCTGGGTTGATTCCATCTTGATGTCTGGCCACCACCAGCGATAGACGCAATGGAGCTCACTAAGTTGAGTCTCACTGGCGACGCAAGAATAAAAAAGAGTGCATCCCGAGATCTCCACTAAAAGACCTCAGTTGATGGTCCAGCAATTTCAGGGTTCCTCTAGGAGCATGGCCCCTGGCCCTGATGCTGTCCTTGCCCATAAATCATAATGAAGGTCCACTTTTCAGTCACGAATGGATTGGACTTGGTGATGCAGAGTGATCATATACTGGAAGCACTTTATGGTTCTATACATCTATAGGATGTCATCCTGCTGACCTCTGGTTGGAGGAAGGAGAGTGGTTGGAGAGGAGGGGAAAGGAGAGTGTTGGGAGGATGAGACATGTATGGAGCAGAGAGGAATAGTGTGCTGTCACCGGACAGGGAGAGCAGTGGAAGCTGCATATAGGTGGGCATGTAAATTTATATAGGAATGTATACTTTCACTCAGTCATAGTAAATAGAAAAAAAAAGAAAGACTGATCTAAATTTAGAAAAACAAGCAGTAAATAGTAAGATTAGAGAGGCCTATAAAACAAAATATGGCTAAAAGGGCAATAAGCCAAGGGCAAGGACTAGAAGGCAAAAGTGGACAGGAAATCTGGCAATAAGGAAACATCAAGAAGGAAGGGCAGCAACACATCACGGGGCTCTAACCAGCGTTATAAAACAGCAGGTCTACAAACTATTTAATGAGGCAGTACTGTTCTGTAAATCTTCAGTGCAATTAAAAAAAAAAAAAACCTCAAAAAAACAACTAGCTGATCGGGTACAACACATTATGAAGAAGAAGTTGGGCAAAGATTTGAAATTACAAAAACGTACTCAAGCCAATGTCAAATGTTCCTTTAAATGAATATAACATGAAATTCTGGACCAACTATGACTTTGATACAGCTATGCTCCCTGTTCATACGAGAGAGAATAGTGTCAGGTTCACTCTATGTGTTATAATTGTCATTCTGATTTATGACACAAGGTCCCTTCCAGCCTCCATGAAACATACAGTTCACTGGAGAGTCAGCTCAATCCAAACTTCTCTCCCACCATTGCAACCCAAATTAATCTACGTTAGTTGTAGGTGTGACAAGATTTCTATTAGAGTGGAAGATGACTTTTGGCAGCTCCTCTGCTGTCCTGAGGAACATTCTTTGGAGAATGACTTTGGAATTTGTCCCATTCTTGCTTTCAGCATTGGTGACAAGTACAGTATAACCTCAGAGACTTCTCTTCAGAGAAAGAAAAGACTGCAATCTGTTTTTAGCAATCCATATTTATATGGCAGTGGAACTTGATTTTAATCCAATATAGAAAAAATTGGATGAGCAGCTCCTAGAGAAACAGCAAATATCTTATTTCATTAAACACTGTCCAATGACTTATAAGGTACATTAAAAAGAAATTTCTGTTAAAACAAAACCATGTTTGGCATTAATAAATCCATTAATATTATCAGCCTTACAGTGTGCAACTCTTACTTTCTATGAGAAAGCTTATATGTGGGCCCTTGAGGAGACAGATAGAACCTGCTTTTGACTTATTGGAAGCTTGTCATTCCTGGCAATAGGGCCTTGCTGGTTTGAGAATAATCCTGAGTTTATAGAAATGCAGCTGGGAAGACAAGCAGGAGACGGATCATGAAATAGTTTACAAAACTATATCAGATAGCTTGTACTTAGCCCAAGAGGAACAAAACGGATTTTAAGCACAATTAGATTCATGGTTTAGAAAGGTCACTAAAGCTGTTGTGTCAAGGATAAATTGGAGGGGAGGGGTGAAGATTACAGCCTAGAAGACAAGGAAATTGTTTTAACAGCAGTGATCAGAGCCAAAAGAGAAGATAGTCCTCATAGACTTTTTTGAGTTGGGCAGAAAGATGTGACTGTGATTTAGGCAAGACTGAGATAAACACTTGATGTGCCTATGTGGTTTCACACCTCTTTACATGGTGTCACGCAGCTCATATTTCAAGTTACTATCTACAGCTACATACCACCTTTATTCAAGAGGATCTCTAATAATTTACAAGATAAAATGTCAATTATTTAGTTAAGTTGAATATATTAATATTCTATAACATTAATATATTTGAATTCACCAGTCATTCCTTGGAAACTCTATGAGGCAGCTCTACTCTGTCTTAAGGCATCACTATAATTCACAATCAACTTGACAGCAATGGCTACTCTTAGGTTTGGACTCAATAGAAATGCATATATATGTATACCAAAAAGCACGTGCAAGAATAGTTTGATTAGTGTTGTATGTCAAACTCCAAACTAGAAACAATTGAAAACATCCATCAAAAAAAAAGAAAAAAAAAAAAAAGAGAGAGAGAGAGAGGGAGAGAGGTGGGGCAAGATGACAGAGTAGACAGACATTTCCCATGACCTCTCTAACAACAAAGATCCAAAAGAACAAAGGAATCCAGTACAAATGACATCTGAAGAGCCCTGAACATCAAAGACAAAGTTGAGAATTTGGACTGATCAAAGGGGAAGGGGTAATAGCACCAGAAGTTCAAAGTACTCCATAGACCTAACCTGCCCAGTAGAAGCCACAACCACTGCATCACAGGCCCAGCATGGAGCATTTCCCCCAGTGGAGGGCATTGTCTGGAAAATCCACTCACACCTCTGGAGCCAGTGAGGGACAGCACCTGATTATCTAAAGCTAAGTCTTTGTGTGTAACCTACCATGTGCGAATCTGAATCTTTCCTTAGATCTAGGCCTATCTCCATTCTCCCAGTGCTCCACACTCCCTTCTCTGAACTAAGCCTGGCACTAGAGTCTGACACCACTAACTGAGCCAGAAGTAGGGCTCCTTAAGCCTGTCCTGCGCTATTCTCTGACACTCAGAGAAAATAGTTTAGGAAACTCAGGAAAAGGGGTGTGCAGAAAAGGAAAAAAAAATAAGCTGACTCCCCTAAACTAGAAAATCAAGGCAGAAACTGGTCCCTCACCTAGATTCAGACATAAGGCAATATAAAAATCCACAGACACTCAGGGTCGGCTGCTAGCCCCTGACTTTCTGAGAGTCTATGGTAGACACCTGTGCCTATGCCAATAACCCCTGCTCATCTAGGACAGTAGCTGAGACCCTATAGCACACACTTGGTGACTGATTACCCAGACACCTGAACCGAATCAATATAGGAAAAGTAAACTGCACATCTTTAAACAATTAGCTAGAACACAGTAGGCAAACATAAAACAAATAACTACAATTTATAGATTGCTTGGAAATAGTAACCCCTATCAAAGCCCTCTATCAAAGGGCAGATTATGATATCTTCAGAAAAGTCCCAAAACAAAGAATGAAATTTTCCAGAAGAGAACTTCCTGGAATTATCATAGTGAGAATGCAAAAGATTAATATTAGAACTTTCTCAGAGATGAAGAAGGAGATGAGGCAAAATGTAGAAGAGCATAATGACAAATTGAACAAGTTGCAAGAAAGCATTGAGCAGTATGAATTAGAAGTTTGGAAAATTCTTAATAAAATTACAGAAATACAAAACTCAATAGAAAATCAAAGGAGCAGATCTGAGGCAATGGAAGCCTGAATTAGTGAGACTGAAGATAAAACATGTAGCATCAATGTATTTGAGGAAAAATCAGAGAAAAGAATTTTTTTAAAAAAATCAAGAAACATTAAAAAATATGTGTAGCTGTATCAAGAAGAATAATCTATGAGTGACTGGAGTACCAGAATGAGGGGAATAACAGACACAGAGAATTACCAAGATTTTCTGACAGAAAACTTCCCCGATTTCACGAAAGGTGGTATTAATCGAAGACATTCATCAAATTCCATACAAAGTAGATCCCAAAAGAAACACACCAAGAAATATCACAGACAAGCTTGCTGAAACTAAAGATAAAGGGACACTTTTAAAAGCAGCTAAGGAAAAATGAAAAATAACCTACAAAGGAAAATCTATAAGACTAAGCTCAGACTACTCAGCAGACACCATGCAGGCAAGAAGGCAATGGGATAACATATACAAAGTCTAGAAGGAAAATCATCACCAGCCAAGAATTATATGCCCAGCAAACTCACAAATACAATGGTGACATTAGGACACTTCCAGATAAGAGAAATTGCAAAAACCAAAACAAAATTACAAGAAATACTGGAGAGACTCCTTTGATTAAAAAAAACAATAACACCAAGTAACAATTCAAGACCAGGACATAGAATAGAGCAACTGGATATCAACTCAAATAGAGAGATGATAAAAAACAAATCATAGACAAAACACTGAAAGCAGGGAAATAGAGATCTCATTATGTAAACATTATAACAAAACAGAAGGACCCAAAAGAAAATGTAGTCATAGATTCTTCATACAGAGAGGTAGTCAAGGTTATAAAAAGAAATGAAAGACTGATTTAAATTTAGAAAAACAAGGGGTAAATAGTAAGGTAACCACAAAGGAAACTATCAATCCTACGCATCAAAATAAAAGACAAAATATAAAGTCAGCAAATACAAAACCACCAATATTGAAAAAGATGAAAAGAAAATACAAAGAAAAAAGACACAGCACAGAAAATGAAGTGGAACAAATTCTCTATGACACTTTCATGGTATTAGCTCTTCTCTGAAACTTCGGTAGAATTCTACAGTGAAACCATTGGAGCCAGGGCTGTTTTCAGTTGGGACTTTTTAACTAACTTCTCAGTCTCTTCTTTTGCGATAGGCTTATTTTGTTGTTCTACTTTTGTTTGTGCTAATTTTAGTAGGTAATATGTTTTTAGAAATTTGTCGATTTCCTCTAGGTTTTTGAGTTTATTAGAGTACAGTTTTTTAATAGTATTATTATGTTTCTTTAATTTCAGTTGGGTCTGTTGTGATATTGCCCATCTCATTGCTCATACTCAAAGACATGAACAACATTACAAGAAATACTGAAGTAAGTTCTTTGATTAGAAAATCAATAACACTAGATGTATATTCAAGTACGCAATGTAGGACACAGCATCCGCAGTCCTACTTAGTTAGGGAAGTGACAAAGCTCAATCAAATAAAAATATTAAAATTAGGGAAACAGAAATCTCAACATACTGATACCATTACAGTATAAAGAGGGATATATTACAGTATTCATAGACCTTTTAGATGGAGAGGAAGTTAAAGAGATATAAAGAAGTCAAAGACTAGTTTAAACTTAGAACATTGGGGGAACAAAGGAGTAGCTGCAAAACAAACTAACAATATTATACATCAAAACAACAGACACAATACAGAAGTCTCAACAGACACAAAACCGACACTGAAAAGGATGAAAAGAAAACCTGTAAAGAAAAAACGACCAAGACCAGAATATTAAGTGGAACAAAGAAAATGACAGCAACACAGAAATAAAGGCATTAAAACAACAGCACTAGATATGTACCTATCAATAATTACACTGATTGTAAAAGCACTGAGTGCTCCACTACAGAGACAGATTAACAGCTTGGATCAAAAAAACATGATCCGTCTATATGTTCTTTACAAAAAAACACACCTTACACTCAAAGATAGGAACAAACCGCAAAGGATGGAAAAACATATACCAAGATAACAACACATAAAGAGCATGAGTGGCAAAGCTAATTTCAGATAAAATAGATTTTAAAGTAAACTCCATCATTTGGAAAAGGATGGTCACTATTTATTGCTTAAAGTTTCAAAACATAAGAGGATTTAACAATATTATGTATTTGTGCACCCAATACCTGAGCATCTAAATACATCAAAAAAGAAAAAAAAATGCTGACAACATTGAAAAATGAGATAGATCACTCCACAATAACAGTAGGAGACTTCAATACTCCACTTTCAGTAATGGACAGATCATCCAGCAAAAAGCTCAACAAAGGTACAGAAGATGTTTTTGCAACAACCATCCAACTCATCCTCATAGACATATACAGAAGTTCTTAATCAACAATGGACAAATACACCTTCTTTTCCAATGCACATGCAACAGGCTTCCGTATAGAACACATATTAGACCATACAGCAAGTCTTGACAAAAACCAAATCACTGAATTATTATAAAGCATCTTTTCAACCATAAAACCATAAAAGTTGAAATCAATAGCAGAAATAGAAAGCATGAGTAGACATCCAAACTCATGGAAACTGAACAATACCTTGCTCAAAAATTCGTGGGCTATAGAAGAAGTCAATGATGCAATAAAGAAATTCATGAAATCAAAAGAGAGTGAAAATACATTCTTCTAGAACCTATGGGATACAGCAAAAGCAGCGCTTAGAGGTCAGTTTATCTCTATTAATGCACACAACCAGAGTAAAGAAGGGCCCAAACCAAAGTGTTAACCCTAGAACTTGAACAAGTAGTAAGAGCACATAAAACAAACAAACAAAAAAACCCCACAGGCACCAGAATAAACAGATAATAAAAAAGTGAACAGGGTTAATTGAATTAGAGAACAGAAACATAATTGAAAAAATTTACAAAACCAAATGATGGTTTTTTGAAAACATCAATGAAATTGATAAACTGTTTACTAAACTCACAAAAGAAAAACAGGAGAGGAAACAAATAACCAGAATAAGAAACGAGGTGAGAGATGTCACAACAGACCTAACAAAAATTAAGAGTATCATTCACAGAATACTATGAAAAATTGTACTCTAACTGATCTGAAAATCTACAGGAAATGGACACATTACTAGATTCACATCATCTACCAAAATTATCACAAAGAGAAATGGAACAACTTAATAAGCTCATCACAAAAGAAGAGACTGGAACAAACAAACAAACAAAATAGCTACCAACCAAATAAAGTTCTGGCCCAGATGGCTTCACAGGAGAATTGTACCAAACTTTTAAAAAGGAGTTAATTTGAATGCTACTGAAGTGATTTCATAATATAGAAAAGGACGTGACATTTCAAGACTCATTCTACCGAAGCTAGCATAACCCTGATACCAAAGTTGGGTTAAGACTCTCCGAAAAAAGTTGATTACAGACGAATATCACTCATGAACTTAGATGCATAAATCTTCAACAAAACCCTAGTCAGTAAATTCAACTACATTATCAAAAACATAATTCATCATCACCAAGTAGGATTCATACCAAAGATACAGGACTGGTTTAACATTAGAAAAATAATTAATCGTATCAATCACATAAATAACACAAAGGATGATAATCACTTGAGTTTATCAATGGATACATAAAAGGCATTTGACCAAGTTCAACACCTATTCATACTAAAAACTCTTAGCAAAACAGCAATAGAAGGCAAATCCCTCAATGAAATGAGGCATCTACACAAAGCTAGCTGCCAATAACATACTAAATGGAGAATGATTAAAATAATTCCCCCTGAGAATGGAAACTAGACAAGGATGCCCACTGTCACCACTTCTATTCAACACTGTGCTGGAGGTTCTGGCCAGAAATAAGACAAGACAAAGAAATATAGGGCATCCACATCAATAAAGAAGAAAAAGTATCCCTATTTGCAGATGGTATGATCATATGCACAGAAAACCACAAAGAACCCATAAATAAACTACTGAAATTAATAGAAGAGTTCAGCAAAGTATCAGGATATAATATAAACATAAATACATCAGTTGAATTCCTTTACACCAACAAAGACATCATCAGAGAGGAAATTACCAAATTAATACTATTTACAATAGCCCTCAAGATGATAAAATACCTAGAAATAAATCTAACCAGAGATGTAAGAGACCTATACAGAGAAAATTACAAGACTCTACTGCAAGAACTCAAAAGAGACTTACATAAGTGGAGAAACCTACTCTGCTTGTGGATAAGAACACTTAACATTGTGAAAATGTCTATTCTACCGAAAGCAATCTACATATACAATTCAATCCCAATGCAAATTCCAGTGCCAGTTTTTAATGAGATGGGGAAATAAAGCACTAACTTTGTTTGGGAAGGGAAGAAACCCTGGATAAGTAAACTACTACTGAAGAAGAGGAACACAGTGGGAAATCTCACATTAACTGACCTTAGAACCCATTACACTGCCACAGTAGTCAAAATAGCCTGGTACTGGTACGAACCAAATGTATAGACCAATGGGAACAGAATAAAAAGTCTAGAAATATCACCATCCTTCCATGAACAGTTGATGCTTGACAAAGGCCCAAAGGCTGCAACTAGGTAAAAACAGTCTCTGTAACAAATGGCATTGGCAAAATTGGATATCCATCTATAAAAAACAGAAACAACCCATATCTCACATCTCACCTAAAAGCTAACTCAAAATGGATGAAAGACCTAAATATCAAACCTGAAACAATAGAGATTATGGAATTAAAAACAGGGGCAACAATGGAAGTTCTAATACACGACTTAGACAGACTACAAAATTTTACCAACAGTGCATGAACAACAGAAGAGAAAGCAGGTAAATGGGAACTACTTAAAATCATCCAAAGACTTTATCAAGAGAGTTAAAAGACTGAGTCCAGAATGGGGAAAAAATATTTGGCAACTACCTATTAGATCAACATTTAATTTCCATAATCTACAAGGTACTGCAAATATGAACACAAAAAAGACAAATAACATAATTAAACAATGGACGAAGGACATGGACAGAAACTTCACCAAAGAAGACATCCAGGCAACCAAAAGACACATGAAGAAATGCTCACTATCATTAGCTATTAGAGAAATCCAAATCAAAACTGCAATGAGATGCCATCTCACCCCAGTGAGGTTGTCAATAATCCAAAAAACACAAAACAAGAAATTGTGGAAAGGCTGTGGAAAGACTGGAACTTTCCTATACTGCTGGTGGGAGTGCAAAAGGTACAACCTCTTTGGAAAGCAATTTGGCACTTCTTAAAAAGCAGAAATAGAAACTCCATATGACCCATCAATCCCATTACTTGGAATATATCCTACAGAAATAGGCCGTCACATGAACAGATACATCCACACAAATGTTTATTGCAGCACTGTCCACAACAGTAAAAATGTGGAGTCAACTGAGATGCCCATCAACAGATGAATATATAAACAAATTATGGTACATATATGCAATGGCCCACTATGCAACGATAAAGAACAATGATAATTTTAGGAAAGATCTCATAACCTGGTATCTACCAGAAGACATTATGCTGAGTGAAATTACTCAGCTGCAAAAGGACAAGTTATTTTATGAGACCACTCTTACAAGAACTTAGAAAAAGGACTCATGCACAGAAGAAAAGGCTCTTTGATGGGCATAAAGGTGAGAATAAAGAAGAGGGTTGTTCATAGATTAGATATTAAACCCAATAAATCAAATTCAGTGCCATCGCGTCAATTCTGATTCATAGTGACCCTAGATAGTTGACAGGAATTTAGTTAGGTGAAGGTAGGGACAGCATTCAGTAGAAGGTAGGACAGTAGAAGGCAGGTCAGAATAACTAGAGTATACCATTAACTAAAGCCAAGACAAAGCCAAATGTCATCGAGTTGGATCCATTAACTAAAAGGTTTTTTAAACTCAATCCAACATTTCAAAGGTTAAAGCAGGGATAGGGGCTTGGGGACCATCTTTTCAGAGGTCAACTGGCATAACTAGTCTTTTGCTAAGAGCGACTTCTGCCTCCCATATTGGTGAGCGGCATTTGGGGTCTTCAAAACCAGCAAGTTGCCATCTGAGGAACATTAATTGGTCCCAATCCACCTGGAACAAATGACAACTGAGAACATGAAAGACACAAGGAAAAATGAGCTGGGTACAGAAGGACCCATATGATTCGGAGACATCAGACCAGAAGAACTAGATGGTGCCCAGCCACCACCAAACAAAGCCTTTATAGGGGATACAATGTAGACTCCCTGATGCTGCATGACAAAAAGAGGTGTGCAGATCAAGAATTCTACTCAGAGATCAGAACTGATGTTCTGACAACCTGGAGGGTCCCCTGGAAACATGGCCCCTAGACTTGCTGCTGCCCCAGACCTGAAACCACTACTGAGGTAAAATTCAAAGAACGGGCTGGACTCGGGGACAAGAGTGAGCATGTACTGTGTGTACTTTATGGTTTTATGTATTTATAGGAGGTTGTCCTACTGGCTTCTTTCTAAAGGGGAGAGAAGAAGGGTAAAAGTAGGGGACAGGTGTTTATTAAGAGGATACTAGAAGTAAAGAGTGTAAAGAAAAGTGTGGTGTCAGAGAGCAAGAAGAGCAGATAGAGTTGCAGAGAGGCAGGTATGCAAAATTGACTTGGATTGTACACTTTCAGTTAATCATAAGAAAAAAAATAGTGTATATTTTTACATCACCTAACAAAGAAATGATTATACAAAAAGAATCATCAAATCACAGATTCATTGGAAATTAGCATACAAAAATACAGAAATACTATATTTGTTTTTACCATTGAAAGGAAGATTCCATGCTGAGTAAGATGTTTAAAAATAAAATAGAACTGACTTTCTAGGCAGGAAGCAACGCCAGCAGACATTACCAGGCATTTAGGCAGAACTACTTCAACTAAAATATTTGACTCCAAATGTTTCAGCAGCTATATGTAAGAAGGGAAGCAATCTGCATAATTTAGATTTAAAAGGCGATAGGTTTAGGTGAAAGTAAACCAAACTGAAAATAGAAATTATGTGTTAGAGACAAAGGAAAAAGAATTACAGTTAACATGAAGCATTTACTATATGTCAAGCAATAAACTAGGAAGTTAACATTCATTCTGTCGGATTTAATACTCATAATGAGTTTATGAGGTAGTTGTCACTGTTACACTCATTTGACACATGATGATACTAAGACTCAGAAAGGTTAAATAATTTTTGCAAATTAGCATGGCAACATTTAACTGCAAGCCTGATTGATTCATAGTTTGTTTTTATAGATGAGGGGATGAGAACTGGGAAAGTTTTTACACCCCCTAAGCCAAACTTTTCCCTTCTGTAAAATGGGTGAGTCTTCAAAGTTTGCTTTCAGTATGGCATTGTGTAAACAAGTAGTGACTATTTTTATTGTTTGAACTGCAAAGAACAGACTGTAGAGAAAAAATTTTTTCCAGAGTTTAAGTCAGCAGCAATGGTGGCCTCAGTGGACAATAATCTCAACTCTGGCAATGTTCACAAACATGCCTTATCAGAAGAACCAGGAAAAACAACAAACAAACAAACAAAAAACATGCTAATAAATATACATTCTTGGATCCACTCTAGATCCACTACTAAGCTATAGTCTTCAGAACAAGGGGTCTGGGGGACTGTTTTTATAACAACTTTCCACACCTCATTCACGTCCCAGTGGTCTTTGTGATAGTAAAGGAAAGGTTGGCAGGCCAAGTCCACCCAGACTCAGAAGAAAGGACAAGTGATTTATTTCCAGAAAGCAGCATCTGAAAACCCTGTGCAGCACAGTTCTCTGACACACGTGGAGGCGCTAAGTTGAGATTGACTCAAAGGTCTTTCTTTTCTTTTAAAATGTTCATCAAGAACTATGAAAGAATGAACTGTGAATTGCAAAAGACTCAGACCACTTTTATTTCAACTCTTAAGTAACATAGAAAAAATAAATCAAAACTCAGAAAACACTTTTCTGCAGGATGCTAGGATGCAAAATAAGGTTGCTTGTTTTCTGATAACTTACTATTGGGCCAAACCCTGAAAAAATGAAAGAACTTGGGATTTAATATGTCATTGAGCATCTTATTCTGAGGTGGATCTTAAGTAATTCCTTTTTTTCTTTTATAAAAGAAAAAAAAAAAAAACAGGCATTGCACTCCCTTAAGTCCATGTCAGTCACTAAGTCCCCGTCAATCAGTATATTCAGTATAATAAATTCACTCTCCTGGTTAAAGTCAGAGTCACAGTCTTTTAATGACTTTAAGATGCAGGTTCTGCCTACATATATATATATACATATATATATATTTATTTTTTTTTTTTTTGAGAAAAGTAATTGGAAACACCTATTTAAAATACTTGGTTAAGAACACAAGTTCTAAACACTGCAAATACACATGATGTGATTTCCCTGCTGCAGCCAATATTAACTAACATAATATTTCAGGGCTTCAAGAGATAAGAGGCTGAGGACAATATGATGTGTGCAGTGACAAAGACAAAACTTGCCAGTTTCACATTTTTCCAGTTTTGCTCAGCTATTCCTGGAAACCCTGTCTAGGGTCTGTGTTACAGCCATTCGCCAAGCCATCCTAGTTGAGGACACTCTAAAAGCACATAGTGAAGATCTTGGATAACAACTAGCAGTGAATTCAGACATATGCAGTGCAGCACTACGAAATACTAAAAACAACAACAGTGTAAATTACAAGATAAAGTGTACAGTAAGTATGGGAAAATTGCTTCTTCTGGTAACTCTTAAGAATAATGAGCAAAGTTCTGAAAGAAGCTGGCAAGCCTGAGGGGTAGGTCATACTCTGTGATGATCAAGAACTGAGTATGTATGAACACAAGTGGGATGGGGGAGGGAAAGAATCTCTTGAGAAGAAAAAGCAATTTTTCCTGGTGATGGCAACAGAGAAAGAGTGAAAAAGAAAAATTGCCTCTCCTCTGAGCTCTACTCAGCTCAATCAGTGCAATGCCACAACCTGTGAGCTGAGTTCGGGCTGGCAGACAGACATAAAGGATACAAATGGAGGAACACCAGCTCCTAAGAGTCATTTCAGCTACTTCAGAGATGGGCTGCTGTGCAGCTGGGCTTTGGGATAATAATGATGTGGTGTACACTGGAAGAGAGGCTGCAAAATGTTTGAGAAGTATTTGCCTTCATGAAATCCTTTCAAATGGCTTTGAGAAATAAGTCATTCTGCAATTCTTAATTCTATGACATGTGATAGTTCATATTTAAAACAAGTTCTTATCAAAAGTGCAGTCACCACCCTCCTCTTTAAGAACAGTACACCTGAATGTACTTAATCATGCATCACATTGGGCTGCCTCTCATGTTACTGCCTGGGAAGAAGACTTTTTGCTCCACATGAAACTAGGGGCTCCTGCCAAAGTGCTAATTCCAAAGTGTGCAGCATTCTGCCACCAATGAGGTGGCCTGGGTTGTTGAAAATAAGAGACCAAAATTAAACTTCAAGTGTAGCCATATTTCTCTGAGTAAATATTCTGACAAGATGAGATTAGTAGCCTATTTCTATATCCTAAATGCTGCTAATATTTAATGAGGCAAGATTAAAAAATCAGCATAAGCTATTTCCTAACAGAAACCTTTTCTCACCCAAAAATCCTCTTGAAAGAAAGAAATGTTCATACAAAAATACACCCATATACTTCTGTGTAGAAAGCATCCTTCAAAACTACTATTACCCTGCTATGAAAAACAAAATGCACTACACTCATTATTTCAAGTTCAGATCACTTCTCTTTGAAGGATGACATCCCTTTAAAATGCAAATGTCTCCAGGTAAAACACATATATTTAATTTATATCATCTTATTCAGTGGCAAACATAATCAAAATTCTTTCCAAAACATGCACCCAGTTAGCACGTGTTTTAAAACACCTAAGTAATGAATCTCAATATAAGATTTTTATTCAAACTGTGAACATACTGATTTGCATTTATGAACAAAATAAAATTTTCTGAAAACTCCCTTGGCTTCATTTGTGTGACGAACTTGTAAATGGAAATGTTAAGTCCTTTAATGTCTTCATATTTGATCTTCTGTTAAGCAGAATTTCATAAGAAACATATTTGAAAAAACTATACAGCACAAAAGCACTTAAAGTACATCACAGACTGTAATAAAATTAAAACACATTGTGTGTTTTATTATGTACAGCAGAGTCAAGGGCATCAGCCAACTGACCTGATAATCGAATAAACTATTCAGAAGAAATTTTATGCCTACATAAAAGCATTCAAAAACTGCATGTGAGAACTATTTAGCATCCCAAATATATTTGGCAGAAAGGAACTCAAGAATTGTTGTCACTTAGCCACTTCTAGAGAAACAGCTATCATGTTGATAGGTTTGAGTTTAAAAGGGAGGACTTTTTTTTTTTTTATGAGAGATTATAAACATTGATTTCATGAGGAGATTCTGAACCATTTGGTAGCTTAGGTATATAATGTCAACCTTTTCATTTACGCAGCAGAGTTAGATTTCAATGGAAATCCAAATACTCAAGATTTTTCAGGCACATCTTGAAACACTCTCTTGGAGCAATAATAATTTGAAAGGTCTTATTTAGTTTTTTAGAAGAGCTCATGTTTTTAAGAATGTGAGTGACACATTACAGCATAAGAGGCCAGAGTTCTAATACTTTTGCTTATTTCTGCAGAACTAGCCACTCAATCATACAGGGAGAAGGCCTTTTTTTTTCCCCTCCAAATACATCACCCAATAAATATAGTTTGACTAATCACAAGATAGGATGCTACGGTCTGGGATGAGACGCAAAAGAAGGAGATAGCCCTCACCCCGAAAAAGGGCATCCTGTTTTGAAGAAGAGGGAGAAAGATGAAGAGAATATGTAAGTATATGTAGGTTTACTCACATTTATATATGCACATGTATAACATATCTATTTATATACACACAGGTGCACATACATATACTCAGACAAATAAGAATGTTCAATACTTTTTAACAGTCTTTTAAACATAATCTTTCCTATATTTTCCTCATTCATAGTTTTTTGAAAATATGTGCCACTCTTACTGCTGTAATTTGGTTATAATTTTTTTAAGCTCTTGCTTATGGGTGAAGTGCAGTGGAGTACCAATACAGTTCCCCAAAAAAGGGAGCGTGAGAAATAAATCTAAACCTGAATTTCATTTGTAAAAGATAAAAAATAACCCAAGGCCACTAGCAAAACCCAGCCATACACAAAACACCTCAGTGAGTACACCTCTAAATACAAATGTGCTTAGTTTAAAGAAAGAAATAGTTATCTCTTATAAAGAATAATAATAATAAATAAAAAACTGAGGAACATTTACCAAATAATGACATTCCCTGACAACCTGATTTATTGTCATGTGAAATAACAAAATATGGATAGCTTCAAACGAAACTCATTATACAATGTAACACACATACACTTACACACACATAAAGGAGATTATACCACACGCAAAGAGAAATGTGTAAATGAAGTCACTGCTCAAATACTTTTACACAAATATACTTACAGATACGGTATACTTCCTTTAGAGAAAAAACTGCTCTGAGGAGAATTTACATACAGATTCAGAATTTTTCCACAAAAGAATTTCCCCTTGCCATTCACAGACATACAAATGAGAGCGGGGGTAATTTTTATTGCCTTGATCAATCACATTATGTTAAAATATGAAGTATGGATAGGGTAAAGTTTTTCAGCCTAAGGTCAATTAAACTCCATATCTAGCATAGCAGATATGTATTATTCCTTAACCAGAATAAACAATATTATCAGATTTTTGATTATTAAAACCCAACACTTGTCTCTGAGCATTACCACAATGAAATATGTTTGTAATGCTACAATTTCCTTCTTGAACTCTTAATTTTCACCTGTGGCTGGGGCTTGCTTTTTAGCTTGCACTACTTCTATCTGTTACATGTTTTACATGTCAATTGTTTCCAGCAAACTTCTTCCAAATTATAAAACACACTCAAGTGTCTTTGCCTTATTCATACTTTCAAATTTTATGGACATGTTTCATAAATTTACCTTCACATACTGAAAGTATAGTCTTGACGTCTGTCCCCAGATGAGGTCCTTATTCTTCTGATAATTTCCACATCCATAAAAATCAAGCCATTAAAGTTAGTGCTTGAAACTAGTACTATATAGGCTTAGCTTTCATGGATTTTTGAGTAAGAAACAATAAGAATTATCAACCATTATTTACAACTATAAATGCTTAATATTTATTTTCTGTTTTTACTACCTGAAAATTACTTTAGGGATGATGAAATAGTCTTCATCCATCATATTGACTTGAAAGTCTGCCGTCTGTCTCCTGACGCTGTACCTGTGTAATTCTTGTCATTGACCTGAGGTAAGGCTTATCTCAGACTATCTCTGCTCTGATTATTTCCTCCCTGTTTTCCTTAGTCATTTTCTGCTCTTCCCTTCACCACAGCCCCACACATACTGTGGTGTTTTGCAATACCTATATTGATTTTCTGATCATCTTTACTGTTTTCTCTAGTAGATTTGCACATTCTTTGAGAAAAGAAACTGTGGGCATTATTTTCCATCTAGTCTTAAAAAGAAGAGACTACAATACTACTACACTTGTTCTAGAACTTATATAGAGCTTTTTGCCAGGTTTTATTTATTCTCTGGCCAGTGAGTTATACGCCTTGTTTCATAACTTAGAAGAAAAACACCTAGACATTGGTCTTAAACTGACAAGCGGTATTTTAGCCAAGTAGTAGTAGACACGGCATTCAAATGAAGAACAATCACTGGAATTTTTCTTCCATTAGAAAACTTATACAGCCATATTGTTGAGTTTCCCAAGTCACAAAGGGTCTGCATGCTTACATAAGACACATTTCACCACCTTTGGAATAAAGAAGAACTTTCTTTATTATTATTTCGGCCCTACCTACTTGAAGTAACTGATTAAAAACAAGAAAAACTATCAGTCCTAATATAATAACCATTATGTATGGCATATAAATTCTTTATTATAAATAACTCTTACCTAAATCCTAGACTGTATTACATGGATAAAGCTACCTGAAATACACTAACCAACATTAATTGCTTAGGATGATAGTTTCACTAGTCATCTAGATAGAAGGGTAGATACTAGCATTTCATCTATCAAGATATCTATGGCTTTGGAAGCAGAGAAGTCACTCAATAGCTACATGAAGAGATGTGGAAGCACTGGCAAGACAGAGAAGAAAAAAATTTAGATAAAAACTAATCAAGCCAAACCCAAACCCACTGCCACTGAGTTGATTCTGAAGAAAATCTCTTTTGCTGGAATTGACAGGAGAGATCACTCATTGTCTTGTCATAAGATAATTGCTATTTTTCCTAAAAGTATTCCCTATGTTTTAAAATATATACAGAAAATAAATTTTAAGATACCGTGATCATTTAAAAATCAATTAGATACAATTTTTACAAACTTTGTTACTGTTAATGATATGTAACATGGCCTTGGCAATTGTCTAGGAATGGGCAAGCTTCCATTAATAATATAATTTTATTAATTAAAGACAAACAGAAACAAACCCACTGCCATCAAATCAATCCTGACCCCTAATGACCCTATAGAACAAAGTAGAACTTTCCCATAGTATTTCCAATGTTGTAAATCTTCACAGAAGCAGACTGTTACATCTTTCTCCCATGGAATGTCTGGGGGGTTTAAACCATCAACCTTATGGTTAGCAGCCAAATACCATGATTTGACTGCAATATTAATTACTGCCCTCTTAACTCCTTTTCCAAACTTGTGATAACTTTGTATGAACTGCTGTTAACAAGAGGTTGACTTTGAACAGGAAATAATAATGGGGATACTTTTATAGTTATTTATTTATTGCTTCATTCATTTTACCTGATTCTTGAGATCCAGTTTGGGACATGGGCGACCTCCATTGTAAGGTTTTTCTTTTAGCCACTTGGATCGAATTTTCACTCCAATCCCACAAGATGAGCTGCAAGACCCCCAACTAGACCAGTCACTTAACTTGCAATCAAATGGGCAGGGAATGACACATTTTTCTTGAATATAACCTGAAAGAAAAAGATTCAAGAGAAGGTAGAAAAGTCTAATGAAAATGAACCAACCAAGTTCACTTTTGTTTCTATCATCACAGCTCAGATTTCTTAACAGTTTTGCTGCAGCAGCATTAATAATTTTCTGCTCAGATAAACAGATCAGTGTTTTAAGAGATAGATAAGTATGATTATGTCTGCCTTATGAATGTACAACACTATTTATTTTCATAGGCAACTCTGGGATGCAGCAGGGAAAACTGCACAATTAATCTTAGTTTCTAATAAAAAGGAATGATGCAGTGCAAGGCCAGCAATGCTATCATCTCCCTTCACCGAGGCTTGTGCCCCCAGCCCACATTTCCTCATGCAGGGAACCCAACAGAGCCCACGTGTATGTGATCTGTAAGGCTGCACTAAAGATGCTGATTCTCCTTTTCAAGTAGTAGGACTTGGGACTGGGGGCCGGGAGGGGAGAGCAAATGGACCACCGATGATTAAGAATTGCAGGGTATTACTCAAAGAAGAAAATAAAGGAATAGCAAACATTACATGAGGAGCCCTGGTGGTGCAGTGGTTAAAAGCTGGGCTACTAACCAAAAGGTTCACAGTTCAAATCTACCAGTCACTCCTTGGAAACCCTATAAGGTGGTTCTACTCTGTCCTATAGAGACGTTTTCAATCTAAATCCACTTGATGGCAATAGCTTTTTGTGGCTTAAAGAGTTGTTAAAAGGGGTACTAGAAAAGTAGTCAAGAAATAATGGTTGAAGTTCAGCTCCAGTCGTAATAGCTTTACACGCTCTTGCTCTTGCCTTCATTTCACTTCCTGCTGCACATTTCCTCTGGACTATTTCATAATTTTAACTACCATCTCTATTAATCAATACTAGAATATCTCTTAAATCCTAATCTTTCTATGAACCAAAACCCAAACCTATTTCCATCAAGTCAGTTCTCACTCAAAGCAACTCCATAGGACAAAGTAGAACTGCCCCATTAGGTTTCTAAGAAGTGGCTTGTAGATTCAAACTGTCAATCTTTTGGTAAGCAGCCAAGCTGTTAAGCACTACGCCATCAAGGTACCTATCTCTCCATGTCAAATTAAAACCAAACTTAATGCAGTCGAGTTTATTCCAATTCATAGCCCAGGGCGCAATATAGGACAAAACAGATCTATTCCATTGTGTTTACAAGGAGTGTCTTGTGGATTTAAACTGCCAACCTTTTGGTTAGCAGCCAAAATTCTTAACCACTAAGCCACCAAGTTTTCCCACATTCTAATCAACTGCCTCAAAATGAGGCCATCAGTTTCTTGCTGAAACATTCTAATTATCATGTATTCTTATAATAATTAACTGCTACATCTGATTCACACTTGAAGGTATGCATGCCCTATGAAATCCTCTCCCACTGAGTGTGGAAAGGGCCTATGAATATGATTAAAAAAAAAGAGAGAACAAATAATCCATTGCTGTCAAGTTGATTCTGACTCATCACTTACTAGGTTTTGTTAGATGACAAAGAGAAGGGGATGCACAGACATAATTAACATCATAATCAGTTGATTCTGAGTAAGTCAAAATGTAGATTATCTTGGATACACTTGACTGAATGAGGTAAATACACTTAAAAGAGGGTCTGAGTAACTTTAAGAGTGAGAAAAAAGATTCTCCTAATGGCCCTGACCCCTAGATGTCTGCCACTTTGTCTGCTGTGGGGGCTTTCATACTGCGCTGAGGCTGCTGGGAGCTATGCCCCAGTATTCAGATGCCAGCAGGGTCACTCATGATGGACAGGTTTCAACTGAGTTTCCAGAGTAAGACAAACTAGTAAGAAGGACTCAGTAGTCTACTTCTGAAAAGAACTAGCCAGCAAAAACCTTACGAATAGCAGTGGAACACTGTCTAATATATTGCTGGAAAATGATCCCCACCTCCACGCCTAGCATGGAAGACACACAAAACACAATTGGGAAAGAACCACCTCCTCAAAATAGAGTCAATTAATAACATGGATGGAGGCAACCTTTCAGGATCTTCATTTGGTAATGTGGCATGATGCAAAATAAGAAGAAAAAGCTAAAAATATTTATTAGTAATTTGAATATAGACTGCATGAAGTATGAACAAGGAAAAGTGGATATTGTAAAAAATAAAAAGACAAACATAAATATCAATATTGTAGGCAACAGTGAGCTAGCCACTTTGAATTGGACAATCATATGGTCTACGACTCTGGGAAGTGACAACTCAAAGAGGAATGGTGCTGCATTCATTTTCAAAAAGAACATTTCAAGAGCTATCACGTAGTGCTGACAGTGATAGGATAACAACCACACGCCTATGAGGAAGACCATTTAATTTGACTATTATTCAAATTTACACACCAACCACTAAGGCCAAAGATGAAGAAATTGAAGGTTTTTACTAGCTTCTGCAGTCTGAAGTTGATCAAACATGCAATCAGGACACATTGACAATTACTGGTGATTGGAATGCAAAAATTGGAAATGAAGAAGAATCGGAAAATATAGCCTTGGTGACTGAAACAATGTTAGAGATTGCATGATAGAATTTTGCAAGACTAACTTCTTCATTGCAAATATCTTTTTCAACCAACATAAATGGCAACTACACACATGAACCTCATCCTATAGAATTTACAAAAATCAGATCAATTGTAGGAACTGTGGAAAGAGACAATGGAAAAGCTCAGTATAATCAATCAAAAAAAATGCCAGGGGCTGACTGCAGAACAGAGTATAAACTGCTCATGCACAGGATCAAATGGAAATTGAAGAAAATTAGAGAAAATCCGTGATAGCTAAAGTACAACCTTAAATATATCCCACCTTACATTAGAGATTATCTCAAGAATAAATTGGACACATTGAACAGTAATGACTGAAGACAAGACAAGCTGTGGAATAACATCAAAGACTTCACGTATGCAGAAAGCAAAAGTTCATTAAAAACATGAAAGAAAGAAGGGAGAGAGGGAGGATGAAGGGAGGGAGACAGAGAAAGAGAAAGGAGAGAAAGAAGAAAGAAAAAGGAAAGAAGAATCAAGTTGGATGTCAGAAGAGACTCTGAAATCTGCTGTTAATGTTGAGTAGCTAAAGTAAAAGGAAGACATGATGAAGCAAAATAACTGAACAGAAGATTTAAAAGTATGGCTTGAGAAGAGGAAGTATTATAATGACATGTGCAAAGAGCTGTAAAATAGAAAACCAAAAAGGAAGACATGCTTGGCATGTCCCAGGCTGAAAAACCTGAAAAAAATTCAAGCCTCGAGTTGCAGTAGTGAAGGAAAATACTGAACAATGCAAAAAGCATGAAAAGAAGATGGAAGGAATACAGAGGGTCATTATAACAAAAAGAATTGGTCGACATTCTCAACCATTTCAACAGGGAGCCTGTGATCAGGAACTGATGGTGCTAAGGAAGAAGTCAAAGCTGCATTAACAAAAAACAACGTTCCAGGAATTGACAGAGTATCAACTGAGATGTTTCAGGAAGCAGACCCAGCTCTGGAAGTGCTCACTCATTTATGCCAAGAAATTCAGAAGACAGCCCCCTGGGCAAACAACTGGAAGAGATCCATATGTAATGTATATTTAAAACAAAACAAAACAAAAAGTTGTCAACTAGAAGGTCAGGAAAAAAGAGTAAGAGCCTCTTCTAGATGGACTGACGCAGTGACTGCAACAACTGGCTGACGCCTAACACTGTTGGTCAGCATGGGGCAGGACCGGGCAGTGTTTCATTCTGTTGTCAATACATTCCGTATGAGTTGGAACCAACTCAGTGGCATCTAATAAAAAAACAAGATTGATATTAGAATGACTTTGTATTCTCCAAATAATATATATGGTTGGGATTATATGCCAGAAATTTAAGAGTCTCACCAGAAAGGATCCTTCTGTGGTTAAAACCAATTGCTCAATTTAATTGCAATCCAAAGAAGACTAATTTGCTACTGTTTAAATTAACATAATTTTTTATTCCACAGTCATTCTAGGGAGCTTTACTCATTTCCTTACTTTCCCAGAACTACTGTAAAAAAGAATCCCAAACTAGATGGGTTAAAACAAGGGCAATTTATTGTTTCAAATCAAGGCATCAAAAGGGTGATGCTGTCTCTGAAGACTCTAGAAGATCCTTCCTTGCCTCTCCCTAACTTCTGGTGCTTCCTGGCAATTCCTGGCACTCTGTAGTTTGTGGGTGCATCGCTCCAAGCTGCCTTCACATGCCCATCTTCGCTCCGTCTGTATTGTTTTGTAACTGTACCAGTCACCTTGGATTAAGATCCTGCTTCAGTATGGCCTCATGTTATCTGACAGCATCTTCAAGGATGTTATTTCCAAACAATGACACATTCATAAATTATCAGGGATTAAGACTTCTGTGAATCTTTCTAAGAACCACAATTCAATTCATAATAATATTATGTATTAGAATAAGAAATACTATAGTATTAAATAGAGGCCACAGTTACTACTACTTTTGACAGAGAAACTGCATCACAACAGTATTTCTTAGGGCACTCATGGAAGGAGCGGGAGTAGAAGTAGATGAAATAGCTCTCATGGCATAAATGCTTCAAATATGCAAATCTAAAATTCCAGGAGACTTCATATAAACAAATTTTAAATGTTTGAGTGTCTAAATTGATCCTATTTTAAAGCATATTTGAAGAATATCCTTTAATTTAATGAAATTTTAAATCATTTTCATCTGTACTTGCATACTGAAAAGAGTTCAATTAGCAAGCCTCTAGCAATACTACATTTTTTTTTCCTTACCCCCTGGTACGGCATAAAACCCAGAGGATCTCTATGAAAGTCAAGGTCATAAATTCAGTGAGTATAAAATATTTTCAAAATTCAACAGGTCTAAGCAAAAATGATATTTATTTTTCAGGAAAAGTGTTTTTCATACTAGAGTATACTCCAAAGGAAAGTCCACAGTGAGAATTATTAATAATTGCATATATACCTATAAAGGATTAGGTTTACCCACATACTTAATATTTACAGTTTTTGGCACCACAAAATGATCAAATGTGACCACCTACAAAGTTAAATTGCCTTATCAGAATTCCAACTCCTGATTAGAGAAACCTCACTAATGTTTTAAAAACCAATTTACATAAAAAAGGCTTCAGAATAATGGTTTTCATCTAGGTAACACTCCACAAATCTGAACTCAATTGCTATGACAGAAGTAGTTTTCTAACACATAACATTTCATACTACAGTTTAGATGCAGAAGACATTGCTTGGACCATCATATGACATAGCCTAGGGATCTTTCAGTGTTCTTACAGTTTTCTGAAAGTATATGGAGATAGGTGTGAAGCAGGCATTACAGAAACATCAACAGAATGTGCACTCAACATTGTAATTATGCATACCATTGTACATTACACATAGCAGGTGTTAAAATATTATCTGTTGATATTATGGATAAAGAAGGACTCTGAGAAACACTGTCTGGTCCTCTTCCACCCTCAATATCCTTGTTATGCTTGAACCCCTTCTTTCATCTACTGTGTCAATTCACCTTCTTGAAGGTTTTCCTTATTTTCACTGACACTCTACTTTATCAAGCATGGTGTCTTTCTCCAGGGACTGGTCATTCCTGACAGCATGTCCAAAGTAAGTGACACAGTCTCACCATTCTTGCTTCTAATGAGCATTCTAGTTGTACTTCTCCTGAGACAGATTTGTTTACTTTTCTGGAAGTATATTCAATATTCTTCACCAACACTATAATTCAAATGTATCAATTCTTCTTCAGTCTTCCCTATTCATTGTCCAACTTTCACGTGCACATACAAAACCAAAGCCAAACTCACTGCCATTAAATTGATTGTGACTCATAGTGATCTTAGGCACAGAGCAGAACTGCGCCACAGAGTTTCCAAGGAGTGTCTGGTGGATTTGAATTGCCAGCTTTCTGGCTAGCAGCCATAGCACTTCAGCAGTATGCCACCAGGGTTTCCACATGTACAGAAGGTAACCGCAAATATCAAGGTTCAGGTCAAGTGCACCTTAGTCTCCAAAGTGACACCTTTGTTTTTCAACACTTTAAAGAGGTTTCTGGAAGAAGAATTGCCCATCTTTTGATTTCTTGATTATTGCTTCCATAGACATTGATTGTGGATTCAAGTAAAATGAAATCCTTGACAGCTTCCAACTTTTCTCCATTTATCATGATGTTGATTACTGGTGTGGATGCGAGGTTTCTCTTTTCTTCATGTTGAGGTGTAATTCATAGTGGAGGCCGCGGTCTTTGATCTGCGTCAGTAAGTGTGACAATTTGTCTTCACTTTGAGCAAGCAAGGCTGTGCATCTGCATTTCACACGGTGTTCGTGAGACTTCTTCGAATCCTACTGCCATGTTCATCATATTATCTCCTACCGTTTTGCTATAACCAGGGGCATTTATTTAACGAGGTACTGCAAATAAATCTGAAGTCGCCCCTGAAGTCAAATTATACATATAATTTGGGGATATACATACACAAAGTTGCCCCTGAATATACATATACAAAGTTGCCCCCAAAGTCACCAAACTACACATATAATTTTGGGATTATTTATACATAATCCCTAAACATGAAATTCTTCTAGATAAGGTAGTGAATATAGGTGTTAGCACAGTTTTCTGAATGAGGTTCTCTCATTGATAAAACCTCTATATTTCAAGTTACCAACACATTTTTAACAGGTAAGATCACATTTTGGAGAAGGTTAAGGGGAAAAAAAATATTGATACTCCACCTGGGGAAATAACCTAGACTGTTTACTTAGAGTTTACTGCAGTGTAAAGTGACAGCAAACACCACATAGACAGTGCGTGTTTCATTTGCTGCCACTTTGTTAAAATAAAAACAAACAAACAAACAAACAAAAAACACAGCATCAGCTCACAGCAACAAGGTTGGCGTTAACTCCAAAAGTACAAAATTATAAATGTTGGAGAGCAGGAGAAACTGGAGCACTTCTGCACTGCTGGTGGGGATGGAAAATGGTGCAACCACTTTGGAGATTGATTTGGTGCTTTTTTAAAAAGCTAGAAATAGAAATAACATACAGTCCAGCAATCTCATTTCTTGGAACATATCCTAGAGAAATAAGGGCTGTCACATGAACAGACACACGCACACCAATGTTTATTGCAGCACTGTCCACAACAGCAAAAACGCAGAATCAACCTAGGTGCCTATCAACAGATGAATGGGTAAACAAACTAGGGCACAGTCAGACAGTGGAATGCTGTGCAATAATAAAGAACAGTTGTGAATTTAGAAAACATCTCACAACGTGGAGGAATCTGGAAAGCATTATGCTGAGTGAAATCGGTCACCTGCAGAAGGACCAATACTGGATGAGGCTGTTACATAAGGACTCAAGAAATGGCTTAAATATAGAAGAAAACAGTCTTTGATGGTTACAAGGGTGGGGAGGGATGGAAAGTTGTATTTATTAATTAGATATTAGATAAGAATTAAGTTAGGTGAAAAGATATACAACATACAGTAGAGGAGAAGTCAGCACAACCGGAGTAAACCAAAAGCCAACAAGTTTCCTAAATATAACCAAACACTTTGAATGACAGAGTAGCAGGGAAAGGAGTCTGGGGGACAAGGTTTCTGGGGACATTTTGGTCATTTGGCTTAACCAAGTTTTTTTAAGAAAACATTCTGCATCTTACTTTGCTGAGTAGCATCTGAGTCTTAAAAGCTAGCAAGAGGTCATCTAAGAGGCATCGATTTGTCGCACCCTACCTGCAACAGAGGAGAATGAAAGACATCAAGGACACAGGAAAGCACAAGCCCAAGAGACAGAAATAGCTACCTAATGCAGAGACTACATCAGCACGGAACCCGAAGAAGTGAATTGTTTCTGGCTGCCTCCAATGAATCCTGCTCTGACAGGGAACACAACCAAGAGTCCCTACTAATGTGAGAGAAAAATGAGATGCAGAACATGAACCCTATTAAAAAGACCAGACTTGATGGTAAGACAGACTGGAGAGTTCCCAGAAAACGTGGCCCTTTGGATTCTCTCAGTTAGCCCATAACTGAAACCATTCTCAAAGCTAACTCTTCAGACAAAGATTGGACTGGACTATAAGACATAAAATGATACTGGCAAAAAACGTGCTTCTTGGCTTAAGTAGATACATGAGATTAATTGTCCAGAGGCAAGATGAGAGGGCAGAGGTAGACAGCAGCTTGCTGAATGGACACAAGAAACAGAGGGTTGAAAGGAGAAGTGTGCTGTCACAGGATGGGAAAAGCAGCTAGAGGTACACAGCAATGCGTGTGTGAGTTTTTACATGACAAATTGTCTTGGATTGTAAACTGTAACCTGAAGCACCTGTTTTTTTTTTTTTTTTTTTTTAACATAGTACCAAAAATTAACAGAAAAAAGGTATGGGCAATGTTGAGCATCTCATTCTAAGTTTCAAGTTAAGATCTGGGAGAATATCACAAGTTAAAATGATCTCATGTCATTTCTCATTGTTTGAAGATTTGCTGTTCTGATTTATATGTTTTAGTTTCTACTCTTTAGGAAAATTTAATATTCTAAAAAAAATTAGATGACTTAAGTTAGAGTGTTAAACTAGGGAAAGTATGGGCAGATGTTTTGACACTAGTCTGAGAAAACTGATTTGAGAAATCAGATTAACATTGTACTATTGCTATCAAGGGAAGAAGCAGCCTTGGTAGTGCACTGGTTAAGTGCTTGGCTTTTAACAAAAAGCTAGCAGTTTAAGTCTACCAACCGCTTCATCGGTGGAAGACACAGCAGCCTCTTTCCGTAATGATTTGCAGCCTCAGAAACGCTGAAGGGCGTGCTGCTCTGGCCTGATTGGCTGCAGTCAACTTTACGGCAATGGGTTTGATTGGTTCTGTTACGAGGACTGAGGCATGAAGGGCTAACAGTGTTTCACATTTATTTAAAATATCAATCCATTATTGTATACAATTGCAGATCAGTCTCAATGCAGTTGCTAGGTTGTTTTGGTGAATTTATATATTGGCCCATAAATAGCTGTTTGATGCTCTCAAGGATGGCTCTGAACTGTTTCAGCTCTTTATACAGGACTTGAGAGGGTGGAGTTAAGAAAGTTGCTAAATTACCACTCTCTCTTTTTTTTTAAAAAAAAGCTAAGTTATTAACAGGTTTTGAATATATTCTACACTTATGCTGTTGATGCTACTGAAAAGTACCTTTAACATTTAAACAATATATGTTAAACATTCTAAAACAGTGGTAATATATTTCAAATAACAAATTATCTCATTTGAATTCACAATCTAATCAGATACCTGAAATTTTAAAAAAGAGAAAAACCTGTTGCCATGAATTCAATTCCAACTCTTAGCTACCTGAAATACAAGTATAATCGGAGTTAACAGTCACACAAAGTTCAAATAATTACAGCGACAAAATAGTTTTACTGGATTCCTTCAAATTCATATTTCTATAAATAACTGTCACACAGTTATTTATAAAACTTAAACTTATCAGAAAAGATAATCCAATAAACTTCAGGCAGTTTGGTTAATTGAAATTATAATTCATTGGTGCACTTTAAATTATATAAGAGATTTTCAAGGTCATCTAGGACAAAAGATTCCTTCTACAAACTGGTCAGAAACAGAAACGGAGCTTGAGTCCAGACTTCAACTGAGGTACTGACCTCACTGCTAAACATAAAACTTTAAAAATAATTTTTATTCCCCTGTGTGCCAAGTCTTCCTTAATGCTGGAGTGACAAAGTAGAGAATCAACCATGGCTTTGAAGAAATTCATATATGAATTTATATGAGAAAACTGTATATTCAAGTACAGTAAAACCTTCAAAAGCCAGAATCTATATAAGGCAGAAACCTGTCAGAGAAAGAAAACTAAAATATTTTCCCTAAATAGAGAGCAAAAAAAAGTGGTGACTGTACCCTGTCAAAGTCAGAGAACTTGGGAGACCCCAGAAACAACTCTTGTTGAGTTTTAGCCTTACAGCCTTTAGCCTTTACATACCTAAATTTGTGGTACAAATAATATATATAAATAATGTCGTGATTTCAGGTAACATAGATTCTAGCTTCAATTTTTGAAGTAATTCATGTGAAAATATGTATTGGCATAGTATGTGTTATGCACATGTTTCTGATTAATTGCTCAACCTATTCACTTGCCATAACTAAATGTATCAGCATCCATTTAATCAAACTACCAAATCATAATAAAGAATTGATCTTTTAAACTAAATTATCCAGGCAATTTAATCAATACAGTATCACTAGTTGTTCATCAACTCCCTTGTGCCAGTTTCCTCTGGGCAGAGAAAAGAGATGTTTCTTTTAGATTATATTAAGTATATTAGGGACAAATAGGATATGAGACAGAGAACAACCTGAACTCTTCAATTAGAACTGTATGTACTCAAGTGGTTTCCAGCATTACTGCAAATAAGGCTATTAAAATTAAAGTGGCTGAATGCTTTAACCACATAATGAACTTGACATTTGAAATACTACAAACGAGTTATTGACAAGCTAATATTACTAAGTAATTCTTAGAATTGTTGCTGCTAGGGCCTGCCTTGAGAAAAGTTACCTAAAACTATACCAAACACTTTGCACTTTACATTTCCTTTGAAGTTTCTGAAAAGTGGAGGGTATATCTTTATTTATCTTGTATGTGCTATTTCTCAAGTAGGTGGTCTTAAGAAGCGTAAATGGTTAACACAGTCAGCTGTTAACTGAAAGGTTAGATGGTAGAGTCCAGTCAAAGGCACCTTGGTGGAAAAGCCTGATGAAAAATCAGCCACTGGAAAACTTATAGAGCATGGTTTTACTCTCACACAAATGAGTAAGAATGAGTCAAAATCTACTAGACAGCAACTTTTCCTGCCCAAAGATTTCAGGCTCCATTCCTGGACACATGGCATGATTGCACATCCTATCATCTTATAACTGCCTTTGTCAATGATACATAAACTGAAGTGAAGAGAGTCTATTCTAGGTAGAAACTTTAAAAGCCAGAGTACAACTTGCCATGTTTGCCCTTCCTGTATGTTACAGGGACCCACACTGCGAAGACAGGATCCTGGACTGAAGATGATCTGGTACAAAACCCCAGCCACCCCAAGGTGGACATACATAATGTGTGATCTTTGTGGCTTCAACCAGTGGGACTTTAAAGTTGTTTTTTTATTAGTGGCATAAACTTTTCTGTCCTCTTGATGAATCAACACTTGGCATCACAAAATCCATCTTTGGAAGGCAAGGTGAAAATCATTATAGCACAAATATTTAGTGTATTTTGACAATCTAGATATAGTGTTAGGAGAAAATATGATTTAATTATATCAGCACAGTCTGAAGAGCAGCACCATCAAATGAGAACGTGACTTTGCAAAAGTTGAGCCTATAGATACATATTTTAGGAAAATTTATTATTTAAAAAAGGATGGGTGATATGGATTATAGATCAAGGTCTAAGCTGATATGATCTGGAGTAAAATCTTAAATTCCGATAGTTCAGTCTCCTCATGTGGAAATAAAAATGTAATAGTACCTGTCTCTTTCAACTCCCAAGAAACTTTTAAGGGTCAAAAAATAAGTAGAACTTCACGGAAAAGTTAATATACAATATATGGCCAAGTGCCGTCGAGTCAGATCCGACTATATGAAGCTATTATTTCACTATTACTAAAAGTTGTACAACAAGGTAAAAAAGTCAATCTCACATCCTGTTTTTGGTGATAGTAATTTAAAGTAAATATAAGTTTGTAAAACCTGCAGCAAAAATATTAGAGTGTAATAATTTTCTAATTGGGGTGGTATTTCTCATTCCGATCATTTTCATGTAAACTATAGAGTAGGGTAAAACACCAAAACCAAACCTATTGCTATCAAGTAGATTATGACTCATAGCAACCCTATAGGGCAAAGTATAACTGCCCCATACAGTATTCAAAGAGGAGCTGGTAGTTCAAACTCTCAACTTTGGCTTAGCAGCTGAGCTCTTAAACACCGCACCAGTAGCAAAATGAGATACTCTGTGTTAAGTCAGTGTCTTAGCTATCTAGTGCTGGTGTAACAGAAAGCAACAAGGTGGTGTCTTTACAAAATAAATTTACTCTCTTTCCGACTCAACGGCACTTGGCTTGGCTATAATTTAGGAGGCTAGAAGTATAAATTCAGGGGCTCAGCTCCAGGGGGAGGCTTTCTCTGTAGGCTCTGGGGGATGGTCCTTGTCAACAATTTTCCCCTGTTGTAGGAGTTTCTCAGTGTAGGGACTCTAGGTCCAAAGGACCCACTTACTCTCAGCTCTTCCATCTTGACTGTAGGAGGTTCCTCTGTATCTCTACTGGCTTCTCTCTCCTTAATCTCAAAAGAGACTGACTCAACATACAACCTAGTCGTATAGTTTGAGTCCCACCTTATTAACATAACTGCCTCTAATTCTACCTCATTAATATCACAGAGTTGGATTTAAGCAGAAAGGAAAATCACAGTAGAGGACAAAATGGTGTGCAACCACACAACACTGGGAGTCATGGCCTAGCCAAGTTGACGTACATTTTGGGGAATGTAATTCAATCTGTAACAGTGAGTAAACCAATCTTGTTTGAATTCCTCTCTTTCTCTCCAAGTTGGCTACCACCATCTAATACCAGACACTTATCCTCTTTCACTTAAACTATTATAATTGCTCCTACCTGTGCTCCAAGTGTTTTCTTTCTCTTAATTACTCAGTGTCTGGTCAATTGCAATATTAATACACCTAAAGCACAAGTCTGAATATACCCCAGTCTCGCTTAAACTTCAAAGCATGCCAGAATTTTGAAAAATTTATAGGCAGATAAAAGACAATGGAGATATCACAAATTAAATTAAGGAGATGGAAGAGAACCCAAAAGCCCACATGAGTCAACAGAATACATCCTATGTAAGATTTTGAGGCTGCAGAGAAGTCAATATTGGCTAGGTCAGGTAAGCCCAAACTTGGAATTCTGGAGAGTTAAAGACTTAATTAAGAATTCTGATACTAATCTAGATGTGTTATTAGATTGACAAAGAGAGAGCACGCAATAAGGGCATCTGGTTAAAAGACAATCAAAAAACTCAGAAATCAAGTGTCAAATGGGTAGGCTTTCAGGACAGGCTATAAGACCAGTACACATGATAAAAATAGATATTCATGTTTCTAGCAAACAGCATAATGAAACATTATATAGAGTGTTAGTTATAGTTAACTAGCTAGGACAAGAACAGCACATGGATAATGTACTGCCTAAATGGAAATGACTGGCTTCAAGATAATCAGTGAAACTGCCCTTTATGTAACAGCTTCACTTCCCCACTCTTAAGACAGGTTTAGTGTAACTAATCCTAACAATGAGTAATTGCCAGACTATGAGTAGACATGTACTTCTATCAACCTCATGGAGTTCAGAAACACATAAGCTTAGGAGAAAAATGTTTATGTTCTTCTTGCTTCATCTCCTAGGTCCCTGAGGGAAGGCCTGATGTGAATCCAGCTGTCATACTGGGACAGCACAGTAGATCTACTTATTGTGTGCATATCTATTTGTCTATTTATTTATCACTTATATACTTTCAGGCCAGGAGCTGAAAATATGAGTATTTCACATGAGAATAAAGATATGTGATTTCTCTCGAAAATGTAGATGATTTGTGAACAGCCAACGGTGGCAACAGTGTGCCGGAACTGGTAGAAGGACCTTTTCAGATGGACTGTGTCCTCGACAGTCATCCAAAATTCCAGACAGTGACAGACTTGTATTGTAAAAGAAAGTGGAAGATACAGTGACCCACTCCCACGTTCACCTTATCTATCACAAGAAGGAATATCTAAGGCTTACATGCCATCCAGTCTGAAACCTTCAGGGGCAGCCAGATGCCCCCCAAAGATGGAACCACGTTTGCAGTCTCTGAAGATTATAAAATGGGGGAAGTGCTTTTTTTTAGAAAAAGACAAAATTTTAAATGAATAGTCAGTGCCATGATTTAGTAGATGCTCACACAAGTAAAAATCTCTGGAGGATAAACTATTAGGCAGATGGATGTCTAGTACCACCAATACCAATACATCACAACCACCAGTGTCTAAGTCTAATTCTGAAAGATAACAACAAGATACATCATAAATACTTAGAAGAACATGAATACCTAGAACAAAGTAGATGGGGGCACTCTCCATTCAGAACCAAACTCTCCCAAAAAAATTCAGTGCAAAAAAAAGTTGCTAATGTGAATGATATGCAAAAAATAAATTTCAGAGATGAGTCTTTTTTCATTTGCTCGACTGTCGGGTCATCCAAGCAGTGACAGGTACTCATGAGCAATGAAACAAATGGTTATTTTAAATTCTGAATTATGGATTACATGATGAAGAAAATTTACCTCCTGAAGTTTGCTTTTGCCAAGGATTATATCTTTCACCAAGCTAATGCAGAAATCTACATAGTGGAATGAATTCAGAGTACATTAACTCTTGTCAACTACTGTAAAGAAAAAAATCTTTGAAGTATCACCAAAGTGTAAAATTAAATATGATTCCCAGTCTTGATTTACACAGCATGCTGATAATGGTGACTTTGTTTCACTTACCAATAAATTTCTTTCCTAATGGCTTATGACCTATCTAATCTGGAGATTTATACTTAGGCTTCTCTTGTCTTCTACAGACAAACAGAGATCACTTAAGATTATATTCAAAGGCACATTTAACACTAAATTGTACCAAGAAATAACACTTGTAGGAGGGGTAAATTGAGATATTCTTTATTTTTCTAAAAAAAATTGATCAGAGTCAACAATCTGCTCATTACATTAAGAGCAGGAATCATGGATAATACAAATTCATACACACACACACACACAAACTTTTCAGAAACAGTCTGAGGAGCAACCAGAATTGTCTCTCTGAGGAGAAAATAAAACGCAACTGACAAAGAGAGGAAAGTAGACAGTAACAAGGAAGACAGTGTAATATAATTGCTGAGGATCTAACCTCTCTGGTCTTTAAATTTCCTAATCTGTAGGGTGGAAATAATAATACTCATTGTCACTATAACATATAGTAATTATAACTACTGTTGACAGAAAAATAAAATGAAATAATGTATAGAAAGCATTTAGAAAAAGGTATACAAAAAAACAAACTCATTGCTGTCCAGTCAATTCTTATGGCAACACCCTGTGTTACAGAGGAGAACTGCATCACAGGGTTTTTGTGGCTGTAATCTTTATGGAGGGCATTCAACAGGCTTTTCTTTATTGAGCTGTTGGCTAGGTTTGAAGTCCCGACCCTTAGGTTAGCAGCAACTTTAAGCTGAATGTAGCCACCTAGCACACCGAAAATACTTGGTAAACATTAGTTATTATTATTTATCTGAAAAAGTCAGAAAAAATGAATATAAACTTACATTATGAATGAATATTAAAACATGTTAAAAATTACATATCTTTTACTTATATTTCCAGGCTATGTTTACACGAAAATAAACAGATGCAGAGTGGATGAGAAGGTTATAAATTAAATATGAGGAAACGAATGGGACTGGGGATACAGAGTAAAAGGGGGAATTATGAAATTAACTTAATAAAAATAGTATGTGCATATACTGGCAATGAGAATGTGCAGAGACTCAGGCAGATCCTCTTGCAGAGAATATTAAATGATAATCATAGAGAAGATAGAATAAAGAGGGGAAGAAGGAGGTAAGACTGTCAAAAAGAAACCAGGAGACCAAAAGGCACAGCATGAGAAGGACAGAGTCACTACCCAAACCAATTACCATTAAGTTAATTTCAATTCACGACAATAGCACGCAAGTCAGAGCAGAAATGTGTTGCAAAAGGTTTGAATGAGTGCTTTTTTTGGAAGTAGGTCATCAAGACTTTCTTATGAGGTTGCTCTGGGTAGACTTAAATTTCCAACTTTTCTATTGGCATCTGAGAATCTTGACCCTGTGCACCCAGTGTCACCACCCAGTGACTTCAAAGTCACTTCTGTGGGACACAACAAGCAGGGGGCAGAATCAGGAGACATTATGCATTTATTTTCTCCTCAGCCAGAGAAGGTTCTCTTTGCTTCCTTACCTTCCTATGCATCCGGGCAATGGGTCTCAATATTTGAGACTTTTTTTTTATTCTTTGCCACTAAAAAAAGCCAAGAAATATGTAAGTGCTGATATGGAATGACTCAAAATAAGAAGAAAGAACTGCAAACACTCATTAATAATAGGAATGTGGAATCTATGAAAATTGGAAAGCTTTAAATATGAAATGGAACATACACAAATCGATATCCTAGGCATTAGTGAGATGAAATGGATTGGTATTGGTAATTCTGAATAAATCACATGGGCTACTGTCATGGATTGAATTCTATCCCCCCAAAAATATGTGTAGTAATTTGGCTGGGCCAGGATTCCCTTTATTCTGTGACTGCCCTCCAGTTTGTGATTTTCCGATTCTGTAAATCCTATTCTCTGCCTGTGACTAAGAGATGATTAAGTTAAAGGGTTAGCGGGAGACCACAAATCCCTTCATAGGATCACCTCCCTGCTCCACTGCAAAGGGAGTTTCCCTGGAGCATGGCTTGCACCACCATTTATCCTTGCATCCTGCAAGAAATAAAAGGAAAGAGAGGCAAGCAGAAAATTAGGAACCTCACACTATCAAGAAAGCAGCACCAGAAAACTGCATCCTTCAGATCTGAGGTTTCTGTGGCAGGATGCTCCCTGAAAAAAGACTAATACAATACAAAGACTTTCCCCCTGAGCTGACAGAGAGAAAGCCTTCCCCTGGAGTGGACACCTTGAATTCGGACTTGTAACCTACCGGACTGTGGAAGAATAAACTTTCCTTTGTTAAAGCTGTCCACTCGTGGCATTTCTGTTAGAGTAGCACTAGCTGACTACAACAGCCACTACGCCAGGAATGACAAATTGAAGAGGAATAGTGATGTAACCATCATCAAAAAGGAATATTGCAAGATCTATCCTAAAATATAATGCTGTTAGTGATAGAATATACTCATACATCTACAAAGAAGACTAGTTAATACAACTGGTCAAATTTAAGCACAATTAGGACAAAGATGAGGGAATTGAAGATAATTCTCAAATCCTGCAGCCTAAAATTGAATAAACACGCAGTCAAGATGTGTTGATAATTACAGGTGACTGGAATGTGAAATTTGGACACAAAGCAGGATCAGTTGTCAGAAACTATGCTCTCAGTGATGGAAATGACACTGGAGACTGCATGACAGATTTTGCAAGATCAATGACTTATTCACTGTCTACAGCTTTTTAACAGTAACATGAACAGTGACTATACTGATGGAGCTCACAGGATGAGAACACAATAATCAAACTGACTATATCTGTGTAAAGAGATAATTGAGAAAGTCAGTATCATCAGTCACAACAAAACCACAGGCCTACAGTGGAATACACCAGCAACTGTCTTTATGCAATTCAAGATGGAGCTGAAGACAACTAAAACAAGTCTGTGAGAGTAAAATTATGACCTGGAGCAGGTCCCACCTGAATTTAGAGACCATCGCAAGAACAGATGTGATGCATTAATGAGAATGATACAAGAAATCATACATAAAGAAAGCAAAAGGTCATTAAAAACACAACAAGTAACAAAAAGACCAAAATGGATGTCAGAAGATATTCAGCATCTTTTTCCTGAATGTAAAGTACCTATGTCAAATGTGAAAAATGAAGTAAAAGACCTGAACAGAAGATTTCAGGGGGTGGTTCCAGAAAGCAAAGTAGTATAATGAAGTGTGCAAAAACCTGGAAATAGAAAATCCGAAGGGAAGAACATGCTGAGTATTGCTCAATCTGAAAGTATTGAAGTGAAAGTTCTAGCCTTCAGTTGCATTTTTAAGAAATGCTATGAGTAAAATATTGAACGATACACAGTCAAAGGAAGATGATAAAGTGTTACTGTACCATAAATAACTGGTTGACATTCAACAATTTCAGGATCAAGAACCAACGAAATAAAAGGAAGGATTTCAAGCTGCACAGAAAGCACTGGTAAAAAACAAGGTTCTAGAAATTTATGGACTGCCAAATGAAATGTTTCAACAAACAGGTGCAGCACCGGAGATGCTTACTTGTGTTTGACAAGAAATTTGAAACACAGCTACTTGGGTTATTGAACTGCGAAGATCCATATTTGTACCCAGTCCAAAGAAAGGCAATATAATAGAATGCAGATATTACTGGTTACATCAATTTGGGTGAAAGTAGAGTATACCAGAAAGATGTTTCTCTGCATTTTATTAACTATATAGAGGCATAACAAATTACAGGTAACATTTTGAAGAACAAGAATTCCAGCACTTTTAATTGTGCTCATGAGGAACATGTACTTAGATCAAAAGGCAGCTATTCAAACAGAACAAGAGAATACTGTATGACTTAAAGTTAAGAAAGTTGTGTTTAAGGGTTGTATCCTTTCACCACACCTATTCAATTTGTATGCTGAGTAAATAGAGAAACTGGACCATGTGAAGAAGAAAGGGGCATAAAGATTGGAGGAAGACTCATTAACAGTTTGTGATATACACATGACATACCTTGTTTTCTAAAAATTAAAAAGACTTGAAGTACTTACAAAAATGAAAGACTACAGCTTTCAGTATGGACTACATCTCAATGTAAAGAAAACAAAAATTCTCACAATTAGATCAATGAGGAATATTATGATAAAGGAAAAAAATTTAAAAATCATCAAGGATATCATTTTACTTGGATCCATAATCAAGGCCAATGGAAGCAGCAGTCGAGAAATCAAATGACTTAAGGCCCTGGGCAAATCTGCTGCAGAAGATCTCTAAAATGTCGAAAAGCAAAGATGTCACTTTAAGGACTAAGTCTTGCCTGATCTAATCCTTGATATTTTCAATCACCTTCTAAGCATGTAAAAGCTGGACAATGAATAAAGAAGACTGGATAGGAACTGATGTCTTTGAATAATAACACTGGCAACACAGTACACAAAGAATGAGAAAATCTGTTTTAGAAGAAGCACAAACAGATGCTACTTAAAAGCAATGACGGCAAGACTTTGTTTCACGTATTTTGATCATGTTATGAGGAGTGATCAGTCTCTGAAGAAGGATATCATGTTTGATAAGTCAGAATGTCAGTGAAAAAGATGACCCTCAACAAGACAGACTGACTCAGTGGCTGCAACAATGGGCTCAATCACAGCAATGACTGTGACGATGGTGCAGGACCAGGCAGTGTTTGTTCTTTTGTACATGGTGTTGCTATGAGAATAATTGAGTCACTGTCACTGAACAACACACACTTGATGATCTATCTTCTTATTTTTTTGCTATAACCTCAAAAATTGGAAACATTTTACAATACTTGAATTTCTTCTATTTTGAAATCATATCAATACTGGCCATGTTTAGCCTGCGGATTTTTTTCAGGTAGCCAAATATTATTAAATAACATATCCAAAGTCTCCTGCAGAGTGTTTAACATATATACTCAAAAAAATTAATATATTTCACTTTACCTTCCTCACACACAGCTCCAGTATCCAAGAAACCTGTCAAGGCTTATCATATGAGTTTGAATCTACTCGATGGCAGAGGGTTTGGTTATTTGTTTATTTATTTTTGGTTCACTGATGAAAGTGGAAAAGATTATAAGTTTGATGACAATTTTAAAATGTATCTCCTGAGATTTTAAACTATTTGACACAAAGATAAGGGACTTGACAGAGTACAGTGGCATTGACTTGTATTTCCTCCTAGCAGAAGCTTTTAAGAAGGAAGAGGTACAAGAACACTGTGATTGTTAATTTTGTGCATCAACTTGGCTAGACTATAATTTCCCACTTTTTGGCCAAACACTACTCTAGATGCTTTCATAGATAGTTACATGTGATTAAATCACTTAGCCTTTAATAAAACAGGTCATCTTCCCTACTGTAAAGTCATATAATGCAATCCAATCCAATGGTCTTATATCCAGTGCAACATAATGTAATCTCCCTCCATAATATAATATAATTTAATACATTTATCTTCCAATGTAATGTAATGTGATCAATCATAAGTTGAGATCATAGAATTGTAGGGTAGATTCCAAACATATTCACTTCTGAGTTGTGGAAAGACTACAACAAACACACACACACACCACGCACACACCAGAGAAAGACAGATAACACTGACTGTCTACTAGCAAAGGAACTTTATGAATCTCCAGCAGACATCAAAAGTGGGAGAGACATACACAGAAGAAGTCAACATGGCCAAGACCCAGCTTTAGACTTCCAGCCTCCAGAAATGTGAGAAAACAAATTTATTCTACCTAAAGTCACACACACGTGGTATCTCTGTTAGAGAAACACTAGGAAACTAAGACAGTGACAGGAAGCAAATTATTCATTGTTTAGATACAACTAAGGACTGAAGTTAAGATTTTTAGGCTGTGAAATATAACATGTTTGTTGGAAAATGATTATGTGTATTTTAACAGGATAAATCCAAAAGAAAGCAATTATGTTTTGCAGCTGACATGGACATTGTAGCACCTTAAACCAAACTTGTAGAGGAGGGCAGAGATGTACAAATACACAACTCAGAAAAGACTACAATACAGAAAGGAGGAAGTTCAAGTCTGGATTTCACTGCAGAAAATAATACACTAGAAATTCAGGAACAATACTTGTAACCTCTGTTACCTGCACACAGACTGTGGACAATAAACAGTGAGGTAAAGATTCAAGTCACGGCAATGTAGAAAGTATGTACTGAAGTTACAATCCATATAGTCTTGCCTGCCTGCTGATGAGCATAACTGGCTGAGACAAATCATGAACTGTTAAAAGAGCCACTCTCTTTCCATGCTCTGTATCTTCCTCAGTGAGACATTACCTTTGTCCAGGACAGCTGGACTTAGACAGAGGGGGCTCTTATATATGAGTCAATATAAACCTTAGTGCTTGATGATGACAAAAATCCATGAACCTACCATTAATGAGTTCATGGACATTTCAATCAAGAAGAAGTGGACACTGGGTATTGTCTTAGTCATCTAGTGCTGCTGTAACACAAACGCCACAAGAACATGGCTTATAACAAGAGCAATTTATTTTCTACAGTAAAATACGCTGAAAGTCCAAATTCAGGGCATAAGTTCCAAAGGAAGTCCTTCTCTGTTGGCTCTAGAGGCAATTCTTAGTTGTTAATCTTTGTCATCAGTCTTTGCCAGGTCAGTCTTCCCCTAACTTGGAAGCTTCTGAGGCCCAGGAGCCCTGAGTCCTAAAGATGTGCTGTGCTCCTGCCAGTGCTTCTTTCCTAATGGTACGAGGTCCCCAACTCTCCACTTGCTTCCCTTTCCTTTAACTCCCAGGATATTGTCTCAAGGCACAATACAATCTTAGAGACTGAGACCTGTCTTACCAATAGAACTACAGCACATTCTCCTTTATCAATATCACAGAGGCAGGATTTACAACACATAGGAATGCCAGTTAAGTTGGAGAACTCATCCTAGAAAAAGTGCTACATACCTCAGTGCTGATTATCACTATGGCCAGCTTTGAAGTACTCCCCTTGGAAAGCTATGCAGTGATGCCAGAACCTAATTCACCCTTTAAAGCAATTTTCAAACTTTTTCTGAAATGGCCATAAGATCTGTCATTGTATTAGCCTTGATGTCCTGAATGTCATCAACATGTCTTCCTTTCAATATTTCCTTTATTGTCAGGTAAAAAAAAAGTCATTGGGGGCGAGATCAGGTGACTAGGGAGGGTATTCCAATACCATTATTTATTCACTGGCTAAAAACTCCCTCACGGACAACTATGCAGTTAAGTTCACAAACTTGTCAACTTGCAACTGCCTGCAATGGTCATTCCAGAAAGAGTTCTAAAATTACTTTGACTGGTGGACTAGGCACTGGCATCAGTGCCTAGATTCCCAAAGAGAATACTTCAAAGATGACTGTAGTGATACTCAGCAATGAGGTATGCAGTAGCACTTACAACAACTAAGTTCACAGACTCGCCAGCCCTCATACAAAAACATCACACAATGTCAGGAATCACAGCCTAGCCAAACTGCTACACATTGGGGGGGGGGTACACAATTCAATCCACAACAGGTACCAAAACGAGCTCATTTAGATCAATTAAGAAAAGTGATTTTTATTTTTTCCCATGAGTTTACTAGACTGGTAGAGAAGGGAAGTATGGATGCTATAGGCAGAAATGAACGTGACAAAAACCTTCCTGGAAGGTTTTGGAAACAAGTGTAAGCAACTGGATGGAGTTTTGCAGATCCTCAGGCAATGGTGACTAATAGATTAGTGCCATCCTGAGACACATTTCTCTGAAGCTGAATGTTGCAGGGGAAATCTGTGGTCCTGTTTCATTCAACATTTTGATTAACAGCTTGGGTAAAGACACAAGTGGCACTCTTACCAAATTTTGATATGATGTAAAGCTGAGCTGCCAAGTGCTGTCGAGTCGGATCCGACTCATGGCGACCCTAGGGGCCAGGGTGTTCAACATCAGAGTCAAGATTTAGAGCTCTTATTTTAACAAGCTAGAAAAGTAAGCCACAACTAACAATAGGAAAAGAAATACAGGTATCACGGAACACAAAAGACAACTGAACATACGTGATCAAGATTGAGAATGAAACAGGTCACAGGAAAGGTAAATCCAATATGATGCTACAGACAGTCCTTTGCACCAAAGACCAGAAAAACTAAGTAAAACAGATACAAACATTAATCTTGGCACCTTAAGCACCAAATTAAGGGATAAAGAACTAAAACAAGCACTGAATGGAAGAAGAAACTGACAGAGAACAGAGAAGGAGAAGACCTATAGAATGTAGGTTTCCCGCCAGAGAAAGTGCCACAGTGCTGACATCATGGACCACATCTAGCAGGGACCCCAGGCACGGAGTACCGGTAGTAAACACTTCAGAACTCCCAGCAACAGAGAGACCACCGGGTAACCAGAGAAATACACTTTCTCACCTCTCATCCTTCTGCCTTGTATGCTGTCACCACTGCTTTCCAGTGTGCTGCGGTGAACCACTCAGCTAGAAAGACGGCCAGCTTGCTGTCATTCCATGTCTGCCCTGCCCACACAGGCCAGCTCCAGCTGAGCCAATTTGTTCTCATTCTCTTTCTTCCTTTTCATTCTTCCTTCCACCTACCCCCTGTGCCATCTCCTCCCTTCTCAGAGTGCCATGCTGTTCAGCTGGAGAGACACTGGCCTGCCACCATTCTTACTTTGCCCTACCCCACCAGTGGGCACCTACCATGCCATTTTTTCTCTTTTCTTTGCTTCCTTTTCTCTCTCCCTGCCACCTACCCCCCTGCACTACCTCTGCGGCTTCCCAACGGGCCACACAGTTGACAAGCTGCCAGCCCATGACTAACTGAGGTCTATCCACCTCTCATAGGCTAGCCCCTGCTGTGTCTTTTCTGTCTTTCTCTCTCTCTTCTCTTTTCCTTTCTTTATCCCACCTAATCCACAGTACCATCTCCAACCCTTCCTGATGCTTCACGGCTGTGCCTCTTTGCTAGGGGGCCACAGGCATGTGGCTACCCCAGGTCCACCATGCCTCCACCCACTGGCTCCCATTATGCCATCATTTTATTCTTTTTTCTGTTTTCTCTTACGTCCATTTCTTTCTTTGTCCCATTAGCCCTCTATGCCAGCTGTACCCTTTCCCAAGAGGCCAGACCATGTAGCTTGGCTACAGCATTACAAGCCCACAGCTGCCCAGGGTTTGCCCAGCCCCACCAGCCAGCTCCCAACTGCACCATGTTATATATTTTTTCTCTTCATTCATGTCTTTCTCCCTCTGACCTAGTTCTACATCCAATAAATATAAATATTTTTATTTCTTTTTCTTTCTCCCTCTGACCTAGCCCCATACACTACCTTTTTCCAGACACCAGACCATGCCATGCTACCACAGCTGGGGAGCCACAAGCCCACCACTGCCCCAGGTCTACGCTTCCTTACTGGATTGTCACTTGTTTAACTTTTTCCTTTTTGTGTGTGTTCCTATTACCTGTCTAGTCTTGTACACCACCTCTCCTGCTTTCTTACTATCCACCAGCTCTGCTCTGTGCCCAGCCGCCAGCTACCTTTTTGTTTTTTGTACCAGCTAGCTTTTCTTGTCTTCTAATCTTTCTCTGTCTTTTCTTTCTCCCTGCTACCTAGCGCCATATGCCATCTATCCTTCCCGCTGGTCCTCAATGTGCTGCCACTGCTGGAGCATTGCTGGTGCTCAGGCCTGTTGTGGAATCAAGCCTGTATTGCTCCCTCATCACTTAACAAGCTGCTGAATGGTGGGCAGCAAGCATGTACTACTCGCCACCTGACACCTCCTCCCCATCTGACATCTCTGCCAAACTGACATGTGGCTGTGAACACCCCCACATGGCTAGAACAACATCAGGAGACATACAGTGTCCACCCAAGCTGCCTTCAGCCACTTTACCAAATCAGTGTATAGAAGAGCAAGTTTGCCTTACCTATTGCTGTCCTGTCCACCCAGGGAAGGTGGTACAAACTATGATGGTGACAGATGGGTTAGCAGCAAAACAAGCCTGGTCTACCCACCATGACATATGGAATAAATGAGAGCAGGACAAAACACAATCAGTATATAAAGAAAAGAATGTCTTGACACAGCAGAAAACACTAAAAAATACAAAAAAGGTAAGACAAGACAGTCCAGCAAGTGACCAAAGTAAACAGATGATCTTCTCATAGAAGTGAAGGCAGTAGAATTACCTGATACAGAAATCAAAAGACTAAGATTTAGGGCTTTTCAAGACATTAGAAAAGAGAGACTGAAGCAAAGAAAACACAGACAAAACCAAGAAAAATATAGGAAATCATGAAAAGTACACACACATAAAGAAAAAACTCCTAAAATCAAGGAAAACAGACAAAGTAATGGAATTCAGAAAATACAAGAACAAAAATCAAAATAAACTACTAAAAATCATACAAAAACAGCAACTAGAAATCCAAAACACAAACAGAATTTCAGATATGAGCAACTCAGTAGAAGATCTTAGAAACAACTTTGCAACAATTTTAGACAGAATCAGTGAGACTGAAACCAAAGCCACATATGGCACTTTGTGGAAAAATTAAAGCAAAGAAGAAAAATGAAGAAAATCTAAGGACTTCATCAGATAAAATCAAGAACAAAAATCTGCTCATGATTTAAGTTCCAAAACAGTGAGAGAAATGGAAAACATGAAGACTGCTGAAGATTTACTGGCAGAAAACTTACTCAATATCATGAAAATGAAAAGCTGACCATCTAATCGCAACAAATTCTATATATGACAGACCACAAAAGAAAGTCACTGAGACATCTCATGATTACACTTGCCAAAATTGAAGACAAAGAAAGAATCCTGAGAGCAGCTCAAGAAAAATGAGAAGTCACTTGCAAAGAGGAAGCAATAATACCAAGCTCTGATTGCTCAGCAGAAACTATACAGACAAGAAGGCAATGGGATAACAGTGGGCAAAAAAACTGCAAACAAAAAACTTGTAAATGACGACAACATTAAAACAAAAGGAGAAATGTAGGTACAGAACTTTCAAAAGGAAAGGAAGGCAAGGTTCAAGCTTAGGAACATAAAGTTAAATTTCAAGGTAACCACAAAGAAGGTTATATATCATAAATCAAAAGAAGAAAAATATAAAGACTCTAACTCACAGTGACCCTACAGGACAGAGTAGAACTGCCCCCTAGGGTTTCCAAGGAGTGGCTGGTGGATCTGAATGGCTGATCTTTGGTTAGCAGCCAAGCTCTTGACCATTGCCCCATCAGGGTTTCTGTTATTTATACTAGCCACTAAATAAATAGCTAAATAAATACTTAGGAATAAATCTAATCAAGGATGTAAAAGACCTATAAAAATAAAACTATAAAACACTGCTGCAAGAAACCAAAAAAGACCTACATAAATGTAAAAATATGCCATGTTCATAGATAGGAATGCTGAATATTGTGAAAATATCAATTCTACACAAAGTAATCTTCAAATATAATGCAACCCTGACCCAAATACTAACAGAATTCTTTAACAAGTAAAAAAAAAAAAAATATTAACTTTATACAGAAAGGCTCTGGGTAAGTGAAGCATTATGAAAGAAAAAGAACAAAGAAGGAGGCTTCACATTACCTGACCTCAGAATCTACTATACAGCAATACTAGTCAAACAGCCTGATACTGATGCAAAGACAAGATATGTAGACCACTGGAACACAAATGAGAACACAAGCATAAATCCAACCGTATATGATCAGCTGATCATTCACAAAAGCCCAAAATCCACTAAATAAGGAAAAAAAGTGTCTTGAACAAATGGTGACGGCAATACTGGATGTCTACCTGTAAAAAAGATAAAAAATAAACAAGATCCGTACCTAATACCACACACAAAAACTAATTTAGAAAAGATAAATGTCTAAAGATAAAACCTAAAATGGTAAAGATCATGGGGGCAGAGAAAAAAACAAAACAAAACAAAACAGAATTTTCTTTGTCTTGGTTTCAATAAAATATTCCCTATTGGTTGTTTTAAAATATCTTTAATAAATATTTTGCTCATTCCAAATTGTGCAGAATCATGTTCCCCATTTTCTACTCTCAAGTGCGATCCTAAGTTCATGCCATCATCCATCACTGATACAGTTTTAAAGAATCATCTCTGACTCCATCCTATTTCTTCACCTCCAATGAGACTTTTATCCTTAGAGTTCCCAAATACTTCCCTTCCTCCCCATCTCCATAAAAAACAAAAGCAAACAAGTTGTGGTGGAGTTGATTCTGATTTCTGGCAACCCCATATGTATTAGAGTAGAACTGTGCCCCACAGGGTTTTCAGTGGATGATTTTTCAGAAACAGATCTTCAGATCTTTCTCCCACGGTACTTCTGGGTAAATATGAACCACTAACATTTTGGTGAGGAGCTGAGTGCGTTGAGGGCATGTACCATCTGCACAACACATCCCCATGGACTCTGTATTTTCTCATTCTCACATCTGTGTTTTCAAAATGAACACAAAATCCTATCGTAACCTCAGAAATGCTAGTAGTATAGTGGACTAAGTGCTGCATCTGCTAACCAAAAGGTCAGCAGTTCAAATCTGCCAGGCACTCCTTGGAAACTACACACAGCAGTTCTCCTCTGATCTCTAGGGTAGCTGTGAGTCAGATCCGACTTGAAGGCAATGGTTTTGTCTTGTTTTGTTTTTATCATACTCTCAGTTAATAGCCCTGCTTTTGAAAACAGTAATGTTGAACAGATTGGAGTTTGAAGGGTCAGCAGAATCGCTAAAAGTGTAATGATGGCAAGAATTCCTTGGATTCTTTCTCCTTAGGCAGTCTGTCTTCCAAGAAGACCACGAAGAACATCCACACCTAATTAGGCATGTTCTAGGTAGACCTTGTTTGGTAAGTGTGTGACCACAGTAATAAAGGTTGAGAACTACTGTCTTAAAATTATGAATCTACAGACCCTAAGCATCTGCAGACATTTCTCAGAAGAAGTTGTTCTTAAGTGCCATTGAATTGGTTCCAGCTCACAGTGACCCTATGAACAACAAAACAAAACACAGCCTGGTCTTGCACCATGTACACAATCATTTCTGTGCTTTACCCTATCCTTGCGGCAGCTGTATCAATACATCTCATTGAGGGTCTTACTCTTTTTTGCTGACCCTCCACTCTACTAAGCATGATGTCCACCTCCAGGGACTGATCCCTCCTGAAAACATGTCCAAAGTATGTAAGATGCAATCTTGCCATCTTTGTTCCAAGGAGCACTTCCAGAACAGATCTGTTTTTTCTTTTGGCAGTCCATGGCACATTCCTCCAACATCAAAATTCAAATGCATCAATTCTTCTTCTCTCTTCTTTGTTCATTGTCCAGTTTTCACATGTATATGATGCAATTGAAAATACCATAGCTTGGGTCCAGCATGCTTTAGTCTTCAAGGAGATATCCTTACTTTTCAATAATTTAAAGAGATCCTTTGCAGCCGATTTTCCCAGTGCAATGCACCTTTTGATTTCTTGACTACTGTTTCCATGGGCATTGATTGTGAACTCAAGTAAAATGAAATTCTTGACAATCCCAATCCTTTCTCCATTTATGATGATGTTGCTTACTGGTCCAGTTGTGAGGATTTGTGTTTTCTTGGTGTTGAAGTGCAATCCATACTGCTTGGCTGTATCCTACAGGTTCTGGTAGGATGTGTTTTTATTCTCATTTGATTCCATAAATTTCTTTATTTCATCCTTGATTTCTTCTGTAACCCATGGTTTTTTGAGCAAAGTGTTGTTCAGTTTCAAGGAATTCAGATTTCTACCTATGATTTTTCAGCTATTGATTTCAACTTTTATGGCTTTATCATCCGAGAAGATGTTTTGAAATAAGTCAGTGGTTTGGATTTTGTTGAGACTTGTTTATGTCCTAACACATGGTCTATTTTGGAAAATGTTCCATGTGCATTGGAGAAGATGGCTTACTAATCTGTTGATAGCTAAAAAGTTCTGTATATGTCAGTAAGGTCTAGCTGGCTAACTGTCACAATAGGATCTTCTGTATCTTTACTGAGCTTTTTTTCTGGATAATCTGTCCATTACCGAAAGCAGAGGGTTGAAGTCTCCAAGTATTATTGTTGAGTGATCTATCTCATTTTTCAATGTTCTCAGTGTTTGTTCAATATATTTAGATGATCTGGTATTAGGTGCATAGTCATTTAATATTGTTATGTCTTGCTTATGTATTGAACCTTTCAGTAATAAATAGTGGCCATCCTTTTCCATCATGGTGGATTTTACATTAAAGTCTGTTTTATCTGAGCTTAGTACTGGCAATCCTGCTCTTCTTCTTCGTATGCTGTTGGCTTGGTATATATTTTTCTATCTTTTGTTTTCAGTTTGTTCATATCTTTGAGTCTTAGGTGTGTTTCTTCTAAGTACCACATACACAGGTCATGTCTTTTGATCCATGATGTCACTTATATCTTTATTGAATCACTCAGTCTATTTACATTCAGTATAATACTGATAGGTGTGTATTTAGTGCTGTCATTTTGATGCATTTATATCTGTGTTGTTGATGTTTTCTATGTTTTTCTTAATATTCTGTTCTGGTCAGCCTTCTTTATGGGTTGACATTTTCAGTGTTGGTTTTGTGTTTGCTGAGACTCCTGTATTATGCTTCTTGTTTTGATGTGTTGCATTGTTATTCTGCTTTGTGGCTGCCCCTATGACCGCCCCCCCCTTGCTACTCTAAGTTTAAATCAGACTTTCACTTCTGCATATCTTTTTAATTTCCTCTCCATCTGAAAGGGTTATATCTACTGCAATATATTCCTCTTTTTAGTGTAAGGACGTCATAGTTTTCCTGTTATGATCACTGGTTCACTTATTTTAATAATGTGTAGTCTTGACTGAGCTTATTGACTTCCTTGACTGAGTAGGATTCTGGATACTGTGTCCTGCATTGTCTCCTTAAGTATACACTTAATGTTTTTGTTTTTTAAGCAAAGAGCTTCTTTCAGTTATTTCTTGTAGTTTTGGTTTGGTTTTTACAAAATCTCTAAGCTTTTGTTTATCTTTGAATATCTTAATTTCACCATCGTATTTGAGAGACCATTTTTCAGGATATATAACTCTTGGATGGAAGTTTTTCTCCTTAAGGGTTTTGAATCTGTCATCCCACTGCTTTCTTGCCAACATCATTTTGGCCACGAAGTCAGATGAAAGACTACACAGTTTCCTTATGAATGTTAACTTTGCTTTGAGGCTTGCTGTCCTGAACAGCATTTGTTTAAGCTTAATTTTATTAAGCTTGATTATAATATGTCTTGATCTCTTTGGGGGTCTGGTTTTTGCGGCACTCAATACATGTCTTAGGTATCTATGTTTTCTTCTTTTGTAATTTCAGGGAATTTTTCTGTCAGCAACCTAACAGCAATATTCTCTGTGTTTTCAGCTTTTCTTCCCTGTTCAGGAACTCTGATCAGTTGTAGATTATTCATCTAAATAGTCACACATGTTTCTTAAAGCTTCTTCATTTTTCTTATTTCTTTTCTCTGATTTCTCCTCATAAATGCTAGTGTCAGTTGCTCTATCCTCAAGCTCACCTCTATCCCTCAATTCTGTTTTTGGCTTTAGATTGAGTTGCTTAATTCTGTAATTTTGCTATTGATTTGCTGGATTTCAGATCATTGATGTTCCGTCAGTTCAAATAGCTTTCTTAATTTTTCATTTTGATCGCCTGCATTTTGTTTAATCTCTATGAGGGCTCTCTGTATAATTCTTTTCACTCAACCTGTGATAGTTTCAGAAAGGCTTCTTCATCAGGGAAGTTCTTTGCTTTGTTATTTTGGGAGTTTTCCAGAGCCATGTTGGACTGCTTCTTTAATGGTTAGCAATCGACTGTTGTCTGAGTGTCATCTGGAAGCTGTTTGATTTTTCTGGTGTTACCTCAACAGGAGCCGAGTAGCAGTTCTAAGGGGGGATGGGTCACCAGCAGTCTCTTTGTATTCTAGTGACTGGCCCCAGGTGGACTCTCTGGGGTGGCAGGCTCTACCTCCTGGCTGGGAAAGATTGCACTCTACTTATGGAATCACTGGGGACTATCAGCCAACCCTATGATACAGATCAGTGGAGGTTAGCGGACATCCTGCTGGGCCTCTAAGCAGTCAGTTCTCCAGGTGGTCTTATTTAAAAGGGTACTCTACTTCATAACAGGGAGCTGCCTAACAGCTGCCAAAAACAATCAGGCCCTCAGGTGTGGCAGGCCCCACCTTCCAGTTGACAATGAAACTACCACATAGGCTGTCCCCAGATGCTATGGCGTGGTTCAAAGTAGGGAGAGGTTAGGGCTTTCCTGGTGTCCTCTGGCAGGCCATACCTGTAAATCTAGACACAAATTGTCTCAAATGCTGCTTTTCTGCTGGAGAAGCACTTGTCAGATGGGCTGCACGTCTGCTTGAGAAGGAGCCTCAGCTAAGGCCCCCAGATGGGTGACTCTACCTCCCAGCCGACCAAGATGGTGTTCTGGCTGAGCTGCCCTTCCTACCATGGAACAGCAGATTCTATGTCACAGCTCAGAAAAGAGACAATGGAGGGGCCTTGGTGCCCTCAGTCAATGTTGGGGCTCTCAACATGTGGCTATCCCACACAGTGTCTATCTGCTGTGCACGCTGTTTATTTAAGCACTGCACTTGGTGTATTTGCTGGCTCATGCTCAGTCCCTGCCTCCTGGATAACAAAGAAGGCATCACTACCTGCAGTCCTATAAACTCTGAATCAGCAGGATTGGGGGTCAGCAGCCACTGGTCATCTTTGAGAGGAGTAGTTTAGTCTGTTACTGGCACCTAGTCAAATCTGGAAACACTATTCCAGATTCTAGGGCTCCCTGGATGTTCACTGCTCCATTCAGTTTTCATTCCAAGCCTTACATCTCAGAGGGAACTGAGATGTGTGTCTAGTCCACCATTTTTGCCCCACCTCCTATAATGCCTCCACTTTTGAATGATCTTAAGTAAAAATTTACTTGTGTGTGATATTAATGATATTGTTTGATAATTTCTGCATTCAGTTAGACTACTTTTCTTTGGAATGGGCATAAACATGGATTGCTTTCAGTCAGTTGGCCAGGTAGCTGTCCCCCAAATTTCTTGGCATAGAAACAAGTAAGCACTTCCAGTGCTGCATCTCTTTGTTGAAATATCTCAGTTGGTATGCCATCAGTTCCTGGAGCTTTGCTTTTTGTCAGTGTCTTCAATGTAGCTTTGACTTCTTTCAGTACCTTCAGTTCCTGACTATATGCTGTACTCAGAGGACAGTCAATGTAAAATTTAACAATAAAAACTGTGTGCATCTTTTATCTTTATATGGCTATGTCCCATCAGCACAATGAAGTTGTCTTCAGTTTTATGTTGATATTTGCTTAGGTAACTCAAGGAATCTTGGTGATGAAACAGCTAAATGCTTGGCTGCTAACTAAAAGGTTGACATTTTAAACCCACCAGTGGTCCAGCAGGAAAAAAAGACCTGGCAATCTGCTCCCATAAAGATTACAATCTAGAAAATCCTACAGGGCACTTCTACTCTGCGATAAGGAGTCACTATGAGTCAAAATCAACTTGATGGGAATTTACCATCAGCAAATTGGCTACGAATCAAAAAGCTGGCAATTCAAATCCATCCAGTTACACCTTAGAAGAAAGGCCTGGTGATCTACTTTTGAGAAATCAGTCTTTAAAACCCTGTATAGTTCTACTCTGAAACACACAGAGTTGTCATGAATTGGAATTAACTAAAAGGCAACTGGCTTGAATTTTTTGTTTGTTTGATTTTTATCAAATACATAATTATAATTAACACAGGGACTTGAGAGCAGTGTGTGAGTGGTGTGGTACGGGACTCTTGGAAAACAAGTTCAGTATTACTCTGATGAAAACAAACCTATTTGAATGACAAAATCTCTTCAGCATATCACGGTTTCTGGGTGGTACAAATGGTTTTCTCTTGGCTAGTAAAAGTTCTGAGATCATGCCTACCATGTGGTGCTGTAGAAGAAAGAGCTGGCAATCTGTGTTAATAAAGATTATAGCCACAAAAGCTCTATAAAGTACAGTTAGCCTCTGTAACATGTAGGTTCACCAGGAGCTGGAAATGAGTCAACATCACTGGGTTTAGTTTTGAATATTTTTACAGTGCCAGCTCCCATACAATCTAACTCCAAACAACACTGCAAACTTATCTTCTATCACCTCCATAGATGCTGAATACAAAGTATTTAATTCAGTGTTGCCAAACCATGTCGCACCCTTTCCTCCTTTGAGACTATATTAAATATCCTCTTCTTCTCTCAAACGTCATTTTTTAAATAGCTTGAAACTGTTTTCAAATGAATCACTCCTTCTAATATCCCCCCAGAACACTTTGTTCATATTTCTTTTCTGTACCTTTCCACAATTAATGAAGTTTATTCATTTATATCTTTCCTAGTGGTGTAGTAGTTAAGTGCTATGGCTGCTAACCAAAAGGTGGGCAGTTTGAAACCACCAGGTGTTCCTGTGGAAACTCTGCAGGCCAATTCTACTCCATCTTAATGGTTGCTATGAGTTGGAGTAGACTCTGTGGCAGTGGGTTTTGTTTTTTGGGGATCATTAGAGATTCTCCAAGAAACCCTCCAAATGAGTCAAAACTCCTACTACCAATGTGCTAGATATTCATATGCATTTATGTGTGTGTGTATTGTAATTATATATAATTGTATATATGTATGTAAACATACATACATATATATTTCTCACATCTTTTGAATTATTATAAATTCCTCATTAACCTTTTAAAATTTTATTTTAACAGTTTTGTTCAGACATAATTCATATGCATACAATTCATCCACTGAAAGTGTACAATCCAGGTGTCTTTAGTATTTTCACTGCCTTGTGTGACCATGACCACAATTTTAGAACATTTTTACAACCCTGTCTTAGTTATCAAGTGTTGCTATAACAGAAGTTCCACAAATGGGTATCATTTAACAAAAACACATTTCTCTCCCAGGTTAGGAGGCCAGCACTCAGAATTCAGGGTGCCAGCTCAGGGGAAGGCTTTCTCTCTCCATTGTGTCTGGAGGAAGGTCTTCATTTCTTTAAGCTTCTGCTCCTAGGTGATTTGTATGTGATGTGGCATCTCTCTTCCCCCCTCTCTGCATCTCTGATAGCTTTTTTCATCTCTGGTCGCCATGAGTCGGATCTGACTCGACGGCACTTGGCTGGCTTCACATTTCAAATGATATTGACTCAAGATATACTTTAATCCTGCCTGGATATCATAATAAACACAACCCATTCACAAAGGGAATATAACCACAGACAGAGGTTGGAATTTACAACACATAATTTTGGGGGACACAGCTGAATCCATAGCACATCCAGAAAAAAATCTCATACTCATAACCCAGTTCCCAACAGACCCCTGCTTCCTAGACTTAGGCAATCACTAATCTACTTTCTGTCTCTATATTTGAGTAGTCTGGACAAATAAATAAAACAACACATTATGTGGTCTTTTGTGACTGTTTTCTTAGCATTTCATTTTCAAAGTTTTTCTATGTTACCGTAGGTATCAGCACTTCATTTTTTTATTGCTAAATAGTTTTACATAATAGGATCTTGTTTCATTTTATTTATGCATTCATCAGTTTATAGAGATTTAGACTATTTACAATTTTTAGTTAGTACAAGTAATGCTACCCAACAACAGTGTACATGTTTTTGTGTTGATGCATGTTTTTATTTCAATTTAGTATAGACCTAGGAATGAAATTCCTGGATCATATGGAAATTCTATATTTACTCTGCTAAGGGAGTCACTTAACAGGACTGTTATCCAAAGTAGCTGCAATATTTTACATTCACGATCAATGGTACAGGTTTAATATTTCTATATCCTTGAAAAGATCTGGTATTATCTATTTTATTCTAGGTATCCTCATTGGTCTGATGAGGCCTGGTGGTGCAGAAGAAAGGCAGGAAAGGGAGGAGGGAATGGAACGTGTGACTGATGGCCTCCACGAACAACAGCCTCCTCTGACAAGAGACCAGTGAAACTGGATGGTGGCTGACTACTATTATTTAACATTTTGATCAAAGATTCTGTAGAATAATAGACTCTTCTATAGAATTTTTAACCAAAGTGGACAAAATACAGGACAGAATTTCATATTCACATGGAATCTGTACTTTCTGGAACCACAATAGTTGGATGAACCCCTGAAAATACTGCTCTAAGATATTCTTTAAACCTTAAACCAAAAATATCCCCTGGAGACTTCTTGAAACTAAATGACAGTTTAGATTAACCAGTAAAGAATATCTGCTAGTTAAACACTAACCACAGCCTTCAGTATGGATTATACCTCCATATAAAGGCAATAAAAATCCTCACAACTGGACCAGTAAGCAACATCATGCTAAATGGAGAAAATATCAAAGTTGTCAAGGACTTCATTTTGCTTGTATCCACAATCAACACACATGGAAGCAGCAATCAATAAATCCAATAACACACTGAATTGGGCAAATCTGCTGAAAAGCCATCACTTTGAAGACTAAGTTACACCTGACCAAAGCCATGGTATTTGCAATCATTTCATGTTCATGTGAAAGGTGGACAGTGAATAAGGGAGACTGAAGAATTCTACCTTTGAATTATGGTATTGGTGGAGAATACTGAACATATCATGGACTGCCAAAAGAACAATGACTGTTCCTCAGAAGTGAGGATGCAGAGACCTTGCCTCACAGGATTTAGACATGTTATCAGGAGAGATCAGTCCCTGGGGAAAGGACATCATACTTAGTAGAGGGCCAGTGAAGAAGAGGAAGGCCTCAAGGGGATGAACTGGTACAGCAGGTGCAACAATGTGTTCAAGTATAAAAATGACTATGAGGATGGCTCAGGGCGAGGCAATGCTTCCTCCTGTGGCAGCAACAACAAAGATTTCCACTTTCTAAGTTCTGCAACTTGAGAATGTGATGTTATAATGCAAAAAAGATTTTGCAGATACGATGAGAAGGCAAATTATCTTGGATTATCTGGGTAGGTCAGTAATCACAAGTATTTTTGTAAGAGTGAGGCCGAAGGGCTTTTGCATGGAAGACGGTAATGTGCCGATGACGCTGGATGCCAGTTCTCTGGCTGTGAAGATGCAGGAAGGGCTCAGGAGCCCAAGATGCAAGAATGCAGCTCTAGAAACCAGAAAGAAACAAAACATATTCTCCCCCATTTTCTCTGCAGGGAACCTGGCCCTGCTACACCTTAGTTTGAGCCCAGTGAAACTGACTGTACTTCCAACCTCAAAAACTGTAAGAGGACTAATGTGCATAGTTTTAAGCCACCATCTTTGTGGTTTTTAACAACAGTCTTAGGAAACCAACTCACTTGTGTATCTTAAAATCCTTTACACGTACATGCAAATTTATATTCTGTGTTTTGTCAAAAAGTATGTGCGATGTGTTGATACTTTGCCAGATGCTTGTAATAATAGTGATGATGCAGACACAGTCCCAACCTCAAGCAATATTCAGACCTCTGTGGAAGAACTAACTAGACATTGTTGTTGTTGTTAGATGGTTCTGACTCATAGCAACCCTATGCACAACAGAACAAAACATTGCCTGGTCCTGCGCCGTGCCCACAATGATTTTTATGCTAAAGCTTAATGGTGCAGTCACTATGTCAATCCACCTCGACGGTTTGTCTCCTTTTTTGGTGATCCTCTACTTATCAAGTATGACGTCCTTCTCCAAGAATTGATCCCTCCTGGCAACAAGTCCAAAATATGTAAGACACAGTCTCGCTGTTCTTGCTTCCAAGCAGCACTCTGCTTGTACTTCTTCCAGAACAGATCTGCTTGTTCTTTTGGCCGTTCATTGTATGTTCAGTATTCTTCTCCAACACCACAATTCAAAGGCATCAATTCTTTTATTTTCCTTATTCAGTGTAAAGAAGGATAAGCATTAGGATTAGGGACCTATATCTTGTTAAGTGACACAAACCAGATTTATCCAGATTCTACTGAGTTTTAGGGGTAGACAAAGGATAATATTTCTAACTTAAGTGTGAAAAATTTATTAGGACTTGTTTTAGTCAGCTAGCGCTGCTCTAACAGAATTATTACAGAGTGAATGGCTTTAACAAAGAAAAGTCTATTCTTACACAGTCCAGTGGGCTACAAGTCCAAATTCCGGATGTCCACTTCAGGGGTAGGCTTTCCCCCTTGTCAGCTGTGGAGGAAAGCCTCTGTGTTGTTATCAGTGTTTGTACAGGGAGCATCTTGGCACAGGATCCTCAGGTCTGAAGGACATGCCCATCTCACAGTGCTGGTTTCCTGATGGTGTCAGGTTCCCAATTCCCTGCTTGCTTCCCTTTCCTTTTATCTCTTGTAGGATGAAAAGATAAAGCATGGTGCAAGCCATACTCCAAGGGAACTCCCTTTACAGTGGAGCAAGGAGTGATCCTATGAAGGGATTTACAGTCCTACTCTAATCCTTTAACTTACAGCACAGGAAAATCATAAAATGGAGGACAATCATAAAATACTGGGAATCATGGCCCAGCCACATGACTACACATACTTTTTTGGGGGGACACAATTCAATGCATGACAGGACTCAATTAAAGAATTAGGTTGCAAGGAAGCAACATTAATATTACAAGTAGAGGAAAGTATACAGGTACAGAAGGCAAAAGACCCTAGGAGAGTGAATGCTATGTGCCAAGACATGCCAGAACCCCAGAAGAGCTGGAACTAAGTGTCAGGAGGATGAGGGATGAGGCTCCAGTGGTCAAAAGGGTAAAAATTATGAATGGTCCCGTATCTCATTCTAAGAGATCTAGGCCAGGGGTTACCAGTAACGGTTTAAAACGTGAGAGCGATTATCCTCAGCTGTGTTCTCTAGAGAAGCACGACTAGTACAGCAGCTAGCTAGACAGATATAGAAACAAATGGCTCACAAGATGATGGGGGCTGGTAAGTCCCAAGTCCACGGGTTAGGCCAGTGGCTTCTCCTGACTCACACAGCCTGCAGGTGCTGGCACATTTGAGACACAAGATCAGAGAGCAGCCCTCTAAGTCACAACCTGTAAAAGCTGAGGAATTCAGAATCAGCGGGTTGGATCACAGGAAAGCTGCTAGCCTGAGTTCCAGGAACTGGAGCTCAGATGAACAGGAGGTAGCTAGAGAATCCAGAGTGAGCAAAATCCCAAGAGCCTTGCCAGAAACTATACCTGTACTGGACATAAACCACACTCCAAAGAAGCTCCCTTTCAGTTGACTGGCTGCTCACAACAGACTTCATCGTGGAAGTGATTATATTATATTGGATAACAGTATGATGGTGATCACATCACTAAAAAGCTGCCAAATTTCTTCATAACTGCCAAATCACTGAGGATCATGCCCAGGCAATTTGACACAAAGCCTTAGCCATCACAGCGATCGTGAGATCTGATGAGCTTCATGGACAGATTCCTCTCACCAACACGTAATAAATGGTTGGTGGGAAGACGGACTGAGCCAGGGCAGCAGACAGCGTGACACAGCAGTAAAGTAGGGCACAAGGAGAGGAGCTGTCTAAGCTAAGGGGCAGATAAGGGAGGACAATGAGAAGAGAGTGAAAAGAAGACACTTCGGCAAAGCAGCAGCACTGTATAAACTGTTATAGCAAAAAATCAAGCTTTTTTTAGGCAGAAGAGGTAAAATCTCCACATGAAAGACATAGGAATAAATTCATCATAATGTCAAAGTTAAGGGTCCTTGCCCCAGTGTATGCATTTATTCCTCCTAAAGTAGTGAAGAGTCTGGCAATGCCCAGAAAAGTAAGACTGCAGAAGATTTAGTTCACTTGGAAAAAACTTCAAATGTCTAAAAAAATTCTATTTCATCTGAGGGCTGGGGAAGGATATAATTATTTACTCCCTGCTGTGTGCTGGACTTGTGAGCTGAAACCATGTAGTAAGTCTGTCCTATATTTGGCATCCATGAATCTTTGTCAAAATTTCCCAAACCTTTGCTAAACTTTATGAAATGCACTCTTAATCACTGCAATTAAAGACAAAAAATTTCAGTTTCTGAGCACACTTTCCCACCTCTGCTAAACAAAATTTGTTGCCCGTGAGTCGATCCTGACTCATAGGGACCCCACAGGTCTCACACAAGAACTGCATGCCATCGGGTTTTCAATGGATGTGATCTTAAGGAGCAGATCACAAAGCCTTTCTTCTGTGGCACCCCTGGGTGGATTCAAACTACCAACCTTCTGGTCAGTAGCCAACAGCAACCCATTTGTGCCACCCACAGATCCTCTGACAAAATAAATTTGTCAATATGTACTAATAACAGAAATTTATCAATTATAAAAAATTCAGTATACTTATAGGATATAAATGATATACAGACATTAAAATTGAAGTCACATTTGTCCAATGACTGCAAGCACGTGAACTGGTAGTTTTTCTCAGATCACAAAGATGTTCTTTAGGTTACTTTTTCTCTTTGTGCTATTTATACCTACTGATATATGACAACCTGTTGCTGTGTGCCATAGAGTCAATTCTAACTCATAGTGAACCTTTATGGCAGAGTAGACCTGCCCCATAGAGTGTCTTAGGTTGTAATCTTAATGGAAATGGATTGACAAATATTTTCTTCCACAGAACTGGTCAGTGGGTTCAAATTGCTGACCTTTTGGTTAGCAGCTGAGTGCTTAACCACTGTGCAGCCAGGAACCCTTACATATGGTAACCAAATTAATAATACGTTTAATAGAATCAAGAGAACCACGCCAAATAATTTCTGGATGAAGGAATTACAAGGGTAATTTTTTACTAAAACCAATCATAATTTATGTGGAATCAGACATAAAACATACTGCATTTTATACTTTGTGGAATTAACATTTATTTGAAAAATTATTTTTCTGCATTCCTCCATTTTTTCAAATAACGTTGCTTGCTCACCTGCAGCAGAACAATTTCCCCTCCTTTAATCTCAAAACGTTTATTAAGGGCAGTCTAGTACCACGTGTCCTATAGCACTGTCTGACCCTGTATGGCACAGCTGAATTCTCTACAGATCTGCTTTTTCAATACAGATATGTTCCACCCAAAGAGGCTGCTATGTGCGCACACACACACACACACGCACGCACGCACGCACGCACGCACGCACGCACGCACGCACGCACACACACACACACTCAGGATTGTTATACAGGGTCATGTGAGCTGACTCGTGTCCATTCTAGTTCTTTTCTTCATTCAGCCACTATTTACTGATAACTTGAGATGAGCCAGACCATGTGTTGAGTGTTGAGGAGGGAGAGAAGAATATGACTCAGTTCTGTACTCACCGAGCTCCCAGTTTCAAAAGATAAACAAAACCATAAATGGGTATTTTCATTATATAAAGCTAAACATCATCATAAAGATAAGTCTGGAAATCAGGGTTATCCTCAAGTATGGTCCCTCCACATCCTAGGTGTCTTACACTGGGTTCTCTAGAGAAGATAAGCCAGTAAAGCATATAAATATAGGGAGATTTATGTGAATAAAATGGCTCATATAGTTGTAGAGGCTGTAACACTCCAAGTCAATGGATCAGTATATAGGCTTCTTCCAACTCATATAGTTGAAGAGGCTGGTGAACCCAAGATAAGCAGGTTGAGGATTAGGGCTTCTTGCTCACAGAGTCTGAAGATCAATGAAACCCAAAATCAGCAGGTAAGACTACAGATAATATGTTAGCTCAAGTCCCGGGAACTGGAGATCACATGAACAGGAGCCAGCTATATGATTCAGAATCATCAAAAGCCTGAAGCCCTGTCAGATTATCTGCCTAAACTTGATGCAGGTTACACGTACAAGGAAACTCTCCTTTAGTTGACTGGCTATTCACAGTGGATCCTATCATCAGGGTGATTACATATAAAACCCTAACATCATACAATGACCAAAACACTAAGAATCACTGACCAGCCAAATCGACATACAGCCATCACAATGGGAATGGAAGCAGGAAAGGTGCTCACTGAAATAAAACCTTATGTCCTCCAAAGAATGAGAAGCTTCATATTAGGCAGAAGAAGGCCCTGCCAGATAGAAGTCCCTGAGAGTTATGTAATGAAGAAGTTAGTGTCTTCAGGAGAAACTGCAAAAGACTAGAAGCAGAGTATTGGTGTTCTCTCATTTACATTTTAGCATCATGGCTCATGTTATCTAGCATGATAGACTCCAGGTACATGAGAAAAATAGAACAGTGTAGCATCTACTACCAGGAAGCAGTAGCTATCAAGAGGAAAACAAAAGAGTAATACTCAGGAGCCAAATTTATTAAAGTTTGATGATTTTGTCACAATTCAAAAATAGTTTTTGAATACCTACTGACTTTCAGATATTATCCTAAGTACTGTGGATACAGAAGTTGGAATCAACGACACCAGCAAAAATTCTCTTTTGGCACTTTGCATTCCAGTGAAAGAAGACAGGCATCAAGCAGTAATAAAAATGTTGAAACTGAGTATCTAGCTTAATTGGTATAATACAGTTTATAAAGAAAGTGTTCTACATTCTTCTTCGGGGAGTAGTGTCTAAGGCCTTAAAAGCTTGTGAGCAGCCATCAGGATACTCCACTTGTCTCACCCCTCTGGGAGTAAGGAAAAATGAAGAGATGACTAAAGGCCCACATCTACCATGGTCTCCCCCAGTGGAGTCCAGTACAAGTAGATGGCACCAGGCTACCACCACTGACTGTTCTGACAGAGATCACAATAGTGAGTCCTGAATAGACCTGCAGAAAAATGTAGAACAAAGCTCTAATTCATAAAAAAAGACCAGAGTTACCAGCCTGACAGAGACGAAAGCAAGCCAGAGAATATGACCCAATATGCCCCTTGAGTTCAGTAATGAAGTCATTTCTGAGGATCACCTTTCAGCCAAAGATTGGACAGGCTCATAAAACAAAAAGAAGATTATAAGGACACACAAAACTAGAGGCAAGGACTGGAAGGCAGGAGGGGATCAGCAAGTTGGTAATAGGGAACCCACTATTGAGAAGGAAGACTGCTGACATATCTTGGGGTTCCTAACCAGTATCATAAAACAATATGTGTACCAACTGTTTAACGAAAAACTAGTTTGTTCTGTAAACCTTCAACTAAAGTACAATAAAAATAGATAAAATAAATACATAATCTGGGTGTGTCAGGTGGTATATAATTGCAATGAATAAAATTAAAACTGGTAAGGGAATGGGAAATGTGGAGGTGGGCCGATTTACTAGTGGGGTCAAGGCAGACTTGATTTAAACTGATACCTGAGCAGAAGCCAGCATGAAGGGAGGGATTCACAGGAGGACAGGATGAGGGAGAGAAGAGGCAAGAATGAAGTGTGTTGAGTGGATGCTGTTATATCCTGTTACATGGCTAGTAAAAATCAGTGCAAAAAAAGACATAGTTGTAAGTCAGTCACATCAAATATCCTAATTTTGGCACATGCTATTGTGTTGCAACATCTGGGGAAGATACGGCATCAGGTGGTGATAAATCTCATCAGTAAACAAGAGTTGCTGCCAAGACAAATACAAACTCCATTTCAAGAAAGTGTTTTCTTTCTTCTTCTTTTTTTTAATGATGTGCAACTTAACTTTTAAAAATCAGATTAGATTTGGCTTTAAAATTCTATAGTTTTAATCATTCACAGAACCCAGCAGAAGTGATATTTCAGAGTTTTCTAAATTGTATGGCCCATGTACCACCAGGGCCAATGTAGGATCCCTCAGCATGAGGAATAATTATTCTCATGAAGAATTCTTCCTGATGTCATGCTGGGGAGTCCCAACGTGCCTCCAATGCAGATGGAAGACAGGGCTTACATACAAATGTTTAAAAGAGTAAAGTATTTACTTTTCTTATTAGAGGAGCTAGATTGAGGTTACTGCTTTTTGTCTCAGTTTGTTCAGAAATAAAATGGAATTCTTAACAGTGAGAATTCACTATATGTGTGTGTGTGTACATATGCACATATGGAAAAAGTTATTTCTATATATATATGTATATATATAGAAAAATGTATATAATTATTACTATTATGTATTTAATAGTGAAGCTTTTTCCTTGACAGGCTTCCATGTGCCACACCCCTAACAGTGTCAGATTATGTAATGTACCATAAATGTATCTTAAAACAAGTATCAAAAAAATGATGAGTTTAAGTTAAATCTTGATCAATAAAAGATTGTTGTCATTTGGTAAAAATGTTTCACAATGCCTAATAGCTTTTATGATTGCTTTGCAAATTGGTTCAGTTATCAGTGGTCCTTCCTCCTGGAAGACATTTTCCTTTCTAGCCTGAAAGGACTTTTCTTTAAATAAAGAAAAAGGCACACACATGGAAAACTAGAGGTGAATAATATATAAAAAGGATACCTGGCATTTAGAGTAATCTTGTCAATACTGTCTCCAAATTACATGTCAGAAACACTTCTCATTTTAGTGTTGCAACAACTTACTCTAAACTATAATCATGTCTAACTACCGTAATCATCTCCTAACAGGGCCTTAGCCCCTTATAAGTCATTCTACATGCATTAGTCAAGAATCTTTTAAAAATCCAGTTGGATCACATTACCCACCCCTAATGTCCCAGTTAAATCTTTCTGTGCTATGCACTGACTTAGACAAGATCCAGACTCCTCACCTTGTCCCTCAAGATTCATTTTATTTCTCCAGTCTCAGCTCATACAACTCCCCCTTACTTTTGAAACTCAAACCCCAAAGCATCCTTTCTTCTTTTGCTGAACATCTAGGATTTGTCTCAGGTATTATGAACACCTGTCTTTTTCCTACCTTATATCTTCTGGACATGGTTGTTCAATGGCCTGAAACAATACAGAATTTTATCCAGTGTTCTGCCTCTTTCTCACCCTGCACATGTTAATGTAATTTCAATGGGAATTTCCCTAAAAATCTATGTAAATATTTCTATCTTAGCATCTCAAGTGTGATGGTTAAGGTTATATGGCACCCTGTCTGGGCTATGATTCTCAGTGATTTGGCAGTTAACTTGGCAGTTACATAATGATGTAGTTATCCTCCATGACATGACCTGATACGATCAATCAGTTAAAAGTGAGTTTTCTCATGGCGGGGAGGGTAAGCCGTATCCAATACAAATGTATAGACAATCTGACAAAGTTGGCTTGCTTTCTCTGGATCCTGCATCCAGCTTGTCTTCATCTGATTTCTGGTTCTTGGGATTTGAGCCAATGGCCTTCTAGATTGCCTACTGATTTCAGAATCGGTCAGTTTCCACAGCCTGTGACCCAGCAGCCTGCCACTTCACCTGCCAAGATCTTGCACTCACCAGCTTTCATTCCCCATGACCCAGTGCCTGCATCAGACCTGTCACTTCTGGACTCATCAGTACCAACAGCTATGTGAGTCAGAGGATGCCTCTAGCCTGAGACCTGACCCATGCATGGACTTGGTATCTGGCAGCCTCTATAACCATGTTTCAGATAAATTTTCCTCTCTCTTTCTCTCTGTCTCCACCTCTCTATATATCTGTATCTATATATATATACTTCACTGGTTTTGCTTCTCTAGAGAATACAACCCATGGCAAGCTAATAAAAACATGAAATTCTTTTTATTTACCTATTTTTATCCTCCTACCAGACAACAAACTCTAGAAGTTCTTGATTTCCCCATAAATGCAGAACCAATAGACTTTGATTAAATGAATGGCTAAATCTGCCAATATGCAAACCAAAGCTGAAAACAAAGATTAGGATCACTCAACTTTAGTTTCTTTAAAATGGGTCCATTACTTATTTGTGATATGCTTAATGTTTCTGAAAGTCAAATCAGTTTAAACAATCCTATTAACTAGTCTAGGGAGCAGATATGGCACAACATTATCACTAACTTAAAAATCATTGAGGCTTAAATCACATTCATACACTGAACAAGTAAATCTTAAATAAAAACAAGGCAATACATTTGGCAAAAATGAAAGATTCCTAGCATATCCTTGTGGCTGGGCCATTAGCACTAAATTCATCTTGCCATTTCTGGTATTAATGAGAAACCATACTAATATATAACATCTTAGTGACTAGAACTAAAATCTATCCATTTGCCTCCCGTGTTTCACAGCTGAACATAAATTCTCTCCGCTCTTGCTTCTCTATGGATTTTGTTTGGTCTTTTAAATAAAAAGGTAATAAAGATAGAAAATCATGGTTGAAAATTTCTAAGTTCTATTTCAATTATTAGTCTTAGCCTCCTCCATCAACCTTCACCTCAGTGGTATCCACCTTCTTTCTTCTCTTCATTCATCCAGATCTTTCAAATTCTTCCAACTAAGGTTCCAAAATATAATCTTTCTCCATGATTAACACCTCATAAAACTCTCCTAGCAGATACACTAGAATCTTTTCTACAAATTCATTGTACTAATTTACGTGTACTTATATATTGTATTATAAAACATTTGAAACCAACTTTTTCATTGGCATATCGTCAAAAGATATTCAGGTCTCGTGTTTTCTACGTATTACGTCAGAACAGCAAAGAGCTTCATAGAATATATTCATTTTACTGGGCTCTGGTCTTCTCAGTGAAGAAGAGCAACCTTGCTCCCTTCCAATATACCAACAGCCAATAAACAAAGACTAAGGATAGAGACAGGTGAATCAAGGATCTAGAACAACCACATTTGACATAAACACTTAGACCTGCAGCACACACTGCATATGTCCATATTTTATAAGTGTTATTGTGACAAAGGAGAACTAAAACAATTGTTAAACAACAAAGCTACTAATCTTAGAGCTCGGGCAAATCTTCTAGCCTCCACACAATATTCTCATCTGTTGCTCCTCAAACATCTCCTTACCAGAGCTGTTGCAGTGGGTGGGGTCAGTGGGTCTTCCGTTTTTATCCGAGCAGGCTATTGTTTGGAAGCGTACACCTTCTCCACATTCTTTGGTGTCTCCTTGAACCCACAATCCTCGCTGAGACTCCTTTTTGCCATCCGGAAGAATGCAATCTGACCAGTTTCCATAAGGTTGGGATATAAATTCATCACAAGGGCACAGTTCCGTTTCAACTAAAGGGTATAGGTCAGTATCCTGGCATTTCTCCTTTTTTCTGCTCTTCCCTGTTCCAATAAGAGACATGAATGTATTAATTTCATATCTGTACTTTTTTAGAAGTTACAGTTCTGTAATTACAAATTTACAGAATATTAACTGTGAAATAAAATGAATCCTCTCTCTCCCTCACCTTCTCTACTTAATGCTATTTTCCTATCTATATCTCCATCTCTCTCTTTTTTCCTCATTTTCTTCCCATGGAAATAAATCCTTGGACAATGGAAGCATCTCTCATGACACTGTGAAATATTGTATCCTTTCACCTTGAAATTAATGGCTAGCCAAAAACAAACAGCCAAGTGCCGTCAACAAACAAACAAACAACAAAAGAAGTACTAAGCTGACAGAAGAACTGGGTTAAAAACCTGTCCAGTGAACCTTATGCTTGGCCCACCATCTGTCCGTCATCAGAAGTTTGTGTGTTCCTATGATGCTGAACAGGTTTTAAGGGAGATTTCAGACTAAGACAGACTGAGAATAAAGGGCTAGCAATCTACTTCTGAAAACTGGCCAGTGAAAATTTCTATGGATCACAATGTTTCCACTAACACAGCTAACAACAATTTTTAAGAAACAAATTAATATCCTCCCATATAATGGCCTTAGGGGGGTTCGGGTAGGGTCACTGGGCTGTACTTGACAGAAGTGTAATTCATTCTATATCCTGCTATCAGGCAGCTGATAATGTCTGATGCAAACATTAAATTGAAATAATGTTTAAATCATGCTGAATAATTTAATCTGACAGAAGCTGTGACTTTTGTTTTAAGAAACAGTTTTAACTTAAGTACTCTAAAATGGTTGTACCTCACCAAATGATTGATGGAACTTTTAGCTGAGATCCTAACTTTGAGTCCTGCCAGTGACAGAATCATTTTTCACAGCTGTAAACATGTGGTAATTTTGTCTAGTGGATTCCAGATTGGCCAGTAACTTGATACAACTTTGCCACCAACCTACTTCCCCTAGATTACTCAAATTCTCTCTAGATATAATAATTCCATGTTTTATTTCTTAATTAGTGAGTTATTAGCTAGAATCTTGGCTAGCTATAAAGCAAGCAGGCAGTTTTACTAGTTTATAGTCAGTCGTCATGGCTATTTTGGAAATGCTGGATACAAGTTGTGGCATTGTCTACTTTTTCATTATAGGATGGTTTACATCACAAGAATTTGATACACATGGTAGCTGGATGGTTGGATCCAGGGTTTGCCATGATGCTTATGCCCCAGTAAACAAGAAGATGCCCGTAGAACCCAAAGTAGCGTAAGAGTAGCTTTGGCCCCAGCTCTCATCCTCTGAAAGGATGCATTTACTTTCTTCCACCTTTAGGGACTCCCATTGTGATTAAGTTTGAGTTCAAAACCAAACCCAGTGGCATGGAGTCAATTCTGACTAATAACAACCCTATAGGTAGAATTGCCCCATAGAGTTTCCAAGGAGTGCATAGCCTTTATTTTGACTTTGACAATTTACTGGTTAAGATATACAGTAGACTCTCCTTCATCCACAGTTTTGAATTCTGTGGATTCAGTTACCTGTGGTCAACTGTGGTCCAGAAATGTTAAAGGACTACATAGTATAATAAAATCAATTGTAATCCTGTCCCATCATTCACATAACTTTTATTATAATATATTGTTACAACCAGCAATTTTATTATTAGTTACTACTGTTAACCTCTTACTGTGCTTGATATAAATTAAACTTTGTTATAGGTCTGTATGTATAGGACAAACCATGTTATACACAGGGTTTGATACTATCCATGGTTTCAGGTATTCATGGGAAGTATTGGAATGTATCCCTCAGGATAGGAGGGAGTACTGTACAGGCAACCCCCAGATGACAAATGGGTTCTCTCCTTAAGTCTTTCTTGAAGTCCAATTTGCACTAAGTCAGAGGACTTAGGTATCATTCATGTCTAATATCAGGTAGTCAAATGTCTGTCTTAGTATATGGTATACAGTGTGCCCTTCTTTGCATAAAAACATAAAGGAAACAGTTCCCAAATAGTAAGATATCCTTAACATAATAATAATACAGTAACAATATCACTTTGCTATCACAGGTGGTGACTGGGTCCTTTCTGTCAGCATTTAACACGTCTGAGTTTCTAGCTCTTCCAAATCCCAAACTGCCCTAAAGTATTGTGGAGTCTTTCCCCTGACTCTTTTCAATTATCACTCTCTCTTCAACTCGTTTTAGCCTGATTACTGAATTTACTACTTTCCTGAAACTACTCTTGCCTAAGTTATAAAATCAAACAAAAATCCCATGAATATGTTATTCCTTATGTCTCATAACTGATTATCAGTTCACAGTGCCGGTTACACCTTCAATCCTTCAGTACTGAACCCCATGATACTATACTTTTTGGTTCTCTTACTCCTGTACCACATCCACACCACTTCTCTGGGCACACCTTATTTATTTATGTAGCTATTTGGTGAATTCTATTCCCTCTAACCCTCTCTTAACTGATGAGATTCCTTAGGGTGATGTCTCAGTGCCTTCTCTCTTCTAATCCTGCCTTCCCACTTGCATTGGTTAAATTACCATCTATATATCTAAATTCCAAATTATTATCTCCACTCTAGGTCTCTTGTCAAAGCTTCTGACCCACAGACTAGAAATTTACACCTAGTAGACCAATAATGTCCAACCTTACAAAACCCAAGCTCACTTTCTTTTCACCACAATCCTTGGTTTTCTTGCTGTATTTCTCACTTCCAGCATGGCCAAGTTGCAAACTGAAATGTCACACTTGACTCCATTCTATAGCACCCCCAAAATCTAATTACTGACTGTTATGGATTGAGTTGTGTCTCCGCAAAAACATATGTGTAGCAATTTGGCTAGGCCATGATTCTTGGTACCGCATGATGTTTCTACATACTATAAACCCTGTCTCTATAATGTTAATGAGACAGGATGTGCTTTGGTTTTGTTAGGGAGGCAGGGCTCAATCCTTACCACTGTCTTGTGCCTTGAGGCAGTCTCTTGGGATATAAAGGAACAAGAAGCAAGCACAGAGTTGCGGACCTCATACCATTAGGAAAGGAGCAGTGTCAGGAGCAGAGCATGTCCTTTGAAAAGAATCCAGTTTCTCTGCACATCAGAAGCTCCCAGTCCTGGGCAAGAAAGATAAGCACCTTCCTAGAGCTAAAAGAGAAAGACTTCCCATGGAGCTGATGGCCTGAACTTACAATTGTAGCCTACTGGACTGTGACAAAATAAAATTTCTCTTTCATCTACTTGTATTTCTGTTATAGTAGCACCAGATGACTAAGACAATGACGAAAACATATAATTTTAAATTACTAGATATCTCTTGAATTAGCCCATTTATCTCCAGTTTGGATATCTACCATATCTTGCCCTCAGATCTTACTGTTCCTCTACGTCAATCCCTCTAATCTAGTCTTCACACTGTAGTCAGAGCCAGTGTTCAGATCTGACCACATCAATTATACACTTAAAACTCTTTGGTAACTTTCCAGAGTTCACAGAATGAAGCCCAGACTCTTTATCACAGTCCTCAAGGATACAAGGGCTTAGTTTCTGTCCCCTGCCTACACTACACCACACTGTTTCTGGTGTGTTACAGTCCAGCCATGCCTACAATCTTTCATTTCCTAGAAATTATATATTTGTCTCCTGGCTTTTGCATGTGCTATTCCAGACCTTATCACCGGTTCTCCTTTCCATCCTTAGTTAATTTCTCCCTGTCCTTCAGACTCAAATTAATAGATCTAAAAAGCTTTTCTTTTTCTTTTGCATTTGTATGCTGGTGACAGGCAGAATGATGGTTCCCCAAGGATGCTCAATAGAACCTGTGAATGTCATTTTATAAGGCAACAGAAACTTAGTATATATCATTAAGATATAGAAAAGGGTAGATTATCTTGCATTATTTAGGTAAGTCAAGCCTAATCACATAGCTACTTAAAATGGGAGAATTTTTCCTTGCTGAACATATTAAGAGGTTGCTATGGCCACGGATGAATGGTCAGACAGATGCCATGCTGCTGGCTTTGAAGATGAAAGAAAGGGCCAGGAGCCCAGGAATTGGATGGCCTCTAGGAGCTGGCCAAGGTAAGGACAGAGTCTTCCCTACATTCCTAGAAAGAAACGTAGCCCTGCCAATGCCATGCTTTTAGACCACCGAGGCGTGTATGAGACCTCTGACTTGATAAATACAAAACAGTAAGTCTGTGTGTCACGCCAGAAAGTTTATCGTAATTGGAGACAGCAGTCATAAGAAACTGATACAGCACCTTATACAACACTTGTTTTAGCAAGTTTCATGCAGTATTGTGTTGTCTGTAGTAAAAATCTATCTTTATTTCACATTATACTGTAAACTCCTTCATATTAAACCTATGTGTATCTACTCTCCTGTGGTATTCCCAAGTACTAACAAACGTAAGTGCCAAACAAAAAAAAAGTTTATTGAATAGTTGAGAAAAGGAAGTTGAAAAAAAGGCAAAAGGAGAAGAGGGAGAAAGAAGACAGAAAAGCTGAGAAGAGGAAAAATACTCATTCACACGGCAATTTAAAGTTCCCAGTAGTGCATATATTCTGTACAACTATATACTGTCCTCTATGTTTGTGTTATCCATCTTAATTATACGGCTTCACAGTTTGAAGAAGGATTATGAGCAAGTTATTTAAGGCAGGAATGGTTCTCACAAAATTAAATTATCAGTGACTCTCCACTTTGATTACATTTTAATCAAAATCAGCATTAATCTTTGAATGCTTTGAAGTCAGAGGGAAAAAACACAAAACTAGTAGTGAATGTTAAATATATGTATATATGTGAGTGTATAACACTTATTTACTTACCATAATAATATATAATTTTTAATAACCCAAACAGATGTTTTTATCTTGTAGATAATTTTGAGTACTATATAAACAGCTTATCTAATCATAGTTAAAATCTATGATGATATTTGGGGCTGATTTTGGTAGCACACAAAGAATACCAAGATAGTAAATTAAAGCCTCTTGGTAAAAACAAAGCCCTGGTGGTATAGTAGTTAAGTGCGGCATCTGCTAACCAAAGGTTTGGCAGTTTGAATCTGTCTGATACTCCTTGTGAGCCCTATGGGGCAGTTCTACTGTGTCCTACAGGACTGCTGTGAGTCAGAATTGACTCATTCACAGTGGATTTGTTTTTTTTGTTTGTTTGGTACAAAGAGAAATAAATAAAAAGCAAAATACATGTCCTTACTCTGCAATGGAGTGGTTTGTATGTGTATGTATGTACCTGTATGACTTTCTCTCTCTCTCTCTCTCTGTGTGTGTGTCCAAGACAGAAAGGTTTAAACGGCCTTAGAGTCTGAGTTTAACTGTTTACTGCCATGTATATTAGAAGTGAGAAGGAAGGAGCGTGTTAGAAAAGAGAAAGAGAGAGGGGGAAAGAAAGAAAATGTTTATCTAAAGGTGTCTTGAAACCAAGAGAATCAGCACTTGAACTGCTCAGGGAAGCAAATGGTCATTTGTGCTTAATTCTTCAGAGATGTTGATACCATTTTTATTATCTTAATGATTATTGTGGCATTGTTTTCTTTGGTTCTGCATTCTCCAAATTAAATTTTTCTACATGTATAAATACACGCACAGTTAAGAGAAGGTCTGGTGGACTTATCCAAACAAGTAGCAAAATATGCTACTGCATCAATTATTTGTATTCAAACCAAAAATGAACCCATTGCTGTTAGTTGATTCTGACTCATAGTGACCCTATGGGACAGAATAGAACTGCACCATAGAGTTTACAAAGAGTTCCTGGTGAATCTGAACTGCCAATGTCTTGATTAGCAGAGGTACCACTTAACTGCTATACCACCAGAGTTTCCACTTTTTGTACAGTATGGGCCCCAAACTGATCCAGGGCCTTAATTTCTTCAATTTCCATTAATTTTGCAGATCTAAACAGAGCAGATAATAATACTATCAACAAAAAAGGAAAACTTGTATATTTATTGTGATTTTTGCCACACACTTCTAAAATTTTTAAATGTCAAACTGCCTACATAATAATGGCAAAAGACAGTGGAACAGATTAGCCTTTGATGTTCTTTCCAAACCCATGGTGGTTTCCTTTTAAGTTTGCTGGGATCCTAGCATGACAAACTACCAGAAAATTTGTCATTAACTGCTCAAAAAAAGATGAGTAAATTGACTTTTCGGACTACAAAGATTGTAATACCAGATGGATGGGAACTTTATAGCTATACAATGATTCATATCTTTCATTCATTTTACAAATAGTAACAGTACAAATATGCCAAGCAGATGTACTAAGGCTTGTTAGTGGTTGTTGTGTGTCATTGGGGGGATTCCAGGTCATGTCAAGACTACATTACAGCCTAGAACTAACTGCTCCATAGGGTTTCCTAAGTTGCAATCTTTACAGAAGCAGATTGTCCAGTCATTTTACTCACAGAGCCACTGGTGGGTTCAGACTACCAAGTTTTCCAATAGAAGCCAAGCATTCAATCAGGGCTCTTCTAAGAATATACAGCAGAGGAAAAGCAAATAACAAAACAAACAAACCTAACAAAAATTCCTGTTCTTATACTCCCGTTGGGCAGTCACACCAGACTTGTAAGTAAAAGGCACACCCTACCTGTGAGCTGCCGCCGTCTACTCCGGGTTGCTTCACAATTGGCTGAGCAGGGTGTAAACTTGGACCAGGAAGTGAAGGTGCAGTCATCACGACATGGGACCCTGCATTCTTGCACAAGGGGAGGCATGCCATTTGTCTGCTTGAGGCATTCCATCATTTCTGCCAACTGGTTGTCATCAGAAACACAAGAGACAGCTAAAAAGAGCATGGATTCTTTTGTTACTATTTTGATTAAATCATTCAGCTGCCGGTTCTCAGACAAAACAGCAGAATGTTTGAAAATGTGGTTATCCCTGTGATTGCACAAGGTGTTCACCACAACTAACTTTACTTCTTCCTGGAAATTAAATTTTTATTGTTGCTGTTGGAGGTATTCGAGGATCTCATTGGTTTTCATTATTAATTTAAACCCTGCATTGGAAACAAACAAAATAACTTCCAGTGATTTGTAATACGTCGTGCTTCTGAGCATCTGATCTCTAGGAATAATAATAATAAAAAAAAAAGACTACAAAGGACAATCAGTAACAGAGAATAAGATGAGGACAAAAAAGGACAGAGTCATCCACAAATCATAAGAACTATCCTAAGATATGATTTTTGTGTGTTGGCTTGTTATACTGGCACTTCTCGAAGTAGTTCTATTTCCAATTCACAGTCAGAATTTAAGAAATTCTAAGTTAAAGTCAATTAGTCTTTTCTAAGGCACAAGCAAAATCTGTTCAAATATTCCCATTACAAACATCCTACCAGTTGAATATAATTCTTTAAACTCTCTCAAACGCTTTTTAAACTACAATGTCTCCAGTCATCAGCTAAAACAATAACCTTGAGGCAATATATTTCTGAAATTTTAGTGTTTTTATTTTAGTTTTTGGACTAATGTCATTTTGTTTTATTCCATCATGAGTGCACGATTTTGTTTGTGAATCTTTTTCATTTTTATTAATTAGCTATGGGCTCCTCGAGGATGTACATTCACATTGTACTTTCTCTTGACCAGAGTTTCTCAACTTCAGCATTATTAACATTTCACATTGGATAATTGTGTGTGGCATGGTTTTGTCTTGAGCACTGAAGCATACTCAGAAGAATCCCTGCCCCTACCCACTAGATGCCAATAGCCCCTACAACCAGGTTGTGAAAAGCAAAAACATCTCCAGATACTGAAAAATGTTCCCTTGGAAGGATAACTGCTCTAGACTGATTCCTAACCAAAGTTGTCTATGCAGATTTCACAGCGTCTCTACAGACCTTCTGCATGAACAACTCTGGAGAAGTCCAAGAAGGTTTCTGTCTTTAAGTGTTCCAATCATTTCTGGTTGAGTTTTCCCCCCAGCTACCAATATTTGACATAGTTTAGACATGGTGTGTGTTAATCACCCTAAAGAACTGATCAGCCTAAAGTTGTCACACTAAAGAATCCACAGCTAGGGATCACTTTGATCACAGCTCTTTAAAACTACTGTTAAAGGGAATAAGAACACCACAGCTTAGGATCACTTTTGTTGACAATCCTACATATACACTTTTCTATGACAGGGTGAGTATACACAGGCCTAGCTCTGAGTTGTCCATTCTTCTTTTATTCTATTTTTTCCTCCTTTATTTGATCTCTTGCAAGATAAAAAAGTAGTACAAGCCACACCCCAGGGAAACTTCCTTTGTATTGGATAAGGGAGTTGACCTTAAAAAGGGTGTTATGCTTCCACCCTAGTGCTCTTTAAAATAATTCCATTATTTCCATATTAAGCATAAAACAAAGATTAAGATTTACAAGGAAGGAAAATCACAAAACGGAGGACAACCACACAATACAGGGAATCATGGCTTACCCAAATTAATACATACTTTGGGGGCGGGGGCATGCTTTAAAACAGGGTGTTCTATCCTTTGCCCCCATTACATCCTTGCAATAAGCAAAACATGTTAACTCCATTATAGCAAAAGTCTGAACTCTGAGTCCAAAATCTAGATATTCCTCTGCATCTGTATAACCTAGAATACAAAGTACAATGGTAGACCAAGAAGGCAAAAGCTGTTTTCATTATTAGTGGGAGAAACTGGAGGGAAAGGAGGCACGATAGCCAGCAAGCAAATTAGTAGAACAAAATACACTAGCCCTTGAAGCTTGAAAACAATCCTCTGTTCTCTGAGACCATCTCACACAGTAGCTCTGCTCTCCGGACTACAGGTATTGGCCATACTTCTGGACTGTGTGTGGAAGTCTTTCTATCCTTCGGCTTCAGCTCTGCTTCCCAAGTCCACTGGGACATCAACTCTGCTCCCGCAACTTTAGGTGCTCCATTATCCTAATATAAGTGGACAGCATTCTGTTTCAACCCTCAGAAGTCCATTGCTCCTGCCCCTTAGGCACAGAATCCTCACCCCCTCAGCTCTGGGCCACAAATCTGGTCCCATCCCATTGCTATTCCTAAACAGCAGCCCCACACTCAGGAACTGAGTTGGTGAAGATCTGACTCTTTGAAACCTAGGAGGCTATGGTACCACTTTTTGAAGTCCCTTGGGCCATGGCTCCACCCTTTGACATGTCTGAGGTCATTGCCATAACTCTTGTGTTCCTTATCTCTTCAGCTTCTGCTTCTTTTGGCCTCTCGGCACTTGGGTCTTACACCCACATCTGCCTTGCTAGGGGAAGTGTTCCAAAGCTCTGTACCTCCACTGATAAGTACCTGTAGTCACCCCACTCTGCCAGGAAGCCTCCAGTACACAGAGACTCAGCTCCCTTGCTCTGTGAGTTGGCAAGCCTAGCTGTACCTTGGTAAGTGCCCAGAGGCACCCCACTCCACCAAGAAGCCTTCTGTACACAGGCATTCAGCTCCATCATTCTATTGGTTGACTCCAGTGCTGTCTGACACTGGCCTCCTGGTTCTGCACTGCCAATTCACTGTTGCTGCTGCTGATCCTTTGCCAGTGTTTCTTACCATCTGGGCTTTCTCAGGTATTAACAATTCATTTTAGTTCCTTCTGAGTCTTCTATTCATTCAGTTTCAAAATCACTTCCACATTTTAGGTACGTGTTAGAGCAGCACTCACTCTTTCAGTACTAAATTCTGTCTTAGTTATTTAGTGCTGCTATAACAGAAATGGAACCCCTGGTGGCACAGTGGTTAAACTCTATGTCTGCTAGCCAAAAGGTCAACAGTTCAAATCTGTCAGGTTCTCCTTGGAAATTCTATGGAGAAGTTCAATTCTGTCCTACAGGGTCTTTATGAGTTGGAATTGTCTTGATGGCAGTGAGTATAACACAAACATCACTGTTAGACAGTTTTAACAAAAACTAAGTTTATTCTCTCACAGTCTAGCAGGCTACAAGTCCAAATTCAGGGTATCAGCTCTAGCTGAAGGCTTTCTTTCTCTGTCAGCTCTGGAGAAAGATTCTCATCATCAGTCTTCCCTTGGTCTGGGAACATCTCAGCACAGCACAAAACCTCAAGTCCAAAAGACACAATCCACCCTGCCACTACTTTCTTGGTGTTATGAGGTCCCCAACTCTCTGGTTGCATCTCTCTCTCTCTCTCTTTTTTTAATCTCTTGTAGGATAAAACGTAGTGCAAGCCACACCCTGGGGAAACTGACTTTACATAGGGTCAGGTAGCTAACCTTAGTAAGCCAAGCCAAGCCAAAGGTGTTGTAATCCCAGCCTAATCCTCTTTAACATAATCCAATTTTGCCCTATTAATTGCAGATAGAGTTTAGGATTTACAGCATAGGAAAATCACGAAATGGATGACAACCACACACTACTGGGAATCATTACTCAGCCAAACTGCTGGACAAATTTGGGGAGCCACATAATTCCATCTAGGATAGTACGCTAAGGGTGAGCTATGAGTGATAAACTATAGATCTGCAATCATCAGTTTAGAATAGGATTTCAGTTCTCAGATTTCTTCAAGGTTAGGAATCTAATTGCTTTTCAAGTGTGCAAAGTATTACTATAAATGAAGCCATTACTGAGAACTGATCTGTCAGACACCTGCTTTTTAGCTGAACTCAGTCTGGATTCCTTAGATCACAGCAAATTATTTGTAGGCTACAATCTAGAGAAAATATTTCTCTTCTGGTACCTTCTTTTTCTTTAGAGTATCTCCACTTTAGGCACTCAAGCCTACAAGTATGTTAGCTACCCAATGTATTGTTTCTCTGGGGAAAGCAAAGGCATAACTGTCCCTCCTCTAAATAGATCCATAAGGTGTATTTTCAAGTACTGCCCTGTGCCTACTTTTTCTATCAGAAAAGGACAGGAATTTTATTTCTGACATTTTCTCTCAAATACCTACATTTGAACTGGACTGCTTAAAGGAAGTGGAAGTTCCATGCTCAATGATTAATTATATTTCATTTATTAATGCTGAAGTAGTATAGCTTCTACTGGGGAAAATTTTACTACCAGTTAAAATTATTTCCAATACTCTACAAGGATCTCACTGTTCAGTATTTTCCGAGTTATAGATATCTGAAACTTTGGGCATATAGCTCTCAGAGTAGTTTCCTGGGACAACTTGACATCTTTGTTCGGTAATGATGGAGAAGCAGCTTTCTCAACCAAGTGACTCAGACAAGAATTCTTAGGCAAGAGCAGTCAACTGGTCAGTGGGTGTGGTAGGGTGACCTGGAAACCTCCAGTTATCTCTTTGTTGCCCAAAGTCATATCTTCCTATTCATAGTGCCTAGCAATGTAGGTGACACGTAGGATTGAGATTAGGTATTTTATCTTTCTCTTAATCACTACATAAGTTGAGACTTGTGGGAAAAAAGTACTAAAAGGGGGAGTCTGGAGTTGGAAAAAGCTACTAATTGCTTTCCCCTCTTATCAGTTTTTTTTTTTTTTCTTTTTGCAGTGTCAGCAGAACAAAAATGAATACTCTGTCATGAAATATAAAATTATTGGAGAACTCAGCAAAAGAAACCAAGCAAGGGCCTGCATGAATTCTCACTGTGTCTTTTAAAAAGAAATGCTATTAATGTGAAATGGTCAGGCAGCCTTCTAAGGATGAAATGAAGACTAAAATCAGCAGATTATTAACTACGACTTAATGGTTGGTCTTTCTGGCCCCTATCACCTCTAAACTCTGATAGTCAGGTATGCTGTGATAAGTTTTCCTTCTTTTCAACTATGACATAAACAGGGCACGGGTTAGTAGCCTCATGATAAGAAATGATAATATCCTGCCAGTGAAAACTAAATATGTCATGGAGGCTGCTACCTCAGATCTGTCAGTGCTCATCACCTTCACCAAGGACACCCAAATTACTTTCCCAACATTGCTTCTGACCAGAGTTCAACTCTAATAGTTGAAGAGGAAGTGTAGAAAGAATTTCTTTCAAAAGGTCATGATTTCCCGGAAATGGGGATGGCATACTAGAAAATGAGAAGGGCTCCATCAGTATAATGCTTACTGTCTTGCAACAGTAAGTGGCTTCATTTTAGGGGTGGTGCTCAATTTAAAGGCATATCCAGGAACTGCAAGGATGGGCAACAACCACTCAGCTGGGCAAACATTTACGGGACACACTCTACAGGTCACTGTCCACAGTGGTGGCCTGGAATACAGTGGTGAAAGAAACATGTTCTATTCAATATAAAATTTTAATATATTCAGGGGGCTGAGTGCTAAGGCTTTAGCCCCAGGTAAATGGGAGATGTCTTACTGGGAATACAGACACCTCAGGGATGCTTAAGAAGGGTCCAAGAGAAATTGATAAGCCAGTGTGTGCCTGAAACACCTTGACACATGTGCAGAGAAACAAGCACTGTGATTGGCTGGCCTCCTTCCCTTGCCATTCACTCTGGAAGACCCCCAAGGAGGTGGACTGACACAGTGGCTGCCAATAATGGGCTGAAACACAGTAACGATGGTCAGGATGGAGCAGGAAGAGAGGGTGTTTTATTCTGTTGTTCATAGCATTGCTATGAGTTGGTACCAACTGGAAGGCACCTTACAACAGCAGGATATTTTATTTCCTCCTTCACAGGACTCATACACTTAAATTTACAGGTTCATTGTCTATATAGTGAGGTTGCTACTTTAATAACTCTAAACACCCCTGACATGTGTAGCTGTGGGTCAGTTATCTGTTAAGTTAGACTATGTACTACAATTTTACAAATTAATAAATTTGTCAAATTTATAAATGTGTAATAACGACAGTTGTATACTCATGCTTTAATAGATAAATAGTCATATTGTCTTGGAAACCCAGTTTCCAGTGGAGGATTCTGGGATGCCTTGGGGGTCAGGCAGGGACATGGCTGGGCAGGGATACGATCCCTGGCCCTGAACGTATGGTTTGCGCCCCTCTGTTACTTCCAGCTTAGTTCTGGTGGTGCAAGGGACCAGGTCGAAGTGAGTGGACTCTGCATGGCTCCCACTCTCCAAGCTCAATTAACAAATTGTCCACTTCTTGGCCATCCCTCAGGCTTAAGAATGTACATGCTCCAGTTCTTAGGGCTGTCATAATAAAATAACACAAAGAGGGTGACTTCATTCTCATAGTTCTGGAGGTTGGAAGTCTGAATTCAGGGTGACAGCAGGGCCGTGCTCTTGCTCTGTCAACTCCAGGGGAAGATCTTCCCTTGTCTCCTTCAGCTTCTGACTTGTAGGTGACTCCTCACATGATGCCTTCATCCATGTGTGACCTTGTTTAAGTGTCTGTTATTCCTTTTACTAGACATCACTTAAAAGATATCAAGATTAGGTTCCACTCTGCTCTTCAATGACTTTGTTTAACTTAACTCACAATGAAAGAAAGAAAAAAACATTTTCAAACAAGGTCATATTCATAAGGATAGCGGCTAGGGTTTCAACATATCTTTTGTGGGGTTGGGGGAGGGACACAATTCTTCCATAACACTATGCATGACAATGCAACTATCTTTACTCAATAGTCTGATTTCAGGGGGGTCATGAACTCAGTTGTGTCTCCACTCAGAATATGTGGATTAATTTGGCTGAGCCATGATTCCCAGTGTTGTGTGACTGTCCACCATTTTGTCAATTGTTGAAATTTTCTTGTGTGTCATAAATCCTATCACTAGGAATTAAAAAGTGTGTTGTTGTTGTTGTTAGGTGCCACTGAATTGGTTCTTATACACGGCAGCCCTATATACAAGAGAATAAAACACTGCCTGTTCTAGCACTGTGCCCACAACAGTGTCCATGAGCACACTGTTGCAGTCACTGTGTCATTCCATTTTGTTAAAAGTCTTCCTTGTTTTGGCTGACCCTCTATTTTATCAAACATGATGTCCTTCTTCAGAGATTGATCGCTCCGGACAGTACGTCCAAAGTATATAAGATATAGTCTCACCATCCTTGCTTCTGAGGAACACTCTGATTGTACCACTTCCAACACTGATTTGTTGGTTTTTTTGGCAGTGCATGGTTTCCATACACTTTCCGATACCACAGTTGAAAAGCATGAATTATTCTTCTCCTTTCCTTACTCACTGTCCAGCTTTCACATACAGATATAAAATACTATTCCTTGCATCAGGTACACCTTAATCTTCAAGGTGACATCTACACTTTTTTTTTCAGATTTTTTTTTTATTTAATATGACTGAGTGAAAATGTACATTCCTGTATAAATTTACATGCCCACCTATATGCAGACAACATCTACACTTTTGAACACTTTAAAAAGATCTTTTGTAGCAGATTTCCCTAATGAAATGCATCTTTTTATTTCTTGACTGCTGCTTCCATGGATGTTGATTGTGGAACCAAGTTAAATGAAATCCTTGACAACCTGATTCTTTTATCTGTTTATTATTATTATGCTGAAGGGTCTAGTTATGAGGATTTTCATTTTTTCGATGTTGAGTTGCAATCCACACTGAAGGCTGTGGTCTTTGACCTTCATCGATAAGTGTTTCAAGTCCTCTTCACTTTCAGGGAGCAAGATTGTGTCATCTGCAAAATACAGGTTGCTAATGAGTCGTCTTCTAATCCTGATGCTCTGTTTTTCATATAGTCCAGCTTCCTGGATTATTTGCTTGGCATACAGACTGAACAGATGTGCTGAAAGGCTACATCTCTGCTGTGCACCTTTCCTGAATTTAAACCCACGCAGTGTTCCTTTCTTCCTATTGAACAATTGTCTCTAGATCCATGTTACTGGATCACCACATTGTTATCCAGAATTTGATATGATCCACACAGTTAAATGCCTTTGCATATAGTCAATAAAACACAAATAAACATCTTTGTGGAATTCTCTGCATTCAGCCAAGATCCATCTGACATCAACAATGATATAACTGTTCCATGTCCTCTTCTAAATCCAGTCTGATTTTTTTGGCAGCTCCCTGTCAATATGCTGCTGCAGCCAATTTTGAATAATCTTTAGCAGAATTTTACTTGGGATATGACAGTAATGATACTGCTTGATAATTTCAGCATTCAGTTGGATCACTTTTCTTTGGAATAGGCATAGACATGAGTTCTCTTCCAGGCAGTTGGCCAGACAGCTATCCTCCAGATTCCTTGACGTAGACAAGTAAGCACTTCCAGAGCTACATCTCCTTCTTGAAACATCTCAACTGATATTTCACCAATTCTTGGAGCCTTCTTTCTCACCATTGCAGCTTTGACTTCTTTCAGTAACATGAGTTCCTGATCATATGCTACCTCTTGAAATGGTCAAATATTGACAAATTCTTTTTGGTATAATGACTCTCTGCATTGCTTTCATCTTCTTTTGATGTTTCCCATGTTGTTTAGTACTTTCCATATCTAAGTCTGTAAATATTGCAACTCAAGGCATGAGTTTTTTCTTTAGTTCCTTCAGCTTGAGAAATGTCACATGTGTTTTTCCCTTTTGGTTTTCTATCTCAGGTTCTTTGCACATGTCATTGTAATACTTTAATTTTCTTCTTGAGCCACCTTTTCAAATCTTCTGTTCATTTATTTTACTTTATCATCTTCCTTTCACTTTCACTACTGAGTGTTCAACAGCAAGTGTTAGAGTCTCTTCTGATATCCAATTTGGTTGTTTCTTTCTCTCCTGTCTCTTTAATGACCTCTTGCTTTCTTCATGTATGATGTCTTTGATGTAATTTCACAGCTCTCCTAGTCTTTGGTCCTTAGTGTTCAAAGCATCTTATCTATTCTTGAGATGGTTTCTAAACTCAGGCAGGTTATACTCAAGGTTGCATCATCATTCTCATGGATATCTTCAGTTTCAGTTTGAACTTACAAAAGAACAAATGATGATCTGTGCTGCAATCAGTCCCTGGTCTTGTTCTGACTGATGATACTAAGCTTTTCCATTGTGTCACTCCACAGAAATAGTTGATATGATTTCTGATTTCTGTGTGTTCCATCTGGAAAGGTTCATGTGTACCGTCACCATTTATGCTGGTGAAAAAAAGTATTTGCAATGAAGAACTCACTGGTCTTGAAAAATTGTATCATGTAATCAATCTCTGATGTTGTTTCTATCACAAAGGCTGTATTTTCCAACTACTGACTCTTTTTTTCCAACTTTTGATTCCAAACACCAGTAATTATCAATCCATCCTGATTTGCATGTTTGATCAGTTGCAGACTACAGAAGGTGGTTGATGTGTAAATTTGATTAACAGTCATATGGTCTTCCTTGAAGATTTATGAATATTATCCTATCACTGACAGCATTGTAGGTCAGGACAGATCATGAAATGTTTTCCAACTGAATGCTGAAGCTTTTATGATGAATGCAGCACGATTTCTCTTCAAGTTGTCTATCCCAGAATAGCAACACATATGATTGTTTGATTCATAATTGCCAGTACCACTCCATTTCAGCTCACTGATGCCTAGGATACTGATGTTTATACCTTCCATTTAATTTCCGACAACTTCCCATTTTGCTGGATACATACTTTGTACTTTCCATGTTTGGATTATTTATGGCTATTGTGCAGCTGTTTCTTCTCATTTTCAGTTGTGCCACACCAGCAAATGAAGGTCTCAAAAGCTTGACTCCATCCATGTCATTAAAGTAGGCCCTACTTTGGGGAGGCAGCTGTTTCCCAGTAGTCTTTTGAGTCCCTTACAACTTGTGAAGCTCATCCTCAGGCACTATATGAAACCACATTCCACTGGTATTCACAAGGTTTTCACTGGTTGATTCTTTTCAGAAGTAGACTACCGGGTCCTTCTTAGTCTGGTAGCTTAGCCGAAACCTGACTGCCATGGGTGACCCTGCTGGTATCTGAATACTGGTGGTGTAGCTTCCACTATCACAATAATACATAAGGACCCACAGTACAACAAAATGACAGATACATGAGGGAAGATGGATTAGCAGCAGTTATAGAATAGTGTCTTAAGCATCACTTTTGAGATATAAAAGAGAGAAGTGAGCAAAGAAATAGGGGGATTTCCCACCACCAAGAAAGCAGTGCCTGTACAACATGTCTTTTGTACATGAGATACCTGTGCAGAGAAGCTCCCAGACCAAGGAACCATGGGAAGGTTGATGCATCACTCCAACTGTCCTCCAGAAACTACAGAGAGAAAGCCTTTCCCTGAAGCTGGTACCCTGAATCAGACAATCTACCTACTATGAGACAATACATTTCTGTTTATTAAAGTCATCTCCTTGTAGCATTTCTGTTGTAGCAGCACTTGATGACGAAACAGGATGGAAGCCTCCACAATCCCTGGAAGCTGGCCTAGGGAAAACGAGAAAAGAATTCCAGGATGCTGAGAGCTGGGCAGAGTTTAGATAGGACCTTGGTTGAACAGTATAGATGTCAGGGGGCTTCCATCTGCCTCATAGACTCTATCCATGGTAAGAAACTCAGCAAGAAAAAAGCTATGTCAGGGCCTCTATGACACAATGGCCAGGCCAGGCCACCACTTGCCATGTCCAAGATCAGAACCGCACTATACTCCAGTGGAAAAGATAGCTTCTTTTTTCATTATGGATTTCTTGAATCTGTCTTAAGAACTCCCATCCTTCTAGGTAATCAGGCAAGTTAAAAATGCTAATTAATGCTATTTTAGTTTTGGCCATCTAAATTAGTTTTCTTTCTGCTTAAGCAGTTCTGTTCAAGTAAATGTGCAGTCTTTTTATAACCACTTTCTACTCCACATGATGACATCTGAGTGTCTGTGGCAGGCAGCAGGAGCCTCCTTCATTCTTTGTAAAGTGCTCTGGGTCTCTGCAATAACAGTGAACCTTGTTGACTTGATGGATGCTTGGCTAGTGGCATTCACTGCTATTATCTGTCTGAAGAACTCATAATCTATTCCCACTCAGCGTGGTCAAGGACCCAGTGTTCTATATCTACCTTGGTCCCACTCAACCTTGGTGCCTGCTAGTGGACCTATCCTGCTGAAGCCTAGATTTCATTCTCATTTGATCAGTGACCCAAGAGGTCCAGGGTAGGTTCTATTAATGCTGCTAGACAATGGTATAGACTATCTACCCACCCTATCAGGGCATGTGGAAACTCACAGAGATTCTCAATGGCATAGAGAACTCAGGGAGTAATGGGGAACTAAAGTCCTCCTTATGCCTAGTCTCCCCAGGTCACAGGTCGCTAATGAGACTCATCCCATGTTGGACATAAGGCCTCTTATGGGGTGATCTCTTCCTAGAGTCACAAACAGGGCATGGAGTACCAACATCTAAGCTTTAAACTTTTTCCTTAGCCAAATTCTCCTCATCTAGCATACCAGCCCTGAGCAAGGGGAAGACATGACACCCATTCTTTGTGTTCTACTTCCCCTTCCCTCAGGGCACTCTCCATTCCTTCCCATAATCTACTCTGGAAGGAAGAAGAGAATTTTTCTTTTCCTGTATCACATTCATCACATTACTGGAGTGGCATTTGTGTGTACCTTTGTCTGAAGCCCTAATGGCTGACAGGTTTCCAATACAGAAATCTGACTGGAATTAAGATATGAAATAAGAAGCATTTAAAAATAGAGGTGAGACTAAGATGGCAGAGTAGACACAGGTATTCTGTGATACCTCTAATAACAAAGAACCAGAAAAAACACCTGAATTCATTATACAGGATATTTTAGAGCCCTGAATACTGGGGGAAAGCTGAGAGATCAGACCGGATACCAGGGAGGGGAGAGTGGGTCCAGAAGTAAGTAGTTTGGCTACAGTTAAATCCACACCCTGCAGATGGACCCCCTTCTGCCAGACAAGTGGAGTTGTGGCACTGCGGCCAGCAGCTGAACAGAGCAGTAGCTCCACAAGTGGAGCAAGTCTTTCTCAAAAGAGAAGCTGAGATTCAGATGGCTGTACCTACAGAATGACAGAGGATCTTCTGAGCACCGTAAGGTAAATGCTTGCCAACTCTTGAGGATTTGATCTTCCCAGTGGGCTGATTCTTTCTCTTTCCCTAGCACTCCCCCTCCTTTCTCAGGTCTGCATTGGGCACTAAACTCTGATGCTCTATCTGGACCAGAAATGGGGTATCTTATGAGTGCACCCAGAATTACTCTCCTGGACTTGGAGAGGGAAACAAAGGGGGTGAGGGGGAAGGTCTGCTTGCTTCCCTGATCTGGAAACTCACCTGTCTTTTTCAGCATGCTAACAGCTCTAACCACCTAGTGACATGTCATTGGAATTTCTAAGGCTCATGTAATCAAACTAACTCAAATGACCAGGTTTTATATATATATATATCAGGGTAACTATACAGGCTGACTTATTCATTATTCTAGACCAAACATAATTAAAATTGTACACATACAAATGCATTCCAAGGACAACTGCCAACGTTTTTGTTGGTTCTGAATAATGCAAAAGGCAAAGCCACTTTCTCCTATCCAATTAACATACCTCAATTTCTGAATTCATGGATGAAAGTAGATAAATTTTCTTCAGAGAAATTCTGAGGATGGAATGAAAACAGCGAGAAAACACAGAAAGTCTTACGTCTTGCAAAGAAAAAAAAGGTTAATTCTATACTCTTTCATAGCAAGCATTTCAGTTGTTCCTACTATGGAGACCTACATTGTGACACTGAGCGATTTCCACCTAGAGCAACAGCCACAATAAGCCACTCCCACACTCCACTCCATGTTCAAGAGTAGAAGAATCGGCCAGGGTTAGGATAACATTGACATAGCTATCTGAATATTATTTGGAATAGTCTTCCCAGCTGGTTGGTGTCTAGTTACTGAGGCTGTGGAGGAGAGGGGGAAAGACTTCCGCAACTCTTCCCAAGTGGCTACTACTGGGGTATAGGACAGGGACAAGAGTCCTAGTAGGATAAAGAGGCAGGGAAGGTGATCGCCTAACATACGTATTTCCCAGCCACAGAGATTGATGTCACCCCTGACTGACCAAAACCAAGCCAACTTCCCATTCAAAGACCAAGCCAAGACTTTCCCTGTACATGTGAATCATCAAAGCTGAACCACCCACTCCATGTTCTGTTATACATCTGTAGAACATCCTAGCCATTTCAGTTATGTGGCAATTTTAAGTAGCAAAGAAGACATTTTTACTCAGTATTATCCAAATAAATAAGTCTGCAAGTTGAAGGTAGTTCATGCCATACACAAATTGCTTTCATTTTCCCCATGTGTTTGATCTCTCCTGTGCAGAACACAGTGTGTGGCAGCAAAGTATTTGGAGGTCTCATTTTTCAAAACTAGTGGCTGAGGAAAAAAATGTGCTTATTAGTAATACATGCTGACTGACATATATGCAACTTTTGAGAGGAACAGCATGGGTCGTGGAAATTGAATTAAACAATAAACCTGTAATTGCTTGTTAGGGTGCTTTAATTGACTCATAAGTACCATATGCGAAGCTGTGTGGCTGCAAGAGCCCAATTATAAGCTTGCTTATGGAAAGATAACAACTCATTTTGCATGTTGGAAACATATTCCCCAATTATTGTTGCCCTCTTAGAGAAAAGGAACTTTCAAATAACTAAGAATTGCTTAGTAAGCTAATAATGTATACTTAGTCCCTAGGTAAACTTAAAGCACTCTATTTAGGTTCTAATACAAGACCAGAAGTTTCATGGTTGAAAAATGATCTTTCACTTCATTCCAATGCATTCTTTAAGCATTGTAGAGACCTCTAAGTTCCCAAGTAACCAAAGAAATATACACACATAAGTCACTTGGCTTCAAGGTACTCGCCCTGAAACTGAGAAACATTGCCAAGAATAAGCATGGGGAGAGGAGTGCACTGGTGGAGAAAAACATATAATTAAAAAAAAAATTACAAATTAGATTTAAAATAAAATGGAATAGGAAACTTCAGAAAGAAGCTCTAGGACAAAGCACTCAGCCAAGCCTGGAAGTAAAGTGGTAAGAATTACAGAGTGGGTGACAGGGGTGAGGAACACAGGAGACCCAAGTCAGGGAAGAAGGAGGCTCCAGACATACTAAAACATTCAGAGAATTAGAGTGGAGAATGAGTAATCACTGGGGATTCTATGTCCAAGCAAGAAAAGAATTCAATTGCCCATCTGTAAGGGAAAATGCAGTTGGAGAACCACACTTGAAAACAAGTGCTCTTGAAGTGCTTTTGTTGTTTTAGTGCCATAGTTGATTCTGATTTATGGCGACTTCACATGTGCAAAGTAGCTGCTCCCTAAGGTTTTCAAGTCTATGACTTTGGAAGCAGATGACCAAGTTTATCTTCCAAGTGCCTCTGGATGGGCTGAACCACTATTCTTTTGCCTAGTAGCTGAGTGCTTAACCATTTGCCTAAAGTGGATTGCCTTTCGGTTGATTCTGATTTATAGAAAACCTATAGAAAAGTGCAGAACTGTTTCATGGGGTTTTTAAGGAGTGGCTGGTAAATATGAAGTGCTAACCTTCTAGTTAGAAGCCAAATGCTTAACTATTATGCCATTTTCATCAAGCACCATGAAACCAACTAAAATTACTCTGTAAGTACAAAAAGCAGTTGCAGGAAATGTCACTTAATACTCAACCACCCTCTTCCCTAAACTATACCAAATAAATATCTACTCAACAAGAACACAAAGCAAACAAACAAACAAAAACAAATCCAGTGCCCTAGAGTCCATTCCGACTCATAGCAACCCTACTGAGCAGAGGAGTGCCTGCGAGATTCAAACTGCTGACCTTCTGGGTAGCAAACATAGCATTTAACCACTACACCACCAGTGTTTCCACAGGGTGTGATTATGTACACTCAGATTCAGTCAGGTTCCTCAGCCACTCTTCCCATTTAGATTGACCTGAGCTCTGTCTCCTCTAAGAAACAGTAAAGCCTATATTGAAGAAAACCATAACAAATATATATAAATCAACACATTCAGCACTGCACTTGGCAGCAATCATTCTAAATTAAGTCACTGGCCGTGAACTTAAAGCAGCAGTCCTTGCAGTCAAGCTTCCTTGTAGGTCAGTGATTCTCCCCCTGGTTTCACAGCACCTCCAGGTAGCTCTTTTATCTCAGTGGGCTCTTTAAAATGAAAACTAGTTCAATGGGACTGACTGCTAATGGATATGGGGTTCCTCTAGGGGCAGCTATGAAAATACTCTAGAACTAGACAATGGTATGGTTGTGCAATGTGGTAAATACTCTAAAAAAAACACTGAAGTGTATACTTTAAAGGGGTGAATTTTATAGTACTGGAATTGTATCTCAATAAAACATTCATAAATTTGAAAAAATACAATTTAAATATTCTGAGTAAACGTAACATAAGGTTTTTGCCGGGGTAAACAGTTCGAAGTCGCTTTACAAAGTCATCTCCATTTGGTGCTGCATGTCTAGGAAGGCTGAAATCATAAACATTGTCCAGTTAGCAAACATTCTCCCAAAAGTTACACTGAAAACCATTTATATTATCTTTATGAATACATACCCAGAGATATGAAATTAAGATTTTATAATCAATGCATTCTTCACATGCTTCTGATCCACAAAGTTTTATTATTAAAATTTGTCCTTCATCAAGAAAACAAAAAAGATATTCACCTAGAGTTTCTGTGGTGCCATAGTTATAAAACTAGAATTCTGCAGAACAATATTTGGGAGGATGCAATCAGCTGAATTATGAAACACAGTAGTAATACAAGACAAAATTTCTGCTTTAATAGGATTCAGAATTGCACAGAATATTCAATTCTCATAATGTGGAAAAAAACACACTGAAAATATGAGTATGCATGAACCACCTGCCTTTGAATGTATTAGGAATACATAAGCACTGCATGGTAGAGTTAATTTCTTGCCATATTATAATCATTGGGGAAGGAATCATCTAACTCCTGTTAGAAATATATTTCTCTCTTTTCCACATCACAGCCTCATTTAGAGGTGTAAACTAAAGATGACACACTCTCCAGTATTTCCAACTCTTTTTTCTCACAGTCACTAAAAAGACATCAGATTCCCTCAGAAAAGTCTCCCACATCAAAATTCTGTGACTTATTCTGAATGAAGTTCTCAATTCAAGTTGTATGAAAATTTCTGGTATTTCTTTTATATATTTGAGGAAAAAAAATCACAACACTTCATTTGACAGAATATCACCTATAACTGTGCAATATGCTAGGTGCTTTATGCTTTTCAAGCCCCTATTTTATGTACACGTACAAAGGAAATGTATGTTTGGCAGGTGTGAAAGAATAAATATGCTAATTCACACAGTACATACAGAAGATGATTTATTCCATTTTTGAAGGAATATGGCAGTATTTACATAAGTTTCATCTGTATCTCTGCAAACAGCTGTTGAGTAACCAACTTCCAAATTAGGAAAAAATAAAGGTCTGGATAGTGTTTCACAGTTGCTCTGGGTTTGACAGATAGATGGTGCTGCAGTTACCTGACGCACTTCGTACTTCGCATAAAGGTACAGGGAAGAGTTGGGCCAAACTGCTACAGCAAATATTAAAGATTTTAAAAACGTACCTATGCTTGGAGTATGAGAAGTGAGAGTCTTACAAACCCATGTACAACTGAAATTTTAACTATAGCTGCCAGGTTATTTTGATAATGGATGCTGTATAGTTTCTTAGGAAGCTCAAATTTGCATCCTACAATCATCCTCGTAACAGTAACTAAGTAACAAATGAGATGTGAAACTTGAATTTAAGAATAATTGGGTGTTCTTTATTGAAAAACAGCTTCATAGATCTAGGATACAGATTATCTGATTGCTGCAGAAAAATAATAAGCCAGACCAATATTCACATTTATATTGTCTACTTGCCAAAGTACACTACATTGTGTGCATGTCTGTATCTTTCTACTTTAATGTTCTCCAAGGAAATTTCCTTTTCCTGCAAATGAGTTCCTCTTTGTAGACCACTATGTCTAATCATGTGTTATCTGGAATCATAATTACCACCATTATAATAAACTGTCTTTCAGGCACAGGGCCAAGGCCATATCAAAAGGCATTTGATTTTATTTTTGGTCCCCTCCTCCACAGAAGCACCAAGGTGTTGCTGAAATATGTTTACTCATAATACAACAGTAGAACCTCAAACTTAATAAAATCTTCTGAGAATTTGAGCAATGGTAGATTCAGACAATTATATTGTAGTTCTTATGGACCATAGATATTCACTAGTCATATAACTTATATAATGTATGTGTCACACAAGATTTTATAATGAAGAACATGTTTCTTCTTATGCATATCCCAAAATAAACCCATTGTTTTTGTATAAATTATGACTCATGGTGGCCCCATGTGTTGCGGACTAGAATTGCTCCATAAGGTTTTCTTGGCTGTAATCTTTACAGACGTAGACTGCCAGGCCTTTCTTCTGTGGCCAATGCTGGGCAAGTTTCCAAACAACAACTATTAGGTTAATAGACAATAGCAGAATAGCAAGCAATCCACACCACTCAGGGACTGATGTGTAGTACATTTCTTCAAAGTTATATACAAGAAACATAGAAGAAATGAATCTATTTCAATGCACGGGAAAGTTTGCTGTTTAAAAGAATTATATGCATAATAATGGTAAGTAACCTCAAAGATTTACTTTGTGAATCATGTGAAACTGCATTTACTTTGTGTATTCATGTGAAACTGCATTTGTTTAAAATGATATATATTTCAAAATTAAATGACTTTCGCTCTCGTATTTGTAATTTTATTACCTGCTAAAATTATCTGCATGAAGAGGAAGACAGCTTTCAAATGTCTCACAAAGTGTAAGTCCTTTAAGTCAGGAACTTAACCAGTTTTTACCTTTAAGCACTCTGAAAAATGATTAACCTTAATGTCACTAACAATATTAAATATCAACTACCTGGAGGTAGTGCTGGTCATGTGCATGATTTTAATTACAACAATTACTTGGACTTCTCACTAGATCTTCAGCTAGTATGTTTTTTGCACACTTGTTTCAAGTTTTCACAGTCCCCAGGTTGAATCTGATTTTCAGCCAGAGAGTTCCATGCCAATGATCAAGACCCAAGCACAGTGTGAATGATAAGACAGTCAGGAGAGCTTTGACTTTACCTGTGATAGCTGCAGGCTGCACTGGGCATTGACACTGGAGTAGATTTACATGTAGAATATAGGGTTTAGACCAGGATAATCTGGGTCTCTTCCAGATCTAATGCTCTATGATTACATTACAAGTACCAGTATATAAGGGGTCCCTAACTGGCACAAATGGTTATACATCTAGTTACTAACCAAAAAGTTTGTGAATTCAAGTTTACCTAGAGGTGCCACAGAAGAAAGTCTTGTTGATGTACTTCTGAAAATAAGCCACTAAAAACTCTATAAAGCATAGTTCTCCTCTGACACATGTCACGTACTGGAAGGATGTACAGAGCATTGGTTCATTTATTGCCGCAATCCAGGGTTCTACTGAGAATTTGGAAGATTATCATAGCCAGCTGGTACTAAACAAGCATTTATGCATAACTGTTTTGTTTTCATTTCATTTAGTGACATGTTTTCACATACGCACAGCATGTTAAACCATGATGGAAAACATTCTACAATGTTAGTTAAAAAAGAAAGAAATTCTCACTTAGGAAGGCATTTTACATAAAAAGCAGAAATTAGTTGGTCTTACTGATGCAGATAAAGAGCCCCGTAGTGGGTGGCATAGTAGGTGTTTTGTTTGCTAACCCAAAAGTCAGCAGTTTAAGCTTACCACAAGAGAAAAAAAATGTGGCAGGCTCCTCCATGAGTATTACAATCTCAAAAACTCTATGAGGCAGAGGCAGTTGTACTTGTTTCTACAGCCTCACCGTGAGTCAGAAGCGACTTGACAGTGGTGGGTTGTTTTTTTTTTTGGTGGCAGAAGGGGTACTGTTTACAGATAAAGATGGTAGATTGAAAACTTGAAATTACTTTTCTTGACCTTCTAAAGTTTCATTAAGTTTTATTTGTGAGTCCTTAACATATTAATGATAAAAAGAATGTAGAACACAAGTGTCACAATTTTAGAAGTTATAACTCAGTGAACAAGTGGTAATGGAATGAATAGATCCTAGAAAACTATTAAAATCTAAGAAGGAAACGGTGAAAGTCAAGCATTATTAATCTGATTTACATCACAGAGTCTCTAGAAGTAGAACTGAATAGAATAAGGGGTCACAAAGAGTCAGAATTAGTCCACAGTGTAACTATGAAGCAGTCAGAACATTAGCATGTCTTCTCTCTCTGTGTGTCTGTCTCTTTATGTGTGCTGCCTATTTATCATATTGACTTTCTCCCTTTGGAGATCTCTTGATGGGGGAACATAGGCATAGTAATAGGAGAGGAGACTATATTATCATACTCATACCAGATACTGAGATGCCTCCTCACCTTTTTCCCCATCTCATGACAATCAGGCCTCTCATCCATAGGTGGCCATTTTGAAAAGTCTTCTCTGTGAATCTAAACTGCACAAGAGAAAAGAACCAGCTGTGCTGACATAAGTTTTCCATTGAATAGTCCAACCAGATGATACTACTCTTAAGCTGTCATGGACTGTCAAATTTACACAACTCACATTTTTTATTCCTAAATGGAAACCAAGGGATTATAAATAGCTGGAAAAAAAATCAGAAATGAAAACAATCTAAAAGATAACAAAGCGAGTTAAGAGAAACTGAACTATTGTAAAAGGAAGAAAACATTGAAAGGCAAACAAAAACAATTACTAAAACCATGATAAGAAAAGGTATTTGATGAACCAGGGAGACTCAATTAGCCTGAGACCAGAACTTGGTGATACCAGGCTACCACCCACAACTGCCCTCATGGGGAAAACAGTAGAGAGTCTTGGACAGAGCAGAAGAAAAATGTAGATCAGAACTTAAGTTCTTGTAAAAGAACCAGACTTAGTGACCTGGAAGGGACCAGAGGAATATCAAAACTATGGAACCCAGATGCTGTGTTAACCCAGAACTGAAACCATCCAGAAACCCACTCTTCAGACCAAGACTAGGAAGGCCTATGAAAGAAAAAAAAAAACAAAGTATTTCTTAGTTCAGTCAAATACACAAGACCAAATGGGTAGCTCCTGCACAAAACTAGGAAGGGATAGCAACTGGTCAAATGTGAACAGGGGACTCAGGACGGAACGTGCTATTACATTTTGAGGATTGCAACTGTCACAAAACAATATGTTAATAAATTATTGAGTGAAAAATTAACCTGAGTTGTAAATTTTTACCTAAAGCACACAAAAAAGATACAGCAATCACAAAACAATATTATGAAAAAGGAATATTTAGTAAATAAAGATTTTTTTTTTTTTTTTTAGAAATTGTAAAAGACAACAGAAATTAAAACAGAAACTCAATAGAATATTTTCAAGACTACATGGAGTTAATTTCCCAAAAGTATAGTTCAAAGACAAACATGAGACAGAAGAAATACAGAAAACTCATTTAAGAGGTCTAACATTTCACTTGTAAAGTTATAGAACTTGAGAATAAACCATTAAAAGAAATAATTGAAGAGAATTTCAGAATACACATTTCTAAATTGAAAAGGCTCACCGATAGCCCAACACATTTAATTAATATAGATCCATAGCAGGACTGTGGAATTTCACAGCACTGGGAACAAAGAAAAAATATTAACAGTTTCTGATTTCTTTCCCCTCCTGAAAGCCAGAAGATAAGCTATCTGCAAAATTCTGGAGGAAATTAGTCTCCAACATAAAATTTTCTACTCAAATCATTTATCATTCTACTGTGAAACTAAAATCAAGACATATTCATATATTAATGGTTATAAAATTTTACCTCCTTATCCTTTCTCAGGAATCAACAGAAAGTTGACTTTCACTTAAATAAATAAATAAATAAATAACTGAAGAAACAGTAAAAGATACCATACAAGTAGAAAAGACAGGGTGAGGTTAAAGGGAGATTCTGATTCTGAATCAAACAGATCAGAAAGATCCATGAAGGTTTTTCAGATAAATGAACCTGACGGATCTGATCATCTTGAGAAAGCAGCCACTCAATTAGTGGAGGGTCTGGAATTTTGTCCTTTTTTTTTTTTTTTTTTTTTTTGTAATATGAATCTAAAACACACAACAAAGTATCTACCAAATTAATATCTTCAGTACAGTTCTACCCTGGCCCCTAGGGTCACCACGAGTCGGATGCGACTCGACAGCACTTGGCTTTGGCTTGGCAATAAAAAGGAACATGGAAAGAAAGATGACCGTAGTTTACTTACACATGGTAAAGCTTTAAAAACATTTATCCAGTCATATTAATATAAACACTGAGTATACCGTGCTAAGAAAATTATAATGCTATCATAAGGGAATGATGGAAAGCATACATGCATAGCAGTGGCAGAGTAAGACAGGAGAGTAAAATCTTATTATTCATATGGGAAAGCAACAGATAATGCTTACAATTAAAAAATAAGTCACAGGGGGTGGAGTCAAGATGGTGGACTAAATCCACGTCTCCCTAAATCCCTCTGAAAATCAAGACCTGAAATGACAGTTAAACAGAGGCTTCTGGACACCTAGGGAGCCCTAGGAAGCGGCATAGGCCTGTTAATTTGGACTTCATACCACTGAACGCAAAACCACCTCTCTTTCACTGACCACACCCTCAGGGGGCATGGGCTTGCACAGATCAAAGGTAACTCATCATGTTGACTTTGTTTCTCTGTCTTGGCCAGCGGGTGGAGCTGGGACTTGACAGGCCGCTGGTCTCAGAAGTGCTGCTGGTGGGATCGGCGGCAGAAGTTGCCATGTTTTGGGACACCAGCTTTGGACTCTGTGCATCTTGGCACCCTTGGCCTCTCTTTCTGTCTCCGACTTACAGCAGCCAGGACTGGGGCAGTGGCAAGCTTTGATACATTGGGAGGTGGATACACCCATATGGGGGCCTCAGCTGGACTTAGTTCTCAGGCTGGGAGGCAGCATCTGCCCAGCGGGGAGAGAGTGCATTTCTGGCAGAAAAGCAGCATCATACAGTGGGGCCTATGGCTGAGGCCTGGCAACAGAAGCTGTGGACTCCATGGATCTCGGCACCTTTGGCCTCTCTTTCCACCTCCATCATAGAGGTGCCTGGTCCCAGCCACGCGGTGACTTTGTGTGGGACACTATCTTTTCCTACTTGGAGGTCGAGGTAACCATACGGAAGCCTCAGCTGGATTTAATTCTTGGGCTGGGAGGCAGCACCTGACTGGAAAGGAGGGCTTTTCCAGCAGAAAAACAATATTCCACACAGTATCACCTACAGCTGGGGCCCGACAGCAGAGGCCAGCAGGGCAGTAGCTTTTCTGTATTTTGAGCTAGGTTGTAACACCTGGGGTTCGATATAGAGATGTTTACTTTGCCAGCTGGGAAGAGAGACCTATACACCTGAAAACCTGACTTTGGAAGTTGTCAGATACTTTTTAACCTCCCATTTTAAGAAAGCCTAGAGAAACAACTGGGTCCATCCTCACAGCATCTCTCTCAATGTCTATTGACTCACATGATGCCCCCAAAGCAACAAAGTCTGGAGAAAACCATAACCAAGAAACCACACATGGCTTCAGAAGGCCCCCAAATAAAGCACCTCAAAACTTCCCAGACAAAGAAGTTTTTCTGAAACTATCAGAAGGGCAATACAAAAGGATTATATATATAGCCCTCCTAGACCTTATACAAAATGCAGCAGAGCAAAATGAAAAACTAAGCTGTGCGATCTGATGGAACACCAGTACTCTGAAATCCAACAGATCAAGAACAAAATCAGAGACATAGAAACTTGAATTCAAAGCAAGAAAACAGAATAGAATAAATGGAAAGTAGACTTTCTGATTTGGAAGACAGAGCTACTTACTCCAGCATCTATGAGGAGAAATCAGAAAAAAAGAAACAAGAAAAATGAAGAAGCATTAAGAAGCATGTGGGACTCTATTAATAGGAACAATCTATGATTAATTGGAGTTCCTGAACAGGGTGTGACACCTGAGAACATAGAGAGTGTTGTTGCTGAGCTTCTGACAGAAAACTTACCAAAAATAATGAAAGAAGAGAATATAGATATCCAAGGAGGTTGTTGGGAGGATAAGACATGTATGGATCAGAGAAGAGTCTGCTGTCACCAGGCAGGGAGAGCAGTGGGAGCTGCATATAGATGGGCATGCAAATTCATATGGGAATGTACATTTTGATTCAATCATAATAATAATGATAATAAAATAAGTCACAAAACAAACATACTATTTGGAGGTGAATTTAAAACAAAATAACCAGCCTAAATAGTTAGAAGTGGTTGAACTCTAGGGAGGAACAAATAACTATGAACCTTATAAAATGAGTTTTATTTTTTATTGCAGTTGTAGAACTATTTGACCCATCAAATTATACCTGCTGCCGTTGAGTCAAGTCCAACTCTTAGCGACCCTAGAGGTCAGGGTACAACTTCCCCATAGAGTTTCCAGGAGTGCCTGGCAGATCTGAACTGCTGAACTTTTGGTTAGCAGATGTAGCACTTAACCTACTACACCACCTAGATATGCATATATTAGACAGAAACTGTGGTGGCATAGTGGTTAAGTGCTGTATCTGCTAATCAAAAGGTCAGCAGTTCAAATCCACTAAGAGTTCCTAGGAAACTCTATGGTACAATTCCACCTGGTCCTACAGGCTTGCTCTGAGTCAGAATTGACTCAATGGCAATTTTTTTTAACATATTAGATAAATATTAAAACTGCAATTAAAATCAATGAGCAAATGAATAAAACACGTAGGTCAAAGGTAACATCTCTAAAATACTTCTGCAGTCATACAGAATGCATAATATACTTGATTGTGTCATAAGTACATTTTTAATGGGGAAACTATTTCCAAATTTCCTCCTATTACATAATAAAATGGAATATAATTTTGCCCTGTATCCTCTAGATAGTACACCTACTTGTTTTTTTCTCTTTCTCAACAAAAACAACACAATAAAAAATTGTCACAGTTTCTTTCCTTCCAATTTCATGAAAACAGCAGAGACAGCTATTTGTTTATTCCATTTATTAATGCTTTACTATGTGTGAAATGTTGTATTAAGCACTGGGTGGTACAAACAAACAAAACAGAACTCAGTCCTTGGCTATGGACAGCTAAGAGGTTGGTCTGGAAGGAGATTAGTAAGATGGATGATACAATTGACTTACAACCTACTGAAGGAGAAATTAGAAAAGGGAACAGAGAAAACTCCACTGATAACAGTTCAAAACAATGAGTATGAAATGGAATGGTTATTCAGTGAGTGTGGACAGAACTAGCAGGGAATGACAGATCCAGAGGGTAACTGTCAGCACGATACGAAGAAAGTGGAAAGCAGTCAGCTACTTGAAAACTTTCAGTTCACTGTTTTTAGAGCTGTTCTTCCTCTTTCAGGACATTCAATTTCTAAAGATTACTGAATTAGAAATCAGTAAAGTAAAACATACATTAAAATAAGACATAAAATGATACTAGTGAAGAGTATGCTTCTTGGGTTAGGTACACACACAAACCAAATGGGCAGCTCCTGTCTGGAGGTGAGATGAGAGGGTGGAAAGGGACAGTCGCTGGCTGAAGGAACACGGAAATACAGGGTCACACTTAAGGGAGAGCAAAAGCTGGTGGCATAGTGGTTAGGTGCCATGTCTGCCAACCAAAAGGTCAGCAGTTTGAATCCACCAGGTGCTCCTTGCAAACTCTATGGGGCTGTTTTGCTCTGACCTATACGGTCGCTATGAGTCAGAATCAACTTGACTGACAGTGGGTTTTTGATTTTTTGTAGGGATAGCACATTGTGGTCACGTTGCAGGGAGAACAACTAGGGCCACATAACTATGGGTATATAAGTTTTTATATGAGAAACTGACTTGAACTGTAAACTTTCACTTTAAGCACAAAAGAAATCATATAACCTCAGATTTTACTTCAGTAAAGAAATGTCCTTGTTTTTCCATTTCTGAAAGAGCAGCATTAATTTTGTTCTCCCTTTGGCTTTACAAGTCACACCAACAAAACAGTCATAACCACAACCACAACTAACTAAGGAAAATAAAAAGGTCTAGTGTAAATTCTAAGCATAAATTCTGATCCTTTGGGCAAGCATCTCCTCCTCCAAACCCCTGCCTGCTAAAGAAAATAATGCCAGAAATCAATTTGCAAGACTGTTGACAGCAATTAACATACTCAAGCCAAAACTATCGCATTTTATTCTCAGCCAAAATAAACTCATTAGTGACTGTGAGGTACCACTTTCTTCCAAGAAAATGGATGCAAATATGCTATATTGTCTGAGGCTGTTTCAAGAGAACAACATGAAGAGGTATGGACAAAGCTCAAATCAAAAGGACCAAGAAACAGATGCTGGCCAAGGTGTAAAAGCATTCTTCTTTAAAACATCTGGGTATCGTTCATATTCAAAACTCCCATAATCTCCCACAAAATGGAATTCCATGCAGAGTTAAAAGACTCTGTTCTACCTAAATAAGGCTGAAGATTCTGAAAACTACATGTGGCAATATTTTTGTGGTCAATATTCCAGTACCAGTAATATTATGAACATGTATTTCGGTGTAGGTAGAAACTGGGAATTAATGGATCAAGACAATACTAAAATTCAACACAGTATTCTCTCTGGTGAGTCAATAGGATAATAACTTAGTTTTTTTTTAACGTCATCGTCCAAACTGGAGAATCTTAATCCACATCATTTCTTTTTTTAAAGAATGAAGCATTCTTGGCTCTATAATCTTCAGGTCTTAGGTTCTAAATTAACACAGCAAAAAAATTCATAGGACTAGAAAGTATCGTGCATTTTAGAATACAATAACACAAAATCTCTTTTGCAAATAATTAAATGTAAGGTACCTGGAGAACCAAATATTAATTTGGCTAATACCAAATTGTTAATGAGATGATTATTACAGGGTGAGGAGGAATTGCAAAGGTTAAATATATACCTAAATTAGATTCCCTTTTTTATTTGTAAAAATGGAAACGAAAGAGAGGGGGAAAAAAAGAAAGTATATTTCAGCCTTTAGACAAGAACTTTCAGAATAAGGTTTATAACTTTTTAATCTGAAGATTGAGGTTAATTTATGGTCTTTTAATTAAAAATTTAAGTCTATCCCTCTTTAATTTTAGAAGGATAGTTTCTTTCATTATAGAGAAAGAAAACAGTCGCACCCACATTCTCTGCATAACCTTCAGCTACAGGAAGATTTCATTCACTTTCAACCTTCTCCCATTAAAAGAAAATGGCCTTGAGTCCTTCTCGCCAGCCAAAGCCTCAGTGTTTAATTAATTAACCACCATCTCCAACATTTTCAGGAAGACACAACATTTTCAAGAAGACAGACTATATGAGAGAATTTTATAGCCAGAAAGGAACTCAGAGATGACTTATTTCAAGGGTTAAAAACTGACGGCCTTTTGGATTAGCCCATAGACTTACTGCTGTACATAGCTTTAAAAACTAACACTTTGAAAACACATATTGGGGAGGAAAGAGTACTCTAATTATACATAATTCCCACCCCTGTCAATTGTATTACTCCCACCCTATGAACACATCTGTCTAGCCTGCTTCATGTTTGTGACTCTGATTCTGGCCGACCGTCTTCTGTTGTATGTAACAAAGTCAAACTCCAGATGCAAGGTGACTCACTGAAGATGAGGCAAGTAATTAAATGAAACAGTCGGACCAGGGTTTAAAGTACTTGATACTCTGTCTGGTTCTCTACTGTACAGCCTGAGAAATGGGTATGTTACTGAAAAACAGCACCAGGGCTTAAGTCTAAGAATTTCATATATGAAACACTGGTTTCAGTGGAAGATTTCAAGCCAAGATGGATAGATGTATAAATTCTGAAATAAGTATATAACAACTTTCAAGACACAAAGTCATCACTATATTATAGTATGAAAAAGTCATATTATATTCCTTAAAACAGCTCATTAACATTGGTTTCAGAAAGAACCGAAAATATTTTTTAAAAGGAAATACAATAATAGGGATTATAGACAAATAAAAACAGAAAAAGGAAGAAAAATTTATAGAAATGCAGTATTTTAAAATTAGAAATGAATCAGTCTATCCACCCAAATGTCTATATTCATTGACGAAAGGTTGCAACTCATCTCCAAAGAAGTTTCCCTTTCTGTTACCTCTTGTCTGCTATATCTGCTTCTGTTTTTAATTCTCCTCAAAATAGCCTGCTGCAATTTATTAAAAAGAGAGAGAGAAATAGGAGGAAAAAACCTAAGCCCTTAATCTGCCTTTCTTGTAAATCTTGCAAAAATCTGAAAAAGGCAAATAATTAGGGACCGATCATCTAGGTATGGAAACTCTGGTGGCTTAATGGTTAAGAGCTACAATTCCTAATGAAAAAGTTGGCAGTCTGAGTCTACCAGGATCCCCTTGGAAACTTTTTGAGGCAGTTCTGTGATGTCTTACACAGTCAATGAGTCAGAATCACCTGACAGAAGTGGGTTTCATGTATGTACAGGCTCTTGAACTTCTCTCAGTAAATATATATCTAAGTAAAAATGAAATGTAACATTTGCATGACATGTTGTAGTTTACTGAAACATTACCAGAGACATTATTTTAATTTGATATTCCTCCAAATTCTGAGAAGTGGGTAAGGTAGGTGATTACTACCATTTAAAAGACAATTGAGTTCAGAAATGCTAAGCCTCTTGTTCAAGAACGTCTAGCTAAGATCCTTGCAGTCATCTTTCCCACACTTCACATGATAGAAGATGATGCTTCTCAGGACATTTTTAGAGTCATTAAAACAGGTCATATGGATTTCTACATTCTAATTGCCTCTTTTGGCAATTTAACTTTCAGAATTGATTACCTAAGCATAATAAAAATGTAGCCATTAATCTACATAATGTGGCTCCTCCTAGATATATTTGAATCCATACTCATCCATACTACTGGATTTTGCATTAAGATTCCTGTATCACAAGTGAAACATTTATTAACTGATTCATTCATTAAGTGACTAAACATGTTTTGAATATCAGCTGTTTAGGGAGCATGCGAGTGTTTATGAAGTTGGGAATGGTGGATGATGGGAAGGGTAGAAAGATGGGTATGATATAACCCTCACCTTCTAGACAGGTTCTTACAGTGAAGCAGGAGGGAGCTGACATCTGCACATCTAACAGCAGTGTCCAGTCATTAACGTGTTCTCCTAAGAGTTCATGGTGCCAGAGTGGGGAGTGACGGCTATAGCTACTACTGAAGGTTACAACAGCTTACAGTTTTGCACTCTCTTTAAAAAGCTGGTAAGTAGGAAATTCAAACCAGAAAAAAGGCAGGAGCATGAAGTTCTACACAGAGGATCGTGTCTTTTATAGCCTGCTATCTCTCTTTCTGACCTTCTCTTCCATGACAGCCTAGACTGAAACCAACCGCTCTCCCTCCTGGAAGCCTTCCTTAGGAGAGGGACAGCTTGAACTTAAATGTGACCCCTCCATATTTCCCTTTCTCTTTTTGAGCTCCAATGTCTTGACACTAGCCACCTTTGCTTTAGTTTAACTCCCACACCAATTTCAGACCAAGCTAGTCATTCTGTGTTCTGCCTTTAAGCTCCATGAGGCATTTTTACAAAGAGACTATTCTTCATTTGTGGCTCATGCCTGCTCTGGGCTGAGCAATGACACTGATGCTCCCGAAGGAACTTCACAGGGCCTTGAATAATGGATACAGTTCTGCTTGATAACACTGGGAAGAAGGGTATCACACAGAAGTAGAACTGTGTGGACAGTTAATTCACTTACCACTAAAGGTCTGTGTGGGCAGTAAGATTACAAAAGTAATTATGGGCTTTCATCTCTATTAAAACAACAGCAACAACAGAAAACACTGTCATTGAGTTGGATCCTACTCATAGTGACCCTAGAGGTCAGGATAGAACTGCCCCATAGAATTTCCAAGGAGCACCTGGTGGATTTGAACTGTCAACCTTTCGGTTAGCAAGCATAGCACTTAACCCACTATGCCACCATGGTTTCCTTCATCTCTGTAGGGAGTAGGAATCTGAGGAAATTGTTTTGTTTATTTTTAGCAGAGTAATTATGTGTTCTGGGGCATCTGGTGAATGTCCATAAGTAAAAACCCTTGAAAACAGCTTTAGGCACTCAGAAAGTCCACAAATTCAACTCTTCACAACCAACAAAACTAATATAGACAATTTATGAAAGTTGACAACCAGGTTGTGATAGCTGAAAAAGTAAAGCTACTAAAGCCACAGTGAAATAGCAATCCATTTAATATATTATTTTCTAAGCAATTTCAAAATGTGGACAAACTGGTACTGAATAAAATCCAAAGTATAAGAGATAACTTTTGTTCTTCAGGGGTCTGCCAGAGACCGCTAATCCCTCACCCCCTCTATTCCCTTCCACCTCCACGTGGTGATGCAGGAAGCTACTGAAGCTGCCAGGAGGGAGGCTTGCCAGATAGCCATTCTCCAAAGGGATTCTCCTTGCTTCCTCTGATGTTGTCTTTAAAGAATGACAACAAGTTGGTATTGTTTATGACATGTTATCAAATTAACTTGCATATTCATAAATTAACTCACAGGGACCATACAGGACAGAGTAGAACTGTCCCAGTTTTGGATTTCTGAGGCCATCATCTTTTCAGGAGCAGACTGCTACATCTTTCTCTGTGAAGAGGCTGGTGGCTTCCAGCTACCAACATATTCACAGTAGGCCTTAAATAGACATTTTTCTTTTCCCAACTCTGAATATTTGTAATAAGTTTGTATCCAAATCATCTACTCTCTGCAAATTAAATCAGCTCTTAATTATGAACAAAAATGATCTCATGGATGCTGTTACCTGACCTTGAAAGGTCAGCTCCATTTTGAATCAATTTATAAAATAAGATGGAGAAATAAGGTTTTCATTAGAGCCTTGGCTGGCAATTAACAAATGAAATAAAAATTACCTTTTTGGGGAGGGGAACATGATCATGAAGAAATTTGAGTGAGAAATTCAGAATTCCTTTTTGGAGGGGAGTACTGATTGACTGAATCTTCTCTCCAGCCAAACACACAAGCTTTTCTTATAAGTTTTCAAACATTTGAAAGAGACAGAAGTTCAGGGTTGACGTCTGAGAGCATAACTACACTTTAATCAAGAGAAGAAAAAGAAAATCACTATAAAAAAAGGGAAAGAGCAGGGCAAAGGCACAAGAGAGTAATAGAGAAATATTGTGCTTTGCATGGTGAACAAGTGGCAAGAATGAAATGTGCACTTAGAAGGAGACTAGATGAAACACAGAGTAAGGCTTCACTTTTCATGTGCAATATCCTAACAGGTATAAAGAAGAGTGAACTGCATAGCAAATTATTCCAACCGCTCTTCCTATGGCTATTATTGCACAGGCCATTACAATGAATTATTATTGTATGTGCTACCGCAATTTCATGGAAAACTTGGTGTGTGGTGGTTAAGTGCTGCGGCTACCAACCAGAAGGTCAGCAGTTTAAATCCACCAGGCACTCTCCAGAAACTCAATGGGGCAGTTCTACCCTGTCCTGTAGGGTTGCTAGAAGTCAGAATTGACTCGAAGTAATGGGTTTAGCTTTTGGTTTATTGCAATTTCAGGAGTCCTGGTGATCAGTTAACAATCTCCTGCTAACGGAAAGATTGGCAATTCAAAGCCATAAGGGGCTCCATGAAAAAAGATGTGACAGTCGGCTTCTGCAGAGATACATAGCCTTTGAAACCCTGAGTCAGAAACAACTTAAAGACAGTGTTACGTTTTTGAGATTTTATTTCAATTTCATTATCACTGTTATTTAACTAGAAACATTGGCAGCTTACTGGTTAAGTACTATGGCTGCTAACTAGAAGGTTGGCAGTTTGAATGTACCAGGTGCTCCTTGGAAACCCTACGGGCAGTTCTATTCTGTTTTACATGGTTACTATGAGTCAGAACTCACTTGATGAAAATTTTTCTTTCTTTGTTTATTATTATTTGAGTGGTGTTCCTATGGGTGCAAATTGCAAACCAACAGGTGGAGATTCAAGTCCACCCAGAGGTGGTACCTCTGAAAAAATAGCCATTTGCTATGAGCTGAAGTGAAATAAACAGCAGCTGGTTTGGTTTTAGTGCATAACTCACAGCACTGTTGGTCCATATCTTGACATATGGAGAGGGAAGGTCAGAGGATGGGGAGAGGGATATGGTCAGATACTATGTCCTCAAAAGACAAACAAGATATACTAAACATTTGCTCCAAATATCTTTTTCAAATAGCAATTCTTTTTAGTGGTTTTATTTAAAATTAGATGGCCTCAAAACTGGCCATGTAATAATGGGAGGAAGAGAGAGGCCTAAACATACTGAACTGCTGAGTTACTGAGGGACTAATATTTTGCCACATTCCCTATAAAACTGTTGTCTAATACTCATAGTACTTCTACAAATATGATGAAATTAACACTCAGAAGGGCCTATTATTTTCCTCCAAATCATAAAATGGATAAACGGAGGTGGCAAGATTTAAACCTATGGCCAACAAACTTCATGAGATGTGGTCACTGCAGTATACTTTGCTGTTGGCAAAGACCAAAACATGTATTTTTGAAGCACAGCTATGTTTGAAAGTTTTTTTGGTAAAATATCAATTCTACAGATTCGTTTTTCCCCTTCTCACACATATCCACTAAAGATGACTTTTCTCACTGCTCGGCAAACTTTTGCCCTTGGTATTCACTATTCAAAAACACTTTCATCTGTTGAATGATACCTACATGATGTCATCAAAATGCTTTTAAAAATATAACAAGAAAATAAATTACCGACAAATATGTACGACATCACCAAGCCAAGGATAGCAACGTGTGCTACCAAAGACTGACAGGGTATACATGAGAAAGAGCCAGCCTTCATGTGAGACAGAGGTATTAGAAATTCACTGAGAGTAGTTAAGCTTGAATAGTAGGCATTTACCAGTGATCTTTTGCAGCATAGAAACTACCTCAAAATATAAAGTCTTAAAATAAAAACATTCAATTTTTCCTCTTGATTCTGCAGATTAGTGGAGCAATTCTTCTTCTTGTGTTTCCTGGGCTCACTCATAGCAATGCATTTATCTGTAGGATCAGAGAGAGGCTGAATTCAACTATAACAGTTTGATTTATTTTTCCATGTGATTTTTCCATCATCAAGAGTTCTAGATTGGGCTTCTTCATACGATGTCAGTAGCCATCCAAGAGGACAGTTTCCACTGTGCAAACATTTAGCAAATCTAAGTTCTTGTCATATTTCTCATATCTCATTGGCCAAGGAAGGTGCTTAAATTGTCACAGAATCAATATTGGAAGCGTCTACACCAAGGGATAAATACTAGCATATGTGATTTATTAAAAACTTAACCTGTTGCTGTTTAGTGGATTCTGACTCACAGCAGTGCTATGCAACAGAGTTTCCAAGGAGCAACTTGTGGTTTTGAATTGCAGACCTTTTGGATAGCAAGGAAGCTATTATTAACCACTACACTACCAGAGTTCAAACCAAAAATCAAACCCACAGCTGCTGAGTCGATTCTGAATCACAGTAACCCTATAGGACAGAGTACAACTGTCCCATAGAGTTAACAAGGAGTGCCTGGTAGATTTCAGCTGCAGACCTTTTGTTTAGCAGCTGTAGCACTATCCACCAGGGTTTTTACCACCATGTTTAGGGGCCATCAAAGTAACAGTCTACCCCAGATTCACCACCTGTTTGTCTGTTTGTTGTACCATGGTGCCTTGTGTGTTGCTGTGATACCTGAAGGTTTACCACTGGTATTTCAAATACCAGCAGGGTCACCCTTAGTGGACAGGTTTCAGCAGGGCTTCTAGCCTAAGCAGACTAGGAAAAAGGACCTAAGAGTCTACTTCTGAACAAATTGGCCACTGAGAACATGATGAATAGCAATGGAACATTTTCTGATATAGTGCCCTAAGATAACTACCTCAGGTTAGAAGGTACTGAAAATATGACTGGGGAAGAGCTGTCTCCTCAAAGCAGAGTCAAACTTAATGATGTGGATGGAGACAAGCTTTTGGGACTTTTGGCTGATGAGGTGGAACAACTCAAAATGAGAAGAAACAGCTGCAAATATTCACTAATGATCAGAACACTGAGTGTAATAAGTATGAGTCTAGGATGGAAAAAAACAACGCCTTTGAATTACGGTATTGGCAAAGAATACCAGCTACACCACTGACTGCCAGAAGAACAAAGAAACTTGTCTTGGAAGAAGTACTGCCAGAATGTTCCTTAGAAGCAAGAACAGTAAAACTTCAACTCACATAATTTGGACATGTTATCAGAAGGGGCCAGGCCGTGAAAAAGGATGTGATGACAAAGCAGAGGGTCAGAGAAAGAGAGGACGGCCTTCAGTGAGATGCACTGACAGTGGCTGCAACAAAGGGCTGAAGCATAACAATAGTTGTGAGTCTGGAGCAGGACTGGCAGTCTTTTGTTCTGCTGTACATCTGATCGCTTTAAATCAGACGTGACTAGACTACATCTAACAAAAACAACCACAGGTACTATTTTGGACTTGTAGTTTTTTGTTTTGTTTTATTTTGTTTTTTTAAATACAAGAGTACATGAGCAGTCATATTATTCAGGCTCAGAAAGGCATGTTATCAGATGACTGCTTCAAAAGGAAACAATACCTAACCTTTAAGACAGATTCCTAAAGAGAGAAGGGGAAAAAAATTCTGGTTCAAAAGTAGGTGGATTATGGAATCAATTTGGAATAGGTTAGATATGGCACTGAGATACAGTGTTTAAGAGCTACAGCTACTAACCAGAAGGTTGGCGGTTCATATCCACCAAGTGCCCCTTGGAAACTCTATGAGTACTACTCTGTCTACAGGGTCACTGTGAATAAGGTGGAATGACCTCAATGACAACAGGTTTAATTTTTTTTTTTAATGTGTCAGGACTGATTCAATGGCAATGAGATTTTTTTTTTGATTGGCACTAAGATGTGGCTACATGGCTACATATGATAAATGAAAGCACAGAATATGAAGATACGCAAATCGGGCAACCCTAACAAAGTGCACCTTGGCCATGGTGGGGAACGGTCTTCACCGGAATACATTTGGTAGACTAGTGATCCTCAGTAAACACGAACACTACAGTGCTGCCGCCAGCCTGCAACTGTAACTCCCTGCATTTAGGAGACGCCACGGCTATAGGAGACAGCGTGGATACCCAGTCACGTCCTGACTCTATGTGCCATCTTGAAAGCTATCACTCCTATGACTCTCAGTGACTTGAAGCTTGAAGAATGATACTCTTGATTTTGTTGGCTAAAAAATGCACAGCACACCTCCAACTGGTTAAAAAATACACAGAACACCTAAATTCCACAGAACACCTACAATGTGTCAAGTACTATTCCATTATCATTCCCACTTTTTAGAGAAGAAAAGAGAGGCTCACTACTTTTCTGAATTTAAGTACCTGCTGTGTGGCAAAGGTAGGACTTAGCCAGGCAATGTGGCTTCAGAGCCTCAGCTTTTGAGTCACTAGGCCATTCCACCTTCTCAGAACATCAATTAATTAGAAAAATAAATGGGGGAGGGGGCTATATTTACAACCCTTCAGAAAATTTCTGCTTATTTTTTAGAAAAGTATTTGTTTTAGTCAGCTAGAGCTGCTCTAACAGAAATACCACAGAGTGGATAGCTTTAGCAAAGGAAGGTTTATTCTTACACAGCAGGTAGGCTACAAGTCCAAATTCATGATGTCCACTCCAGGGGAAGGCTTTCCCCCTTGTGGGCTCTGGCAGAAAGTCTGGTATTGTATCTGTCTTTTTCCAGGGAGAGTCTTGGCACAGGTCTGAAGGATGTGCTCTTCTCCCGGTGCTGCTTTCTTGATGGTGTAAGGTTCCCAGTTCTCTGCTTGCTTCTCTTTCCTTTTATCTCTTGTAGGACAAAAGGATTAAGGGTGGATCAAGCCATATTCCAGGGAAACTCCCTTTACAGTGGAGCAGGGAGGTAATCCTATAAAGGGATTTACAGTCCCACCCTAATCCTCTAACATACATTACAGGAAAATCACAAAACAGGACAATTATAGACGATAGGGAATCATGGCCCAGCCACATGGCTACACATATTTGGGGGGAGACAAAATTAAATCTATGACTGTGTTCATGAATTGAGAATTATCTTCTAATATTTTTTAACCTTAACCACATTTCTGGTCCTGTCCAAGCTCCCTGGGTCTGTGCAGAAAGATTTTTATTTTTCTTGACAGTGAACTGCCCCTTCTTATAGTTTCTCTCATTTATTGAAATGCTTTTAGAATAATATCAGGTGTTAGGATATTTCTTACAACAGAAATGTTTTATTCTCATTGAAATATTTCTTCTTATAACAATGTCATTTCTTTCCCTGTAAAAAAAGCAGCAATCATATGTGCTTAATTATTTCTAACACACACAGCATTGATGGGGTATTGTCATCATTTGGCCTCATGACATTTAAACAGTCATCCAACTACATTTCAAAGTTGCAGTCAATAGCAACTGTTTTATTTTTATTGCCTTGGCTCTAGCAAAAAATAAAACTCACAATAAGAACATGAAGCATTTTAAAAGCTTTAAAGTTTGTAGCTCTTCTTGAAAAACATAAATATTTGAAGTCAGAAATTCATTCACGATTACTCCTTTCAAAAACCATCAAAAACTCAAATCATTCTCAATAAAGCTATTAAAGATTCTCAGAGTAGAGGCTTACTAAATATTTTTTATTTGGCTGTTTACTTTGCTACTCCCTGCCAGACTACAGTAGTCCCTTGACATTCTTTTTATTTAACAGTTATTTCCAGTCTTTCATAACATCTGCTTGAAGCCTCACTGTTAATTTCAAGCAAAATGAAATTGCATTCAGAATATTCCTCTTTGATTAGATGCTCTAGACCTAGATAAAATGTCTGCTCAGATACCCAGAGGGTCTTGAAATTCAAACTTCATTTGAAATAGGACTGAGTTTATGGGCTGTTTCTTGAGCAGAAGTAGTTATACCTTGATTCTAAAATTTATAACTACCAACTATGCAAGATTATCATAGATTTAATAATATAGTACATAACCATAAAGGCACTTGCTAAATGAATCAGTTAAAAGCAATAATAAAATCTACATGCACTCTTAACTTGAGGCTATTTCATACCTACCAGATGAATGAAGCCTGTTAAAGAAGGGGTGGGAATCTCAAAACAATTACTTGAATATCTATAGCAGAAAGGAACTAAAGATAAGACTATATTATTTTTAAATTGTTTAGCATAGGATCTAAATTGATGAGTATTAAAGAAAAATCATTCAGTTGGTGAAATTATTGATAGGGTTTAAAAATTCTTGATCTTCCTAATCATATAGTTAGAGGCAATTTAATACATTTTCTTTTTCTCTTAAAAAGAGGATGCTTAAAAGGTAAAGGCATATACATTACACGTTTATCAAAAGTAAGATATCAAAAGTTTTTTTCTGTTTTTAAGATGGCATTAATTATATTCATGTATTCAACAGTCAAGGTCTTGGGCGATACAAAGACAAATAATATGCTCCTCTACCCTTAATAGGCCAGTATGAAACATATGGACAAATAACTAATAACAACAATGTGGCAAAATCTCCCAGTCAAGATATAAAGAAGAAGGGACAGAAATACCAGTATTGCTGGTACAACCTGCCATGTTGCTATAAATAGGATTAGTTCAAGATCAAAAAGAAAGATCAGACATCAGATCCAATTGGGAGACAAGCCAAGCTAGCCATATGGTGATAAGATTGCCTTACTCTAACGAAAAGTGACACAGAGATTGACTTAAATATGGTCTCTTTTTTTGGTTACAGCTACAGATTACTATTTCTTTTGAAGAACACACATTCTACCTCTTAACCACGAGAGTGTTCTAAAGTGTGTAAGATAAATATAAAAATAAAAACAAATAACAACAACAACAGCAAATTGTCAATTAAGTCCACTGCAAATCACAACAACTCTACAGGGTGGAACAGAACTGTCCAATAAGGCAGATTCCAATGATCCGACTGGACAGAACTTGGCTGGCTACATTTTGCTTAGCAGCCAAACTCAACCACTGCACCACCAAGAATGGTGTAGTTTTTCTGAAAGTTTAGAAGGAACCCTTCTATGGGTTGAAATTGTTATTTGGCACAAGAAGAATAAAATCCTTTTATGTATTTATCACAAGCCCTTATCTAAAATATCAAAAGGGTACATAACTTGCATTTTCAGTGCAGAAAGATTTAAAAGAACACCAAGGATGAAAGCAAGCTAATTCTACAACAGGCACCAGGAGGTCTGAAAGAACGATCACTGAGTTCTTTTATTGTTTTAGTAAAATCCATTATCATCTAGGATGAGGTAATAGAGTAAACTCTTTCTTTAGAGACTCTTTAAGTTCCAAGTGAAACAGAGATAAAAACAAAAACCATAGTTGGTCAATGAAAGATATCCAAAAAAATAAAATAAGACAAAACAAACAAACCCATTGCCATCAAGTATATTTCAACTTTTAGCAACCCTGTAGTGCACAGTAGAACTGCCCCAGAGGGTTTCCAATGAGCAGTTGATGGTTTTCAGTTAAGCAGTTGATGCTTAACAGATTTCCACTTAAGCAGTTGATATAATCTTTTGGTTAGTATCTGAGCTCTTAACCACTGAAGGGTACACCAAGAGAACAAAGAAAATGCTGTCAGTGAGTGACTCACAGCGAACCTACAGGATACACAAAAACCCCAAACCAAACCCACTGCCATCAAGTGGAGGCTGACTCATAATGACTCTACACACAAAAAGGTGGAAATGTATAGACTGCTATTGATGGCTGAACAACTGGGCCCCTTGGAGGACTGCGAGCAATGGGTCACCATCATTCAGAATCCACTTATAGAAGGAATGATCAAGCATTACCTTTGGTGGCTGAGGCATCGTGCCAAACTCCTGGATGAGGCTGTTTTTCCCTAATTTAGTGACTCTTCCATGTTCATTAGTCCATTTTTTTCTGAGTCTGCTTTTCTCACTGTTTAGGTCTCCACTTCCTCTGACTTCCTGACAGAATTTCCTTTCTGTCTTTTGCAAAAAGAGGATTTAACTGAGTCAACTATTCACTATCTAACACCCAAACAAGTCAAACCCAACCCACTGCCATCCAGTCAATTCCAACTCAGGGTGACAAAGTAGAACTGCTCCATAGGGTCTCCAAGGAACCCCTGACAGATTTGAACTGCTGACCTTTTGGTTAGCAGACATAGCACTTAATTACTATGCTGTCAGGGTTTCCACTATCCAATAAAGAACACATCAATTGAGGGGAATTCCAGATCTAAGTCAATTAATAGGCACCAGGTGTCCTTTATGACTAGCTCAACATGGCCACTATATTCCAGGAAACACTAATTCTAACTGTTAATCAGGATCTGTTCTGCCATCAAAATACCTAGAGAAAAGTCACACCAAATGTGTTTGTTGGCAAGGCATAATACATATTTATATATTAAATCCTGTAAAACATTCAGCTGGAAAAGAAAATCTGTTCATTCTGCATAATAGCTCAAAAATATTTCTAAGGGAGGACTTTATTTTTCTTTTTCTAAACTTTTTTTTTTTTTTTTAGATATTTGCACAGTTAACTACAGAAAGCATTCCTCCAGGTGTTCCTGAACTGTAGACAGTGTCAGTGAGCTCCTTCAGGACCATTTTTGCACATACCTTTCTCATGCCAAGATTTTCAGTTAAGAAGTTTGTAACTGTAGTCTGCCAATGAAGTTGGCAAACTCATCCTGAAAAAGTGCTGCATATCTCATTGCTGAATATCACTGTGGTCACCTTCAAAGTTTTCCTCCTGGGGAGCTATGCACCAATGCCAATGCCTAGTGCACCCTTCAAAGCAATTCTGTAACTCTTTCTGGAATGGCCATCAGAGCTGTGCCATATTTCCCTTGATGTTCTAAATGTCACCAAAATATCTTCCTTTCAATATTTCCCTTATCTTTGGGTAAATTAAAAAAAGCCACTGGGGGCCAGATCAGGTGAGCAGGGAGGGTGTTCCAATACAGTTGTTTACTGGCTAAAACCTCCCTCAAAGGGCTGTGTGAACTGGTGCATGGTCATGATGTAAGAGCCACAAGTGGTTGCTGAAAACTTCAGGTCATTTTCATCTAACTTCTTCATGCAGCATTTTCGGCACTTACAAATAATAAGCTTGGTTAACTATTTGCCCATTTGGTACAAATTCATAATAAACAATGCCTCTGAAATAAATAAAAAAAAAGGTTAGCAACATCATTTTGACTCTTGATATGGACTCACGGAACGTTTTTGGTTGTGGAGAACTGGCTGATTTCCATTGTGCACTTTGATGTTTTATTTCAGGGGCATGTTGGTACACCCATGTTTTGTCATCAATGATAACATAGCCCAAGACATCACCTTGCCTCTTCAAAAGGTCTTGTCAAACTTTGACTTGCCTTTGTTTTCGTTCATCAGTGAGCCTCTCTGGAATGATTTTCACACACACTTCTCATGCCAAGACTTTCATTTAAGAGTTGCCTAACTGTTTCTCTACTGATGTTTACTTGGCCTGCTATGCTTCTCACAGTCAGCCAATGATTCTGACACACAATTCAATGAATTTTTGCAATGCTTTCATCAGTTCTGATCCGACTCGACAGCACTTGGCTTGGCTTCATCAGCTCTGCTCATTACTGTCCAGCCAGACCCATCTTCAGCAGTGATGCTTTCTCTCTCCTCAGAAAAATGTTTCATCCATTTGTACACTGCTGTTTTCTTCATGACATTATCCTCATAAATTTGGACTAACATGTTCCCGATTTCACTTGCACTCTGCCAAGTTTAACAAGAAGTTAATGTTTGTCCATTGCTCTAATTCAAGCTCCAACTTTCTCACAACGACACACAAAAACACGCAATAATGTACACCACTCAGCAAGACACTGCCACACACTGACACAGACACAGCTATGAGACACTGATATACTAAGGTTATGAAACCCTACCCAGTTGTTTGTACAGTGATGCCAACATAGGCACGTGTGGCAAACCTAATTGTCAGACCTCATAGTATCTTCCTTAGCACTTTACGTGTAAGGCAGCACTGGCAGTCATTTGCCTAAGAAGAGGGCTGCGGCCATTACAGGGATTTTGAATCCTATAGACTCCATTCAAGGCAGGCCTCATAAACTATAGACAATAACTTTAAAAATAAGAAGAGTTGCAGAGTCCCTGAGGTCAAGACAACTAAGTAGCACAGTCCATAAACCAACTCCACTTAGCCAAACCAAACTGTGTTTGGCAGGGAGTGGACACATTCTGCTTTCTTTAAAAAGACCCTTTTATTTCTGTGTATTTATCCAAAATAAACTCTTATCTGTAAAAGTAAAAAGGACATATCCAACTGAGACCTGACTTTGAAAGGACTCAGGTATGTAGATTTTCAAAAGCAATCATGGTTCAGGACATGCTAATGTTTTGCTTATTATCTTCAATTTGCATTGCAGAAGCAGATGAGAAAAGCAGGGAAGAACAAGATCTCTCTTTTGCCCTGTCAACCTCTCAGAATTCATCTATCCTTTATTATATGAAACAGGTTCTTGGTTGTTTTGCTTCTCTCCTTCATTTCCATAGTCAAGTGTTTTGTTTTGTTTTTGTTTTTGTTTGCTGTTGTTTGTTTTGAGAATAGAATACATATGCAACTATTTAAGTCTTTTTTGGTTTTACCCAGTGCTGTTGAGTCAACACTGACTCACAGAGACCCTATAGGGCAGAGTAGATCAGCACTATCAGTATTATTTAAAGGCACTTGGCTTGGCTTTTATCCTTAAACAGTACTTGAAGTTGGGAAAATTATTTGCAGGCCTTCTCATCTTCTAGAAGCTGAGCCACAACTGGGTCCCTCCTTTACCTCCAAGTGCTTGCCAACAACCTGTTGTTACAAGCTACCCAGAGTGTTATCTTGTTCATCTTACACATTTTATCTATTTCCTAAATTCTATCAAGACTCAGTTATCTGGTATCTCATTTTATCAGAATTTTGTTTTTCATTTAGTTTGAAATGTCTCTAGCAGAAATGCGTACTAAAGTGATGTCACAGATTAAACTGTGTACCTAAAAAAAAAATGTCTGTAGCAATTTCACTGGGCCACGATTCCCACTGTTACGTGGTTGTCCTCCATTGTGTGGTTTTTCTACATTGTAAATCCTAGTCTCTGCCTTTGGTTAACAGGACAAGATTGGATTATGTTAAAGAGGACTAGGGTGGGACCATAACACTCTTATTAAAGTCACCTCTCTAAACCAATGTAAAGTGAGTTTCCCTGGGGTATGACTTGCCTTTTAGCCTGTTATCCTACAAGAGATGAAAGGAAAGGGAAGCAAATAGAGTTAGGAATGTCACACCACCAAGAAAGCAGTGTTGGGAACAAAGCACATCCTTTTGACCTGAAATTCCAGTGCTGAGATGCTCCCAGACCAAGGGAAGACTATACATCACAAGGACCTTCCAGAGCCAACAGAGACAGAAAGTCTTCAACTGGAGCTGATGTCCTGAATTTGGACTGGTAGCCTACTAGACTGTGAGAGAATCCAGTTCTCTTTGTTAAAGCCATCCACTTCTGGTATTTTGGTTAGAACAGTACTTTGTGATCAACACAGTTGATAAAGGACTCTGTCTACATAGTTGGGTAGTCTTTAATTTTGCGAGCAAATAAACTGAAGCTTAAGAGGCCATAGCTTGCCAAAATTCTCAGAAATTATTCCTTATGTCTTGCTGCAAATAGAGTACTTCATTGAATAGTGATAAAGCATATCAAACATGTAACTTTAATGTTCCATGAGAAGTATACTTTGCTAATTACCTACCACGAAGAAACCTCATTGTGACCTCATAGAGTTACCAAGCCTGTGAATCTCCACAGAACCACACTACCGCATCTGTCTCTTGCACAACAGATAGAAGTTTTGAATAGCTGACCTTTTGGTTAGCAGTTGATCACTTTAACCACCGTGCCTCCAGCTCTCCTACATGTATCACTGAGTAGCACCTGAAACTCATAGCACATTCTTCCACTTCTCCTTTAAATGCTGGAGATTCTCAGGGCTTTGTCATAGGTGTTTATCTCTTCTCACTAGGCATTATCTCTCTCTTTTGGAGCAGCTGAGCTCATCTAATCCCAAGGGTTTAATTATCAATGGTGAAATTAATGATTACCAGGCTTGTGTCTGCAACTGAGATTTTTCCACTGAATTCCTTTTGCCTACTAGATATCTCTAGTTGACTACTTTTTTAGGATCTTCAAACTTAGTAGGTCAAAGTTCAGTTAAAAACCTTTCTGTTACTCTTCTTGCTAACCCTTAAATGGCTCAATATCAAAGCTTTTGTTACTCAAACTGGAAATATAAGGATGACCTAAATATTCCTTTTTCCTTCATTTCCTTATCCACCTTGTTTTGGAGATTCTAATTCCTAAACATCTCCACAGTACATCTTTTTTTTTTTTTTTTTTTTCCATCTCAACTGGCATTCTGAAAATCAAAGCTACTTTTTGTCTTCCCTGGATTACAAAAATAAACTTTTGTCTGGTCTCTTTTAATCCAGTTTTTCTTCACTGAAACATATTGATCATGTTGTTGCCAGGTTGATTTTCAATATCTAAATCTAACCACAAAACTCTCCAGACGAAACTCAACAATGGCTTCTTATTTCTTTTACTATCAAGTCCTAATACATTAATGTTGTTTCCTATCTCCTGCATGATCCTCCTCCTCTCTCCATTTACTGATGTAGCTTAACTTTATGCCACTCTTTCCCCATGCCGTGTATAATTTAGTGACAATGGCTCTATTTCAGTCATTCCAGTGGACTGAGAGGCTTCCTTACAGAATTATACACAATATTCCTCTTCCCTTTCTCCTCTCCTAACCAAATATTGATATAAATTGTATTCCCTCAAAACAACTTCTAAGGATTGCTCAACCTTATTAAACTCATTTTACTGTAAACTTTGTATTATTTATGGCAATGATAACTGGTTATCTTTACAAATATATGTCATGTAAAAGTTCATTATTGAGTTAAAAAATCCATAAGGTGTATGCATTTTGCAATGTATTTATTTTCTTCTACAAATCTACCGTCAGTACCTTGGGACATGGCAAGCTATCAAACAGCATTTTTGTAAAAATGAATTAATGAGAAAATCCTTATTTTAAGTGATACTTAGAGATTATACTACTATCTGTAACCCCTGTGTGTGTCATAATAGAAATATGAGAAAGGCATTTTAGCAAATTATGATTAACCATCACATCTTATGATTTCACAGACAACATAAATGTCTTACAAAGGTATTTTCTCTTTGTTAATCTCTAGTGGCATATTATAGTTTGGCACATTATGGTTCTCATGGGCTGATCACTGAATAAAATTTTGATAAAATATGGGCTCATTTAAAAGATGAGGCAAAGAGAATAGGAATTTTAAACAACTATCACAAGTAACTAAGTATTCAGGAGTCCAAGAAAATCACCTCAATGAAATGTTGAACATAGCAGGCAATAGAAATAGCCTACTTTGAAAATGTAACTGGAAGCAGACTTTGCAATAACCATAAGTGGGTCAGACAGCTTTGCCCTTCTGTCACAAGTTTTTAAGACAATTGAAGGGTTCATGAATTAAAGATAGACTTTTCTGAAATATTACAAATATATAGACATCACCTAGCACATTATTTAACAAATTGTAAGGATTTTCATGAACTTGCACATGCCAGCCATGATTTTTATCAACAGCACTGGGTATGTTTCCCAGCTGGCTTTAATCAACTGAAATGAAATGCAATCAGCATCGCAAATTAATAATACTCCTTTTCATGATCATTTGGCTCCATAAGGAAATGACAAATGGATAAAAATGCTATTTAAAAAAATCACAAAATAATGTCTCCATAGTGAACATACATTAGTTTGATTTGAAGATGTCCGTGATTGCTTGTATGTGAACTCCCAGGGCACCAGATTTGAATGGATGCTTGTGAAGCTCTGTTTCTCTTTTTGATTCAGAATCATGTCAAAGGTTTTGCCACAGGACAAAATTTATCATTCACTAACTTTACCTAACTCTCTCTTGGTCTGTGGAAATAGTTACACATATATACATATACATAAAGATTTGCCCACACATCCCCACTCAAGAAACAACCACTATGGATGCCCAGAAAAGAAATTATTATTTCACTCTGTCTAATGTTACTGATTGTTCCAAACTTTAAGATTTATTTTCACTTTTTAAAACCTCAAGAAAAATAAAGAACAGTATCCTGCAGTCAGGGACATGCTATCTGGATGTACAAATTAATTAAATTTACAAGGCAATAGGAACGAAAAATGCAGTATTTAGGTTCCAGTTCCTTGACCTTGATTTCAGCATTTAGTTAAGTCTTTTGCGTTCCTACCTCCCTGCCTCCCTTCCTCCAGGGTAAAACTGGAAAGGAAAAAGAAAAAAGTTCTTAGAGATAGGATAATGAAATGCTCTCCACAGCTTATGAAATACTACTACTGTTTCAGATAGACACTTTGATTTAATGTGCATTGGCAGACAATTCAGAAATTATGACTGAGCCCTTATGTGACACACATACCCACTAGAATGCCTGAATTACTCATTTGTTTATCTCATAAAGCATAGACTGGTGTAACATAAGGACATTTCTAGCACACTCCATGGGAATGTAATCTGTAACTGTTTAAAATTATAAAAGCCAACAAAATGGATTGAACATTGTCTATCAAGCACCTATGAACATTCAGAAAATCAAAATCCAGAGAAAACACAAAAAAAGCTGGAATCTGAACACCTGGCCTTGCAGTTATTGGCAGTCTTCATAGATACTCAGTGACAAACAACTGCTTCTTAGTTACTAAATCATGTTTGACTTCTGATAGCATATTGTGTAACCTGAATCTAGACAGCCTATTTGTGACCTTTTAATCATGACTTTTGTTGAATGTCTACAACAACTGGAACTCCATGAAATTTTGAATTTGGTTTTTACACAATATCATTCTTGGTATGAGACTTTATAGCATGTGTTCAAAGCCTCCATACAGACTTTTTCCATATTATAGAATTTATACTAACAAAGTGATTAATGGTTCAGGGACAACTACTGTGAAACTCTAGTCTACATTCCCTCTAGCACTGCTTTGTTTTTTTTTTTTGAAAGTTAGTCCCATGTGAATTTAGGCTGTGAGTCAATAATCACCCAAAATTAAATCTGTTGCTGTCAAGTCCATTACAACCCATCACTTTATAGGACAGAGTATAACTGTCCAGTAGGGTTTCTAAGGTCGTATTCTTTATGGAAGCAGACTGCCACATCTTTCTCCTGTAGAGCAGCTGGTGGGTTAGAACCACTGACCTTTCACTTAGTATCTGAGTGCATTACTACTGTGCTATCGGGGTGACCATGCTGGTATTTGAAATATTGGCAGCATAGCTCCCAGTATCACAGCACTACGCAAGGCCACTACAGCACAACAAACTGACAGATAGGTGGTAGATACTCAGCCATGAATTTTTATATAATTGGGACACTACTGACTTCCCACTATGATAATGTCTAACTCCTGTCTACTTAGTTCCTATTTTTATCTATAACTGTTCCAATGCTTTCATTACCTCAATTATCTTCACAACATAAATAACATAATCAAAGCTCCATGTTTTGGTTCTTAAGCCACTTTGGAAAAAAAAGGAGTACTGATGTTTTCTACTGACCTCCACCATCTCTCCTTTCTCCTGTGTCTCAAAATCTACCATGCATGCTTTCACATTGTTAAGGCTGATAAAATTTTACATTATATAACTACGATTTTTTATGCTTTGTCTATGCATTGAGGTTGGTAAAGTTCTCTCTCTAGAGGGATACATTGTCGTTGGATGCCACCAAGTTGGTTCTGACTCATAGCAATCCCATGTACAAAAGAACAAAACACTGTGCTGACCTGTGCCATCCACATTTGTCGTTACACTTGAGCCCACTGTTGCAGCCACCGTGTGAATCCATCTTGTTGAGGGTCTTCCTCTTAAATTATTTTCTCTTACTCCTGAAGCATATCTGCTTTTAATTATTTTAGTGAAATCTCTGTGCTGAAAGCATTATAAGTCTTGCAAGTCTAATTCATAGTTTTACCTTTGCTTCTCATATATGGATAGTGCGAATTCGGCATAAAATTCTAAGTTCCAAGTCATTCATTCTCCTCTAGTCCTCTGAGGGTACTGTTCCCCCTCTTCTTGCACTTGGAGTGTTAATCAGATCTGATGGGAATCTCTTCATGATAACCACTTGGCTCATATTAAATTCTGTTTTATTCTTAATATGCTCCCTTAATTGATCTGTTTTCTTGGGAGTAGCGGCCTCTTAGTGTTCTCCTTCAGGTGGTGGTGTTGGCTTTCCTAAACAGCTTGAACTAATAGTTGGTTACATCTATTTATAGCTGAGATTCAACAACAGACTATTTGCTGTATCAGTCTGTCCAACATGTCTAAGGATGGTAAGCAGGCAAGGTAAAAGTAGTTTCCTTGGACCATATTTATGTCCATTACTTGAGTATCACCAATGCAGCTTTTCTGTATAGGCTCCCTCTAATAGTATATATGTCATTATTGCTGTTTGAAGAATGTTGGAGTAGAGGGTATATGCAGGAGTTGATCAATTTCTACTCTGTTAGTGACAGCTACCTACTTCCTTATTTACCCTTAGATCATGGCCAAGACCTACTTGCTCTTTGTATTTATTCTTTCCAGAACTGCAGCAGTTCTTTCCTATGTAGCATTAGCAGAAAATGATTCTTCCCAACTAGTGATCTTTCTTTCACGTAAAGGAAGGTCTACTAGCCATTAACACTCCCTGACTTTCTCCCCATCAGTTATTCCTTCACAAGTGGGGAGGAAAGTCTTTGGGCTATTTAGATGAAGGCAGTGACACATAATCCAGCACTGATCTTTTTCCCTCTGAAAAGTAGGCCCATTGGTAGAAATCATCAGTTCTTTTCTGATCATCTATACTAAGAATGTTACAGGGCAGAAAGCCCTGTGTATGGGAAAGCCTATGTCCGTCCAGTGTTGACATCCAGTGTTGACATGTGTCTTAGTTATCTAGAGTTGCTTTAACAGAAATACCACAAGTAGATGGTTTTAAAAGAGAAATTTGATTCCGTAGCAGTTTAGTGGACTAAAATTCCAAACTCAGGGTGTCAGCTCCAGGGGATGGCTTTCTCCATTGCCTCTGGAGGAAGGTCCTTGTTGTCAATCTTCCCCTGGACTGGCAGCTTCTGATGGGAAGGGATCCTAGAGCCTTCCCAAAAGATGCACTCAGCTCTCAGCTCTGCTCCTTTGCTTATGGCATGAGGTCCCCAACTCCCTGCTCTTTCTCTTTCTTTTATATCTCAAGACATTGTCTCAGGGCATAGTGCAATCTTACACTTCTAGAGTACTGCCCTAGTAACACAAACACTCCCCCTTCCTCCCTCTTTCACATCATAGAGGCAAGGTGTATAGCATATGGGAACAACATCCAACAGAGCGAATCATGGTGTAGACAAAGGGCTACACATATTTTTTTTTGGGGGGGGGACACAATTCAATACACAAAACCATAGCTAATAAATGTGTTTTATTCTGATGTCAAGAAATTCATTGGCCATCATATATAAACCACAATCTCCAATATCATTGTAGAAAGTGAAATATTTACTTCCTGTGTTTTAGCCCAATGTCTTTTATCTCAATTAATTTAAAACTCAAAGAGGAAAGAAGGATATGGCCTATTAGGCCACCTCAAAGGACCCATTGCTTCCATTATTTAATCATTTATGTAAGCAATTTGTAGTCCATAAAAGTTGAATTTGCTATAAAAGAATAAAATACACATCAGTTAAACTATCATTTCTAAAATTTCTAGGGATTAAGTGTGCATGTGGGTGTCATACACAATAGCATATGCTCATTGTAATATCTAGAAACACATTTTCTTCTAGAATATATGAGTAAGTACATGTCTAGACTAGCAGTGTATATCTAAGACAACAGTACTTCTCTAGACAGAATTTACAAATGAGAGGCAGGGATTTTGGTTGTCACAGCGACTGCCCAGCACATAGCATGTACAGCCAGAAAGGCTAAATATCCTGCAATTATGCACAACAAGAAGGCATGTGGTCAAAATATCAGTAGCTCCCCTTTGAGAAACACACTTCTGCCTCACACGTTGTTACCTGAATACTCTTCCTCTTAATTCCTTCTAAAACCTTCATATCCTAAATTTTAAGATATATTTCATAAAACACTTGGAATTCTAAGTGATGTCTGAATTTTGCGAAAATTGTACAATGTATACAGTATAGCTTAGGTATGTTACTACTTGGTTAAAGAGATCTGGAAGAGCTCAATTAAAAAAGAATGTCTATAAGATCAGAAATCATTCCAATATGAGTTAAACATAAATCATGATAGCATTTTCTATATGATGTGTATCTCCCATGTACAGTAAATTTCCATATCAACACAGTATCTTTAATGTCAAGAAAAGATACCTGAGGTATCACCAGATTAGGCAATCAGCCAAACATCACCTAGTTAGCCAGTAGAGACCAGAAAAAAAAAACAAACACTTTTGCATCAAGTCATCTCTAACTCGCAGTGACCATACAGGACAGAACAGAACCACCTCATACAGTTTCCAACAAGAACCTGGGTGATTCTAATCGCTGATCTTTTGTTTAGGAGCCATACACTTAACCACTACAAAGCTAGGTTTTCCAGCCAGTAGAGAAACGAGGGTTAAATCTCAAATCCATCTGATATAAAAATCTCATTCTCTAAGGGTGATGGAAAATTTGCAAACAGGTAGTGGTGATGACTGTATAATGTGATGAGTGCAATAAACATCATTGGTTACATATGAAAATCGCTGAAGTAGCAAATAAAAGTATTGTTATATACAATTTACCACAATAAAAACAAACAACCAAAAAAAAAAAAAATTCCCTTTTCTCAACTCACTTTGGCTGGCTGCCTCTCTGCACTGTTACTTTCGGTCATGAGAAAGAGAAATGGAAAGCAATCATGAGAAAAACATATGCAGAAAATGAAATAAAAAGCAACCTAGTTTTTGCTCATCCCACCCTTCACCAAAATCACCTAATAAAAGGTACCACGGGTGCTTCCCTACAGTGTGGCTGATGTGATGGGAATCTCTTCACAATAATTGCCTGTCTCAAAGTACTTTCTTTCATTACTGTCTGTTGGGAGACCAATATTACTAACAATGGTTGCCTTATTAAAAAAAAAAACCCACAAAACAAAACACCTAAACGTTGAGCAGAGAATGTTTCTTCTTCTTATTATTCAACTGATAAATTAGGATATCCACTAAAATCCTACTTCCCAGTCCCTTCCATTGTGGAGCTACACTTTTCTCTCTGCTTCATCCACTGACATTCCCATTTATGGCAAGAATGACTTTCTCTTGATAGTTAATGTTTTTCTCCTCTCACGGCACTCAGTACTGCATTAAGGACCTTGTGCTCATTTACTCCAGCTATTTTTGCATCCACCACGAACACACACCTGCTGCAGTGATTTCTGGATGCACTGGATGCTTGCCATCTGACAGGCACAGTTGTGCTTGTTTGTCTGAACAGACGGCCTGCATTCCTAATGACACGGGACCCTAACTAATGACACCGTTCTTGGCAGGGAAGTTCCAGGGGTCAGTCTTTGTCTTCAAATGATATTTATTTGGGAAAAATAGTCCTCTATCAAGTTTTTAAGGGATAGTTTAGGCCAGTATTTCATTGTACTGCAGAGAAAGAGATGGCAAGTTCCTTGGGAGGCAGAGACCATATCTCTATTATACATTCTAGTTTATGAGTATATACAGACACCCAGTTAATCATAGAATCACAAAAAATCATGCCAAGGGACACTAATAAAACTCTTTAAAAAGAATTAACCTCTTCAGCCATTAATTTTACCACCTTTTGGCCCCCCTTTCCCTTATATGTCCTCCTTTGGCAAATGATTTCATGATGGGCAATATACACAGATGTTTTGTAACTGATCAAAGGGTGAAGTTTTGATATGTTAAACTCAAAACTTCTTTGCTACAGCAGTTCCACATCCAGAGACTGAAAAGCATTTTGGTTTCAGTGTCACATTAAACTAATAACATTAATTAGAAACACTGAATTTATCTTTTTTTCCCCTTGCATTTAACTTTTACTACTTTAAACTCCGTAAACACTAATTATAAAGAGTATGCATTAGGTTTTAGGCATAAGTGGCATCAAAATTTAAATGATTTAAATTAAACTAGCATCTGTGTAAGCTTGTTTCCACGATGACCACCACTGGTTTCTTCTCTTCCTCGTGTGGAAGCCACTCCCTCATCCAGAGGAAGCCAGCATCCAGCTCCCCAACACCACTTTGAATCTACTGGTTTGTGACTGGCAGAAATAATGATGCACGCCTTTTGGGGCTAGCTTATCAGGAGATTTATAGCTTCTCTCTGGGTCCTGTGGAACATTTGTTCATTGTGAAGTTACCAACCATGTAAATAGCGTCTTAAGACATCTATAATATGTAGAGCCACCAGTGAATAAATGGCTAGGTCCTGGGCTACTAACTGAAAAGTTGGCAGTTTGAACCCATCCAGAAGTGCCTCAGAAGAAAGGCCTGGAGATCTACTTGTGAAAGGTGATAGCCATAACTCTAGGAGAGCGTACTCTGAAACACATGGGGTCACCATGAGTCAGAATCAAATCTAAAGCGCTTAGCTTTTCTGGATAATATGACAAAGTCTAACTAGTAATTTGGAGGGGCTACAAGGAGAAAGAAATGCCTGAGTAGCCTCAGAAGTTACAACTACCCCCTGAGTGGCCCCATTCACACAAGTGAAGAAAGCTTCAGCACAGTCTTAGCACCAACTCACTGCAACTGTGTAAGATTCCCAAGTACAAACCGTTGAGCTCAGACAATCATTTCCTGGAACCATGAAAACTAGTAATACAGTGCTGTCTTAAACAACTGAATTTGGAGGTTGTCTGTTATATAGCACTAAATAGCCACCAGAAGAATATAGTTTTTCCTTTTTTACAAATATGTTAATATATGTAAACAATTGGAAAGAGCTCCCAATGGCCAAATTGGGGCGATTTGAGCAACAAATAATGACAGTGATGAATTATAATTCATACAATAAAATGATTGTCTCTGAGTCCACAGTGATATAAATGATGAAATAAAATGGGAAGAAGAGACACTCGTCCTTTTAGTAGTATTCGAATTCATAAATATAAAAGAATGACAGAACTAGAAAATCACTATTTGAAAAACACCACAATTGTTTCAGGTAAGAATTATTGGTGGCTGGTGAAATTAGGTTAAAAAGCAAAGATGTCACCATGAAGACTAAGGTGTGCCTGACCCACACCTTAGTGTTTTCAAGCATAGGCATGTGAAAGCTAGACAATGAATAAGAAAGACCGAAAGAGAAACACCTTTGAACTGTGGTATTGGTGAAGAATATTTAATACACCATGGAACGCCAGAAGAACAAACAAGGCTATCTTGGAAGAAGTCCAGCCAGGTGCTCCCTTCAGTTAAGGATGGCCAGCCTTGGTCTCACACACTTTGGACATGTTGGTGATTAGTCCCTGGAGAAGGACATCATGTTTGGTAAAGCACAGGGTCAACGAAGAAGTGGAAGACCCTCAACAAGATGCACTGACACAATGACTGCAACAATGGGAACAACGGTCATGAGAAGGGTGCAGGAGCAGGCGCTGTTTTATTCTGTTGAGCATAAATTCACTATGACTCTGAACTAACTCAGTGGCACCTAACAACAATAATATGACAAAATTGGTGGGTAAAAGAATGATGAGAATTACGATATTTGTGTATTATCAAAGCAACTTCTCACAAAATTACTTATTAATTACAAAGGAAAAAGTAATTTCAGAGGCAAAACCTTCCAGACATCACATGTAAAAAAGGTTGGGAGCAAAGTCTGACCATGTCCTCACAGCACAAGAGCGAAGAACAAAGATCAGCAGCACAAGGCTGACTCCCAGGAGGTTGAGGCCAGAGAAGTCTCTTCCTTCTGCCATTTATACTAATTCTGACATCAATTACCTCTCATATAGCACTTGCTGCTTCTCTGCAGGTTTGATAATTCACTGCAATGGCCTCATAGAACTCACAGATAATCATTAAGAAAGTAACAGTTATGATTCAGGCTCAGGAACACTCAAGATACGGTTCTTTCTTCAGGACAGCCTCTTCCCAAATGTGCTCACAGGCATACCTCTCCCTGGCACTGAGGCTTGCCCCAAGGGCACTTAGCCTTCTTTCTCCGTGGGCTGAAAAGCCCACCATGCCAAGTGCTGCTGCCAGGTCTCTCGTGCCACTCCCTCCTTCTCACTATCTTCAGAGTTACAGTGCTTTCTCTCTGTCTCTCACTTTCTCTCAGTTTCCTGTTTCCAGAAGCATCTTGGCACGGGTATTGCAGGTCCAAAAGATATAGTCTCTGTTACTGGCTGTTACTCTTGAGTGGTGTTTGGCTCCTTCTCTCTGCTTGGGAACTGGCTCTCTTTTAAGGAAAAACTAACCAATCCCATGGTGGGTCACAAACCCACCCTATCACATGGGTAGGAATTACAAGATCATGACAAGAAAGGCCATACAAAAATAACTGCTTGCACCACACCTGTAGTTAAATTGATAGGATTATGTTAAAAGATGATTAGGCTGGGACTGAAATACCCTTAATATGGGAGTTTCCCTGGACTGTGGTTTGTACCACCTTTTATCCTACAAGAGATAAAAGGAGTGTTGGGAACCTCATACCATTAAGAAAGTATCATTGGGAGTAGAGTGTATCCTTTAGACCTGAGGTTCCTGCACTAAAATGCTCCCTGACCAAAGACTGATGCGACACAAAGACCTTCCAGCAGAGAGAGAGAGTGCATTCTCCTGGAGCCAGCACCCTGAATGTGGACTTGTAGCCAACTGGATTGTGTAAAAACAAACTTTTCTTTGTTAAAGCCATCCACTCACGGTATTTCTGTTAGAACAGTACCAGACGACAAAAACAGTTTGTTGTACTGTGATGGTTATGTGTTGTTGTAATGTTGGAAGCTATATCACCAGTATTTCAAATATCAACAAGATCATCATAGTGGACAGGTTTCAGTGGCACTCCAGGACTAAGAGCAGGAAGAAAAGTTGGAGATTTACTTCCAAAAATTAGCCAGTGGAAACCGTATGGATCACAACAGAGTACAGTCGGACATAGCGGTGGAAGAAGAGCCTGCTACATGGGAAGGCACTCAGGATACACAATGGCTGCAACAGTGGACTTGGTTATATCAACAAAATGATGGTGTTGCAGGACCTGGCAATGTATCTTTCTGTTACATACGGGGTCATCATGAGTTGAACTGAATTTATGTCAACTAGCAACAACAAAGGATCTGTAAGTATGGTGTGGCAACTCGTCAAATCTGTATTGAAAATCAAAGCATTATATTAATGATACTATCCTGGCTTAGATAATTGCACTATTGTTATAGAAGATGTTAACAGCAATGAAAGCTGTGTGAAGCATGTTGCAACATTTGTAGATCAAAATTTATCTTAACAGAAAATAAAAAGTAAGCATATGTAATAAATTGGGATGAAGGAGGATTACATGTGACCTCAAAGTTGCTTCCTTTTATTCCTCACAGATACCTATATTACTATATTTAAATGTCTTTTAAACAAATAATGGGAAGTATATCTGTAATGCTTCAATGAAAAGTTCCAAAAAACTGATACATAACTCTCAAGTTAATAAACACAGTTGTGCGGTCTTCTGTCCAAGAACATGCTTTTGTAACTTAATTGTCTGCCTCGTGGTATATTTCATTGCAACTCTTCATGCTCTCAGCACAGAGAACAAGATAATGAAATGAGCTGCTGTTATTGCAATTGACCTGCTGGCAGTTTTACGCACATCTTGATTTGGCTGATTTTGCTTTGACATGCAGCCCATTCTGGAGCCAGAGCTAATGCTATCTAACTAAGATCCAACATGGTCTCTGTGAAGTATCCTCTAATGCTCAGGGTGGTTTCTTGGCTGCCTTGTGGTGGTGAAAAATCCCGTCTCATTGGTCATAGAAGTTTAGATGAGGCATTGAAAGGAGGAAAACTGAACTTGCACGGATTGAAGCGGAGACATGGAGAGGCTACCATCCAGCCCAGTGTACTTGTAGCTTCAGAGATCAGGAGAGATCAGGAAGGAGGCATGTTGATCCCTAGCTCTCCCTACAACTGACAGCTCTTAAACTGAACCACTGGTAGGAAGTTCATTTCAATAACATCAGAAGCAAACATTAAAGTACAAGCAGCCCCAAGTTATTTGAAGTCCCTTTGACTATTTTGGATGCTCTAATCCTCGTGATTAAATGTTTCACTGATCTTTTAGGACTGATAATTGAGAACTTTTTTCTTCTACTCTCTTAAGAAACTAATACTTAACTCTTAATTAATGAACAATTTTTTATACTTCTCTAATTAGTGTCTTTTTTTGAAAATTGCTTCTATTAAATTATATTTATTTACAGTTTCTATATCAGAATGAAGCCACACAGAAATATATAACTAAATCAGCAGAGATAAACGAGCTACTGAAAAGAAAAGAGAAAAATGAAGTTTCAAATATGGCAGGGCAACAGTCTTCACTTAAATTCCAGAAAGTTTCCTCTGGAGCACACTGCAGCTGGAATCCTTATCACTAGTCTCTGTACAAGGAAAGATAACCTAAAATCAATATTCTGGCCTTGTTAGGCTTTTGCCATCTTCAAAATCAGCATCTGATCTATTTTCTCAAACTATACTGAAAGGCAACAACTACTACTTAAACCACCTTACTACCCTCTCTGTCCTTAATCTGGTTCCAATTTGTCTAATGACTGTAATGCATATCAAACAGTCCTTTCTCCTCAAACCAATATCATCACCAACTGTTGAATTATTTAGAAGTTGTGAGCATGAGCTGTTAATTTTGGCAGGGAATTTCAATGTGGTTGAGTACACACTCCTTCCAAGAAAGGAGAATGAAAGCAAAGTTTAAAATAAAAGAGGCAGGAATTGACATAGTGGTTGCTGTATCAATGTTCTGTTACAGGGAACCTTCAGGGAAACCCGGGTGGTGTAGTGGTTAAGTGACACAGCTGCTAACTAGAAGGTTGGTAGCTCCAATCCACCAGGTACTCCTTGGAATCTGTATGAGGCAGTTTTACTCTTACCTATAGGGTTGCTATCAGTCAGAATTGACCCAACAGCAGTGGCCTTGGGGGGAGTTTTCAGGGAACGAGTAGAAGGAGAAAGATCAGATACTGTTTACAGAGACCATGACATTCCATGCCCACGATCTAGACTATAGCTAACAGTACTTTAGTTATTTAATCTCTGGGCACTCAGAAAATGCCAATGCTAGGCAATGCTTTACTTGAAAAGCACTGAGGCTGTATCAAATTTATGAATGATTGTATTCTAAACGTTCATATGTAAAAACTGACTGAAATTGAATCTTTAAATAATTAATATACATTCCAATAGAGATAAAAAGTTCCTGGGGTTGGTCACAGAAATGTATTTAAATTTAATTTTAATCATATTCACCTGTTTTCTATACTAGTATCAAGGAACAGGGTGGTACTATTGGTTTGCAATTGGCTGCTAAACTAAAGTTTGTTGGTTTGAACCACTCTGTGGTTCCACGTAAGAAAGGTCTAAAAAACTGCTCTGTAAAGATTAAAGCCAAGGAACAGAGAGTCTTGTAGCACATGGGTTTGCCGTGAGTTAGAATCAACTCAGCAGCAATGAGTATCTTGAAATGCCAGAATCAAAGGTCTCAACTAGATATCCTGGTCACCAGTGCTGAGTCGCTAGGCTGAGGGTTACAGGACAGTGAGGTCAAGGGGATGGGGAAGACGGAAACACGTGTATCAGAGCGGTGAGTACTGAGAAGCTAACATCAAACTGAAGAGTCAGGGACAATCTGACACAAAGGGTATGAGAAACAAGGTGGGATCAATGGCTCACTATATGGAATCTGGGTGTGGGGCAAGAGAAGCAGAGCTTATCCTCTCTTTTCCCCTTCTCTTTTCTCTCTCCTGAGGAGCTACAGTTGGGTAGACTCCTTGAGGAGAAAGAAAAAGGGGAGGGATAGTGGGACTCAATTTGCCAAATATTCTGCTCTTATCCTCTCCTTCTTCTTTGCTTAAGATCACTGAGGTGAAAAGAGAGGGTTTAGAACAGGGCTCAGCAAATGATGGCCAGATGGACTAATCTCGCCTGCTATCTGTTCTTTTTTTGTTTTTCCCAATACCACCAGTCTATTTCATTTGTGTAGTTAGTTAAAATTCAGATGAAGTGGTTTCTCATTATATGGTTAGTATATGTACTGCTTTATGACATTATTGACTAACGAGTCCACAACAGGTCAGCACTCTCTCTTTTCAACCCTCAGTTCCCTATTACCAGCTTTCCCATCCCCTGCTGTCTTCCAGTCCTTGCTCCTGGGCTGATGTGCCCCTTTAGTCTTGCTTTGTTTTATGTACCTATCCAATTACTGGCTGAAGGGTGAACCTCAGAAGTGGCTTTTTATTTATTTATTTATTTATTTATTTTCATTATGATTAAATGAAAATGTACATTCCCATATAAATTTGCATGCTGACGTACACGCAGCTTCCACTGCTCTCCCTACACAGAGACAGCACACTCCTCCTTTCTGCTACATAGATGTCGTATTTTCCCAACAGTCTCCTATCTTCTCCTCCTGACCCAATCTTATTCTTTCTGTGTGAGGTAAACAGGACAACCTCCTATAGATACTTAGGACCATAAAGTGCCCACAAAATATGGTCACACTGCACCACAAAGTCCAATCCATTGCTGTCTGAAAAGCTGACCTTCAATATGATTTATGGACAGCAGCAGCATCAGGACCAGGGGCCCTGCTCCCAGGAGAAATTCGAGGCCCCTGGACCATGAATAGCGTCGATGTCACTTGGCAGTGGAGATCTCAGGGTGCACCCCTATTTATACTTGTGTTGCCAGTAAGACTCAACTTTGTGAGCTCCATCGTGGCTATCACTGGTGGTAGTTGGGAACGATCCAGTTCCTCTGGTCACAAGTCAATGTAGACATCCACTGACGTGGGTCTCTCTGTCTTCTGGATTCTCTTTCCCCCATGTTGTTATAGACCTTGGTGATCATCTGTTCGTGCTGAGTTGAAACTATATGCTATATACTCAGATGGCAGCTTGGCAGCTTTTAAGACCACAGATGCCACTCACCAATGTGGGGTGCAGTGAGACCTCATTAGCAAAACACTAGTTGCGTCAATTGGCCTTGACTTCCCCTGAGAGCACGGTCCCTGGCTCCCTGCCCCAGCTAGTCTGTCCTTGCAATATTGGGTTGGAGGAGCACACAAGTTGTGTTAAAGTCCCATTTAATATTGATCTTCTTACTAATGTGTGCTGTCACCAATTTCATCCAACCAAACTTCTAACAATTATCTAATCTAAACCCTTCCCCCTCACCCTCCTGCCCTCCCCACCCTTGGAAGCCATCAAAGAGTCTTTTCTGTTATTTATGAGTCTACTTTTAAGTTCTTATCATAGAGGTCTCATATTGTATTTGTCCTTCTGTCACTGACTACTTTCACTCAATGTAATGTCCTCCAGTTGAAATCAGGTTAAGAGATGTTTCCTGCTATCATCGTTGTTCCACTGAGTATATACACCATAGTTTACCTATCCATTCTTCTGTTGTTGGGCATCTGGGTTGATTCCATCTTTTTGCTATTGTGGACTGTGCTGTGATGAACATTTGTGTGCATGCATCAATTGGTGTGAAAGGCCTTGATTCTGTAGGATATATTCCAAGCAGTGGAATTACTGGGTCAAACGGTATACCTATATCCATTATCTTACAGTAGTGTCAGATTGCTTTCCAAAGAGGTTGCACCATTTTGCAATCCCACCAACAGTGAAGGAGAGTTCCAATCTCTCCACAGCCTCTCCAGCATTTAGTGTTTTGCATTTTTTGGATCATGGCCAATCTTGTTGGGGTTAGTTGGTATCTCACTGTCATTTTGATTTGAATTTATTTAATAGCTAATGATCATGAGCATGTCTACATGTGTTTTTGGCTGTCTGGATCTCCTCTTTAGAGAAGTGTCTGTCCATCTCCTTTGCCCATTGCTTAATTGGATGATTTATCTTTTTCTTGTTGATATTTTGTAGTACCCTATAGATTATGGAGACCAGGTGTCAGTCTGACATAGAGTTCCCAAATATTTTTCACCTTTCTGTAGGTGGCCTTTTAATTCTATCAATAAAGTCTTTGGATGAGCAAAAGTGATAGATTCTTAGTAGCTCCCATTTATCTACTTTCTCCTCTATTCTTTGTGGTTGTTTTGACAGACTTTGAACTCTGTCTATGTTGTATACTAAACCTTCCATTGTTGTTTCTACTTTCTCTTGGATGAGCTTTATCGTCTTAGATTTGATATTATGTCTCTTATCCAGTTTGTCAATGACACTTGGCTTGGCATCCAGTTTGTGTTGGTTTTTGTATAAGGTGTAAGATATGGGTCTTGTTTTAATTTAGTGCAGATGAACATCCAATTTTGCCAACACCATTTGTTGAAGAAGTTGTTTTTACCCCAGTTTAATGTCTTAGGGCCTTTGTCGAATATCAACTGTTCATAGGCAGATGATGTCTCCTCTGGGGTCTCAATACTGTTCCACTCATAAATCTGTCTGTTTTGGTACCAGTACCAGGCTGTTTTGACTACTGTGGCAGTGTAATAGGTTCTAAGGTAGGGTAATGAGAGGCCTCCCAGAGTGTTCTTCCTCTTTAGTAATGCTTTACTAATCTGGGGCTTCTTCCCTTTCCAGACAAATTTGGTAATCTGTTCTTCCATCTCATTAAAAAATGTCACCAGAACTTCTATTGGGATTGCATTATGGAAGTAGATTGCTTTGGGTAAAATAAACATTTTCACAATGTTAAGTCTTACTATCTATGAGCAGGAGAGGTTTCTCCATCTATGTAACTCTTTCTTAGTTTCTTGTAGTAAGGGTTTGTACTTCTCTTTGTAACAGTCTGTTATTTCTCAGGTTAGATTTATTTCTAGATATGTTATCTTCTTAGGGGCTATAGTAAATGGTACTGACTTGGTGATTTCTTCCTTAATAATAATGCTGTTGGTACAAAGGAATCCGACTGATTTACTTATGTTTACATTGTATCCTGAGACATTACCAAACTCCTCTATCAGCTTGAGTAGTTTCCATATGGATTCTTCGGGATTCTCTGCATATACAATCACATCATCTGCAAATAGGGAGATTTTTAGTTCTTCTTTGATGATGCAGATGCCGTTTATTCCTTGGCCTTGTCAAATTGCTCTGGCTAGAACTTCTAATACAAAGTTGAATAGGAGAGGTGAATGTGAGCATCCTTGTCTAATTCCTGTTCTCAAGGGAAACTGTTGCAGTCTCTCTCCATTCAGGATGAGGAAGGCAGTTGGCTTTGTATAAATGGCCTTTACTGTGTTGAGGAGTTTTCTATCTATGCCTATTTTGCTAAGAATTTTTAGAATAATGAGTGCTGGACTTTATCAAATGCCTTTCTGCATCAATAGGTAAGATAAGGTGATTCTTGTCTTTTGTGGTATTCATGTGATTGATCACATTAATTATTTTTTTGATGTTGAACCAGCCTTGCATCCCTAGTATGAATCCAGCTTGGTCATGATGGATTATTTTTTTTTTTGATACGTTGTTGTATTCTATTGGCAAGAATTTTGTTGAAGATTTTTGCATCTGGATTCATGAGTGATATCAGTCTGCAGTTCTCCTTTTTGGTTGGGTCTTTCCCCGGTTTTGGTATCAGAGTTATGCTGGCTTCATAGAATGAGTTTGGGAGTATTCCATCCCTTTCTATACTGTGAAATAGTCTCAGTAGTATTGGAGATAACTCTTCTCTAAAAGCTTGGTAGAATTCTGCAGTGAAGCCATCTGGGCCCGGGCTTTTTTTGGTTGGCAGTTTTTGGATGACTTTTTAAGTCTCTTCCTTTGTGATGGATTTATTACGTTGTTCTGCATCACCTTGTGATAATTTGGGTAGGTGATACGAATCAAGGAATTTGTCCATTTCCTCTAGGTATTCAAATTTGTTTGAATATAGTCTTTCACAGTATTCAGCTGTCATATTTTTTATTTCTACTGGATCTGTTGTGAAAAATACCCTCTCATTTCTTATTTGGGTTATTTGTTTCCTTTCCTGTTTTTCTTTAGTAAATTTAGCCAATGGTTTGTCAATCTTGTTCATCTATCCAAAAAACTAGATTTGGGTCTTTTCAATTTTTTCAACTGTTCTTCTATTCTCTAATTCATTTAGTTCTGTTCTGATCTTTATGATCTGTTTTCTTCTGGTGCCTGAGTGGTTCCTCTGTTGTTCTCTCTCTACTTGTTCAAGCTGTAGGGTCAGTTCTTTGGTTTCTTTCTTCCTTCCAGATGTGTGCATTTATGGAGATAAACTGACCTCTGAGCACCGCTTTGGATGTATCCCATAGTTTCTGGTAGGAAGTGTTTTCATTCTCATTGGAATTCATGAATTTCTTTATTTCCTCCTTGATTTCTTCTATGACTCATGGTTTTCTGAGCAAGGTGTTGTTCAGTTTCCATGAGTTTCACTTTTATCTATGTTTTTTCTGCTATTGATTTAGACTTTTATGGCTTTATGATCTGAGAAGATGCGTTGCATTAATTCAATGTGTGGCTTTTGTTGAGAATTGCTTTACATCCTGACACATGGGCAATTCTGGAGAATGTTCCATGTGCACTGGAGAAGAAGGTGTAGTTGTCCACTGATGGATAGAAAGTTCTGTACATGTCGATGAGGTCTAGATGGTTAATTGTGGCAATAAGGTCTTCTGTGTCTTTATTGAGCTTTTTCTAGATGATCTTTCCAATATTGAGAGTGGAGTGTTGAAGTCTCCTACTATTATTTTCAAGTAATATATCTCCTTTTTGAGTGTAGTCAGTGTTTCTTTGACGTATTTAGGTGCTCTAATATTAGGTGCATAAATACTGAATATTGTTAAGTCCTGCTTGTGTACTGAAACTGTCAGTAATAAATAGTGTCCTTGTCCTAGATTGTGGATTTTATATTAAAATTGATTTTATCTGAGAATTGCCACACCTGCTCTTCTTTGTTCATTGTTAGCTTGAGACATGTTCTTTCATTTTTGATTTTCAGTTTGTTCATATCTTTAGGTCTAAGGTGAGCTTCCTGTAGGCAACATATAGATGGGTCATGTCTTTTGATCCAAGATGTCACTCGATGTCTCTTTATTGGACCATTCAGTCCATTCACACTCAATGTAATTATTGATAGGTATGTGTTCAGTGCTGGCATTGTGATATGTTTATTTCTGCATTGATGTTTTCTCTGTTGTTCTTATTAATCTGTTCTGCAACCCATTTATTTGCAAGTTGATTCTTCACCTTTTTCAGGATTGGTTTTGTGGTTGTTGAGACTCCTATATTACATTTCTTGATATGGTATGTTGCTTCTTTGTTATGCTTTATGACTACCCCTATGATCCCACTTAATAAACTATATATAACTCCAATTTTGATTACTACCAGTCTTGTCAACTTCTTCTCCATCTAGGACTATAACGAATGTAGTACAACCCTCTTTGTAATATGATGATATCATAGTTTACATGATATGATCACTGGATTGTTTCTTTCACCGTTATAGCTTTGATTGTGTTTGGAGCCTTACCTAACTGAGTAGGATTCTAGATAACATGCCATTCTAAAATACAAGGTTAGCTGTTTTGTTCTTCCAAACCAGGAGATTCTTTCAGTATTTCTTGTAGCTTTGGTTTGGTTTTTACAAAATCTCTGAGTTTCTGTTTATCTGTGAATGTCTCAATTTCATTTTCATATTTTAAAGATAGTTTTGCAGGATATATTATTCTTGGTTGGAAGTTCTTCTCCTTCAAGGCTTTGAATGAGTCATACCACTATCTCCGTGCCAGCATCATTTCCGCAGAGAAATACGGTGAAAGCCTACAGGGTTTCCCTCTGAATGCCAGCTTTGCTTTGAGTCTTGCTGCCTGTAAGAGTTGCTGCTTATGTTACATTTTGTTGAGCTTGATTATAATATGTCTTGTAGTCTTTCTATTGAGATCTATACTGAGTGGTGTTCGATACGTATCTTGGATGTCTATAATCTTTTCTTTCATAACTTCTGGGAAGTTTTCTGTCAGCAGCTCAGCCACAATGCACTCTGTGTCCTCAGCTGTCTCACCCTGTTCAGGAAGTCCAATTAATCATAGATTGTTCTTCTTAATAGAGTCCCACATGCTTCTAAATGCTTCTTCATTTTTCTTGTTTCTTTTTTCTGATTTGTCCTCATAGATGCTGGAGTCAGTGGCTCTGTCTTCCAAGTCAGAAGTTCTCTTTTCCATTTGTTCCATTCTGCTTTCTTGGTTTTGAATTGAAGTTTCTAGGTCTTTTATTTTGTTCTTGATCTGTTGGATTTCAGAGTACTGATGTTCCATCAGATCAAACAGCTTGCTTAATTTTTCATTTTGCTCTGCTGCATTTTGTATAAGGTCTAGTAAGTCTCCCTATACAATCCTTTTGTATTCACCTTCTGATAGTTTCAGAAAAGCTTCTTCATCTGGGAAGTTCTGAGATAGTTTCTTTTGGGGGCCTTCTGATGCCATTGCTGACTTCCGGGTTACCACCGTCTCCAATGTCTGCTGCTCTTTGGGCATCATGTGGGTCCACAGAGGCTGGAGAGACACTGTGAAGATGTACCACAGTTGTTTCTCTAGGCCATCTTAAGATTAGAAAAAGTATCTGACAACATCTTAAGTCAGTCAGGTTTCCAGAGGTCTACATCCCTCTTCCAAGCTGGCAAAGTAAGCACCTCTATATTGAACACTCAATGTTATAAACTAGCTCAAAATACAGAAAAACTACTGGCGTGCTGCCCTCTGCTGTTGAGCCTCAGCTGCAGGAGATACTGTGTAGAACTCTGCTTTTCTGCTAGAAAAGCAGTCTCTTCAGAGTAGGAACTGCCTGTCAGCCCAGGAATTAGGTCCAGCTGAGGCTTCTGTATTGATGATCCTGCCTCCCAGCAAAACAAGATGGCGTCCCACCAGAGCTTGCCAGCCGGCCAAGAGTGCCAAAATGCCTGGAGTCCACAGCCTCCACTGCTGGGTCCTGGCCCCAGATGACAGTGTGCAAAACACTGCCTCCCTGCTAAAAAAGTGCTCTCTCCCCAGCAGGAGCCACCTCCCAGCCTAAGAACCAAGTTTCGCAGGTTCCTCTGCCTGGGCTTCTCCATTTCCCCATAGGGGAGCTGAGGTGTCTAGGGTCCAAAGCCAGTCTCTCAGAACCTGTGAATTATGCTTGCCGGGCCCACAAGCACTGCGTCCGAGACCAGCAGTTAGTCAAGTCCCAGTTCTGCCCGCTGGCCAAGACAGAGGAAAAAAAAAAAATGAAATGGTGAGTTACCTTTGGTTTGTGCAAGCCTGTGCTTGCAAAGATCAAGGTCAGAGAAAAAGAGGAAGTTTTGCATTCAGTGGTATGAAGTCCAAATTAACAGACCTATGCTGCATCCCAGGGCTCACTAGGTATCCAGAAGGCTCTGTTTAACTATCATATGAGGTCTTAGTTTCCAGAGGGATTTAGGGAGACGTGCATTTAGTTTCCCATCCTGACTCTGCCCCTCCCTGCTACCTATTCTTGTCAAGAAAGTTTTTTGAGTCACAGACACACTCTTTTGTTTACATAATGTACATAGTTTCTTTCATGCTATTATAGAAAAATTAAAAAACATTCACAGAAAAAAGATGCTACCTCCTGGTTTAGAACCATATTAAAGAATGTTTGTAGGAATGGCAGAAGAACAGCCAGGTCAAAGGAAAGGGCTTTCCACCCAACCTCCATTTTTGCCAATTCTCCTGCTGCCATTAGTGAGCATTTCCTCCTACACGTTGCTATGGCATTCAAATGAAGTCATACACAGGAGGGGCCCTAGTTAAAAGAGAAGATAAAGATTTCTAAGCAGTGGCACAAAATGTACAACTAAGACTAGAGAGTGACGAGAAGGTAAAGGGTGGGCTGTGAGAGGGAATGGAGTATCTTTTTTATTGTGTGCACTCGGCACTTGGCTTGGCTAAGGGAATTCCACATTATAGCGACTGTGGATGACACAGAAAAATACTCCATAAGATTTCTAGTTTCCAGATTTCCTAGTTTGTATTCTTCACCAAAGGAGACGTGGTTACACAGTGGTTAAGTACTCAGCAGCTAAAGTCAGTGGTTCAGACCCACCTGCCACTCTTCAGGTAAAAGATGGGCAATCTGCTTCCATAAAAATGACAGCCTTAGAAACCCTACAGAGCAGTTTACTGTATCCTATAGGGTCACAAGGAATAAAAATTGACTAGTCAGCAATGAGTTTGGTGTCGGTTTAATATTTACAAGAGTATATCACCAAATCTTTTCTCTGGAGGAACTACAGGTAGATTTGAACCACAAACCTTTCAGTTGGCAGCTAAGCACTTAACCATCATGCAACAAGGGCTCCTTGGAGTATCTTTAGCTATCCATAAGAACAGGAAAAAAAAGAAAGAAAGAAAAACCTTGCTTTCTTGCAAAAAGTCAAATATACATTCTTTAATAATTTCTTTCTGGCTTTCTTTCCTCTAATAGTCTGCTCCACAAGTTTTCACTTTGTCACTTACCTAGTTCTTTTTGAAATCCAACCAGGTAAGCATTTTATTTCCTCAGACAGGCAACAATTTTATCATGAATAAGAACCTTTGTAGTGTAGAGGTTAAGTGCTATGTCTGCTAACCAAAAAGGCAGCAGTTCAAATCTACCAGGCACTCCTTGGAAACGCTACAGGACAGTTCTATTCTTACCTATAGGGTTGCTATGAGTTAGCACTGACTGAAGGTCAGTGGATGGCACTTAGGTTTTTGTTTTTTTTTTTTTTTTAAGAACCATATGTGATTAAAAAAAAAAAAAAAGAACCATATGTGATTTGGAAACCCTGGTGGGGTCAGCAGTTCAAACCCACCAGGTGCTCCTTGAACACTCTAGGGGACAATTCTACTCTGGCCTCTAGGGTTGCCGTGAGTCTGATCCGACACAACAGCACTAGGTTTCTTGGGGGTGCGGGGGTGGCATACTGGATTAAGTGCTATGTCTGCTAACCAAAAGGTTGACAGTTCAAATCTGCCAGGCACTCCTTGGAAACTCTATGAGGCAGTTCTACTCTGACCTATAGGGTTGCTATAAGTTGGATTCAACTTAATGGCAGTGGGTTTGGTTTGTTTTTTTTCTATATGTCTATCCTTCGTGCCATTCATGGTATCTGACACATCTAGATACATAGTTAGTAACATAATTATAGTAATGGATTGATAATGTAGGTGAAAGACTCCTTATCCACACAATGATACTCAAGAGAGGTAGGTTGCTATTCTAACCTACCTTCCCATTTATATGGCGATTTCCTCCACAAGACAGACCTTCTCAATGTTTCTCTGGGCATAGTCAGTCTGTGCACATGGTTTCTCTAATTTTTGGATATACTTGCCTACACAACCACCTAACTCATTTTGTTGCCCAGTGAAACTTCCTCTGTTAAGATAATTTGAGTACAGGATAGAAAAAGCAGGCTGTCATAACTAGAAAAAACAAAAGCCTTCTAATATCCATATGAAGAGGGAGAAATATAATTGTTGCTAGTATATCTTCTGCTGTTACATTTCCTGGACTAATATTTTGGATTGAGACTAAAAAGGTTTTGTTTCTTTCTCACAGTAACATAAAAATAGTGGTATAATAGCATCCTGTTTAATATTTTTTAACAATTAAATTTCAGAAATGTTCTCCATGATATTCAATACAGTTAGGCCTTAGGGTAAGAGCACAACCAAACGTCTGATGCTCCTGGAAGCCGGTCACTGTATTGGTTCATGAATTTTTCTGATTTTTAGTAGAGAAACTCTTACGGGGTATAACATATTTAATGAAATAAAATTAGCCATTTTTTCCAATTTATTCTTTTAAATAGCATATTGTCTTTATCTAATAGATTGGATTTAAGATGTCAAATCTCATGGAATTATGTCTTACTTATGAAGGTGAAGCAGTGATAAAATGCCAATTACTTTTAAATACCTGATTAGAAAGCAAAAATCTCCATAACAACAAGGGAAGGGAATTGTAACAACTTCGTAATTCTTTCCCCCAGTGCAGTCTTGAAAATTTATGCAGCTGAGAAAAAAATCTCAACTTGGGCTATCTACTTTTCTAAATGTCAATACACTCTTCATAAAAAGACCCCTGAAGAATAATCTGAGAACTCCAAAGGCCACAACTGTAGATTCTGACAGCTTTCATTTAAAATAATTAACACTGTTTAGCTACAGGGTGTAGTATGTGTTATACAGAAATATGTGTTTATGACTAGAAATTATAATTTCATTTTTAAGCAGTTCTGAAATTGTTGCTTGAAAACATCTCTGTACCTAGTTTTACATACTTAAAAGTCAGAGCTTCCTTAAAACTACACATGATAATTGTGTCACTCAGTTTTCTTGATTTATCTATAATCAGCTTGTAATAAATACTGACGGAGACAGGGAGAGGAGAAAGGAAGACACACAGCTAGGTAGAGACTGGGTGAGAAAATGGAAAAGAAAGTGAAGGAGAGAGATGAGGGATACAGGTCATAGAGCAAGAAGAGAAGTAATTAAAGAGAGAGGAGAGAAAAGTGAACAGAAGGAAGAAGAGAAAGACAGCATTAGAAAAATACCAGTGACAGTCTATATGTACTAACGGTAGTAAAACTATAACAGGTCTCTACTTCCTCCTTGTTACATTATAGGTAAAATAACTCTCTAATGAGGTAGTTCAACATTGACAATAACTAACCAGAGTTAACCAATCAAATTCTCAGTGCTCTGGTACAGTGTCAATTGTTCTTGGCAAAATTAATAAGGAAGTTTACAGCACTCAGGAGATGTTACTGAACATCCTGGGGCCTGCCAGAGGCCTGGGATTGCTAGACACTCACTTTGACACATTGCCCCAGCTCTCTCTAGCACACATGTGCTGTTTATATCCTAGCTTTCAGGAGAACATTCTAACACTGCAAACACTCAGCTTTCCTTTGGAAATGACAAATAACTACTAACAGTTAAAGGAAGGAAGTATAACTTAGTCAAATAAACCTAAAACCATTAGATGTATGGATAAATGTGCTTTCTGGGAAAGAATTAACAAGCTTAAGTGTCTAGCCTTGACACACAGAGAGATTTTATGCATTTATTACTTTTACACTTAAACATTTATCATGAAACATATCTAAGCATGCCTTCTGTGTGCATGAAACTCCTCTCCATTTTAGTCTCAGAAAGTCTTGTGTTTACAAAGAAATAGGACACACAGAGACATACAAGTAAACCGATTGAGCAACAGCTTTTAAACTACTATTTTCTAACTGCACTTATAAAGGCAGGTACCCTCTTCTGACATACTTACATTGATTTGTGCTGAGTTAGTTGCTGTTATTTGATGACTCAAGTCATTTTCACTTGTGCACATTCGGTTTCTCAACTGTATTTTAAATTTACAAAGAAAGTTTATTCCAGTGCCTCCTATTTGTGTTGATATCTCCAAACAAATCTGCATTTGATAGGCCCAAAATCAATACTGTGGACTAACTGACAATCTTTCTTACCGAGAATAGTTAGAGGGAACTGGCAGGTAGAGTTTTGAGTGAAGTGCATAATTGAAAAGACAAAAAGAAACAAATGCTGATGTTCCCACTATCAGTCATTCAGCCTACTACTCCTAGGAATCTAGGTAGCCTGTATAACCTACTATTATGTTCCTTTAGTTAAGTTTAATTGTGTTTTGGTCATGTTCCATTTTTTGCACATTTATGATCTCTTAAGGACAAAGAGAACTAACGGTCTCTTGTGGCAAAACTAAGAATAGAGTGGAAAGTAAAGGGACGAATCTATATTGAGCATCAGCTACATGCCAGACAAATTTCTAGGCAGATTCACATACTGTTGTAATGCTGTTTGTTACTTATGCATTATTTATTCATGCTTCTCTTCCTAAGGAAACCTTCCTTTACTTTCAGTTATCCATCCTTCTCTTGCTGTGATCATGTGCTTCAGTGGAAAATGATTCCTTCATCAGTATCAGAAGCAGGCTTCATGGGTTTAAACATAATATCACTTACAACAGACAGTGGATCAGGAGCTCAAACTTAAGCCACTCAGTTCTGGATATTCTCATGTAACAGAGATTGGTTATAAAAGAGGCTTGAGACATGATTTAAGTCAATGGTACACTAGAGATGACAGAGGGCTTCCAGGAAATACAACCCTCACACTTAAGAAACGGCATTAAGGAGACACGTTGCTTCTCTTTTGGCTGTCCTCTCACGTACTTATTAAAATTAGCATTGTGTATCTATGGGAAGTGACTGAATAAAGATGTCACAGGACAGAATCTAGAGACTTAGAAAAAAATGAGCAGGTACTAAGTCTTGACTTTTGGACAGTAAGATAATTTGAGTAAAAACCCAAACAACAAACCCACTGTTATCAAGCTGATTCCAACTCATAGAGATTCTATAGGACAGAACAGAATTGCCCCATAGAGTTTCCAAGGAGTATCAAGTAGACATGAGCTGTCAACCTTTTTGTTATCAACTATGGCTCTTCATCATTATGCAACTATAGTTTCCAATTTAAATAGAGTTTTATTTTCAGTCAGAAGCATCCTTCCAAATGCATTTATTTTATCACACTTCATACCATCAAACATAAAAATAGGTATCATTCCTATTTTATAGATACTAAGCTCACTTGCCTACTTTCAATACACCATAGGAAAACCCAATTGCTAGAAAAGGACATTGTGTTTGGTAAGGCAAAAACAGTTCTCTGCTGGCTCTGGAAGAAGGTCCTTGTCCTCAGTCTTCTCATGGACAGGGAACTTCTGATGTGCAGGAACTCAAGATTATTCCAAAGGACACACTCAGCGCCCAGCACTGCTTCTTTCCTGGTGGTACGAAGTCCCCAAATCTCTCTCTTAGCTGCTTTCTTTTGTCTCAAGAAACTGCTTCAAGGCACAAAACAATCTTACACATTGAGTCCTCCCCCACCCCACCAATACAGATGCCTCCCGTTTTCCCTCTTTAACATTAGGGATTTACAGCATGGAGGAACTTCACACAATAACAGAAATCATGGTCTAGCCAAACTGCTAAACATATTTTTGGAGGTGTGCACAATACAAGAATAAAAAAAATTAAAAACCAAATCCATTGCCTTCTAGACTATTCTGGCTCATAGTGACCCTGTAAGACAGAGTAGAACTGCCCCCATAAAGTTTCCAAGGGGCATCTGGTGGATTCGAACTGCTGACCTCTTGGTTAGCAGCTGTAACACATAACCACTATGCCACCGAGGATTTCAAGGATACAGAGGATCAAACATGACAAGGATCATGAGGATGATACAGGATCAGTCATTGTTTCAGTCTGTTATACATAATGTCCCCATGAGTGGCAGCCAACTCTACAGCAACTAACGCCAACAACAAACACAGCTAACATTTACTGAGCGTCATGCACTATGCTAAATGCTTTTTGTGCATTATCTCACTTAATTTTCAAAAAACTCTCAGGAATTGTATTCTGGAGATCGGGAAAATGATGGGAAGCACGGAATTCCTTCTGTGGTACAGTTTTGTTTGGCACGAGCTTTTTCTATCTGATTTAACTACCATCCTTCGTCTTCTATAGGAAGCAAAAAAGTAAAATTTAAAAAGTGGTAGATAAAAAGCAAACCACATTCAAGGACAACTGCTTGCTTTTCACTTCAGTGTAGGTTTTCCTTCTATCCCAGATGAGGACCTTTGATTTGTGACTGGCTTTTTCAAAGAAGAGGAGGTAGGAAAGAGAGCTGAAATTCCAATAAAAGCTTTCTTATTAACTTGAAGCCACTTTTTCAGTGACTGCCATTCTACATCAATAGTATCTTGAGTAGACACACTGCTTAATGCCAATGCCTGTGGCAAAACCACAGACCAAATTAGAAATAAAATGATTGCATTCGATGAAATTTGTCATATCATATCAAGAAAACCAAACAACCAGCTGAACGCCACTAAGTATGAAATGGAGTTTACTAACCTCTCTTCACAAGGAAGAGACACACATTGATCAAGCTGGGTCAACATCTGAGACCTTCTTCATTACGGGAGAAAGTTCCTTGGAAAAGGATCAGTGATGAAGGGCTTTGACTTTGTTCTGCCTTCAGATTCCAACTTGCTTTCTTACTCCTGTTTCATCCTTTATTTGATTAATATTTTCCTTGATTTATAAGAAAAAAATATATATATAGGAAATGCCTTCTGCCCCATAAGTTGTCCATCATTAATAAATGAAGAAAAACTGCTGTAAGAATCAATCTGAGAAAGAAGCGATGACTCTAGAGATTATGTTTGTTGCTAATTATAAGTCATTTATACTCCTCTTAACTGTTATGATTTTCTAGGCAAGGATCATAATGTCTTTTGTTATCTTACAGGGCACTTAGTAAAACTTAAAGCAATGGAAGAATAGGTTCTAAAATATTTAGCAATTTCTCAATGAATAAAATGAAATGGTGGATTTCACTCATTACTAGAAGACTGTATTTTCCCCATTAGGAACATTAATTCAATTACTGTAGATGGAACTATGGCTGCACAACTGAATTAGGGAAGAGATGTAGCATCACTAGTTCGGTTTTCATCCATGAATTTACAACACACTTATTGGGTGTCCACTGTATACCTGAACTCAGCTCGACTCCAGTGGTTTAAACCTCAGGATAGTTAAGGCATACAGGGATAATAATGAATTGTAAAATACTATGATGAGTAAAATAAGAATAGTACTGTGTGTCAACTTTCCACCTCTGAAACATACTATTTAAGAGTTTTAACAACAGGGGAAAAGATCATGTAAGAATCAACAAACAAAAGCTGGTTTGTGGCCTCTCACTGTCATCAGCCTCAGAGAGTGATGTATTTTCCTATTTAAAATTCACTGTTGAAATGATTATGACTTAGGAAAAACATGGAAATAAATGAAAGGTATTACTGCTGACAATAATGTGTCATTTTGCTTTGCTAGAGCCTGAGCATTTATTCTTGTCAAATAGAATCTCATTCATCTTCATAATTTTTCACATACAAAATGATGAATATTTGTCTGTGAAATTTATGGAATTAATATCTTTTGGAATTACCAATTCACTGCAGTTTGTTGCCAGTTTGGCTTGGAGACAAATTTGTCATCAAGTTTCCCATCAAATTCACTGATACAAACAACAGACTAAACACGCACCTAGTCACTTCTACTTAATCAAAATTGCTTCCCTCACTCCCTCCACAAGTCAATAAGTGTCACAGAAGAGACGTGTGAAGTTAAAATTCTATCCATAATACAATTCTACCTCCCACCATAGACAGTGTAGAGAGATTGACTTTAATTCATTCTTTTGATTGAAAATAAGAGACGCACTCTAAGTATCTCAATGGGGAGTAGAAGAGTGCTGTAAGTTTATTATGTCAGGCAACAAGTAAGGAAGAATTTCCTGGTGGTGAACTAGGAGTCCACTTTGGGTACCAAACATTTAGTGAGAGAACGTCGTCTGGTTTGTGGGGACCAGAGGGGCTGTCTCTTAGGTTCATATTAGGCCCGACAATTAAGTTTACAAACTCATCCCAGAAAATGTGCTACATGCCTCAGTGCTAAATATCACTATGTCAACTTCGAAATACTTCCCTTGGGAAGCTATTCGCCAATGTCAGTGCCTAGTCCACCCTTCAAAGCAACTTTGGAACTCTTTCTGGAATGGCCTTCAGCACTGTCATATTATCCTTGAAGGCTGAAATGTCATAAAAATGTCTTCCTTTCAATATTTCCTGTATCTTCAGGCAGAGAAAAAAGTCACTAGGGGCCAGACCAGGTGAGCAGTGAGGGTGTTCCAATACAGTTATTTGTTAACTGGCTAACAACTCCCTCACAGACAGTGCTGTGTAAGCTGGTGCATTGTAGTGATTGATGCAAGAGCCAAGAGTTGTTGGCAAAAAGTTCACTTCATTTTTGTTTAACTTTTTCACTCAGGCTTTTCAGCACTTCCAAATAGTAAACTTGGTTAACTGTCCATCTGGTAAAAATTGATAATGAACAATCTTTCTGATATCAAAAAGTTTAGGAATATTGTCTTCAGTCTTGAGTTGGACTGAGAGAAATTTTTTGGTTGTGAGACTTGGGTAACTTCCATTGTACACTTAGATGCTTTGTTTTGGGGTCATATTGGTACACCCAAGTTTCATTACCAGTGATAACATGGCCCAAAATGTCATCTTGCCTCTCCCAAACATCTTGGCAAACTTCGATTCCCCTTTGCTTTTGTTGACCTCCTTTGGGACCATTTTTGCACACACCTTTCACATGCTAAGATTTTCAAGTAAGATTTTCGTAACTGTTTATCCATGTTTACTCTTTCTACCACACTTCTCACAGTCAGTTGGCAATTTTGACACACAGCAACATTTTCATCAGTTCGGCTCATAACTGGCTGCCCTGACCTCTTTTTATCAGTGACGTTTTCTCACCCCTCAGAAAACCATTTAACCCATTTCTACACTTCCATTTTCCTCATAGCATAATGCCCATAAACTTAGACTGAAATGTCCCTGATTTCACTTCCACTCTTGCCAAGTTTACCAAGTTTAATGTCTTTGTTGCCGAAATTCAAGCTCTGACTTTCTCATGATGGCACACAAAAACAGTAATGAACACCTCTCAGCAAGACCCTGCCACAGTCGACACAAACACAGCTGTGAGACACTGGCATGCCCAGGTTATGAAATCTCACTGAGTTGTTTATACAGTGCTGCCAAGGTAAGCACAAGGTGGCCAGATCAAGAATGTTAGTGTCATACCTCACAGGCAGAATGGTGGCTCTGCCATGTCACTTCATCTCTGCTTCTACTTTCTTCTTTGTTCCAGGTCTCCTCTCAGTCTAAACTGTGGTTTTTCTTTGTCTTTTTTTTTCTTCTTCCTCTTTAAATTTACAGATTCTTTTTAATCTTAAGGTTTCTGCTCACTCACAGCTCTTGCTCATTCAAAATTTCAGATTGAACATTGGTTATCATAGGCCCTCTGACATCTCAATCTCTTTAAATAGACATTGTATCTCTTAAGTTTCTACCAAACTGTGTGCCAAATCATGTGTTTGGCGGCTTGGGACAGCAATCTTATCCGGGAGTTGAATAGGGAGCAGAATAACAACAATCATGGTTGTAACTTCATTCAACAGGACCTCTGCAACGGCTGCTCTTTGCAAGAGCTGTGGGGATGATGCCAGACACTATTCTTAAGGTGTTTATGGTAGAGATTACAAAAAATTAAAACTAGGTTACTGAATTAGAGCAACACCACAAAGTGAGGTTATGTGAGAAACAGAGATGTCTGAAGTCTACATATCTTAATGGACGAAAAACTACAAGTAATTTCTTGTATGCTATTAAATTTTATCATAAAGGTAGTTACACTATGATTAACCAATGTCTCATCAAATCTCAAGTCAAAGTCAACATATGTTTTTATTTATTGGCTTCAGTTAAAGATTTGTCAACTAACATTCATGAAGGCAGAAAAGAATTGGTAAGGGCCTAGCTCTGAAGTCAGATCACATGTTTTTTCAATTCTGGTTCCACATTTTCTCGATGAACGAACCCAATGAAGTTAAATTCTCCATGATTCAGTTTCTTCATATATAAAATGTGTACAATAAAAGTATCTACCTCCTAAGATTTCTTCAGTAACAAATACAACCATGCATATACAAACCTAGAACAGAATCTGAAAAGTGATTTTCATTAGTTATGATTATTATATGATCACTATATGTTAGGATCTTTGTTATGTGCTCTACTCCTATAATTTTATTCAAATCTCCATAACAGCTCTACTGGGATAATAATATTGCCTGTTGTTGAAAGACAGGTGATAGATCTGGGACTGAAATTAAAGTTTGCATTGGAACTTCCAGTCTAATGATTTGCAACTTAATAAAAGCTTCCACTCAAAACTGAGATTATAGAGTCTAAATTATGATCCTACACCAGGGAGAAAAGGGAACTGAGTTTTGGAATGGGCTAATGACTCTTTAAGGCTTCAGAATTATAGTCCCAAAGTGGTACCAGCACTTGACAACCTCAATGCTCTACAACCTTAAAATCCTGCTAAATTCAATCTATGAGGAGTAATGGCAGTGCAAAGGCAGCCACAATGCAGTATCAGAGTGCATAAAAAGCATCTGCTTCCCCGTAATGTCTCAATGAATCATTATGACAAACAGAAATAAAGCCAATGCATCTCACTGTATAGCTGATGCTGCTTTTCTGCTCACAAGGCATAGAAGTTAATTACTATGAACAGATGTGCTTAGATTGGACAAGAATTTATACTCCATGAAATTTAGCATAAACTAAAACAACACAATATGGTTGGTATATTTGTATTTCTTGGTGGTTATTGGAAGAGAAGCACTGCTCACTATCTGACACTGCTCATTTGAAGGCTCACAGGGGCCTGATTTTTCTTTTTCCAACTACTTGGAATACATTTTACTCCATAAGAACCCACTTTATATACTGGAATTACCACACTGGTTTACTCTCATTATGTCTGTGATTGGTTGGCTCAGCTGTTGATCTCCCACTAATGAAGTCCAGATCGTGGATCCTCTCCCCCTTTGGGAAAGTTAATTATCTTCAGTATAACACTAAGGTGTTTTCACACCATCTGCAGTGGGTGACCAGATAAGAAGATGTGGGCTCATTACTCTACAGTTAACATTTCTACTATAAGAGTTTAAAATGTATGCACATAATCTTCATGCATAAAACACAAGGTATGGGAAATCATTAATTCAGTCAACAGACACGTTTTTGGACTTACTTTGTTTAATAAATTAGTTTTACACTGTTTGGGTCTAAGATACTCAAAGATGTGTAAGCAGCTTTTCCTGTCCTACAGTATACAGAATTTATCCTTAAAATAGGCACAATGCTGCAAACTACAGTATATATGAAGTATTAAAATGGAATGAACAGTTATGACAAGGGTAATGATGAGTATAAGAATGAGGAAAGCCACTATTATCTGAGGGCTAGTTAAGGGTTAACTCTTTGTAAAGACTTTACATAACTATTTTTATTTAGTCTCCAGCACATTATGATATATAGGTGTTACTGTTACTTTAAAGATTATAAACTCAAGGCTTAAAGAAATTAATTTCTAAGGCACATATAAGCTTAAAGTCATAAACTCAGAACCACTAATCTGAGAAGTTAAAAAGGGAAGGGTCCATTCTGTGCTAGAGGCTGGAAAGGCTTCACAGAAGTGTCATATAATCTGGCTTTTCAAGGGTAAGATGGATTTTAGAAAGCCAAGAATATGGGAAAGGGCATTCAAGATAAGAGAACAACTGATTCAAAACCAGGAGCAGAGAGAAATCAGTGAAAATGAAGAATTCTGTGGCATTACTGTTCTGTGTTTCTTGGGGCAAGTACAATGGACAAACTATTGTTTTCAAATAACTGAGCCTACTTATATTCCTCCCTTGTTGGAAAACAGCTCCTTTTCTTGCAATCATTTTTTTTTTTTTTTTTGTTAAACTTACTAAAACTGTTAACTAAATATCATTTTAAATAAGAATTAGTGAATTCATTCTGATTTGGACACACTTCTTCCAATCACCTTAGCAGCTGATAGGTCTATTGTACAGGCTCTTGCCAAGAAACAAAATAAACTTGTTTTTCTACTTAAATGTAAAAAACATAACTTTGGACATTTGGAACAAAGTTATAACCCCAATATTAGTCCACACATAGTCAAATTCAACACAACTCAAATCAACAGAGATTAACTCAATGTTAACATGGTATTGCAAAGAACAAATTCTTCACTGAATGTTATTTCCTCCATCAAAGACAAAGAAGTCTTTGCTATTCTTTTGGATAAACTTTGATGATTCTTTGAATAAAATATACAGACTTCTTACTGATACAGTTAGGTTCCCCAAAATAGGCTGTTATGGAAAAATCAGTATTATGTCAAACTGGAGAATGATTATATCAGATCACAAAATGTACTATGATTACATCATTACATAACTTCCAGACCCCTGGGAATTATGGCCCTGCCAACCTGGACTATAACTGTAACTACCACAGCCATCGTTACTATGGCTTTGCACTTCATTTTGTGTTATTGTTAGATGTACAACCTTCATGCACAACATGGTCAGATACTAGATTCTTTACCATACTTCGCTATATGCAAAATATGAGGTAATAGTCAATACGTGAGGAGTAGGTATCAATTTTTTTTTCATGATACAGATATGGTATAGTAGGGTAAAAATGGTTAGCCATGTTTTGCTATGTAACAAAATACATCAATACATACAGAAGATAGACCTATTAGAATTTGTCAGCTGACTACTAAGTGCTATGATTATAATATTTTAGACTTGGATGAAGCCTTATGTTGAATACGTACAGTCTATATAAGAGTATCCAGAACTGTATTCAGGTGTTGATAACAGAAACCAAACTATAATGGCTTCAACACCAAATCCAAAATAATTAGATGAAGTGGTTCTCCTAAACTCCTTCTGTCTTTCTGATCTATAATCTTTAGTGTATATCCTGCATCTTCTGGGTCACAAGATTGCAACTGGAGCTCCAATAGTGTCATTCATAAGCCAAGTAAGAGAAAGAGGAGGGGTTAACCCAGTCAGCACCCTTTAGAAATATATTCCAGAAGCCCCACTGAAAAATGTCTTCTTATAACATATTTGCTACTTCTAGCTTCAAGGAAGTCTGGGAAATTGGGATTTTTTTTTTTTTTTTTGAGCTTGGAAATCCAAAACAAAACAAAACCCCACTTCTACTGAGTCGATTTCTAGTCATAGAGAACCTACAGGACAGTGTAGAATGGCCCTGTATGGTTTCCAAGGCTGTAAATCGTTATGGAAGCAGGCTGTCACATCTTTGTCTAGTGGAGCAACTGGTGGGTTCTAACTGCCAAATGTTTGGGTAGCAGTTGAGTGCTTTAACCACTGTGCAGCTAGGGTTACTGCAGGGGAAATAGAATTATTAAGGTAAAATGAAAATTTCAAGATAACTAGAAGTTTGCACCACGGTGTCTGACATGAAAAATTTAAACTGATAAGTAGCTCTTGTAAGAAAACAGCATCAATAGCAATGATGGCATCATATAAAGTGTTTTTTTTTTTTTTAATTCATAAGGTATTGAACATGGAATGATTAAGCAGCAGTAGCTCCGATTAATAAGATTTGGGAGAATTAACATTGTGACACAGGAAGTGCCACAACAGCCTTCACTGGGAGACCCCAGTGAAGGCTTTCTATCAAAAGCATGTCATATTGTTCCTCTTGTGGCCAGAGCAGACAAAGTGGCAAGGTGAACACAGAAGCAGGGTCCTCAGGTGAGAGGTACAGCTGTAGCAGCATCACACAGCCCTGCTCATTATCACATGAAGAAGGAAGCCAGCAGCCTACAAAGCACACTGCAGGCCAGGAAAGCCCTCCACAGAGGTTAAACAGCCCTGCTTTAAGCTTTGAACAAATGCATTATGAACAGGTGCTCTGAACGAGAGAGATTCAAAATTAACATCTCTCTGTAAATATTACTACCATCTTTGGGTCTAGAAGTGGGCATTATGGTACAGATCCCATGAGATAAAACATGAGTGACATAAAAGCATCTCAGGACTTGAAAATGAACATAAAACAGAACATTCCCCAAACCAAATGGGTCATGTCTTCAATCCTAAAACCCTGGCACAGAGGAGCTGAGTCTCAGGACCCCACTACATGTCCTTTATAGAACTATGTATACTATACTGATACAGTGCAGTCTTCATAAAAAACGTTTTTTTTTCAGGTCTTCAGAAAAGTTGAAAAACATTTTTTGGAGTGAATTTATGGAGAGAGAACTCGCAAGAGGGCTCTAACTCTCATAGTAAAGATTTCGGGGCCACAGACAATGACAACTTGACCGCAAAATTCTACTTACTGAGCCTTGCTACACATTTCAAACCTACCGCCTGTGAGTCGATTTCAACTCACAGTGACCCTATAGGTCAGAGAAGAACTTCCCCACAGAGTTTCCAAGTAGTGCCTGGCAGATCTGAACACCCGACATTTCAATTAGTAGACAGAGGACTTAACCATTACACCACCAGGGTTTCCAATGTTACACATTACAGCTTCACATACAGAATGTAATTCAATATTCATAATGCTTTTTGAGAGACGCTATCATCATTTTAGGGAATGGCAAACTGGAAGACAGAGAGGTTTCATAATTAAAGACAAGGCTGCGCAGTTAGTAAGAAAAGAAACAAAACTGAACCTCACCGTGATTAGATTCCAAATCATATGCTATCTAGACTGAAACGCAGTAGAGAAATTAATATAATCTAGGATCCAACAATACGGCTGTCTAGCACTCATTCCACCATCTTCTACTATCAGAAGTCAGTGTTTCTTTGTGGAATCATCCCTACCTTCACATTCAGTAGATGTATTTTGAGTAGGTCTGATCCCACCTTGTACCTCTTGGGGTGAGCATTAGAAGTAGGCCAGCCAATTAGAGTAACAGTGATTTGTTCAGATACAAGTCACAGTGCTTCATGATTGGCCCCAATTCAGAGCATTAAGTCTCAGTTCTCAGATTTTTGCTGAAATTTTTGGAAAGGAAAAGTTTTCATCGTTCTGTGGGTATTAAGCTGGGATGAGAGAGATGATTCTTCACAGATCTGCTCAGCCAGAGAACAGAGCCAATAAACAAGGAAGCAGAGCTGAGTAGAAAATCCAAGCCCAATGACATAATCTGAGTCCCCAGATTTAATCATGCTTGAAGTCAGATTTACAGCCTAGATTTTTCACTAATATAACACAACACACCTCCCTATTTTATAATTCCCCTCATTTGAGTTAGATTTTCTGTGCCTATAGGAAAAATAGTTGACTAATAAGGTAGCTTATGGATAACAAAAATGTACTAGAAGTATATTTAACAAATTTTGATTAATTAGAACCCAATTACAGAATAGTTTCATGTAACCTAGCATAATTTTTAGAGCAGAAGTATGTGTTAGTAAAACTGTTTTACAATGGGCAGACTGAGGTTTTATTTTGTTTTTTGTTTTTCCCTCTAGATAAATTGTAAGGACCTTGGATTTGAATGTCCCAGACCATTACATTTCTTTGGTGTATTGATGCCAGTTGGTTCTGGAAAACAGTTCAAATATTTCATAAAGTACCTCTACATAAGTTAACAACTGTAAATATACAAGGACTTTCAATGCTAGAAAAAGTACTACATACCTCATTGCTGAATATCACTACAGTTACCTTCAAAGCACTCCCCTTGGGAAGCTATGCCCTGATGCCAGCACCTAGTCCACCCTTCAGAGAAATTTTGGACCTCTTTTTCTGGAACGGCCAGGTGTCCTGCATGTCAACAAAATGCCTTCCTTGCAATGTTTCCTTTATCTTTGGATAAAGAAAAAATTCATTAGGGGCCAGATCAGGTGGGCAGGGAGGGTAGTCCAATACAGTCATTTGTTTACTTGGCTAAAAACTCCCTCACAGACAACTATAAAATGAAGTTTGTGAACTTGCCACCATGCACAATAGCCATTGCAGAAAGAGTTCCCAAATTGCTTTAAAGGGTAGACTAGGTGCTGGCATCAGTGCCTAGCCTTCCAAGTGGAGGACTTCAAAGGTGACCACAGTGATATTCAGTAGTGAAGCATGTAGCACGTAGAACAATTAAGTTCATAGACTTAATTGTCAGACCTTGTAGTCATACCATATTGTGATAAAGCTTATGAGATATAGGCTGATTATGCAATTATTAATAAATATTACTTGAAACTTACCACACACAGAGAACAGCTTATACTAGTTATCTTGAAGAATGAAATGACTGCTCACAGAAGTTTTGGGAAAACAAAAATAGATCAGAAAATTTCTATTTACTATAGTACCATGTTAATGTTCAGTAGGTGATCAAAATTCAGCAGATAACAGAATATTAAAACAAAGAAATAAACAACAACAAAAGATGAATTTATATCAACTCCACCTGAGAAAAGCTATCAACTGTATTCCTGATTAGTTTACCACCGCACACAAGAATTACATTTACAAATGATTGCAATGTATACTATAAATTCTATAGATTTTTCTGTGTTTTTATTTTTCTTATTCTTGAAATACAGATTCTGTCAGAATCTTCCAGGTAGAAGAATTATGAAAGCCTTCATTATCCACTGGTAATAATAAATGTATGCAACATTATCAACATTCAGTAATTATAAATTCTTCTTTTTTTTCTGCCTCACTGTCCTGCTCCTCATCTCCACCTGAATTAAGTGATGCAGTGAAATCTGATCACTATTTCTTCACAGTAGTTAGTTGTTATTTCAGTAATTAACTTCTGTTAACCTGGTTTTTTTTCCCCTCTCGACTACTTCTGAAGACATTCTAAGCAAGAGGTGGATAAAATAAATTCTTACTTATTTTGTTTTTTAAGTGTCAGAGGTTAGTGTTATCAGAGATTGAAGACTGCTGCATTCTGTTAAGATCAATCATTTAATCTTCACTATGACCTATCACTTCTTAAATTCAAGGACTCATCTGAGGTTCAGAATCTGGTGGTAGTTTTTCTCCCATACATGTAGTTTACACAAGGACTATAATTTCTAACAGATCTGTGATCATGTACACTTCTTTGCTACAATTGTCAATATACTTCCACCAGATTTATTCGGCTGAATTAGTATGTTTTGCTCAACAAACAGTCCTAAAATAATATCAAAGAGTACACATAATATCATGTTTTAAAAGCTGAAAGAGAAATTTGACAAAGGATTCTAAAACACATAAAGAAGGAAAATGCAAAATCTCAAAATAAGTATACAAGGGTAAACTTTGCTCTAAACACATGTTGAAACAGTACAAAACTAGGGGTATTGTGGCAGCAGATTTACGATTACATGAATACATCCATCTAAGGAAGAAATGAGGGTCTAGCAACTGACACTAATACGGAAAATCAAAATAGATATTGTCATGGGTTGAACTGTGTCCTCCCAAAATGTCTGTCAATTTGGCTAGACCATGACTCTCGATAGTGTGTGACTGCCCACCATTGTGTCATCTCATGTGATTTTCCTGTGTGTTGTAAATTGTATCTCTACAATGTTGATGAGGTGGGCTTAGCAGCAGTTATCTTAATGAGACAAGATTCACTTCATAAGATTATACTGTTTAACTCAATTTATTTTGAAATATAACAGACAGTAGCAAGCAGAGATACAGGGGAACATCATACCACACCATACCACCTCATGCGTCTAGGGGTACAATGTGTCCTTTGGATCTAGGGTTCCTGCATGAAGAAGCTTCTAGACCAGGAGAAGATTGATGATGACAAAGACCATGCCCCAGAATTGACAGAAAGAAAGCTTTCCCCTATAGCTGGCACCCTGAATTTGGACAAGACTGTGAGAGAATAAATCTCCCTCTGTTAAAGTCATTCGCTTGTGGTATTTCTGTTACAGCAGCACTAGAAAACTAAGATAGCATTTGTAATAACAGTGTATGTGGAGATTACCAGCTAGTTGGTTGGAAAACAAAACACTGGATATCTACTCCCCTCCTTTCCCAAATACTTTCCATGTGAATGCAAAAATTACATTATTTTAAAGTAACAGAACTGACAGAAAGTATGAGTCGCTATTTTTATAGCATGCAGGTAGAGGAATTTCTTTAACATAACTGCAAGTCTGGAAACTACAAAGCAAATGTTTACAGATAAGCCCTTGAAGATTTGTTTAAAAATTATAAGTCAAGCCTACACCTTTGCCAACAATGAATGTAAAATTAAAAAAAAATAAAAATAAACCTATTAACAAGGGTAAAAACAGAGTGTCAAACTGGGAAAATATTCCCAAGATAGATGACAGCATTTTTTTTTTTTAATTTGCCCTTTCTACCATAACTTCTATCAATTCTACCAAAACTTACAGATAGCATAAAAATAGACAAGATACAGTACAAAAATAGACAAAGAACAGTGAGAAGCTGTGTTGACAAAGAAATATAACTGGCTGATAAACTTGAAAATATTTTAAACTTCACTAGTAATGAAAGATACAAAAGTTAAAACAAAGCAAGGTACTACTTGTTATCTACTTTTATTGACAAAGATTAATAATATTGACCAAATTTAACAGTAGCAAGGGGATGAAGAAGCAGCCCTGCCCTGTGCTTCCATTATGAGAATAAAATGGCATGACCTTTTTAGAAGACAGTTTGGAAGCATGTACTAACATTTTTAAAGGCACATTTTTTTTTTCCTGACTCAGCAATTCTACAAGTAGTTACTAAAATAAAATGTACACAAAGTTATTGGTCAGCACTGTTTTTAACAGAGAAACAAACATCAGAAAAAAAAATGTTACCACAACAGGAGGCATTTACAGAACTAGTTACTTTGTATTAATAACAAAAGGACACTTAAACATATCTGCAAATATATGAATGAAAAAGTCTCAGGGTGCATGCCTATATGTATGTGTGTGTAACACTGACAACTAAGAGCTAAACCCAAGTCTACTGCCACTGGGTTAATTCTGACCCATTAAAAACAAAGCAAAACAAAAATACCGCCATCAAATCAGGTCCAACTCATAGAGACCCCAAAGGTCAGAGTGGAACTGCCCCATAGAGGTTCCAAGGAGCATCTGGTGGATTTAATGGCTGACCTTTTGGTTAGCAGATGTAGCACTTAATCCACTAGGCCACCAGGGTTTCCAATTAAAAAAAAAAAAACACTGTCGTCGAGTCCGACTCATAGCAACCCTATAAAACAGAGTGGAATGGCCCCATAGAGTTTCCAAGGAGTGCCTGACAGATTTGAACTGCTGATCTTTTGGTTAGCAGCTGTAGCACTTAAGCTCCATGCCGCTAGTACCAGCTGATAAGAATTCCAGGGATTTTTGCTATGTTTTTTTCATAGAATTCTGTGTAATTGAATTGTTTTCAACAGCTTATATTAATTTCATAACCATAAATAAAGCAAATTTTATTCTGGAACTTAAGAAAAATCACACAAATATATAAACATCCATTGTTGTCAAGTGGATTGAGGCTCAGCAACCCTGCAGTACAGCACATAACTGTGCCACAAGGTTTCCAAGGCTGTAGTCTTTATGGAAGCAAGGTACCACATCTATTTTCCATAGAGTGGGTGGTGTCTTCAAACCACTGACCTTCCGCTTAGCAATTGAGCTGTACCACTAAGTGCTGTGCCACTAAGGCTCCTCTAATATATAAGACAATCGAAAAAAAATTTTATTCAAATATGCAACTTCACAACTTAGTTTTTGTTGATGGAAATTTAGGGATATGATACATTAGCCAGCCAGCCAAGTGCCGTCTTAGCTATGTGTAATTGTTATGAATAAAATTTAAAATAGTCCTTCTCAAACATGGATGTTAAGTGTAATGGTACTTCGCCAATTACAAAGACCCCACACAACTTCAAAGCACAAAGTTGCTTCTGCCAGATCTTTTATTCATAGATGAAGAACCTAGAAGTAGAAAATTTGCTGGTCTAAAATCCAATCAGGGAATAGAGAGTCAGTAAAATGAATCATTACACAGTTTAAAAATGTCTGTTCCCTTACTCCTGGTGAGCTTTTCTGCTTGGAGCACAAATAGGGCATCATCTGTTCTATCACAGTCAAGGTAATGTTTGGGTGTGGAAAGGTTAATAAAGGAGCCTTGGTAGTGCCATGGTTAAGAAATGGCTGTTAACCAAAAGGTCATCAGCTGCTCTCTGGAAACCCTATGGGGCAGTTCTACACTGTCCTATAGAGTGGTAATGAGTCAGAATCAAATTGACAGCAACAAGTTTGGTGGCACAGAGGCTAAGCCCTTCGCTGCTAACCAAAACGCCAGTGGTTCAAGTCTACTGGTTGCTCAGCAGGAAAGACATGGCAGTCTGCTTCCGAAAAGATTATAGTCTTAGAAACCACAGGGGGAAGTTCTGCTCTGTCCTGTAGGGCCACTCTGAGTCATGACTGACTCGAGGGCAATGGATTTTTGTTTTAGTTAGAAAGGATCATTAGAAAACTGTATTCTTTCTTCTGTAGCTCGTGGCATGTATTTCTGAGGAGAGATCTGCAGGATGAACTGAAAACAGCTTGTTTGGTAACAAATACTTCTATTTGTAAACCCAACTTTCAGACAAATTCTTAAGAGATGTGGCTACACTGGTAAGTAAGCATTAAACTGAAAACAAGCTGTCCTGGAGTCAGTTCTGACTCATGATGACCCCACGCGTTGCATAAGTAGAACTGTGCTCCACAGGACTTTCATGTCTGTGACCTTTTGTGGGAAATCACCAAGTGTTTCTTCTGAAGCACCTCTGGGTAGATGAACCTTCACCTTTTCAGTTAGTAGCCGACAAGCACTTAACAGTTGTCATCCAGGTAGCCCATGTGAGCTCTAACCTAAAAAAATAATAATCCATTGCCACTGAATCAATTCTGACTCACAGCAACCCTACAGGACAGAGTAGAACTGCCCCACAAAGTTTCCATGGAGTGTCCGGTGGATTCAAACTGTTGACCTTTTAGTAAGCAGCCATAGCACTCACTCACCAAACCAGCAGGGATTCCTAGGATTACAAAACCCAACCAGTGCCTTTAAAGGGACTCCTTTTGATTACAGGAGTCTTACAGCTCACATGGAAACCCTAGTAGTACAGTCGTTAATAGTGAAAGCTGCTAACCAGCTGGCCAGCAGTTTGAATCCACCAGGTGCTCCTTAATAATGCTATGGGGCAGTTCTACTCTGTCCTATAGTACTGCTTTGAGTAGGAATCAGCTTGTTGGCAATGAGTCTGTTTTTTGGGTTTTTTTGTTTTTGTTTTTCTTTTAGAATGAGAAAGGTACCAAAGCCAAGTATGGTAAACCCTAAAATACCTGCTGAAATTGCTCTGAGAGTGATATTATTTATGTTTTTGAAACATAAGTACAATTAATACGTGTTGTTGTATGGCACTGAGTTCTTACTCATAATGATCCTACAGGACAGAGTAGAATTCCCTGCAAAGTTTCCTAGGCTGTAATCTTTATGGAAGCATATTGCCAGGTCTTTTCTCTTGAGGAGGAGCTGGTGATTTTATCCTGTCAACCTTTCATTTAGTAGCCAAGTGCGTAACCACTTTGCAACCAAGGCTTCTTAACTTACGTCTACCTGTTAAAACCAAGCAAGATGCAGTCAAGTCAAGTCTGACTCATAAAGACCCTACAGCATCACATAGAACTGCCCTATGTGATTTCCATGTGGCAGCCGATACATTCTTACTGCTGAGCTAGGAGCAGCTGAGCTCTTAAATCCTATGCCACCAGGGCTCCAATTGATGCCTAAACCAAAAACCCACCACCATTGAGTCAAATTCACACAGAATAGAAACATGTTTTCAGTTGTATACAATCACAGTTTTTATTTATTTATTTGTTTGTTTGTTTGCTTATTTATTTATTTATTATTCATTTATTTATATTTTTCATGAACATATCTGTGGTTTTCCAGGAACAGAAGCCTTGAAAACATGGTTAGGGAAACATTCCATAGCTCACATTTAGGGATACATTTCATATCTGGCATCTGACATTCTCATTTCCACATACCATTAAATTATGTTGCAATTTATCTAAAGCATTCTCATGGCTTTTCTAATTCCTGTGTATATTCAGAAGGTCAATTAATCACACTCTGGGATGAAGATGAAGTGGAAACTGATACTGATTCAGAAATTCCTCTCTCTCTCTTTTTTTTAAGCTATGAAGAACGATTTCCAGAAAGTTTGATGTTGGTGACCATATGGATGTTCCTCTCTTAGTGGAGAGGTTAGCCTGACTGAAGGTCCTCTGTGGTACACAGACTGACAAGCCTCTCACAGGTCTGCTGGGAACATTAATATCAAAGGTGTTAGTAAGGCCAAAAGCCAACTTAAACTATTCATCTACTAGGGGTCTTTAGAATTCCCTGGAGGATAAAATAGTTAACTCACTTGGTTATCACCCAAAAGGATGGATATTCACATCTGCCCAGATGCACGTGGGAAGAAAGGCCTGGTGATTTACTTCTGAAGAATCAGCCACTGAAAACACTGTGGAACACAGATTTACTCTCACCACATGGGGTAGCCATGAACCAGAGTTGACATGCAGGTAACTAGGATGTATTGTTAAACCTAAATGGGCTGCTGATTCCAAAGTAATCATTCCCTTTCTGGAGACAGGATTATTTTGGAAACAAGGATATAAGTCTGCTACAGAAACCCATGTTGCAAGCTAGTCCTTCAAATGTAAATACAAAAGAATCACCAACAATCCCAAGACACACGGGAACTATCAAAAACCTAATAAACATCAAGATGAACAGAGATAATGGAGATTATAAAAAGAAACTTAAAGTAATACTATCCTCAAACATTTAAGAGGCAGCTCAGAGAATAAAGGGTGAGTGTCAGTGGCTCCTGCTGCTGGGTTCTTTAGATGTGACTCTCACAAGCATAGGTTCTCTGCTGTGTGAGAGGCTATTTAGGCTCTGCATATTAAAAAAGAAAAGGTTGCTACTTGAAAATACTGCTATGCTCTTTTTATCTATCTATCTATCTGTCTATCTACCTACCTACCTATTTACCTACCTACATACTATTATACCTTGCTCACTCTTTTGGAAGACAGACAGTCACAGAATAAAAATTTTCAGAATTTTAAAAAAAAAAAAGGATGGTTGATATTAAAACACTCAGTAAATGGATGTGGGGCCAAGATGGTGGACTAGTGACACGTGGTTTTGATTCTGAGAACTAAGGCTTTGGAAAATAAATGAATGGAGCAGCATGGACATTCTGGGAGCACAAAGGTCAGCTGTACGGTTGTGAGACAAAATCAATGGTCTGACAGCCAGGAGGGTCACCTGGGTACATGGTCCCTAGACTTGCTGCTGGCCCTGACCTGAAACCAATACCGAGGTCAACTCTTCAGACAAAAATGGACTGGGCAGGGCAAAGCCAAGATGGCAGACTAAGCATATGTCTCCTCATACCCTTTTGGAAACCAAGACCTGAATGTATAATCAAACGAAGCCTTCTGGTCACCTAGCGAGCCCAAGGACACGGCACAGGACTGTTAATTAGGACTTCACACCACTGAACAAAAAACGTCCTCTCTTTCACTGACTCCCACTCCTGGCCAGCCCTGGCTCTCACAGACTGAAGGTAATGCACCATTTGGACATTTTTTTCTCTGTCTTGGCGAACGGGTGGAGCTGGGTTGTGCCTAGCAGCTAGTCTCAGATGCACTGCTGGTGGGATAGGCAGGCAAATTTGCCATATTTTGAGAGCCAGGCTTAGGACTCTCTTCATCTAGTCACTTTGGGCCTGTCTTTTTAAATCTGCCACAGCGTGGTTTGCATGGAACCAGCAGCACCTATGTGCAGGACGCCACATTGGATATGGAGATTTTAGTGGGACCTAATTCTTAGCCTGGGAGCCAGCACCTGCAAACAGGACAGCGCTTCTCCAACTGGAAAGCAGTAGTTTACACACTGTCGCCTACTGTGGGGGCCCAGTAACAGGACTCACTATGTCTCAGCACCTTTAGCCTCTCTATCCACTGACTGTCTGGAGGGTGCCATCTTTGATATGGTGGCCACAGCTGGATCTAATTCTTAGCTTGGGAGACAGCCTGCCTATAGGAGAATGCTTTTCTACCAGAAAAGCAGTAGTTTACACAGTGTCCCCTAAGGCTGGGCCCTGTCAGCAGAGGCCAACAGGGCAGTAGCATTGCTGTATTTTGAACTAGTTTGTATCATCTGGGGCTGGCTATAGAGGTGCTTACTTTGCCAATTGGGAAGAGAGAACCCTACACCTGAAAACCTGACTGACTTTGGAAGCTGTCAGATACTTTTTACCTCTCATTTTAAGATGGCCTAGAGAAACAACTGTGGTACATCCTCAAAGCATCTCTCCCAGCCTCTACTGACTCACATGATGCCCCCAAATCAATAAACTCTGCAGAACACTGTAAACAAGAAATCACCCATGGTTTCAGAGGGTCCCCAGAATAAACCACCTCAGAACTTCTCAGACGAAGAAGCTTTTCTGAAACTATCAGAAGGTGAATACAAAAGGATTATATATACAGCCCTCCTAGACATTATACAAAATGCAGCAGAGAAAAATGAAAAATTAAGCAAGCTGTTTGATCTGTCAGAACACTAGAACTCTGAAATCCAACAGATCAACAACAAAATCAAAGACATAGAAAACTCAATTCAAAGTCAAGAAAACAGAATGGAACAAATGGAAAGTAGACTTTCTGATTTGAAAGATAGAGCTACCGACCCCAGCATCTATGAGGAGAAATCACAAAAAGGAAAGAAGAAAAATGAAGAAGCATTAAGAAACATGTGGGACTCCATTAAGAGTAGCAACCTACAATTAATTGAACTTCCCAAACAGGGTGAGACACCTGAGAACACAGAGAGTATTGTGGCTGAGTTGCTGACAGAAAACTTCCCAGAAATTATGAAAGAAGACAATACAGATATCCAAGATGCCTACTGAATGTCACTCAACATAGATCTTAAAAGAAAGACTCCAAAACATATTATAATCAAGCTTAGTAACATGAAACATAAGCAGAAACTCCTAAAGGCAGCAAGACTCAAAGCAAAGCTAACATTCAGAGGGAAACCCTGTAGGCTTTTGATGGATTTCTCAGCAGAAACAATGCTGTCACAGAGACAGTGGCATGACACATTCAAAGCCTTGAAGGAGAAGAACTTCCAACCAAGAATTATATATCCTGCAAAACTAGCTTTCAAATATGAAAATGAAATTAAGACATTCACAGATAAACAGAAACTCAGAGACTTTGTAAAAACCAAACCAGAGCTACAAGAAATGCTGAATCTCTTGCCGTAAAAGAACAAAACCACTAACTTCATATTTTAGAAGTTATTACAGAACACATCACTCAGAATCTTACTCAGTTAAGGGAGGCTCTAAATTCAACGAAAGCTATAATAGTGAAAGAAATAATACAGTGATCATATCATGAAAACTATGATGTCATCATATTAAGAAGAAGGATGTACTACAGTTGTTACAGTCCTTACAGATGGAGAGCAAGGTGATAAGAATGGTAGTAATTTAAATTGGGTGTCTACATAGTTTATTAAGGGGGATCTTAGCGGCAGCTTTACAGCACAATAAAGAAGCAATATATCAAATCAAGAAACCTAATACAGGAGAGCCAGTAACCACAAAATCAACCCTGAAAAAGGTGAAAAATCAACTCGCAATGTTCCAGAACAGATTAATAGGAACAACAGAGAAAACATCAACACAAAAATAAACATATCACAATGGCAGCACTGAACACATGCCTATCAATAATCCCACTGAATATGAATGGACTGATCACTCCAGTAAATAGACACTGAGTGACATCTTCGATCAAGACATGATCCGTCCATATTTTGCTTACAAGAAGCTCACCTTAGACTTAAAGATATGAACAAACTGAAAAGTAAAGGATGGACAAATGCATGTCAAACTAACAGTACACAAAGAAGAGTAGGTTTGGCAATTCTCATCTCAGATAAAATAGATTTCAACATGAAATCCACCATCATGGACAAGGATGGACACTATTGCTGAAAGGTCCAACACACAAACAGGACTTAACAATATTAAATATTACTGCACCTAATATTAGAGCACCTAAATACATCAAAGAAACACTGACTACACTCAAAAAGGAGACAGATCACTCCACAATTATAGTGGGAGACTTCAACACTCTACTCTCAATATTGGGCAGATCATCTAGAAAAACCTCAGTAAACACACAGAAGACCTTATTGCCACAATTAACCAATCAGACCTCATAGATATATACAGAACATTTATCCATCAGTGGACAACTACATCTTCTTCTCCAGTGCACATGGAACATTCTCCAGAATAGACCATGTGTTAGGACACAAAGCAATTCTTAACAAAATCCATACCATTGAATTAATGCAAAGCATCTTCTCAGATCACAAATCCATAAAAGTCAAAATCAATAGCAGAAAAAACAGATAGAAAGTGGAACTCACGGAAACTGAACATCTTGCTCAAAAAACCATGTGTTATAGAAGAAATCAAGGATGAAATAAAGAATTTTATGGAATCCAATGGGAACGAAAACACTTCCTACCAGAACCTATGGGATACAGCCAAAGCAGTGCTCAGAGGTCAGCTTATCTCCATAAATGCACACATCTGGAAGGAAGAAAGAAACCAAATCAAGGAACTAACTCTGTAGCTTGAACAAGTAGATACAGAACAACACAGGAACCCCTCAAGCACCAGAAGAAAACAAATCATAAAGATTAGAGCAAAACTAAATGAATTAGAGAATAGAAAAACAATTGAAAAAATTGAAAAGACGAAAAGCTGGTTTTTTGAAAAGATCTACAAAATTGACAAACCATTGGCTAAATTTACTAAAGAAAAACGGGAAAGGAAACAAATTATCCAAATAAGAAATGAGAGGGGAGTTGTCGTAACACATTCAACAGATATTAAAATATCATAACAGAATACTATGAAAGACTGTGCTCTAACAAATTTGAAAGCCTAGAGGATATGGACAAATTATCACAAGGTGAAGCAGAACAACATAAGTGGATAAATCATCACAAGGTGAAGTAGAACAACATAATAAACCCATCACAAAGGAAGACACTGAAAAAGTCATCCAAAAACTACCAGTGAGAAAAAGGCCAGGCCTAGACGGCTTCACCACAGAATTATACGAAGCTTTTAGAGAAGAGTTATCTTCAATATTACTGAGATTATTTCACAGCATAGAAAGGGATGGAATACTCCCAAATTTATTCTATGAAGCTAGCATAACACTGGTACCAAAGCCAGAGAAAGACCCAATAAAAAAAGAAGAACTACAGACCGATATTATTCATAAATCTAGATGCAAAAATCTTCAACAAAATTCTTGCCAATAGAATACAACAATGTATCCCAAAAATAATCCATCATGACCAAGTTGGATTCATACCAGGGATACAAAGCTGGTTCACCATCAGAAAAACAATTAATGTGATCAACCACATAAATAATATAGAAGACAATAATCACTTGATTTTGTCCATTGACGCAAAAAAAGGTATTTGATAAAATCCAACACCTTTTCATGCTAAAATACTCAGCAAAATAGGAACAGACGGCAAAATCTTCAATTTAATAAGGGCCATTTATAAAAAACCAACTGCCTACATCATCCTGAATGGAGAGAAACTGCAACAGTTTCCCTTGAGAACAGGAATTAGACAAGGATGCCCACTCTCACCTGTCCTATTCAACACTGTACCAGATGTTCTAGCCAGAACAATTAGACAAGCCCAAGAAACAAGGGGCATCTGTATCAGCAAAGAAGTAAAAATCTACTATTTGCAGATGATATGATTGTATATACAGAGAATCCTAAAGAATCCATACACAAACTACTCAAACTGATAGAAGATTTCAGCGAAGTTTCAGGATACAAGATAAACATAAGTAAATCAGTAAATACCTTTATACCAACGAGATTATTAAGGAAGAAATCACAAAATCAATACCATTTACTATAGGCCCTAAGAAGATAAAGTACCTATGAGTAAATCTAACCAGAGAAATAACAGACCTTTACAAAGAGAACTATAAGACCTTACTACAAAAAACTAACAGAGTTACATAAATGGAGAAACCTACACTGCTAATGGATAGAAGACTTAACATAGTGAAAATCTCTATTTTGCCTAAAGCAATCTACTTATGTAACGCAATCTCAATACAAATTCCAGTGACTTTTTTTTTTTTATTTAACATGACTGAGTGACAATGTACATTCCTGTATAAATTTACATGCCCAGTGACATTTTTTAATGAGATGGAGAAACAAACTACTGACTTTCTTTGGAAAGGGAAGAAACTCTGGATAAGTAAAGCACTACTGAAGAAGAACACACTGGGAGGCCTCTCACTACCTGACTTTACAACATGTTACACTGCCACAGTTGTCAATACAGCCTGGTATTGCTACAAAAAGAGACAGATAGATCAATGGAACATAATTGAGACCCTAGAGATCTTCCTATGAACAGCTGATATTCGACAAAGGCCCTAAGACATTAGACTTGGGGAAAAACAATCTCTTCAACAAATAGTGCTGGCAAAATTGGATAGCCATCTGGAAAAAAATGAGACAAGACCCATATCTTACACCTTATATAAAAACCAATTCAAGCTGGATAAAAGACCTAAATATCAAATCTAAAACGATAAAGGTCATCCAAAAATAAGTAGTAACAGCAATAGAAGTTTTAATACACAACATAGACAGACTTCAAAATCTGTCAAACAAACAACAATCAACAGAAAACAGATAAATGGGAACTATTAAGAATCAAACCCTTTTGCTCATCCAAAGACTTTTCTAATAGAATTAAAAGGCCACTTGCAGAACAGGAAAACATATTTGGCAACTATATCCTTGAATACTCTGGGGGTCAGTTCTACCCTGGCCCCTAGGGTTGCCATGAGTCGGCTCCGACTCGAAGGCACTTGGCTTGGCTTGGCATATGTCAGACCGACACCTGATCTCCAGAATCTATAAGGTACTACAAAATATCAATAAGAAAAAGATAAATAATTCAATTAAGTAATGGGCAAAGGAGATGGACAGACACTTCTCTAAAGGGGAGATCCAGGCAGCCAAAAAACACATGTGGACATGCTCACGATCATTAGCTATTAAAGAAATTCAAATCAAAATGACAATGAGATACCATCTCACTCCAACAAGGTTGGCCACGGTCCCCAAAATGCAAAACAACAAAGCTTGAGAGGCTGTGGAGAAAGTGGAACTCTCCTACACTACTGGTGGGGTTGCAAAACGGTCCAGCCTCTTTCGAAAGCAATCTGGCACTTGCTTAAAATGCTGGATATAGGTATACCATTTGACTCAGTAATTTCACTGCTCAGTATATATCCTGCAGAATCAAAGCCATTCACACCAACTGATATATGCACACAAATGTTTATCACAGGACAGTCCACAGTATTAGAAAGATGAAATCAACCCAGATACCCAACAACAGAGGAATGGATAGGTATATGGTATAGATACTCAATGGAACACTATGCAATGATAAAGAACAATGATGATTTTAGAAACATCTCATAACCCGGTTTCAATTGGAGGACATTATGTTGAGTGAAAGTAGTCAGCGACGAAAGGACAAATATTGACCCTTACGATAAGAACTTAAAAACAGACTCATGTGTAGAAGGAAAGACTCTTTGACAGCTGTGAGGACGGGAATGGAGAGGGTAAGGGGGGGAGGGTTTAGATTAGATAGTTGATAGAAATTTGGTTGGGTGAAATCTGGGACAGCACACATTAGAAAGAAGATCAATATTAACTGGACTTCAACATAACATGATTACTCTTCCCATCTTAATCCAATATTACAAGGACAGAGTAGCTGGGGCGAGAGGCTGGGGACCATGTTCTCAGGAGAATTTAAGGCCATTTGGCACAACTAGGTTTTTGCTAAAAGAGCCTTCTGCACCCCACATTGGTGAGTGGCGTCTGGGGCCTTAAAAGCTGCCAGGCTGCCATCTAAGTGTACAGCAAATTGTACAAACTTAGCAGGAACAGATGCTCACCAAGGACCAAAATGACATGGGGGAAAGAGAACACAGAAGACAGAGAGACTCACATGAGTGGCTGACTACATTGACTTGTGACCAGAAGAAGAACCAGATGGTGCCTGGCCCCCACCAGTAATACCTGCAGTGGAGCTCACAAAGTTTAGTCTCACTGGCAACACACGAATAAAAAGCGGTGCACCTGAGATCTTCATTAAAAGACCACAATTGATGGTCCACGGGCCTCAGAGTTCCCCTGAATGCATGGCCCCTGGCCCTGATGCTGCCCCTGTCCATAAATCATATTGGAGGTCAGCCCTCGGACAGGAATCGATTGGACCTGGTGACACAGAGTCATCATATCACGTGTGCACTTCATGGTTCTATGCATCTATAGTATGTCATCCTGCTGATCTCTTACTAGAGGAAGAGGAGTGGGTGGAGAGGAGGGGACAGGAGATTGTTGAGAGGATAAGACATGTATGGGGCAGAGAGGAAGAGTGTGCTGTCACCGGGCAGAAAGAGCAGTGGGAGCTGGATATAGGTGGGCATGCAAATTTATATGGGAATGTACATTTTCGTTCAATCATAATAATGAAAAAAAAATGCTAGTATTTCTAGCAAGTGAATTTTGAAAACATATAGTTACTTCATATGATACAGAATTTTATTTTCCATGTTTTCATCAATAGCACATATCAATTTTTGTAAACATTTAAATGCATATTCAAAAAAATAAGTGATATAGAAATATATTATTAGTATTACATAAAATTACAAAAGTTGTAATACACTATGTCAGTATTTTAAATTTTCCCCTTCTGCATCTGTATAGATGTCTATCTGTTCCTGCATTTTTGAATAAAAGCACACGAACCTACTTTTGAGGTCCAAATCCGCCAGGCGCTCCTTGGAAACTCTGTGGGGCAGTTCTACTCTGACCTGTAGGGTCGCTATGAGTCAGAACTGACTAGATGGCACTGGGCTTTTTTTTTTTTTTTTGGTATGGAAAGTAATTGTGGAGGCAGCAATGATGTGGAAGGGCTTAATTTATACTGTACTTTTCTTTTCTTAATGGTCATAATTTTGTTTTTTAAATACAGAAAATGTTAAAAACAAATAAAACCTATCCTCTCTTTTAAGAATAGTTCTCCAAGATTTCTCTGTTCTCTTTTCCATGAGAATGCCCTTTGTTGGCTGAATTATTCCCTCCAGCTATTATCTTTCCAGTATTAAAACCAAGACAAAACAACAAAAACAAAACATTCTCTTGACTATAGTTTCCGCCCTAGCTTTCAGCTCACTTTTCTGTTCCTTTCATGTCAACATTTGACACAGGGTATATTTTGTCTAAGAACTGTCTCTAATTCTCCTGAATCCATTCTAATTATACTCTTGCAAACCACCTGTCCTTGTAACGGTTCTTTTCAAGGTCAGTAATTATCTCCAAGTTGTCACATCTTTTGGACAATTTTCCAAACTTCATAACTTGCTCTTTCAGTAACATGGCACCATTAGTCACTCCTTCTCTCTCCTTGAGTATTTCTTTTTCCTGATGTCCAAGACTTCACACTCCCCTTGTTTTCCTTCTATATCACTGATATTTTCTCCTTAAATGTCTTTTTTTTCTTTTCTTTTCTTTCCCTCATTTCTCCAATCAATTACTTTTCACTTAGTCCCTGGAATCTTCCCTAATAACTCTGACCAATCTATTTGCAAATCTTGTCAACAGTACTCTCCAAGCATACTTAAAATATGGCCACTTTTCACCCCCAATGTTAGAATCTTGGTCCAAGTTACCATTCTCTCTCTGCTGGACAGTTAGAGCACCCTCCTAACTGATACCCTAGCTTGGGTCTATTTTTTACAGGTTATTTTCCACACAGCAGCCAAGTAAGCAGAATCTTGTCAATCTTCTGCTTAAAACATTCAATGACTGTCTATTCCTCTCAACATAAAACCCAAATGTCCTTACAAAGCTCAACACAATCTGCTTCCTCCCCCTCACTTTTCTGATCTGCTCTCTCCTTTTTCTCCTTCTGGAGTTTTCCACTCTAGCCGCATTGTATTTTGCTGTTCCTTGGATGCAAGAGGGTTTTTATTATCTCAAGACTTCTGCAGATCCCAGATCTAAGCATCCTTCATTCCCTCTCCTCTATGTGGTCTTTGCTCAAATGTCACCTTCTTGGCAATAATTTCCTTGATCAAACATAGTTAAAATCAAACTATTTTTCCTATCCCAATCCTGCACACTATTCCTGATTTATGTTCTCCATAGCAATCATCATCACCAAATACCATTTTTTTGTTTTTTTGATAATTCATTTTCCTTCACCATAATACAAAAAGCTTCAAGAATTAAAAGATTCTTGTTTTATTACTGGAGTCCCATTACTGTAGCTATAACACTGGTTATCATATTGTATGTGCTCATTAATTGTATGCTGAACTAATAAATAGTAAATGAATGATCAAGCATGCAAAAAAACTGAAAACACCAGAAGCAACTAGTAAAAGATGCTGGCCACAGTCAAATCACTTGTAAGCCAGCAATGGAAAAACAAGAGCAGCAGTTCAAAAAGAAGCTGTGAGCAGTTGGGTTAAAGCCCATAATAAACATTAATGGGCCAGCTGTGATGCACTGTAGGATAGATGATTGCTTTAAAGAGGCAGCAGAAAGGAGGTTTATAAACTGCTTTATGAATTACAAGAACATTTATAAATTCTTATTTAAAAAGGCTTAACTTCCTTTTGCTACTGATGAGAATTATAATAAAATAATTACAGTGTGGGGAAGTCAGTTTCTTTATGTGGTCTTTTGCTTTGGTTCTTTGGGAAGCACATCTTGAGAGATTTTCCCCCAAACCCTGAAGAATTTCCTTTGCCCTAGATTTTACTCCACAGAGTTGGTTACCTTTGTCCAAGCTGACTGACATTTCCTGGGTAAACTGTAAACAACTTCAAGCTTGATAGTTTTTGGCTGTTCCAGGGCTGCAGCCTGCCCTATGATTGGTATGTACCTTGCAGGGATTGGTGCACAGACACTGACTATGCAGATGAGGTGAGCATCTGTGGCCTACTGAGAGGAGACTGGTCAGAAAGGGAGTGGTCAGTTCATGGCCACCCACCAGGAGGGGCCATGCCTTAAAATTGACAAGTTGTTGTATTTATAAGCAGCCAGCCCCATAGGGTTTTCACAGACAGAAAGAAAGGCTAGGAGAAGCAGTAGGAAGAGAGCAAGGAGAAGCAGGGCTAGAGAGAGATGACCCAAGGATCTTCTTAAAAGAGCTGTAATATGGGTCAAGGGTGGTAACACTGAAGACAGTGAGAGGTCAAGAAGGGGACTAGTAGCAGAGCTGGAAGTGACAGGAGAGCCAAAAAAAAAAAGAAAAAGAAAACAGCCTATCCTGAGGGCCCAAAAAGCCTGTCCTGATGGGACTGAGAGGAGCCTGCCCTGTAATTGAAGAAAGGAGACTTTGCCTACATGCTTCTTAAACCTGACCCCAAGTCATACCCTGTTTCTTAACAAACCTTTTAATTATAAGCAGTCTCTGAGTTCTGTGTGGTCACTGAAATTGGTTACCAAGTCCATCAAAGAAGCAGAGTGTCTTGGGAGGATGGGCTAGTGTAAGAATTGGTAAAAAGGTTGAAGGACAGAGATACGTCTCACCTCTACTTCATGGGACTCAGCTTTGGGTTGACCTTGGTCACTAACCGTCCTAAGTCAGACATGTTCTGCCATTACTGCTACACTTTCACACATACTTAGCGCAGTCACAAATACTTTATCTTCTCCACCCAAGCCGTTTCTAGAGCTTCATTTTTTCTCCCACGTTATTTGTCTTTATTAGACTATCTTTCTCTCTATTGTCCTTTACCACTGCAGGAGTTCATTGGTGTTTTTCTTCCTATAAATACTTGTTTAGCTGTTTATACTCCCATATTGAATCAACCACTCATGATCACCAGCATGAATGTGTTTACATGACTGATTTCACTTTTCCCTTTGTCTGGCATGTACCTTCTGTAACAGCAATACCATACTCTCATAACTTCTTATAAATTCCCCCTCTCTAGATTTATAAGCCTTATAAATGGCACATTGGTGGCAACTTATTCCCTTTATTCTACAAGGAACCAGCTAACAAATTTTGAAAATTTTATTTTCAGTAACAGTATATTAAAATGTACAATCATTGGGTTGTTGTTGTTAGGTGCCATTGAGTCACTTCGGTCTTTTAGCAAACCTATGTACAACAGAATGACACACTGCCTGGTCCTGCACCACCTTGTCATTGTGCCTGAGCCCCATGTTGCAGCCACTGTGTCAGTTCATTCTGTTTATGGCCCTCCTCTTTTTTTCACTGACCTTCTAGCTTACCAAATTTGATGTCTTTCTCTAAGGACCGATCCCTCCTGATAGCATGTAGAGTATGCCATCTTTGTTTCTAAGGAGCACTCTGGTTGTACTTCTTTCAAGATAGATTTGTTTGTTCTTTAGGCAGTCCATGGTATATTCAATATCTTTCACACACATTTCAGAGCTGTCAGTTCTTCAGCCTTCTTTATTCATTACTCAGCTTTCCCATGCACATGAGGCTACTGAAAACACCATGGCTTGTGTCAGGTACCCCTTAGTCCTTAAAGCAACATCATTGCTTAAAACGACATAATTTTCTGAAAGCAACATCATTGGGTAGGAACAAACAAAAGAAAAAGAAAAAGCCATCTCAGAAGCACTGGATCAAGTTCTGTCAATAAATATGATACCAAAAAGAGATGATACAACCTGCAATTATCATTCAAAAAAAATGAAGGTAGGCAGGTAAGGAACCATGCAGAATGAAAAGAAGAAGAAAAGTAAAAAAAAAGAAACGAAACTTCTAAATTTTTATAAACACAGCAATTTGCTCACCTTTATTATAGCTGATTAAATGATACTGCTATAATAAATATGGATATTCTAGCTGAAATAAATTAACACTCTTTTGGTTTAGGAACTAGTAGAGAGCAGAGGGGAGCATTAATAAGAAGCAATTAAAATAGCATTAACTTTATAAATGCTAAGTTTAATAAGATTCCTATTTGATTTCCCTGAGCACATAAAATGCAGAGAACAATTCCATCCAAAAAACACATTTTTGAGAAATCATAATCAACATTTATCTGCTCTTACTCATTCCATTAAGTAGATAAAATGTTTTTATAAAGCACATAATAGTGAAGGCCAGCAATTCTTCTGTAAGGAATATTGTTCAATACTTTATTGCCCAATTGAGAGAATAGGTGTCAAAGGCTGAATATCATGTTCTATGGTTTAAAAGCAGCTTCTCAAGAATATCAGAAATTCATATATAAAGTAAGTTTTAAACTTGTGCAAAATCAATTTCTATAGTGAACGCAGAAAAACTCCGGATGCAACAGTAGCTACTCAAAATTAAAAATATGCATAATGGTTAACTTAATAACCAGTAAGCCCGTAAGTCCAAATTTTTTCAAAGTGTGATAACAATGTATTGCTTTTCATCATAAAAGACCATAAAATCCATTACTTTTATCTTCCCCTTTGAGGTTTCTTGATATTAAAAACCTAAACACAGCCTTACAGACTTTTAATAGAACAAAGTATAATCAATAGTTCATAAAGTACATCATATATTTATCCATGTGTAAATAAAAGTCATACAAAATTAGCTTAGTAAAATTGTATACTACATCACTGGTGATATAGAAAGTAACATATACTGAGTTTAGTCCAAGCCTTTCAGAGGAGAAGATAATGTACGATATCAGGTTCAAGGTCACGTAATGAGGCATGATGGAACTTTGCTTTAAATACAGAAATTGTCATATGTATGGAATCACCTTGTGGTGATTATCTTATTTCCATTTAGATATCTGAACATTACACCTGGAATTTGTGGCTTAAAAAAAAAAATTCTAATTTCACCAAACTCACCTATAGTGAGAAAGTTGGAGAAGAGAGGGGAAGGGCAGAATTCTCTAGAATTCACAACTAATATTTGTTGGGGAAAATAACCAATCTATACAATGATGTACACAAGGTTCCCTGGAGACAGAAACAGAACAGGTAGAATGATAAATAAAAGTCAAATGAATCTCCTATGACCATTATAGGAAAGTCTGTTTAAAGGATGTTTCTTTGGTTACAGACAAGCTTAATGTAGTAACACAGCTCAAGCAATAGCAAAGAAGCAGCAACACCCAGTGGTTTGTAGCCACTGGAGCTTTTGCGAGGGACTTGCTACCCAAACTACATAGAGATCCAAGTGACAAGAGCCTTATGCTGCTGTCCAGTGCTTTTCACTCTTTGCATACTGCTTCCAATATCACATAGCACTCACTGTTACTAAAGGTGGATTGCACAAGATGATTTAAAATTCTAATTGGCATTATGAATTCAGAGCTTAGAGTAGCTACAAGGCTCTCAATCCCCAAATCTGAAATACGGGTGGAATACTATTTACATTATTCCTGATAATCACCTACCTTCAACAGCTCAATTAATGGAGTCTTACTAATTCACATATTCATCCCGTATATTGTGTGATACTTCTATTTCAAGGAAAGTTCTATGTTAACTTGAGTAGCAAAGTGACTCACTTAACCAAGAAAGTAATACTATATGACTTTTAAGAACTGAATGAGGGCAAAACAAATTACTCCTTAAGAGTCAGACTAGTAAAAGTTCTAGCTGAAAGTAATAAAAGTGACTTCATAAATTTGCAACCACTGTTGCAGGAATTCTCTAACCTAGGAGCTTATGGATCATTATTTAACTTATAGAAGTATCTGTGATGTAGACTGTGTTAAGATAAGTATTATTTTTTTCACTCCAAATGGGTATTCTCCCCCAAAGAATCTTAGTCCATTCATAATCAGAGAATAATGGCATTTGCCTTCTGCTGTTGGGTAAAGAGGAGCCCTTGTGACACAATGGTTAAAGAGCATGGCCACTAACAAAAAGTCCGGTGGTTCAAACCTACCAGGTGCTCCACAGGAGAAAGACATGGCCATTTCTCCCATAAAGATTTAATTTACAGCCTTTGAAACCTATGGGACAGTTTTCTGTTGTGTAGTGCCTCTATGAGTCAGAATGGACTGAACAGCACCGAGTTTATGTGTTCTGGGTTAACATGTTAATGCCATGATTAACTGAGGTCCTAAACTACGTATCTTTAAAAAAAATTTAAAGAGGTCAATCCTCAGTGGATGGACAAAATCAGGTCACATAGTACACAGATAATGCAAAGACCAAGCTAGCTCAGTCAACAGAATATAAAATAGTTTGGTCCTAGGGTTGCCATGAGTTGGTTCCGACTCAACAGCACTTGGCTTGACTCTGATATTAATGGAAACATAGTAGTCTCCAGAAACTTTAGCTCTTAAATACGTGTAAGCATGGAAATTCCCTAGCTAAAAATGGCTTTCACATTCAGAAGGGCAAGTTGCTCTATTTAAGACTAAAATGTTTTTATTGTCCCTGTTTTGGCTGCTAACCAAAAGGTCAGAAGTCTACATCCACTAGGTGCACCCTGGAAACTCCATGGAGTAGTTCTTCTCTGTCCTATAGGGTTGCTATGAATTGAAATTGACTTGATGGCAATGAGTTTGTTGGTTTGTTTGTTTGGGGGGTTGTATTTTTGCTTTGTTTGAGAGAGACAAGCATGATATGTACCAAAGTTCAAAATTCTCAACAGGAAGAAAATAACTGAAGAGTAAATTAAGTTTGTAAAGTTCTCTGAAACCTGTGAGAGCCAGAACTCAATGGAACTGCCTTGTTTTACTGGATCTCACAAGTTATCTGTCTTTGACAGTGTACAGCCTTATCACTTTTCTATCACTTATTTTAAAGGAAAATATTTGAGTTTTTCCTCTCTGGCAGTATTTCACCTTACACATGTCCCAGCTTTTGCAATATTCACTGTATGTAGAAAAACTAGTGCACAGTAGGATCATGAGAAAGGAGAGGGCAAGAGTAACTAAAAATAACTGGCATGAGGAAATCATCTTTGGAAATTAGGGAAAGAGTGAGGGGCTTGAAGTTCAACAAATAGAGGTAGTTATCATGAAAGATTAAGCCAAAATGGAAAAATTATTAGTAGATAAGAAAACAATGTCGATAAAGTTTTTTTCTTGTAATATAATGAAGAGAAAAATTACTCATTAAATGACAGATATTTTAACAGTAGATTATTACAAAAATAGTAATAAAACTTAAAGTTAGCAGGTTCTAAAATATAAATAGCTCTTTTTGTGACCTATAATTATACAATTCACATTATTCTAAAACCGGACTTGTACAGGAAGTTCTGATAAGATGACAATGTATTCAAAACTTCAGTATGCACAAGAATTTTTGAACTAATTTTAAGTTTACATTAATGAATCTGTCCTATTGCCCTCCATGATCCAATTGTAAGTTCTAAAGTGCCAGGATACATATGTTGGAACAAATCCTTCTCAAAAAACAAAAACCACCACCAACAACAACAAAAAAAACAACACAGAGTGGGGAAAGATTGGCACCACTCCAGTTTAAAAGTGTGTTTGTAATTGTTTTACAGCTATACTTTGCTGCCATCCAGTTGATTCCAACTGATAGTGGCCCTATAGGATTGAGTAGAGCTGCCCCATAGAGTTTCCAAGTAGTGCCTGGTGGATTTGAACTGCCAACCTTTTGGTTAGCAGCCATAGCACTTAATCACTATGCCATCAGCATTTTCATTTACAGCTATACATGCAGTTTATATTATTAACAGTGAACACAAGTAGTAAGAAAGGATATTTTTTTGGGAAGCCAAGAAATGAAAATGGAGTGATATTTTTAAATTAGATGTGTTTAATCACGTGAAGTCAGCAGCCCTGTTGGCACAGTGGTTAAGCACTTGACTGCTAATTGGAACCCAATAGCAGTTATATGGAAGAAAGGATCTGGTGATCTGCCCTCATAAAGATTACAATCCAGGATATACTATTATACCGTGACACGTGGGGTCACTATGAGTCTTAATCAACTCAAGGGCACCTAGCAACAAGCAAGTGAAAGTGAAACCAATGTTTGTCTTCTGATTCTACAAGTAGAGTTTCTTAGTCTTGGCATTTTGATATGTCATAGTAAACTCCTGTTACCCAGTTATGAACATCAAAAATGTCTGTAGACCATGTGGTTTACATGCTTTATGGTTCTATGCATTTACAGGAGGCTGCCTGACTGGTCTCTTTCTAGATGGGAGAGCAGACGGTAGAGAGCAGGGTCAGGCGATTGTTAAGAGAATAGGACACACAGAGAGTGAAAAGGAGGAGTGTGCTGTAACCAGACAATGTGAGCAGAAGGAGATACAGATAGGCAGGCATGCAAATTTAACTTGGATTGCATACTTTCAGTTAATCACAACAAAAAAGAAAAAAAAAAACAACAGGCTGTAGATGTTGCCCAGTATTCCCTTGGTACAAACAACACTTTGTTGGAAACTATTCTAGAGAAAGGGAAGGAAAACAACTTTCCAATTTTGCTGGACCCAAAGTCCAAAATTCTCCCAGTCTTAAATAAATTCATGGAGAGACATTTCATGAACAGGTCTGAGTCACGATCTTAGCATCCAAGATCAGGTTGTACGATATTTATCACCACTTCATTACTCTCGCACTAAAAACATACTTAAAGAAGCAACATGTGAAACCTATGCACTAAAGTTCTTTCAAGATCCTGTTGTTCTCTGCTTCAGATATTTTGTTGCTACCAGTGCTTTCACTGATGGAGGCATGCTGAATCACTGAATATGCCTGAATGTTGGGGAAGTAGTATGGATTTTTTTCCTGCCCTTTTTCATAAGCTTCCTTCAGAGCCCAGTGGGACAACACAGTGTCCTACTAATTCAAACTCCAAAAATTAGATTTCTACTGGAGTCCCTTGGGCCATATATGTTCCTGCATGAAAAGTTCCTATTTGCATAATAAAAACGCATCTATTTCATACAATTTTGTGGAAACAGTTACTTGTGGCACATGCCCACTTCTTTTTCTTTCTTTTTCTTTTTCTGTTTCAAACAGTCATAAAGGCTTCTGCCTTGCAGTAGCAAGCACATCCACTTGGAAAACAGCTCTCAAAAACCTTTACAGCCTGAATAAGTGGATGGGCAAACAGGTATCCCACAGATCCCGACAGGGCTAGAGGAATGCTGACACAGCCTTACACTCCAGGAGATGAGACTCTTGCAAGCATATTTTCTGTTTCCATTACTTAGTTTAGGCAGAAAGTACTTTATAATAGCAATTTTAATGGGTTATAATTTCTGTTTTTGCCTTTTCAGAATAAAATTAAACATGCTGCTTACATATACTTTTACTTATGACATTTCTTGCCAAAGTTCTGATCTCCTTATTCAAGTACACATATTAATATGTCTAACATTTATTGATCAACTTTTACGTAGTATGGGAACATCTGTGGGTGCTGGGATATGAACATGAATTTGGGGCACTCTCTGTATGTACGTAGTGGAAAATGTAGTAAGATGGATAATCAAAGTATAATATACTAGCAAAACAAAGTCTAAGTAGGGAGTATATGCTGAGAAATGTTCAACTGAACCTGGGAGAATGAAATTATTTTCCAAAGGAGTTAATATCTGAGAGGGGACTGGAAGTGAGGTGAGAAGTATATTTCCAGGCTGAGGGAGAATCATTAAATTGATGACTGCTTTGTGGATTATGGTGGTGTCTGGGCAATGATCAGCACACAGAATATTTTAGAGACAGTAGAAGGAGAAGTAAAACAAGTTATGATTTTGAAAGACACTTAGGGCAGACAGTAATGGCTTTTGATTGGGAAAGGACAGCCACTGAAAATTCTGGATCAGGTGAGTGGCAAGGTACCCTGATACAGGGTGAATATTGGAAGGTAACCGCAATCCTCAGGCAGATATGAACAAACTGTTGAGAACTTGACAATGAAACAGACAGGATTTGATGCTGAACTTCCCTGTTAATGGATTGGTAGAGATACAATTAATTGAAACAGAAAACACAGGAAGAAAATAAGACCAGCTTCTAGAGGTTTCAAATCACTTCACCTTTAGAAGCACCGAACTATTCCCATCAGTATTTTCTGTGGAGTACTGTTCAGCAAGTAAAAATTCCAGTGTAGGTATTCTCTTGAAATAAAGACCCCAGTATCATCTCTAGAGCTAAATTCAAGAATAGTTAGGGTTATCTGGGGAGATAGCAAACCCTGATGATTGAATGGCTAAAAGCTTGGCAGTTCAAACCTACCAGCCACTTAGTGGGAGAAAGACGTAGCAGTCAGCTTCCATAAAAAATTAAAGTCCTGGAAACCCTATAGGGTACCTGTGAGTCAGAATCGCCTGTACGGCAGTGAATTTGGATTGGTGAGTTGGGGAGATATTACAGATAGAGAAGACAAAAGTAAAGAATAGAACCACAAAGATTAATGTCCTGCAAGCTTTGGGTGGAGGAAGATAAGCCAGGCTCAGGGACTGGAACATTGAGAGAAGCAGAACGATCAGCTAGGCAACAATCATCACACAGCAGCACAAGGAAAGTCTCTTAAAGAAAGGAGCACTCGCAGTAGCCAAAGGGAGGATGAGGAGGACATACACTGAAAAGAGATCACTGAATCTGAATCTAGAAGATCATGGCTAACTCCTGGAAAATTGCACTGTCTCACAAAAGCTCTTCTATTTTTCTTTTTTTCTGTCCCTGCAACTGCATTCTGATGTTTCTCTTGAGATTAGAGAAAGGACACGGGGCTTTCTTCTTTCCAAACCCCGAGTTCTGGTCTACATTCAGTAAAACCCTCTCTCTCTAGAACATATTCACTCTAGGATTTCTTTCCTCTCTAATAGCATCAATATATTTCTCCCACTACTTCTTTCTATTTTGTCTTCATATTTGTAGAAGGATTCTACTGTCACCTCTTGGATCCCTGAGCTACAATGCTACACTTCTTTTCTTTGACAAATAGTATATAAGTCATTTGTTCAGTATTTCCTTCCTGTCTGTTCTTGGTCCCTAAATTAAGATTTTTTAACCTACAATTCTGGATACTCACATACATCCACTAAATTGCCAAATCCTTTCTCCATTTTTATTTACATTATTAGTTCTAAAGTATTTGGACAATATTACATACATACTTCTTGTGGTTTTTAGACACTATATGTAGATTTCTCAACAACATAAAGACGATGTTTGAAATTTTATGATAAAGGGGTTGATGGGCAAATGAGTCTGGGAATATTCTGTGCTTAAAAACACAGATGTCTTCATGTTAGTACTCTAAGAGTCTTCAATATATTAATTTCATATTAGGCTCCTTTTAAAGAAAGATCATTTAACCAGAGAACTCCCTTTACATGTAAATTAATATGTACTCACTCATATTTTTAAATGTCTTTAATATTTACATTCTCTCTGACTTTTAAATATTGCTTTTTCTTTCAAGATTTGAAAAAGCAAAAAAAAACTTGACATTTTGTAAGCAACTACAAGCACAGGTTAATACAGCAGAAACTGGCATTATTATCTTCCCACAGATGGGAAAGGTGACCCTGGTGGCATAGTGGTTAAGTGCTATGGCTGCTAACTAAAAGGTCAGCAGTTCAAATCTGCGGGGTGCTCCTTGGAAACTCTACAGGGCAGTTATAGTCTGTCGTATAGGGTCACTATGAATTGGCATTGACTCAACAGCACTGGTTTTGTTTTTTTGGTGGTTTGGTAGATGGGAAGGAAACCCTGCTGGTGTCATGGTTAAATGCTACATCTGCTAATGAAAAAGTTGGCAATGTGAATCCACAGGGTGCTCCTTGGAAACTCTGTGGGGCAGGTCTACTCTGTCCTCTAGGGTTGTTATCATTTGGAATCGACTCAACAGCAGTGGGTTTGGGTTTGGGTAGAGGGGAAAACTCATTCAGAGAGAGACTAAACAGCTAGACCAAGGTCAATCCAGTAAATGCCCACCCTCAGTGTAGCTGATTCAAACATAGAGCCACCCTATGTGAGACAGTATGCCTTCCTCATAGGGATTCCAAGGCTCAAATCTTTATGGAAGCAGACTGGCACATCTTTCTCTCATGGAGCAGCTAGTGTGTTCTAACCAACATTTAGGTTAGAAGCTGAGTGTTTCAACTAGTGCACTGCCAAGGTTACCTGTCATTCAAGGAGAGGATGACAAAACCACAATTGGAGCCAAAGTATCTGGCATTCAAAGAGCAAGGAACTGCTTTTCAATGCAGCGAGTTACCTTTGAGGTCTAGAGTCTCTCTACTCTTTTTCTGGTGCTCTTTCTAGTAAAGATCTGGCACAGACCACAACTTTGAGCCAGTGATTCCAAAATAATGACTTCCAGCAATCACCACTCTCACACATTCAAGTACTGTGTCTTCAAATGCCAACTGAACATTTCTATTTACCCTGCTCTATACATATGTCTGCTTGTGTTGTTGTTCATGGTCCCCTTCTCACTGGCCTAAAAGCATTGAGTCCTTTCTGTCAATCATTGTCTTTTGCTTGCTATATTAGATCAGCATTTAATTCAGGATGACTTTTTTCTTAAAAAGTCTTTTCTATGTATTCCTTATAATCCAATTCCAAACTAACTATCCTAATATACACTTCCAAGACCCTTTCTGACAGAATTACGAAGTTCCTGTAAACCCCAACCTGCTTACTTTCATTTCTGTTTTCAGTATCTTATGAAGAGGTACTTACTGAATTTGGCTTGGCTTGGCTTAGTAAGTGTTTGGAAACTTTGGTGATGTAGTGCTTAAGTTCTACGGCTGCTAACCAGAAGGTGGGCAGTTGGAATCAACCAGGTGCTGCCTGGAAACTCTACTAGTCAGTTCTACTTTGTCCTTTACGGTGACTATGAGTCAGGATGAACGTGGCAGCAACAGGTTTTTTCCTTTCTTTTTTTTTTTTTTAATAGGCTTTTAATTGTCATCCCTTATAATTGAGCAAAAAAGTTTTCTGCCTAATTGTGTAAATACTTCATAATATCATTGGCTTAAAATGAGCTGTTCTTCCAACTTCTGTATCTATTTGGATTCAGAGCAGTGGTGCAACTAGATGTTGATGTGCCTCTTACTAGTTTTTAAAGCCCCTAGAGCCAGTGGGGGTGCCTACATCTCTTGGTGCTACCTGGAAGGAGTGTCATTGTTCTTATTTTCTTCAGAAATGCAAGTAAAAAATGTACAAACATTAACTTCTTCTGATACAATCCTGGGATGGCTCCTGGGCTAAACAGAAATGAATACCTTTCCCTTAGTAAGCTGAGTGCTAAGAGGAAAGTCAGGAGTTGCATACCTATTTGAAGAGAGTGAATTCTGGTCCTGGATAAAGACGTAAAATCCTATTACATTTACACAGTTTGTGGTAGACTTTGAAATTCATATTAGTATGCTTGAGAGAGACATAGTTCTGTACATTACAGGCATGCAGCCAGAAAATTCTTCTCCAAAGTAAACGATTATATTCATCTGTTTATATATACACACACACACACACACACACACACGCACACACACACACACTCACACAAACACACACACACACACATCTCACCCCCAGCCTTACCCTTTAACACCCTTTCCATCAGAGAAATCGTTTTTGGATTTGGGTGGGATGGAGGTGGAAGGCAGTTATTTTGTATATATAGCAGAGGTACAAGATGACTGTCCCTGAATCTGAAATTAGTTAACAATGTGTTACTAAAGCATCATGCCTTAGGTTGTTCACTTCCTTTAATATTTATTTTTAATATATCAATTTTTATTAAAGTGCATATTTTACCTGTAGCAACCATGGAAACCACAAAACTAATCCTACCCTAAAACACTAAAGGAAATGAAAAATAACTCCCAGAATCATTATTCATTTATATGAAAATGCAATTTTCTCTCTGAATTCAACATTCAACTCTCTAAATCAATGTCTGCAGCATTATAAAACCTATCTTTTTGTTATAATCTGAGGATATATTAATTTAGAGAGTTGCCCTGCACTGTCAATTTAATCTCTACATTCAAAGCTGATCTCTTCTTTTTTCCCCACTTTAACAGAATTTAGAACAGATATTTTTAAAGTTTCTTCAAAATAAAACTATTCACTTTGATACCAACTGCTAATTAATAAGATATATTAATAAAAATTTCCTCCAGGTGAATATTCTGGTGTTGAAGTCACAATCAAGGTTAGAAGCCCCACCCCAAGAGTGACCAGTAACACAGAGTGATAGGATCTGATCACCTTGCCTTACAAGATGAATGCAGGCAACAGTCTAATATACTCACAAAAGTTGCGGAAAACAATGTATTTAGATAAGTATTCGGTTGCCTAGATCAGAAAGACAGGTTCATTTAAAAGTATACGTAGTATCATGTTCAAAAAGAGAATGTGATTAGTGGACTGACTGCTTTGATGTTTTATTGGAAGTCTTTAATGGCTCCACTTTATTTCAAAATGTGTGTTTTGTTCTAAGAACCCATGGGTGACACAAACAGTCAGGTGCTAGTTTGAGGTACCATGGAAGAAAGGCCTGGTGATCTATTTTTTTTTTTTTTTTTTAAATCCACCATTGAAAACTCTATGGAGCACAGTTCTACTCTGAAAAACATGGGGTCATGATGATTTAAAGTCCAGTCAACAGCAATAGATTTGGCTTATTGTGTGGGTATGTCTGCTGTATTTCTGTGTAGTTTTCAGATAAAAGTTGGCTGAAGAGCTAACAGTGGCTCAGCATTTTTATGTCTAACATTTCCTCCATTAAGAAAACATAACCAGGTAAGGTCAATTTTCAGCCAGAGAATTACGTAGATATACAGGGAAAAATTTTCTCTGAATCCAGGTTATGTAATATTATTTTACTGGCCTTCATTTTACATAGATGTGTAGTTCTATATAAGAAACATAATAAGTAAAAATTATAAAAATCAATATTAAAAGATTCAATCACATAATAAAATAAAAGATGTAGAAAGAAAATAAACTATGAAATAATTTGTGAATTAAAGAATATCTTTCTAAAATGTCAGACAAGGCCAAATACAGATTTTATATGAATGTTCATATATGAACACTAGATATAATTGCTCTAATATTAAGAATTAAGCCACCCTTTTCCTAAACATATTCCTACCTATATCCTCTTCCTACCTATAGCTATCTTTAAAAAAAAAAAAAAAAGAAGATAACCCAGAATCCATTCTTACATCATTTTGCCCAACTTTTTTCTGGGAAAGCATCTCTATTCTAAAGAAAGTTCCTGAAGACAAAGAAAACACACAGACTCCATCAAAACCATTGTGTAAGAAGACCATGTCCCTTTACTGTGACAAAAATCAATTAAGGAATAACAAAAAGATTTGACAAAGATCAGAGGGTTGACTCCTTCAGTGCACATAAGCATTGCTCAGTGAAAAAGAACCTAGGGACCACGTGGGGACCCAAGGCAGACCAGAACATCTCTTAGACAAGACAGGCAATCTCTGGTACCTGTTCGGTGTCCATTACAGTGCCACAGATTCTGATCTGAGTCTTTCTGTTGACAGAGACAACAAGAAGAAAGTGCTGCTCAAAAAGAAAACACTGGGAAGTCCATTAACACACTTTTGATATAGTCACTGCAGGAAGCAAAATAAGAAAAAAAAAAAAAATTAACTGACCTCCTAGGACTGTCAGAATTTCACTTAAGGAAAAAAAAAAAAAAAAAAGAGCAACAAAAAACTAATGTCTTACTTTTTCAAGGGCAGTTTCTTTGCAATATGTTTAGATGTTTTGGTGTCTTCCTCTCATATTTGATTTTCCATAAAAGCTGACTATGCCTTCTTTATTAAGGCTAAGCACAATTAGCTGGGCAAGAACACCTGGTTCTCCCTGAAGTTTCAGACAATTGTTGTGGTCTTGGAAATATATGCCATGAAGAAATTCTTTACAGTGCTGAAAGGCAGACATCACCTTGAAGACTTAGGTGTGCCTAACCCAAGCCGTGACATTTTCAGTCACATCATGTGAATACAAAAGATGGGCAATGAATAAGGAAGACCACAGAAGAATTGATATCTATAAGCTATGGTGTTAGCAAAGAATACTGAATATACCTTGGACTGCTAAAAGAAGGAACACATTTGTCTTGGAATAAGTACAACCGGAATGCTTCTTAGAAGCAAGGATGGACAGACCGACTTCTGTACTTTGGACACGTTACCAGGAGGAATCATGCCTGGTAAAGTAGGTCAGTAAAAAGAGGAAGATCCTCAACAAGATGGATTGACACAGTGCTGCAACAACAGATAGAAGCATAACAACGACTGGGAGCACGGCGCCAGACACAGTAGTGTTTCGTTCTGCAGTACACAGCGTTGCTACAAGTCAGAACAGACTTCATGGCATCTAACAACAACAGGGATCCACAGAGAATAAGACTCACAAATTGTCAAAGCAACAAAAACAAGAATTATACAAATAGAGAAATACAACATCATTCCTGAGAGCTCTCAAGAAATGCACACAACAGATGCATATCTATATAGCACAGAACAAGTCTTTCTTTCCCTCCTCACCCAACCTAACTCCTTCCCAGACAAAACTGTTCTTAGTTGCCTTCCCAACCTTTTGTAAGGCATTAACATGCACTTAACACACACCCATCACTTTAAAAAATAGTTTATCAAAGTAGTAATTATATAGAAGATTAACATTCAAATATTGTTGAATCATCAGCTGCTCTCAAGGCCTGTGAACAGTTTTGGTCCTGTAACATATCTTACTCTTCTCCCTTGGGCTTTCAAAGTGCCTCTTCTGGATAGGAAAACCAGTTCTCTTTGGTGAAGCAAATCTTTTAATTGCTTCCACTTAATGGATTCTCTGAGGGTAAACTTTCAGAGATTTTACTTCTGAAAATATTCTCATTTTGACCTAATACTTGAGTGATAATTTAATATGACTTCTAGGCTAAAAACCATTCTCATTGAGAGCTTGGAAAGTATTGCTGGACTTATTTCTATTACAGTGTGGCCACTGAGATGTCGAATTACTTTTTCACTCAACTCCCCTTTTATTTATTTATTTATTTTAAATAATACATGCTGTTTGTTTACTTTGCTAAATTTTAGGATAATCTCTTTGTCCCAGGTCCCAGGTATTCTGAAATTTCAGTGATGAGACTTGATATAGGTCTTTGTTAATCATTTAGAGCCCTTCCGAGTTTGAAACTTAGAAGTTCCACATAAAAATTTTTGCTTTCTTTTGTAATTTGTTTCTTTTGTAATTTTTTGCCTTTATTTTCTGTTTTATCTTTTGTCAACTCTTATTAGTCTGATGATGAACTTCCTAGATTGAACTTCTAGTTTATTTTCTTCCTACTTTCTATTTATTTCCTTTTCTTTGTCCTTTTATGTTGCAGATTTCCTTGGATATTTAGTGTTTCATTATTGTTTGTTTATATTTAATATTGAATGAATAAAAGGTAGGTTTCTATGCATCCTGCCTGGTAGACACTAGGAAAGACTACCTGTGATCTGATCTTTTTTTTTTTTTCACACTGTTAATTCCTAAATGCCACTATTTGATGGTCAGTTTCTCCAGAGAAAAAAATGAGACAGTTTCCTGCCTGCAGGAGATGGTGGGGAGGACGAATAGGAAAAGAAGACTTGCCAACATGCTGAAGCTGGAAGAAGAAGGAAACTGTGGTTCTCATAATTTGCTCTGACTTTCCTTCCATCCCCCTATTTGTAGGCTAGTCTCTCAAATCCATTCTCCTTTGTACTTGCTGTTCCAAAGTACATAACCTCCCTGATTCCATATCTTCAGGCTCCTTCAAAAATGGGAAGTAGTAGGAATCAGGAATATCTAAGGGCAGGGAAGTAGATAAAGAAATGAGCTGGAGGTGAGGGTATCTCATTTTTCTTTATTGATATTTTCAAAAACCAAAGGGTGAGGGAGGAAACAAGAAAAAAATATTGCTATTCTGTTGATTCTGACTCATACCAAAAAAAAAAAATTCATTGTCGTCAAGTTGATTCCAACTCACCACCGTGCCCAAAACACACACATACACCCTTGCACACTTCCTTCTACAGAACTCCTGCATTTATGATGTTCTCCCAGCCAAACTGCTTGGGTTCTCCTTAGATCCTACGCTATCCCCTTGCCAACACTTAGATCTAGTCCTATTCCACAAAGTTATTTACAAAAGACTCATTCAATTTGGAATAACAGCCTGTCAATTTACTCCCCCCAAAACAGCCAGTGGAAACCCTATGAATCACAACACTAAGATACCACTATGTCTGGGATGCAAAGAGTGTGCGATTGGCTTGATGGCCGCTAACAATAACAATCACCAGTCACTTTATTTTTTAAAATATTTTATTGTGCTTTAAATGAAAGCTTAAAACTCAAGTCAATTTGTCACACAAAACTGACATACATATTGCTACGTAACTCTACCTACTCTCCTACGCATCTGCCCTTTAATCTCACCTCTGGACAGGAGCTGCCCCATTACTCTCATGTATCTACCTATGCCAAGAGACATACTCTTCATCAGCATCATTTTACATCTTACAGTCCAGTCTAATATTTGTCTGGAGAACTGGATTGGGAATGGTTTCAATTCTAGGCTAGTGGAGAGTCCAGGGCCATGTCTTCTGGTGACTCTCCAGTTTGTCAGACCATCAAGTCTGGTATTTTTAATAGAGTTTGAGCTCTGTACCCTAATTTTCGCTCCCTATGTCAGGGATCTTCTGTTGTGTTTCCTGTCAGGACAGTCATTGGGGGTAGCCAGGCACCATCAATGTCTTCCAGTCTTATACTGCTGTCTCTGGATTACATGCCCCTTTATGTCTCCTGGTTCACATTTTCCTTCTATCTTTGATGTCTTTAATTTTTTGATGCTCTATGTGGGCTGGGACCAATTGATGCTTCTTAGGCGGCCCCTTTTATGACCCAGAAGCCACTCACCAGAAGGGGCTGAAGAACATGTTCTTAAAAAATTTTGTTATGCCCATTGACCTAGATATCCCCTGAAAACATGGTTCCCAGCCCCCTGGCCCTGCTACTCTGCCCTTTGAAGTATCAGATTATATTTAGAGAACTTCTTAGTTTTTGGTATAGTCCATTTGTGCCGACTTCCCTACTATGTGTTTTTTCTCCCTTTACCTAACATAATTTTTTGTCTACTATCTAATTAATGAATACCTAGTGTCTCCCTCCCCATCTTTGTAACCATCAAAGACTGTTTTCTGCAGAACCACCATTCACTTTATAAATTCCTTTATTTTGACTGTGGTTACAGTTGACTTCTAATTTATTGAAGCTAAAATGATTGTGTTCCCTGTTGTTTCAAATCATTTTATAATAGCAGATCTCATTGGAGATTAATTTTTTCATCACCATTTCTTGCTTTCTTTGGTGGATTTGAAACAATGTTAGCAAAATGAAGAAAGTAGAAATCTCTCTCCTCTGCCAAGCCAAGTGCCGTAGAGTCGGAAAATTGGAAACTCATTCAACCACGGTGCAAATTACTCACCAACTAAATACTAGAAATTCTCTGTTGGCACCTAATTTAGGGAAAACTCAAGTAGATCCCTTGCATAATCTAAAGAACTATCAGGCCTCCAGCTAGAAACCCACTTAAATGGAAACACAAAGCAGAATCCTTCTAGGACAGACAAAGTAAGGCAATAATTTGCATTACATACTTTAGGAAGAACTTCTCTGAAGAATTTATTAAAAGGTCTATCTTTAAGCCATGCTACTATCAAAATCCACATCACCATGCAGAGTAAAACTGTACATTGTGTTAAGCTGCAAAACACGTAGTAGATCTGTATATTTTAAAACAAGTTTTTTTTTTTTGAAAGAAAGCATCTTTTAAAAGCAAGAACACACTGTTACAATAATTTTTTGAAATATGGAATTATGGTTTTTAAGGAATGGGGTACTTATTCAAATTTTTATGCAGACAACAGTCTCATTACAGTCCCAGATCAAACTATGTGCCAATCAAATTTAAATGTTTTGACAGTAGCTTCATTTCCAAATTATAATCTCTAAAGCAGAAATTCTTCTACATATATTATTTTAGTAGTAACTACTGACATTTTAGGAAGAAAGTACTTACTAATTGTCATACTACTGGCACCTGGATTATAAGTGAAGCAGAAGAGTCATCAGTCTGACAATTTTCCATGAGCTTTTCAGAGATTTACACTGGGAATATGACTGCTTGTTCTTTCTTTTCTGTATGTATATTTAAGTGCAAAGTTACAATTATAGTCAGTTTATCATACAAAACCTTATATACATTCTACCATATGACCTTAACAACCCTCTGGACACTGTGATAGCACACTTCCAACTCATATTTCTCATGTTCATTTGACCAGCTCCTGTACGCTTCTGATGTTTCTCTAACCTCTTTATAACCTCTTTATAACCTCTTTATAACCTTTGAGCAGTTAGTCTCCTGTATGTATCCAAGCAGTCTTCAGTATCATTTTATATCTTATAGTCAGTTCAATCTTTGTCTGAAGAGTTGGTTTCCAGAACGGTTTCAGTTCTGGATTAATACAGAGATCGGGTGCCATAACTTCCAGGGACCCTCCAGTCCATCAGATCATCAAGTCTGTTCTTATAACTAGATTTAGAGTTCTGCATCCCACATTTCTCCTGCTCCATCAGAGAGGGACTTATTGTTGAGTTCCCTATAAGGGCCGTCGTTGGTGGTAGTTGGGCACCACATAGTTCTACTAGTCTCATGTTGATGTTGTCTCTGTTGCATGTTGCTCTTTCTGCCTCTTGGGCTCACATTTTCTTCTTCTCATTGATGCTCTTCTTTCTCCTTTGCTCCAGGTGGGTTGAGACCAATTAATGCTTCTTAGATGGATGCTTGCAAGCTTTTAAGACCCCAGACACCACCCACAAAACTGCACACAGCACATTTGCTTAAAAACTTTGTTATGCCAGTTGACATAGATGTCCTCTGAAGCCATGGTCCCCAGACCCTTGACCCTGGTACTCTGTCCCTAGAAGTTCTGTCAATTTATTTAGAATATTTCTAAGCTTTGGCTTTAGTCCATTTGTGCTGACTTCTCCTGCGCTGTATGCTGGTTTCCCTTTCAGCTAAATTAATTCTTGTTAATTATCTAATTAATGAATATCCCACTTCCTCCTATCTCTCTTTATAACCAACATTTATTATTTTGTGTGTTCTGGACTAATGCCAGACTTGTTGTGGTGAGGTATACTCACTGCAGTTTTAATTTGCATTTCTATGATGGTTAATGATCAGGAGCATAATCTCATATATTTGTTAGCTGCTTGGATGTCTTCTTCGGAGAAGTGCCTATTCATATACTTTGCTCATTTTTTGATTGGGTTGTCTTTTTCTTGTTGAGGTTTTGCTATATATTGTAGATTATAGGGATTAGATGCTTATCAGATCTATAGCAGCCAAAAACTTTTCCCAGTCTGTAGATTGTCTTATTGTTCTTTTGGTGATAACTGTTGGTGAACATAAACGTTTGATTTTCAGGAGTTCCTAGTTATCTATTTTCTCTTCTGCTGTTTGTGAATTCTGTAATCTGTTTCTGCCTTGTATTGGAGCTCCTGTTTTTTTTCCACCATGATTCTTATCATTTTAGAGTTCATATCTAGCTCTTTGATTCATTTTGAATTGTTTTATGTGCATGGTGTGAGACACAGAATTTGTCTGATTTTTTTGCAGATGGATTTCCAAGTATGCCAACACTATTACTAAAGAGTCTGTTTTATTTTCCCCATTTTAAGGGTTTTGGCCCATAAATATCAATTGCACACAGTTAGATGACTTTTTTGCCTGGATTATCAATTCTGTTCTGTTAGTTTATGTGTCCACTGTTGTATAAGTATCAGGTTATTGTGACTCTCACGGCATTGTAATAGGTTCTAGAGTCTTGTAGCATGAGTCCTAACACTTAGGTCTTCAATATTGTTTTATTCACCTGAGGCTCCTTCCCTTTTCATCTGAAGTTGGTGATTTATTTCACCACATCAGTAAATGAATGCCCTTGAAATTTTGATAAGGATTGCATTGTATCTATAGATCAATTTGAGTAAAGACATTTTCATAATGTGTCTGTCTATGAGCAAGGTAGGTTTCTCTGCTTATGTACATTTTTATTGGCTTCTCACAGTAGTGTCTACTAGTTGTCTTTCTATAGATCATTTCCATCTCTGGTTAGATTTATTTTAATTATTTTATCTTCTTGAGGTACTAAATGGTACTGATTCAGCTATTTGCTCTTTGGTATTCTCTTTGTTGGTGTAGAGGAATGCAATTGATTTCTGAATGTTTATCGTCTGTGAATAGAGACAATTTTACTACTTTGTTATCAATTTGAATGTTCTTTATTTTATTTTATTAAATAAAACATGAGGGTGTACATACTCTGTGCTTGCAATATTGGGTTAAGATGGGAGGAATACACAAGTTGTGTTGAAGTATTGTCACCAATTGCACCCAAACAAATTTCTAACAACTATCTAATGTAAACCCTCGCCCCTCACCCACCCGCTCTCCCACCCTCCTCACCCTTGTATCCATCAAAGTCTCTTTTCTGTTATGTATGAGTATGCTTTTAAGTCTTTATCGTAGAGGTCTTATATAATAATTGTCCTTCTGTCACTGACTAGTTTCACTCAACATAATGTCCTCCAGTTGAAACCAAATTGAGAGATGTTTCCTGCTATCATAGTTGTTCTTTATCAATGCATAGTACTCCACTGAGTACATATACCAAAGTTTACCCATCCATTCTTCTGTTGTTGGGCATCCGGGTTGATTCCATCTTTTTGCTATCATGGACTGTGCTGCAACAAACATTTGTATGCACGTATCTGTTGGTGTGAATGGCCTTGATTCTGTAAGATATATTCCAAGTAGAGGAATTACTGGGTCAAATGGTTATCTATATCCATTATTTTAAGGTAATGCTAAATTGCTTTCCAAAGAACTTGCACCATTCTGCAATCCCACCAACAGTGTAAGAGATTTTCAATCACTTCACAGCTTCTCCAGCATTTAGTGTTTTGCATTTTTTGGATCATGGCCAATCTTGTTGGGGTGAGATGGTATCTCATTGTCATTTTGATTTGAATTTCTTTAATAATTAATGATGGTGAGCATGTCTGCATGTGTTTTTTTGGCTGCCTGGATCTCCTCTTCAGTAAAGTGTCTGTCCATCTCCTTTGCCCATCACTTAATTGGATGATTTGTCTTTTTCTTATTGATATTTTGTAGTATCTTATAGATTATGGAGATCAGGCATCGGTCTGACATAGAGTTGCCAAATATTTTTTTTCCCATTCTGTAGGTGGTCTTCTAATCTTTTGATGAAGTCTTTGGATGACCAGAAGTGTTTGATTCTTATTAATCCCCATTTATCTATTTTCTCTTCTGATGAATGTGTTTTGTTTGTCAGATTTTGAAGTCTGTCTATATTGTATATTAAAATTTCCATTATTGACTCTATTTTATCTTGGATGAGGTTTATCATTTTAGATTTTATATTTAGGTATTTTATCCAATTTGAGTTGATTTTTGTATAAGGCATGAGATGTGGTTCTTGTTTCAATTTTTTGCAGATGGATATCCAATTATGCCAGCACCATTTGTTAAAGAGACTGTTCTTACCCCAGTTCAAAATCTTAGGACCTTTGTCAAATATCAGCTGTTCATAGGAGGATGGTGGAATTTCTGGGTTTCTACTTTGTTCCATTAGTCTATATGTCTCTTTCTGTACCAATACCAGGCTGTTTTGACTACTGTGGCAGTGTAATAGGTTTTAAAGTCAGGTAGTGAGAGGTCTCCCAGTATGTTCTTCTTTTTCAGTAGTGCTTTACTTATCCGGAGCTTCTTCCCTTTCCAAATAAAGCTGATAATTTGTTTCTCCATCTCATTAAAGAACGTCGCTGGAATTTGTATTGGGATTGCATTATATAAGCAGATTGCTTTGGGCAAAGTAGACATTTTCACAATATTGAGTCTTCCTATCCATGAGCAGGGCAGATTACTCCTAGTTTCTTGTAGTAAGGTCTTGTAGTTTTCTCTGTAAAGATCTCTTATTTCTCTGGTTAGATTTATTCCTAGGTATTTTATCTTCTTGGGGGGCTATAGTAAATGGAATAGATTTGGTGATTTCTTCTTTAATAATTTCACTGCTATTGATTTACTTATGTTTATCTTGTATCCCAGTGCTTTGCCGAATTCTTCTATTAGCTCTAATAGTTTACTTATGGGTTTCTTTGGATTCTCTGTATAAACAATCATATCATCTGCAAAGAGGGAAATCTTTACTTCTTCACTGTCAATACGGATGCCTTTTATCTCTTTGAGCTGTCTAATTGCTCTGGCTAGAACTTCTAGCACAATGTTGTATAGAAGTGGTGAGAGCAGGCATCCTTGTCTAGTTTCTGTTCTCAAAGGGAATTCTTTCAGTCTTTCACCATTCAGGATGATGAAAGTAGTTGGCTTTGCATAGATGCTACTGATTATATTGAGGAATTTCCTCTTTATTCCTATTTTTCTGAGAGTTTTAAGCATGAATAGATGTTGAACTTTGTCAAATGCCTTTTCTGCATCAATTGACAAAATCAGGTGATTTTTATCTTTTATGTTATTAATGTGGTTGATTACATGAATTGTTTTTCTGATGCTGAACCAGCCTTGCATCACTGGAATGAAACTAACTTGATCGCGATGATTTTTTTTTTTTTATATATGCTGTTGAATTCTATTAGCTAGAATTTTGTTGAAGATTTTTGCATCCAGATGCATGAGTGATATTGGTCTGTAATTTTCTTTTTTTGTGGGATCTTTCTCTGGTTCGGGTATCAGGGTTATGCTGGCTTCATTGAACGAATTTGGTAGTATTTCATCTCTCTCTATGGTGTGAAATAGTCTTATTAGTATTGGAGTTAATTCTTCTCTAAAAGTTTGGTAGAATTCTCTGGTAAAGCTATCTCAGGCAGGACTTTTTTTGGTTGGTAGATTTTTGATGACTTTTTCAATCTTTTCCTTTGTGATAGATTTATTAAGTTGATCTATTTTTCCTTGTGATACTCTTGGCGAGTCATATAAATCTAGAAATTTGTCCATTTCCCCCAGGTTTTCAAACCTGTCAGAGTATAGCTTTTCATAGTATTCTGTTATGACATGTTTTATTTCAGTTGGGTCTGTTGTAACATCTCCCAACTCATTTCTTAATTGGGTTATTTGTGTCTTCTGTTGTTTTTCTTTTGTAAGTTTAGCAATGGTTTATCAATTTTGTTGATCTTTTCGAAGAACCAGCTTTTGTTAATTTTTTCAATTGTTTTTCTATTCTGTAATTCATTTAGTTCTACTCTAATCTTTATAATCTATTTTCTTCTGGTGTCTGAGGGGTTTCTTTGTTGCTCTCTTTCTACTTGCTCAAGTTGTGAGGTTAATTCTTTAATTTGTGTTCTTTCTTCTTTCCGGAAGTGTGCATTTATAGAAATAAACTGACCTCTGAGCACTGCTTTTGCTGTATCCCATAAATTCTGGTAAGATGTGTTTTCATTCTCATTTGAATCCATAAATTTCTTTAATGTGTCTTTAATTTCTTTTATAACCCAAGGCTTTACGAGTAAAGTGTTGTTCAGTTTCCACAAGTTGGATTTTTTACCTATGAATTTTCTATTATTCATTTCAACTTTTATAGCTCTGTGGTCCGAGAAGGTACTTTGCAATAAATCAACAGTTTGGGTTTTATGGAGAATTGTTTTATGACCTAACATATGGTCTGTTCTGGAGAATGTTCCATGTGCTTTGGAGAAGAAGGTATATTTATCTGTTGATGGATGAAAAGATCTGTACATGTCGATAAGGTCAAGTTGGTTAATTGTTGCAATAAGATCTTCTGTATCTTTACTGAGCTTTTTTCTGGATGATCTATCCTTAACTGAAAGGGGATTGTTAAAGTCCCCAACTATTACTGTGGAATGATCAATTTCATTTTTCAATGTTGTCAGTATTTGTTCAACGTATTTAGGTTCTTTTGTATTGGGTGCATAAATACTTAATAGTTCTAAGTCTTGCTTGAGTATTAAACCTTTCAGCAATAATTAGTGACCAGCCTTGTCCACAATAGTGGATTTCACATTAAAATCTATTTTACCTGAGATCAATATTGCCACACCTGCTCTTTTTTTGTGTATTATTAGCTTGATATATGTTATTCCAACCTTCAATTCTCAACCTGTTCTTATCTTTAAGTCTAAGATGTGTTTCTTGTAACATACAGATGGGTCATGTCTTTTGATTCAAGACATCACTTGTTGTCTCCTTACTGGAACATTCAGTCCATTTCTATTCAATGTGATTATTGATAGGTATATGTTTAGTGGTGTCATTGTGATATGTTTATTTTCATGTTGATGGTTTCTCTGTTATTCTTATTAATCTGTTCTGGGACATTCTTCTTTATGGATTGTATGAGTTTTGATTTTATATTTGTTTAGACTCCTGTATTGCATTTTTTTAATTTCAAATGATATATTGTTAATCTGTTCTTTGGCTATATGTATTATCTCTTTTAACATATATTTATTTAAATCAATTTTAACTATTTTATAAGTCTGAAACTTTCTCTGCATCAAAAACAATTATAACTACTGTAGTGTATCCCTCTTTTAATGTGATGGTATTATAGTTGTCATGATATGTTCATAGCCAGCCCAGTGCCGTCAAGTCAGATCCGACTCTGGTGACCCTAAGGGCCAGGGTAGAATAGATTCCCTTATTATAACACTGTAGCTTTTGGCTTGGTTTGCTGGAGTTTTTTGCCTTCCTTAACTGATTAGAAAATTGGATGAAGTGGCTTGAATTATCTCCTAAAACATACATTTACAGAAGAGCTTCTTTCAATATTTCCTGTAATTTTGGTTTAGTTTTTATGAGGTCTTTAAATTTCTCTTTATTTTCAAAAGTCTTAATTTCACCATTATATTTGATAGACAGTTTTGCAGGATGGACAGGTTTTCTCATTCAGGGCTTTGAATGTGTCTGCCCGTTGTTTTCTAGCCAGCATTGTTTTTACAGAAAAGTCAGATGAAAGTCTACAGGGTTTCCCTCAGAATGTTAGTTTTGATTTGAGCCTTGCCATCTTCAGAAGCATCCCTGTGTGTTTTAGCTTATTAATCTTGCTTATAATATGCCTTGGTGTCCTTCTTTTGGGATCTAACTTTTGTGGTGTTTGATAACCATCTTGGATACCTAAGTTCTCTTTGCTCATAATCTCAGGAAAGTTTTCTTTAAGCATCTCTACAGCAATACTCTCTATGTTGTCATTAATCCCTTGTTCAGGAACTCCAATGAAACATAAATTATTCCTCTTCATGGAGTCCCATATGTTTCCTAATGTTTCTTCATTTTTCTTATTACTTTTTTCTGATTTCACCTCATAAATGCTGGCATTAGTTACTCTGTCTTCTAGGTCACTGATTCTAACTTCCATCTGTTCAATCCTACTCTTTTGCCTTTGGATAGAATTATCCAATTCTGTAATTTGTGATTAATCTAATGTATCTCAGATCATTAATGTTCTAGCATGTTAGTTTACCAAATTTTTCATTTTGTTCTACTATTTAATCTCTAGGAGGGTTCTATATATAATAACCTCTGTTAGATTCAGAAAGACTTCTTCATCTGGAAATTTTTTTGAATTTTTTGTATCTTTATTTAGGGAATTTTCTGGAGCATTTGAAGGCTGTTTCTTTAAATGATTAATTATGGTCTACTGCCTGCATGTCATCTAGATACTATTTGATTTCTCCGATAACAGATCTAAGAGAATTGTTGGTCACCAGCTGTCTCTATTACTTTAGTAATTTACACCAAGTGAACTCTCAAGGGTGGAAGACTCTGCTTATTGGGTAGCAAAGAGGCTGCTCTGTTTATGGAGAAATTGGGGGCTGTCAACCAATCTTTCAGTGTGAGTGAGAGAAAAGAGGTTTTTCAATAGAGAAATGTTCAAGGAGAAATATAAGCCTCTCAGCCTTAAAAGTAAATGGCACTTCTATGCAGGGAGCTGTTCAGGTGCTGAACTGGGAGCTGGAAGCTGTCCAACAGGGTGGCCTGAACAGGCAGTGGGGAACAGCAGACTTCACCTGCCAGCTTATAATGAAAGTATGTTACTGTTACCAGTCATTTGCAGAAGCTGCAGTTCTCTGCTACAATGAAGCAGCAGAAGCAGAGTTCAGATGGTCGCTGGATTGTTTCCAAGAGGAGAAGATTAGTCCAATAGTGTTGCCCAGGCAAATGTGTTAGGTCCTAAGGCTCCCCAGATATTCAATGCTCCATAAAAAATATCATCCAGGCCTAGGTTCTCAAAGGGAAATGAGGAGACATCTGTTTACTCTGTCATCTTGTAATTGATTCTTGAATGCTCTTTATATCTTTTTCTACTCTGTTTGCTCTGGCTAGAACCTCTAGCACTATGCTGAATAGAAGTGATAATACAGGGTATCCTTATCTGGTTCCCATTCTCAAAAGGAATGCTTTCATAGTCTCTTCATTTAGGATGATGTTTGCTGTTGCCTTTGTATAGATGCCCCTTATTGTGCAGAGAAATGTCCCTTCTGTTCCCATTTTGATGAGAGTGTTGAACATGAATGGGTGTTGGACTTTGTCAAATGTCTTTTCTGTATCAATTGATAAAATCAAGTCGTTCTCTTTTGTTGTATTTGTGTGATGGATTACATTGATTATTGAGCCATCTCTGTATCTGTGGTGTCAATCCCAGTTGATCATGGTGATTTTTTTTTTTTTTTTGATATGTCCTTGAATTCTATTGGTTAGAATTTTGTTGAGGATTTTTGCATCTAATTTCACGAGATACACTGGTCTGCAAGATTTGTCTTATCTTTTTTTGTGCTATCTTTACCTGGCTTTGGTATCAGGGTTATGTTGACTCCATAGAATGAATCTGGGAGTGTTCCATTCTTTTCTATGCTGTGAAACAGCTTCAGCTGTACTGAAATTAACTCTTTAAAAGTTTGGTAGAATTCTCCAGTGAAGCTGTCTGGGCCAGGACTTATTTTGGTTACTTTTTCACTTAGTGGCCTGTCACTGGGTACATGTGTATTTAATATGGCTATGTCCTTGTGCTATATTATCCATTAATTAGTACATAGTGTCTTTCTTTGTCTACTGTAGTGGATTTTACTTTAAAGTCTATTTTATCTGAAATTAATATTGCTCTTTTTTGAATGTTGTTAGCTTGCCATGTATTTTTTCCATCCTTTGTCAGTTTGTTTATGTCTTTAAATCTAAGATGTGTCTCCTTTATGCAGCTTATAGATGGATCATTATTATTATTATTATTATTTTTAATCCACTGTGCTACTCTTTTTCTATTTCCTGGTGCATTTAACCCACTTACATTCAGCATAATTATTGATAGGTATGACTTCAGTCCTCTCATTTGGGCATCTTTTTTGTAGGTATTGTTGATAGTTTCCTTATTCTGCTTAATTTTCTGTGCTGTGTCATTTTCATTTATGAGTTTTCATCTTTCTTTACTGTTGCTGGTTTTATATTTGCTGAGACTTCTTCATTTTGTTTCTTATTTTGATGTATATAGGATTGTCACTTTCCTTTGTGGTTACCTTAATATTTACTGCTATTATTCTAAATGTAAACATGTTTTTAATTTCTAGTTATCACCTGACTTCCTCTCCATTAAAAAAAAAGTAACTACATTCTTTAGTCCCTCTTTTTAATACAGTGTTGTCATGTTCTATATAATCTATTTTGCTAGTTTTAGTGTTCTAGCTTTGATTTCATTTTGTGGTTTCCCTATTGACGTTGATGTCTGGATGTTCTGGCCTGCATTGTAGCCTTGACTTTTTATGTGATATTACTGATTTTCTTCTTGAAGAACTTCTTTCAGTATTTCTTGTAATTTCAATTTGTTTTTTGCAAATTCTCTAAACTTCTGCTCATCTGGGAAAGTCCTCATTTCACCATCATATTTGAGAGACAATCTTGCAAGATATATATGAGGTCTGACAATTAAGTATGCAAACTTAATTGTTCTAAGTGCCACATGCCTTACTGCTGATGATCATTACATTCACCATCAAAGTAGTCCACTTGTGAAGCTATGTGTTAACACCACTGTCTGGTCCACCCTTCAAAGCAATTTTGGAACTCTTTCTGAAATGTTCATTGTGCACAGTGGCACACTGGCAAGTTTGCAAAGTTAACTGTATAGTTGTCTGTAAGGGAGTTCTTAGCCTGTAAAAAAATAACTGTATTGGAACACCCTCCCTACTCACCTGATATGACCTCCAGGGGCTTTTTTCTTTTCCTGAAAATAAAGCAAATATTGAAAGGAAGACATTATGCTGGCTTTCAGGATATCTAGGATAATTCAACGACAGCTCTGATGGCCAGTCCACAGAAAGAGTTCCAAAATTGCTTTGAAGGATGGACTAGACACTAGAGTTCATGTATAGCTTTCCCAAGGGGAGTATTTTGAAGGTGACCATAGTGATATGCAGCAACGAGGTATGTAGCATTTTATTCTAGGATGAGTTCATGAACTTGTCAGACCTCATAATTCTTGGCTGGCAGTTATTTCCCTCCAACTTTGTAGATATCATCCCATTGCCTTCTTGCCTACTTACTGACTCCTTTTTGTAGGTTATTTTTTGTTTAACCCTAGCTGCTTTTAAAAGCTTCTCCTTATCTTCAGCTTTGGTAAGTTGAATACGTTTTGGAGTCTTTCTTTTGGGGTCTACCTTGTGAGGAGTTTGATGAACATTTTGAATACAAATATTCACATCTTTTATATCAGGAAAATTTTCTGTCAATAATTCTTTCTGTATGTTCTGTTATCATCTTCTGTTCTAGTACTCTAATTATTCATAGATTGTTCCTCTTGATAGAGTCCCACCTAACTCTTAGTGTTTTTCCATTTCTTTAAAATTCTTTTATCTGACCTTTCCTCAAATATGTTGGTATCACTTGCTCTGTCTACAATCTATTCTGCACTCCATTGCCTCACTTCTGCTACTTTAACTTTCTATTGAATTGTCTAATTCTGTAATTTTACTGTTAATCTACTGAATTTCAGATTGTTGTTGCTCAAGTGTTTCTTGCAGCCTATTTAATTTTTCATTATGCTCTGCTGCCCTTTACCTTATCTCCTTAATGATCTCTTGAAGAGTTCTAAACATTTACTTTTTGTATTCTACCTCTAATACTTCCAAGAACTTCTCTTTATCTGGAAAATTGTTTGATTTTTTTTCAGGAAGTTTTGTGAAGTCATAGTGCTCTGCTTCTTTAAACAATATGCAATTGATTACTGTCTCTGAGCCATCACAAAGTTGTAATTTATTTATGTTTTCTTACTATGCTCTAACTTTTATACATATGTATTTTTTAGTTTGCTTTTAAGTCTTTAAGAAGGCTGATCATGTGAGCTAGTTTGATTATTGGTAACTTGACATTCTGATATCCTTTCATCAAGCGGTTAGAGCTGTTACTAGGCTGGCATGTCCAGGTATCAATTAATTTTCTTGTATGAATTCAACTTAGCAGGCCAGGTAGTTGGATACCAAATGTGTGGTGTATGCTCTCTTTCCAGAGTTCTGATTGGGAAATGAAAATTAGTGTGGGCACAGATATCTGCTTGTAAATGCTGAGAAAGGAAGGAGGCCAACAGCCATCTGTGCCTAGGCAAAGGTTCTCTTTCTGCCCTGAGTTCCCTGCTCATGGGGGTCAGCAGAACTTTTTCACCACATCTGTTTAACTGGTCCTCCCCAAGTCCAGGAGACTAGCTCAGGATGCATGTAAGGTGTCCCACTTCCAGCCCAGGTACAGCATCTGAATTTGGTACCTTGTGTAGTGCAGAGAAGAGATGTGATGGGAAAGAGAAAAAAGATTAACCTATAGAAAAGATTTAGATCTGTAGGAGTCCACAAGCACTTAGCTTGTGATGTTCAAATGGGGTCCTCTATATTTTGCAGGTGCAACCATCTGAAGTTGAGCGTCCTCACTGAGAAAGACACGATACAGACATCATCACTCCACTAGCCAGGTTGACAGTAGCAGTTCCCCATGCAAGGCCCAGATTGCCACAGAGACAATTCTGGCCATCCAGGTGTTTCTGGATATATGCTCCCTTCCCTGCCACCTAGTCCAGTCTCTTAGCTTTCTTCCTGATATTCAGGGTTCCTAAAATGGCCTACATAATCTTTTCAGTTGTTTTGTCTAGTTCTTTGTTGTTATAGGGATCACAGAATGCATGTGGTTACTCTGCCATCTTAACCCTGCCTATTTGCCACACTTTTCAGAAACTGATGATAAAAATCACTCTACTGTGATCCAAAAACCTATTTACCATCTCTTCCAGAAATCTTAATGCCTGCTTTCCTTGTATCTTGAGTATATATAATGTGTAAATATGAAATAACAAGCCATGATTGTTAAGATTTAGTTGTCCTACTATTTGTTCAATAACTATTTATGTAGCACCAAAAAGTGCCAAGTATACAGATGTGTATAATCTTGATATATTCCATCTTTCTTGGCTAATATCCAGAATGCATTTGGAACACCATGCTTGACTGAGAACAGATATGCTAGCTACACTTCTTTAGTCCTTGGATACCCTAACTGGTAAAGTTAAAATAATCCAATATCAATGTTAACTAATGTTAACTAACGTCAAACTTGAACTTACTGACAAATGTAAATAATCCAAATCATATCACAATTTATTCAAATATGAAAATATATGACACATTCTAAGAGTAAGACCACTTAAAATTATATTTGAATACAAAAAAAGTCTCACAATCCACATACCTCTCCTCTGTAGCCCCTTTCCACAGGCTTCACTGGTACCCATTATTTCCTGCCTGACAGACTCTGGCACTAAGATGCAAGGGCCCCATTTCTGTGGCTTCCACCTGTGATGACAAAGAATAGGAAGCTGGAAATTCCACCATGACAAATATACAAAGAAAATACCTAAACCAGGTGCACTGGAAATCCAAAACAATAAAGACAGTAATTGAACAAAAATGCATATGAAACCAACATCATAAAAGTAGGCCCTGGCAATCACTAGGGATGACTATAGTCCACTGTGTCCCAGATTCATACTTAGTACAGTAATTTCAAAAATTTTAATGTGGACATTTTTTCCATAGACCTCAGTTCATATAGCAAAGTGGTAATAAAAAGTGTAGGAAGCACAAATGAATTCTTTAAGGCTGAACTCTTTATCAAGTTTAAATTAAAAAAGAAAGAAAGAAAGAATAAAAAGTTCCATTGGAACACTGAAGAATCAAAGGTTTGAGCATCTGGAAGTTGGAGCACAGACCGTCACACTTAATCTGCTTCAAAATTGCATAAGGTATCTCCTGGGACTCTGAAGTAATTCAAACATCTGAACAAGAAGCACAGCACAAGGGAGGTGGGCACCAGACTTATCTCATGAGATAGGTCACCCTAGGGAAGAAGAATGAACCTACCCTTTATGAAGTATTTTCTGGAGGAAACAACATTCAAGGAAGCACTCTGGCTTTCAAATGTTTTTCCTTTATGAGATCAACAAAACTGTTTTTTATGATTCACATACTATACTTGACTGATATTCTTAAACTTGTCTCCTCACAATGACCCATAAAACCCAAGTCATAAGTGTAACCACAGATTCTGCTTCTTTGCTTAGAATATTTTATACACATTTTTATACGAGTCAACACCTTTAACAAGAAATTCTACTTCAAAAAACTGACATAGAAATACAAAGCAAAAATACCACTGATCTCTTCCAAGTGGCATCCATGTTGGTAATATCTGAAGAATGGAGTAGAAATCAGAGTATGGCTAAATAGCAAAACCTGTCAGATTGAAAGATATCACCTATTAAACTAGTTGTAAATTTAATTCAGACACATACTTACTGGGCACAAATCCAAAACACATCAAAACAAAAGACAGCTATATCATTCAGAAACCAAAATAGTATGATGTTTTAGTTCAGTTTTCAACTAGGACAAGTCATTGATTCAGATCACTTGAACTTATTTTTCAAAGACTTTCTAGGAAAAAAAAAGGAATTTAATCCAGTTTAATATTCTATATAGACTGACAGAACGGAAGAAACTTACAAACTTTCCTTTAAACTCTTAAGTTTTTGGCTAACAAACCAGGGTTCAAAGAAGTTAAGAGTTAAATTAAAGCCCGCACACATTAGGACAGATCAATTGTCAGTCCTTAGTCCCTAGATGCTCAGAAATAGTCTCTTGGTTAAACTGCACATCAAATGTTATGTAGGCACACAGGTATACGTTGCCACTTGGCTGGCTTTATTTTTTAATTAAGTGTACTGGGAAATGCTCATATTCATAAAATGTATAGGCACATTGGTTCCATTTTAGTAAAGGTGTGTACATATGTGACTTCAATGGAATCAAAAATAAGATAATCACAAAGCCATAACTCAATTCACTGTTATATATCTGCTTCCCTAACACATAAATAAGACAAGAAAGCAAAATCTAAATTGGTAACCTATTGCTCAAAATTCAAGGATTAGTTCCTCAAGAATAAATGGTCACACTGATAACCTGGACACATTTTTAAAGTACCCATCAGGTGAAATGATAACACAAATCCATTCTACACACAGTGGAATTGATTCCTCAGAGAAATGGCAAGAGGTAAATGATATATACTAGTGGAAACATGAGTGACTTGCTTGCAGTATTGCTTCAGAGAAACAGCAGAGGGTAGACAACAGACTAAAAGAGCACAATAATTATTTTGAGAATATTCTGTGCTTATAATAACCCTGGGTTCATAAAAATATCTGATTACTTGATTTGGCTTTTTGACTTGGCTATTTTCCTTGAGAGATCTTTTGCTGGGCTCAGAAGTTTCAATATTTATACCTGGCACTAAACGATGAATGTTGACCACAATGGCCCTGTGGTTACTGAGGACAAACTGGCATATTCCCAGTGTTAATTCACATCCTCCTCAAACTGGTCATCAGATCGAAACAATGCAAGTAAAAGAAGATAAAATCAATATTAATTTAGCCCTCTTCAATAGAATTCTGGAACCATTACCTGACTAACATGACTACTCTGCCTAGGGGATTCTTGGAAGTCATATCTTTCACGTTTTCTCCTGGCTGATCTTTCTCTTCCGTGCCCATTACAGTAGGGTGATTTTCAAAGCACTGCATTTAGGAGTAAAGGCAGATCGAAGTCTATCTTCTCTCTATGCCAAGTTAGTCTTTGTCTTGATCACTTCATCTCTTTGCTTCATTAACAAGCATATCTGCATGCACACAGAACTCTGGGAGGATCATCTTATCTGAAGACTATGGAAACATTTTATGAATTCATGGAATTATCTTTTTCACTGAGAGATGTTAAACTATAGATTGGTCTTTGCCTTCCCAGATGTCTTCATATATATTCTTTTGTTCTGATGCACACAGATACACACATAGATATCAGAATAAAAGATATCTATGTGTGCATTTGTGTGCATCAGAACAAAAGAATATATAGAGATAAATCTGCTAAAGAACTCGTCTTGAATCTCACTGGATCCTTGATCTTGAAGAGTTTCTGGGTGGCAGCAATCTATCAGCTCACATACAATTAAAGCATGTTTTGTTTTTCTTCTGTTCATCAGAATTTTGTATTTACTCCAAATATATAAGGGGAAAGTGTGGAAGTATTTGAAGATATAGAACACTTATTATTTCTTACTAAATATTTTTTTTATTACATGGAAAGAAATAGGTTATGATTTATACAAAGGTCTAATAATCATTTTAAAGTTAACCAATTACCGATACACGGGGCAGAATGAAACATCTTCACATTCTCTCTCTTCATATAAAGTATCTGGACATTCTTGGCCTCCATTGGCTGCTTCTTGGATGATAATCCTATATCGAGACTGTTTCACTGTGGTATTTCCTGAAGTAAAGGAAAAACAAAATTATAGTACCTTCATCTGTGGATGCTGACTACAATCCAAGCTGATGTAACAACACAAAAATGAAAATAAAAAGGTAAATTAAGCGCATAAGAAAAGAAAACCTGGGAAATCAGACTATCAATCAAAGACCAGTGCTTAACATAAGTTCAGCCATGCTTCCATGAGAGAGATACGTTACTTCTAATAATTGTGATTGCAAATATATGCATTCTAACACGTAAAGAGTATTTCATATTGCCTTAATACGTTTTAAATTAGAGTCTGCATAATCCACCAATCTGTCATTTCACTGTGTTAGTTTGCATAGTGCTATGACATTGAAAGATATGCTGCTGCTGTTTTAAATACTAGGCTGGTCACTCATGGTGGACAAGGTTCAGACGAGTTTCCAGACTGACTAGGAAGATAGCCCTGGCAATCTTCTTCTGAAAACCATCCAGGGAAAACCCTACAAATCACAAGGGCCTGATCTACAACTATTCACAGGAATGGAAAAGGACAGAACAGAATTCCATTCCATTGTGCACTGAATTGCTGTGAGTTTTAGCCAACTCAATGACAGCCAACAACAATAATAATATTATCTATGGCATAAGAGTTATATGGCTTGCTTGAGATTCCCAGAAATGCTGCTTGATCTCAGAACAATAGCTCAGGGGCTTGGGATTCCACAGTTAACAATACATTACCTTGGATAAGGCATTTCTCTCTCTAGGATGCTTTTATAGCACAAGCAGTCTCATAAAATTAATATATTAGTAACATTTATTCCTACATATTACTTTATTAAAATGTTTATTTCTCTTAACATGAGGCAATATTATGTAATGGAAACTTAGGAAAGAGGCAGTAGAAATTATGAAAGCACAAAATATTACATATTTCACTGTATTTCTATGAAGTAAAGCTATTAATAGGCACCTCAATAAAAAAGAAAACTGATGCTCACTTTAGCATATTGGGTCATTCACTGACCAACCTTTGGATAACTTCTTAACCAAACCATAAGAAAAAAATCAATTATGCTTAAAGTGTTTATCACCTGTTTCAAACACTAAGTATAAAGCATTGAAGGAGGTATGTGGACACAAATTCATGAACTACAAAATTTATAATTAAACATTAAAGAAAGGGGGAAGATGCATGCCAATTTGTAAGAACTGTCAGACAGTGGGTACAGTGTTAGGTGGTATACAAGAAAATCATTTCTGTCTCTGAAAACTCAAAGTTAAAGAGGAAAAAGAAGTTATCCTGGGCCTTGAAGACTAAACAAGAAATAAAACAAGAAAATAGGATAAAGACATTTCAGACCAAAGAAGGAGTCTGAGAAAAGGTACAAGGAAGCATGGCTCGCACGGCAGCATAGACAAGCGCGATGTCACCCCTCCAGAGCAAAGACTCCAAAAACTAAGAAAAACACATATAAATGTCAATTCTGGAACCCTAAACATCAAATGAAAGGATAAAGAACTGGATCAAGCACCGAATGGAAGAAGATACTAATGGATAACAGATAAACAGGAGAGCTACAGAGTGGTGATCCCCTACTAGTCAATGGGTCATGGATTTGCCATCTTGGATCTCAGCCACAAAGAAGAAAAGACAGGGAGCATGTGAAAGCAACTTCACGGCACTTCTAACAAGAGATAGAGAACTCAGTTACCAGGGATACCAGTTTTCCCACTCTCCACCCTTCTTTCTACATGGCCTTGCCACTTTATGAGGACCATAGTTTCTTGGGCAGAAACACACCAGCTCATTGCCACTCAAGTCCATGTCACCTCCACCAACTGGCTCCTGCAATGCCATATCTTTTTTGTTATGGTGCTTTGGATTTTTCTGTTTGTTTCTTCTCTCTCTTTTCCTTACTTTGCTTTCTCCCATTAGTCTTGCATGCTCTCCCTGCTTTCCTTGAAGGGATATGCTACCCTTCTCAGCTACAGAACCACAACACACAACCTGCCCAACATCTGGGTCAATCCACCAGCAGGCTCAATCAGTACCATTTTTTTTTCTTCAATTTCTTATCTCTCTCCCTTCTTTTCTTCCTTTATTCCCACAAAGGTAGCCCATGTGCTGCGCCTGCCCCATTCTCGTGGGCTGTAATGCATCACATGGTTACAGAGCTACCAGTACAAGGCCAAACTGGTCCAGCTCGACTCACCAGAAGGCTCATTCAGAACCATTTTTTCTCTTTTTTGTGCTTCTTCTCCCTTTTTTTACGTATCCTTTCTCCTGCCCAGCTATCTATAAGTGCCATTCCCATGCCTTTTTTTTTTACTTTTATTTAACATAACTGAGTGAAAATATACATTCCCGTATAAATTTACATGCCCCCCTATTTGCAGCTTCCACTGCTCTCCCTGTTCGGTGACTGCACACTATTTCTCTCTGCTCCATACATGTCTCATCCTCCCAACAGCCTCCTTTCCCCTCCTCTCCATCCACTCCCCTTCCTCCAGCCAGAGGTCAGCAAGATGATATCCTATAGATGCATAGAACCATAAAGTGCTTCCAATATATGGTCACTCTGCATTGCCAAGTACAATCCATTCCTGCCCAAAGAGTGGAACTTTGTTATAATTTATGGGAAAGGGCAGCATCAGGGCTGGGGGCCATGCTCTCAGAGGAACCCCAAAATCACTGGACCAGCAATTGAGGTCTTTTACTGGAGATCTCATGATGCACCCCTTTTTATTCTTGTGTTGCCAGTGAGACTCCTCTCTGTGAGCTCCATCGTGGCTATCACTGGTGGTGGCCGGGCAACATCCGGTTCTTCCGGTCCCAAGTCGATGTAGGCACCCACTATTGTGGATCTCTCTGTCTTCTCGGTTGTCTTTACCACATGTCATTTTGGTCCTCGGTGAGCATCCATTCCTGCTGAGTTGGGACTATTTGCTGTGTCCTCAGATGGCAGCTTGGCAGCTTGTAAGACGCCAGACACAACTCACCAATGTGGGGTGCAGAGAGCTCTCTTAGCAAAACGCTAGTTGTGCCAATTGGCCTGGAATTCGCCTAAGAGCACGGTCCCCCCAACCCCCGCCCCAGCTACTCTATCCTTGCAGTATTGAGTTAAGATGGAAGGAGTACTCAAGTTATGCTGAAGTCCACTTAATGTTGTTCTTGTTTCTAATGTGTGCTATCACCGCTTTCTCCCAACTAGATTTCTAATAACTATCTAAACTAAACCCTTCACCCCTCGCCCTCCCTCCCTCCCCTCCCTTGCAGCTGTCAAAGAGTCTTTTCTTCTATACACAAGTCTGTTTTTGAGATCTTATCACAGAGGTCTCATACAGTATTTGTTCCTTTGTCGCTGACTACTTTCACTCAACAGAATGTCTTCCAGTTGAAACCAGGTTAGGAGATGTTTCCTGGAATCATCATTATTCTTCATCATTGCGTAGTGTTCCATTGAGTATATGTACCCCAGTTTACCTATCCATTTGTCTATTGTTGGGCATCTGGGTTGATTCTATCTTTTCGCTATCGTGGACTGTGCTGCAGTAAACATTCTAGTGCATGTGTCCGTTGGTGTGAAAGGCCTTGATTCTGTAGGATATATTCAAATTAGTGGAATTACTGGGTGAAATGGTATATCGATATCCATTTTTTTAAGGAAGCGCCAGATTGCCTTCCAAAGAGGCTGGACCATTTTGCAACCCCACCAACAGTGTAGGAGGGTTCCACTTTTTCCACAGCCTCTCCAGCATTTGTTGTTTTGTGTTTCCTGGATCATGGCCAATCTTGTTGGGATGAGATGGTATCTCATTGTTGTCTTGATTTGAATTTCTTTAATAACTAAAGATCGTGAACATGTCCGCATGTGTTTTTTGGCTGCCTGGATCTCCTCTTTAGTGAAGTGTCTGTCCATCTCCTTTGCCCATCGCTTAATTGGATGGTTTATCTTCTTCTTCTTGATATTTTGTAGTATCTTATAGATTATGGAGATCAGGCGTCGGTCTGACATAGAGTTGCCAAATATTTTTTCCCATTCTGTGGGTGTTCTTTTAATTCTATTAATAAAGTCTTTGGATGAGCAAAAGTGTTTGATTCTTAATAGTTCCCATTTATCTATTTTCTCTTCTGTTGATTGAGGTTTCTTTGACAGATTTTGGAGTCTGTCCTCACTGTGTATTAAAACTTCCATTGTTGTTTCTACCTTTTCTTGGATGACCTTTATCGTTTTAGGTTTGCTATTTAGGTCTTTTATCCAGTTGGAGTTGGTTTTGGTATAAGGTGTAAGATACGGATCTTGATTCAGTTTATTGCAGATGGATAACCAATTTTGCCAGCACCATTTGTTGAAGAGACTGTTTTACCCGAGTTTAATGTCTTAGGGCCTTTGTCGAATATCAACTGTTCATAGGCAGATAGTGTCATCTCTGGGGTCTCAATTCTGTTCCATTGATCCATCTGTCTGTTCTTGTACCAGTACCAGGCTGTTTTGACCACTGTGGCAGTGCAGTATGTTCTAAGGTTGGATAATGAGAGGCTTCCCACTGTGTTCTTCTTCTTTAGTAGTACCTTACTTATCCAGGGCTTCTTCCCTTTCCAAACAAAATTGGTGATTTGTTTCTCCATCTCATTAAAAAATGACGCTGGAATTTGTATTGGGATTGCATTATATAAATAAATTGATTTGGGTAAAATAGACATTTTCACAATGTTAAGTCTTCCTATCTATGAGCAGGGTAGGTTTTTCCATTTATCTAAGTCTCTCTTAGTTTCTTGTAGTAAGGGCTTGTAGTTCTCTTTGTAAAGGTCTGTTGTGTCTCTGGTTAGATTGATTCCTAGGTACTCTGTCTTCTTACGGGCTATCGTAAATGGTATTGATTTGATAATTTCCTCCTTAACAGTCTCGTTGTTGGTATAAAGGAATCCTACTGATTTACTTATGTTTATTTTGTATCCTGAGACTTTGCTGAACTCTTCTATCAGTTTTAGTAGCTTACTTATAGATTCCTTGGGGTTCTCTGCATATACAATCTTATCATCTGCGAACAGGGAGATTTTAACTTGCTCTTTGCCAATTCAGACGCCCTTTATTTCTTCGTCTTGTCTAATTGCTCTGGCTACAACTTCTAGTACAATGTTGACCTGTGGGCATCCTTGTCTAGTTCCTGATCTCAAGGGAAAGTCTTTCAGTCTCTCTCCATTCAGAATGATGTGGGCAATTGTCTTTGTATAAATGGCCCTTACTGTGTTGAGGAATTTGCGGTCTATGCCTATTTTGCTAAGAGTTTTTAGCATGAATGGGTGTTGGACTTTATCAAATGCCTTTTTGGCATCAATGGACAAAATCAGGTGATCCTTGTCTTTTGTGTTATTTATGTGGTTAATCACATTAATTGTTTTCCTGATGTTGAACCAGCCTTGCATCCCTGGTACGAATCCCACCTGGTCGTGATGGATTGTTTTCTTGATATGTTGTTGTATTCTGTTGGCAAGAATTTTGTTGAAGATTTTTGCATATAGGTTCATGAGTGATATCAGTCTGTAGTTCTCTGTCTTTGTTGGATCTTTCCCTGGCTTAGGTATCAGGGTTGTGCTGGCTTTATAGAATGAGTTTGGGAGTACTCCATCCCTTTCTATACTGTGAAATAGTCTCAATAGTATTGGGGATAACTCTTCTCTAAATGCTTGGTAGAATTCTGCAGTGAAGCCATCTGGGCCTGGACTTTTTTTGGTTCGCAGTGTTTTGAGGACCTTTTCAATCTCTTCCTTTGTGATGGGTTTATTAAGTTGTTCTGCTCCATGCTTTGATAATTTGGGTAGGTGGTACAAGTCAAGGAATTGGTCCATCTCCCCTAGGTTTTCAAATTTGTTAGAGTACAGTCTTTCATAGTATTCTGTTATGATATTTTTGATTTCTGTTGCATCTGTTGTCACAACTCCCCTCTCATTTCTAATTTGGGTTATTTGTTTCCTTTCCTGCTTTTCTTTAGTAAATTTAGCCAGTGGTTTATCAATTTTGTTGATCTTTTCAAAAAACCAGCTTTTGGTCTTTTCAATTTTTTCAATTGTTTTTCTATTCTCTAATTCATTTAGCTCTGCTCTAATTTTTATGCTCTCATTTCTTCTGGTACCTGAGGGGTTCCTCTGTTGTTCTCTTTCTACTTGTTCAAGATGTAGAGTTAGTTCCTTGATTTGGTTTCTTTCTTCCTTCCAGATGTGTGCATTTACGGAGATAAACAGACCTCTGAGCACCTCTTTGGCTGTATCCCATAGGTTCTGGTAGGAAGTGTTTTCATTCTCATTGGAATCCATGAATTTCTTTAATTCATCCTTGATTTCCTCTATAACCTATGTTTTTTTGAGCAAGATGTTGTTCAGTTTCCAAGAGTTCCACTTTCTATCTCTGTTTTTTCTGCTATTGATTTCAACTTTGATGGCTTTATGATCTTAGAAGATGCTTTGTAGTAATTCAATGGTATGGATTTTGTTGAGCATTGCATTATGGCCTATCACGTGGTCAATTCTGGAGAATGTTCCATGTGCACTGGAGAAGAAGGTGTAGTTGTCTGCTGATGGGTGGAAAGTTCTGTATATACCAATGAGGTTTAGTTGGTTAATTGTGTCAATGAGGTCTTCTGTATCTTTACTGAGCTTTTTTGTAGATGATCTGTCTAGTAATGAGAGTGGAGTGTTAAAGTCTCCCACTATTATTGTGGAGTCATCTAACTCTCTTTTGATCATAGTCAGTGTTTCTTCGACATATTTAGGTGCTCTGACATTAGGTGCATAAATATTTAATATAGTTAAGTCTTGCTTGTGTACTGAACCTTTCAGCAATAAATAGTGTCCATCTTTGTCCACGATGGTGGATTTGACATTAAAATTGATTTTGTCTGAGATTAGAATTGACACTCCTGCTCTTCTTTGTTCATTGTTAGCTTGATATATATTCTTCCATCCTTTAATTTTCAGTTTGTTCCTGTCTTTAGGTCTCAAGTGAGTTTCTTGTGGACAACATATGGATGGGTCGTGTCTTTTGATCCAAGATGACACTCAGTGTCTCTTTACTGGAGCATTCAGTCCATTCACATTGAATGTAATTATTGATAGGTATGTGTTCACTGCTGCCATTGTGATATGTTTATTTTTATGTTGATGTTTTCTCTGTTGTTCTTATTAGTCTGTTCTGGGACAATCTTTTTTGTGAGTTGATTTTTCACCTTTTTCAAAGCTGGTTTTATAGTTGTTGAGACTCGTGTGTTAGATTTCTTGAAATGGTATGATACATCTTTGTTGTGCTTTACAGCTGCCCCTATGAACCCCCTTAATAAACTATTTATAAACCCTATTTTAATTACTACTAGTCTTGTCATCTTCCTCTCCATCTGGAAGGACTACAACGACTGTAGTACATCCCTCTTTTTATTATGATGACACCATAGTTTTCATGATGATCACTGGATTGCTTCTTTCCATATCAAAGCTGTGATTTATTTTGGAGCCTTCCCTAAATGAGTATTGAGTAGTGTGTCGTTCTAAAATATAAAGTTAGTGGTTTCATTTTTCTAAGCCAAAGCCAAGAACTTCTTTCAGTATTTCTTGTAGTTTGGGTTTGGTTTTTACAAAGTCTATGAGTTTCTGTTTATCTGGGAATGTCTTAATTTCATTTTCATATTTGAAAGATAGTTTTGCAGGATATATAATTCTTGGTTGGAAGTTCTTCTCCTTCAAGACTTTGAATGTGTCATGCCACTGTCTCCGTGCCAGCCTGGTTTCTGTTGAGAAATCTGACAAGCGCCTACAGGGTTTACCTCTGAATGTTAGCTTTGCCTTGAGTCTTGCTGCCTTTATGAGTTGCTGCTTATGTTTTGTTTTGTTAAGCTTGATTATGTCTTGGACTCTTTCTTTTGAGATCTATATTGGGTGGCATATGAGGCATATGAAATGCATCTGAGATGTCTATATTCTCTTCCTTCATGATTTCTGGGAAGTTTTCTTTCAGCAGCTCTGCAACAATACTCTGTGTGTTCTCAGATGTCTCACCCTGTTCAGGGACTCCAATTAATCGAACATTGTTCCTCTTAATAGAGTCCCACATGCTTCTTAATGTTTCTTCATTTTTCTTGTTTCTTTTTTCTGATTTCTACTCATAGACGCTGGCATCAGTAGCTCTGTCTTCCAAGTCAGAAATTCTTTTTTCCATTTGTTCCATTCTGTTTTCTTGGCTTTGCATGGAAGTTTCTATGTCTTTGATTTTCTTCTTGATCTGTTGGATTTCAGAGTACTGGTGTTCCATCAGATCAAACAACTTGCTTAATTTTTCATTTTGTTCTGCTGCATTTTGTATAAGGTCTAGAAGGGCTCTGTATATAATCAATTTGTACTCACTTCCTGATGCTTTCATAAGTTTCTTCATCTGGAAAACTCCTTGGTTGTTTTGTTGGGAGCCTTCTGAAGCCATGAGTGATTGCTTGTATGCCACAATTGTCTGTTGCTTTTTGGGTTCCATGTGAGTATATAGAGTCTGGAAGAGGTGCTGTGAGGATGGATTGCAAATGTTTCCCTCGGCTGTCTTCAAATGTAAAGCCAACGGTATCTGACCAGTTTACAAGTCAGTTAGGTTTTCAGGTGTAGAGGTCCCCCTTCTCATCTGACAAAGTAAGCGCCACTATATCCAACCCCAGATGATAAGAAACTAGTTCAGAATACAGCAACGCTACTTCCCTGTTGTCCTCTGCTGACAGGGCCTAGCCTTAGCCAACGCTGCATCAAGTACTGGTTTTGTGATAGAAAAGCGCTCTCCTGTGGGCAGGCTCTGGCTCCCAAGCTAAGAATTAGGTCCAGCTGCGGCCACCGTATCCAAGATGGCGTCCTCCACACAGGCAGCAGACAAAAGGGGTAAAGGTGCCGAGAGGCAGCGATTCCTCTGCTTCTGTTGCAGGGCACCCACCGAGGGCAGCACTGTGCAAAATCACTACTTTTCTGTCGGAGAAGCGCTGTCCCGTTTGCAGGTGCTGGCTCCCAGGCTAAGAACGAGGTCCTGCTGAAATCTCAGTACCAACATGGCGTCCCGCACCCTGACCACGGATCTCCGCACAAACCCCACTGAGGCAGCTACAAAACGAAAGGCTCAAAGTGTCTAGATTAACAGAGTCCCGAGCCTGGCTCTCAGAATATGGGAATTTCGCCTGCCTATCCCCCCAGCAGCGTGTCTGAGTCCAGCCGCTGGGCAAGGCCCAGCTCCGCCCGCCAGTCGAGACTGAGGAAAAAAAAAGTCAAAACGGTGCGTTTACCTTCTGTCCGTGAGAGCTGGGGCTAGCCAGGAGCGGGAGTCAGCGAAAGAGAGGAGATTTTTCGCTGAGTGGTATGAAGTCCCGATTAACAGCTCTGTGCCGTGTCCTGAGGCTGATTAGGTGATCAGAAGGCTCTGTTTGATTGTCAATTCAAGTCTTGGTTTCCAGAGGGATATAAGGAGACGTGTGCTTAGTCCCCCATCTTGACTCTGCCCTCCCATGCCTTCTTGATGGCTTTTGTTACACCACTTGGCTATAGAGCCACCAGAATATGCCTTGCATTACCTAGTCTGAACCTCCTCCATCAGCAAACTCTGCCAGCTATTTTTGTTTGTTTTCTTATTTTGGCTTTTCCCTTTGTTGTTTGTGGTTGTTGTTTCTTCTTCTTCTCTCTTCCTTTTCATTCTCCCACTACCTAGTCTGACGTGGCAACTCCCTTCTCAAAGAGCTGTGCTGTACTGCTCCGCTAGAGACCCTCTGGCAAATGGAATCCCTGTATCTGTACTTCCTCAACAAGATGGATCTCTCAGTGATATTTTATTTTCATTAGCTTTCTTCTTTTATTGTTTTGCTTCCATTATAGGCTATGTGCTATGTCTACCCTTTCCTGACAGGTTGTTCCATGCCACCTGGAAAGAGACACATCAGCTTGCTGCCACCCCAATCCTGTCCCATCTTCAGTGGCCAGCTCTCCAACACCATATTCATTTATCTTTTTGTTTGTTGTTTTTGTGTTATTTTTCTGGGGTTTTGTATCTGTTGTTTATTGTCTCTCCTTCTTTCTATTGAAAAATATTTACAACAGGGAACCAGAAAGATCTTTAAATGATGAAACATCAAGAAAGTGAAAGAGAGAACAGACTATGTAGACACAGAATCTTGAAATGGAGATGAAGTCAAAGTGATATCAAATAACAAAAGAGTTGTTTAAAATCAGGAAAATGGAATAAATTTCAAGATAATCACAAATAAAGTTAACAAACCTACTCACCAAAAAAAAGATGAAAAACAAAATCTCTATAAGCATAAAATCTACAAAACCAAAACAAACAAACAAACATCCAAGAAAGGAATTTGGCACAGGAGAGCTCTAAAAAAGTCAGAATCACAAACAAGCACTGCAAAATGAAAGCAATAAGCTTATACTTATGAATAATTACATTGAACATAAATGGCTTAAATGTACCCATAAAGAAATACAGACTGTCAGAATTAAAAAAAAATGGACTTATCAATATACTGTCTATAAGACACCCACTCTAGATATAAAGATATATTAAAAATCAAAGGATGGAAAAAATATATGTATCAACTAAACGGCAACCAAAAAAGAGCAGCAAGGGTAAAACTAACATCAGGCAAAATAGCCATTAAAACAAAATCTATCATAAAAAAAAAACAAGGAAGAACATTATATAATGATTACAGGTACAGTCCAACATGAGAACATAACCATAATATTCATGCACCCTAGGACAGAACTCCAAGATAAATAAATTCTAATAGCACTGAAAAAAGAAATTGATAGTGCCAAAATAGTAGTAGCAGATACACTAGAGATCCTCCCCCCCTTTTCAATCTCTTGTTATGATTCTCTTTTTGTCCTTTGTAGTATTTTGTAAGAAGGATCTCCTTACAGCAACAAAAACTGCCCCAGTTGGCTTAAGAATATAACAAAGGAAGAAATACTTCCAAATTCATTCTATGAAACCTGGATAATTCTGATGCACAAACCAGGTAAAGACACAACCACAACAAAAAAAATTATAGACCAATATCTGTTAAGACTATAGATACAAAAATTCTCAACAAAATTATAGTCAACAGAATTCAGTGTTATATCAAAAATCATATACCACAAACAACTGAGGTTCATATAAGGTATAAAAGGGTGGTTCAACATTAGAAAATCAATCAACACAATCTGCCACATAAATAAAAAAAGAATCACATGATCATCTCAAATGACATGGAAAAGGCATTTGATAAAGGAGAACATCTCTCAGTAAAATAGACATAGACAGCAAATCCTTCAATGTAATAAGGGATATCTATACAAAATCAACAGCCAACATCATTCTCAATGGACACAGGATGAAAACATTCCCCCTGAGAACGAGAATAAGGCAAGGATGCTCTTTATCATCACTCCTATTTAACATTTTGCTGGAAGTCAGAGCTAGACTAATAACACAAGAAAAAGAAATAAAGGGCATGCAAACTAGAAAAGGAAAAATAAAACTGTCCATATTTGTGGATAATATGATACTATACATAGAGAACCCGAAGGACTCCACCAAAAAGAAAAAAAAAAAAAAAAAACTAGTGGAATAGAAAGGTTCAGCAGAATAGAAAGATAAAAAATAAATATACAAAACTCTGATAAATTCCTATACACCAATAAAGAAAATTATGAAAAGTAAATCAGGAAAGCAAAGCAATCTGTAACAGCCTTTAAAACAATAAACACAAACAAACAAAGAACTTAGGAATAAATCTATCTAGGTAAGTGAAATATCTATACTAAGAAAATTACAAAACACTACTGCCAAAAGCTAAAAGAGACCTATATAAATGGAAAAACATACCAAATTCATGGATAAGTAGACACTGTGAAAATGTCAATTCTACCTAAAGCAATCTACAAATACAATGCAATCCCTATCTATACCAACAGCATTCATTCTTTAACAAAATGGGAAAAAGTAATTATTATTATTATTATTATTTTTTATGGAAAGTGAAGAGGTCCTTAATAAATCACTACAGAAGGAGAAAAATAAGGTAGGGGAACTCTCCTTACTTGTCTTCAGAAATTTCTATATAGCTACAGTAGACATAACAGCCAGTTAATGGAACACAACAGACACAATGACCAGAATCGAGAAGCTAGATGTAAAACCATCCACCCATGGTCACCTAATCTTCAACAAAGGTCTAAAGTCCATTAAATAGAAAAAAGATGTTCTTTTTAGCAGAGTGCTGGCAAAATTGGATGTCCTTCTGAAAAAGATAAATAAATAACAGGACTTAGACCTCACACCTACACAAAAACTAATTCAAAATGTACCAGTATAAAATCAAAAATCATAAAGATTACAGAACTACAACTAGGGCCAAGTAAAAATAAGCCCTAACACACAACACAAATAACTGTTGCTGTTATATGCTGTCAAGTCAGTTCTGACTCACAGCTACACTGTGCACAGCAGAATGAAACATGAGCTGCTCCCGCACCATCCTCACAATCATTGTCACACTTGAGCCCATTGTTCCAGCCACTCTGCCAGTCCATCTCACTCACAGGAAAAGACAGTCTTTTCATCCTTTTTCACTGACATGCTACCAAGCATAACTCACACTACAGAAACATCAGAATATGAGCTATATAACTGGAATCTTCTAAAAATTAAACACTTACGGTCATCAAAAGACCTCACCAAAAGAGTAAGAAAGAATCTACATACTGAGGAATAAAAACAAACAAAAACAGAAAACCTGGCTATGACAAATCAGACTAAGGTTTAATCTCTAATACCTAAAACAAAAAGATAAATAATTTGATTAAACATTTGCCAAGGACATAACAAACACTTAGCTAAAGAAGCCACTCAAGTGGCTAAGAGATGCAGGTTCAAGTGGCTAAGAGACACAGGAAGAAACATTCATGATCACCAGCCATTAGAAAAATGCAAATCAAAATTACAGTAAGATACCATCGTATCCTGGTATCACTGTCATGAATCAAAAAAACCTGTACGCAGCCTTCTAAGATAAATCTACTGGTTGCAGCCTGTGTAGAGCAAGGGAGAATGAAGGAAACCAAAGATACAAGGGAGACATTCATCCAAAGGACTGATGGACCACAACTATCACAGCCTCCACCAGGCTGAGTCCAGTGCAGCTACGCAGTGTCTGGCTACCACCACCGACTGCTCTAACAGGGATCACAGTAAGTGTCCTAGATTGAGCTGAGAAAACTACAGATCAAAATTCAAACTGCCAAATAATAATAATAATAATAATAAACGGTTTATTGGTCTGACAGAAACTGGAAAAAAACCTGAGAGTCTAGTCCCTGGACACTCTGTTAATTTAGTATTAAAGTTACTCCTGAGGTTCGCCCTGCAGTCCAAGATTAGACAGCTCCATAAAAGATACAAGAGCACATGTAGCTCAACCATGTTTAAGAGAGTGAATGGGCACAGAGTTCAGGAACAAGGGCAACACAACAAGAGGGCACAGGGAAGCTGGTAATGGGGAGCCCAATGCTGAGATGGAGAGCGTTGACATGCCATGACATTGGTAACGAATGTCACAAAACAGTACGTGTATTCACTGTTTAATGAGAAATGAATTTGTTGTTTGAGCCTTCACCTAAGACACATTAAAAAAAAAAAAAAAGTCCTGAAAATTATCCAGCAAAAAGGCACATTTACAGAGAAAGATACCTACCTGCCTTTGGCATGAAGGGTATGTGTGTGTGTGTGTGTGTGTTCACGTGTGTACATGTGCATGTGTGCATGTGTGCATGCACACACATGGGAAGAGCTAGGAGGGCACAGATCACGGAGGGTGCTATAAAGAATGGGAGGGAGGGAATGTACAAAACAAAGGAATTAATTGTAGGTTTGGTATAGGTAATGGACCTAATCATGTTAAAAATTAATTTCTACAAATCTACTAAATTAAGTGGGGCAGAACAGAAGAAGAAATAGTAGCTTTTATTTAAAATTATACACGCACATATTTTTAGAAAAATATCACTAGTACAAAACGGCTTCGTAACAGGGAACTGCAGACCCACCACCCCAGCTCCCTCACTCTTTGCCCTTTTCCTCAGAGGGAATCCTTTTTAACTGTTCTTGTATTTACTTTTACTATAGTTAATTTAAAATCTATAATTAATATGCTTATGCCATTTGCTCTTAATTTATCAATTTTAAGCACTGTCTCCTAAATTTCTGCTAAAATACATGACAATTTACTCGTACCACCTTTTGATTTTTTATTAGTGTATTACTATTTTTGTTTCACTGTTAGTTAAAGACTTTAAAACACCAGAATTTTAAAATGTTCCAGCGTACTCTTCACTTCTGTCCTCCCTTCGCAGAGCCATGAGGGCTGTACAGAGTCCTTCTGGATGGTCTCTCCCCTCTCACCACCACCTTTGCTAAATTAGGTCACGGCTTCCCCTGCTGTGTATTCAGGTTCACTGTTTTTTTTTTTTTTTCAGTCTTCTCCACCACTGTCTAACTTCCATAAATGTGTCTAAGTCTCTAATCTACTAATGGTTCCTCCTTTTATTTCTGTCAAGGACTTCTAAAACCTGTTGCAACTGAGCCAGTTCTGACCCACAACACCAGAACAGGATAGAGTAGAACTGCCACCAGGGTTTCCAAAGCTACAGTCTTTACAGAAGCAGAATGCCTGTCTTTCTTCCACGGAGCAGCTGACAGGTTTTAACTGCCAACTTTTTGGTTAGCTGCTGAGACATTAACCACTGAATTACAGGACTCTTTGACAAGGACTTAGAGTTTTTAAAATTATTCTTCTATCATTTTTATGACATCTTAAGAAGGAAGGGAGATCAGTACATTTATACATTTCACGATCTTTATCTATTAAGGAGATGTATGGAGTATTTTCCATTTTCTTTCTCAGAAGTTTTCTTGATCTTCTTTAACCTACTGTATACGCAGGGAAAGGACACTAGTGTAGTGAGTTAAGTGCTACATCTGCTAACTGAAAGGTCAACAGTTCAAATCCGCCGTGTACTCCTTGGAAACTCTACAGGGCGGTTCTACTCTGATCTCTACAGCCGCTACGAGTCGGACTCGACTGGACAGCAGTCTTTTTTTTTTTTTTTTAAATATAGGGAACCAGTCATAGGAGGTCTGGGTCAGAGACTCACTTTTCCATCGTTTTCTGGTTGGATTGGCCAATAGGGAGCACACAAAATAAAGGGATAAGGAAGGAGATAAGAGGAGAGAGAGATCAGGTTATCTCCTCTGCCCAATCCTAAACTGTGGAACACTGCTACGAAAAAACCACAGTTCTAACAATGACCCTTGCCCATAGCTACTTTCTCTGGCTTCCATTAATGGCTCTGTTCTCTCAATCATCTGCAGGCTTATTGGCTATACAAATTTCTTTACTGTCACTAGCCCAGGTACTGAGCCATCCTTTGTTGATTTAGTTTATCTCCTCCACCTCTTTGTAAACAAAGATTCTTCCTTAAATTTTCTCCAGTTGCCCCATTTGAGTGGGCCACCTCTTTCTTAACATGGACTGCTGATAAAGTGGAAGGAGGAATGATGTCCTTTGTCAAAGGTGACATAGCAATTATATCATTACCGGTCACCCTAAACTCAACTCTGATTCATGCCAACCCTGTGTATGTAAGAACAGAACTGTGCTCCACAGAATTTTCAATGGCTGATTTTTGAGAAGCAGATCACCAGACCCTTATTCCAACGTGCCTCTGGGTGGATGCTAAATTGAATGCAGTAACTTTTTGCACCATCGAGGGACAGCACATTGTAATTGTTCCCTATTAAATGTAGTTAAGGCCCTGTGAAGAGTATAAAACCAAAAATGCAAATAAAAATGTTCTGCATAATAATATGTTCACTGGTTGGTTCAGCCTTTGTAAACACATAAAAGGACTACTAACTAAGCTTGCAAACTCATTCTAAAAAACTGCTACATGCCACATTGCTGAATATCACTACAGTCACCTTCGAAGTATTCTTCTTGAGAAGCTATGCACTGATGTCAGTACCGAGCCCACCTTTTAAAGCAATTTCGCAATACTTTGTCCGGGTGGCCATCAGAGCTGTTGTCAGATTACACTTGATGTCCTGAATGCCATCAGAATGTCTTCTTTTCAATATTTCCTTTATCTTTGGGGAAAGAAAAAAGTCATTGGGGGATAGATCAGGTAAGTATTGAGGGTTTCCAATCCAGTTATTGTTTATTGGCTAAGAACTCCCTTGCAGACAACTATACAATTAAGTTTGTAAACTTGCCACTGTGCACAAGGGCCATTCCAGAAGGAGTTACAAAATTGCTTTGAAGAGCAGACTAGATGCTGGCATCAGTGCACAGCTTTCCAAGGGAAGTATGCCGAAGGTGACAGTAGTGATATTCAGCAATAAGGTATGCAGCACTGAAAACAATTAAGTTCACGTACTTAATTGTTGAACCTCATATGCCTCTGGTAAAAAGTTTCTTCTCCCATTCCCAATTAATTCATATTACACACTCTTTACTCTGGAAAGTACTGTTTGTTTTTAGGATGTGTACATGAATATGTGTGTGTCTTGTTCAAGTGTTATCTCAGGAGACTAGAAATAAATATTGAAAGAGAACAGGGAAAATGAACATAGGTTCTCACCTCACATTGAGAGAAAAACCCTGAGAGGGACTAGATCTAGAACATAAATCTACACACTACACACACACACACACACATACATACACACGTGACCACATACAGAGGTAGTCTACCTACCTCATGATCTTATTACAGGTCCACTAATTCAAAGCTTGAGAATTATAGCTGCACTGATTATGATGTCCTATAAATGTTAAGGAGTTCTGAATCCATTAAGAAGGATAGATTCCAGGGTGAAAACAAATCTTTAGTAGATAGGTAAGGTTTTCCATAAAGCAGAGATGATTGGCATGTTTCAGAAACAAAGAAACATATATATTTCTTTGAAGAGAAAAAGAGAGAAAGAAGAGTCTTGAGAAGGGGAAACAAGCACTGGGATCTGTGCTATATCTCTTAAGAGTTTCTAGTTTTGAGTTTGTGAGTCTCTCTGGGTGAAGATGTATATTTGTGTCTGTGCGTTTCCTTGAATTTTGGAATGGTCATATTTAGCATTTGATTTTAATGGATTTTTCCCTCCTTATGATGTCAGTGCCTCCTACTATAACCAAATGGTCCCAATTTGGTAATTATGACCTAATGTAGAGTCTGCTGTTATGTACAACAGACTTGAATTAGTGGTACTGTGACGGAATTTAAGGCCAGCAGCATAGACACTGACAACGGTATAGTAAATGGTCTTCCTGTGATTCCCTACTCTGAAGCCAGAATGATGGTAAGTTTTGAATCACGTCCCACCCACTGCCTTTGAGTAGTCAGTTCTGACTCTTAGCTAACTCATAAGGCTTCTGTCATGGATTGAATTGTGTCCCCCCAAAAATGTATGTGTTGATTTGACTTGTCTAGGAGTCCCAATATAGTGTCATTACTCCCATGTGTTGTGAATCCTGCCTCTGTGAGATGGATGATGGAGAATGGGCTGCAGTTGTGCTAGTGAGGCAGGACTCAAGGTATAAGCTTGTGGAATGTAAGGGAGAGAAGTGAGCAGAGCAAGTTGGGAACCCCATAACATCAAGAGAGCAGTACCAAGACCAGAGAACGTCCTTTGGACCTGAGGTTCCTGTGCTGAGGTGCTCTCCTTGAACTTGGGCTTAGCCTACTGCACAGTGATGATTTCTCACATTGAATGGACTTGTAATTTATGAATGGATTTGTGCCTTACCAAACTGTCACAATAAAAGTTTACCTTCATAATACCTTCCACTCATGATATTTTCTGTTGGAGCAGTAGCAGGTGACTAAGACAGCTCTATGGCTATAAACCTCTACAGAAACAGACTGTCACATGTTTTACCCATGGTGCCACTGGTAGTTTCAGACTGTCAACTTTTTAGTTACCAGTTGAGTCCTTTAAAAACACTGTGCCACCAGGGATCCTTACCAAGAAAATAAATCAATAAAAACTATCAAACGCAGTGCCGTCAAGTCGATTGCGGCCCACAGGGACCTTATAGAACGGAGTATAACTGCTCCATAGAGTTTCCAAGGAGCACCTAACTCGAACTGCTGACCTTTCAGTTAGCACACACAGTACTTAAACACTACATCACTAGGGTTCCTCCTTCTCAAGAGAGGACTATAATTTCACCTTAGAGAAAACTAGCAACAAAAAAAAGTAGCTATCCAAAGCAGTGTCTAGCATTATGATTTAAATTCACGCAACAGTAGATAGGTAATTGCCAGGCAGAAACTCTCAAAAAATGACGTCAAAGACTCTCTTCCTTTTAAATACACAAAAACAAAGGGAGGAAGATCTGTTACAGTTGGCAGGTGGAAATATCTGGATTACACATCCTGTAAATAATATTAAAAGTGCCCATGAATTATCTCTGTAGTTTGTATCAGATAATCTTCCATGCATTTTCACGATAATTCATTTTATTGTTACAATAGCTTATACGATCGGTACTATTTTTCCCACTTGAGAGATAAGAAAATATAACAAATTGGAGGATGGAAGGGGTAAATAATTTGTCCAAAGTCACCATGCAAGGTCAGGAGATGTCAAAGTCCACGGTCTTTTCTGTTAAGAGACATCATAGTAAGATGAGGGGAGGGTGGAGTTTCTTAGTTATTTCTAAGGTAGAATTCTTCCTTTCGATAGCACCCTGTTCTTAGAAGACTTCAGTATCAATGAAAAGAATATTTGTAGGGCCTGTAAGTGATGATTCTAGCCTTATTAAGCCTACAGAAAATAACAATAAATTAAAGTGTCTATTTGCAAACATCAACAACCACTGAAGCGTGATTATGACTAATAAACAACTGATCTGAATTCAGTCCTGATTTATGCATATTTTATCATTACTAAGGCATGAGGCATAATTATACCTAAGCTATTAATTATAGTAAAAAAATAAAACATGTAGACAAAATGGTAACTCAAAGATCAAGAACTGTAACAGAAAACATACACATGGACTACAAATAGTGAGAGCTAATTATTGATTCTCTGTGAAGGTCTACATCAATCTTTTCCAGAACACTGAAGTACTATGGGTATGACATCTAGGCCCTTGTGCCAGACCTAATCAATAATTTGTCATGAAGAATCCACTCCCTAAATTTGCAACTGATCAAATTGTACCAGCAGGGGGAAAACATGTTTGGGAGAACACAGGTGAACCTAACCACTGGTTAGTAGAAGAGGCATGGCTGCAGGTGAGCTCATACAAAGGAGGGCTCAGAGAGGACAGTGCATGGGCAAAGTATATGCATGATGGTTATAAGTACAATGCAACAGCAGTTATTGCAACATCAATCTGAAGAATTCTGACCTGCAGATTTTGTTGTTGTTGCTATTATGAAAGTATACAATCCAAATTAATTTTCATGCCTATCTGCAGTTCCTTCTGCTCTCCTTGCCTGGTGATTGCACACTTGTCTTATTCATTCCATACTTGTCACATCCTTACTCTTGCCACCTCCTCTCCACATTCTCCTCTCCCACGGATAAAAAAACCAGTAGGACAGCATTTTATACATGCAAAGAACCATACAGTACACACACCATATGGTCACACTGTGTCCCCAAGTCCAGTGCAGTTTCGCCCAAAGAGTTGACCTCAATAGTGTTTTCTGGGCAAGAGCAGCGCAGCAGCAGGTCTAGAGGCCATGCTTCCAGAGGATCCCCAGCCCAGTTAGTCTTTTAGTAGAGTTCTTGAGGTACATCCCTCTTTTTCTCATGTTGCCACAGGGACTTAACATTATGTGCCCCATCACGGCTGTCTCTGGTGGTGGCCAGGAACCATCTGATTTTTCTGGTCACATAATGATACGTCTCCCATTCACGTGGGTCCTCCTGTCTCCTGGACTCTTTCTTCCTCATGTCTTTGTTGTTCTCGGTAAACCTGGTGGCATGGTGGGTTAAGTGCTACGTCTAAGGTCAGCAGCTCAAATCTGTCAGGAGCTTCTTGGAAACTCTATGGGCCACTTCTAGTCTGACCTCTAGGGTCACTACGAGTTGGACCCAACTCAACGGCAGTGGGTTTTGTTGTTCTCAGTGATTATCTGTTCCAGATGAGTTGGGACCATTTGGTGTACCTCATATAGCAGCTTGCTAGCTTTTTATTTTTACTTTTTTGCTGCTTTTAATTTTTTTTAATCATGTTTAAGTGAAAGCATACAATCCCCAAGTTAAATTTACATGCCTGTCTATTGACAGCTCCCTCCACTCTCCCTGCCAGGCAACAGCACACTCCACCTCATCATTCCACACTTGTCATATACTCTTAACAATATCCTGTCCTCTCCTCTCCACCCAGTCCTCTCCCATCCATAAAGAGACCAGTAGGACAGCATCCTATAAATGCATGGAACCATAAAGTACACACACCATACTGTCACATTGTGCCCCCAAGTGTAGTCCATGTCCATCCGAAGAGTCGACCTCAGTGGTGTTTTCTGGACATGAACAACAGCAGGTCTAGACAGCATGCTCCCAGGGGATCTCTCAGGACATCAGACCATCAGTTGTGGTCTTTTAGTAGAGTTCTTCAGCTGTACTCCCCTTTTTCTCCTGTGGCCACTGAGACTCAATATTCTATGTCCCATCACAGTTGTCTTTGGCGGCCAGACACCTTCTGGTTCTTCAGGTCACATGTTGATACAGTCCCCCATTCACATGGGTCTGTCTCCTCAGCTCTTTTTTCCTTGTGTCTTTGTTGTTCTGGATGACCACCTGTTCTGGATGAGCTGAGAAAATTTGGTGCACCTCAGATGGAAGCCTGCTAGCTTTTAAGACCCTAGATGCCATTCACCAATACGGGGTACAGAAGACTCTCTTAGTAATGGGCTAGTTATGCCAACTGGCCTCAATGTCCCCCAAGAGCATGGTCCCCAGACTCCACCTCTGCTACTCTATCCTCGCAATATTAGGTTAAGATTAGAAGAGTTTTCAGTTTTGGCTGAAGTCCAGTTTAAGTTGATCTGCTTGTGCTGTGTGCTGTCACTGCTTTCACCCAACCAATTTTTTATCAGCTATCTAATCTATAATCCTTTTCTTTCCTTCCTACCCTTGTAGCCATCAAAGAGTCTTTTCTTCTGTACATAAGTCTATTTTTAAGTCCTAATAATAGGGGTCTCATACAGTTCTACTCTAGCCTCCAGGGTCGCTATTAGTCAGATCTGACAGCACTTGGCTTGGCTTGGTACAATATTTGTCCTTTTTCCGCTGAATAACGTCACTCAGCGTAATGTCTTCCAACTGAAACCAGGTTGTGAGATGTTTCCTAAAATCATCAGTGTTCTTTATTATTGCATTCTGTTCCATTGAGTGTATGTACCATATTTTGTTTATCAATTTATCTGTTGATGGGCATCTGAGCTGATTACACCTTTTTGCTATTGTGGACTGTGCGCAATAAATATTTGTGTGCATGTATCAGTTCATGTCACAGCCTTTGTTTCTGTAGGATATATTCTGAGTGGTGGGACTACTGGATCAAATGCTATATCTATTTCAAGCTTTTAAAGGGAGCTTCAAATTGCTTTCCAAAGAGGTTGCACCATTTTGCAATCCCACCAGAAGCGTAGGTAAGCTCGTATCTCCCCGCTGCCTCTTCAGTATTTTTTTTTTTTTTTTTGATCATGGCCAACATTGTTGGGGTGAGATGGTATCTCATTGTAGTTTTGATTTGGATTTCTCTTATAGCTAATGATCATGACCATTTCCTTATTGTGTCTTTTGGTTGCCTGGATGTTCTCTTCAGTGAAATGTCTGTCCATCTCCTTTGCCCGTCGCTTAACTGGGTTATTTACCCTTTCGTTCTTGACATTTTGCTGTGCCTTGCAGATTATGGAGATCAGATATTGGACCAACATGTAGTTGTCAAATATTTTTTCCCGTTCTGTGGGTGGTCTTTTAACTTTTGATAAAGTCTTCAGATTAGCAAAAGGGTTTGATTCTTAATAGTTCCCATTTATCTATTTTTCTCTTCTTTCAATTGTACTTTGTTTCTCAGATTTTGAAGTGTGTCCAAGCTGTGTATTAAAACTTCCATTGTTGAACCTACTTTTTCTTGCATGATCTTTATTGTTTTATGTTGGATATTTAGGGTTTTTTTTCAATCCATTTTAAGTTAGTTTTTGTGTAAGGTATGAGATATGGATCTTGTTTCAATTTTTTGGCAGATGGATATCCAATTGTGCCAACACCTTTTGTTAAAGAGATTGTTTTCACCCCAGTGTCTTAGTCACTTGGTACCACTCTAACAGAAAATACCATGAGTGGAAGGCTTTATGAAGAGAAACTGTATTGTCATAGTCCGGTATGCCATGAACCCATTTACAAGTTATCGCTCCACTCAGTAAGAGAAACTGTCATAGTGCAGTAGGCTGAGTCCAAGTTCAAGGAGAGCACCTTGGAACCTCAGGTCCAAAGCACATGCTGTGCTCTCAGTGCTGATTCTTGGTGATATGAGGTTCCCAGCTTCCTCTGCTCATTTCTCTCTCTCATATCCCACAAGCTTGTAACTTGAGTTCTGCCTCACTAACACAACTGCAGCCCATTCTCCATTACCAATCACACAGAGGTATGATTCACAGCACATGGGAGGAAGGGCACCTTACTGTGACTCCCAGCTGAGTCAAATCAACACATAACCTTTTGGCGGGAGGGGGGGCACAATTCAATCCATGACACCCAGTTTATAGGTCTTTGTAGAGTATCAACTCTTCGTAAGAGGACAGTGGCATCTCTAGGGTCTCAACTCTGTTCCAGTGGTCTATATGTCTCTTTTTGTACCAGTAACACGCTTCTTTGACTACTGTGGCAGTGTAATATGTTCTAAAGTCAGGTAGTGTTGAGGCCTCCCACTATGTTCTTCTTCTTCAGTAGTCCTTTACTTATCCAGAGTTTCTTCTCTTTCCAAACAAAGTTGGTGATTTGTTTCTCCATCTCATTAAAAATTGACACTGGAATTTGTATTGGGATTGCATTGTATATGTAGATTGCTTTGAGTAAAACACATATTTTCACAATGTTAAGTCTTTGACATGAGTCTGATTCAACTCGACAGCACTTGGCTGGCATCCTTGAGCGGTGTAGGTTTCTCCGTTTAAGTAAGTCACTTTTGGTTTCCTGCAGTAAGGTCTTGTAATTCTCTCTGTATAGGTATTATTTTTCTAGTTAGATTTATCCCTAGGCATTCTATCTTTTGGGGGCTACAGTATATGGTATTGATTTGATAATTTCTTCTTTGATGATCTCTGTTGGAATACAGGAATTCTGATTTACTTATGTTTATCTTATATCCTGATACTCTGCTGAATTTTTCTATTAGTTTGACTAATTTACTTATGGATTCTTTAGTATTCTCTGTATATACAGTCATATCATCTGCAAATAGGGAGATTTTTACTTTTTCTTTGCCTGTGCATATGTCCTTTATTTACCTCATCTAATTCCTCTGGCTAGAACTTCTAGTACAATGTAGAATAGAAGTTGTAACAGTAGGCTTCCTTGTCTCATTCTTGTTCTTGAGGGGAATTCTTGCAGTCTCTCTCAATTCAGGATGATACAGGCAGTTGGCTTTGTGTGCTCCTTATTGCACTGTGAAATTTGCCTCTATTCCTGTTTTGCTGAGAGTTTTTAGCATGAATAGGTGTAGGACTTTGTCAAACACCTTTTTTGCTTCAACTGACAAAATCAGGTGAATCTTATCTTTGTGCTACTTATATCGTTGATCACCCTGTTTGTTTTTCTGATGCTGAACCAGCCATGCATTCTTGGTGTGAATCCAACCTGGTCATGATGAATTATTTTTATGATATGTTGGTGAATTCTGTCAGCAAGGATTTTGTTAAAGATTTCTGCATCTAAGTTGAGGAGTAATATTGGTCTGTAATTTTCTATTGGGGGGAAACTTTTCCTGGTTTTGGTATCAGGATTATGCTGACTTCATAGAATGAATTTGGGAGTATACCATCCCTTTCTATGCTGTGAAATAGCCTCAGTAGTATTGGAGTTTACTCCTCTCTAAGTTTGGTAAAATTCTCTGGTGAAGCCATCAGGGCTAGGACTGATTTTGGTTGGTAGGTGTTTGATTATTTTTTCAACCTCTTCCTTGGTTATGGGTTTATTATATTGTTCTGCTTCTCCTTGTGATAATTTTGGTAGGTGATACGAATCTAGGAATTTGTGCATTTCCTCTAGGTTTTCAAATCTGTTAAAGTACACTATTTCATAGTATTCTCTTATGATACTTTTGATTTCAGTTGAGTCTGTTGTGATATCTCTCATTTCATTTCTTATTTGGGTAATTTGTTCCTCTCCTGTTCTTCTTTTGTAAGTTAGCCAATGGCTTATCAATTTGTTCATCTTTTCAAACAACCAGTTTTTGGTTCTGTTAATTTTTTCAGCTGTTCTTCTACTCTCTATTTCATTTAGTTCTGCTCTAATCTTTATGATCTGTTACCTTCTGGTGCCTGAGGGATTCCTCTGCTGTTCTCTGTCTACTTTTTCAAGCTGTAGTATTAATTCTTTGGTTTGAATCCTTCCTTCTTTCCAGATGTGTGCATTTATAGAAATAAACTGACCTCTGAGCATTGCTTTTGCTATACCACATAGCTTCTGGTAAGATGTGTTTTCATTTTCATTTGATTCCATAAGTGTCTTTATTTCATCCTTGATTTCTTCAATAATCCATGGATTTTTGAGTAGAGTGTTGTTCAATTTCCATGAGTTTAAGTTTTGCCTATGTTTTTCGTGCTACTGATTTCAACTTTTATGGTTTTATGGTTTGAGAAGATGCCTTGCAATAATTCAATAGTTTGGATTTTGTTGAGACTTGCTTTTATATGCTAACACATGGTCTCTTCTGGAAAATTTTCCATGTGCATTGGAGAAGAAAGTGTACTTATCTGTTGATGAGTAAAAAGTTGTATATATGTCAATGAGGTCTGTTGGGTAATTTTCACAATAAGATCTTCTGTATCTTTACTGAGCTTTTTTTGGATGATCTGTCCATTACTAAAAGTGGATTGTTAAAGTCTCCAACTATTATCATGGAGTTATCTATCCCGTTTTTCAATGTTGTCAGTATTTGTCAGATGCTCTGGTGTTGAGTGCCTAAATATTTAATATTCTTATGCCCTGCTTATGTACTGTAACTTTCGGCTATATATGTAGTGACTATCTTTGTCCATGATGGTGGATTTTACATTAAAGTCTGTTTTATCTGAGATTAGTGTTGCTACTCCTTCCCTTCTTTGTATGTTGTTAGCTTAGTATATACTTTTCCATCCTTTAATTTGCAATTTGTTCATATCTCAGAATCTAAGGTCTGTGTCTTGTAAGCAACATATAGACAGATTGTATCTTTTGATCCATGATGTCACTCGCTGTTGTTTCTTCATTGGGATGTTCAGTTCATTTACACTCAGTGTATTTATTGTTAGGTATGTGTTTAGTGCTATCATTCTGATGCATTTATTTTTGTGTTGTTGATGTTTTCTATCTTGCTCTTAATATTCTGCCATGTGTCATTCTTCTTTATGGGTTGACTTTTTATCATTTTAAGTGTTGGTTTTGTGTTTGTTGAGGCTCCCATATTATGTTTCCTGTTTTGATGTGTCACATTGTTATTTTGCTTTGCAGCTACTCCTATGATTCCCTGTAGCATTCTATGTTTAAACCAGACTTTAACTTCTGCATAACTTTTTAATTTCCTCTCCACTTGAAAGGTTTATAACTACTGTAATATATCCCTCTTTTTAATGTTATGATGTCATAGTTTTAGTTTTATGATCATTGGTTCCCTTCTTTTAATACTGTAGTTTGATTGAGCTTTCTGACTTCCTAACAGTGTAGGATTCTGGATGTTGTGTCCTGTATTGACTCATTAAGTATACATGTAATGTTTTTGTTTTTCTAAGTAAAGAGCTTCTTTTAGTGTTTCTTGTAGTTTTAGTTTGGTTTTTACAGTCTCTAAGCTTCTGTTTTTCTCTGAATGTCTTAATTTTATCTTCATATTTCAGAGACAGTTTCATAGGATCTATGATTTTGGGTTGGAAGTTTTTTCTCCTTCCAGGCTTTGAATGTGTCAACCCATTGACTTCTTTCCAATGTTGTTTCTGTTGAGAAGCCAGGCAAAAGTCTATAGGGTGGCCCTCTGTATGTTAGTTTTGTTTGAGCTTCACTGCCTTTAAAAAAATCTGTTTCTGTTACATTTTATTAAGCTCAATTATAATATGTCTTGATGTCTTTCTTTGGGAGTCTGGTTTTTGTCACGTTTGATATGCATCTTGGAACTCTATTCTCTTCTTTCATAATTGCAGGGAAGTTTTCTATAACCAATTCTTGGAGAATACTCTCTGTAATTTGAACTATCCCCCTCTATTCAGGAACTCTAATTATTTGTAGATTATTCCTCTTAAAAGAGTTCCTTATGTTTCTTAATTGTTCTTCATTGTTCTTACTTCTTTTTTGACTTCACCTCTACATCCTGGTGTCAGTTGCTCTGTTCTCAAGCTCACTAACTGTAGCTTCCATCTCCTCAATTCTGCTCCTTGGGCTTTGGATTGAATTGCCTGATTCTGTAATTTTATTATTGATCTGCTGAATTTCAGATCATTGAGGTTCCATCAGTTCAAATAGGTTGCTTATTTTTCTTCATTTTGTGGTGCTGCATTCTGTTTAATCTCTAGGAGGGCTCTCCATATAATTCTTTTGTACCTGAGGTCTGATAATTTCAGAAAGTCTTTACTGGGGAATATTTTTGATTGTTTATTTGAGGAGTTTTCTGGAGTGATGGTGGACTATTTCTTTAAATGGTTAGCTATTGATTGTTGCCTTCTTGCCATCTAGAAGGTGTTCGTTTTTTCTGGTATTACCTCCATAGGAGCTGAGGCACAGTTTTAAGATGGAAGTTGGTCACAAGATGCTTCTGAGTACTCCAGTAACCAGCTACAGGTAGACTATCTGGGGTAGCAGGCTCTGACTCCTGGCTGGCAAAGTCAGCCTCCTACTTTTGAAGTCACAAGGGGGCTATCATCCGATGCTATGATGCAAATCTGTAAAAGGTAAAAGAGATGCTCCCAGGCTGCTCAGCAGTCAGTTCTCCAAGTGGTCTTATTTTCAAACATTACTTTACTGCTAAGCAAGGAGCTGTCCAACAGTTGTTGAAGTTAGGCCCTCAGGTGTGGCAGGCCCCGCTTTCCAGTTGCAAACTAAAGCACCTCATAGACCATCCCCAGAAGCTATTACATGATTCAAAGTAGGGAGTTGTTACGGCCCTGCTGCCATCCTCTGCCAAGCCCAACATGTAATTCTAGGTACTGCCATCCAAAACACAGCATTTCTGTTGGAGAACACTTTCTAGACAGGGCCTGCTGCTCCAGGTGGGAATTTGCCCCAGCTAAGGCCTCCAGTGGGTGACTCTACCTCCCAGCTAACCAAAAAGGCATCTCACCTGAGTTGCCCTCCCTGCTGTGAAACAGCAGAATCTGTGGTGCACCTCAGAAAAGAGAATGTGGAGGGGCAGAGGTACCCTCAGTCAGCAGCCAGGCTCTCAATATATGGCTATCCCAAGCACAGCTTCTCTGCTGTGCCATATGTTGTTTACTCAAGCTCTGCAGTTCAGTGTATTAGCTGGCTCACACCTGGCCCCTGCCTCCCAGATAACAAACAGGCGTTAGTACCTACAGTTTTCCCAAATGGTGAGTCAGCAGAAGCAGGACTCAGCATGCTGCTGTCTCATCTTTGAAAGAGGTAGTTGCCCTGTTACTGGTGTATAATCCAGTCTGATAAACCTATGCCAGATCCTAGGGCTTCCCAGATATCCATGCTGCTCTGTTCAATTATCATTCCAGGCCTTAATTCGCAGAGGGAATTGAGGAGATGTGTGTCTAGTCCACCATCTTGGCTCTCCCACTGTTTTTGTTTTTTTAAATAACCTTTTGAATGTTCCCCTTGTTTCACAAATAGCATAGTTACAGATTAGGCCTCATTGAACCCTATACTTCAAGACATCAATACTTGCTCTGGTTTATTATTGGTTATGGCACTTGGCTTAGCTGGCTATTATTGTCTTGTTCTCATCCTGTTGTTTCTCTTCTCTAACCATTTAACCATCCAGGTGACCATTTAAAAACTCTTGGTGATTCTGCTCTGATTGATCTTGAAACAAAAGGATGCCATTGATATTTAAAAGTCATAAACACACATTAGATAAAAAGCTCTTCTTGGAATTGGATTATAAATCCAGTACCTGCTGAATTTCATGACATTTCTGTAACAATGCTAACATCTCAGCTTTCTTGGCTGTAAAACAGGCCAGACAGAAGTTCCTATTTCATATGAATGTTGTGAAAATGTAATGAGATATGACACACAAAATACCTGCAGATTATTTGGCACAGAAATGAGTGTTCTGTAGATAAATGTAGTGTCAGAAGAAAAAGCCAACTCTAACCCAATTTACTGCTAACAAGTTGATTCCTATTCTTAGGGACCTTGTAGGTAAAGCCTCTTTGGGTTTTGAAGGCTATAAATCATTATGGAAGCTGTGGGCCACATCTTTCTCCCATTGAGCAGCTGGTAGGTTCGAACCACTGATCTTCTGGTTAGCAGCTGTGCACTTTAACCACTGCAATAGCATGGCTCCTTTTTTATAACAGCAGACTAAAAGAAAATAGTAGAAGAAAAGCTTCAATAGTTGAGACACCTAATAAAAAAATATAAAGTGACACTGTGGCTTTATAGTGAGAAATGTGCCATATCCATGTTCTATGCATCTATGAGAAATATGTTGAGCTAGAGAAGTCCCGGTGGCACAGTGGTTAAATGCCTGGCTGTTAACCAAAATGTCAGTTGTTCAAACCTACCACCCACTCTGCAAGAGAATAATGTGCCAATCTACTTCCATAAAGATTTACAGCTTTGGAAATCTTTTGGGTCAATTTTACCCAATCCTATAAAGTTGCCATGAGTTGGAATTTATTTTGACAGCAATGGTTTTTTGTTTGTTTGTTTGTTTCAGTTTTTTGTTTTCTTAAAGTTAAATAAAATTACGAGGCAACTAGTACCAACAAGTAACTTCTCATATTATGGGACAGAAATGGATGGAGTGACCAAAAGCCCTGTTTGCTTAAAGACACTACTTGTTAATACCTGCTATCCAGGTTTAAGGAAACCCTGGTGGTACAGTAGTTAATTGCTATGACTGCTATCCAAAAGGCTGGTAGCTCAAATTCACAAGGCACTACTTGGAGACCCTATAGGGCAGTTATGCTTTGTACTATAGGGTTGCTATGAATCAGAATTGACTCAGTGGCAATGGGTTTGGTTTTCAGTTTGGTCCAGGGTCAAATATTAATAGCTCTCCTGTTCACTCTCAGAAGGGTCTGACACGATCATTCAGAGAAAAGATCACCACCTACATGTGAACACAAGAAACAGGCACATTTTATGGCTCTTTTCAGCAGAGGGTTGCATTTCCAACATGTGGAAAGGGCAGACTGTACTGCTGTTTTAAAATTATTCAGTCTGATCACTAGCCCTTTTCATTTCATGCCAGAGAATTCTGCTTGAGGTAGCAGTGGATGTTTCGTTCCCCAAGCACATTTGCACATAAATCATTAAATTAAAAATTAAAGGGCAAGATTATAGGGCTGACTTCAAAATAATCAGCTAGATCTAATGTGTATGTGTTGTTGTGATAGAAACATTATAAATAGACACTCCATAACTAAAGAGAGTTGAGATTGAATCAAAGTGAAAGTTGATATGAGGCAAAAACAACCTTCAGTAGGCAAAAATTCAAAAAGGTTATTAAGAAGTCTGCTTCTAAGTCAGTTCTACAGGTAGACAAGTACACAGAATGAAGTCACATAGCCCGAGTTTCTTCTACATTAATTCCCCTTAAAAGTGCATTGTTTCCACTGTCTCTATAACTATGCACAAGACAGTGCTCCTTTCCAGTATCTTTAAAATTGTTGTTGTGATTCAAAGTTGATTTCCTCTAGAAGGTGAAGACCAGGGGTTCACCACCAGCCCTACTGCCCCTGAGTTCTCCGAGGAAAATATGTACCTCAAACAGTGTTGTCACCACTGATTAATATTTATTGGGTGCCTGCTGTATGTAAGAGGCTCTCCTGGGGGCTGTGTGTTCTGTTGAAACACACATATATGCATTATTAAACCTCCACAGTGAAGCAGAAATGAAAACTGATGGATGGATAACAATGTAGAATTTCTCCAGTTCTCTAAGCCTTCCGAAATGAAAACATAAACTTTGTATTTATTATACAAACACCATCAATACAGTATGCTCTCTCTTCATTCAAGGAGAAATGGAGGGCTTCAGTGGTAAAAAACGCAATGCCCTGGAAGAGCGGTGAGCAGGGCATTTTCATATGCTTTCCTCCTGTTCATCTTGATGCTCCATATACAGAACAGATACATCAAGAGCAGCCTCTTCTCTCAGAATTCTCTACCAGCCTAGACTTCTAAGTGCTTCCAAATGAATTTTGAGTCAAAGAACTTATCTATATACAGATGAATTTAAACAAAATTTCTAAGCTTTCCTCCTATACTTTCCAGGAATGCTGAAATAAGCTCTATGTTATCCATACCCTTCTTTCATTTTGAAATGTTGCCTGGAAAAAAAAAAAAAAAGTATTGTGTATTCTTAAATTGTCATAGTCATCCTTCATTTTACAAAAGAAGTCTAATTCAATAGATTCAGGAAGAGTCAAAACCTCCAGGGCTCTGATTTCTAATCCTTGCTCATTACTGAATCGCTATTATGACCTTGGGCAAAGCACTTACCCTTTAAGAGTTTCAATTTTCTTACTTGTCATATGTGGGAAATACTGCAAAGCCAATTCACAGGACAGCTGTTAGGAATGCCTAATTAAGTGAGATTTAAAGCATTTTGCAAATGTGAAATGGACATTAAACTAACCAGTGAAGTTAACATTCTCTAGACAAGAGCCTCAAACACAGACTTCAGAAGGAGTTGCCCACACTTATACTTGTATAAAACTACTGACAATCAAGGTAAGCAAATATCTTCTCTCTGTGCAGACACCACATACCCGCAGAAGCCTATGCAATATTTATCATTTCCAGAGAATATCCATTTCCGCTATCCCCAAGCATTGCCGCCCTTAAAGTATCTCTGATGTAGAGACCTAACACTGTCAAATAGTGACCCTCTTTGAGTTCAGCCCTTCCTCTCACTTTCTAAATATTTCAACTTAAACAACCCATGATCAGTCTCAATGTGTAATCAATTCATGTGGTTCTCAATCCTGGCTGCATATTAGAATGTCATGGGACGTTTTTACAAATTACTAATGCTCCAAACCAAACCAATTAAATCAAAATCTCTGATGGGCAGGGCCCAAGTATGGCACGTATTTGTTTAATCTCCATAGCATGGAACCACTGATTCAGCACATTTGAAGCTAGTTTCTCTTATTCAGTCAGCATGTAAAACAGGAAAAAGACAATGCATCCTGCTTAATGAAGCAACAGAAAAAACAAATGAGCACTGGCTAAATCATTACTGCTCACAACACATTTAAAAAATGCAACCTGCCCTTTAGCTAAGCACATCATAATGGGTATAATTGGAGATGTGTACTATAAATGAGGAGGGTTAACAATGGCATTTATAATGATGAGTTGCACTTGTCTTTTCTTCTTGCCAATGTGTGCTGAAATGACAAGGATTTATTTTTCTTTCTCCCGACACATTTTCACTTAATTAGATAAAATGTCTAGGGGTTGCCTGCTACAGGGCTCCCTAATGGGCTGGCCCTCCATCAGCATTAAGTCTGAAATACACTGGGCCTCCATACTGCATTGTCTATAGCCAGGCTTATCTGGGCACAAATGTCATTTATTTAAGATGTAAGCTTATGATACTGTCATCAGTATTAGGCATTATACTAGAAAAAGTCTTGAAAACAATCTATGTGGCCCTAACATATTATTGCTTATGCCTGGTTAGGTATTCATGCTATTCATGAGTGGCAGTATGGTGGCCGTAGGATACATGAGGAACTCTAGGTAAAGCTGATAGTCAGAGGAGTGTGAATGCAGCCCAGGAAAGCAGAGCTTGCACAGATCCTGGGATTCATGGTGCTCTCTCTGTTCTTTCACAAGAATCAAGTGGACCCCTTGGTCATTTGATGTTGTGCAGCTTGCTGTTTTCTAAATGTACCACCATTCACAATAGCTCAATCACATAAAACCTAGCTTTTGCAAAGTCCTCCTTCAATGCCCTTTCCACACTGTGTATCCATCCACTGAAAAATGAGAAACTGAATGCAAAATGGGGAATCATTCCGATATTAACACCACTTATGATACTAAAGTTTTTGTATTTGCAATAGTGCTAGAACCAACAAGTAAAGGGGAAATGAATCTGTGAAAGTAAATCAAATAAAACTTTTCATTAAGTATGGATATATATTATTGTGTTTTATGTGAAAACTTACAATTTGAGTCAGTTTCTCATATAAAAAGTTAACACATACTCTGCTACATGATCCTAGCTGCTCTTGCCACACTGGGACAATGCACTCCTCCCCTCCACCCAACATATTCCAAGCCTACTTGTCACAGACTGAATTGTGTACCCTCGAAAACCTATGTAGCTATTTGTCTGTGTGCTGATTCCCAGTAGTTTGTGATTGTCCTCCATTTTGTGATTTCCCTACACTGTAAACTCTAATTCCCGCCCGTCGTTCATAGACTGGAATATGTTAAGGAAGATCAGAGTGGGACTGTAACACCTTCCTGAGGTCACCTCCCTGCTCTCATGTAAGTGGAGTATCCCTGGAGTGTGACTTGTGCCATCTTTTATTCTACAAGAGATACAAGGAAAGGGAAACAAGTAGAGAGTTGGGGATCTCACACCATGAAGAAAGCAGTGCCAGACAGCTACAACATCATTCAAGCAGGTCCCACCCACTTCAGTGATCTCATCATACCACAGCACAGGAGTTATCAGTTAATTTCTAGAATCTACTAAAGCAGAGAAGCACATTCTTCACCAGTACCATTTTATGTGTTATAGACCAGTTCAATTTTTGTCTGAGAAGTTGGCTTCTGAAATGGTTTCAGTTACGGGCTAACAGAGAATCCTGAGGCCGTGTCTGCCACGAACCATCTAGTCTGTCTGACTATCAAGTCTGGTCTTTTTATTAGATTTGAGTTCTGCACCACACATTTCTCCTGATCCATCAGGGACTCTTTGTTGAGCTCCCTGAAAGGCCAGTCATTTGTGGTAGCAAGGCACCATCTAGTTCCTTGGGTCTCATGTTGATGTATCCTCTGGTTTAAGTGGCCTCCCCTTTTTGAGCTCATGTTTTTCCTATTTCTTTAATGTTTTTCATTCTCTTTTGTTCCAGGAGGGTTGAGACCAACTGAGATTTCCTAGATGGCCACTTGATAGCTTTTAAGATCCCAGATGTCACTCACCAAAGTGGGACGCAGAACATTTTCTTTAAATAAAATTTGTTGTGCCAGTTGATCTAGATGTCTCCTTAAATCAGGGTCCCCAAAACCCCTGCTCCTGCTACTCTGCCCCTTGAATTGTTTGGTCATACTTAAGAAATTTCTTAGCTTCTGTTTCAGTCCAGTTGTGCTGACATCTCCTCTTATGTGCTGTCTCTCCTTTCATCTAAATACTTCCTGTCTGTTATCAAATCACTCCCATCCTCATAATCATCAAAGACTCTTTTGTGTTTAAAACTTTTTCCTGACTCCTTGTAATAGTGGCCTCATACACTATTTGTCTTTTTGCAACTGATTAATTTCACTCAGTATAATGCATTCCAGATTCCTCCACATTGTGCGATGTTTGCCAAATTCATTTTGGTTAACATTGCATAGTGCTCCATTGTGTGAATATACTGTACTGTGTTTATTCAATCATTTGTTGATGGGCATTTAGGATAATTCTAACTTGTTGCTATTGTGGCCAGTGCTGCAATGAACATTAGTATGCATGCATCTATTTATGTGACAATTCTTATTATCCTAGGATATATTCCAGGAATGGGATTGCTGGATCATATGGTATTTATATGCCTAGCTTATTTATTTATTTATTTATTTATTTATTTGAGAAAGTATACAGTCCAAATTAAATTTGCATGCCTTCCTATCTGTGCTACTTCTGCACTCCTTGACCAGCGACAGCACAGTCTTCCTTTTCATTCCATTCATGTCACATACTCCTAACAATCTCCTGTCCCCTCCCACCCATCCTCTCCTCTCCCTTCTAGTAAGAGGCCAGCAGGACAGCTTCCTATAGATGCATAGAACCATAAGGTACACATACCATATGGTCACATTGTGATCCCGAGTCCAGTCCCTTCCAGTATGAAGAGTTGACCTCAGTAATGTTTTCCGGTCAGGAGCAACAGCAGGTTTAGGGGCCATGCTTCCAGGGGAACCTCGGGCCTCCAGACCATCAGTTTCAGTCTTTTAGTGGAGTTCTGGAGGTATACCTGTTTTAGTCAGCCAGTGCTGCTCTAACAGAAATACCACAGTGTGGATGACTTTAACAAAGGAAAGTTTATTCTTACACAGTCCGGTAGGCTTCAAGTCCAAATTCAGGTGTCCGCTCCAAGGGAAGGCTTTCCCCCTTGTTGGCTCTGGAGGAAAGTCTGGTATTGCATCAGTCTTTGTCCAGGGAGCATCTTGGTGCAGGAACCTCAGGTCTGAAGGACATGCTCTCCTCCCAGTGCTGCTACCTTGATGATGTGAGATTCCCAATTCTCAGCTTGCTTCCCTTTCCTTTTATGTCTTGCAGGATGAAGGAATTCAGGGTGATGTAAGCCATACTCCAGGGAAACTCCCTTTACGGTCAAGCAGGGAGGTGATCCTATGAAGGGGTTTACAGTTCCACCCTAATCCTTTAACATACACCACAGGAAAATCAGAATATGAAGGACAATCATAGAATATATGCAATCATGGCCCAGCCACACGGCTACATGTATTTTGGGGGGACACAATTGAATTCATGGTAACACCCCTCTTTTTCTCATGTTGCCACTGGGACTCAACATTGTGTGCCCTGTCATAGTTATCTTTGGTGGTGGCTGGGCACCGTCTGGTCTTTCTGGTCACATGTTGATACAATCACCCATTCCCATGGTTCCTTCAGTCTCCTGAGCACTTTTTCCTTAAAGTCTTTATTGTTCACGGTGATCACGTGTTCTGGCTGAGTTGGGACCATTTGGTGTGCCTCAGATGGAAGTGTGCTAGCTTTTAAGACTTCAGATGCCACTCATCAATATGGGATGCAGAAGACTCTCTTAGTAATAACTAGTACACCAACTGGCTTCAGTTTCCCCTGAGAGCATGGTCCTCAGACCATTGCCCCTACTACTCTATCCTTGCAATACTGGGTTAAGATTAGAAGAGCCTCCAGTTTAGGTTGAAGTCCAGTTAAGTTGATCTTTCTACTGTGTGCTGTCTCTGATTTCACCCAATCAAATTTTTATCAACTATCTAGTCTATAACCAGCCCTCTCCCTCCCTCGCCTCCCTTATACCTGTCAAAAGAATCTTTTCTTCTGTAAATGAGTCTATTTTCAAGTCCTTATAGTAGGGGTCTCATACAACATTTGTCCTTTTGTTGCTAACTGATTTCACTCAGAATAATGTCTTCCAATTGAAACCAGTTACGAGATGCTTCCTAAAATCATCACTGTTCTTTACCATTGCATACTGTTCCATTGAGTATATGTACCCTAGTTTAATTATACATTCATCTATTGTTGGGCATCTGGGTTGATTCCATCTCTTTGCTATTGTGGACTGGGCTGCAATAAACATTCGTGTAGATGTATCTGTTCGTGTGACTACCCTTGATTCTGTAGGATATATTCCAAGCAGTTGGGTTATTGTTTATATCTATTTCCAGCTTTTTAAGAGCGAGCCAAATTGCTTTTCAAAGAGGTTGTACCACTTTGCAATCCCATTTGCAGTGTAGGAGACTTCCAATCTCTCTACAGCCTCTCCAGCATTTGTTGTTCTGTGTTTTTTAGATCATGGCATATTTTATCAGGGTGAGATGGTATCTCATTGTAGTCTTGATTTAGATTTTCCTGATAGCTAATGATCATGAGCATTTCCTCAGGTGTCTTTTGGCTGCCTGGATGCCCTCTTTAGTGAAGTGTCTGTCTATCTCTTTGCTGATTGTTTAATTGGGTTATTTACCTTTCTCTTGTTGAAATTTTGTAGTACCTTGTAGATTACAAAGTTCAGATGTCAGTCTGCCGTGCACTTGCTAAATATTTTTTCCCATTCTGCAGGTAGTCTTTTAATTCTTTTGATAAAATCCTTGGATGAGCAAAAGTGTTTGATTCTTAGTAGTTCCCACTTATCTATTTTCTCTTCTGTTGATCATGCTTTGTCAGACTTTGAAATCTGTCTAAGCTGTGTATTAAAACATCTGATGTTAACCCTGTTTTCCCTTGAATGATCTTTATCATTTTAGGTTTGATATTTAGGTCTTTTATTCAGTTTGATGACTCGACGGCACTTGGCTTGGCTATTCATTTTGAGTTTGTTTTTGTGTAAGGTGTGAGATATGGGTCTTGTTTCACTTTTTTGGCAGATGGATAAACAATTTTGCCAGTGCCATTTGTTAAAGAGACTGTTTTTACCCCAGTTTACAATCTTAAGGCCTTTATCAAATATCAGCTATTCATAAGAGGATGGTGGCACCTCTGGGGTCTCAACTCTGTTCCATTAATGCATGTCTCTTTTTGTACCAGCACCAGGCTGTTTTGACTACTGTGGCAGTGTACTATATTCTAAGGTCTGGTAGTGTGAGGCCTCCCACTGTGTTTTTCTTCCTTCAGTAGTGCTTTACTTATCTGAGGTTTCTTCCCTTTCCAAAAAAAGCTGGAGATTTCTTACTCCATCTCATTATAAATGTCACTGGAAACTGTATTGGGATTGCATTCTATATGCAGATTGCTTTGGGTAAAATAGCCATTTTCACAATGTTAAGTTTTCCTAACCATGAGCAGAGTAGCTTCTCCATTTATGTAAGTCTTTCTTGGTTTCTTATAGTAAGGTCTTATAGTTCTCTTTGTATAGGTCTCTTATTTCTCTACTTAGATTGATTACTAGGTATTTTATCTTCTTGAGGGCTATGGTCGCCATGAGTTGGATCTGACTCTACAGCACTTGGCTGGCTGGCTATGGTACATGGTATGAATTTGGTGACTTCTTCTTTGATGATCTCTTTGTTGGTACACAGGAATCCTGTTGATTTAGTTGTTTATTTTATATCCTGATACTTTACTCGTGGATTCTTCAGGATTCTCTGCATATACAATCAAATCATCTGAAAATAGGGAGATTTTTACTTCTTCTTTGCTGATGCAGACGCACTTTCATTGTATTATCTAATTGCCCTAGCCAGAACATCTAGTACCATGTTGACTAGAATCAGTGAGAGTGAGCATCCTTGTCTAGTTCCTATTCCCAAAGGGCATTCTTTCAGTCTCCCTCTTTTTAGGATGATGTAGGTGGTCAGCTTTGCTCAGATGCCCCTTATTGCGCTGAGGAATTTGCCTTCTATTCCTATTTTGCTGAGAGTTTTAAGCATGAAAGGGTGTTGGCCTTTGTCAAATGCTTTTCTGCATCAATTGACAAAATTAGGTGATTCTTATTTTTTGTGTTATTTATGTGGCTGAGCACATTAATTCATTTTCTGAAGCGGAACCAGCCTTGCATCCCTCATATGAATCCAACTTGGTCAGGATGAATTATTTTTTTGATATGTTGTTAAATTATGTTGGCAAGGATTTTGTTGAAGATTTTTGCATCTAGGCTCATGAGTGATACTGGTCTGTAATTTTCCTTTTTGGCAGGATCTTTCCCTGGCTTTTGTATCCGGGATACGCTGGCTTCATAGATTGAATTTCAGAGTATTCCGCCCCCTTCTATTTCATGAGACAGGTCTCAGTAGTATTGGCATTACCTCCTCTTTAAAAGTTTGGGAGAATTCTCTGATGAAGCCTTCTGGGCCAGGACTTCTTTTGGTTGGTAGTTTTTGGATGACTATTTCAGCCTCTTCCTTTGTGATATGTTTATTAATTTGATCTATTTCTCCTTGTGATAATTTTGTAGGTGACATGAATCTAGAAATTTGTGTATTTCCTATAGGTTTTCAAATCTGTGAGAGTACAATCTTTGGTAGTATTCTGTTATACTTTTTTTATTTCAGTTGGGTCTGCTGTGACATCACCCATCTCCCTTCTTATTCAGGTTGTTTCCCCTCCTGTTTTTCTTCTGTAAGTTTAGCCAATGGTTTATCAATTTTGTAGATCGTTTCAAAAAAAACAGCTTTGAGTTTTGTCAATTTTCTCAATTGTTCTTCTATTCTCTAGTTCATTTAGTTCTGCTCTAATCTTTATGATCTGTTTTCTTCTGGTGCCTGAGGGGTTCCTCTCCACTTCTTGAAGCTCTAGGGTTAATTCTTTGGTTTGGAATTTTTCTTCATTCCAGATATGTGCATTTACAGAAATAAACTAACCTGTGAGCACTGCTTTAGCTCTATCCCATAGTTGTGGCAGGATGTGTTTTCATTCTCCTTTGATTTAATAAATTTCTTTATTTCATCCTCGATTTCTTCTACAACCCATGGCTTTTTGAGCAAGGTGTTGTTCCTTTTCCATGAATTCAAATTTCTATCTATGTTTTTTTCCGCTATTGATTTCAACTTTTATGGCTTTATGGTCTGAGAAGATGCTTTGCAATAATTCAATGATTTTGATTTTAAGACTGGCTTTATGTTCTCACATGTGGTCTTTTCTGGAAAATGTTTCATGTGCATTGAAGAAGATGGTGTACTTATCTGTTGACAGATAAATACTTCCATATATGCTGATGAGGTCTAGTTGGTTAACTGTTACTATAAGATCTTCTGTGACTTTACTGAGCTTTTCTCTGGATTATCTGCCCATTACTGAATGGGGAGTGTTGAAGTCTTCAACTATTATTGTGGAGCGATCATCTCATTTTTCAATGTAGTCAGTGTCAGTTTGATATATTTTGATCTCTGTTATCAAGTGCATAAATAATTAATACTGTTAAGTCCTGCTTGTGTACTGAACTTTTCAGCAATAAATAGTAAACATCCTTGTCCACGATGGTGGATTTCACATTAAAATCAATCAATCAATTAATTAATTGATTGATTGATTGATTTAAATTAATTAATTAATTAAAATCTTTCATCAGAGATTAGCATTGCCACACCTGCTCTTCTCTGCATATTGTTAGCTTGGTATATACTATCCCATTCTTTAATTTTCAGTTTGTTCATATCTTTAAGTCTAAGGTGTGTTTTTTGTAAGCAACAGATAGACAGGTCATATCTTTTGATCCAGGATACTATTTGTTGTCTCTGTATTGAGCATTCAGTCCATTTACATTCAGTGTAAGCTATTGATAGGTATGTATTTAGGGGTAGATGTATTTAGTACTGTCATTTTGATGTATTTTTGTGTTGCTGTTTTCTGAATTGCTCTTTATATTTTGTTCTGGGTCTTCCTTCTTTATGGGTTGACTTTTCATCTTTTTCTGTGTTGGTTTTGTGTTTGTTGAGACCCCTGTATTATGTTTTCTTGTTTTGATACATTGCACTGTTATTGTATTTTGCAGCTACTCTTATGATCCCCCTTAGTATTCTAAGTTTAAACCAAATTTTAACAACATCTGTATGTTGTTTTAATTTCCTCTCCACCTGAAAGGACTACAACTACTGTAATATATGCCTCTTTTTAGTCTGACAGTGTCACGTTTTTGTGATATGATCACTGGTTCCCTTCTATTAATACTGTGGCTTTGATTGAATTTTGTGACTTCCTTCACTGAGTAGGTTTCTGAATGCTGTATCCTGCATTGCCTCCTTAAATACACACTTAATGGTTTTATTTTTCTAAGGAAAATGCTTCTTTCAGTATTTCCTACAATTTTTGTTTGGTTTTCACAAAGTCTCTAAGTTCCTGTTAATCTGCCAATGTCTTGATTTTACCTTCTTGTTTGAGAGAGAGTTTTACAGGATAAATAATTCTTGGTTGGAAGTTTTTCTCCTTTAAGGCTTTGAATGTGTCATCCCACTGTCTCTATGCCAAGATTGTTTCTATGGAGAAGTCAGATGAAAGCCTACAGGGCTTCCCTATGAATGTTAGCACTACTTTGAGTCTCACTGCCTTTAAGAGTTTCTGCTTATGTTTCATATCTTTTTTTTTATTTTTTGCTTTCTTTTCACTTATTTATTATTTATTTATTATGACTGAGTGAAAATGTACATTCCCATATAAATTTGCATGCCCACATATATGCAGATCCCACAGCTCTCCCTGCCCGGCGACAGCACATACTTCCTCTCCACTCCATACATGTCTTATCCTCCCAACAATCTCCTGTTCCTGCCTGTCCACTCACTCAGCAGGACGACATCCTATGGATGTATAGAACCATAAAGTGCATACCTGGTATGGTCACTCTGTGTCACCAAGACCAATCCATTCCTGTTTGAAGAGTTAACCTCCATTATGATTTATAGACAGGGGCAGCATCAAGAGCAGGGGCCATGCTCCCAGGGGAATTTCAAGGTCCCTGGACCATGAATTGTGGTCATTTAGTGGAGATCTCAGGGTGTACCTCTTTTTGTTCTGTGTTGCCAGTGAAATTTAACCTTGTAAGCTCCATCAAGGCTATCACTGGTGGTGGCCAGACACCATCCAGTTCTTCTTGTCACAAGTCTATGTAGTCATGCAATCACATGGGTCTCTCTGTCTTTTGGGTTCTCTTTCCCCCATGTCATTTTGATCCTTCATGATAATCTGTTCCTGCTGAGTTGGGACCATTTGCTGTACCCTGAGATGGCAGCTTGGCACTTTGGTGCCTTTTAAGACCCCAGAAGCCACTCACCAATGTGGGGTGCACAAGGCTGTCTTAGAAAAATGCTAGTTGTGCCAATTTGGGCTCGATTTCCCTTGACAGCATGGTTCCCGGACCCCTGCCCCAGCTCCTCTGTCCTAGCAATATTGGGTTAAGATGGGAGAAGTAATCATATTATGTTGAAGTCCAGTTATTGATCTTCTTTCAAATGTATGCTGTCACAGATTTCACCCAGCCAAATTTCTAAAACTATCTAATCTAAACTCTCCCACCCCACCCTCCCTGCCTCCCCCTCTTGCAGCTGTGAAAGAGTCTTTACTTCTATGCATGAGTCTGTTTTTAAGTTCTTATCTTAGGGGTCTTGTACAATATCTGTCCTTTTGTCACTGACTACTTTCACTCAACATGATGTCCTCCAACTGAAACCAGATTGTAAGATGTTTCCTAAAATCATCATTGTTCTTCATCATTGCATAGTGTTCCATTGAGTATGTACACCATAGTTTACCTATCCATTCCTCTGTTGTTGGGCATCTGAGTTGATTCTATCTTTTTGTTTTATGGACTGTGTTGTCATAAACATCTGTGTGCACGTATCAGTTGGTGTGAATTTCCTTGACTCTGTAGGATATATTCCAAGTAGTGGAATTACTGGGTCAAATGGTATATCTATTTCCAGCTTTTTAAATAAGCACCAAATTGCTTTTCAAAGAGGTTGTACCATTTTGCAATCCCACCAAAAGTGTAGGAGAGTTACAATTTCTCCACAGCCTCTCTAGCATTTGTTATTTTGTGTTTTTAGGATCATGGCCAATCTTGTTGGGGTGAGATGGTATCTCATTGTCATTTTGATTTGAATTTATTTAGTAGCTAATGATCGTGAACATGTCCACATGTGCTTTTTGGCTGCGTGGATCTCCTCTTTAGAGAAGTGCTGTCCATCTCCTTTGCTCATCACTTAATTGGATGATTTGTCTTTTTCTGATATTTTGTAGTATCTTAGACTATGGAGATGAGGCATCAGTCTGACATACAGTTGTCAAATCTTTTATCCCATTCTGTAGGTGGCCTTTTAGTTCTATTAATAAGGTCTTTGGATGAGCAAAGTGTTTGATTCATAGTAGTTCCCATTTATCTATTTTCTGTTGTCTGTGGTTGGTTTGACAAATTTTGAAGTCTGTCTACATTGTGTATTAAAGCTTCCATTGTTGTTCCTATTTTTTTCTTGGAAGAGTGTTATTGTTTTAGATTTGATATGTAGGTGTTTTATCCAGTTTGAGTTGGCTTTTGTATAAGGAGTAAGATATGGGTCTTGTTTCAGGTTATTGCAGATGGATATCCAATTTTGCCAGCACCATTTGTTGAAGATATTGCTTTACCCTAGTTTAACGTCTTAGGGCCTTTGTCTAATATCCACTGTTCATAGGAAGATGGTGTCTTTCTGTTCCATTGATCTGTCTGTCTCTTTTTGTAGCAGTACCAGGCTGTTTTGATTACTGTGGCAGTGTATTAGGTTCTAAATTTGGGTAGTGAGAGGCCTCCCTGGAGATCTCATGGGATCCCAAAGGATCCCAGAGGATCTCTGAGGAGATCCAAGAACACACTGGGGAGTTCTTCTTCAGTAGTGCTTTATTTATCCTAGACTTCTTCCCTTTCCCAACAAAGTGGGTGATTTGTTTCTCCACCTCATTAAAAAACGTCAGTGGAATTTGTCAGTGGAATTTGTACAGGAATTGCACTGTATAAGTACATGGCTTTGGGTAAAATAGACATTTTGACAATGTTAAGTATTCCTATCCATGAGCAGGATAGGTTTCTCCATTTATGTAAGTCTCTCTTGGTTTATTGTAGTAAGCTCTTGAAGTTCTCTTTGTAAAGGTCTGCTGTTTCTCTGGTTAGATTTATTCCTATGTACTTTATCTCCTCAGGGGCTATAGTAAATGGTATTGATTTGGTGATTTCTTCATTAACAGTCTTGTTGATGGTATAAAGGAATCTTACTGATTTACTTACGTTTATCTTGTATCATGAGACTTTGCTGAACTCTTCTATCAGCTTGAGTAGTTTACTTATGGTTTCTTTAGGATTTTCTGCGTAAACAATTACACCATCTGCAAATAGAGAGATTTTTACTTCTCTGCTGATACAGATGCCCTTTATTTCTTGGTCTTATCTAATTACTCTGGCTAGAACTTCGAGTACAATAGTGAATAGGAGTAGTGAGAGTGGGCATCCTTGTCCAGTTCTCATTTTCAAGGGAAACTGTTTCAGTCTCTCTCCATGGATGATGCAGGCAGTTGGCTTTGTATAAATGGTCCTTACTGCATTGAGAAATTTGCCATCTATTCCTATTTTGCTGAGAGTTTTTAGCATGAATGGGTGTTGAACTTTATCAAATGCCTTTTCTGCATCAATAGACAAAATCAGGTGATTCTTGTTTTTTGTGTTTATTTATGTGGCTGATCACATTAATTGTTTTTCTGATGTTGAACCATCCTTGCATCCCTGGTATGAATCCAACTTGGTCACAATGGATTATTTTTTGGATATGTTGTTGTATTCTATTGGCAAAAATTTTGTTGAAGATTTTTTGCATCTAGATTCATGAATGATATCGGTCTGTATTTCTCCTTTTTTGTTAGGTCTTTCCCTGGCTTTGGTACCAGGGTTATGCTGGCTTCATAGAATGCATTTGGGAGGATTCCATCCCTTTCTATGCTGTGAAATAGTCTCAGCAATATTGGAGATAACTTTTCTCTAAAAGCTTGGTAGAATTCTGTGGTGAAGCCATGAGGGCCCAGGCTTTTTTCATTGGTGTTTTTGGATGACTTTTTCAGTCTCTTCCTTTGTGATGTGTTTATTAAATTGTTCTGCTTCATCTTGTGGTAATTTTGGTAGGTGATATGAATCAAGGAATTTATCCATTTCCTCTAGGTTTTCAAATTTGGTACAGACTTTCATAGTATTCTGTTGTGACAGTTTTGATTTCTGTTGGATTTGTTACGACAACTCCCCTCTCATTTCTTATTTTGATTATTTGTTTCCTTCCCTGTTTTTGTTTAGTAAGTTTAGCCAGTGGTTTGTCAATATTTTCAAAAAAACAGCTTTTGGTCTTTTCAATTTTATCAATTGTTCTTCTGTTGTCTAATTCATTTAGTTCTGCTCTAATCTTTAAGATCTCCTTTCTTCTGGTTCCTGAGGTGTTCCTCCATTGTTCTCTACTTGTTAAAGCTGCAGGATTAGTTCTTTGACTTGGTTTCTTTCTTCCTTCCAATGTGTGCATTTATGGAGATAAACCGATCTCTGAGCACTGCTTTGGCTGTATCCCATAGGTTCTGGTAGGAAGTATTTTCATTCTCATTGAAATCCATACATTTCTGTATTTCATCCTTGATTTCTTCTATAACCCATGGCTTTTTGAGCAAGATGTTGTTCCGTTTCCACAAGTTCCACTTTCTAAATTTTCTCTGCTACCAATTTCAACTTTTATGGCTTTGTGATCTGAGAAGATGCACTGCATTAATTCAGTGGTATGGATTTTGTTAAGAATTGCTTTATGTAGTAACACATGGTCTATTCTAGAGAATATTCCAAGTGTGCTAGAGAACAAGATGTAGTTATCTGCTGATGGATAGAATGTTCTATATACATCGATGACGTCTATTTGATTAATTGTGGCAACAAGGTCTTCTGTGTCTTTACTAAGCTTTTTTCTAGACTATGTGTCCAATATTGAGAGTGGAATGTTGAAGTCTCCCACTATTATTGTGGAGTGATCTATCTCCTTTGTGAGTGTAGTCAGTATTTCTTCACTGTATTTAGGTGCTCTAATATTAGGTGCATAAATGTTTAATATTGTTAACTCCTGCTTGCGGATTGAAACTTTCAGCAATAAATAGTGTCCATCCATCGTGGATTTTATATTAAATTGATTTTATCTGAGATTAGAATTGCCACACCTTCTCTTCTCTGTGTATTGTTAGCTTGATATATATTCTTTCACCCTTTAATTTTCAATTTGTTCATATGTTTAAGTTTAAGGTGAGTTTCTTGTAGGCAACATATGGATGGGTCATGTCTTTTGAACCAAGATGTTACTCGATGGCACTTTACTGGTGCATTCATTGCATTCACAGTCAATGTGATTGTTGGTAGGTATGTGTTTAGTGCTGTCATTGCGCTAAGTTTATTTTGTGTTGCTGTTTTCTCTGTTGTTCCTTTTAATCTGTTTTGGGTCTCTGTGAGTTGATTTTTCATCTTTTTCAGGGTTGGTTTTGTGATTGTTGAGACTCCTGTATTACGTTTCTTGATTTTATATGTTGCATCTTTATTGTGTTTTATGGGTGCCCCACGATCCCCCTTAGTAAACTATGTATAAATCTCATTTTAATTGCTACCAGTCTTATCAACTTCCTCTCCATCTGGAAGGACTATAAGACTGTAGTACATCCCTCTTTTTAATATGATGACGACATCATGGTTTTCGTGATATGATCACTGGATCATTTCTTTAACTATTTTAGCTTTGATTGTGGTTGGAGCCTTCCCTAATCAAGTAGGATTCTGGGTGATGTGTGCTGAATTTGCTTCTGAAATATAAAGTTAGTTGTTTTGATCTTCTAAGCCAAGAAAATCTGTCAGTATTTGTTGCAGCTTTGGCCTGGTTTTTACAGTCTCTAAGTTTTTGTTTATCTGTGAGGGTCTTAATTTCATTTTCATATATGAAAATAGTTTTGCAGGATATATAATTCTTGGTTGGAAGTTCATCTCCCTAAAGGCTTTGAATGTGTCATGCCACTGTCTCCGTGCCAGCATCATATATGCTGAGAAATCTGACAATAGCCTACAGGGTTTCCCTCTGAATGTTAGCTTTGCTTTGAGTCTTGCTGCCTTTAAGAGTTTCTGTTTCTGTTTCATTTTGTTACGCTCGATTATAATATGTCTTGGAGTCTTTCTTTTGAGATCTATATTGAGTGGCATTCGATATGCATCTTGAATATCTATATTCTATTCTTTCCTAATTTCTGGGGATTTTTCTGTCAGCAGCTCAGAACAACATTCTCTGTGTTCTCAGGTGTCTTTCCCTGTTCAGGAATTCTAATTAATTGTAGATTGTTCCTCTTAATAGAGTCCCACATGCTTCTTAATGCTTCTTCATTTTTCTTCTTTCTTTTCTCTGATTTCCCTTCATAGATGCTGAGTCAGTAGTGTTGTCTTCCAAGTCAGAAAATCTGTTTTCCATTCCTTCCAGTCTGTTTTCTTGGCTTTGGATTGAAATTTCTATGTCTTTGATTCTGTTCTTGATCTGCTGAATTTTAGAGTACTGATGTTCCATCACACCAAACAGCTTGCTTAATTTTTCACTTTGCTCTGTATGAGGTCTAGGAGGGCTCTCTATATAATCCTTTTGTAGTCACCTTCTGATAGTTTCAGAAATGTTTCTTTGTCTAGAAAGTTCTTTGGCAGTTTCTTTTAGGGGGCTTTTGAAGCCATGGGTGATCTACGCTTTTCTCCAGAGTTTGTTGCTTTTTTGGCATCATGTGAGTTAATAGAGGCTGGGGGAGATGCTGTGAGGATCAACTGCAGTTGTTTCTCCAGACAATCTTAAAATGAAAGATAAAAGGCATCTGACAACTTCCAAAGTTAGTCAGGTTTTCAGATTTCCAGGTCCCTCTTCCCAGCTAGCAAAGTAAGCACCTCTATATCAAAATGCAGATGTTATTAACTAGCTCTAAATACAGAAAGGCTGCTGCTGGGCCCTCCTGTATGCAACATTGTGTAAAATACTGCTTTTCTGCTGGAAAAGCACTGTCTCTCCTCCTGGGAATTAGGTCCAGCTGAGGCCTCCAAATGGCTAAGTGGAACAAGATGGCGTCCCACACAAGCTCCCCACCTGCCTTGGTATAGGTTACTCAATGGCGGAGGCGGAAGGAGAGGCCAACAGTGCCATGATGCACAGTGCCCAAAGCTGGGCTTTCTAAATGTGGCAATTTCACCTACCAATCCCATCAGTGCTGCATCTTAAATTAGCGGCTAGTCAAGTCCCAACTCTACCCACCAGCTAAGACAGAGGAAAAAAGTTAAAATGGCAAAGTATCTCCTTCAGTCCATGAAAGCCAGCACTCACCAAGAGGGGAGGATGGCAAAAGAGAGGGGGTTTTCCGTTCATTGATATGAAGTCCAAACTAACAGCCTTATGCAATGTCCTAGATCTCACTAGATGTCCAGAAGGCTCATTTAATTATCAGTTGAGGTCTTGGTTTCCAGATGAATTTCGGGAGACGTGTATTTAGTATGCCATCGTTACTCTGCCTCTGTTTCATTTTATTAAGCTTGATTATAATATGTCTTTGTGTCTTTCTTTTGTGGTCTAATTTTTGTGGCATTTGATACACGTCTTGAATATCTATGTTCCCTTGTTTATTTCAGGGAAGTTTTCTGTCAGTAACTCAACAACAGTATACTCTATCCCTATTCAGAAACTCCAATTAATCATAGATTATTCCTCTTAATTGAGACCCACATGTTTCTTCATGCTCCTTCCTTTTTCTTATTTCTTTTCTCTGATTTCTCTTCATAAATTCTGGCATCAGTTGCTCTATTCTCAAGCTTGCTAACTCTGGCTTTCATCTCTCAATTCTGCTCTTTGGTTTTGGATTGAATTGTCTAATTCTGTAATTTTGTTATTGATCTGCTGGATTTCAGACCATTGATATTCCATCAGTTTGAATAGCTTGCTTAATTTTTCATTTTGTTCTGCTGCATTTTGTTTCATCTCTAGGAGAGCTCTGTATATAATTTGTTTGTATTTGAACTCCAATAGTTTCAGAAATCCCTCTTCATCTGGGAAGTTTCTTGATTATTTTAGGAGTTTTCTGGAGCCATGTTGGGCTGTTTCTTTAAATGGCTACTGATGGTTTGTTGCCTTTGGGCCATCTAGAGGCTGTCTAGTTTCTTTAGTGTTACCTTAACAGGAGCTGTGGCATAGTTCTGAGAAAGGAGTTGGTTACCAGCCAACTCTGTGTACTCTACTGACTGGTCCCAATGGATTCTCTGGGGTGGCAGGCTCTACTTCACGGCTGGCAAGGATGGTGCCCTATCTATGGAGTCACTGAAGGGCTGTCAACTGACCTGTGATGTGGGGTAGTACAGGCTGGAAGAGATGCTTCCAGGCAACTCATGAGTTATTTCTACAGGTAATCTTATTTTAAAAAGCCAGGTGTTCTACAGCTGCCAAAATCAGTTAGGCTGTCAGGTAGGGCAGGCCGTGCCTTTCAGCTGCCAATGGAAGTTATTCTTCATCCATCCCCAGATGCTATGATGGAGTTCAAAGTAGGGAACAGTTGCGGCCTTGCTGCCATTCCCAGCTGTGCCACACAGGTCAGGTAACACTGTCCTAAACATAGATTTTCTGCTGGAAAAGTGCTTTCTGATCTGGCACTGCTTCTCAGTTTGGGAATTAGCCCCTGTTGAGGCTGCCAGTTGGGTAAGTCCACCTCTCAGCCAACCAAGACGGCATCCTGCCTGAGGTGCCCTTCCTGCCATGAAACAGGAGAATCTAGGGCAGAGCTCAGAGAAAAGATGGTGGAGGGTGAGTGGTGCCCTCAGTCAGTAGCTGGGCTCTCAAAATGTGACTATCCCAAACACTGTGGCTCTGCTGAGCTATACACTGTTTTCTTTAGCACTGTAGTTCAGCATATTTGCTGCCTCATGCCCAGCTCCCACCTCCCGGATAACAACAACAACAAAAGCATCAATACCTGCAATCATCCACCAAAGCACAAGTCATTAGGGGCAGGACTCAGCCTGAGCTGCCTTGTGCCAGAGAGAGGGAGTTTCCTGTTTATTGTAGCATAGTCCAACCTGACAACCCTATGCCATATTCCTAGGGCTCCCTGGGTGTCTACAGTGCTCTGTTCAATTATCAATCCAGGCCTTACTTTTCAGAGGGAATTGAGAAGACGTGTGTCTCAACTGCCATCTTGGCTCCACCCCCCCCCAGCTTTTTAAAAAAGTGAAAAATTGATTTCTAAAGTGGTTCTACCACTTTACATTCTCACCAGCAATGTGTAAGTATTCCAGTCTCCCCACAGTCTTTCTCAAATTTATTATGTTCTGTTCTTTTAATTCATGCCTGCCTTACTGGTATGAGATGGTATCTTAAAATAGTTCTGATTTATGTTTCTCTCATGGCTAATGATCATGAGTATTTCCCCATATATCTGTTATCAGATTGATGTCTTCCTTGGTGAGGAGGTGTCTGTTCATATTCTTTACTCATTTTCTAGTTGGGTTATTTGTCTTTATGTTGTTGAGATTATGCAGATTAGTCGTTAATCAGATCTGTCATAGCCAAATTTTCTTTCCCAGTCTGTAGATGGTCTTTTCACTCTTTTGATCAAGTTTTTGGATGAACATAAGTGTTTAATTTTTAAGACTTCCCATTTATATACTGTCTCTTCTGATATCTGTACATTGTTAGTAATGCTCTCTATTCTTTTTTTGCTGTGTATTAAGGGCTTTCCCACATTGGCCCTATCATTTCTTCTATGATCTTTAATGTATTAGTTTTCAATCAATTTTCAGTTAGGTTTTTGCATGGTGAGAGATATGGCTCATTTCATATTTTTGCAGATATGATGCAGATATCCAGTTACGCCAACACCATTTGTTAAGACACTCTATTTTCTCCAATTTTGAGACTTTGTCAAATATCATCTACTCCTGAGTGTAAGATTGTATGACTGGATTCACAATTCTATTCCACTGGTCTATGTATCTGTTGTTGTAGCAGTAGCAGGCTATTTTGACTACTGTGGCAGTGTAATAGGTTCTAAAATCAGGTATTATATGCCTTTCCACTTTGTTTTTCATCTTCAACAATGCTTTACTTATCCAGGCTTCTGTTTTCTTACGAAGTTGGTGATTTCATTTCTCCATCTCATTAAAGAATGCTACTGGAATTTGCACCATATCTAGAGATTGCTTTGGGTACAAGAGACATTTTCACAATATTGAGTTTTCCTAGTCACAAGGAAGGTAGGTTTCTCCACTTAAGTAGGTCTTTTGGTTTCCTGTAGTAATATCTTGTAGTTTTCTTTGTATATGTCTTTTATGTCTCTGGTTAGATTTGTTCCTAAGTATTTTATCTTCTTGGGGGTATTCTAAATGGTACTGATTTGATGATTACCTCTTGACATTCTTTTTGCCATTGTAGAGGAATCCAACTGATTTTTGTATTTTATCTTCTATCCTCATATTTTGGTGAACTCTTCTTAGTTCCAGTAGTGTTTCTCTGTAGATACTTTAGAGTCCTCTGTATATAAAATCACATCATCTGAAAAGACAGATACTGTTACTTCTTCCTTATGAGTTTGGATGCCCTTTACTTCCTTATCTTGCCTGATTGATCTGGCTAGAACCTCTGGCACAATGTTGAGTAAAAGTGGTAACAAGTGACATATTTCTGGTTCCTGTACAGAAAGGGAATGTTTTCAGTCTGTCTCCACTTAGGAAGATGTTGACTGATGGCTTTGAATTCATATCTCTTACTATGCTGAGGAATTTCCCTTCTATTCCTATTCTGCTGAGTGTTTTTAACATGAATGAGTGCTGGACTGTCGCTGCCTAACTATCTGCCCGCGGAAAGAAGACAGGACACACAGATATGAGCCACCTTGCAAGTTGCTTGCTTTATTCTTCTTCCTATTCTACTTTCTATTCTACTACCTATTCTACTTTCTATGTTCTTCTTTGTCCCCCTACTACAATGTCCCTCACCCATTATATAGTCCAATCCCACCAATCATAAGGCACAGCTGATTTATGTGTAGTGCATTAGCAGAACATAGCATTGCAAAGAGAAGCTGAGTGGCTACGGGCTCTAGAGGCAAGCAATCAGAAAGCTGATCACGAGCTGTTCACACGCCAGCAAGGAACTGCGTCAGCAGGCTAATCATCAGACCGGGAGTGTCTCAGGGAGGAACTCCTGATAACAGGCGCCATCTTTATGGCGCAGTTTCTTTTCGCCCCCGACACTGGACTTTGTCAGATGCCTTTTCTGCATCAATTGATAGTATCAAGTGGTTTTTTTCTTTTGTTTTATTTATGTAGTTGACTGCATTAATTGTTTTTCTAATGTTAAACCCATCCCTGCATCCCTGGTATGAATCCCACTTGGCTATGGTGAATTATTATTTTTTTGATACATTGTTGAATTCTATTGGTTAGAATTTTGTTACGAATTTTTACATTCAAGTTCATAAGACATATTGGTCTATAATTTTCATTTTTTTGTGTGATGTCTCTACCTGGTTTTGGTATCAAGGTTATTCTGGTTCTATACAATGAATTTGGGAGTATTCCATTCTTTTCTATGCTCTGAAATACCTTTAGTAATAGTGATCTTAATTTTTCTCTCAAAGTTTTGTAGAATTCTCTAATGCAGCTGTCAGAGTGAGGGCTTATTTTCACTAATAATTTTTAAATAACTCTTTCAATCTCTTCTTATGTGATGGGTTAACTTAGTTGTTCTACCTGCTTGTGTTAGCTTAGGTAGATTATGTGTTTCTAGAAATTTATCCTTTCCTTCTAGGTTTTCCAATTTACCCACGTAGAATTTTTCATAGTATTCTATTATTTATTTATTTATTATTTCGGTTGGGTCTGTTGTGATACTGCCCATCTCATTTCCTATTCAGTTTGTGTAATTCTTCTCCTATTGTTTGTCTGTCAGTTTGGCCAACGTTTTCTCAATTTTGTTATTCTTTTCAAAGAACTAGCTTTTGGCTTATTAACTTTTCCAAAGAGTTTTTCTGTACTCTAAATCATTTGGTTATGTGCTAATTTTTATCACTTCCTTTATTTTGGTACCCAAGGTCTTCTTTTGCTGTTTTTCTTCTATTTGTTTCAGTTGTAGGGTTAATGCTTTCATTTGTGCTCTTTCTTCTTTTGGTATGTGTATTTACTGAGATAAACTGACCTCTGAATACTGATTTTGATGTGTCCCAAAAGTTATGTTAGGATATGTGTTCATGCTCATCTGATTCTGTGAATTTCTTTACTCCATTTTTGATTTTTTCTATAACTCAATAGTTTTTGAGCAAGGTGTCATTCAGTTTCTATACATTTGATTTTTTTTCCTTCCTTTTTTCTCTGTTATTAATTTCTACATTTATGGCTTTATGGTCTGAAAATATGCTTTGTAATATTTCAATACTTTATTTTCTTTAGGGATTGCTTTATGACATTATATGCAGTCAATTCTGAAGAATGTGCCATGCACACTGGAAAAGCAAGTATAGTCAATTGCTGTTGGTGGAGTGTTTTGCATATCTCTAAGAGGTTAAGTTGGTTGGCTGCAGCATTTAGATCTTCCAGGTCTTTATTGGGCTTTTTTCCTAAATGTTTCATCCTTCACTGAAAGCACTATGTTCAAATCTCCTACTATCATTTTAGAGCAATGCAGATAGAGTTTGTTTAGTGTATTATTGCACCTTGCCTTTGTATGCATGGATATTTTATATGATTATATCCCCCTGAAGTATTGATCCTTTATTCATTATATAGTGTCCTTCCTTGTTCAATGTGATGGATTTTACTTTTAAGTCTATTTTATCAGAGATTAATATTGCTACTCTTAGTCTTTTTTGAATGTTGTTAACTTATGGTATTTTTTTTCCATCATTTGAGTTTTCATTTGTTTCTGTCTTTAACTCTAAAGTATGCCTCCTATGGACAGCACATAGATGGATCATATTATTTTATCCAGTCTACTACTCTCCATCTCTTTGTTGGTGCCTTTAATCCATTTACATACAGCATGATTAATGATAGGTATGAGTTTAGTGCTGTTATTCTGAAGTCTTCTTTTGTGTACTTAATTTTATGTGTTGAGTCTTATCTTTGTGTGTTTCCATCTTTTTTCACTGGTGGTTCTGTATTTTCTGAGACTTCATGTTTTTCTTGTTTTTTGCTTCGATGCATAGGATTGATAATTTACTTTGTGGTTACCTAATATTTACATCTATTTTCTCTAAATTTAAACCAGTCTTTAATTTCTTTATATTGCCCTGACGTTATCTCCTTATGAAAGATCTATGGCTACATTTTTTGAGTCCCCATCCTTTATTATAATGTTTACATAATGGTATCTTTGTTTCCCTATTTTCAGTGACACCACTCTACTCACCATTCTGGCTGTGGTTGATTTCCAGCAGAACAGTTCCTTCCCCATTGCTCAGTCAAATTTCTCCATTTACAATTTGCTACTTAGGGCTCTTAGAAATCATATAAAATTGATTCATTTGCTCTTTTGGATCTTTGTTATTAGAGGATCACAGGAAGTATCAGACTTCTCTGTCATCTTGGCACCCTCTTTAATCTTTTTCTTTTTTGTCTTTATTATTATCATTAAGTGAGAGTATATAATCTAAGTCAATTTTGCATGTCTGCCTCTCTGCAATTCTATCTGCAATCCTCACCCTGTGACAGCACACCACTCCTTTTCACTCTTTAATTCTAGTATCCTCTTAAGACACACTGGTCCCCTCCTCTCCATCCTCTTCTCTCCCCTCTAGAAAGAAACCAGTAGGATATCCTCCTATAAATGTGTAAAACCATAAAGTACACACATCACATGCTCACTTTGTGTTCTTGAGTTCAGTCTGTTCTTTGTCTACAGTGTGGACTTCAATACTGGTTTCAGGTCTGTGGCAGCAGTACGTCTAGGGGCCATGTTCCTGGGGAAACCTGCAGGTGGGTGGACCATCAGTTCTCATCTATTAGTAGAGTTCTTGATCTGCATACCTCATTTTCTCATGCTGCCTCAGGGACTCTACATCGTGCCCCCTTATCAAGGCTGTCTTTGGTGGTGGCCAGACACAATCTGGTTCTATTGGTCTCATGTTGATGTGGTCTCTCTTTAATCTTGATATTACAAAAATTTTCAAATACCTCATAAACCAAATTGCCCATCAACCTGCTTCAATAGTTTTCAATACACAATTAATATTGTTTCATCTATATCCATAACTCACTCACACACGCTCTATTTTTTTTTCTATTTACTCATTTCTTTTATTAAATAAAAAAAATGAAAGTGTACATACTCTGTGCTTACAGTATTGGGTTAAGAGAGGAGGAGTACACAGTTGTGTCAAAGTCTCATTAATATTGATCCTATAATGTGAATTGTCACCAATTTCACCCTACCAAATTTCTAACAATTAACTAATCTAAACCCTCGCCCCTTGCCTTCCTGCCCTCCCATCTTCCCCACCCTTGTAGCCGTCAAAGAGTCTTTTCTATTATGTATGAGTATGGTTTTAAGTTTTTATCTTAGAGGTCTCATATAATAATTGTCCTTCTGTCGCTGACTGGTTTCACTCAATATAATGTCCTCCAGTTGAGACCAAACTGAGAGATGTTTCCTGCTATCATCGTTGTTATTTATCAGTGTATAGTACTCCATGGAGTATATATACCAAAGTTTACCTATCCATTCTTCTGTTGTTGGGCATTTGGGTTGATTCCAACTTCTTGCTATCGTGGACTGTGCTGCAATGAGTATTTGTGTGCATGTAGAAGTCGGTGTGAATGGCCTTGATTTTGTAGGATATATTCTGAGCAGAGGAATAACTGGGTCAAATGGTATATCTATATTCATTATTTTAAGGTATTTATTGTTTTGTGTTTTTTGGATCATGGCCAATCTTGTTGGGGTGAGGTGGTATCTCATTGTCATTTTGATTTGAATTTCTTTCATAATTTATGATCGTGAACATGTCTGTATGTGTTCTTTGGCTGCCTGGATCTCCTCTTTAGAGAAGTGTCTGTCCATCTCCTTTGCCCATCGCTTAATTGGATGATTTGTCTCTTTCTTATTGATATTTTGTAGAGCCTTGTAGATTATGGAGATCAGGCGTCGGTCTGACATAGAGTTGCCAAATATTTTTTCCCATTCTGTAGGTGGTATTTCAATTCTTTTAAGGAAGTCTTTGGATGACCAGAAGTGTTTGATTCTTATTAATTCCCATTTATCCATTTTCTCTTCTGATGAATGTGATTTGTTTGTCAGATTTTGAAGTCTGTCTATATTGCATACTAAAACATCTATTGTTGACCCTATCTTATCTTGGATGAGCTTTATTGTTTTAGCTTTTACATTCAGGTCTTTTATCCAATTTGAGTTGATTTTTGTATAAGGTGTGAGATATGGGTCTTGTTTCAATTTTTTGCAGATGGATATCCAATTATGCCAGCACCATTTGTTAAAGAGACTGTTCTTACCCAAGTTCAAAATCTTAGGACCTTTGTCAAATATCACCTCTTCATAAGACGATGGTGGCACTCTGGGGTCTCTACTTTGTTCCATTGGTCTATATGTCTCTTTTTGTACCAATACCAGGCTGTTTTGTCTACTATGGCAGTGTAATAGGTTTTAAAGTCAGGTAGTGAGAGGCCTCCCAGCATGTTATTCTTTTTTAGTAGTGTTTTACTTATTCGGGGTTTCTTCCCTTTCCAAATAAAGCTGATAATTTGTTTCTCCATCTCATTAAAAAATGTCGTTGGAATTTGTATTGGGATTGCATTATATAAGTAGAGTGCTCTGGGCAAAATAGACATTTTCACAATATTGAGTCTTCCTACCCATGAGCAGTGTAGATTATTCCACTTATGTAAGTCCCTAATTATTTTTAAGAATGTTTAGATATTATATCACTTTATATTAAAATATTTCTGGATAGATTTATAAGGGGACTCTTTTTTAAACATATTCATAATGATACTATCATATGTAGAACAATAATAATTTAAAAATACTAATAAATATCCAAACTATCATGGCTACATGTGTGTACCTGTGTGTCCACACATGTGCATGCACAGGTGTGTATTTGTTTGAATTGGAATACAGTATGGTCCAAAGTTACAACTGGTTGATGTACCCTATACATATCACCTTTTTTCTTCTTATTTTCCTTTGAAATAATTTGTAAATGTTTGTAAATGTATGGTTGGAAAGGAAGGAAAGCAATTTTGGAGCACTGGCCTTTGGAGGAATTTCTCTTTCTCTGATGGACACAGCCTAATTTTTAATGGATATGTTGAAGCAATAAAAAAGAGAGAAATCCAGGGCCAAATTACAGTGCGAAGTTTGAGCCTATATACCCCACTCCACTAAAGCTTCATTTTCTTGGTGTGTGGACTAGAAAAAAATGTGCTCCAAGAGAAGAATAGAGGTATTTGCCAACCTTGGCCTGGGCCAAATTAAAGAAGAAAGTCACATAGAGACTTTTCCACAAGTGCCAGTATTAATATATATGTGAAGTTGGGATTCATACTTTCCTACTTGAAAAAAGAAAATCCAAGATGAAAATGATTTACAAGTGTTCTGGATTATTCTGGAAAAGAAATACTGTAATGTTCTAAGGAGGTGATACTGATCTAAACCAAAACTAAACCCAGTGCCACGGAGTCAATTCTGACTCACAGCAACCCTATAGGACAGAGTAGAACTGCCCCTATAGAGTTTCCAAGGAGACCCTGGTGCATTTGGAATGTCAACCTTTTGGTTAGCAGGTGTAGCACTTAATCACTACGCGAACCAGGGTTCCCAGCAGAGCTTAGATGTATATTCCTGCCCTCGTGGACATTAGATTCTCAAGGAGAGAGGATGACAACTAATAACCAGATGTTAATTTTTAGCATTTCATATAGTGACTGAATGCTGTGAAAAAAAGAAAAAACAAAAAAACTAGCAAAAATAAAGCCACAGAAAGCACTATAAATATGTGTCTGTAGGTATGAAAGTATCATGGTGTTGCAGTTTTAAACTTCAAAAGCCATCATGAGAAGGTATACTTGAGCAAGAACACGAACAAGTAGTGGGTGGGAGTCACCTATAATATCTAGGCAAAGAGAATGTTATGCAGAGAGAATAGCATGTGCGAAGGTCAACAGTCATGTTACAGAACAAGCAAGAGACACAAGATTTTCTGGATCACTGTGAAGGGGGGGGGGCAGAAGTATGATGGAGAAGAAGGTCAGTTCCTCCAGATGGAAAAAGAAATTGGATTCCTACCTACTATCACTGAGAAAAATCAACTATTAACTACTTAGATATCCAGAAGAAAATATAACATAACATCCACATGCCTTTTTCAGGTAGGAAAAGCTATGTTAAAAGACACAAATGAAAGACAATGTATAAATTTAATAAGCACTTCTGTTCATGATGAGACATAATTTTCCTTGAATGGTAACACATGTACCCAAAAAGTTAGTATCCAGAATATGGTCTTTAACACATAAGGAAAACAACCCAAGCATTTACCATGCTCCAGGCACATACAAAGTGTTTTACATGAATTAACTCATTTATCCCTCATGAAAACCCTAAGCATAGCTGGTTTTACCCTGACTTGCAGTTGAGGAAACGAAAGCAGACAAAGCTTTTGTACCTTGTCCAAAGTGCCAGTAAGTGTTAGCCAGCTAAGCCCTTAAACTCAAAGCAGTCTGGAACCAGAGTCTCTTCTGCACTGCTCAGCTCTGCTGCCTGTAGCCAAAAAGTACCTTTCCCAGCCCTATTCCTTCTTGGTCCTTGAATGTTCTCAGCCTAATGCAAGTAAAATACTGTATTCCAATAAAATAATGTCATTTAATATGTTAGCCCTTAGATATGGCAGGAAAGACTGGTAGTATACTGGTTAAGTGCCACATCTGCTAACTAGAAAATTGGCAGTTTGACTCCACCAGGCACTCCTTGGAAACTCTGTAGGGCAGTTCCACTCTGTGCTATAGGGTCACTATGAATTGTAATCAACTTGTTGGCAGTGAGTTTAGAAATGGCTAATTGTCCCAGGAGTGAAAACTCAAAGCGAGGATCCCTAAGACCCTGGTATCTAAGGGAAGCCAATGAAGGCCAGCATCATGGGTGTGTGGTCTGTACAGGGCTATAGAGAGATAAGATCACAAGGGCCCCAATCTTGGTTTAATGTTCTGCTGTGGCAGTTTTAACAATTGTTAATAAACTTTCAGTGAGGCACTCACGTTTTCATTTTGCACCAACCTTGCAAATTATGTAGGCAGTTCATATAAGAACAGATAGCGATGTTGGGATTGACAAGATACTCCAGTTCTTTAACATCAATTTACTCTTTGGGAGTACACACACAGAAGAGAGGGAATTGTGGCAGATTTGCTCCACCCTGGAATTCTGACAGTTGCTTACTGGTTTTGTTGAATTCTTAGCACTTAAATCCCTTGGGAAGGAGAGAAGGTGTGCACGTTCGTTCAATTATATGCACTTTGCAGGATGAATGAAGAATTCAGCACACTCCAGGTTAAGAGATGCTAGTAAACAATTCCGAATTTTGATATTTAATATGCATACCTATGCTTACTTTTCTATTCAAGAAAAGAGAATCTCATTGCCCAGATAAGTGAATAGTCTTACAATTTTACCATTGGTTTTCAATGTTGTCTAACCTCACTATTTTACGAACTTTCCCACCCTAAAACAGATCTGATTTTATCATGCTCCCATTTAAAATTTAAATTGTTCCCTCAGTATCTGGGATAATGCCTAAACTCCTCAGAATAGTGTAAAGGTTTTAACGAGCTGGCTCCTGCGTATCTCTCTCACCCTATCTCTTCTCACTCCTCATATAGATTCTGTCATGAGCTGTCTGTAATTCATTCAATTACAGTGTTCTCTGACATCCCCTTGCCTCTGCACATACACTTTTCTGCTACCTCTAAGACACTTCTACCCTGTGTTTGTCTGGAAACTCCTGCTTGGCCAGATCTCACCTCCTTTGTTGGATTCTATCTACCCAAGACCTGTCCGCTCAGCTCCATGATTTTTGTACTCATTCCTATTACAAAAGACATTTGTTTTCAAGTCTGAATCCCTCATTAAAAAGCCCCTTGACTGAAAGAACCTTATGTATCTACCTTTATGTTACTGACCAACCAAACCTACTGCTGTTGACTGGATTCCAACTCATAGTAACCCTATAGGTCAAAGTAGAACTTCTCCAAAGAGCGTCCAAGGAGTGTTTGGCAGATATGAATGGCTGACTTTTTTGGTTAGCAGCTGTAGCACTTGGACAGTACACCACCAGGGTTTTCATGTTACTGACAGTTGGCACAAAACTTGGAATACATTGAACTCTACAAAAATATATACTGAATTAATGATACATTTATGTCTCACTCAGCTGGCTGGCATCCAATAAGTCATCAGGTACTTGTGACAGCCACTACCAACATGATTAATTAAGCAGTGAACAAGAATTTACTATCTATCTGAGATCATGGTAAGTGATGGGGTAGGGGGATAACAGGAATATAAACAAGAAAAAGAGGAAAAGGGGGAAGGATTTTTAATAAGAATGTTAAAGGAAACTAACACTTTAACTGACAACATGAAAACAAAGTACTGGTAAGTAGCAGGCAAGTAGACAGCTAGGAGAAGATAATTTCAGGGAGAGAGCACGGCAAGTGAAAATTTAAAGACAAAACAGGGTTGGTCAGAAAGAAAAGCAGTACAGCCAGAATGAAGTAAAGGAGGCAGAGGAAAGTAGGAAACGGGTTCACAAAGATGCACAGCAGCAGACACTCAGCTGGAGCCCTCCAGATGATTCCTTCCACGTTACAGAGAGCCACCTGTGTACCCTTCATCCCCAGACTCTTTCCAGATCCTTCACTTACACCTCCTGTGGAAAGGTTGAGTAGGGCCTAAACCACAACATTAGAAGAGGAAAGTGGACATAGGTGGCTGTTTTCTCACTTCTTCTTTCTCCAGGTACATCTGTTCAGGGGATGTCCATATTCCACACTGTTCTTATTCCTCTCATTCAAGGAGAGTTCTTTGACTATTGAGAATGAACTATGACCAAATTACCAGTTAATTAGTTGTCACTAAGTGGACTCCAATTCATGGTGACTCCATGTCTATCAGAGTAGAACAACACTGCAAAGGATTTTCAATGTCTGATTTTTTTGGAAGGAGATAACCAGGACCTTCTTCCAAGGCACCTCTGCATGGACTCAAGCTTCCAACTTTTCAATTAGCAGCCAACTGCCTGATTGTTTGCCCACCTGGGTAGTTATCTGGGTAGTTAAAGCTAATTCTGGGACTGAAAGTTAGCAAAGCCACTGTTGCTATACTTCTAAACCACAATTTCCAAAGTAGTTTCACGGGGAGTAAAACTATGCTTTCATCTTCCTTTACTTTCAGTAATCCTTAATTGATTCTACATTTGGCAGAGGAAAAAGGCAGATGTAAAAAAACATTAGCCTCCTCAGGCTCCAACATCATGCATGACCTGTTGCTTATGTATAGTCATACTCAGTAATCCACGGAAGATAATAATAATTACACACACACAAACATATGTGTATATTACATGTACATACATATATTTACTACACATGTATATATAAATATATTTAGTAAATATATACTCATATACAGCTAAATATACACACATACACATATATACTTACATACAAATAAATATACAGACACATATTTATATATATATATTTTGTATATTTTATATAAACATTTAAATATATTTTATTTTATATACATATGTTTAAATATACACACATATATATTCACTAAACTTTTATTATCTTTCTATAAGAAAGACAAGAAGGTCTAAATGTAGACTCTCATACTGATATTTATATTCACGAATGCACATATCTCTGTGTATATATATATATGATTTGAGTCTTTTATGACTTGCGTATTCATGGCTCTCAGAACATATCTGATGGGACTAAAAGCAAAATGGAGTACAAGGAGAGGCCTACCACTTAATGAGTAAATATCGCTGAGCTTTCCCTTCACCTGGGCTTAAATAACAACAACACCCTGTGAAATAACTTCTTTACACTTGTTAGATGCTGTAGCCCTGTTCCAGGTGATCATACAGAATCTCAGGGAGATTAACTAAATTTCGGGGTGCACAGCTGAGAACTGGCAGCACTAGCAGTTTCTAATGTTCATCCTCTTCCCACTACACAAGAAGCTGCTCAGAGGATGCAAGTATTCAATTCTGTTCTCAGTTCTCTCAATCAAAGAGAGTCCTTTGACTCTTCAGAGCAAAGTGTGAGATAACCAGTTAATCAGAGAAGCTCAGAACAGAACAGAATTAAGTGCTGAACTAAACACAATCAAATAACAATGCGATGACTGTTGCGGTCATTCGCCTGTGGAAACGATATTGTTGGCTCAACTATGAAATGAACACACTTCCAACAGAACTCATTACCATTTTCATAAAGTCTGATTTCAAACTTCAGTGAGTATACATCCAGTCTCAAAATAATGATAAGCATATTTTAGGTATCAGAGAAAATTATATTTAACTTGGAAAGATCTCAAATGGCAGAGCATCTATCATTCCAAGAATATTTATTTTTGGATATTTTATTCCTTATCATTAAACACACATCACTCAGTAGACACTCTACGTGAGTCATCTATGTATTACAACTTAATTTTGAAGGAATTTGAAGAGATTGACAGACTATTTACTTATGATTTTTGTATTAGGAAACATTTAAAAGGTGTTTGTTTTTATAAGCAAGCTATTTCATTTTGTTCATGAATTTAGCGTCCTCTTGATTTGTTACCATGCATAAATTATTTGTTGCTGTTATAAAACCCAGAGTTCCAAACTGACAAATTAAGGTCCTGATGTTTAAGTTCATCTCTAACTGCAGGCTTTGTTACAGTAATATAAACTAAACAGTCTATAAATCTACCATCATAGCAGCTAATCCAGTGAATCAAAAGCCATGAGAATCCACACTCTAATTTAGATTTATTCATATTAAAACAGGACCAAAACCAAAGAAATGAAAATAATTAATTTATTCATTTTAATTGCAGATTATTTAATAAAATTAAGTAACACTCTATAGCTAAATCAAACTAATTTATTCTCTTTCTTCATAGGAAGTACATCAAAGTCTAAAAATAAATTCCTAATTAGAATGGCTACCTTGGTTTCCATAAAACAACTTATTTACCTATGTAAACAAATCAGGTAATATGCCCAGAGTTCAAGCAGTGTTTGTTCACAGATCTATGGCAAATGTTGGAAAGATGGGAAGGAATGAGGGCAAGATGCACCACAATTCAGAGAATGCTTCTTACGACTGCAAATTTTTATTTTATTCAGTAAGAATTTATAGTCATGGAGCTGGAAATCTGCATTTTAATAATACTTCTACATGATTCAAATGCACCATGTTTGCAAACCCGTGATTTTGAACTTACATTTCTTCCAATATTCTCCTCCTCTGATAGCAGCCCCCTAATTAACCCATGCTTATTTAATAATCTCTTGGTCCCAAGGTACAAACTAAGCACAAGGGTAAATAGGATTGAAGTGGAAAGCTGGAAGAAATCTGAAAATTGAATCTGTGCTCCTCCAGGTCCCTGAGCTCCCAGACTGTGAAAGGAATTATCTCAGCTTGAAAAGTTGGAAGCAAAAATGAGACTTCAGAGGCTAAGAACTATTTTTCATTATAATGCCAATCATTGAAATAACTAATTGAATCTCTGAAAATTGCAGCAAAATTTGAAGTTGCTTGATGAGCAATTATTTTATATGTTCTATGATCCCTCCACTCTTAGCCAATGCTAAGGCAAGACTGTCAGGCAAGAGAGGGAATTTTCTTGGAAGTAACAGCAACACATAGAATGGTCATGGCTGAAGTAATCCTTGATCACTAGGGCACAAAAGCCAGCCAAGTCACAGGAGTTCAACAAAGCTAGTCCAAAATCAAATGCACTGCCATTGACTGGATTCCAACTCACAGTGACCCTATAGAACAGAGCAGAATTGCTCCACAGAGTTTCCAAAGAGCACGTAGTAGATGTGAACTGCCGACTTTTTGATTAGTGCCCCCAGCACTTAACTATTATGTCACCAGGCTTTCCACAAAGCTAATACTCCTCATTTAGAGTCAGGGAAACTTGACAGCTTCCATGCAAGTTCTCACTGCTTTGGGGGTATTCTTTTCTAATTGTGTCTTTACCTTCTTGCAACCATTTAACAGAGGAACTATGTTTACCTCTCACGAATCAGAAACTATAAGAAATAAATGAACCTCAAAAACCACCACCATCATAGATTATATTATCTCCTTGTAGCTTTCTATTATTTAGCTTAAAGAGTCTATCTTTTTTCAGATGCATTGCCACTAAATTTTCAAAAGTCAGCCTCCTAAATGTTACCTCTCAAATGGTTCAGAGTAAAGAGAGTAGCTGTGCACTGTTTGAGATGACATGATCACCAGGAGAAGAACTAGAATGGATGGATGAGACTCACTTCATTCTGGACACAAGGGTTAACGGTTAATATTCTTTTCATCTTTTTTTTTTTCCCCTTCCTGAATTTGTCTTTTCTCACAGGGGCAATGGTTTAAGATCCAAAGGACCAAGGCTAGGGTGTGGGTCTCAAGGAGAGACCAAGTTATTTATTTTTTTGTTGTGCTTTAGGTGAAAGGTTATAGAGCAAATAAGTTTCTCATTAAACAATAAATACATACATTGCTTTGTGACACTGATTGCCAACCACAGGATGCCAACACTCTCCCCTCCTAGAACTTGGGTTTCTCATTTCCATTCACTCTGTTTCTTGTCCTCTCCTGCCTTCTCATCCTTGTCCCTAGGCTGGTATCTCCACTTAGTCTCATATATGTGGTTGAGCTGTTACTGTTGGTTTCATGGACCTCTCTAATCTTTGGCTAGAATGAAAACCTTAGGAGTGGCTTTAATACCAAGTTAAAGGGTAGAGTTCATAGTCTCAGACCAGTAAGTTGGATGTCTTTTTATGAGTTTAAATTCCTTTCTATTTTTCGTTCCCATTCTGCCCAGGGCCCTCTATTGTGATCCCTATCATGGGAATCAAGGAGGGCAGCTGGGCACCATCTAGGTGTCCTAGGCTCAGGCTGGTAGATGCTATGGCAGTTTGGGTCCTTTAGTCCTTTGGAGTAATTTTTTCCTAGTGTCTTTGGTTTTCTTCATTCTCCCTTGCCCCGGACATGGTGGGAACAGAAGACATCTCAGATGATGAACCAAGTTATTAACTCTAGATATCAAATATATTTCAGGACTACCGAAAACCAAAAACTCACTGCTGTCGAGTCAATTCTGATTCATAGCAACCTATAGACAGAGTATAACTGCCCCGTAGAGTTTCCAAAGAATACTTGTGTAGATTTGACCTGCCAGCCTTCTAGTTAGCAGCTATGGCACTTAGCTACTACACCACCAGGGTTTCCATCTCAGGACCAGGATACTTGTGTTTTCACACAGATCAGTTCATCAGTGGATGGCTGTCAGCCTTAGGGGAAAGACCTGTTGTAAGAAAGTATTTTTCCCTAAGAGCTCCCGTGTATTTATTTGGGAAGTAGCTTGATGTATACACTATCACCATCCTGCAAATATATCCAGTTGTATAAAGTACCATCATTAAATTTACATGGCCAATATATCTACCTGTTCAGCACACTGTAAGGTATCTGGCCTTGTTCTTTTATGTTCTTAAATTTGTCGGTAGGTTTCTGGGGGATACCACTAGTGTATGCTTAACTGCTGATCTCAAGTTTAGCAGCATGAAGCCATTCAGTAGCCATGCAGAAGAAAGCACTGGCAATCTACTTCCACAAAGATTACAGCCAAGAAAAAGCTATGTAACAGATATGGGGCCACCATGAGTTGGAATTCATTTGATTTCAATGAGGTTTTTTTTTGTTTGATCCGACTCAACGGCACTTGGCTTTGGCTTGGTGGCTTGTTTGTTTGTTTTGGGTTTTTACATTTTAACAACCTAGACCGTAAGTCGTAGACACTAAATGAAGTGACCTGAGTTTGGGCTCCAAGCACAGGAGCATCAAAAATACTGTGATAGTGATGATGTTTTATGTGGGATCACAGTCAAATAGATCTTCAGAAAGCCACAAGAGGGTTAGAAGATAAGTATACCAGAAGCACATGCCAGTAAAATTATGATAATTGAATACGTTTTCCAACTTACAATGGATCTGGAAATATAACATTTCACTCACAAACTTTTACAAACCTCCATCCCAGAGGCACAAGCAAATTAGGAAAGACAGGTGCACACATTCTGCAAACTCCTATTATTTTTTTACCAGTGAGAGAAAAATTAGATAGCTTGGAAAGAAACACTTAGCAGACAGGATCTGCCTACCTGGTTGGCACAACGTCGGGCAGGGAGTCCAGTCACTGAATGGTGTCACCAGGCAGTCTTTTTTGCAGGGGAGGAGACACGGGCGCACTGTTTCTGGCTGACTGGAATCTGGACATCTGTCAATGGAAGAGAATATTTCAATGCCTCCGGAGAAGGTAAATGGTATAACACAGAACCACAGGATTTTAGAGCAGAAAACACGGAGATCCTCTCTTTCTTTTTACAGATGAGAGCAGACAGACACAGAAAGGCTAACTTACTGGCCCAAGGGAACAAAGCCAGAGGCAGAGCCAAAGCAGTCTCTTAACCCAGAGACCAAAATAGTTTCTGCTAGACCAGAAGAAAAACAACTCATGAAGGTTATGGAGAATGACAAGAAACAAAAGATATGTAAAATAAGAAAAATGACAACTAAATATTTAGCTATGAGTATCCATTTAAATAATTTATTTCAAAATGAAAAAATCAGTAGATTTTTTGAAGTATTCTGTTCAGTATAATAATTTAAATTAATAATAGTCTAATCTCCCCCCAAAAGAAGGAAAATACAAGGTAATATATAAAGTGATGTGTACGTGTATAACTTAACTTTAAAAGCCATCTATCAGTTTGTCCTACTGGGATAGCGTGTGTTGCTGTAGTGCTGGAAGCTGTGCCACTGGTATTTCACATACCAGCAAAGTCACACTTACTGTACAGGTTTCAACAAAGCAGCCAAACTAAAACTGACTAGGCAGAACTTGATAGTCTACTTCTAAAAAAACTGGACAGTGGAAACCTGATAAATAGCAGCAGAACCCTGTCTGATAGAGTGCTGGAAGATGAGCCCCTCAGGTTGGAAGGCACTCAAAATATGACTGGGGAAGAGCTTCCTGTAAAACTTGTTGGACCATCATTTACTGATGGGAAATGACTCAAAGTGGGAAGAAACAGATGCAAACATACATTAATAAACAGAAGGAAGAATGTACAAAGCATGAATCTAGTAAAAGTGGAAGTCACCAAAAATGAAATGAAGAGTGGAGATAGTTATCATAGGCACTAGTAAGCTGAAATGAACTGGTTATTACCCATTATTAATCAGAAAATCATAGTCTATATGCCAGGAATAACAATTGAAGAGGCAAGGCATTACATTCACCATTTAAAAGAACATTTCAAGACCTATGCTGAAGGACAACATCATCAGTGATAGGAACATATTCACACACCCACAAGGCCAGTTAATACAACTATGATTCAAATTTATGCACCAACCACTAGTGCCAAAGATGAGGCAATAGATGACTTTACCAACTTCTGCATTCTGAAACTCATCAAATATGCAATCAAGATGCATTGAGAATCAGCAGTAATTGGAATATGAAAGTTAGAAAAGAAAGAAGGATCAGCAGCTACAAAACATGGCCTTGTTAATAAAAATGGCACTGGAAAAAACATTGTGGAATTTTGCAAAAACAACTATAAGGTCATTGCAAATACCTTTTGTCAACAACAGAAACAGTGACTATGTTTTCCTGTTGTTATTAGGTGCCATTGAGTCAGTTCTGACTCATAGCCACCCTACAAACAGCAGAACAAAACACTTGCTGGTCCTGTGCCAGGCCCACAATCATTTTTATACTTAAGCCCATTGTAGCCACTGTGTCGATCCATTTCCTTGAGGATCTTTCTCTTGTTCACTGACCCTCTACTATGCCAAGCACGATGTCCTTCTTCAGGGACTGATTGCTTCTGAAAACATGTTCAAAGTATGTAAGGCACAGTCTTGCCATCCCTGACTCTAAAGAACATTCTCATTGTACTTTATCTAGAACACATCTGCCTCACTCTTTGGCAGTTCATGTTATGTTCAATATTCTTCTCAAACATCACAATTCAAACATCACAATTCAAATTTTTCTTCTGTCTTCCTTATACATTGTCCAGCTTTTGCCTACATATGATGAGACTGAATATACTAAGGCTTAGGTCAGGCACCCCTTAGTCTGCAAGGTGACATCTTACACTTTAAAGAAATTTTTTGCAGCAGATTTACCCAATGCAATGAAGTGTTTCATTTCTTGACTTCTGTTTCCATGGATGTTGATTATGGAATACAAAATAAAATCCTTGACAACTTCAATCATTTTTTCATTTATCATGACATTCTTAATGGTCCAGATATGAGGATTTTTGTTTTCTTCATGTTGCGGTGCAAACCACGTGCTCTTGGCACATGTCATCGTAATATTTCATTTTGTCTTCTTCAGCTATCTTTGATCTTCATCATAAGTGTTACAAATCTTCTTAACTTTCAGCAAGCAAGGTTGTGTCATCTGTGTAATGGAGGTTGTTAATGACTCTTTCTCCAATCCTGATGTCTCATTCTTCACATAGTCCAACTTCTTGGATTATTTGCTAGGCATTCAACTGAAAAGGTATAGTGACTTTAACAATGCAATGTCCTCTTGTTCTGTTTGCAAAACTGCCTCTTGATCCATGTGGAGATTCTTCAGGAGCACAATCAAGTGTTCTGGAACTCCCTTTCTCCGTAATGTTATCCATACTTTGTTATGATCCACACAGTCAAATGCCTTTGTATAGCCAATGAAACATAAGTCAACATATTTCTGGTGATTTCTGCTTTTAGCCAACATCCATCTGAGTGCAGTGATATCCCTAGTTACCCATCATCTTCTGAATCTGGCTTGAATATTTGGCAATACCCTGTCAATATACCATTGCAGTCATTTTTGAATGATCTTGAGCAAAATTTTACTTGCATGTGATATCAATGATACTGTTCAGTAATCTTCACACGCAGTTGTATCGTCTTTCTTGGGAATAGGATCTTGTCTAGCCATTTGGCTGGGTAGCTGTGTTCCAAATTTCCAAATTTGTTTGTTGAAATATCTCAATTGATATTCTATCAATTCCTGGAGCCTTGTTTTTCAACAATGCCTTCAATGAACCGCAGACTTCATCCTTCAGTACCATCAGTTCCTGAACATATGTTATCTTTTGAAATGGCTGAAGGCTGACAAGTTGTTTCTGGTATAATGACTCTGTGTGTTCCTTCCATTTTCTTTTGATGCTCATTGAGTCGTTTAATATTTTTGTTGTAAAATCCTTCACTATTATAACTCAAGGCTTGAATTTGTTTCTTCAGTTCTTTCCATTTGAGAAATGCAGAGTGTGTTCTTCCCTCTCAGCTTTCTGTTTCCAGCTCTTGACATATACCATTATAATACTTCACCTTATCTTCTTGAGCTATCCTTTGAAGTCCTTGTTCAGTTCTTCTACTTGATCATTCCTTCATTTTGCTTTAGCTGCTCAGCATTTGAGAGCCAGTTTCAAAGTCTCTTCTGATATTTAATTTGATCTTTTCTTTTTTTCCTGTCTTTTTAATGACCTCTTAATGTTTTCATGGATGATGTCTTTGATGTCATTCCACACCTTGTCTGGTATTCAGTTGTTAGTGTTTAACACATCAAATCTGTTCTTGAAATGGTGTCTAAACTCAGGTGGATATACTAAAGGTCTTACTTTGGCTCTTCTGGACTTTTCCTAATTTTCTTCAGTTTTAATTTGAACTTGCATATGAGCAGTAGATGGGTGGTGGCACAGTCAGCACCTGGTCTTGTTCTGACTTTAGATTTGGAGCTTCTACACTATTTCTTACCACAGATGTAGTGTACTTGACTGTTACATATTCCATCTGGTAGGGTCCAGGTATACAGTTGTCATTTATGTTGGTGAAAAAAGGTATTTGCAACGAAGAAGTCATTGGTCTTGCAAAATTCTATGAAGTAATCTCCAGCATAATTTCTGTCACAAACGCTGTATTTTCCAGCTACAGATCCTTTTTCTTTGTTTCCACCTTTCACATTTCAATCACTAGTAATTATCAATGCAAACTAATTGCATGTTTGATCAATTTCAGACTACAGAAGTTTGTAAAAATCTTCAATTTCTTCATCTTTGGCCTTACTGGCTGGTGCATAAATTTGAACAATAGTCATATTAACTGGTATTGTACTTGAGGACAGATCTCAAAATGTTCCTTTTGACAATGAACACAACACCACTCCTCTTCAAATTTTCATTCCCAGTATAGCAGACCCCATGATTGTCTAATTTCAGATGGCCAATAATAATCCATTTGAGTTCACTAATGCCTAGGATATCAATGTTTATGTGTTCCATTTCATTTTGACAATCTCCAATTTTCCTAGATTAATACTTCAAATATTCCATGTTCCAATTGTTGATGGACATTTGCAGCTGTTTCTTCTTATTTTGAGTCATGCCACATCAGCAAATGAAGGTCACGGAAGCTTGACTCCATCCTGATCATTAAGGTCAACTGTACTCTGAGGAGGGAGCTCTTCCTTGGTCACCTTTTGAGTACCTTCCAAGCTGGGAGTTCATTTTCCTGCACTATATCTGAGAACATCCTCTGCTATTCACAAGGATTTGCAAACTAATTATTTTCATAACTAGACTGCTGGGTCCTTCTTCCTAGTCTGTCTTAGTCTGAAAGCTCCACTGAAACCTGTCTACTATGGGTGACTTTTCTGCTATTTGAATACTGCTGGCATAACTTCCATCACTGCAGCAATGTTGGAGCCTACACAGTATGATAAAGTGACAGACAAGTAGGGGAGGGACTATATACATAGACTTTACTGGATGGAAAACACATGAATGAAACTGACCACATTTGCAGAGACAATGGGGAAACTCAGTGTCATCAATCAGAACAAGACCAAGGGCTCAGTGCAGAAAAGACCATCAATTGCTCAAACGCAAGTTCAAGTTGAAACTGAAGACAGTTAAAACAAGTCTATGAGTGTCAAAATGCAACTCTAAGGATATCCTATGTGAATTTTGAGACCATCTCAAGATTAGATTTGAGGGGGCAGAGTGAAGATGACAGACTAAGCACAAGTCTCCCTAAATACCTCTGGAAACCAAGACCTCAACTGATAATCAAACAGAGCCTTCTGGTTACCTAGTGAGCCCCAGGACATGGCACAGGGCTGTTAATTTGGACTTCATACCACTGAACGAAAAACCTCTTCCCTTTCATTGACTCCCACTCCTTGCTAGTCCTTGCTCTCAAAGACTGAAGTAACTCACCATTTTGACTTTTTTATCTCTGTCTTGCCAGCAGGTGGATCTGGGTCTTGGCTAGCAGCTAGTCTCAGATGCACTGTTGGTGGGACGGGCAGGCAAATGTGCTGTATTTTGAGAGCCAGGTTTAGGACTCTGTGCATCTCGCCACTTTGGGCCTGTCTTTTGGCCTCTGCTACAGTGTAGTTTCTACGGAAGTGGCAGCGCCCTTGTGCGAATTGCCATCTTGAATACAGAGATTTTAGCTGGACCTAATTCTTAGCCTGGGAGCCAGTGCCTGCCAACAGGCAGAAAAGCACGAGTTTACACAGTGTTGCCTACAGCTAGGGTCAGGCACCAGAGGCTGAGGATTCACTGCTTCTGAGCACCTCTGGCCCCTCTTCCCACCTCTGGCCCACAGTAGTGTGTACAGAAGCAGCAGGGAACCTGCGCAGGGCACCAAATTAGTTACAAAGGTCACAGCTGGACCTAATTCTTAGCCTGGGAGCCAGCATCTTCTCACAGGACAGCATTTTTCTGCCAGAAAAGCAGTAGTTTACACATTGTTGCCTATGGCTAGGAACTGTTAGCAGAGACCAAGGCAGTAGCACTGCTGTATTTTGAACTAGTTCATATCATCTGGGGTTGGCTATAGAGGTGCTTACTTTGCCAGTTGGGAAGAAGGACCTCTACACCTGAAAACCTGACTGACTTGGGAAGTGGTCAGATACCTTTTTTCTTTATTTTTTAAAGACAGCCTAGAGAAACATCCAAGGTCCATCCTCACAGCATCCTTCCCAGCCTTTAATTACTCACGTGAAGCCCAAAAAGCAACAGACACTTGGGAAAAGGGTACATAAGAAATCACCCATGGCTTGAGAAGGCCCCCAAGTGAAACCACCAAGGAGCTTTCCTGAAGAAGAAACTTTTCTGAAATTATCAGAAGGTGAATACAAGAGGATTACATACAGTCCTTCTAGACCTTATAAAAATGCTGCAGAGCAAAATGAAAAATTAAGCAAGCTGTTTAATCTGATGGAACACCAGTACTCCGAAATCCAACAGATGAACAACAAAATCAAAGACACAGAAAATACAACTGAAATCAAAGAAAACAGAATGGAACAAATGCAAAAGAGACTTTCTGACTCGGGAGACAGAGCTACTAACTCCAGCCTCTATAAGGAGGAATCAGAAAAAAGAAACAAGAAAAATAAAGAAGCATTAAGAAGCATGTGGGACTCTATTAAGAGGAACAACCTACGATTAATTGGAGTCCTTCAACAGAGCGAGACACCTGGGAGAACAAAGACAGTATGGTTGCTGAGCTGCTGACAGAAAACTTCCCAGAAACCATGAAGGAAGAGAATATAGATATCCAAGATACGTACTGAACACCACTCAACATAGATTTCAAAACAAAGACTCCAAGACATAGGAGCTTAACAAAATGAAACAGAAACTCTTAAAGACAGCAAGACTCAAAGCAAAGCTAACATTCAGAGGGAAACCCTATAGGCTTTCATCAGATTTCTCAGCGTAAACAATGCTGGCATGGAGACAGTGGCATGACACATTCAAAGCCTTGAAGGAAAAGAACTTCCAACCAAGAATTATATATCCTGCAAAACTATCTTTCAAATATGAAAATGAAATGAAGACCTTCGTAGATAAACAGAAACTCAGAGACTTTGTAAAAACCAAACCAAAGTTACAAGAAATACTGAAAGAATCTCTTGGCTTTGGCTTAGAAGAATAAAACCACTAACTTTATATTTTAGAAGGACACATCATCCAGCATTCTACTCAGTTATGGAAGGCTCTAAACTCAATCAAAGCTTTAATACTGAAATAAATAATCCAGTGATTATCATGAAAACTATGGTGCCATCCTATTAGAAAGAGGCATGTACTACAGTTGGTATAGTCCTTCCAGATGGAGAGGAAGTCGACGAGACTGGCAGTAACTAAAATTGGGTTCATACATAGTTTATTAAAGGGGATCATAGGGGCAGCTGTAAAGCACAACAAAGACGTAACATACCATAGCAAGAAATGTAACACAGGAATCTCAACAACTACAAAACCAACTCTGAAAAAGGTGAAAAATCAACCCACAAAAAGAATGTCCCAGAACAGAATAGTAAGAACAGAGAAAACAACACAAAAATACACATATCATAAAGGCAGCACTGAACACATACTTACCAATAATTACATTGAATGTGAATGGACTGAATGTTCCAGTAAAGAGACATCAAGTGGCATCTTGGATCAAAAGACATGACCCATCCATATGTTGCCTACAAGAAACTCACCTTAGACTTAAACATATGAACAAACTGAAAATTAAAGGATGGAAGGATATATATCAAGCTAACAATGAACAAAGAAGAGCAGAGGTAGCAATTCTAATCTCAGATAAAATTGATTTTAATGTAAAATCCACCACCATGGACAAGGATGGACACTATTTATTGCTGAAAGCTCAGTGCACAAGCAAGACTTAACTATATTAAATATTTATGCATCTAATACTACAGCACCTAAATACATCAAAGAAACACTGACTACACTCAAAAAGGAGTGTAGTCCCACAATAATAGTGGGAGATTTCAACACTCCACTCTCAATATTGGACAGATCATCTACAAAAAAACTCAATAAAGATACAGAAGACCTTATAGCCACAATTAACTAATCAAATCTCATCGTCTTTTACAGAACCTTCTACCCATCAGCGGACAGCTACACTTTCTTCTCCAGTGCACATGGAACATTCTCCAGAATAAACCACGTGTTAGGACATAAAGCAGTTCTCAAAAAAATCCATACCATTGAATTAATGCAATGCATCTTCTCAGATCATAAAGCCATAGAAGTCAAAATCAATAGCAGACAAAACATAGATAGAAAGTGGAACTCTTGGAAACTGAATAACATCTTGCTCAAAGAACCACGAGTTATAGAAGAAATCAAGGATGAAATAAAGAAATTCAAGGATTCCAATGAGAATAAAAATTTGTTTGGAAAGGGAAGAAGCCCCAGATAAGTAAAGCACTACTAAAGAAGAATACATTGGATGGCCTCTCATTTCTCAACTTTAGAATCTATTACAGTGCCACAGTAGTCTAAAGGCAGCACTGCAATACATACCTACCATTCACACCAACTGATAGGTGCACACGAATGTTTATTGCAGCATAGTCCATGATAGCAGAAAGATGGAATCAACCCAGATGCCCAACAACAGAGGAATGGATAGGTAAACTATGGTATATATACTCAATGGGGCACCATGCAATGATAAAGAACAACGACGATTTCAGGAAACATCTCATAACCTAGTTTCAACTGGAGGACATTATGTTGAGTGAAAGCAGTCAGCAACAAAGAAACAAATACTGTATAAGACCTCAACAATAAGAACTTAAAAACAGAATTATTCATAGAATAAAAGACTTTTCGATTGCTGCAAGGGAGGGGAGGGAGGGAGGGAAAAAGAGAGGGAGGGTGATGGGTGGAGGGTTTAGATTAGATAGTTGACAGAAATTTGGTTGCGTTTAGATTAGATAGTTGATAGAAATTTGGTTGGGTGAAATCAGTGACAGCACACATTAGAAAGACAAACAATATTAAGTGGACTTCAACATAACTTGAGTACTCCTTCCATCTTAACCCAATATTGCAAGGACAGAGTAGCTGGGGTGGGGGGCCACGGACCATCCTCTCAGGTGAAATCGAGGCCAACTGGCACAACTAGCATTTTGCTAATAGGGCTTTTTGCACTCTACATTGGTGAGTGGCATCTGGGTTCTTAAAACCTGCCAAGTTGCCATCTGAGGGTACAGAAAATGGCCCCAATTCAGCATGAATGGATGATCACCAAGGACGAAAATAATATGGGGGAAAGAGAACCGAGGACACAGGGACCTACATGAGTGGGTGTCTACATTGACTCGTGACGAGAAGAACCAGATGGTGCCTGGCCACTACCAACGGTGGCTGTGATGGAGCTCACAAAGTGGAGTCTCACTGGCAATACAAGAATAAAAAGGGGTGCACCTTGAGATCTCCAATAAAAGATTGCAACTGATGGTCCAGGGGCTTTGGAGTTCCCCTGAGTACGGCCCCTGGCCCTGATGCTGCCCCTGCCCATAAATCAAAATGAGGTTTCAGTCTTCGGACAAGAATGGATTGGACTTGGCCACACCAAGTGACGGTATCTCGGGTGAACTTTATGGTTCTATGCATCTATAGGATATCATCCCGCTGACCTCTCACTGGAGGAAGGGGAGTGGGTGGAGAGGAGGGGAAAGGAGGCTGTTGGGAGGATGGGACATGTATGGAGCAGAGAGGAAGAGCGTGCTGTCACCGGGCAGGGAGAGCAGTGGAAGCTGCATATAGGTGGACATACAAATTTATATGGGAATGCACATTTTTATTCAATAATAATAATAATAATAGATTTGAGGAGCAGAACACTGAGTGAAGATGAGACAAGTTGTAAGATGATATCAAGGACATCACATATATAAAAAGCAAAAGGTCATTAAGAAGACAGAAAACAAAGAAAACATCAAAATGAATGTTAAAAGAGGCTCTGAAACCTACTCCTAAACACAGAGTAGCTAAAGCAGATGGAAGAAATCATGAGGTAAAACAGAAACAGGAAATTTTAAAGGGCAGCTTGAGAAGACAAAGTATTGTAATGAAATGTGTAAAATCTAGAATTAAAAAACTAAAGGGAAGATAACTTTCAACATTCCTCAAGCCGAAAGAACTGAAGAAAACATTCAGGCCTTTAGTTACAATACTGAAGGATTCTACAGGTTCAATGCAATACTGAACAACACAGGAAACATCAAAAGAAGATGGAAGGAATACACAGGGTAATTGTACCAAAAAGAACTGGTCAATATCCAACCATTTCAGGAGGTAGGACGTAATCAATAACCTACAGTAGTCAAAGAATGGAAACCTGCAATGAAGGCACTAGTGATAAACAAGCTCCAGGAACTGATGGAATACCAGTTCAGGTGTTTAAACAAATGGATTCATGTACTCACTGGCTACCTGACCAGCCAGTTGCAAGACATTCATACTTGTGCCCATTCCAAAAAAAACTCATCCAGCAAAATGCAGGAATTATCACACAATATTATTAACACCACACACAAGTAAAATTTTGCTAACAATACTTAAAAGGTGGTGGTAGCAGTACAAAGACAGGAAACTGCGAGAAATTCAAGTGAGACACAAAAAGAGATGTGGAACAAAGGATATCACAGCTGCTGTCAGATGGATAGTGGCTGGAAGCGAAAAGACGTTTACCTGTGTTTTACTGACAGTGCAAAGGCATTCCACAGTGTGCATCACACAAAATTATAGATAATGTTACAAAGAATGGGAATTCCAGAACACTTAATTGTGTTCATTAGAAGCTTGTACACAGACCGAGAGGCAGTAGTTCAAAGAGAACAAGGACATACTGCATGGTTTAAAGTCTGGAAAAGCATGTGTCAGGGTTGTATCCTTTTACCATACTTAATCTGTGTGCTAAACAAACAACCTAAGAAGCTCAACTATTTGTTAAAGAACTTGTCATCAAGACTGAAAGAAGACCATTAACTATTTTTCATACACAGATGACACAGCTTTGCTTGCTGAAAGTGAAGAGGACTTGGAGTACTTGACTGAAGATCAACAAACACAGTTTTATATATGGAATACAACACAACATAAAGAAAACAAAAATCCTTACACTGAACAATAAGCAACATCATGATAAGCGAAGAAAACAGTGAAGCTCCCAAGGATTTCTTTTTACGTGGATCTACAATCAACTCCCATGGAAGCAGCAGTCAAAAAAATCAATGACACACTGTATTGGGCAAATCTCCTGAAAAAGCTCAGTATCTGGAAAAGGATATTATGCTTGGTAAAGCAAAGAGTCAATGAAAAAGAGGAAAACTCAACTAGATGGACTGACCCAGTGACTGCAACAACAGGTTCAAAACTTGCAGTGAATGAGGATGCACAGGAACGGGCAGTGTTTCATTCTGGGTTGTTATGAGTCAGAACCGACTGGAAAGCAGCAAGCAACCAGCTTACTTAACCTCAAGCCAATGAGATTAGTTTCCTTAGGAAAGCTTGTTTTTAATTTGACAGCATTGAAGTTATGTATCTATTCATATATTACTTACTTATACATGGATTTTAGAAATAAAAATCATCAAACACGATTTGAAAGTACTACACACCATTGGTAATGGAATTATTTAATATTTAAGTAACTGGCAGGGTATTCTACAGAACATTGGTCTGACGGGTAGGTGTAAACAAATGTCACAGACTACAAATAGCAAATAGTTATTAGCAATAACAAGAGAAACATTTCAATTATGTCACTGCGCTGATACAAGCACACCTTGGAGATATTGTGAGTTCAGTTCCAAAAAATTGCAATAGAGCCAGTATCACAATAAAGTTAGTCCTGTGAAGTTTTTAGTTTTCCACTGCAAAAATATGTTTATACTATACTACAGGAAACCCTGGTGGTGTAGTTGTTAAGTGGTATGTCTGCTAATCAAAAGCAGTTCGAATCTGCCAGGCATCCCTCGGAAACTCCATGGAGCAGTTCTACTCTGCCCTATGAGGTTGCTATGAATCTGAATCAACTTGACAGCACTGGGTTTTGGTTTATAGACTACTAGGAGCCCTAGTAGTGCACCGGTTAAGAGCTACAACTGTTAACCAAAAAGGTCAAGAGTTTGAATCTACTAGCTAGTCCTTGGAAACCTAATGGGGCTGTTATACTCTGTCATACAGTATCACTATGAGCTGTAAATGAGTCAACAGAAATGGGTTTGAATTTCTTTTGCTGTTGCATTATTATTATTGGTAATCTATTAAATACATAGCTGAATTACGTCTCTGAAAACAACGCATATATCTTAATTTAAAAAAAATACTTCAGTGCTAAAAAATGCTATCATCTGAGCCATAATTTTTTTTTTTTTTTTTCTGGTATAAGGTTTTGACTTGATGTTGATGGCTGCTGACTGATCATGGTGATGGCTGCTGAAGGCTGTGATAACTGTGGTAATTTCTTAAAACAAGACAACAATGAAGTTTGCCACATCAATTGACTTCCTTTCTTGAAAGATTTCTCTGTAGCACGTGAAGCTATTTGATAGCATTTGACTCATTAAACTTCTTTCAAAACTGTAGTCACTCCTCTCAAACTCTGCAGCTGCTTTATCAACTAAGGTTAAGTAATATTCTAAACCCTTTGTTGTGACTTCAGCAGTGTTCACAGCATTTTCCCCATGAGTAGGTTCCACCTGAAGAAACCAGATTCCTTGCTCATCCATTAGAAACAATTCTTCATCTGTTAAATTTCTATCATGAGAAAGCAGCAATTCAGTCACATCTTCAGGCTTCAATTCTAAATCTTGTTTTCTTGCTCTTTCTACCATATTTGCAGTTATTTCCTTTACTGAAAACTTGAACCACTCATTCATATGACATCTAGAATGCTGAATTCTTTCCAGAAGGTTTTCTATTTACTTTGTCCAGATCCATCAGAGGAATCATTGTCTGTGACAGATACAGTCTTACAAAATGCATTTCTTAAATAAGACTTGAAAGTTGAAATTACTCCCCGAACCACAGACTACTTGAATAGATGTTGTGTTAGCACTTACAAAAACAACATTAATCACTTTGTACACCTACACAAAAGCTCTTGGAGTGGCCAGGTGCATTGTCAATAAGCAGTAATAATTTTAATCTTATTTTCTGAGTAGTAGGTCTCAACAGTGGGCTTAAAATATGCTATAAGCCATGTTATAAACTGACGTGCTGCCACTCAGGTTTTGCTTTCCAATCGCACAGCACAACCAGAGTAAATTTAGAATACTTAAGGGACCTAGGATTTTCAGAATGCTAAATGAGCAGGGGCTTCAACTTAAAGTGACCAGCTGCATTAGCCCCTAACAAGCATGGACCTGTCCTTTGAGCTTTGAAGCCAGGCACTGGACTGCTCCTTTTCTAGCTAAGAAAGTCTAAACGGGCTCTTCTTTCAATATAAGGCTGTTTCACCTACACTGAATGTTTGTTGTTTAGTGTAGCCACCTTCATTAGTTATTTAACTAAATATTCTAGAAACCTAAAGCACAGCATCTATATCAGCACTTGCTGCTTCACCTTGTGTTTTTGTATTATACAGAGATGGCTTCTTTTCTTAAATCTCATGAGCCAACTTCTGCTAGCTTCAAATTTTTCTTCTGCAGCTTCCACACCTTTTTCAATTTTCACAAAACTGAAGGGACTTAGAGCTTTGCTCTGTCTGCATTAGGCTTTGGCTTAAGGTAATGTTGTGGCTGGTGACAGCTTCTATTCAGACCACTAAAACATTCTCCATATAAGCAAGAACGCTGTTTCATTCTATCATTCACGTGTCCACTGGAGTAACTCTTTTAATTTCCTTTAAGAACCTTTCTTTTGCATTAGCAACTTGGCTTTTTCGCTCAAGAGACCTATCATTCTGCCTATCTGAGCTTTTGACATGCCTTCCTTACTAAGCTTAATCATTTTCAGCTTTGGATTTAAAGGGAAAGATGTAACAACTCTTCTTTCCATTTAAATGTTTAGAGGCCACTGCAGGGTTATTAATTGAACAAATTTCGATACTGACATGTCTCAGGGAATAGTGAGAACAGAGAAGAGAGAGACAGCAGAATGGCTGGTCAGCAAAGTAGCCAGAATACAAAAATTTATTGATTGAGTCTGCTGTCTTATATGGACACCACAATAAAAAGAGCACTATAAAATGACAGCAATAAACTCACACCAAAAAAGTCCAGTGCTGTTGAGTCAATTCTGCCTCACAGCGACCCTACAGCAGAGAGTAGAACTGCCCCATGAAGTTTCCAAGGAGCACCTGGTAGATTTGAACTGCTGAACTTGTGGTTAGCAGCTGTTAGCATTTAACCACAATGCCACCAGGGCTTCCAAGAAACTCACAGTCATCCAAAATTACACAGATGTAAATGGCATAAATGCACCCATAAAGAGACAAGGAATGATAGAATGGATTTAAAAAAAAAAAAGTCACCATCAATATGCTGTCTACAAGAGACACCTCTTAGAACAAAGATGTAAATTTATTAAAAATCAAGGAATGGAAATATATATATGTATATACATGTACATATATATGTATACACATATGTATATGTAAAGCAAATACCTCCCAAAAAAGAGTGAGGATGACAACACTAATCTCAGATAAAAGAGGCTTTAAAACAAAACCCACCATTAAAGACACAGAAGGGAACTATATACTGATTAAAGGGATGAGCCAACATGAAGAGTTAACTATAATAAACACATACATAGCCAACGACAGGGCTCTGAAACACATGAAAGAAACAGCAATGAAAAGAGAAGTTTATGGTTCCATGACAGTCAGAGATTTCAATACACCACTCTTGGTAAAAAACGGAAACTCAACAGAGATACAGTAGAGCTAAAAGACACACTCAGCCAACTTGATCTCATAAGACACATATAGAATGCTCCACCCAGCAGCTGCTAAGTACACATTCTTTTCCAAAGCACATGGAATGTTCTCCAGAATAGACCACATGTTCAACCACAGAGCAATCCTCAACAAATTCCAAACACTGAGATAATACAGAGTATCCTTTCTGACCACAATGTCATCAAAATAGAAATTAAGAAAAGAACAAGGAAAAAATATATATATATATAATTACATGGAAACTCAATAATACTAGGGAGGCTAATGGGTCTGAATTGAGTTCGTATCAGTTGGTTTGGTTTTGGCTTTTGGTTTAAAAACCACTGAGTAATAGTAGACGGAATAAAAAACCTCCTGGAATCAAATAAGCATAAAAACACATCATACCAAAATCATTAGGACATAGTATGAAGCAGTCCTCAGAGGTCAATTTATAGCAAAAGATGCACAAATTAAAAACTAAGGGACAAAATGAAAACATTAGCTATACAACCTGAATAGAAAGAGAACAGCAAAAGAAGCTCACAGCCAGCAGAAGGAAATAATATAGATCAGAGTAGAAATAAATATGTACAGAATTGAACACAATAGCAAAAAGAAGTACTCAACCTAGATGCCCACTGACAGACTAATGAACAAACAAACTGTGGTACACACACACAATTGAGTATTACTCAACAATAAGGAAAACAAGAATCTGTGAGGCATCTCATAAATGGAGGAAACTGAAGGGCAGGGAAAGTGAGTGAAATAAGCCAATCACAAAAGGACAAAACTGTATGAAACCACTACTGTAAATAGTCATGAAAAGATTTACACAAAAAAAGAAAAGATCTTTGATGGTTATGAAGGAGGGAAGGAGTGGGGATGGAAAAACACCAAATAGACAACAGATAAGTGGTAGCTTTGGTGAAGGGTAAGAGTGCACAATACTAGAGAAGTCAGCACAACTTGTGCAAGGCAAGGTCACGGAAGCTCCACAGATACTGTCATACCCCCTGAGGGAGTGAATCACTGGGCTGAGGCTGGGGGGACCACTGCCTTGGGGAACATCTAGCTCAACAGGTATAACATAGTTTATAAAAAAAATGTTCTACATTCTACTTTGGCGAGTAGTGTCTCGAGTCTTAAAAGCCTGTGAATGGCTATCTAGAATACTCCACTGGTCTCACTCTTTGGCAGCAAGGAATGATGAATAAAAGTAAGGATACAAGGGAAATATTAGTTTAGAAGACGAATGGACCACATCTGCAATAGTCTCCACCATGCTGGGTCCAGCAAAACTAGATGATGCCTCACTACCACCACCGACTGCTCTGACAGGAATCACATTAGAAGGTCCCAGAGAGAAGTGGAGAAAAATTCAGAACAAAATTCTAACCCACAAAGACAGCCCAGGCTTCGTGACCTGACAGACTTGCTGAACTGAAGAGCCCAGGGAAAGCCTGAGAGTATGATCGCTGGACATCCTTTCAACTCAGTAATGAAGTCCATCCTGAGGGTCACCCTTCAGACAACGATTGGACAGGCCCATTTAAAAAACAAAAAGACTAAAGGGGCATGCCAGCTCAAGGGCAAGGACTAGAAGGCAGGAGGGGACAGGAAGGTTGGCAACAGGGAATACATAGTTCAGAAAGGGGGGTGTTGACCTGTTGTGATGTTGTTAACCAATGCATGAAAGACTAAGTGCAGTAATTGTGTAATGAGAAACAGGTCCTGTAAACTTTCATCTAAAGTACAATAAAAAAAAATACTGATTATAGATTACCATAACTGATATAATAATAAAGAAAATATTGTAGGAATTACCAAAATGTGACACACAGACACAAAGTTAGCACATGCTGTTGGGAAAAATGACGCCAATAAACTTGTTCAACACAGTGTTGCCATAAGTCTTCAGTTTGTAGAAAAGACAGGACACAGTGTCTATTAAGAACAATAAAATGAGGTATACCTGTAATTCATTTAATCTTCCTATTTGGGAAGGAAGTAATACAGTCAGTGGATTCATAATCACTTAGAAGAACTAAGGTCTCAGAAAATTGTAAACAAATTTCTGTAAGTATGTTTACTTGCTTTTTTTTTCTTAATAAATAGAACAACAACAACAAAACAAAAAACACTACTGTTGAGTTGATTCCAACTCTTAATAACCCTACAGGACAGAGTAGAACTGCCCCATAGAGTTTCCAAGAAGTCCCTGGCAGATTCGAACTGCTGACTTTTTGGTTAGCAGACATAACAATCACTATGCCACCTGAGAAGAAAAATACAAGTACTGTGCAGTGTGTGTCTGGATTTTAAATTCAGTTTCCTGTAAGTTTCTCTTAAGGAACACAGATCAGTGTACATAAAGTTTAATAACTTAAACTTGGTATCAGATAGTTTAGGTACAAATCATGGTGCTGAGTTTTTCTACATTCTTTTCCTTATTCCTAATGAAAACTCAGAATGACACTATCATTTTCATTTTCATATGACAAACTAAGTCACTGAAATAATAAACAGCAAAGCCAAACTCACACTGACAGCATCTGAGGGAAATCAATGACACAAAAATCACCAGTCTAAAAAAGTTCAAACAGACACTTAACAGAGGTTCCAACAGCAAATAGCAGACACAACAGAGAAGGCAAAATTAACAAGAATATACTAAAATATACTGTAGCTGATGAAACTGTAACAAAGCAGCATCAAAAACTTACCAAGTATACACAACATCACAAATGTGCAAACCATAGAACTGTCCAAATTTCAAACATAAAGAGAGATTAAAAATAGTCTGAGAAGGGATTGAAAAAAAGAGAAGAAAGAAAGAAAAAGTTCTCTACAAAGAGAGAAGAACCCATCAGGCATCAGCAACTTTTATAATAAAAACGAAGGCTGCATTAACCTTTAAAAGTTGAGAAACAATGCACGTACAAAAAATGGGAGACCACATTCACATTTGGTTGTGTAAGGGAATGTACATAATAGTCTTGCCGTTGTAAAGTAAAGATGTATAGGATGCAGGGCTTCAAATAGGTGCATTCAGTTCAAATCCCTGCTGAAGATAACCATTTCCACCCTTGGTATACTGATTTGGAATCTACATTTTAACAAGGTCTCCAGTGACTCTTATGTATATGTATAATACAGTTTGAGAAACATTGGACTACCAGAGGTTCTCAGAATTGGTCATAACCAGCAGCATTAGCATCTGATAGGAACTGGTTAAAAATGCAGATTGTCAACACAGGTTTGAAACCTGAGTTCAAAGCCCTGAGAGGATGGGAGATGAAAGGTGAAAGAAAAAGGCTGGAAGCATTGATGTTCTTATGCAAAAAAAGATGGTGTCCAGGGAGTTGATGTAAATTCAAATAAATTTAGATATAATGTTGTAAAAATATAAAGCACTAATGTAGCCAACAAAAGAAGACTAACATTGTTGGAGGAATGGGAATAAGAGCTAGTGTCAATGAGCTGAACTTCATTGCTTTTGTGGGAGGCAATCAGGAATGAGCAATTTAAATTGCTAAGTGAAGATACAAATGAGAAGTATGTGAATATATACGTATCATTTAGAGTAAGGAGGTAACTGCAGGAAAGGGAGCGTTGGTAAGATTATATACTTGTATTTTCTTGTATCAGTTTGATGACACAGTGAAGGTAGCTAAGCAACTAATAAAGCATTGGGCAGTGGTTGAGAAGGGGGTAGATGAAGACAGAGTCCAGTGCAAGGCTCCTCACTGCTTATCTTTTCTGTTGTTTTGATTGGTGAACTTTGTGAATATTTACCCCGTTGACAGAGAGAAGGATAAAGAGTAACTGTCAAAAAATGATTGTGTCTGGAAAATGGGAATACAAACTAAAGGAGTTGGTGGGAATCTATTGCTTTTCATTATTAGCTTTAAGTCTTATTTCAGTCCTACTATGGTGTGTGTAGGTTCCTAGGTGACGCAAACAGTTTGCAATCGACTGTGAACCTAAAGGCTGTTGATTCAGACCCACACAGCGGCCCACAGAATAAACATCATGATCTGCTACTGTTAAGATTATAGCCCAGAAAACCATATGGAGGGGTCAGTTCTACTCTGTAACACAGAGGAATTCCATGCATTGAAATCATGGATCACGACAGCAACTATCAACAACAACATGATGAGTATAACAGAAAAATATATACTCACAAAAAAATCAGTGTATGATTTACTAGTCCATTAGTATTAATCAACCTCAATTTTAGAAAGCTGTCTATCAAATGTATCAATTCAGTGAACATTATAATATAAAGAAAGAGGTGTGCATTTAGGAAGTTATGTTGTGTGTCTACTCCAACTCACAGTGACCATATAGGACAGGATGCAACTGCCCCATAGGGTTTCCAAGGCTACAGTCATTAAGAAAGCAGATTCCCTCATCTTTCTCCCATAGCGTAGACGGTGAGTTCAAACCACTGATTTTTCAGTTAGCAGCCAAGCACATTACCACTGGCCTCCAGGGCTCCTTTTATGAGGATATACGGTTATTTAAACAAGCTACTAGCAGACATACTAGAAAACACTTGAAATCTTCCCTAAGTCCTCCTTTGTTTATACGCGGAGGCCTGCTAAAAATAAATTCAACCAACATTTTATTCTCATGCCTTTCCAGCCTCCCATAGCATATGGCTGAAAGTGAAAGTACACACTGAGTAATACCAACTTCCTGTGTGTTCAGGGGTAATGGGCAAGTTTACCCCATAACACATTCTCAATCATACATTTGCAATATAGCCTAGAAATGTATCTGATTCTGAGCTTCAAGCTTCTTATGGGGGGTGCTCATATTGCAGGGAGTCTGATCATTTTAATTAGCAATAGGTGATAATCTCTTTTATTGTTGTTAGTTGATTTTCAGTTGACTCAGACTCACGGTGACATCAGGTACAACATAATAAAGTGTTGCCTGGTCCTATAATATGTTAACTATGTTCCGTATGCTCAAGTCCACTGTAGCCAGTACTGTGGATTTTAGGTGCCTTCCATTACAATGGGCAACGCTGTGTTGTCACCCATAGTGTACTCACTGGCTAATTTTCAGAAGTAGGTCACCAAGCCTCTTAGTCTGTCTCAGTTTGAAAGCTCAATTGAAACTTGTCTACCATAGATGACCCTGTTGGTATTTTAAATATCAGCGGCATAGCTTCCAGGATGGTAGCAACACACAAGTCACCACAGCATGACAAAATGACAAGCAGGTAGTGATTATGTCTTACAGTGACTGTGTACTTATGCTTCATAAACATAATTCACAACGAACACTGGGAATAATGTCACCTCTCCATAATACAGGTTCTTTTCTCTCTGTGTATTCTCCCCTTCATCCCCACAAGAGAATAACAGCTCACAATGTCAAGCTCAGGATGCACTGTTTTGACAGAGGCTATGGATGGAAGTCTTTCCTGGAAATATGATTTCAGTGCAACAGGGGACAGGTGTTCTCTATAGCCAGCACAATCATTTTTATTTTCCTTTCTTTTGCCATGCACATTTTTATTGTTCCTCAGGAGTTCAACTTTCTCCTCTTTTCTATTCATTTATATATTATCTACCTCTTCAAGGATCACCACATTTGCTCCCATTCTTCAAAAATCTCCTTTTTGTATACAGCTATTTAAAATTTCTAAAAGCTTTAAAACATGTTTTCTATATACCTCTGTACTGTCACTGTCCCACAGAAGCTTTCTAGTATCCTCGGTGTTGCTGGTTTGTTCTGTGTGTGCATGTGTGAACATGTGCATGCTATACATACACTAGTTTTTAATGCCTAGTTGGTGAAATTCAATGTTGTCTCATATCTTAAAAACTTCGTATCTTAGTTCATAGTAAATATTCAGTAATGGTAAAGGAAAGATTGAATAGTGTTATGTCCTACTGGAGACAAAACATAAGTGTCACTGGTGATAACATGCTAACTTTTCTAGCACTTTCCAAAGTAAATCCAAAGACTTCAAACTCACGGAAATATGCAGATTTACTTTCTAGCTGGTAAATAAAGTGCGGCACCTTGTCTTCTATCAAAATTTATACTTTCTACTTTTTGTGTCATATTCTGAGCCTGAACTGGCAGTGCTGTCAATGAAACGATGAATGCATTCAATTTCCGTACTGGACTTGCACTGGAATGCTCTATACAGCTATTGGCTCTTGTTCACCCTGAAGGCTTCGGTTCCTTATAAGAACAGTGCTGAAATTGCATCAAATGGAGTCACAGAGACCGACCATCCTTCAGTTATGCCTCCATAATCAAAACGCACACATACATTGTTCTATGTCCTCAGTCACCATCCAACCCAGAAACTGGCACATTCATCTCACTCTGCTAAATGGGGCAAACCTGCCAGCTTCCTAAACATTAAGTGTTTAAATGAAGCTATTTATTACTGTACCTCACAAAATGCCAGGTGTTTTCAAATTAAAAAGTAGAAATTGCCTCATAAGGAACTTTGGAAGACTACGGGTTATGTGTTCTCAATCTTTATTATCATTTTCTTTTGTACATTTCAACTGAAAAGAAAGCATTGAGTAATGAAACAAAACCAAAGAAAACCCCAGAAATAACCCAATAAGCTCTTACTTCTGGCTTGGTTGCGTCCTCTTTGGCTCTCATTTTTTAATATGATGAGTTCTATTACTCATAGAACGGTTAACATTCTTAGCTATACAACTGTATGGGAACAAAAACAACTCAGGGAGAGAAGAACTTGCCAAAAATTCTCTGTCTCCATCCAACAAACCGCCCATCCAGTGAGGTAGATTTTTTTAGGTAATGCACATTATTTTTAACCCACTCAATCTATAGAGGTACAGTTACTTCTTTCTACCCTTAAGACCACTCTTTTCTTTAGATTATATTCTTTTTCCTTCCAGCTTCTTCCCTCTTATTCTCAGCCCAAGGATCTCAAAAGCAGCAGGGGATACTTTTCACTGCCAAAGCTTTCACATGAAATGGAGCAAAATTACAAATATTTTTTTAAAGGGCAGAGCAAATGATATATTCTACTGCTGATAATCTCACCGTGGGCTTCACTGGCCACTAGGTATTATTTTCTAAACTCAATTACTCTCATTAACTTCAAGAATTTTAATTAACTTTACTAAAGTCAGTGTAGACTGCTCATATTTAGCAGAGCTGTTTGGGGGCATACAGGAAGAATTAAAGCTAGATTAAGTCTCCAGCTTCATTAACAGTGAAAAAAGTAATTAGCAATGTCTTTATATATATATGAGTCTGTTGGGGAAAACATCCATGCAATTCATTTTTCTATGTTGATAAACCAGAATAAAACTAGAGGTTACTTACTACATAAGAATAATATTTTACTCTCATATAAAATTTCAAATCAATGCACATTAGTTATTAGTTTGTGAATTATACCAAACTCTAAGCTTTTGGTATTATTTTTGAGGGGCACAAAACATCTTTAAGTCAATAAGCCACAGTGAGAAAGGTGATGTGTTCAGAGACTTTTACTTAATTAAAAAAACGGTAACAATAATCCAAAGTAATTCTGAGGATAAAACTCACTGCCACTGAGTAAGGTCCAACTCGTAGTGACCCAGCAGAACACTGTAGAACTGCTCCATAGAGTTTCCAAGGAGCACCTGGCAGATTTGAACTGCTGACTTTTGGTTAGCAGATGTAGCACTTAACCCACTATGCCACCAGGGTTTCCAATTATGGATAGAAGAGGAAATAGAGAGCTACTTGAACAGATAACCTAAATTCCCATGTCTAAAAATCCCTTTAAAATGTGGAAATTTATTCAGTAGATATCAGTCTCAATTCAAATGCCTCTTTGTTAAATGATAACATTACATTCATGATAAGTGGATTCTTTCAGTTGTAGTTCAGACATGAAAATTTTGTGGAAAGGAGGTCAGATGCTACTTGTTCCTGTTGTCATTGAATCAACTGCAACTCACTGCTACCCTATGGGACACAGCAGACCTGCTTCATAGGGTTTCTGAGGAGTGGACAGTGCATTCAAACTGCCAGTCTTCTGGATAGTAGCCAAGCTCTTAACCACTATGCAACCAGGGCTCTGATCTGATGCTAGACATGCCAAAGTTTTCCACTGCTATAAAGAATTACATTTTACTATATTTTATGTAGGGCTTTCTTTTACACTTCAGCCATATTTATTTTTAATACAGATATTCATCTTAATGTTACCTGCATCTTTTTTTTAAGTAGTTGAAAAATTAGGTCATAAAGGTGAACATTATACAGACTGCAGTCCTTCTCAGATAAAAGGTGTCTTCATATCTGCAGAGTATATTCACATGCCTTTTCTAGCTTTAGGATTTTATCATAGTTTCATGGATTTGAATTGTCACTTGAACCAGGTAATGTCAGTCAGCCAAGTGCTGTCGAGTCAGATCCGACTCATGGCAACCCTAGGGGCCAGAGCAGAATTGACCCCTAGAGTACTGAAGGTGCAAACCAGGTGATAATACAAGCATCATTGTCTATGTGTGCTTATAACACTCACTGACACAATCAGTTCACAGGGTGCCATGGCTATCTGGCAAGTTGAAAAGCACAAAAGACACATGTTGATCTGAAAAATATCACAAGCAATGTGGATTTAGATACTAGACCAGAAATAATAATATTTAAAAATTAGTAAGATAGAAATGTGGTATATATGATCTGTTCACTATTTTTCACGATAGCTTCCTTTGCCAAAGTTTATCATAGTTGATAAGATCATTTTCACTGAGGGGGGCAGAGTAAAGATGGCAGACCAGACACACATCTCCTTAATTCCTCTGAAAACTAAGACCTGGACTGAATGGAGTTTTGTGGACACCCAGGGAACCCTGGGACATGGCATAGGGCTGTCAGTTTGGACTACATGCCACTAAATGGGAAACTTCCTCTCTCTTTGCTGAACTCTGCTCTTGCTGAATGGTTGGCTCATGCAGGCTGAAGGCAATGGCATTTTTAACTTTTTTTTCTTTTTCTTGGCCTGTAGGCAGGAGATGGGCATTAGGTGGCAGCTTTGCTGTGATACAGTGCTGAAGTGAACAGTGTATGCTGCAGGGAGAGACAGTGTGTGGAATAGCCATGTTTTGAGAACCTCAGAACCACAGCCCCTCCACCCTCTCTTTTCAGAGCTCCACCACAGATTCAGCTGTTTCACGACAGGAGAGGTAGCTTGACCAGGATGCCACCTTAGTCAGCTGGGAGGTGGATTTAACCAACCCAAGGCCTCAGCAGGGGTTGATTCCTAGACTGGGAGGCAGTGCCAGTCTGGGGAGTGCTTTTCAAGCAGAAAGGTTGCATTTAACACAGTATTGTCTTACAGGTAGTGCCCATCAGGTGATGGCAGCAGTGTTGTAGCCCCTACACACTCTGAACTACATCATAGCACTTGAGGATGACCAAAAAGGTGCCTCTGTTGTCAGTGAGAAGCAGAGGGCTGCCACACCTGACACTCTGATTGACTTTGGAAGCTGTCAGATAGATATTAGCTTTTGACAATAAGACTGCCTGAATAAATAACTGTTGTGCAGCCTGATGGCATCTCTTCCAACCTTTACTGACCCCCATCATAGAGTTGCTGATGGCCACCCAGTGACTCCATAAGTAGGACAGTGTCTTTGCCAGCTAGGAGGCAGAGTCTCATGTGCCAGAGTCCACTGGGGTCAGTCACTACAGTACACACAAGTGACTGGTGACCAACTCTATTATCAGAAATATGCCTCAGCTCCTGTTGAGGCAACACCAGAAAAACTATATGGCCTCTAGATGTCCCAAATGGAACAAACCATCACCAAGCACTTAAAGAAAAAAACAACATGGCTCCAGAAAACTCTCAAAATAAAGAATCAAAAAATTTCTCAGATGAAGAAGCTCTTCTGAAAATATCAGAAGTTGAATACAAAAAAATAATATATAGAGCCCTCCTAGAGATTAAAGTAAATGCAGAACAAAATGAAAAATTAAACAAACTATTCAAATTAAAGGAACATCAACATTCTGAAATCTGACAGATCAATAACAAAATTACACAATACAATTCAAAGCCAAAAGAGCAGAACTGACAAGCTGAAAATCAGACTTAAAGAATCTTGAAGATAGAGCTACTCTGACATTTAAAGATCTTGAAGATAGAGCACTTGTGAGGAGAAATCAGACAAAAGAAATAAAAAAAAAATGAAGAATCATTAAAAAATGTGTGGGACACTATCAAGGAGAATAATCTACCATTAATTTGAGTTCCTGAACACAGAGGGACAGCTGAAAACACAGAGTATTGCTGTTGAGTTGCTGACAGAAAACTTCCCTGAAATTATGACAGAAGAGAACACACACATCCAAGATCTGTATCAAATACCACAAAAAATAGACCCCAAAAGAAGGACAGAGACATATTATAATCAAGCTTAATAAAATGAAACATAAGCAGAAACTCTTAAAGGCAGTGAGATTCAAAGAAAAGCTGACATACAGAGGGAAGCCCTGTAGGCTTTCATCTGACTTGTCTGCAGGGATGATGTTGGCACAGACACAGTGGGATGACACATTCAAAGCCTGGAAGGAGAGAAACTTCCAGCCAAGAATTATATATCCTGAAAAAGTATCTGCTAAATAAGATGAAATTAAGACATTTGAAGATAAACATAAGCTGTTTGTTAAAACCAAACTAAAACTACAAGAAACACTGAAAGAAACTCTTTGCTTAGAAAAACAAAGGAAGTATATATTTAAAGAGGCAATGCAGAAGAAAGCATCCAGGAATCTATACAATTAGGGAAGACACAATACTCACTCAAAGCTATAATATTAAAAGAGGGATTCAGTGATCATATCATGAAAACTAAGATACCATCACACTAAAAAGAGGGATACACTACAGTAGTTATGGTCCTTTCAGGTGGAGCCAAAGTTAGTAAGATATGTAAAAGTTCAAATTGAGTTAAAATTTATAATATTAAGGAGGATCATAGGAGTAGCTGCAAAGCACAATAACAATGCAACATATCGAAAGAAGAAACTTAATACAGGAGTCTCAGTGAACACAAAATCTACACTGAAAAAGTTGAAAAGTCAACCAATAAAGAAGAATGACCCAGGACAGAATATTAAGAGCAACAGAGAAAACAGCAACACAAAAGTAAATACAGCAAAATGACAGCACTAAACACATACTTATCAATAATTACTCTGAATGCAGATGGACTGAACGTTCCAGTAAATAGACAAGTGACATCCTGGATCAAAAGCCATGACCCAACTATATGTTGCTTACAAGAAACTCACCTTAAAGATATGAACAAACTGAAAATTAAAGAATGGAATAATATATACCAAACTAACAATATACAAAGAAGAACCAGTCTGGCAATACTAATCTCTGATACTGATACACAAAGAGACATATAGACCAATGGAACAGAATTGAGACCCCAGAGATGCCACCATTTTCCTATGAACAGCTGATATTCAACAAAGATCCTAAGATTATAAACTGGGGTAAAAACAGTTTCCTTAACAAATGGCTCTGGCAAAATTGGATATCCATCTAAAAAAAAAACTGAAACAAGACCCATATCTCACACCTTACACAAAAACTAACTCAAATTGGATAAAAGACCTAAATATCAAAAGTAAAACAATAAAGATCGTGCAAGAAAAAATAGGGTCAACATTGGAAGTTTTAATACACAATTTAGATAGACTTCAAAATCTGACAGAATATGATCAAAAGAAAATAGATAAATGGGAACTACTAAGAATCAAACACTTTTTCTCATCTAAAGACCTTATCAATAGAATTAAAAGACTACCCACAGAATGGGAAAAAAATATTTGGCAACTATATGACAGATCAATGTCTGACCTACATAATCTACAAGGTACTGCAAAATATCAACAAGAAAAGGGTAAATAATCCTTATATTAAGTGATAGGCAAAGGAGACAGAACAGACATTTCTCTAAGAGGACATCTAGATAGCCAAAAGACACCTAAGGAAATGCTCACAATCATTAACTATTAAATAAATTCAAATCAAACTACAATAAGATACGATTTCACCCCAACAAAATTGGTCATGATCCAGAAAACACAAAACAACAAATTCTGGAGAGGTTATGGAGAAATTGAAACTCTCCTACACTGCTGGTGGGATTGCAGAATGGTACAACCTCTTTGGAAAGCAATCTGGAACTTCCTTAAAAAGCTGGAAATAGATATACCATTTGACCCAGTAATTCCACTGCTTGGACTATATCCTACAAAATCAAAGGCAGTCACATGAACAGATATATGCACATGAAAGTTTGTGGCAGCACAGTCCACAATAGCAAAAAGATGAAATCAAGGCAGATGCCCAACAACAGAGGAATGGATAAACAAACTATGGTATATCTACTCAAGGGAACACATTACACAAACACTAACTCAATGATAAAGAACAATGATGATTTTAGGAAGCATCTCATAATCTGATTTCAATTGGAAGACATTATGTTGAGTGAAATCAGTCAGCAGCACAAGGACAAGTATTGTATGAAACCCCTAATATAAGTACTTAAAAACAGACTTATGTACAGAAGAAAAGACTCTTGGATGACTACAAGGGAGGGGAGGGAGGGAGAGGTCTTGTTATAGATTAAATAGAAATTTGGCTGGGTCAAAGCAGTGACAACACACATTACAAAGAAGATCAAGTTAACTGAACATCAACATAAACTGAAAACTCTTCTGATCTTAACCCAACATTGCAATGTCAGAGTAGGAGGGGCAGGTGTCCAGGGACCATGCTCTCAGAGGACATCACGGTCAACTAGCATAACTAGCCTTTTGCTAAGAGAATTTTCTGCACTCCATATCGATGAGTGGTGTCTGGGGTCTTAAAAGCTAGCAAGCATCCACCTCAGGTACATCAAATGGTCACAATTCAGCCAGAACAGATGATCACCAAGGACAACAAAGACATGAGGGGAAAAGAGCCCAGAATACAGAATTGAATGGGTGACTGTATCAACATGTGACCAGAAGAACCAGATGGTGGCTGGCCACCACCAGTGACAGCCATGATGGGGCACACAATGTTGAGTCCCAGTGGCAGCATGAGAAAATGAGGTGTGTACCACAAGAACTCCACTAAAAGACTGCAAAGGATGGTCCGAAGGCCTGGGAGTTCCCCTGGGAGCATGTCCTGTAGACCTGCTGATGCCCCTGATCATAAATCCCTACTGAGGTCAACACTTCTGACGGGAATGGATTGGACTCAGGGATACAAAGTGACCATGTGGTGTGTATACTTTATGGTTCTATGCATCTATATGATGCTGTTCTACTGGCCTCTTACTAGAAGGGAGGAGGAGAGGGTACAGAGGAGGGGAAAAGAGGTTGTTAAGAGGATATGACATGTGTAGAACAGAAAGGAGGAGCAAGCTGCCACTGGGTGAGGAGAGCAGAATGAGCTGCAGACAGGCAGGTATGCAAATTTAACTCAGATTGTATACTTTCTCTCAATCACAAAGAAAATAAAATATCTTTCGTTGAAGTAGAGGATAAATATCTCTTCTTCATCGTCTGATTTGCTTATCCAACTTGTGAACTCCTGTCACTCCTCAAGAGAAAGGTCTAGTTCATTGCTGAATTCCAAAAGTATTTATTGGAACATTAGCCACAGGCCATACAGTGGAAAACTCAAGGGTTGCAACAATAAGAAATATCTAACTCCAATTCTCTTTAAGCTGTGAATGGAAGTAGAGAGATGAGGTCTTCCTTGCTACGCTTCACTTCAGGTCTTCATTACATTTGCTATGCATTTGCAGAGCCATCTGCTCACTGGATGCTCCGATGCAAGTAGGGGGCAGTGTCTGCACTATTTCTGCCAATATTAGCTCATTACCATGAGCCCAGTTTCCCTGATTCACCTTATATTCAATGAAATGCACTTCATGGTTCTTTGCATCTATAGGATATCATCCTGCTGACCTCTGGCTGGAGGAAGGAGAGTGGGTAGAGAGGAGGGGAAATGAGATTGTTGGGAGGATAAGACATGTATGGAGCAGAGAGGAATAGTGTGCTGTCACCGGGCAGGGAGAGCAGTGGAAGCTGCATATAGGTGGGCATGTAAATTTATACGGGAATGTAAATTTTCACTCAGTCATAATTAAAAAAAAGTGGCTTCATAACAGTGTGGATAAGGCTCAGATCCCTTAATGGTGGTGTCACAGATTGAATTAATTAGGTGTTTGAGTTATTCAAAGCAGAATTAGGCAGAAGAGTGAATGTATTTTTGAGGAAGGACAAAGGAACACTTGAGAAGGATGAGACCAGTGCCTGATGCTATTAACACTTTCTCTGCCTCCATTTCTGCTCCTGTTGGAGCTCAGTTTTACTCTCTCCTGCTTCCTTTTTACCCAGGTTTAACCACAGCTGTGGCAACTCTAAGTTCATACATTTATTACATCATGAACAGAATGAAGGAAAGTTTCATTTTCCCAGTTTCAGCTTCAATGTCTCTGGACAAGGAATCTCAGTTGCCCAGCTTGTGCCACTGTTGAAAGCTCACAACATCCTACCCTGCAGCTACAAATAGGAGACTCGTTAAAATATGGACACCAGGGAACTCCCATAAACTTCCCAACAACTCAGAAAAAAGGCCCCTTCCATTCAGTTCTTCACGAACTTACCCATGTGGACTTGAGGAAGAGATAATCTCCTCATTCAGTGTATAGACAAAATTCCAACACCCAAGTTTGCCAGTCAACTACTCTTTTTCCCTCCAATCACTTGATGGAAACCCTGGTAGCATACTGGTTAAGTGCTATAGCTGCTAACCAAAAAGTCAGCAATTCGAACCACTTGATACTGTTCTTGACTTTTTCTAGTATCTATATCCCAGTCCCTATGTCCAAATTTCAGTTTCCTACAGTCCTTTTTTAAAAAAGTTATATCTCTATGTGCAAAGTAATGTCATTACTTGTTAAGTTCATAGGGATGCCACGCGTACACAGTAAAACTGAAGCTGATCATCAGACTTGTCTTCCACAGTGCCTCTGGGTTGGTTCAGACTACTGCACGTCTGGTTAATAGTTGAACACTAGGTTGTAACCTAGTGAATACTATAAATTACTGTAACAAAAATGACACATTAATTCATCTGTTCACTGCAAGAAAGATGTGATGCACCTAAAGAAGATTACTAAAAAAAAAAAAAAAAAAAAAACAAATTCCTTGGATGGTGCAGTTAAGCACTGGAGGTCAGCTTCTGACTTGAAAATGCAGTTTTACTCTGTAATACAAGAGGTCACTGTGAGCAGTAATTTATACAAGAATTTTTTTTTTTTTGGTTTTTGGCTTTTAAGAAGAGTATGATATATACCACATACTTTCAAAGGAAACCCTGATGGTGTAGTGGTTAAGTGCTATGCCTTTTGGGGCAGAGTCAAGATGGCAGACAAAACACACATCTCCCTAAATCCTGCTGGAAACCAAGACCTTAATTGATAATTAAACGGAGCCTTCTGGATACCTAGTGAGCCTTAGGACTCAACGTAGGGCTATTAATTTGGACTTCATATTACTGAATGCAAAATCTCTCTTTCCCTGACCCTACTCACAGAGAGCACCAGCTGACATGGACCAAAGATAACTCACCATTTTATTTTCTTTTTTTCTCTGTCTTAGCTGGTGGGCAGAGCTTGGACTTGACTAACTGCTAACCTCAGATGCAGTGATGGTAGGATCAGCAAGCAAAATTGCCATATTTTGAGAGCTGTGCTTTGGATTCTGTGCACCTTGGTACACTTGGCATCCCTTACTGCCTCCGCCATATAGTAGCCAGTACTGAGACAATGGCGAAGTTGTGCGGGACGCCATCCTGGTCCATTGGGAGTTGGAGAAAAGAATACAGAGGCCCGAGCTGGACTTATTTCCTAGGCTGGGAGGCAGCAACTGCCCAGGGGAGAGTGCTTTTCTGGCAGAAAAGTTGTATTTTACACAGTGTTGCCTATGGCTGGGACCCAGCAACATAGGCTGTAGACTCTGTGCATCTCAGCACCTTTGACCTCTCTTTCTGCCTCCTCCAGAGAATAGCCTGGTCATAGCCAGGTGTTGAGCTTGTGCAGGACACCATCTTGTTCCACCGGGAGGTGGAAATGATCATATGGAAGCCTCAGCTGGACGTAATTCCTGAGTTGGGAGGCAGTTCTTGCCCAGAGGAGAGCGCTTTTCCACTGGAAAAGTGCTATTCTACACAGTGTTGCCTACAGCTGGGGCACGACAGCAGAGGCCAGTAGGGCAGTAGCCTCTCTGTATTTTGAGCTAGGTTATAACATCTGTGGTTTCATATAGAGGTGCTTGCTTTGCCAGCTGGGAAGAGGGAGCTATATACCTGAAAACCTAAATGACTTTGGAAATTGTCAGATACTTTCTCATTTTAAGACAACTTAGAGAAATAACTGTGGTCACTCCTCACAGCTTCTCTCCCAGCATTTATTGACTCACAGGATGCCCTAAAACCAACAAACTTAATAACACCATAACCAAGAAACCACCCATGGGTTCAGAAGGCCCCCAAATGAAAACACCTCAGAACTTCCCAGACAAAGAAGCATTTCTGAAACTATCAGAAGGTGAATACAAAAGGATTATATAGCAGCCCTCCTAGAGCTTATACAAAATGCAGCAGAGCAAAATGAAAAATTAATCAAGCTGGTCAATCTGATGGAAGACCAGTACTCTGAAATCCAACAGATCAAGAACAAAATCAAAGACATAAAAACTTCAATTCAAAACCAAGAAAACAGAATGGAATAAATGGAAAAGAAACTTTCTGATTTGGAAGACAGGGCTACTGACTCAGCATCTATGAGGAGAAATCAGAAAAAAGAAACAAGAAAAATGAAGAAGCATTAAGCATGTGGGACTCTATCAAGAGGAACAATCTATGATTAATTGGCGCTCCTGAGGAAGGTGAGACACCTGAGAACACAGAGAGTACTGTTGCTGAGCTACTGACAGAAAACTTCCCAGAAATCATGAAGGAAGAGAATACAGATATCCTAGATGCACACTGAATGCCACTCAATATATATCTCAAAAGAAAGACTCCAAGACATATTATAATCAAGCTTAACAAAATGAAACATAAGCAGAAACTCTTAAAGGCAGCAAGACTCAAAGCAAAGCTAACATTCAGACAGAAACCCTGCAGGCTTTCTTCAGATTTCTCAGCAAAAACAATGCAGGCACAGAGACAGTGGCACGAAACATTCAAAGTCTTGAAAGAGAAGAACTTCCAAGAATTATATATCCTTCAAAACTTTTGAATATGAAAATGAAATTGAGACCTTCACAGATAAGCAGCAATTCAGAGAGTCTGTAAAAAAACAAACCAAAGCTACAAGAAATACTTATAGAATGTCTTGGCTTAGAAGAACAAAACCACTAACTTTGTATTTTAGAAGCAAATACAGGAGACATCACCCAGAATCCTCCTCAATTAGAGAAGGCTCCAAACTCAATCAAAGCTATAATAGTGAAAGAAATAATCCAGTGATCATATCATGAAAACTATGATATTATAATATTAAAAAGAGAGATGTGCCACAGATGGAGAGAAAGTTGCTAAGAATGGTAGTAATTGAAATTGGGTTTATACATAGTTTATTAAGGGAGATCTTAGAGGCAGCTGCAAAGCACAACAAAGATGTTACATTTCAAGTCCAGAAATGTAATACAGGAGTCTCAACAACCATAAAACTAACCCGAAATATCAACTCACAAAGAAGAATGTCCCAGAACAGATTAATAAGAACAACAGAGAAAACATCAACACAAAAATAAAAATATCACAATGGCAGCACTGAACACATACCTACCAATAATCACATTGAATGTGAATGGACTGAACACTCCAGTAAAGAGATACTGAGTGACATCTTCGATCAAAAGACATGACCCATCCATATGTTGCCTACAAGAAATTCACCTTAGACTTAAAGTTATGAACAACTGAATATTAAAGGATGGAAGAATATATATCAAGCTAACAACACACAAAGAAAAGCAGGGGTAACAATTCTAATTGCAGATAAAATCGACTGTAATGTAAAATCCACCATCGTGGACAAGGATGGTCACTATTGCTGAAAGGTTCAATACACAAAAAAGACACAGCAATATTCAATATGTATGCACCAATGAGTCGGATCTGACTCGACGGCACTTGGCTTGGCTAATATTAGAACACCTAAATACATCAAGGAAACACTGACTACACTCAAAAAGGAGATAGATCACTCTACAATAATAGTGGAAGGCTTCAACACTCCACTCTCAATATTGGACAGATCATCCAGAAAAAAGGCTCAATAAAGACACAGACGACCTTATTGCCACAACTAACCAACTAGACCTCATGGATACAGAACTTTCTAGCCATCAGTGGACAACACCTGCTTCTTCTCAAGTGCACATGGAACATTCTTCAAAACAGACCACATGTTAGAACAGAAAGCAATTCTCAACAAAATCCACACCACTGAATTGAGGCAAACCATCTTCTCAGATCATAAAGCCCTAAAAGTCAAAATCAATAACAGAAAAAAACATAGACAGAAAGTGGAACTCATGGAAACTGAACAACATCTTGTTGAAAAAGCCATGGGTTACAGAAGAAATCAAAGATGAAATACAGAAATTCATGGATTCCCATGAGAACAAAAACACTTCACACCAGATTCTATGGGATACAGCCAAAGCAGCGCTGAGAGGTCAGTTTATCTCCATAAATGCACCCATCTAGAAGGAAGAAAGTAACCAAATCAAAGAACAAACCCCATAGCTTGAACAAGTAGAGAACAGCAGAAGAACCCCTTAGGCACTAGAAGAAAACAGATCATAAATATTAGAGCAGAATTAAATGAATTAGACAACAGAAGAACAATTGATAAAATTGAAAAGACCAAAAGCTGTTTTTTTTTTAAAAAAAATCAACAAAATTGAGAAACCATTGGCTAAACTTACTAAAGAAATACACAAAAGGAAACAAATAACCCAAAGTAGAAATGAGAGGGGAGTTGTCATAACATATCCAAGAGAAATCAAAAATATCATAACAGAATACTATGAAAGACTGCACTCTAACAAGTTTGAAAACCTAGAGGAAATGGACATATAACTTCTCTCATATCACCTACCAAAGTTATCACAATGTGAAGCAGAACAACTTGATAAGTGCATCACAAAGGCAGAGATTGAAAAAAATCATCCAAAGACTACCAATGAAAAAAAGCCCAGGCCCAGATGGCTTCACCACAGAATTTTACCAAGCTTTTAGAGAAGAGTTATCTACAATACTACTGAGACTATTTCACAGTATAGAAAGGGATGGAATACACCCAAATTCATTCTATGAAGCCAGCATAATCTTTATACCGAAGGCAATGAAAGACTCAACAGAAAAGGAGAACTACAAACCAATATCATTCATGAATCTAGATGCAAAAATCTTGAATAAAATTCTTGCCAATAGAATACAACAACATATCAAAAAAATAATCCATCATGAACAAGTTGGATTCATGGCAGGGATGCAAGGCTGGTTCAGCATCAGAAAAACAATCAATGTGATCAACCACATAAATAACACAAAAAACAACTATCACCTGGTTTTGTCTATTGATGCAGAAAAGACTTTTGATAAAGTCCAACACCCATTCATGCAAAAATTCTCACCAAAATATGAATAAACATCAAATTCCTTAATGTAATAAGAGCCATTAATACAAAGCTAACTGCCTACATAATCTTGAATGGAGAGAGGCTGAAACAGCTTCACCTGAGAACAGGAACCAGACAAGGATGCCCACTCTCACCTCTCCTAGTCAACACTGTACTAGAAGTTCTAGCCAGAGCAATTAGACAAGATCAAGAAATAAAGGGCATCTGTATTGCCAAAGAGGAAGCAAAAATCTCTCCATTTGCAGATGACATGATTCTATATACAGAGAATCCTAAAGAAAGAATCCATAAGTAAACTCCATAAACTGAGAGAAGAGTTCAGCAAGTCTCAGGATACAAGATTAATATACGTAAATCAGTAGGATTCCTTTATACCAACAACGAGATTATTAAGGAAGAAATCACCAAATCAATACCATTTACTATAGGCCCTAAGAAGATAAAGTAGCTAGGAATAAATCTAACCAGAGAAATAACACACCTTTACAAAGAGAACTTCAAGAGCTTACTACAAGAAACTAAGAGAGACTTATATAAATGGAGAAACCTACCCTGCTCATGGATAGGAAGACTTAACACAGTGAAAATGTCTGTTTTGCCTAATGAAATCTACTTATATAATACAATCCCAATACAGATTCCAGTGACATTTTTTAATGAGATGGAGAAACAAATTATCAACTTTCTTTGGAAACGGAAGAAGCCCTGGATAAGTAAAGCACTGCTGAAGAAGAAAAACACACTGGGAGATCTCTCACTACCCGACTTTACAACCTATTACACTGCCACAGCAGTCAAAACAGCCTGCTACTGGTACAAAAAGAAACACATCAATGGAACAAAACTGAGAGCCCTGAGATGACACCATCTGCCTATGAACAGTTGATATTCGACAAAGGCCCTAAGACATTAAACAAGGAAAAAAAAAATCTCTTCAACAAATGGTGCTGGCTAAATTGGATATTCATCTGCAATAAATTGAAACAAGACCCCTACGTTACACTTTATACAAAAACCAACTCAAACCGGATAAAAGACCTAAATATCAAATCTAAAACAATAAAGCTCATCCAAGAAAAAGTTCAAACAACAATGGAAGTTTTAATACATAATGGAGACAGACTTCAAAATCTGTCAAACAAAGTACAGACAACAGAAAAGAAAATACATAAACAGGAGCTATTAGGAATCAAACACTTCTGCTTATCCAAAGACTTTATTCATAGAATTAAACGGCCACCTCCAAAACGGGAAAAAAAATATTTGGTAACTATATGTCTGACTCACACCTGATCTCCATAATCTATAAGGTATTACAGAAGAGCAATAAGAAAAAGATAAATCATCCAAGTAAGTGATGGGCAAAGGAGATGGACAGACACTTGTCTAAAGAAGAGATCCAGGCAGCCAAAAAAACACACAAGGACATGCTCACAATCATTAGTTATTAAAGAAATTAAAATCAACATTATAATGAGATACCATCTCACCCCAACAAGGTTGGCCATGATCCAAAAAACCCAAAACAGGCTGTGGAGAAACTGGAACTCTCCTACACTTTTGGTGGGATTGCAAAATGGTGCAACCTCTTTGGAAAGCCATCTGGCATTTCCTTAAAAAGCTCGATATAGATATACCATTTGACCCAGTAATTCTACTGCTCAGAATATATCTTACAGACTCAAGGCCATTCACACCAACTGATACATGCACACGAATATTTATGACAGCACAGTCCACAATAGCAAAAAGACGGAATCAATTAAGATGCCCAACAACAGAGGAATGGACAGGTAAACTATGCTATATATACTCAATGGAACACTACGCAATGAAAAAAAACAACGATGATAGCAGGAAACATCTCATAACCCGATTTCAACTGGAGGACATTATGTTGAATGAAAGTAGTTAGCGACAAAAGGACAAATATTGTATGGTACCCCTACTATAAGAACTTAAAGCAGATTCATACATAGAAGAAAACACTCTGATGGCTGCAAGAGTGGGGAGGGAAGGAGCATGAGGGGATAAGGTTTAGATTAGATAGTTGATAGAAATTTGGTTGGGTGAAATCTGTGACAGCACACATTAGAAAGAAGATCAATATTAACTGGACTTCAAAATAACAAGGTTACTCCTCCCATCTTAATCCAATATTACAAGGACATTGTAGCAGGGGCAGGGGGCCAGGAATGATGCTCTCAGAGGAAATGGAGCCAACTGGCACAACCAACATTTTGCTAAAAGAGCCCTGTGCATCTCACATTGGTGAGTGGTGTCCAGGGTCTTTAAAGCTGCCAAGCCGCCATCTGAGGGTACATCAAATGATGCCAACTCAGCAGGAACGAGTGATCACCAAGGATGAAAACAACATGGGGCAAAGAGAACCCAGAAGATGGAGACACCCACATAAGTGGGTGACTACATCGACCTGTGACCAGAAGAAACAGATGGTGCCCGGCTACCACCAGTGATAGCCGTGATAGAGCTCCCAAAGTTGAGTCTCACTGGCAACACAAGAATAAAAAGGGGTGCACCCTGAGACCTCCATTAAAAGACCACAGTTGATCGTCCATGGGCCTCTGAGTTCCCCTTGGAGCATGGCCCCTGGCCCTGATGCTGCCCCTGTCCATAAATCATGATGGGTGTCAACTCTCAGACAGGAATGGATTGGACTTGGCAGCACAGAGTGACCATATCATGTGTGCACTTTATGGTTCTATGCATCTATACGATGTTGTCCTGCTGACCTCTTACTGCAAGTAGGGGAGTGGATGGAGAGGAGCGGATAGGGTACTGTTGGTAGGATAAGACATGTATGAATCAGAGTGGAAGAGTATGCTGTCACCAGGCAGGAAGAGCAGTGGAAGCTGCATATAGGTGGTCATGCAAATTTAAATGTGAATGTCCATTTTCATTCAATCATAATAAATAAAAAAAAATGAAAACAAAACAAAATAAAAAAATACACCACCAACACAACAAAATAAAAAGAACCATGTCTTTAACCAGAAAATCAGCATTTCGAAACTTTCAGACACTCTTTGCCAACTCTATGCGTCATTTCTACTCAGTCCTACAGTGCCATTATGAGTTGGAATTGACTCAAAAGCAATGTATAAACTTTGAAAATGCTGATCTACCATCATGTGACTGGAGATGGTTCAAAAATACTGAGATGAGCTATAGGAAACACATTTGGTTATTGAAAGTATCAATATTTACCGACATTTATTATTTTATCCATTAACCTAAACACATATTAGCACAAATAGCATACATGGTCTCTTTATAACTATGTTTATCTTTGCTTGAGGACTATTTTTTAATCTTTAAAAGTAAAGCCTAAAAATTTTGTTACTGTAGCACTGACCCAGATGTGTCACTTGCTTGATAACTGCTTTTGGTTAAAAATGCTCGACTACACAATAATCATACGTACTTTCAGTAATATGTTAATTATACCTTTTGGCCATCACTTGTCCTATGTGATTCTTGACACAGAAGACCTTCCGTGTCTGAATGCCCACACCACACGTAGCTTCTCCATTCCAGCCAATAGTTGCATTAAGGGCAGTTACCACTGTATCTTCAGAACAGGGGCCCCAAGGTGATGTCTCCCAGTAGAGCTGCATACAGGTATGGTCATTGCATAAACGATATTCTTGGAGGGCCTGACTAGGGGGACATGGTTTTCCACCTGGAAATAATAAAAATGAAAGAGAATACATAGTTGTTGCTGGTTTTATTTTTGTTATTCTTGCTGTTTTTACGGTCTACAAGGCTTGGAGTTCTGGTGATGCAGTGGTTAAGCATTTGGCTAATAACTAAAAGGGTGTGCAGTTTGAATCCATCAGCCAATAGTTGGAAACCTTGTGGGGCAGCTCTACTCTGTCCTATGGGGTTGCTATGAGTCAGAATTGTCTCAGGCAATGGGTTCTGGTTTTTTGTTTTGGTTTGGTTTTTCATTTAGTGGTATAGAAAGATGGGCTTTTTGACACAACAGTCTAATGGCCAGAGTAAGTATATCTTCCTTCTCATTCCAAGACTATAGTTTTTAATGTGCTGAGTAATAACTTGAGAACAATATATTACCCTTCTCTTTCCAAAATAATAAGCAATAGTCCAAGTCAACCATATCGTAACCACGTCTGGGGGGATTTTTGAAGTTGTATTCGTAGGACACATACAACCGTCCACATATAGCCTCCTTTCTCTCATTTTTCTCAGAGAACCACAGCAGACACCAATTCTCCATAAAGCAATGGATTTTACAGAGATTTGAGAAATCCAGAAGTATCTGCTGAAGTTTGGCAAGTGACAGCTCATACATAAACTCTGAAATCATATCTGACAATGTGCTTGCTACCCACTGGCAGGGAGGCCAGACAGATATGCATTCTTACATTCTTGGACGAACCGTACAATCAAATTTCATTACTGTCTTGTCTTTCACATTTTTATATTCATGTAGAAGGGTTATTTATATAAAGTATTGATCTTTTCCTAGTTGCCCACACTATAATGTTTTATTCAGTGGGCCCAATGAGCAAAAAGATCTGTGACCTTGGTTTTCTTCTTCTTCTTTTTTTTTCCTTTCCTATTAAATACTACTGCCCAGTTTTCCCATTCCAGAAATATAAAAGAAAAGAAAAGGAAGCAACTGCACTTTAAGAATATGAAAATCCTCATTCATCTTGACCCTGGCCCCATTTCTCAGGATCACAGACAAGAATCTTGTTTAAAAAGAAGCACTGCACAGCCAGGGGCCACAGCACCCTGCTGGTCTATCTGAGCCACAGGCAGAAGAAGTCTTGGAAAGGCATGAAAGAAATGATGCTCATGTGTCTAGAGACAGAGACTATCACTATAAACGTTAGGAACATCTGCTCCTCTAATTTGTCCACGTGTTACCCATGTACATTCCCACAGCACTTTTTAACTCCTTTAAAGACCTTTTCACAGTCTTCAACTTTCTATCTATCACAACAAGCCAGCATGACACAACAGGAACCCAGAGCATAAGGATCAGGTAGCCTGTCAATGTTATTGGCAGTTTCAGGTCAAGAAGCCAAGTCTCCAGATTCCTAATTTGATCTCTTTTTACCAAAAATATTACAATTTTGCTTCCAGCCACATGAGCTACTTGAACCTGGATATGTATCCAATACAGTTTTGATTTCTTTCTCTCAGAAAAAAAAAAAAAAAGAGTAACAAAAAGTAGCATCTGATTACTAGGGCCTATACATGTTGTCACTGTAGGCTGCCATCCAGTTGGCCTGTGTCATAAAGACACTGCTCTGCAGGTTTGGATAGAGTTTTCCAGCTCTTTCTTTTGAGGAGCCACCAAGGTCTGAACCTCTAACCACTAGGTCTGCAGCTGATCACAATGACTTGTGCTGCTAGACAAACCAATAGACCAAACCCACTGCCATCAAGTACTCACAGTGACCCTATAGGACAGAGTAGAACTGCCCCAAACAGCACCTAGCAGATCTGAACTGCTGACTTTTGGGTTAGCAGCCATAGCACTTAACTACTATACCACCAGGGCACGTCCATAGGCATGTGCTAAATGTAAATATATGAATTCTGCAAAGATAAATTAGAGGATTAAACAAAAAAAGTACATATAGAAATGAAATTGTAAATCAGGTACATGGATTCAATTGTATTCCACAAAAAGTTATTTTGAAGTTCTACCCTCTTTAATGGAAACCCTGGTGGCATAGTAGGTTAAGCGCTATATCTGCTAACCAAGATGTTGGCAGTTCAAATCTGCGAGGCACTCCTTAGAAATTTTAAGTTCTACTCTGACCTTTAGGGTCACTATGAGTTGGACCTGACTCAATGGCAGTGGGTTGTTTTTGGTTTTTGGTTTTCTTTTTTAACCTCTTTATTTGTTTCTTTGATCCTCTGTAGAAGAAAGGGTTTTTGTTTTCTTTTGTTTTTCTATTAGGGCTGGTCCTAAACTTAGTCTCTTCTGAGTAGTGTATTATTAAAAGAGCAGAATATGCATGACACACATGAGGAGATGACACATTGACAATGAAGGCAGATGTACCTATAAGCAGCAAAAACAAAAAAAATTTCCAAGGATTATCAATAGTTGCCAGAAATTAGAAGAGTGGACCCAACAAGAATTGAAATGACTATGATTTAGACTTCCGTCCTCTATAACTGCGAGAAAATAAAATTCTGTTCTTTGAAGTCATTACTTGTGGAAATTTTTGTTATGGCAGCACTAGCAATCCATGACATTTGGAATCAGGGCATACAATATAGCCACTAATGAGTGTCTACATCACCTCCACGAAACTTTCAGCTATCCAATGGGGAAAATTTTTTTATAAAAAGTGACTGTCATGTTAAAAGCTTTATTGCTACTCACCTTCTCCAGCCAATGCCAGGATCATCCTTGATCTGGTCTGTTTTCCATCTGAGTTTTTACTTGAACAGGACTGGGAACAGGAGGACCACTCTGTCCACCCACTCACCATACAGTCCATTCGGCAGGGGACTTCACAAACCATCCGTTCTGGAGGATGAGGTGCTGGGCAGAGACTTCCTGATACATCTTCTCCTGTAACAAACCAGATTAGGACAGACACTGATTATGCATAATTAAGATCATTCCAAGGAACAGCAAGGTACATATATTATTTCCTCTATTACTTCAGTTTAGTTTAGAAGACTTCTCTGGGCATCTAAACCAATAAAGAACAAAGAAAGAATTTCGTCTGCCTTTTAAATATTTGTGTCAAGAAAAATTGTGTGAAGAACACCTTGTATTTACAAAAGCAGATACCACAGTAAAACTCTCATTTGTCATCCTTCACAGGGACAAAGTTACTTGTACCAGGAATAAGTTAGCTATGGATAGACGGAGAAAGACATGGCTGACATGCTATTAAGGGCCATATGTAATAAGAATGTATTTTTTCTGCAAAGTGCAGGAGAGGATAATCTGTTAGAATGAAAACCACAATTTATGTTGAACATTGTAGTCTACTCTAAAAAGAATTTTATTAGTCTAATTTTCTTTCAGGCATTTTCACTATTCAACAGATAACACTAAACAAGATTATCACATCATGACTCTTTTATTCTGTTTATGCACAATGATACATAATCTGAAACTACAATGGAAATGGGCCTATGGCTGATATTACATAATGAGTTGAGACAAAAATTGAAAGCCACTCCTAAATCTTCATTACTACAGCTCATCCTCTATTCTCCTTTAAACAATCTAATGAATTATTGACACAAGTTATACTCAAAAACATGGCACAAATAGGATTCCCAATTTTGCTATTAATCTAGTGCCTTTCTGTAAATAACAGTTTTTTACAAGACTGATAATAACACCATAGCACAAGATCTTAACAAGAAATATACGGGAAATGATGTCTTGCAGCTACAGAGATCAAGAGCAACAGGATCATTTCTAAGTTACTCTTCAATATTTCAAATGATTAAAATGGTTTAAAAATTCAGGTTATTTATTCACATATTCTTAGAATTAAAATACTTCCCCTTCAAATCTGCCAAGCACTCCCTAGAAATTCTGTGATGCAGCTAGTTCTACTCTTGTCTAGAGGGGCACTGTGAGTCAGAATCAGCTCAATAGCAAGGAGTTTGGTTTTTGGCTTCATAGATACTTCACAGATAAACTTTGATTATTACTATTCCCTCAGTGCACCACCACCTCATAAGAACAGAAAATGCAAAGGATAGCGGTACCATTTACAGTTGGAAATAACAACATGAAACAGGAATGACAACACTAACAGACAGGCAGTTCTGTCTATGTAATTTTCTGCCTGTGGAATTCTTTCTGTCATGACCTACCCATCACAAAAATAACTGCACAGACAACCAGAATTTATCAAGCATCTCTTTTGTGCCCAGCACTGTGTTCAGGGCTTTGTAAATATTACTCAGACATTCTAAGATATGCTTAGAAGAAAGGTGTGATCTGCCTTCTTGTGTGGACCAACAGCCAAGACTTAGAAAACGAAATGTGCTCATGCTTGCATAGGCCTGTACTAGAGATTGAATCCAAACTTTCTGACTCCCAAACCTCTGCTTTTCCCATTAACCATACCATGTCTAATTCCAAAGAAACAGATATGCCTTTTCTACAGAAGTAAATAAACACGTTGGCAGTGAACAAGGTTGCCTGAAGGAAAAGACACTGCACTGGTAATATCTGGATTCGTATCTGGAAATGAGGCCAGGCTCATTGCCTTTGAGGTACAAATAAAACTTTTTGGCATGTTATGAGAAGCAATAGAAATTCTAGCAGATAATCAAGCTGAAAGACTAGTCCTAAACAGGTTGAGTCCACACTATGTTTCACTCACACACACATGGACACGCACACACAACACACATCAGTGCAGCTGAGAGGTGACGCTTTCCCACTTACAAAAGCAGGCAGGTCAAGCAAAATGTCCAATTACCATATAACTTCAACACTCACATTTGTTAGTATTATTAGCATACATTTTATACAAAACTTCTGTACACAGTAGTGTCTTTCAAAGAACATTCTGAAGAAGAATAATGGGGAAAAAGTGGGGGAAAGTTGGAATGTCAGGGTTAAAACAGCAGAGTGGTCTTATAACTGAAACATACCTCAGAGTGCTGACAGTGCACTTTAAATTTTCTACCAGGGAAATAGATAGTGTTTTTCAGGATTTTTTTTCACCAAAGACAATCCCTTTACAAGCAGCATTTGTCTCCCATAAACAGTATTTGTATGGTATCTGTAATATCCTGTCCTCATGGGTTATAAAATTTTGGCTTGGTTGGCTTGGCATTATTTGGTGAGCACATACTACATTTAAGGTATATAATGAGATAAAAAGGAGTGAAGATACTATTTATCCCCCTTGCACTCGTGAGTGATCAAGATGAGCTATAAACAGATAAAAAATAAAATCCAAAAGTGCACGTCACATGTAAACATGTGCTTCTAACAAAGGATACTGTACGAGTTCAGAGAAAAGCATCACTGAAGGAATGGCATGATAGAGTAAGGCTTTGAATAAGGGAAGAGGAAAAGACTGCAGATTGGTGGCCATGGGGAAGATATGTCAAATAACAGAAGTGCCAACAAAGTAAAAGTGTAGGAAGGTACAAGTTACTGGAAGACAATGAACAATTGAAGGGGCACAGGAAGAGAAATTTCGCAGTGGAAGAGTTATTTGATATCAAATTTTGAATGACCTGGAGTAATACATAAGTTTTGTTATATCTCCACTTTCTTTAAATTCTCAGTCAGTCAGGTTTCCTCTGATCCACCCTTAAGTGATCCAACGCTAACAGGTTCCCCAAACCACATATTTGGCATCCTCAATACTCACTCAATGACCACAATTTTTAAAACCTCAAATCAAAATAAAATCAGTTGCCCTCAAATTGATTTTGATTCTTAGAAATCCTAAAGGTGTTAAAGAAGAAACGAGCACCACAGGGTTTTCAGCAGCTGTGACCTTTTGGAAGCTGATTGCCAACTGTTTCTCTGAGGTGCTTTTGTGTAACTTTGAACCACCAATATTTTGGTTAGTAGCCAAACGCTTAACATTAGTTCCACCCAAGGGCTCCTTTTTAAAACTTAAACTTTTGTGTTGTTAGGTGCCATCAAGTCGATTCCAACTCATAGCAACTCTGCCTAGTCTTGCACCAAGTCCACGATCATTTTTATGCTTAAGCTCATTGTTGTGGCCACTGTGTCAATCCATCTTGTCGAAGGTCTTCCTGTTTTTCACTGACCCTTCACTCTACCAAGCATGATGTCCTTCTCCAAGGACTAATGCTTACTGACAACATGTCCAAAATATGTAAGATGTGGTCTTGCCATCTTTGCTTCTAAGGAGCATGGTGGCTGTACTTCTTCCAGAACAGACCTGTTTATTTTGCAAAGTATGTTACATTCAATATTTTTCTCAGCACTGCAGTTCAAAGGCATCAGTTCTTCTGTTTTCTTTATTCATTACACAGCTTTCTTATGCATGCGATGCAACTGAAAATACCATTGTTTGCATCAGGCATGCTTTCGTCCTCAAGGTGACATCTTTATTTTTCAATACTTTAAAGAGATCCTTTATAAAAGATTTTCCCAGTGCAATGTGTCTTTTGATTTCTTGACTGCTGCTTCCATGGCTGATGGTTGTAGACCCAAGTAAAAGGAAATCCTTGACAACCTCAATCTCTCATTTATGACAGTTTTTTTACTGGTCTATTTGTGGGGATTTTTGTTTTCTTGATGTTGAGGTGCAGTCCACACTGACGCCTGTGGTCCTTGATCTTCATCAGTAAGTGTTTCAAATCTCCTTCACTTACAGCAAGTAAGGTGGTGTCATCTGTGTAACACAGGTTTGTTGATTAGTTGTTCTCTAATCCTAATGCCTCATTCTTCTTCATATAATCCAGCTTTTCAGATTACTTGCTCAGCATACAGATTGAAAAGGTATGATGAAAGGATACAACCCTGGCACGCACTTTCCTGACTTTAAACCATGCAGTGTCCCCCTTGTTCTGTTTGCACAGATGTTTTTTTGATCCATATTCTGATTCCTAAAGAGCACAATTAGGTGTTCTGGAATTCTCATTCTCCACAACGTTAGCCATAATTTATCACAATCCACAGAGTTGAATGCCTTTGCATAGTCAATGAAACACAAATAGACACCTTTCTGGTATTCTGTGTTTTCAACCAAGTTACATCTGACATCAGCAATGATATCCCTGGTTCCACATCCTCTTCTGAATCCACCTTGAATTTCTAGCAGCTCCTTGTCAAGATACTATTACAGTCACTTTTGAATGTTCTTTAGCAAAATTTTACTGATGTGTGATACTAATGATATTATTTGGTAATTTCTGCATTTGGTTGGATCACCTTTCTTTGGAATGGGCGTAAATAAAGATTGCTTTCAGTCAGTTGGCCACTCAGCTGTTCTCCAAATTTCTTGGCATAGATAAGTGAGCAGTTCCAGCACTGCATCTGTTTGTTGAAATGTCTCAACTGATAATTCCATCAATTCCTGGAGCCTTGTTTTTTTGCCAATGCCTTCAATACAACTACAACTTCTTCCTTCAGTACTATTGGTTCCTGATCACCTGCTACTTCTTCAAATGGCTGAACATCGACCAGTTCTTTCTAGAACTAGTGTCCCTGTAGAATCCTTCACTACTGCAACTAGAGGCTTGATTTTTTCCTTCAGTTCTTTCAGCTTGAGAAATGCAGAATGTGTTCTTCCCTTCTGGTTTTCCACTTCCAGCTCTTTGCACATCTCATTATATTACTTTATTTTGTCTTTCTCTGGAATCTTCTGTTTAGATCTTTTACTTCACCATTCCTTCCTTTTGCTTTAGCTGTTTGACATCTGAGAGCAAGTTCCAGAGTCTCTCTTGACATCCCATTTGGTCTTTTCTTTCCTGTCTTTATAATGACCTCTTGCTGTCTTCACGGATGATGTCTTTGATGTCATTCCACAGGTCATCTGGTCTTTGGTCATTAGTGATCAACACATCAAATCTGTTCTAGCGAGGTCTTTAAACTCAGGAGAGATTTACTCAAGGTTACACTTTGGATCTCATAGACTTGTTCTAATTTTCTTCAGTTTCAGTTTGAATTTGTGCATGAGAAATTGATCTGTGTCACAGTCAGCAGCTGGTCTTGTTCTGACTGCTAATGTGGAGGTTTTCCACTGTCTTTTTTGACAGATGTAGTTGATTTGGTTCCTATGTATTCCATCTGGTGAGATCCATGTGTACATTCTGTGTTGGTTAAAAAAATATTTGCAACAAAGTTGTTACTCTTGCAAAATTCTATCATGCGATCTCTGACATTATTTCTATCACCAAGGCCATATTTTCCAGCTGCCGATCCTTCTTATTTGTTTCCAACTTTTGCATTCCAGTAACCCATAATTATCAATGCATCCTGACTGAATGTTCAATTTCAGACTGCAGAAGACGGTAAACATTTTCAATCTCTTCATCTTTGTCCTTGGTGGTTGGTGTATAAATTTGAATAATGGTAGTATTAACTGGCTTTCCTTGTAGGCATATGGATATTATCATATCACTGATGACATTTTACTTCAGGACAGACATTGAATTGTTCCTTTTGATAATGAAAGCAACACCATTCCTCTTCAAGTTTTCATTCCCCGCATAGCAGAACATATGAATGTCAGATCTGAAATGAGCTAAACCAGTCCATTTCAGCTCAGTAATGCCTAGGATATCAATATTCATGTGTTCCATTTCGCTTTTGATGATTTCCAATTTTTCTAGATTCATACTTCATACATTCCATGTCCTGATTACTAATGGATGTTTGCAGCTATTTCTTCTCATTTTGAGACATGTCACATCAGCAAAAGAAGATCCTGAAGGCCTTACTTTATCTCCATCATTAAGGTCAGCTCTACTTTGAGGAGGGTTCTGATTTTCTGGCACAATATCTGACAGTGTTCTGCTGCTATTCATAAGGCTTTCCATGGTTAATTCCTTTCAGAAGCAAACTGCTGGGTCCTTCTTCCTAGTCTATCTTTGTCTGAAAGCTCAGGTGAAACTTGTCTACCATGGGTGACCCTGCTGGTATCTATACACCAGAGGCATAGCTCCCAGCACCCCTGCAACAAGCAAGCCTCCACTGAGACAAGTGGGAACTAATCACTCAACCTTGAACTTCCTTCCCTTTTGGTGTATCCTCCCACATGATAGTGTTACCTTGCTTACCTGATGCTATTACCCACCTGGCCCGCTGCTGTTACCCTCCTTACCTCGTGCTGTTATCCTCCTCACCTGATGCTATTAGCCTCCTTACCTGATGCTATTAGCCTCCTTACCTGATGCTATTAGCCTCCTCACCTGATGCTATTAGCCTCCTCACCTGATGCTATTAGCCTCCTTACCTGATGCTATTAGCCTCCTTACCTGATGCCGCTGCCCTCCTTACTGGACGGTGTTTCCTTCCTTACCCGATGCCCTTATCCTCCTTTCCTGATACTGGTACCATCCCTACCTGACACTATCATTCTCCTTACCTGATTCTGTTACCCTCCTTATAGACCTACATACCCATTTCCTCAAGGCAATTAATATACTCTTAATAATGCAGGATAATTCAGAAACTGTGCAAACAGACTGGACTTTCTCTAGAGAAGCCAATCTAAGAGTCATAAACAGACCCCACAACATATACAAGCTATTTTATAAAAGGTCTTCAGAAGAGAAGATTCACAATGATATCCTAACCATAAGTGTCTACATGTACATCTAAGCACCAATCTCCATCCTCCCAAATATAACATTTAATTTTTCTTTTTTAAACTCAACTGTCTCATCTTTAATAACTGTATAATAAGATCTACTTTTCAGGGCCACTCTAAGGATTAGAAATAATTTAAGTTAAATCCATAGCAAGGTAACACATGGCTGACCCTCAATATTCCATAATTTTTAAGTATGTTATTTGCAAAGACATATACTAAAGAAAACTAACAGCCTTTTTCATCTAAAGAATCTGGATGTTTATATAACAGCCATGAAAATCACTCACTCTGCCATTCATAAATGTGTACAAATAACTACTGGTAGCTTCACAGGTTGAATCACCTAAAGTAAAAAGGATATTTATAATTATCCATATCATTTTATTGTTATGGTTGGCTATTGTAAGCTATTAAAGAACCAAAAAAAAATAAAGCACTTGAACCTGATAAACTTATCATCTGCTCATCCACATTGGTATAATTATCTTTCTGTTGCACAGACAGCCCATCACAAAAGAGCACTTTTGCTATCCTGTTTTCACTTTTGTGAAAGGATCAATGCCAACAACTGAAATCTCAGGCAAACATGGAAAATAAAGCAGCATATGGGACAGAAATTACACCATTAAAAATCATTTTCACAAGCTCTGATAATCTAATGTCATAATAAAATAGAATATATTTAAGAAGGAAATTGAATTTATCTTTTAAGAAGACTATAAAATTACTCCCAGCCACCACCAGGCTCTCTGGGATCAATAGTGACAAATTACACGTTTTCCCTTCAGAGAGTAGACTTGTTTAAATCAGCTGAGATTCTAAAAACATGAGATGCGGTGTTGCTGGAACCTCATCACTCAGTTTTCTTAGCTTCTGCATTGGAGAACCATAGCACAAGTGTCCGGATGCCTGGGTACTGGCAAGAGTTCTTACTACTATTCTCAGATCTGTAAGAGCAAGTACTTGACTGAGAAAAAGATTCTTGAACATATAAATATATTTAAGATTCTTTAAGAATAGTTTGCTTTCCACTTTGAATGTACATATTACTTAAAGTATAAATAGGTCATGGAAGGCCCTCTGTTGCCACTGTTCAGGAACAATATAAACGTAGCTCTAGTATAGGTATTAGGAAAACCCAGTGGCATAGTGGTTAAGAATTCAGCTGTTCTCATGCAAGAAAAAGTAGTAACAACAATGGAAGTTTTAATCCACAACATAGACAGACTTCAAAATCTGTCACACCAACCACAAACAACAGAAAATAGATAAATGGGAACTACTGAGAATCAAACAAGTTTGCTCATCCAAGGACTTTATTCATAGAATTAAAAGGCCATCTACATAATGGGAAAAAATATTTGGCAACTATATGTCAGACTGACACCTCATCTCCATAATCTGTAACTTACTACAAAATATCAATAAGAAAAAGATACATAATTGAATTAAAAGTTGAGGAAAGGAGATAGACAGACACTTCTCTAAAGTGGAGATCCAGGTAGCTAAAAAACACAAGCAGACATGCTCACGATCATTAGCTATTAAAGAAATTCAAATCAAAACCACAATGAGATACCATCTCACCCTAAAAAAGGTTGGCCATGATCCAAAAAACACAAAACAACAAATCCTGGAGAGGCTGTGGAGAAATTGGAACTCTCCTACACAGTTGGTGGTATTGCACAATGGTGCAACCTCTTTGGAAAGGAATCCGGTGCTTCTTAAAAAGCTTGATATAGACATATCGTTTGACCCAGTTATTCCACTGCTCAGAATATATCCTACAAAGTCAAGGCCATTGACACTGACTAAGATATGCACATGAATGTTTTTCACAGCACAGTCCACAATAAAAACAAGATGGAATCAACCCAGATGCCCAACAACAGAAGAATGGACAGGTAAACTGTGCTATATATACTTAATGGAACACTATGCTACGATAAAGAACAACGATGATTTTAGGAAACATTTCTTAACCTGATTTCAACCAGAGTGAAAGCAGTTAAGTGAAAGCAGTCAGCAACAAAACGAAAATATTGTATGGGACCTCTATGATAAGAACTTAAAAACAGACTCATGCATAAAGAAAACACTCTTTGATGGCTGCAAGGGTGGGGAGGGTGGGAGGATAAGAGTGGAAGGAGGTTTAGATTAGATAGTTGATAGAAATTTGGTTGGATGAAATCTGTGACAGCACACATTAGATAGAAGATCAATATTAACTGGACTTCTACATAACATGATTACTCCTCCCATCTTAATCCAATATTACAAGGACAGAGTAGCTGGGGTGGGGGTCAGAGACTATGCTCTCAGGGGAAACCAAGGCCAACTGGTACAACAAACACTTTGCTAAGAGAGCCTTCTGCACCCCACATTGGAAAGTGGCATCTGGGGTCTTAAAAGCTGACAAGCTGTCATCTGAGGGTCCCAACTTAGCAGGAATGGATGATCACCAAGGACCAAAATGACATACGGGAAAGAGAACCCAGAAGACAGAGACCTATGTGAGTGGGTAATTACATCGACTTATGACCGGAAGAACCAGATGGTGCCCGGCCATCACCAGTGATAACCATGATGGAGCTCACAAAGTTGAGTCTCGCTGGCATCACAAGAATAAAAGTGGGTGCACCCTGAGACCTCCATTAAAAGACTGCAACTGACGGTCCATGGGCCTCGGAGTTCCCCTGGGAGCATGGCCTCTGGCCGTGATGCTGCTCCTGTCCATAAATCATAATGGAGGTCAACTCTCAGACAGGAATCAACTGGACTTGGTGACACACAGAGTGACCATATCATGTGCGCACTTTATGGTTCTATGCATCTATAGGATGCCGTCCTGCTGGCCTCTTACTGGAGGAAGGGCAGTGGGTGGACAGGAGGGAATAGGAGTTTGTTGAGAGGATAATACATGTATGGAGCAGAGAGGAAAAGTGTGCTGTCACCAGGCAGGGAGAGCAGTGGGTGCTGCATATAGGTGGGCATGAAAATTTAAATGGGAATATACATTTTCATTCATTCATAGTAAAAAGAATTCAGCTGTTAACCAAAGATCAGCTGTTTGAATTTACCAGTCATTCCTTGAAAATTCTATGAGGTAGTTCTGCTCTGTTCTACAGGGTCTCTATGAGTTGGAATCAACACAACAACAACAGATTCTTTGGATAGCTACCAGAGTATGAGTGTGTTACATCAAATTAATGTATATGCTATATACTATATCATGTGCTATTATTTTGTAAATGGGATTTAATATTATATATTACTATCTTTTATAACAGTAAAAAAAAACTGTAATTCTTAGTTTTCTCAACTAGACTTCAAAAAGAGAAAAGACTTAATTACGAAATAGATGACAAGTAAAGATGAAATAGAAAATAAGAAAAATATAAAACAAACCAAACCCAGTGCCACTGAGTTGATTCCAATTCATAGTGACCCTACAGGACAGAGAAGAACTATTCCATAGAGTTTACAAGGAGTGTCTGCTGAATTTGAACTGGTGATCTCTGGGTTAGCCACTATGCCATGAGCGTTTCCAAGAAAAACAAAAGAAAGAGAAATGTAGTTTCAAATGTGCCAGCCAAGCCAAGTGCCATCCGACTCATGGCGACCCTACCACATGACCTAAAAAGTTGACCAACATTTTGTTGTCATACAAACTTCAAACTACCTTACACTTCCAAAAATAATGCACACTGGACACTTTATTGATATCTTCTCTTGCATACTATTACACTATCTATGAAAACTAATGAAATATTTATCAAAAAATACTCTACAGATAATAAAATTTTATGTCCTATTTAAATCTCAGAAAAGAATGTCAATAAATGTTGATTAAATGCTTGCCAACAGCTGACTAAGGTGTCAACAGATAGTATATTACAAATTTATTGGAAGTCATATGCACTTAATTCCATTCTCTTAATCTAAGCATTACTTTCTCAAGGGCAAGTAGCCTTGGGGTACTTCTGTACTGCTACCCTAATCAGTTAAGGAAATATTTCTACTTCAAACCAATAAAACATAGGATAAAAGCTGAATGGAAGCTATTTGTACCATCTGAATATCAGCAGCAACCCAACTGTTGTTTCTATTTGCTGCTAATTTCATAATTTAGAGATCACTTGTCTATCCAGTGTATACAAAGAAGAAGAAAATTAAGGAAACTTTATGTTAAGTAAAGTAATTTGAGTAACAATAAAAACATTAATGACTGTAATACAGTAACAACATCTGATATTTGAGAAAGCTTAGAGAGGGCTAGACTCTGTGCTAACTACATTACATAAAGAGTTATACTTAATATTTGCATTAATGCCATTAGTTTGGCTCTACTGGTATAACCAAGTTATACCAGTGAAACAGGTTAAAGACTTGTTCAAAGTGATGCAGCTTATAATTGTCTGAGTTAGGCCTGAAATACTGAACTGTAGGATTTTACAAGTCATGTTCTTCTTTATTATGTTGTATTGTTCTCAGTTCATATCTTACACATGTATGCCTCATTACATTTCTTTTAGGTAACATCTTTATGTTCCTTTTAAGTAATACTAAACCATAAAGAAGGGATTCTTACTGGGTTCATCAGTAAGTTTAGCATGATCAAGAGTAAGCCCAAAGGAATGGACTCCACTATTGTCTGAGAATCATATCACGGGGCAAAACAAATTAGACAACACTTTTTAAAATTAGAAAAAAAAAATAAGCAAATGGAAAAAAGGTCAGAAGGAAGAGAAAGAAGAATGAGATGGAACAAAAGGCCAGACATAAAAAGAGCCAAGTAAGGATATTCAGCAAAAACAGCACTGGCCTTACATGATTAGATAAGTGACACAAACAGTAAAATAATGATAAGAATGTACGAATGTTTATAAAATGAAAAACAGGCAGATTCTAATTAATGTTAAAACAAAAAATATATAAGCAAAGGCTAAAACGAACATGGGAGAAAATCCAAGGCAAACATGAACAACAAGATAGATAAGAAGTAACAACAGTGTAAAAAAAGAAAACAATATTTCCAAGACAAACATGTTCACAAAGCCTGAGAGTTTTGTGAAATTCCATCTGCACAGCAGGTGAACCACTTGTTGTATAAACAAATGTTTTGGGTGTCACTTGTCTAATTTACCAGCTACACCAAGTTTCTCAGCCTGTGATAATACGTGTGGTTGTCAAGTGCCCTCTAGTTGCTTTCAACTCATAGGGACACTATATATATGACAGAAGAAAACAGTGCCTTGCCCTGTGCCATCTCCAAAATCATTGCTACACTTGAGCCCATTGATATAGTCACTGTGTTAGTCAATCTCATTAAAGGTCTTCATCTTTTTGGATGACTTTCTACTTTATCAAGCATGATATTCTTCTCAAGGGACTCGTCCCTCCTGAAAACATGTCCAAAGAAAGTGAGACACAGCCTTACCATACTGGCCTCCAAGGAGCATTCTGCCTGTACTTCTTCCAAGACAGATTTGTTCATTCTTCTGGCAGGGAATGCTATACTCAGTGTTTTTTGTCAATGTCATAATTCAAAGGCATCAATTCTTCTTCAATCTTCCATATTCATTGTCCAGTTTCATACATACAAAAGGAAATTGAAAACACAAGGCATTTGGTTGGGCCCACTTTAGCTCTAAAGATGGCAGCTTCACTGTTTAATTAACATTTTAAAGATGAATTTTGCAGCAGATTTGTCCAATGCAATACTTCTTAGATTTCTTGACTACTACTTCCATGGGCATGGATTGTGGAAACAAGCAAAATAAATTCTCTGACAATTTTAATCTTAAATTTCATTAACAGCTTAAATTGATGCAGTTGTGAGGATTTCTGGTTTGTTTGTTTGCTTTATGTTAGGGTATAATCCATACTGAAGATTGTACCCTTTGATCTTGACTGGCAAGAGCTTCAAGATCTCCTTATTTTCAGCAAGCCAAGCTATGTTAGCCACATAATGTAGGTTAAGTCTTCCTCTAATTCTAATGTCATGTTCTTCTTCACAGAACCCAGCATCTCTGATAATTTACTCTTCATATGGATTGAAAATTATGGTGAAAGGGCACAACGCTAATGCACACCTGCTCTGACTTTAAATCATGCAGTCCCCTTGCTCCGTCTGAACAACTGCCTCTTAGTCTATGTACACGACCCTCATGAGCACAATTAAGTTTTCCTGAATTTCCAATTTTTACAAAGTTATCTGTAATCTGTTATGATTCACACAGTCAATTATCTCTGGACAGTCAATAAAACACAAGATAAACATCCTTCTGGTATTCTCTACTTTTAGCCAAGATCCATCTGACATCAAAAATAATATCTCTCAATCCATGTCCTCCACTAAAGCCAGTATCAATTTCTGGAAGTTACTTGTTGATATACTACTGCAACCACTTTCTAATTATCATTATGATTTTAGTTGAATGTGGTATTAATGATCATGTTTACATGACTTCCACTTTGTCAGAGAACATTTCTTTGGATGGGCATGGAAATATTGTTCTCTTTCAGTCACTTGGCAAGGTCTTCTAGATTTCCTGGCATAGTCAAGTGAGGGCTTCCATAATTGTGTTAATTTGTTAAAACATCTCAGTTGCCATTCTGTCAATTCCCGGAGATCATGCCAGTGCCTTCAGTGCACCCTGGGCTTCTTCATTCAGTACTATTGCCTCTTGATATGTGCTACCTCCTGAAATGGCTTAATGTTGACAAATGCTTTTTCAGTACAGTGACTGTGCATTCCTTCATCTTAACGGCTCTTCCACTGTTCAACATTTGCCCACTAAATCATTCAATACTGCAACTGGAGGTTTAACTTTTCTCTTCAATTCTTTCAGCTTGAGAAATGCCAAGTGTGTTCTTCCCTTTAATTTTCTATTTCTAGGTCTTTGAACATTTCATTATAACACTTTATCTTCTCAAGCCACCCTCTGAAATCTTCTATTCAAGTTCTTTCATTTCTTCCTTTTGTTTTAGCTACTGGATGATTAAATGCAAGCTTCAGAGTCTTTTCTGACATTCATTTTGGACTTTCTTTGCCATCTTTTTAATGACCTTTTACTTTCTTCAGGTATGATAGCTTTGATGTCATCCCACAACTGGTCTGGTCTTTGGTCATTTGTGTCCAATGTGACAAATCTATTCTTGAGACAGTCTCTTAATTCAGGTGGAAAATACACAAGGTTGTACTTCATCTCTTGTGGACTTGTTCTAAGTTTCTTCAGTTTCAAACTGAGCTTGCATGTGAACAATTTAAAATTATCATATAATAATATCAACTAATTTTGGATCACTTATATACTTAGCACATTATTATAATATTTTACATGCAGAAAATCATACAACTCTCAAAGCATTAATAACAGCAAACTAAACTATAACACTAACAGACATCAGTTACTGCTCTCAGTGAACTACATATATTAATTTATTTAAACATCAAAACAACACTTTGAGGGGAAACCATTAATAATGATAAATTTACAAATGAATATACTGAAGCTTAAGTTAAAAAAAAAAAAAAACAGCTTGCCCTAAATCAATGACAAATATAATGCTGGTGCCAGGATATAAGCCCAGGCAACCTGGCTCTGGTTACCATTTCTTTATCACAAGGCTTTGTTGATACACCTATCTTCTTCTCCCTGCAAGGACAATCTATATACTGGAAACATGAGGTTCAATCTTATAAAAAAGTTGGTAAACTCTTAGTATTTTTCAACACTCTTAGCTCATTAACACTGTTTCAAGTGTTGTCTTAGTTATCAGTGGCTGCTGTAACAGAAATACCACAAGTAGATGATTTAACAAAGAAAAATTAATTCTCTCACAGTGTACGTGACAATAAGTTCATTCAGGGTGCCAACTACTGAGGAACATTCTCTCTCTCTCACTCTCTGCTCTAGGGAAAGGTCCTTATCATCAACCTTCCCCTAGACAAGGAGATTCTCTGTGCTCTGCTTCTGGTGCTGCTTTCTTGATGGTTTGAGATTTCCCTGTTTCTCTGATCACTTTTCTCTTTTATATATCAAAACAAATCGGTTCATGACATAATCCATCATAAACATAATACCATAATCCCTAATCCCACCTCATCAACATTATAGAGACAGAATTTATAACATATAGGAAAATTGCCACAGATGACAAAATGATGGACATTCACAAGCTATGGGGAAACATGGACTACTCAAATTAATATACACATTTGGGGAGGGGATGCAGTTCAATCAAGAACAAGTGTTATGAAGAATGAGCAATGATATGCAAGATCAGAAACACATTCTATAATTAAGGAACAAATTATTAGAGTAGCTCTAAAAGAAAGTATTATGTAATAGCTAACAAAATGTCTCAGGGCTTATACATCACGTTTTCTTTGGCACAATCATAATTTCAAGAGTAAATGTAACTGTTAGTAACCACTGTGCCAGCTCCAACTCATGGTGATCTTACATGTAACAGAATGTTGCTTGGTCCTGCGCCATACTCATGATTCCTGGTATGTTTGAGTCTATTGTTGTAGTTACTGTATAACCAAAAAAACAAAACACAAAGTCCTTTGCTGTTGAGTTAATTCTGACTTAGTGACCCCACAGGACAGAGGAGAGCTACTTCATAGAATTTTTTCCAGAGAACACCTGGTGGATTCAAAGTGATGACGTTTAGGTTAGCAGACGCAGCACTGAACTATCATGTAACCAGGGTTTCCAGTTACTGGATAGTGACTTCCAACCCAAGAAGTCTATCTTCCAGCTTTATACTGGACAATATTCTGTGATTCATATGGCTTTCACTGGTGAATCTTCAGAAGTAGATCACTAGGCCTTCCTTCCTAGACTGTCTTAGTATGGAGACTCCACTAAAACCTGTCTATCATGGGTCACCTTACTGGTATGTGAAATACCAGAAGCACAGCTTCTGGCATCACAGAAACATGCAAGCTACCACAGTAAGACAAGCTGACAGAAAAGTTGTAGGAAGTAAACACTATTTTATGTACATGTGTAACAGACTGGAAAATTATGACTTAGACATGAAAAACCACCTTTTATTCCTCCCACAAGTAAACTGCTCACATGCTCCAATTTCAAATTGGTAGTCAAGGGAGAATGGAGAGGGAAAAGGGGTGGGGGGAGAATGGGCCCTTTTAAGTAACCTGAGATCCCATTATAAAATGAAATGTTTTCTATTAACTCAGTTTCAGTTTTTAAAAGTTTTTTCTTTTCCCCCCCACTCTCCTTTCTCTCGGGGTGGTAGTTGAGTGGAACAGAAACATGTATGTACGAGTACTGTATATTTTTCTTTGAATTTTGCTAGTCCTCTAAATTATTCCAATCAACTTGGCCTTTGTGTATCATTACACAGTCTTTGAAAGTACAGCTACATCTACTGACAGTTTATACAGTCCCTGTCATAGTTTCCAATTTTCTAGTCCACATACACTTCATGCTATACTATATTTAACTGCAGGAAGCAGTGATAGTGCAGTCATATGATTCTTGCCTAACATGCGGGAGACACAGTCTGATTCCCACAGATGTACCTCAAGAGCAGTCACCACTGCTAGTTACAACTCATATATCAGTGAAGTCTTAGGATGCTGCCTAGATGCTGAATTGAATTGATATCAGCAGAGTTTTCAGACTACGACACACTAGAAAGAAAGCCTGGTGAGATCTACTTCTTAAAAACAGCCAATAAAAATCATTCACGCATGGGATCCCCCTGAGTTAGGGGTTGACAAGACGGAAGCTAACAACAACAAAGATATAACGTCAAACAAATTTGAGTTTTTGAGGTCAGTAAACATTTCCACATCTATACTGGAGCATGTTATGATCTCAGGCACCTAAAAAAAAACCCATGCAGGTGGCAGGGGCAAGATGATGGACTAGTCACATGTCTTCTCAATTCCCTCTGAGAACTAAGGTCTAGAAAAACAATTGAATGGAGCAGAGTGGACATTCTGGGAGCTTCAAGATCAGGCATAGGGCTGTGAGACTGGACTAAGAGACAAGAAGGGGAAAACTACCTTTGCTGGAGGTGAGACAGCAGCTTAAAGCATCATGCTTCTGCTGGCACAGCAGACGAGAGTGTTACATGTACAGGTGTCATCTCTGTTAACCAGGAGACTGGGAGAGGACTGCTGAGCCTAAAGGCCTCACAGGAGCTGCCTTTTATGCTAAGCTGCAGTGCCTAAGTAGACACTGACTGTCACAGCAGAGAAGCTGTCCTTAAAACAATCACATCTAGAGAACCCAGCAGTGGCTGGCAGCTTAGGGCACCAATGACCTTTCCCCCTCTCTTCTCTGAGGTACACCCTAGATTCTGTTATTGTAGTCCAAGAGAAGTGCCTCAGGCAGAATGCCATATTAGTCAGCTGAGATATAGTCAGCCATGACTGAGAGCATGCCTGGGGCCAGCTGCAAAACTGAGAAACAGTGCCTGACTGGTTAGCGCTCCTCTCAGCAGAAAAGCTATTTTGAAGACAATTGTACATAGAGAATTTAGTGGTGGCTGGGGTCACCATGAGTCGGATTTGACTCGACAGCACTTGGCTGGCTTTGGCTGGCAGCTGAGTGTGAGGCATCCTTACCCTTCTTTCTTTGAACCATGCCATAGTATCTGAGGTAGCTCCTGAGAGACTCCGTAAGTAAGTCACCATCTTTGTCAGCTAGAAGGAGGGACCTGCCACCTCAAGGACCTGGCTGCTAACAGTTGCTGCTGAACAGTGCATCTCTCAGCAGACGAGCAGTTTGCAAGAAAATTGTCAGCAGTGGCTGGCAGCCAAGTGCGGCTGCATCATTTCCCCATCCTTTCACTGAGGTATGCCATAGCATCTGCTGACAGGTCACTGAGAGACTCCATAAGTAGGGGGCATCTTTGTCACCCAGAAGGCATGGCCTGCCACGCCTGAGGGCCCATCACCCCTGAGGGCCCGGTTGCAACTGGCTACTGCTGGAAAGCCTCTCTCAGCAGAAAAGCAGTTTTTAAGATATTGCAGTTATAGAACACAGTGGTGGCTGGTGTCCAAATGTGGTGGCACCCTTCTTACCTCCCATCTCTGAGCTACAACATAGTGTCTGCTGGCATAAGTCCAGAGAGTTGGTACAAGTAGGTTACCATCTTTGTTAGCCAGGAAACATGGCCTGCCAACCCTGAGAGCCCACTGGGGCCATTGGTCAAGCTGAGCAGCATCATAGGGCTGGATAACATCACTCTGACAGAGTAAGCTGTACTTGTCACTTGCAGCTAGAGAATGCATAAGAAGCTGGTGGTCAAATCCAGCAGTGCCCTTACTCACTCCCTTCTGATGGCTATGCCATAGCCACTGTTTGTGCAACACTGGGGAAGCTGAACAGCTTTTTGATGGCTCAAAGAGAACAATCAACATCTAACCATTTAATGAAGCACACCATCATGGCTCCAGAAAACCCCCAAAATAATGAATCAAAAAACTTCCCAGATGAAGAAGCCTTCCTGAAATTATCTGGGGATACAGCCCTTCCAGATATTAAACAAAGTGGGGGTAGAACAAAATGAAAAACTAAGCAAGCTATGTGAACTGCTAGAACATCAGCGATCTGAAATTCTGCAGATCAACAGAAAAATTACAGAGTCAGACAATTCAATGCAAAGCCAAAAGAGCAGGACTGAGGAAATGAAATGTAGAATTACTGAAACTGAAGATGAAACAATTGACACCAGCATTTATGAGGAAAAAACTGGTAGAAAAACAGACATATAGATCACAGAAATATCATCATCCTCCTATGGAGAGGTGATAGGAAACAAAGGCCCAAAGGTTGCAAACTAGGGTAAAAACAGTCTCTTTAGCAAATGGTGTTGGCAAAATTGGACATCCATCTGCAAAAAAACCTGAAAAAAGACCCATATCTCAAACTGAAACAAGACCCATATCTCACACCTTACACAAAATATCAAAATGGATCAAAGATCTAAATATCAAAGCTAAAACAATAAAGATCATGCAAGAAAGACGAGGGTCAACAATGGCAGTTCTATTACACAGCTTAGATAGATTTCAAAATCTGAACAACAATGGACAAACAACAGAAGAGAAAATGGATAATTTGGAGCTACTAAAAATCACACTAATGCTCATCCAAAGACTTTATCAAGAGAGTTAAAAGACTACCTATAGAATAGGAAAAATATTTGGCAACTACATATCAGAGGGATGCCTGATGTTCATAATCTACAAGGTAATGCAAACTATAAACAAGAAAAAGGTAAATGACCCTATTAAACAATGGGAAAAGGAGATGGACAGTCACTGTACCAATGAAGACATCCAGGCACCCCAAAGACACATGACGAAATGCTCACAATCATTAGCTGTTAAGATAAATCCAAATCAAAACTGTAACAAGACACTATCTCATTCCAGTGAGGTTGGCAATAATTGAACAAAAAACAAGACAACAAATGTTGGCAAAGCTGTGGAGAGATTGAAAGTCTCCTATACTGTTGAGGGGAAAGATAAATAGTACAACCTCTTTGGAAAGCAATGTGGACCTTCTTCAAAAAGTTAGAAACAGAAATACCATACAATCCAGGAATCCCATTGCTTGCAATATATCCTACAGAAATAAGGGCAGTCACATAAAAAGATACATGCACATGAATGTGTAGTGCAGCACTGCCCACAACAGCAAAAAGATGGAATCAACCAAGGTGCCCATCAACAGATAAATGGAAAAACAAACTATGGTACATATACACAATGGAACACTATGCAATGATAAAGAACAATGATGATTTTAGGAGTCATCTCATAACCTGGCTCCAACTAGCAGACATTACACTGAATGAAATCAGTCAGCTGCAAAAACTTAAGTATTGTATGAGACCTCTGCTACAACGACTGAAAAATGGACTTGTATACAGAAGACTCTTCGATCATTACACGTGTGAGGAGGGAAGGGGAGAGTTGGTCATAGATTAGACAGTCAATAGGAATTCAGTTAGGTGAAGGGAATGACAGCATGCAGTAAGAAGGCAGATTGGCATAACTGGACTATGCCACAAACTGAAGGTTTTCTAAACTCAATCAAACATTTTAAAAGATAAGAGTGGCAGGGACAGGGTTCTGGGGACCATGTTTTCAAGGGACATAGAGGCCAACTGGCATAACCAGTCTTGCTAAGACAGTCTTCTGTACCCCATATCAGTGAGTGGGATCTTGGGTCTCAAAAGCTAGCAAGCTGCCATCTGAGCAACACTAATTGGACTCAACCCATCAAGAACAGATGACAACCAAGGACATCAAAGGCACCAGGAAAAATGAGCCCAGGAGACAGAAGGACTCATATGAATGGGAGACTGCATCAGCATGAGACCAGAAGAACCAGATGGTGCCCAGCTACCACCAAAGGCAGTCTTGATAGGGGACATGATGTAGAATCCCTGATATAGCACTAGAAAAAGAGGTGTGCAATTCAAGAACTCTATTGAAAAAACAGAATTTACGGTCTGACAGCCTGGAGGGTCCCCCGGGAACATGGCTCCTAGACTTGCTGCTGGCCCAGACATGAAACCAGACAAGAACCTGGCCTGGACTCAGGGACATAGTGTGAGCATGTGAGTGCACACCTTATGGCTCTAGACATTTATAGGAGGCTGTACTACTGGCTTTTTTCTAGATGGGAGAGGAGATGGTGGAGAGGAGGGGGCAGGTGTTTGTTAAGGGGATACTAGAAGTAAAGAGTGAAAGGAGGAGTGTGCTGTCACAGGATGAGTGAGCAGATGGAGTTACAGATAGGTGGGCACGCAAAACTGATTTAGATTGTATACTTTCACTTAACCACACACAAACAGAAAAAGATCCACGAATACCAGGTTTGAAAGATGGATAGCAACAAGCTCAGATCTTCTCTGTGATGAACCAATGCATCATTTTGTTAGTAATATAACTGATTTACCACTTAACATGTATGTGCAGGGAACCAGTGTGAATAATCTCATCTCAAAGTTTCAAACAAGGTTTAGGTACTGGCCTTTCTGTTTCTGCTTTCCTTTCAACATGTCTGTAATTTCTAGTTTGCAAGTCTCCAACACAACAGTTCATCTTCACAATCAGAGTCCTTCCACATACCCTCATCCATCTACTCTCTTCTGTACATTCTCTCCATGATCCTCTCTTCTGACCCGGGAAACAGCCCCACGTAGGCTTATGCTGGTTTGGGCTAAAACTCTACATTTCAAGTCATTTGGCTTTGCTTCTCTGTGATGGAAGAAAGCTATTTGGGTTTTGCCAAATACTTTTCTTCAACATTCCTGGCTCTTACATTTGAAAGCTTTGCTGCTAGGATTTTTATCTCTGAGAAGAGTTTCAAGATTTCACGTTAATGCTTTGGCTCTTTACTGTCACTTTGTGTTAGAGATGTAACAGTCTCATATCTTCCAGACATAGTTCATGTCTTGGAATCAACATGAATAAGTCCTGTCCAAGGAGGAACAGGAGAGAAAAGCATACAAATATATCTCAAAATATGGGCTGATAAGCATCTACTTAGTGTGAAAATCTTTTTTCTCATCAGAATTTTACAGGTAAACTCTTTGTAATTTTTAAAAGATGAATCCAGAATAACAATGGAACAACTAAGTGATCTTTGTAATGCAGTAACTGCCTTATCAAAAGGTAAAATTCCAGGACAAATAAACACTACATTGTAACAGTCAGGATTTGTCTTGAGGGTATAAAATCTAGATATGTGTTCTGACTTTAACATCCATGAAAGATGTGACCTCTGTAAATTATCGTGCTTCTTTGGACTTCAGTGCCTGACATAAATAGAACGGCACTACTATCATTACTGATTACACTACTGTGCCTGGTGATGGATCAGAGATGCTAATGTCATTGTTGTTACATGCCATTGAGTCAGTTCCAACTCACAGTGACTCTATGCACAACAGAACAAAACACTGCCTGGTCTTGTGCCATGTCCACAATCATTTTTATGCTTAAGCCCACTGTAGCTACCACTGTGTCAACCCATCTCATCAAGGGTCTTCCTCTTATTAAAAAAGAAAAAAAGCAAATGGAAAAGCACCATCTGCACATAATGGGGCCCTTATTACTCATTAAAATGAGCACAAAGAACTTTCCAGGGAGAAAAATAATTTAGGTCAAAGATACTATCTCTATTTGTCATCTCAATTTTCTCTTTGCTAAGAAAGAGAGAAAGACTAATATGACTGTGAATTCTTAGTCATACAGTGCTGCTGTAACAGATGTAACATAACTGGATAACTTAAAAAAAATAAAATAAAACCATTCTTGTCAAGTCAATTCTGACTCTTATTGACCTTAAGGACACAGTAGAACTGCCCCATAGAGTCTCCAAGGAGCACCTAGAGGATTCAAATTGCTGACCTTTTGGTCAGCAGCTGCAGCACTTAACCACTATGCCATCAGAGTTTCCGGCTTCAACGAAGTCTGCTCTCTTACACTCCAAGTAGGCTAGAAGTCTGAATTCAAGGCACTGGCTCCAAGGGAGGCTTTCTTTTTCTGTGAGCTCTAAGTCCTTGTAATGCATCAGTCTTCTTGTAATCTGGGAGCATCTCTTCACAGAACTTCAGGTCTAAAGAATTCACTTCTCTTCTAGCACTGCCTTCTTTGTGGTATAAGACCGCAACTCTCTGCCTCCTTCCCTTTCTTTTTATTGTAAGATAAAAGGTGGTGAAGGTCACACTCCATGGAAACCTCCTTTTTATTGAATCAGGGACATGACGTGAATAAGAGTGTTACTTCCCACCCTAATCCTCTTTAACAATAGACAGATATTATGATTTATAACTCACAGAAAAATTACAAAACAGAGAATAACCACACACTACCGAGAATCATGGCCTAACCAAGTTGACACGTATTTTTGGGAGGCCATAGTTCAATCTGTTATAAAGTTAGAAATAACATTACTCATTATATCTATCTATTTAGAAATGAATTTGAACCAGCTTTATCATGAAGTATATATTTAGAAAGTACTTCAACTATCTGGAAGTTTCTTAAATATATGAAAATCAATATTTTTAAGTTTAACTCAACAGATTAAGTTCACAACACATCAGTGAAGGATAATTATTTTCCTAATTAACCATTAGAAACTATATTTTATGCTTGTCCATAAGAAATACTCAAATGTACTTAATTGCCTCATTGTATTTGCACAAATGGTATGTCATTTCAGAGAATTTTTTTTTTTTTTTTTTTTTTTTGGTAAATAACACTGCAAAGGACATTCTTGACCATATAATGAATTACTTTCCTACAATTAAATTTCTAGCAATGGTCTAACAAAGTCAAGGAATACAAACTTCCTTAAGGTTTGAGGGGGAAAAAAATTGCAAGTACCTTTTTTTAAGTATTTATGAACAACTACAATTTTCTACTTTACCTAACAATAAAATTCACTATGGTATGATGGTTTTAGCAAATAATGGAGTCCCGTGTGCATCACCAAAATTATGATACAGAACAGTTCCATCATATCAAACATTCCTTTGTATTATCCTTTGTTGTCAATCCTGTTCCCCAATCCTAACCTCTGGAAACCACTGATCTATTTATTCTTTGTTCTTAGATTTTTGTTGTTGTTATTTCTAGAACATTACATTAACACAATTCTACAGAATGACCATTTTGAGTTTTGGTCCTTTGCTTAGCAAAATGTATTTAAGATTCATCTACACTGTTGTATCTATGAATACTTCACTCCCTTTCTACAGCTAAGTTGTACTCCACTCAACGGAGGTAGCGAATTTTGCTTATCCACTCACCTACCGAAGGGCTTTTGGGTTGTTCCAGATTCCCATTATGATAGACACAGTTGCTATACAAGTTTTTGCACAAGTATACATTTTAATGTATATTTAGTGTATAAAAGACTGCCAAACTGTTCTACAAAGTGTCCATAACATCTTTCACTCTCATCAGTACTGTGAGAAATTCAAGCTGCTCTGCATCTTTGCCAGTTATTTGTTATGGGCAGTTTAGTTAACTTGTTTTAGTTATTCTTATGTGAATGTAGCAGCACTATTGTTACAGCTCTAATTTGCATTTTCTTAGTGGTTAATAATGTTAAACATCTTTTATATGTTTATCAGTCATTCATATATCATTTTTTTTTTTCAATGTTAGTCTGTGTAACCATTTTTCTTTTTCTTATCCTGCTTCAGGTGTCAGTTTATACACCAAGTTAATTTCTTATACAAAAATTCATACACGTATTGTTTTATGACACTGTTTGCATTTCCTACAATGTGACAACATCCCCCTCCTTTCCATCCTAGGTTCCCTGTATCCATTTGTCCCATTCCTGTCTATTTCTGTCATTCATATATCATTTAAGTATCTGTGCAGATCTTTTGATTCTTTTTTTTTAATTCAGTTGCCTGGTTTTCTTATTGTTGAGTTTTATGACTTTTTTTTTACATATTTTAGATACAAATCCTTTATTAGATATGTGATCTGCAAATACACTCTCTCACTCTGTGGCTTTTCTTTCCATTCTTTCCACAGTGTGTTTTCCAGAGTAAACATTATTCATTTTTCTGAAGTCCCATTATAAACTTTTCTTTAAGGATCATGCTTCAGCTGCTACAGAAAATTTGCTTTTAAAATACAAATGTTCAGGAAGAAACAGAAGATACATTACTTTTTACAAAAACAAAAAGTGAGTTAAAAATGGTACATAAGGATTGATGTTTTTGTAATTTTGGTTATAGTGAACTCTATGATCAGTGTGTCACAGAATATAGCACTGATAAGAGCATTAGTGGTGTTAAAGCACAGCTTTTCTGTGACAATTATTTACTGACGCAATGACCAAGAATCTCACACTACACTATACCTACATCATGGCTGATGAAATAAGAGTTACCTTCTGGCCACAACTATATTTATGTAGCATCTCTCTACCATGCAATGTATATAGATTAGATTCTGTCTCTCATAGCAGAATTACCCCTATGGAGCCTCTGGCACAAAGCCTGGAGTACAGTAAAACCAAGCCAAACCCACAGCCATCCAGTTGATCCCAACTCATAGTGACTATACAGGACAGAGTAGAATTGCCCCATAGAGTTTCCCAGGTGCTTCTGGTAGATTCAATTTGTTGACATTTTGGTTAGCAGCTATAGAACCTAACTACTGTGCCATAAATGTTTCCAATGTACAATGAGTCTCAAAAAATTCTGAATGAAGGAGTAAATGAGAAGAGAAAGGCGTCTAGCCCATTTTGGGTATAAACTACATCTTATGCTTTTATAGTAGGCACTCTTCATCCTTTACTCCTGATACATGATGATTCAAATTTGAGACATCAAGCACTAACCAGAAAACAAGTCAGGTTTCTAGCTGTAACATTAACTGGAATCAAACTGCCTGGACACAAATCCTACTCCTGCCACCTATTTATAAAGTACATAACTGCTCTGTGACTTGATTTCCTTTTCTATATAAAGACGACTTATATTCCCTAGAGTGACTGCGATGGTAACAGCACCTATTTTACATCACTTCTATTCCTTAGGGTTACTGTAGAAGTCAAAGAGTTGATAAATACGAATCCCCAAGAAGACACCCTGAAAGATAATAGTTGATATAGTTACTGTGATATACTTGTGATAGTAATATATTGTCTTGGGGGACGTATAGTTGGAATGCTCAAGAATATGAATTAATGCAGTGGATGCAACAACGGACTCAAACAACAAGATTGTGAGGATATCACAAGACTGGGCAGTATCTTGTTATGTTGTACATGGGGTTACTGTGAGTTGAAACTGACTCAACAGCACCTAAACAGAACAATAACAATATACTGAGTTACAGATCAAGGCAAACTATATTCATTCTAATCAATTTTTAAAAACAGGCTTCTGGGAAGCTTACCTTTCAATAGTGAAAGGTAAGACAATTAGAAATAGGATTTATTTTATATCAGAATACATTTAGTCTTTAAAAAATATCAGCATCATATTAGCCTTAAGTTAGTGCTAGTGAAGTATAGTACACAAATATATATATATGTATATATATATCAGACATCTATATAGTCTTATAACTCATACTACCCATGTAAGGAAAAATCAATTACCAATTGATATTAGCTTGATTTAAACCAGAATTTAGGATTATGCTTTCAGAGGCAGAATTGTATTTTCTTTAGTTGGTACGCACCTCTTTTTTTTTTTTGTCTTAATTGTATGCCTAATACTTGAGCAAGTATAATATTGCCATTGCTTGCCTTTATATCCTGTACACTCTGGTATCTACATACAACATGTAGAGTTCATCAACATCTTCTAAGAATATTTATATTAGAAAGAATTTGACAGAAGCAGAACATTTTAAGGCAGCCAAATATCCATAATTGCAAACTTCTCCAAAGACGACTATAGTGTTTCCCTTTAAAAATACACTATGATGTTTTACCCCATGGTGATTCCCTAGCTATTAAACTGTTCCATTTTAATTCTGTATAACATGGCAGGGGTCTAATGACTAGCTTTGTACTATACTGAAGAACCATATAAAATGTCAAATCACACAACTACACTGAAGGCATCCAGTGGTAAACTAGGGAAGAATGGTGTCATACTGCTTTTTTATCAAAATGTTGTGAATTAATTAAGAGCATAATTACTGATTTTCCATTCTTTTCTTCCCCCACAAACTCTATTCAGACATAGGATTACCATACCACAGGCCAGAAGGCACATAAACTCATTTTTGGAATATGTTTCACTCCCCATTAGTGTTTGAAATTCATATGGCTTTCAAAAGCTTAGCTCAGTCTTCAATAAAACCAGATAAGTGAAAAGAAATGCAATTTCCAAGTGGAAATTAGGCAGGTAATAATTAAAAAAAAAGAATGAATGATACAGGAACAAACACTGAAAGCATAATACTAAATTCTTGTTTAAATCAAGCTGACATCAGTTGGAAAGTGATTTCTCCTACACTGATTACATGAGTGGTATGAGATATAAGACTACATGGATTTTTGGTATATATATATTTGTGCACTATACTTCACTAGCACTGTCTTAAAGCTAATATGATGTTGATGTTTTGTAAAGACCAAATATATTATGATGTAGAATAATTCCTATTTCTTTTTATTGTCTCAAAAAATAGTCTACTAGTTTTGATGATTAGTAAATTTAGTACTGCCTTTTTTCCAGCCAATCTTAAGTAGCTCAGGGAAAAAAGTGAACACATTAACTAAAGTTTAAAATATAAATAAAATACATATACGCCAAGCCAAGTGCCGTATGAAAACACATGCAGTAAGCTTAAGCAAATGCCTCAAATAACTCAGTTATCATTTTATATTGTTGCCAAAATCTCTAAAATACTTCATAAAAATAATAGTAACATTACATTCAAGCTATATGCTCAAGTAAAAAATGAATACAGACATTTGAAATCTATGTACTCCATTTTCTTGTGCATTAACATATAAAAGAAACATATTCTTACTTCATGAAATAAGTATTTTATTGGATGTCTGCTTTACTGAAGAGATCAAATCTTCAATTATATCATTAATAATTCTGTTGGCATTTATCACCTGTGGTGCATGGTATCTGTAAAAGCAGTTTTAGGGTATTAGATTACTCCTGATAATTTATCTTATTCTAACTGGCCCACTGCTTACAAAAGTAATCCCTCTAAGCAGTTAAACAAGCACATAGTAGGTTATCTGTACATAGGCACTTTTTTCCTGAGACATAATACATAGAAGGAAACATCTGCTCAATAAATTTAAGGTTACAATAGTACATTGATAAGGAGCTGCCAGAAATGGAAGTCTGATTCAGAAAAAGACATAAAACAAGGGACAACACTGCTGATGTCAGCTGGATCATGGCTGAAAGCACAGAACACCAGAAAGATGTTTATCTGTGTTTCATTGACTATATAAAGACATTTGACTAAGTCGATCATAACAAATTATGGATAACACTGTGAAGAATGGGAATCTCATAACACTCAGTTGTGCTCATAAGGAACCAGTGCATGCACAGTGATTCCAACAGGAACAAGATGACACTGCATTCTTTAAAGTAAAGAAATGTGTGTGCAAGAGCTGCATCCTTTCACCATATTTATCCAATCTGTATGCTGAGCAAATAATCAAAGAAATTGGATTATATGAAGCATGGGGCATCAGGATTGGAGAAAGACTAACCAACAACTTGTGTTATGGAGATGACATAACCCTGCTTGTTGAAAGTGATGAGGACTTAAAACACTCATTGATAAAGATTAAAGACTATAGCCTTCAATATGAATTACATTTCAACATAATTTAAAAAAAAAAAAAAGCGTCAAACTGGACCAATAAGCAGCATTACTATAAGCAGAGATTTACAATCAATTTCCACAGAAGTGGCAGTCAAATCAAATAAGCACTGCATTGGGCAAGTCTGCTTTAAAGAATGTGGTATATCTGACCCAAGCCATGGTCTTTTCAATGCCTAATAATGCATCTAAATGTTGAACACTGAAAAAGGAAGACAGAAGAACTGATGGGACAGCTCTACTCTGTCCAGTAGTGTTTTTATGAATCAGAATTGACTCAACAGCAATGGGTTTGTTTTTCTTTTTTGAGTTATTGCAATGGCAAAGAATACTGAATATAAGTTAAATGCCAGAAGAATGAATAAATCAATCTTGGAAATAGTACAGCCATAATGCTCCTTAGAAATAAGGATGGTGAGACTTCATTTTGCTTACTTTGGACATGTCATCAAGAAAGACCAAACCCTAGAAAAGGACACAGTGTTTGGTAAAGTGAATGGTCAGCAAAAATGAGGGAACTACTTTATGAGATGTATTGACATAGTAGCTGTTAACAATGAGTTCAAACACATGAGCAACTGTGAGCGCGACACAGGACCATGCTATGTTTTGTTCCATGACACCTAAAGTCTTTACAAATTTTAGCCAACACCACAGCAATTATTATCAACAACAAGGTATCAATCTCTATCAATATATCTGCTCAAAGGCCTACTACCATGTGTCTTGATGAAAATATTCATTTAGCAGCAGAAAGATCTAGGTTTGAATTTTGCTGTGCCCTTACTAACTGAGAAATCCTGGTGGCATAGCAGTTAAGTGCTATCGCTGCTAACAGAAAGGTTGGTGGTCGAAATCCACCAATCACTCCCTGGAAACTCTATGGGGCGGTTCTACTCTGTCCTGTACTGTCTCAATGAGTCAGAATTGACTCAACAGCAATGGGTTTGGTCTTTCACATTCTTACCACAAGTCTCTGAATAATCCACCTGATCTAAATATGCAGATCACACTTCTTACCAAAGCATCACAGATAATATGTGATGATTAAATGAGGTAAAATATTTAATAGGCACATAACAAGTATTCAATAGGTGTTGATAGTGACAATAATGATGATGACAGCCACAGTCTAGTAAGGTGTTTAGATTCTGCCTAAGTATATTTAGATGCAATCAAGTCTGTGAAAGACAATTCTAACACAGGAAAGATACATAGCAGAGTAAGACAAATAATGAACATATCAAAAGGCATATGCAGAGCTTAGCAAGGTGCCACATAAATTGCCAACTTGCTTAGTTTCATGGTGGATTTATTGACCAATATTTTCATTTTGCTTGCAGTAATATTCCATTTGCATACACTTCCTCCGGGAAGATGTCGAAAAACAATGCTGAATGGCAGGAGGGCCATGTCAAAAAGAAAACTTTTCAACGGAGGCTCTCCTTTAGATAATCAAAAATGACTGAAAGTACCAAGACAGAAGATAGGAGGATATATGACAAATTAAATTTCCATTACCCACACCTTTGGGTACATAAGCAAACTTGCACCGAAGCAATCAGGGGAAGGTAACAAAGGCAGAGCTATTTGAGTATCCTCAAAAATGTGAACACTGTCATTAGTAATCCAAGTATCTGATGCATAACTCTGCTTACAGCTCTGGCTTCATGTGACTTTCCTATTCCAGTCTTTGGAGCTGAGCCAAAGCTCCAGAAACCACATTTTCTTTCCAAGTGGAAACTTAATCATCAACAATTTTGTATACCTATTCAAAACTGAGGTGGCATGAAAATCACTGCTAAACAAGTCAAATCCATCATGGGACATCTGTGTACCAAGGGGCATTTGTTTCTAAATCAGATGCAATCATACTGTTTTTATGGGAAGGCTATGATGTTGTTTCTTATAACCTCATAGATGGAGACTCTTAGCAGCATGGAAAGGTGAATTTGTTCCATTCTCATTCTCATTTGTCCTAAAAAACTCAAACTTGACAAAAATAATTTCAGTCCACTCTCCCAAACTGAGAGGCAGAAATGGAGCAAGAGTATATATGATAAATTTCTCCCAAAGTATAAAAGGCCTCAGAAATAGAGAAAACAATAACATTTCCCTACACTGTGAAATATTCTGTTCTCTGTACTATTAAGCATTATAATGAGGGAGATTATCTTGACGAGTTTCTTTGGCAGAATATTTCACACTTATGAGAGTGAAGGAATAAGTAAGTAAACAGAGATATATTAAACTTTCAATGTTAATCTATATTTTAAAACCAAAACCTACCTTGACAAACTATCAAAAATAGAATACACAGAATTTGTAAAATATATATTAGCATAATTGTATTACTGTTTCTAATTTATTTTCCCCCTCAACAAAATTCTGCCTTTGAATCCTTATTTGTTATGCTTTTTACTCAATAGAGAACTCAGGCAGAAAATACAATAAAGCTTTGCTAATTTCATAAAATATTGAAACACTGCCACTGCAAATAAAATTTCACTATCTATATATACTTCTAGACACATTACATAGTTTAATCCAAAAATCTAGCTAAGGAATGCATAGTTTCCTAGACCTTTATCCTGCTAAATTCCTTTCAACATCATAGAAAATAAAGATTCAAAATTCAGAAATACCATTTGCATTTATTCAAAATTAACCAAATAGCTAATTCACAAAACTTAGAAGACTAAGGGTGGCACCAAGATGGTAGAATAAACACACGTCTCCCTAAATCCCTCTAGAAACTAAGGCCTGAATTGATAATTAAACAGAGCCTTCTGGACACATAGTGAGCCCTAGGACATGGCATAGGGCTGTCTATTCGGACTACATACCACTGAATCTTCTTCTCTTTCACCAACACCCACCCTTGTTAAGTGCTGGTTCGGCGAACTGAAGGTAAATCACCATTTTAACTTTTATTTTCCTTCTCTGTCTTAGGTGGCAGGAGTGGCTGAGGTTTAACTGGCAGCAAGGCTCAGATGCACTGCTGATGAGATTTGCAAGCAGCGTCCCCACATTTTGAGAGCCTGGCCTTGGAATCTGTGCAGCTCAGCACCTCTGACCTCTCTCTCTCTCAGAATCTCCGAATTCCTGCCATTGAATAGCATTTTCTGAGGTAAGTACAGAAACTTGTGTGGGATGCCATCTTGATTCACTGGGAGGCAGAGTTTCCTGTACAGAGGCTTCAGCTGGACCTAATTCCCAGGCTGGGAGGTAGTGCCTGCCCAGAGAGCACTTTTCCGGCAGTAAAGCAGTCTTTGATATAGAGGTGCTTACTTTGCCAGCTGGAAAGAGGGACTTGGACACCTGAAAGCCTGACTAATTTTGGAAGCTGTCAGATAGCTTTTGCCTTTCAATAAAGAAATAACTGCAGTGCTTCCAGCACTTCTTCCAGCCTTTACTATCTGACATTGTAAGGTCAGATGATGGCTCCCCAATGACTCTGTAAATGGGGCTGTGTCTTTCCCAACTAGAAGGCGGAACTTGCTACCCCAGAGACTCCACTGAGTCCAGCCACTGAACTACATAGATGTTTCTGGTGATCAACTTCCTTTTCAGACTGAGCTTTAGATCCTATTAACATAACATCACAGAAACAAAACAGCTTCCAGATGCACAAAAAGCAGCACACTTTGGACTGCAACATTAGAAAGAATACACCTATGGCTTCAGAAGGCCCACAAAAGAAGGATCCAAAGAACTTCCCAGATGAAGAAACCTTTCTGAAACTATTGGAGGGCGAGTACAAAAAGATCATAAGAGAGCCCTCCTAGATCTTATACAAAATGCAGCAGAGAAAACAGAAACATTAAGCAAGCTTTTTGATCTTATGGAACACTAATACTGTGAAATCCAACAGATCAAGAAAAAAATCAAAGTTGAAGCCAAGAAAACAGAATTTAACAAATGGAAAATAGACTCCCTGACTTGGAAGACAGAGCTACTGCCTCTGGCATCTATCAGAAGAAATCAGAAAAAAGAGACAAGAAAAATGAGGAAACACTAAGAAGCATATGGGACTCTATTAAGAAGAACAATCTACGATTAACTGGACTTCCCGAAGAGGGAGGGACACCTGAGAACACAGAGGGTATTGTGGCTGAGCTGCTCACAGAAAACTTCCCAGAAATTACGAAAGAAGCAAGCCAAGTGCCATCGAATTGAACACAACTCAATATAGATTTCAAAGAAAGACTCCAACACATGTTATAATCAAGCTTAACAAAATGAAACCTAAGCAGAAACTCTTAAAGGCAGCTGGACTCAAAGCAAAGCTAACATTCAAACGGAAACCCTATAGGCTTTCGTCTGATTACTGAGAAGAAAAAATGCTGGCATGGAGACAATGGGATGACACATTCAAGGCCTTGAAGGAAAAGAACTTCCAAACAAAACTTATATGTTCTGCAAAACTATCTTTCAAATATGAAAATGAAATCAAGACATTAGCAGATAAACAGAAACTCAGAGACTTTTAAAAACCAAACCAAAGCTACAAGAAATACTGAAAGAAGTTCTTGGCTTAGACGAACAAAACCACTATCTGTGTATTTTAGGAGGAAATACAGGACACATCATTCAGAAACCTACTCAGTTAGGGAAGCCTCCTGTCATGGATTGAAACGTGTCCCCTCAAAAATACATGTAGCCATTTGCTTGGGCCATGATTGCCTGTATTCTATGATTGACCTCCATTTTGTGATTTACCTGTGCTGTATGCTAAAGGATTAGGGTGGGACTGTAAATCCCTTTATAAGATCATCTCCCTGCTCAACTGTAAAGGGGTATGGCTTGGAGTATGGCTTGCCCCACCTTTAATCCTTTTATCCTGCAAGAGATAAAAGGGAAGCAGGAAGAGAACTGGGAACCTCACATCACCAAGAAAGTAGCACTGGAAGAAAAGCATATCCTTCACACCTGAGCTTCCTGTGCCAAGATGATCCCTGGACAAAGACTGAAACAATACCAGACTTTCCTCCAGAGCCAACAAGTAGGAAAGTCTTCCCCTGGAGCAGACATCCTGAATTTGGACTTGCAGGCTACTGGATTGTGTTAAGAGTCAAGTTTCCTTTGTTAAAGCCATCCAGTCTGTGGTATTTCTATAGAGCAGCCCTAGCTGACTAAAACAGCTCCAAACTCAATCAAAGCTGTAATATTAAAAAAGTGATCTAGTGATCATATCATGAAAACTATGATGTCATCATATCGAAAAGAGGGATGTACTACAGGCACTATAGTCCTTCCAGATGGAGAGGAAGTTAATAAGACTTGCAGTAGTTCAAATTCCGTGTAATCATAGACCTTTAAGGGGGATCACAGGGGCAGCTGCAAGGCACAATAAACATGCAAAATATCAAATCAAGAAACGGAATATAGTAGTCTCAACAGCCACAAAAGCAACACTGAAAAATGTGAAAAATCAACTCATAAAGAAGAATCTTCCAGAACAGAATAAGAACTACAGAGACATTAACACAGAAATGAACATATTACAATGACAGCACTAAACACATACCTAATAATAATTACATTGAATGTGACTGGACTGAACTCTCCAGTAAAGAGACAATGAGTGGCATCTTTGATCATAAGAAACAACCCATCCTTATGTTGCTTACAAGACATGAACAAATTGAAAATTAAAGGATGGAAGAATATACATCAAGCTAACAAAACACAAAGAAGAGCAGGTGTGGCAAAACTAATCTCAGATAAAATAGATTTTAATGCAAACTCCACTATTGTGGACATTGAGGAACACTATTTATTGCTGAAAGGTTCAATACACAAGCAGGACTTAATACTAAATATTTATGCACCCAATACGAGAGCATCTAAATACACTGAAGAAACACTGACTATACTCAAAACCGAGACAGATAACAATAATAGTGTGAGACTTCAACACTCCAATCTCAATATTGGACAGATTGTCTAGAAAAAAGCTCAGAAAAGACACAGAAGATCTTATTGCCACAATTAATCAACTAGACCTCATCGACATCTACAGAGTTTTCTATCCATCAGCAGATAACTACACCTTCTTCTTCAGTACACATGGAACATTTTCGAGAATAGACCACGTGTTAGGACATAAAGCAATTCTCAACAAAATCCATACCACTAGAGTGTGGCAAAGCATCTCCTCAGACCACAAAGCTGTTAAAGTCTAAATCAATAGCAGAAAAAACACATACAAAGTGGAAATCATGGAAACTGAACAATATCTTGGAAAAAAAGCCATGGGTTATAGAAGAAATCAAGGATGAAATAAAGAAATTTATGGACTCCAATCACAATGAAAACACTTCCAACCAAAACCCACGGGATACAGCCAAAGTAGTGCTTGGAAGTCAGTTTGTCTCCATAAATGCACACATCCGGAAGCAAGAAAGAATCCAAACCAAAGATCAAACCCTATAGCTTGAACAAGTAGAGAGAGAATAACACAGGAATCCCTCAGCCAGCAGAAGAAAACAGATCCTAAAGATTAGAGCAGATTTAAATGAATTAGAGAACTGAAAAAACTGAAAAGACTAAAATCTGTTTTTTTTAAAAAGATCAACAAAATTGACAAGCCATTGGCTAAACTTACTAAAGAAAAACAAGAAGGGAAACAAATAACCCAAATAAAAAGTGAGAGGGGTGTTATCACAACAGAGCCATCAGAAATCCAAAATATCATAACAGAATACCATGAAAGACTACACTCTAACAAATTTGAAAACTTAGAATGGACAACTTCTTAGATTCACATCACCTACCAAAATTATCACAAGGCGAAACAGAACAACTTAATAAACTCATCACAAAGGAAGAGACTGTAAAAGTTATCAAAAATCTGCCAAACAAAAAAAGCCCAGGCCCAGATGGCTTCACCACAGAATTCTATCAAGCTTTTAGAGAAGAGTTACCTTCAATACTACTGAGACTATTTCACAGCATAGAGAAGGATGGAATACTCTCAGCATAACCTTGACACCAAAGCCCGGGAAATACCCAACAAAAAAGTAGAACTACAGACCAATACCACTCATGAACCTAGATGCAAATATCTTCAACAAAATTCTTGCCAATAGAATATAACAACATATCAAAAAAATAATTTAACACAACCAAGTTGGATTCATACCAGGGATGCAAGCCTGGTTCAACATCAGGAAAAAAAAATAACATGATCAACCACATAAATAACACAAAAGACTAAAATCACCTGATTTTATTTATTGATGCTGAAAAGGCATTTGATAAAGTCCAACAGCCATTCATGCTAAAAACTCTCAGCAAAGTAGAAACAGACAGACAATTCCTCAATGCAATAAAGACCATTTACACAAAGCCAACTGCCTACATCATCCTAAATGGAGGGAGATTGAAACAATTCCCCTTGAGAATGGAAACTAGACAAGGATGCCCACTCTCACCTCTCCTATTCAACACTGTACTAGAAGTTCCAGCCAGAGCATTTGACAAGACCAAGAAATGAAGGGCATCTGCATCTGCAAAGAAGTCAAAATCTCCCCATTTGCAGATGATATGATAGTATATGCAGAGAATCCTAAAGAATCCATAAGTAAACTACTCAAATTGATAGAAGAGTTCAGCAAAGTGTCAGGATACAAGATAAACATAAGTAAATCAGTAGCATTCTTTTATATCAACAATGAGATTATTAAGGAAGAGACCACCAAATCAATACCATTTACTATAGCCCCCAAGAAGATAAAATACCTAGGAATAAATCTAACCACAGAAATAACAGACCTTTACAAAGAGAACTATAAGCCTTTACTGCAAGAAACTAACAGAGGCTTACACAAATGGAGAAACATACCCTCCTAATGGACAGGAAGACTTTGTGAACATGTCTATTTTACCCAAAGCAATTTACTTATACAATGCAATCCCAATACAAATTCCTCTGAAATTTTTTTATCCAACTTGGTCATGATGGATTTTTTTTTTTTTTTTAATATGTTGTTATACTCTTTTGTCAAGAATTTTGTTGAAGATCTTTGCTTCTGAATTCAGGAGTAGTATCAGTCTGTAGTTCTTTTTTGTTGGGTCTTTCCCTGGCTTTGGTATCAATTATGCTGCCTTCATAGAATGAATTTGAGAGTATTCCAGCCCTTTCTATGCTGTGAAATAGTCAAGTAGTATTGGAGGTAACTCTTCTTTAAAAGCTTTATAGAATTCTGCAGTGAAGCCATCTAGACCCGAGCTTTTTTTGGTTGGCAATTTTTTTAATGAATTTTTGAATCTCTTCCTTTGTGATGGGTTTATTAAGCTGTTCTGCTTCACCTTCTGATAATTTCGGCAGGTGATATGAATCAAGGAATTTGTCCATTTCCTCTAGGTTTTCAAATTTGTTAGAGCACAGTCTTTCATATTATTCTGTTATGATATATATATATTTTTTATTTCTGTTGGATCTGTTGTGACAACTCTCGTCTTATTTTTTATTTGGGTTATTTGTTTCCTTTCCTGTGTTTCTTTAGTAAGTTTAGCCAATGGTTTGTCAACTTTGTTGACCTTTTCAAAAAACCTGCGTTTGGCCTTTTCAATATTTTCAATTGTTTTTCTCTTCTCTAATTCATTTAGTTCTGTTCTAATCTTTAGGATCTGTTCTCTTCTGGTGCCTGAGGGGTTCCTCTGTTGTTCTCTCTCTACTTCTTCAACCTGTAGTGTTACTTCTTTGATGTGGATTCTTTCTTCCTTCCAGATGTGTGCATTTGTGGAGATAAACTGACCTCTGTGAGCACCACTTTGGCTGTATCCCATAGGTTCTGCTAGGAAGTGATTCTCATTGGAATCCATGAATTTCTTTATTTCATCCTTGATTTCTTCTATAATCCATCGCTTCTGGAGCAGGATGTTCTTCAGTTTCCATGAGTTCCACTTTCTATCAATGTTTTTTCTGCTATTGATTTTGACTTTTATGGCTTTATGATGGGAGAAGATGCATTGCATTAATTCAATGGTACGGATTTTGTTGAGAATTGCTTTATGTCCTAACACATGGTCTGTTCTGGAGAACGTTCCAGGTATACTGGGGAAGAAGTTGTAGTTGTCCGCTGATGGATAGAGCTCTGTAGATGTCGATGAGGTCTGGTTGGTTAATTGTGGCAATAAGGTCTTCTGTGTCTTTACTGAACTTTTTTCCAGATGATCTGTCCAATATTGAGAGTGGAGCGTTGTAGTCTCCTGTTATTGTGGAGTGATCTATCTCGTTTTTGAGTGTAGTCCGTGTTTCTTCAATGTGTTTAGGTGCTCTAATATTAGGTACATAAATATTTAATATTTCTAAGTTCTTTTTGTGTATTGAGCCTTTCAGCAATAGTCTCCATCCTTATCCATGACAGTGGATTTTACATTAAAATCAATTTTATATGAGATTAGAGTTACCACAACTGCACTTCTTTGTTCATGGTTAGCTTGATACATATTTTTTCCATCCTTTAATTTTCAGTTTGTTTCTATCTTTAAGTCTAAGGTGAGTTTCCTGTAGCCAACATATGGATGGGTCATGACTTTTGATCCAAGATGTCACTCAATGTCTCTACTGCACCATTCGGTCCATTTACATTCAATGTAATTATTGATAGGCATGTGTTCAGAGCTGCCATTGTGGTATATTTATTTTTGTGTTGATGTTTTCTCTATTGTACTTATTTATCTGTTCTGGGACATTCTTCTTTGTGAGTTGATTTTTCACTTTTCTCAGGGTAGGTTTTTTGGTTGTTGAAATTCCTGTATTACATTTCTTGATAAGGTATGTTGCATTTTTATTGTGCTTTATGACTGTCCCATGATTCTGCTTAATAAACTATGCATAAATCTGATTTTAATTACTACCAGTCTTATCAACTTCCACTCCATTTGGAAGGACTATAATGACTGTAGTACGTCCCTCTTTTTAATATGATGACGCAATAGTTTCCATGATATGATCACTGGATTATTTCTTTCACTATTATAGCTTTGATTGTGTTTGGAGCCTTTATTAACTGACTGGCATTCAGGATGACATATCCTTCTAAACTATAAAGCTAGTGGTTTTGTTCTTTTAAGCCAAAACCAAGAGATTCTTTCTGTATTTCTTGTAGCTTTGGTTTGGTTTTAACAAACTCTCTGAGTTTCTGTTTATCTGTGAAGGTCTTCATTTCATTTTCATATTTCAAAGATAGTTTTGCAGGATTTATAATTCTTGGTTGGAAGTTCTTCTCCTTCAAGGCTTTGAATGTGTCATGCCACTGTCTCTGTGCCAGCATTCTTTCTGCTGAGAAATCCCACAAAACTCTACAGGGTTTCCCTCTGAATGTTAGCTTTGCTTTGAATTTTGCTGCCTTTAAGAATTTCTGCTTAGGTTTCATTTTGTTAAGCTTGACTACTGTATGTCTTGGAGTCTTTCTTTCGAGATCTATGTTGAGTGGTATTCAGTATGCATCTTGGATATCTATATTCTCTTCCTTCATGAACACAGCGACAATACTCTCTGTGTTCTCAGGTGTCTTGCCCTGTTCAAGGACTCCAGTTAATCGTAGGTTTTTCACTTTAATAGAGTCCCACATGTGTCTTAATGCTTCTTCACTTTTCTTGTTTCTTTTTTCTGATTTCTCCTCATAGGTACTGGTGTCAGCAGCCCTGTCTTCCAAGTCAGAAAGTCTCTTTTTCATCTGTTCCATTCTGTTTTTTTGGCTTTGTATCAAAGTTTCTGTGTCTTTGATTTTGTTCTTGATTTGCTGCATTTCAGAGTACTGGTGTTCCATCAGATCGAACAGCTCACTTATTTTTTTTTTATTTTCTTCTGCTACATTTTGTGTAAGGTCTAAGAGGGTTCTCTATATAATCCTTTTGTATTCACCTTCCAATAATTCCAGAAAAGTTTCTTTGTCTGGAACGCTCTTCTGTTGTTTCATTTGGGGACCTTCTGGAGCCATGGATGATTTCTTGATTATAGCTTTCTCCAGAGTCTGGTTTTTTTTTTTTTTTTTGGCTGCATGTGAGTCAATAAAGGCTGGGGGAGATGCTGTGACGATGGACAGCAGTTGTTTCTCTAAGCCACCTTAAAATGAAAGGTAAGAGGTATCTGACCACTCCCCAGGTCAGTCAGGTGTTCAGGCGTACAGGGCCCTCTTCCCAACTCATAAAGTAAGCACTTCTATATCCAACCCCAGATGTTATGAACTAGTTCAAAATACCACAAGGCTACTACCCTGTTAGCCTCTGCTGATAGGCCCCTTTCATAGATGACACTGTGTAAAACACTGCTTTTCTGCCAGGAAATCGGACTCCTGCAGGAAGGCATTGCCTCCCAGCCTAGGAGTTAGGTCTCACTGAGGCTTCCATATCCCTGATGGTGTCCTGCACAGGCTTGTCACCACCTCTGTACAAACTCCACTGTGGCAGAGGCAGAAAGAGAGGCCAAAGGTGCCGAGATGTACAGCGTCCACAACCTGCTTCTGGGCCCCAGCTGTAGGTGACACTGTGTAAACTACTTGTTTTCTGCCAGAAAGGCTCTCTCCTGTAGGTAGGCGCTGCCTCTCAAGCTAAGAATTAGGTCCAGCTGAGGCCTCCATATCCAAGATGGTGTCCCACACAAGCTCGCTGCTGCCGCCTCTGTACAAACTGCATTATGGCAGAGGTGGAAAGAGATGTCAAAGTTGGTGAGATGCACAGAGTCCTAACCTGGGCTCTCAAAATATGGTAATTTCACCCGCCAATCCCACTAACACAGCATCTTAGACTAGCCACTAGTCAAGACCCAGCTCCACCAGCCGGCCAAGACAGAGCAAAAAAGTCAAAATGGTGAGTTACCTTTGGTCCATGAAAGCCAGAACTGGCCAGGAGCGGAAGTCAGCTGAATAGAGGTTTTCCATTCAGTGGTATGAAGTCCAAATTAACAGTGCAATGCTGTTTTAACTAGGGCTCACTAGGTGACCAGAAGGCTCCATTAAATTATCAATTCAGGTGTTGGTTTTAGAGGGATTTAGGGAGATATGTGCTTTGTCCACCTTCTTGACTCTGCCACCCTCCTGTCACATTTTTTAATGAGATGCAGAAAGAAATCACCAAATTTGTTCAGAAACAGAAGAAGCCCCAGCTAAGCAAAAACTTAGAAGACTAAAGATTATAAAACAACTTGGTCAAATCTCAATATAATCTCTTAAAGTGTGTCTTTCTGTCCTCTTGAAAGCTTTAGAATAGTGTTGAAGTCTGGAAGAACAAAATAATGTAATTACTGCTATTCTTACTATTGCTATTATATGACTGTATTTTACTACAAAGGAAACACTTTAAAAATTAATTTTCATTTTTATTTTAATGCTTGATCACTATCAATATTTTCCCTTACACTGGGTTGGATATTTCATTCTATTGTATTAACCTGATTTTCTATATTTTCTAGGATTTATATGCTGTCATATTAAAAACAAAAGCTTATGTCATTTTGTAAAATATGTCTGTAATATAGAACATTTTTTTTGTTAGCTTACAAGCTGGTTCCCACTTACGGAAACCCTGTGTATGTGTATGTAACAGAAGGAAACACTGCCCGTTCCTGCATCATCCTCACAATTGGGCCCACTGTTGCACCCGCTGTGTCAATGAGTCTTGTCAGACGTTGCCCTCCTTTTCATTGTGCTTCGATTTCACTGTACTTGATGTCTTTCTCCAGGGACCGGCCCACCTGATTACAAGCCCAAAGTACATTAGATCAAGTCTCACTATCCTTACGTCCAAAGAGCACTCTGGTTATACCTCTTCTAAGAAAGACCTGTTGATTCTCTTGGCAGCCTGATCTTCAATATTCTCTACCAACATCATAATTCAACAGCATCAATCCTTCTTTAATTGCACTTTGCACTTAATCATTGTCTAGCATATGAGGCTGTCAAAAATATCAAGGCTTGGATTAGGTACGCCTTAACCCTCAAAGTGACATCTTTGCAAATAACAAGTAAGGATTTTTTAACATATGAAGTCTTGGCAGCACTGCCTAATCAACCAGGTAAGGTTTCATAACCTTGATATATCAGCATCTCACAGCTGCATTCATGTTGACATGTAATGGCATCTTACTGAGTGGCATTCATTATTGCTGTGCTGTGTTTTTGTGTGCCATCATTAGAATGTCGGAGATTGAATTAGAGCCATAAACAAACAAATTTCTTGTTAAAATTAGCAAGAGTAGAAGTGAAATCGAGGACATATTACTCCAAGTTTATGAGGATAATATCATGAAGAAAATGGCAGTGTACAAATGGATTAAACATTTTTCTGAGGGGAGAGAAAGTGTCACTAATGAAGAGAGGTCAGGGTGGCCAGTAACAAGCAGAACTGATGAAAACATTGCAAAACGTTGTTGAATTGTGTGTCAAAATCATTGACTGACTGTGAGAAGCAAAGCAGACCAAGTAAACATCAATAGAGAAACAGGAACATCTTAGCTGAAAATCTTGGCATGAGAAAGGTATATATAATAATGGCCCTGAAGAAGCTTGCCAATGAACACAAGCAAAGCAGAGTCAAAGTTTGTCAGGATCTCATGGAGAGGCAAGATGATGTCCTGGGCCATTCTAACACTGGTGATGAAACACAGGTGTACTAACACAACTCTGAAACAAAGCATCAAAGTGTACAATGGAAGTCCGCCAATTCTCCACTACGGAAAAAGTTCCATAGTCCAAAACAAAAGACAAAATTATGTTGCTAACCTTTTCTGGTATCAAAAGGATTGTTCATTATGAGTTTGTACCAACTGTACAAACAGTTAACCAAATACGCTATTTGGAAGTTCTGAAAAGGCTATGTTAAAAAGTTAGACAAACTTTTGACCAACAACTCATGGCTCTGGCATCACAACAATGCACCTGCTCACACAGCACTGTTTGTGAGGGGGTTTTTACCCAGTAAACGAATAACTGTATTGGAACATCCTCCCTACTCAACTGATCTGACCCTCAATGACTTTTTTTCTTTATCCAAAGGTAATGGAAATACTATAATTATATTGTAGTATGTATTATGTACATATATCATATCCATTATATGTCATAATATGTAGTTCTTGGTTGGAAGTGTTTTTCCTCCAAGGGTTTGTATGTGTCATCCCATTGCCTTCTTTCCAACATGTTTTTGGCTGAACAGTCAGAAGTCAGTCTAAAAGACTTCCCTTTGTGCAGGAGTTTTAGTTTAAGCCTAGCTGCCTTTATGTTTCATTTTACTAAGCCTGATTATAATACGCCTTGGTGTTCTACCTTTCGTGGAGTTTGAAGAGCATCATGAATGGCTATCTTCTCTTCTTTCATAATGTCAGGGAAATTTTTTTGTCAGCAAATCTTCAACAATTCTCTGTGTTTTCTCCTATCCCTTCCTGTTCTGGAACTCCCATTACCTGTAAATTATTCCTCTTGATAGAGCCCCACATGATTTTTAATGGTTCTTCATTTTTATTTTTTTATCTGATTTCTCCTTATAAATGCTGGCATCAGTTATTTTATTTCCAATCTTGCTAATTCTGTATTCCATTTCCTCAACACTGTTCCTTTGGTTTTGCATTGAATTGTCTGACTTTCTGATTTTATTATTGATCTGATGAATTTCAGATCATTGTTCTTTTAGCAGTTCATGTAGCTTGTTTAATCTTTCATTTTGTTCTGATGCACTTTGTCTAATTTACATCCTAAGATCTAGAAGTGTTCTATACTAATTCTTTTGAGAACACAAAACTCCAATAACTTCAGCAAAGCTTCTTCATCTGGAAAGATTCTGGGTTTCTTCTTTTTTCTTTGGAGTTTTCCACAGCCCTGGTGGTCTGTTTCTTTAAATGGTTAGATATTGATTGTTGTGTTTGAGGAATCTGACACCTGTTCAGCATCTCCGATGTCATACCAGCAGTAGCTATGGCCTATCTCAGAAAAGGGAGGAGGGAAGAGTGATGCCACACTCAGCTGACAGCCAAGTTCTCTATGTACAGCTACCCCAAGAACAGCTTCTCTGCTGAAAGAGATTTTGTCTAGCCAGGTACTGCTGCTCAGTGTGGCAGCCAGTCCCAGCTGAGACCCCAGGCCCAGCCGACCCTGCCTCCTGGCTGACAAAGATGGTAATCTATTTGTGGAGTCTTCAGAGCTGTGTCAGTAGATGTTACAGCAGGACTCAGACAAGAAAGAGAAAAGGGCACTACCGCACTCAGCCACAGCCCCCACTGTGTTCTCTAGGTGCAATTGTCTTTAAAACAGCTTCGTTGCTGAGAGAGGTGCTATCCAGTCAGGCACTACGGCTCAGTGTGGCAGCCAGCCCCAGTCGGGCCCACAAGCATGACAGACTCTGCCTCTCAGCAGACTAAGGTGGCAACCTACTCTGTGCCACCTCTCCTGTGCTGTGCCAGTACAATCTCTGATGTAGCTCAGAGAAGGGGGAGGCAGGCACCATTGCATTCAGCTGTCAGCTGCCAGTAGATTCGGTAGATGTAACTGTCTTAAGTACAGTCTCTGCTGAGGGGGACACTATCCACTCAGGTGCTGCTGCTCAGCATGACAGCCTGCTCCAGCCAGGTTCTCAGGAGTAGCAGCCCCAGTCCTCCTCTCCCAGTTGACAAAGTTGACATCCATACCTGTAAGCCTCTCTGCCACTGCACCAGCAAAAACAGGACCCTCTGCACTGCCAACTCACCTCTGACAAATGTAGTTTTCCCCTTTCTGTTACCTAGTCCAATCTGAGAACTTTCTGCCTGATCTTGGGACTCCTAAAATATCCATTCTGTTCCATTCAGTTACTTTTCTAGGCCTTAGTTCTCATATGGAATCAAGGAGGCATGTGACTAGTCCACAGTCTTGGCCCCACTCCCAATATATTCTATTCTGAAAGCTAATATTCTCAATTCAGATCATGTTTTAATTTGCCTTAAAATTATATTATGTAATATTTCTTTTGGACACGTTTTCAATTACCCAAGTGTTTTAGTCATCTAGAGCTGCTCTAGCAGAAATACCACACAGTGGATGTCTTTAACAAAGGAAGGTTTATTCTTATACATTCCAGTAGGCTGCAAGTCCATATTCAGGGTGTCCACTCCAGGAAAAGGCTTTCCCCCTTGTCGGCTCTGGAGGAAAGTCTGGTATTGCATCTGTCTTTGTTCAGGGAGCATCGTGGCATAGGAATCTCAGGTCTGAAGGACGTGCTCTTCTCCCAGTGCTATTTTCTTGATGGTATGATGTTCCCAATTCTCTGCTTGCTTCTCTTTCCTTTTATCTCTTGCAGGCTGAAAGGATTAAGGGTGGGACAAGCTATACTCCAGGGAAGCTCCCCTTACAGTGGGGCAGGAAGGTGATCTTACAAAGGGATTTACAGTCCCCCCTAATCCTTTAACATACAGCATAGGAAAACCACAAAATGAAGGACAGTCACAAGATACTGGGAATCATGGCCCAGCCACATAGCTACACATATTTTGGGGGGGACACAATTCAATCCATGACATCCTACCCTTTAGCAACCCAAAAATCACATAACAGAAACAGGTAACACGTTCATCACATCATAGCAAAATCATGTCCATCCCATACGACAGAAATCTAAAATCAGTTCCAAGTCCAAAATACAAAAACTCTTCTACATCTGTGAAATCTAGAAGGTAAGCTACCTGCTTCTAAAGGTACAAGGTCAGAACAGGCACAAGCTAGACATTCCATTGTAAATAGGAGAAATTGCAGGGAAAGAAGGCACTAACAGGCAACAAGTGAGTCAGCAGAACACATTACATTAGCCCTCAAAGCTTTGGAAATACTCTTACATTTTCTGAGACATTCTACACAATGGTCCTGCTTTCCAGTCTGTAGGTACTGGCCACACTCTCTGGTTTCTGAGTGGAGATCCCAGGCCTGCACTACAACTCTTCCTTCAAGGCCCACTTGGACAGAAACTCTGCCCCATTGGCTTTAGGAGCACCCTAAGTCCAAGTGAGTGGCAATTCCACCCTTACAAACACAAGATGCCATGGTTCCACCCTTTCAAACCCCTGAGGTCATGGCCATACCTTTTGGAGACTGAGGCAGCTCAGCTTCTCACACTGTTTGTCTCTTCATCTTCAGCTTCCTATGGCTGCATGGTCTGGGCCGCAGGCCCACATCTGCCCTGCCAGGCAAGTGTTCCAAAGCTCTGTAGCTCCACTGATTTAAGTGCCTGGAGTCACCCCACTTTTGCTAGAAAGTGTCCTGCCCAAAGACACTCAGCTCTCTCGCTCTGTGGGTCAGCAAGGCCAGCTCCACCAATTTAAGTCCTCGAAGGCACCACATTCCGCAAGGAAAACTGTGCACAGGCACTCAGCTCTCTGGCTCCATGGGTCAACTCCAGTGCTGCCGCTGGTTCTGTTGCTGCCGCTGCTGCTGCCACCGGTCCTCTGTTGTTTCTCACCATCTGTGTCTTCTTCATTCCTTCTGAATCTTCTATCCATTCATAGTTCAAAATGGCTCCCACATTTTAAGTATTTGCTAGACCAGCACCCCACGCTTACGGTACCAACTTCTGTTTTAGTCACCTAGGGCTGGTCTAGAAGAAATCCCACAGAATGGATGGCTTTAGCATAGGAAGGTTTATTCTTACACAGTCTGGTAGGCTGCAAGTCCATATTCAGGGTGTCCACTCCAGGGGAAGGCTTCCCCCTTGTTGGCTCCGGAAGAAAGTCTGGTATTGCACTCAATTGACAAAAATCAAAATCTCTGAAAAGTCAAATTAGACACTAAAGATCTTCTGAGAATTCCCAAATCTTGCAAATTTTGAGAGTCCCCTTGTGAAGAGCTTTTACATAATTCTGGCAAGAATAACTGATTCTATACTGTTTAACTGGTTCTGTTATATTGGTGGAGACAATCTTTAACAATGAAATTAACAGATGAAATTAACAGTCTACTCATCACAAAATGGATCCATGAAAAATTACCTAAAGAACTGTGATATCTTTAAAAAAAAACAAAAGGCAAATCTAACCAATGCCAAAAAATAATGATCTAAAAATAACTTCATTTTATAAAAAATTAAGAATACTGAATATTTTATTTTACACAAACATATTGGATGCTATCAGTACAATGTTGTGATTTTATATTTATGATGACTTTTTCATTAACATTATTATTTTCCCTTTGCTTATTTAGCTTCAAAATGGCAATACTTGGTCCTATTTTCCTCACCACAGCATCCTACTGAAAACTCTGAATCAGGCACAGTAATTTGCAGTTAGTTCCCACCAAGTCAGTCTCACTCATGGCAGCCCTCATTGTAAGAGAATTAAATGTTGTTCTGTCTTGTGCCATCTTCATGATCATTAGAATGTTTGAGTCCATTGTAGTCAATCTACTTCACTAAGGATTTTCCTTGTTTTTGTTGAACCTCTTTTTGGACTGAACATGCCATCCTTTTATAGCAATTTGTGTTTCCTAATGAAGTATTCAAAGTAAAAACCCAAAATCTTGCTATCCTCGCTTCTAAGGAGCATTCCTTTTAAAGCTAATTTGTTCACTCTTTTTGCAGTCCGTGGCATACACAATATTCTTTGCAACACCACAATTCAAATGTATGAACTCTTTTTTCTGTTTTTCTTTTTCACTAACTTTCACATGCATATGAGGTGACTGAAAAGTTTGTTGGTTACAGGTCAAATGCACCTCAGTCATCAACGATACGAAACAAGCATTTAATAAGCACCTGCTGAATAAATGGATGAAGGTGTAACATACATGGCAGATACTCATATTAAGATTTCCTTTCAGCATTGTGATATAGGCACTTATGTAAAAATCCACCAATAATACTCTGAAATAAAAGCCGTAGCAAAAATGGCAAAAATAACAAAAACAAAATTCATAGAACACTTAACTACTGACAAGAATATAGCATGAATCAGTCTTTACAATAGCTATTAACACAGGTATCAAAAGGTATATTTTGACAAGGAAACTGAGGCACAGGAGAATTAACCTGGTTGTGCCAAGTCCCATAGCTAGTACACAAGAGAATATCTTTAAATAGCATTGTTCATAAATTCTATAACAGAAGCTAATTTAAAGGATTAAGCTTCATTAGTTTATAGGGTGTCTATGAGTCAGAATCAACTCAATGGCAATGCATTTGGTTTTATGGTTTACTATAATAAAATTAATGAATTTAAAAAACAAAAATTACACAATCTATACATACTTCCTTAAGATTTTTACTTATTTATTTATCTTATTTTCATACATAGCACAGGTGTTGGTAAAAACAGTCTTAGGTTTTAGACATACTCTCATGTGTTTGGAGTGGAGGTAGCTCTCAGATGAGGTAGCAGCCAGTCAATCCGAGCTAATCAGCCTGAAAAGGCTATATTCCATGCTCAATGCCAAATTTTATGAACAAAGCAAACACTTAGACCATAAAATACCCTTGTCTTGGCAAATTATCATTTTTTTTTTATTTATGTAGATCTCCAAACCTGAAGGGAAAGCTGATATCCAGAGCTGAAGCGAAGCTATTTGAGGTTACTCTTTTACCTTTGAAAACTTAAATGCCAGGGAAGAAGCTTTCAATAACAGATTTTCAATAAATATATTCTCCTTCACAAGCTGCTGAACACTGGGGGTTAAAGCAAGTCAGAAAAAATAGGAAGAGTAGTTAATGTTTCTGCAAAGAACAAGATCAAAGTTGGAAAGAAACAACTATAAGTATGTTCTCCACTTCCCCCCCCCAAAATTATTCTAACAACTCTTCAGTATAAATGAAAGATAAGGAGTTCAAAAGCGATGCAACATTCAGAAGTTTGATATGCCTAGAGGGCTAAATTCTAGCTTCTAAAATAATTTCCTTTTTTTTTTTAACTTTAACTAGAAAGTAATCTCATTAAATGACATAATGCAAAAGTGAACATAAAAGTTGTACAAGAGAAACATTAAACACTTTCAGAAGAAATTAATGTTTATTGCTGTAGTCTTTGACACTCCTGTCTCTACTTAAATGCAGTTTAAATGTATTAGTAGACATCAATCCAAGCCAGCCTAGTAATTTCTTGTAAAATTCTCCCACTCATAGTTTATAAAGATTTGACAATGACTTATAGATTTTTTTATAAAGAGATTTATCCCTAAACGTTTTGAATATTCAAATTGGGGGTGGGGAAGGTTCCTAAGTGAATGTAGAAGCATATACTTGAAATCAGCCTCCATGGGTGATTTTAAATGAATGCATATATTTTAACATCATTTTATAGAGTAGTTCTGTTCCTCATTTGTCTGTGCACCAATTATGCATTTTTTCCCAACTATATGTGACAGAATTTTTAATACTGTATGCTTACATGCTTAGGCATTATCTACCTGTATTTCTTGATTACTCAAGTGGCAACATCACTTTAATATCAAAGAAGGAAAATCCTGATATGCTATGAAGAACCTAAAATCATGTACCATTGAGAAGCAAAATGAATACATTACTTTCAAGTTACTGTAACTGCTGCAGTTACTAAATTTAGATTATGCTTGGTAATCTGCTATTTTTCAGCCTTATATACAGTTAGAATTACAGGTAAATCACATCATTGTTCAGGCATTATTAAAATTACTTGATCATTTGAAGAAAACAATGGTATGTAGCATTAAGTTCTTTAATTTGGATATTAAACAAATGAATTTACAAATATGAGTCTTTGTAATAGTTATAGTGTAACAGTAATTGTATTATTTTTAGGAAAGCTTTGTAACTGTGACTTGAATTAGAGCACACATCTATCACACAGGGGTCCTGGAAAAAGTCACTAATGAGAAGAATAAATTCAATCCAGTCATTCAGACTTTTTTTTTTTAAATGGGAGAAAACATCCTGTTCAAGAAGCTATAGATTCAAAGTGGATGAAAGCATGGTTCCTGTCTTGGAGAAAGGGTCAGAATTTAGTGAAGAAGTCAGCTACCTATGCAAACACCTATTTGATCAGCATCATAATACAGAAATTTGAGAGTAGTCATTGCATGGCACAAAGGAAGAAAAGATCAATTGCGTGTGCAAAGGTCACAAAAGGTTTCATGGAAAAAGTCACAATGAAACTGAGGTTTCAATGAGCAGCATTTCAGAGAAGCACATAGTCTAGGTTTCTGTTCCTGTGTTCTTGGTCTATTATCCACGTTTTAGCTGCCTCATGACATACACAGACTACAAATAATGTAATACCATCTCTCGGCACCATTACTACAGCATGCTGGCCACCCGTCCCAACAGCTCATATTTTCCAGTATTGCTCTTGTCTGCTTTGTTCCACGTTAACTAATAAACTCTTATTCCTCCAGTAACACATCACTCTGTGCTCTGGTACCCAAAAGATGGACAGCAAAGCAATGTCTAGAAATCCGGCATGAACCTGTTGCTTCATAAGCATTAATAATTCTGGATTAACTGATTGTTGTTGTTGTTGTAAGGTGCCATCACATTGAGTCTGACTCATACTAATATTACAAACGACAGTATGAAACACTGCCCATTGCTCAGCCATGTTCACAACCATTTTTATGCTTAAGCCCATTGTTGCAGCCATTGTGTCAATCCATCTCACTGAGGGTCTGGCTCTTTTTTGCTAACCCTCCACTCTGCCAAGTATGATGTCCTTCTCTAGCGACTGACCCTTCCTGATAACATATGCAAAGTATGTAAGATACAGTCTTGCCATCTTTGCTTCCAAGAAGCACTCCAGCTGTACTTTCTCCAGAAGAGATCTGTTTGTTCTTTTGGTGGCCCACGGTACATTCAACATTCTTCTCCAACACCACAACTCAAAAGCATCATTTTTTCTTTTGTCTTCTTTGTTCATGGTCCAGCTTTCACATGCATATGATGTGACTGAGAATACCATGGCTTTGGTCATGCACACTTCAAGATGACTTCTTTACTTTTCAGTGCTTTAAAGAGATCCTTTGCAGCAGATTTGCTAAATGCAATGTCTCTTCTGATTTCTTGACTGCTGCTCCCATGGGCATTGATTGTGGACACAGGTCAAATGAAATCCTTGACAACCTTAATCCTTTCTCCATTTATGATAATGTTGTTTACTAGTCCAGTTGTGAGGATTTTTGTTTTCTTGATGTTGAAGTGTGTCATGAATTGAATTTTGTCCCCTCCAAAATATGTGTAGCAATGTGGCTGGGCCATGATTCCTAGTATCTTGTGATTGCCCTCCATTTTGTGATTTTCCTGTGCTGTATGTTAAAGGATTAGGGTGGGACTGTTAATCCCTTCATAGGATTACCTCCATGCTCCACTGTAAAGGGAGTTTCCCTGGAGCATGGCTTGCCCCACCCTTAATCCTTGCATCCTACAAGAGATAAAAGGAAAGAGAAGTCAGCAGAGAATTGGGAACCACACACCATCAACAAAGCAGCACCAGGAGAACAGTGTGTCCTTCAGATCTCAGTTTCCTGCACCAACATGCTCCCTGGACAAAGACTGATGCACTACCAGACTTTCCTTTAGAGCCAACAAGGGGGAAAGCCTTCCTTCCCCTGGAGCAGACATCCTGAATTTGGACTTGTAGCATACCAGACTGTGTAAGAGTAAGCCTTCTTTTGTTAAAGCCTTCCACTCTGGTATTTCTGCTAGAGCAGCCCTAGATGACTGAAACAAGGTGCAATCTGTACTGAAAGCCGCAGTCCTTGATATTCTCCAGTGTTTCAAATCTTCACTTCCAGTATGTAAGGTAGTGTCATCTGCATAACACAGGTTGTTAATGAGTCATCCACTAATCCTGATGCCTCATTCTTCATATAATCTAGCTTCTCAGATTATTTGCGTAGCATACAGACTGAAAAGGTATGGTGAAAGGATACTACCCTGACGCATACCTTTCCTGACTTTAAACCATGCAGTGTTCCCTTGTTCTGTTCACATGACTGCCTTTTGGTCCATATACAGATTCCTTAAGAACACAATTAAGTGTTCTGGAATTCCCATTTTACACAAAGTCAGCCATAATTTATTATGATCCACACAGTCGAATGCCTTTGCATAGTCAATGAAACACAGGTAAACATCTTTCTGGTGTTCTTTGCTTTCAGACAACACCCATCTCACAACAGCAGTGATATCCCTGGTTCCATGTCCTCTTCTAAACCCATGTTGAATTTCTGGCAGTTCCTTGTCGATATACTGTTGCAATCACTTTTTACTTGTGTGTGATATAAATGATATTGTTCGGTAATTTCTGCATTCAGTTGGATCACCTTTCTTTGGAATGGTTATAAACAGAGATCACTTGCAGTCAGTTGGCCAGATAGCTGTCCTCCAAATTTCTTGTCATAGATGAGTGAGCACTTCCAGTGCTACATTTATTTGTTGAAATATCTCAACCGATACTCCATTCTTGGAGCTTTGATTTTTGCCAATGCCTTCAGCACATGGCATGTTCCTTCCCTTCTGAAATCTTTTCCAGAAACATACTGGCAACCTTCTTTAAGACCCACCTGACCAATTCACATCTCTTCTTTGAAATCCCAGAATGAACACACACTCTTGCTCTAATTAGATTAAATCATTCTTTATCTAATTGTTTGTATTTTTCTCAGTACATTAAGGTGTATTTCTAGCTCAGCCATGACAATACATTTAATATTCTGCTTGTATTCAACTTTAGGTCTTAGTAAACAATGTGTTCACGAATTAAAAAAATAAAAGTTGCCCTTGAGTCAATCCTGACTGTGGTACAAACAGTGAAGAACTACTCATTACTAACCACATAGCCCCAGTCAGGAAAGCTCCATAGAATGCATCTTGTCTTTTAACACATGACATCTCCATGAGTGCCCACGAATGGTCACTGTCAAATAAAGTTAAACAAAAGTATATTCTTGCCTGTAGTTAGATACATTACCACCAAATACAAATCTGCTCCCTACCAATGCCTACATGAGGAAAATCTTCTGTGCTTTTACTCTTTCATACATGGGTTTTATGAAAACAGTGGTTCCCAACCTTACAACTGACAGAGGATCTTAAATAAATAAATAAATACCGATGTTAGAATTCATTTCCAATTCAATGCAATCAGAGCATTTGGGAATCGGGCCTATTGAAGCTTCCTTCAGAGAGCACACTAGAAACTTAAACCCACTGCTGTCGAGTCGATTCCAACTCATAACAACCCTATAGGCCAGGGTAGAACTTTTTACTTTTCAGTTAACAGATGTAGCACTTAACCACTATGCCACCAGGCTTTCCAGAAAGGGTACTATGTGATTTTAAAAATGCAGTTAGAGTTGAAAACTCTGACATAAAGCAGAAACTCCTTACATGTGATTGTGTGTTCAAGGACTTTAAACACTTCTATTTCTGTTTACTGTTTCTCCCTCACTAATTGTATTGTCAAATGTAGAGGCAGTTTCCATGTTGACTTCGGCTAGGTACTAGATGCATGCAGCTGAGGAGGTCACTTAACTTCTTGTAACCAAAGAGTAGTGATCTAAGGTTGTATCAACAATTAAATAAGACTGCATTTGTAAACTGACTACACTGAGCAGTCAACAACTGTTTTAACACTCACCCCCCCAAAATAAAATACTCTAACCTCAAAATCACTTTCCACTATTCTGTCCCCAAAAAGGAAATAGGAAAGAGACAAGATCAAAAAAGCAAATAAAGAATCATTATGAAAAACATGAACTACTTTCTTTTTTAGAATAGCCACAGGCTTGTATTGTCAATCTGATTTAGTAAGGTAGGAAAATAATTTAGAAGATACTACTGATATATAGAAACATGCTAAGACAACAATCTACTGAAGACACTCTTAAAGTAACGATAAATAATGTATTAGAAGAAAAACAAGGGCTAGAGTTAATGCAGGCTGCTATAAAATAAATTTACAGCTGTTGAACAACCACTATCTTGGGATTTAAGACAGATGTGATGTTAAAAGTGAATAAATTTAGTTTCAACGGTAGGGCTCTCCAGGGCCCTAAAATCTTTAACTATTTGGCCATTTGTATCTATTGCTATCTTTGCAGAGTGGAGCAACCAGAGAAAAAGAGTAGAGAGTACTGTTCAAAGCTCTCTAAAACCACATCTACTTGACTCAGCAGTAACAAGAAGCAGCTTTGCCTTGGTTGTACCAGAAATAGGCAAACAAACAAAAACTAAAAGTAGACAAAAAATGGTATGTGCCAAGTTTTGGTTCAAGCAGTCCATTTCACTCAGCTGCAGGCAACATCTCCTCCATAAGGTCTGCCTTTACTTGAGCTTTCTAGTGACAATGAACTCAGATGTTACCTTACTAAAAGGATTTATGGCAAATTCCATTCATTCCTCGTAGGTCTACCATTTGGAACCATTTAAAATAACTTAATGCATGTTCTACATGACAGATTTGTAAATACCTAATGACAATTTCTGCAATCTCCAAGAATATGCTCTAAAAAATATATAGTTTTTACAACAGTAGTAACACTCTACCCAGCAATAAAAATGGCAACAGGAAATAGTATCAAGAAGCATACTGCTGTTTTCTTTCCACTGTTATTTGGGGTATGGTGGGATCCAGACTGGTTTTATTCAGTACCTACAAAAGAACTGATGATGGTGGCAGATGGAAGAAATCCTTTGGCATCTCCCACTGGTGCTAAACCCTGCTCACACAACCACTGGGCATTGTATTCAGATTCTGTTCTCTGTGGTCATGTTTTGTTGTTTTAGTTTTTGTCACGTATTACATATATATATATTACTTGAGCCCCATTTTTGTTAATCATTTTCATAGTCATACAAACATCAGTGTCTTACTGACTTTTTTCCTACTGAGGGTCTATAGTAAATCACTACATCAAGACCATGAAAAATTATACATATCACAACTCATCATCTTCAAGTAAAACTGCTTAAGATTTTCAGTTGATTTCTGGTTTCCTAATGTTACCTTGTGGAAACCCTGGTGGTCTAGTGGTTAAGTGCTATGTCTGCTAACTGAAAGTCTGGCAGCTTGAATACACCAGGTGCTCCTCTGAAACTGTGGAGCAGTTGTGCTCTGTCCGATAGGGTCACTATGAGTCAAAACTGACTAAACGGCTGTGGATTTGGGGTTTTTTTTGTTTTTTTTTTTTAATGTATTTCATGCAGTTAAGATGCCTGTACAAAGCCACATATATACTAAATAAATGCATGTGCATATATTACATGTATATATAAATATTATGTATTCAGTATAGATGACCTATCTATGAATCATGTAAACATACATCTATACATGTTTCATTTCTGAAATAGTGGCCCTTTTTAAAAAAAAAAAAAAACGAACCATTACAATATTAACTCTAATTTCTTAAAAGGCCTTGTTCTTTAACCTCAGGTCTCAATCACACTTAGACAACTAAGCAGCAGATAAAATAACTTGTAAAGGTCACTAATAAAAATTCAGAGCTTGTACTGCAGCACCAAAACATGGAAACCTGCAGAGCACAACTCCAGGAAAACACAGCAGGTGCCATTGTGCTCCTGACCACACCCGACCATTCTCAACTGGAAGTCAGTAAGAGTGCAAAGCCTTCTATTTATTTATTTATTTTGGTCTTCTGTCCCTTCTTTATTTAAAGCAAAGTGAAGCAATCTTTCCTTTAAAAAAGTATTGCAGCTCTAACAGATTGGAATTTTATTTCCATGATGTGTACCCCCAGGTGCCTTGCAAAAGATACTTTTACCAGAAATCCCAGAGGAGATAATGATGTACCTCCTGTCCATCATTTTATTCCAATTATCATCACATCACTGATCTGAAAAACATTTCATGTTAATTCCCTTGAAGCTCTAAACTATTCTCCTCCCCAGAGATGTCTATAGTTATCTTTCTTTCAGAAACAGATATTTTTCACTGAGTGTCCTGGGTACTTGCATCTGACAAGAGTAAATTTGCCTATAAAGAGTTTATGTAGCATTTTGTCTCCATGTTTCCTGGATAACAAAGTCTATGCAAATGTATGTGTGATAATACACGTTTTTAAGTTCCTGTTATTTTTGTTTGCTTTAATCTACAGCAATTCAAAGTGATAAATACACAGTTGGTTCTATTTCAAAGAGCCTATTTTTTAAACACACACATAAACACTTGTGTATTCCTTGTTGGTATGGCTTGAAGTCCCCAATGATCTTATCAGCTATCTCAGTGCTTATGTGCATTCAGCAACAATCAAAACTACTAATAAATTACATTTTCAAATAGTAGCATAATCATGAAAGATTTCTTTTTTCCTTAGCTCTCATTGAAAAAAGGAAGGTGGCAGGTTTGATCATAACAACGTCTAGTTTATATGTAATTAAGTACATACATCTATACATACATAGTACTATTATTTTCTGTGTTTCACGGTAGCACCAGCAGTTAAGCTCTGGATTACTAATAAACTGGTTGATGGTTAAAGCCTACCCCAAGGCCCCTCAGAAGAAAGACCTACAGATTTGCTTCCAAAGGGTCCCAGTCTTGAAAATCCTGTGGAGGAATTCTACTCTGTGCACATGGGTCACCATGAGTTGCAATCAGCTCAACAGCAACCGAAAACATTGACTTTCTCTTCCACCATTAGAACTAGATAAACATACCTCATTAAGATCCGAATTAGCTGCCCCTTCTCTCTTAAATCTATGCTATTGGCTAGAAAATGTAACAAAAATATTATTTTTCTTTCCAAAATATGATAAATAAGGGAGTAGCTTTATTTCAGGCATTTAAAATACCATAAGGAAGATGAAATTTTTCATTCTATTCACTGCTCAGTACTCTAAGACCAGAGAATATCTGATCTCATGAAGCAGTTATCTCTTTCTAGAGAACAAAATAACTTTAAAGAACACAGTGGAAACAATTTTTAACTCAAAACAAAGTTTATTTCATACTTCTGCTTTCTCTACGACAGATCACATTTAAGTAGGCCGACAATTCCATGGAAAGCCCCAAACTACTTGCCGTCACTCTCTCTCTCTCTCCCCACCTTCCTCCTTTTCTCTCTCCCTCCCTCCTTATCATATATCCATCTACCTATCCTCCAGCCATCCATCATCCATCTATCTAGAGGCACAGGAGAACTGAAGGGTCAAACAGGAATCTAAACGTCAAGATTCCAGAGACACAGAATCACAGAGACTTTACTACAGTCTACAGCCTCTCTGCCCTCAGAGCTTTTCTGATGCTTGGTGTGAATCTTGTTAAAACTTATGGAATCACAAGCTTAAGAATCCTATGAGATCCAAGAAAGACAATAAAAATAAAATCACAAAAGGACTCAACAAAAGCAGAATCTGAGAAAATGTTTACTACATTGAAATGAATAATCTCTCTTCTTCAAAAGACATCATTATAAAAGTGAAATTGTGTAAAATAAGGGAAAAGAGCATAACAAACATAAAAACTCATATCTAGAATATATTGACAACCGAGAACTCTAAAAAATTAAAAATGAAAAGGTTGACCACCACTGGAAAATTGGGAAAGATGTTCACAGGCACTTTACAGAAGACATATTCAAATGGCTGACAAAGATATGAAAATGGCTCACTCTTTAGTCATCATGAAAACGACATACAAGATCATCCTATATGCTCTTCAGAGTAAAAGGAAGGGAAAAAAAACCTGACACCACCAAATCCAACAAGTGTGTGCAGCAAACAGAACTCTTTTGCTACCTTGGGAAACTTTTGACAGTTTCTAGCAAAAGAGAGGAAACATTGGTGACACAGTGGTTAAGTGCTGCAGTTGCTAACCAAAAGGTCAGCAGTTCAAATCTGCCAGGTGCTCCTTAGAAACTCTATGAGGCAGTTCTATTCTGTCCTGTAAGGCAGCTGAGTCAGAATCGACTCAACAGCAAAGGTGTTTTTTTTTTATTTTAGTAAAAGTGAACATATGCACACTCTAAGATACAGCGATTATGTATCTGCATATACATGCAAAAAAGATATATACAGAAATTGTGATCAAATTAAATGAATAAACTGTAGCAGAGTCAAACAACAGAGCGTTATTTAATAATGAAAGGGAATGGACAACATGCACATTCAACAGTATGGATAAATCTTAGAAGCATAATCTGATATTTCTGTTTGAAAATATTTGAATGTATGTCTGTATCTATATAAAGTTTATTTCTTCCATTCACATTAAGCTTATCTGTATTCAAGTTTCAGAGTTCCTTCTGACATCCCTTCTGGCCTTTTCTTTCCTAGTCTTTTAAATGACTTTTGCTTACCCCACGTGTAATCTCCTTGATGTCTTTCCACAACTCCTGTGGTCTTTGATCATTAATGTTCAATGCATTGAATCTATTCTTGAGACGGTCTTCAGATTCAGGTGGGATACACTCAGGGTTATATTTTGGCTCTCGTGGACTTGTTCTCATTTACTTCTGAGTAAATGAGCAACTGGTAGTCTGTACCACAGTCATTACTTGACCTCATTCTCACTGATGACATTGAGCTTTTCCATTTTTAATTTCCACTGATGTAGTCCATTTCCTTCCTATATTTTCTATCTGGTAAGGTCTGCATTTTATGTTGTGGGAAAAAAGGTATTTATAGTAAAGAAGTTACTGGTTTTGTAAAATTCTATCGTGTAATCTCTGCCATCATTTCTGTCACCATGGCCATATTTCTCAACTACCAATCCTTTATTTCCAACTTTCAAATTCCAATCACCAGTAATTATCAATGCATATTGATTGCACATTTCATCAGTCAGACTGCAGAAGTTAGAAAAAAATCTTCAGTTTTCTGATCATTTGTGTCAGTGGTTGGTATGTAAACTTCATTACTCATACTAATTTGTCTTTCCTATAGATGTATGTATTTTATCCTATCATTGACAGCACCGTATTTCAGGATACATCTTGAAATGTTCTACTTGATAATGAAAGAGACACCATCCCTCTTTTCTTTGTTATTCCCAGTTAGTAGGCTATATGATCACCTCATTCCAAATGGACACTACCAGTCTATTTCAGCTCACCAACGTCTAGGATATTGGTTTTATGCAATCCATTTCATTTGTGATGACTTCCAATTCTCCTACATTCCTAATGTGTAAATCCAATGTTCTGATCATTAATGGGCATTTGCTGCTGTTTCTTCTCATTTTGTGTCATACCACATCAGCAAATGAAGGTCCCCAAGCTTGCTTATATGCATGTGATTAAGGTCAACTCTACTCTGTGGAAACAGTGCTTCCTTAGTTGTATTTTGAGTGCCTTCCAACCTGAGAAGCTCATCTTGCTGCACTATATCAGACAATGTTTTGTTGTTATTCATAAGTTTTTTATTGGTCAGTTCTTTTAGTAAGTGGACTGTCAGGCCCTTCTTCCTAGTCTTTTGAAGTCTGGAAGCTGAAACATGTCCACTAAGAGTAACCCTGCTGGCATTTGAAATACCAGGAGCCACGTTTCCAGTATCACAGCAACATGCAAGCCACCACAGTACCACAAACTGAGAGACACGTGATACTGCAGTGGACAAATCTGCTGTGAAACAATGGAAACAAAACAAAGCAAATGGGAAAACCTACTGCAAAAGGCCTCTTTAAAGTGGTAAAAAGCAAAGACATCACTCTGAGGACTAAGGTATGCCCAACACAAGCCATGTTATTTTCAATCAACTCATATAGATAGAAAGCTAGACAATGAATAAGGAAGATCGAAGAAGAACTGATGCCTCTGAATTATAATTACGGTTTTTCTACAGTATACTGGATATAGCATGGACAGGCATAAAAATGAACAGATCTTTCTCAGAAGAAATATAAGCAGCAGGCTCCTTAGAAATGAGGATGGAAGACTTCATCTCACAAACTTTGGACATATTATTAGGAAGGACCCATTCCTGGAGAAGGACACCATGCTTGGTAAAATACAAGGTCAGAAAAAAAGAGGAAGACCATCAAGGAGATGTAGTAATATAGTGGCTGCAGCAAGGGCTCAAACACAACAAGACTGTGAGGATGTCGCAGAACCTGGCAGTATTTTGTTCCGGTTGTACATACGGTCGCTATGAGTAAGAGTCACAACCTACTCAAATGAAGCTAACAACGAAAATATAAACTTTTTTTTTTTTTTAAAAAAAGAGGCAAAACCAAACTACTTTTTTATAAGAAAAGACAGCAGCAACCTTAGACAGTACAGGTAACTAGGATAAACATAAGGAGAGATTATAGGTAACCTGTAATGTTCTGATTCTTGATGTGGGTACAGGGTACATGGGTGCTTATTCTTCAAAAATTCATCCAGTGATCACTATGATTTATGTAGGTTTCTATAGGTATGCTGTGTTACACACACATATATATGTAAAATAAAATAAATTTGTTTAAAAAAATTGATGGTAAACGAAGAAAGAAGTAACAACATGAGCAGTGGTCTGCTATAACATGAACATTCAATTTAAAGTATTTATATAACTTTTAATACATACAAAATTTTACTATACACAAATTATAACATATACAAAATTTTAATATATACATAAATTCTAGTAACACATACAGGATAAAATGCCACAATAAAGTAGGTTCAAAGAAAGATTTAAATCAAAATTATTTCTTTTCTCACTAATTCAACAAGCACTTATAGAACTTCAATATCATACCCAATATGAGGTTAGAAACATAAGACACATAGGAATATACAAGAAGAAATATGTATTTCCATGCCATTGAATAATTTACAACCATCAAAGAGAAACGGTATATATGTCTAAAGTATCTAAGTGAGAATGCAGGGTTTCTGATTTAAGGATTTGAGTGAAGGGGAAATCATTAAAGACTGAAAAATATTCAAAGTTTCCAAAGCTCCCTGAAGCATTAAAAGGATGTAATTAAATGATGACTCTGCAATAGTCTCTTTAGGATTTGAGGCTACTTCTTCCCAAAGCTCAGTCATGTTTCTGAAAATATTTGGTCATCAGCACTGTTTTCTCACTAATCATTCTAGCCACCTGGCCTTCGGCAAATATTTTATACTAGCTTCATATGTTTTCATCTTCTCTATTAAAATCCATTTGTAAGTAAGTTCAAAAGTGTAATGCAAGATCCTATTTGCATATTTCCCTTAGTTAAGCAGAAATACAAAAGTTTTGTTTGTGTATATATATATGTGTATATATATACATATATACACACACACATATATACACACACATACACAAGTCTTAGGTAGTGAAAACATTATCCTCAGTTATCAAAATAAGGATTCACACTGGTGTGTTTATTCTGAAAATTATTTTAGGGCTATTCATCATGACATGATTGCTTTTGCCTCCATTTCACGAAATGAGTATTGAAACCTTTTACATCAACCAAGTCCTCCTTGGAAGCTCTATGGAGTGGTTCGACTCTGTCCCACGGGGTCGCTATGAGTCAGAATCAACTCAGTGGCAGTGACTGGGTTAATGTCTATATGAAAACCATTTGTCATTAAGTCAGTAGCCTAACCAGACTTGTTACTTACTGGGAGTGACTAAAGGAGACTTTTACTTTTGATTTCATAAAATTCCTTACTGTTTAAACATTTACAATGTGGATAAATTTTCATACTGCATATCTTTTAAACTTATAAATAACTATGTTTATTGTGCTTCATTTTTCAGAAATGCTTCATTTTCCAGAAAACAAAAAGAAAAAATACTAGTCTTCCAACACAGTTACTATTGCTACTGAAAAGTTAGACACAGAAGCTTATTTAGTATAAACTGCTTGTAGAATGGGAGGTCACACCATTAATATCCAAATAAACTACAGCCAAGGATGCACGTGAAATTCAGTTCTGCCCCCACCAGCATGTTAGGAGTCTTAACTATACTCATTCCTTTGATTGCTGTTTTCATATAAATAAATACAGGCTTCTGTAAATACTGAAGCCTTGGAAATCCTACAGGGAAGTTATACTCTGTTCTATAGGGTTGCTGTGAGTCCGAATCAATTCAATGGCAATGGTGCTTGTTTGTTTTTAATACAAATACAGGACATCTGATTTCTCCTACTCAAATATCTTAGTAAAAAAATAAATAAAATAAACATGAACAATATGTCTTTCCAAATGATATAACAGTACCAAAAAATGAACACTAAGGTAATTTAAATTCTTAATTTTTTTCTTTGAAGTCAAACATATTGTATCAGATAACAGAAATTTAATAGAACATTAATATGTGGCTTTATATTAATTTATATAAAAGTCTGGTAATGCCAGTGAGGATTACACAGGACCAGGCAATGCTTTAGTCTGCTGTGCATAGGGCCATGGTGAGTTCGAACAGCAACAACATCTAAAACCTGGTCTTGGTATTTGTTGTAGGTGTCAGAACCAGAGACTTCAAGTTTTTCTGTTGTTCTTGTTTTTGTCTCCCCTCTTGACTTTGGTGTGCCCAGCTGGTGTGCTGCTTAAAAGCTCATCAGCTAACCAAAAGACTGGCAGTTCAAATCCACCAGCCACTCCTTAAAAATCCTGGGGGCCAGTTCTACTCTGTCTTAGAGGGGTCACTATGAGTTGGAATTGACTTGATGGCCATGTGTTTCTTGATGTGTGGCTTCCCCTATGAACTACTGTTGTTAGTTGCTGTTGAGGAAATCTCACCTCATGGAGTCCTTGGGTATAACAGAGCAAAGCACTGCCCAGCTCTGCATCATCTCCATGACTGCTGGTTATGTTTGGGTTCACAATTGGGGCCGCTGTGTCAATCTAATTAACAACTTCCTTGTTTTCTTTAGCTCTTGAACAAACATGATGTTCTATGTGCTATTCTCCAAGAAACTGTGTTTTGCATCTCCTTCCGCTATAAACTACTGTCATGATGCTGGACACCTGCTGCATGGTGGCATAGTGCAAAGGAGGACGCACACTCTACAGTCCCTTGAGTAAACCTCAGACAGTGCTCCTGTGTCTCTGCGCTGTGACCTTCACAAGTGTTTATCCAGCACGAGATTTTTTTTTTTAATGCTATACGAGATCGCCTTCCCTGGCTGTGACATTTTCAATGCATTTCCTTGAAACTCTGACCTCTATTGACTGTATCTTTCCTTTCTTAGTGAGACACAGATCTGGCATAAGAACAAATTCTCTTCTCCTGGCTAGGATAAAGTTTCAGGGTTGGGCTGTGGTAAAACCCTTTTCCCTGAAGAGTAGGCATTTGTTATGAGAAACTCTGGGCATACTTCCGTATGGTTATTCTTTGTAAGAGGGTCAGGTGGGTATCTTTCTTCAGATGTTAATCATGAGAACCTGAAGCTCCTGAAAGGAAAACCATAGAAGTGTGGCCTCCCTAAGAATGTGACTCCTAGAAGTTTCTTACTGTAAAGCTAGGCCACACTCAATCTCTAGTCATTTGTCAAAATTAATATTTATGTATTCTTACTAGTTTATGGCTACAGCATCTTCCACGCAATATACACAGAGCTCAGCTGTGGTATTTCTGTGGATGTGCTTATATCTCCAATTCCAGGGTGATGGCTTCCTTTGACAATTCAGTTCTCTGATGGGTTCAACCAAATTCATTGATTTTTCCTCTCATGAGTATGGGAGTGTAGATTTCCAAGCTCTTTACATGTTGTAGTTGAAGGCTCTGTAAGTATTTTTGCCTGTCTATGTCTGTTTGCCTCTCTGTTGATATATTTATCTGTTTATCTATCTATACAACTATCTATCAATCATCTATTGAAGACTGCAATCCACAGATAACACCAATTGTAAACAAATACTACAAATAATATTTTTCTATTTATTTTCAATAAACTCCAGTCCCTGTGGATTATTTTCTTTCCTTATCTTTTATTTTGTTTTTATTTTTAGTATGTGAAACATACTAGTTCTAAAAGACGGTCTGTAAAAAAATCATACATTAATAAAAGGATCATGTATCCTCATTAATTACTGCTACTCTTTCCACTGAATTCTCACTCACACCCTACAGGTATCACTTACACCCTGCAAGTGTCCAATCGTACTGATCTCTCATTTTCCTTTTCAAGTTTCCTCACATATTTAAAAAAAGGTAGCATATTATAGTGACTTTTTAATACTTAAAGTGTTTTTCATTTAACAACATATCTTAGAAATCATACTGTGTCAGTTCATGAGCTCTATCTCATTTATTTTTACAGCTGCATATTACTTCACTGCATGTATGCATCATGGTTTATTCAACCACCCTCCTATGTTTATAATTGTGAAATGCTAGTTTGTGATTAGTGAACAATCTCATGCATATATTTCATTTTGTATTGTTGAAGGTTCATCTTCTAGATAAATACCTATAAGTGAAATGATGAATCAAAATATAAAAGCATATATATTTTCCTCGGATTTTTCAAAATTCTACCTAAACGGTCAGTATCAACTTGTAGTCCAATGTACAGGGGTGCTGTTTCATCACAATTTCATCAGCAGAGTACGTTATACTTCTGCAACTTTTACTAATCTCATAAACTTGAACATCCTGAGTAAATTGAACAACTTTTTTTTAATGTTTTAGAGCCGTTTATTTCTTCTTGTGAATCACCTGCTTGTGCTTTTCCAGTCTTTGTATTGGTTTTTCTTATCTTTTTCCTTTAGATTATCAGTCTTGTACATGTTAGAGGTGCTAATCTTTTAGCTATGAGGTTAAGGAAGAAATACCTCGAGTCAAAAAAAACTTCAGAAACATTATAAGAACTTTAAAACTATTGCACAAATAAACTTGAAAATCCATATTAAATAGGTAATTTCTTAGAGAACTATGGTTTACTGATTCCATTAAAATATAAAGCTTAAATTGATCATTGTGTTAAAGAAATAAAGTGATCATGGAACTACACAACACAAAACATCAGATACTACAAGGGAATTCTTACAAACTTCCAAAGACCAAAAAGTCCCAATGCCATATAAATTGTTCCAGTATATAACTTTGATAAATCAACCTGAGTGTTTTATTTAAAATAAGAAAATTACAGAGAAAAATATTTTAAATGTTAGTGGCAATATTGTAAATAACATATTAGCCAATAAAATGTACTATCACATCCAGACACAATGACCATGTAGGATTTGTCTAAGAAAAGTAAGCATGGCCCAGGATTCAGAAACTTACGAATATGCTACATTAGTATACTCAAAGATGAAATATCAAATAATTAGCTCCACATATACTAAAAAGTCTAATAAAATTCTACACAGTTTCCTGTTTAAAAAAAAAAACACACAAGAAGACAGGAATTAGTGGATATGATATAAAATGACAGTTACTTTCATCCCAAGGCAACTTTTTTAATGGAGGAAACACAATAGGTATCTCAGCTAAGATCAGAAACAACAACAAAACTACCCTGCATATACCATCACTCATCACAAATTAAGCTATGTATTTAGATAGTTTTACTTCTTTTTGTTCAATTTTTATCAAATAATATCTTGGTAGGAGGCAGATGATAAGACTGAGTACTTGTAAAACTTGAGAGAATCAATGGTGAAATTAAATAAAAGAGTTCAATAAATTAGCAAGCTATAATCCATTAACATAAGAAATCAACAGTTTTATTTTAAAAAAAAGTTACTGTGAGTTAACTCTGCCTCATGGTGACACCACATGTCAGAGTATAACTGTGCTCTAAAGAGCTGTCAATGGATCATCTTTTTGGAAGCAGACTTCCAGGCCTTTCTTCTGAAGGTGGACTCAAACCTCTAACCTTTTTGTTAGCAGCTGAGCCTATTAACTATTTGCACCACCAGGAATTCTACTCTTCATTTACATATATGACAATTAAGTAGAGGATATAAAGAGAGAGAGAACTCCATTTAAAACATCAACTACAACAACAAAGATAAATCATTTAGGAATAAATAAATTTAACAAGAAATGTACAAAAGTGATACAGAAATTATTAAAATACTACCCAAAGATACAACGGTTACCTTCAGCCTGTGTGAAGATACAGCTGGTTTTAGATAGAAAGAATTAACGATATAAATATGCCGTCAAATTAATTTATGACGTTCATATAGTCCAAACAAAAATAACAACACATTTCTTTTTCTACCTGGTGCATTATCTTCCAAGGCAGACTCTGCTAATATTATATCATAGGTGTACTTCTAAGTTTGTTCCCAGAAGAGAGGGTCCTAAACTAGAATACACTTTGTCACTATTCTCACACACAGGGTGGTTGGTTTCTTTATTGTTCTGGTTTTGGGTCACATTTAGGCCTGCTTCTAGCTTCCCTTTTCTATCTTTTCTGGAGTTCCGTTCTGTCTCTGCCCCAAGCTGCCCTGGCTTTCCCAAAGGCTTGTTATAAGGAGTGCAGGAGACAGCTCATTAGCTTTCAAATTTAATGCTTATTTTTCTACTTAATATAATTGCAAATGTGGACCTTCTCTATATCTTCTATTTATACTGATGCTGTGGGTTATATATAACTGTCATTGTTTTTCTCACTATTCTTGTCTGTTTTGGAGAAATTGCAAGTATCAATTTTACATGGCCTGCATTGTCTTGGCTGTTATCTCACCTGATCTCGACACAAAGCCAGCGAGCTGAGACTGTTTCCTCGATTTCCAGATGAGAAAGCTAAGGCTAACGATGCACACTCTTACATTATATACAGTAGATGAAGTGTTCAGAAGATAAAAAGTTGAAACTCAGGAGAACTCTCTAGGATACATAAATTTTTATTTATGATTTTCCATCTAGGCCTAAGGGATTAATGCTTTAAGGCATGCAGGCCAGGAGTTTTGTATGTATCCCATAACCTCATCGTTTTCTGGATTTTATATCCTTGTTATATAACTAACATTTTTTGAAACAAATTCTTAATTCTATAGGAATCTATTTTTAAAAAAAATCCAATGACAGGATTGCTAATGAAGATATCAACAAAGACGAACACAGCACCCATTCTCTTCCTTCAAAACCTGTGTCTACTACCTCTGGATGTTGTCTTACCAATCAGATTTTTCCTGTTGCTTCTTGTTCCTATATCACAGTCTTCTCAAAGACAAACTTACACATACTCATATACAACCTAACAAACACAATGATAAAAATGTCCATGAGTGTACACACACACACACACACACACATACACACACAAGCTTTGCTTCTCTGATTACGGAAATATAAACCACAATCTGAACTACACAGACAGATCAAGAAATTTAGCTTAATTTAAAAAACCTGAGTTGTCATGGGTTGAATTAGGTCCCTGAAAAAATGTGTGTAGTAATTTGGCTGGGCCATGATTCCCAGTATTGTGTGGTTGTCCTCTATTTTATAATTTTCATGTACACTGAAACTCCTCATCTCTGCCTGTTGTTAATGGGACAAGAATCAATTTTCTTAAAGAGGGTAAGTGTGGGGCTGTAACCTACTTACTAAGATCACATCCCTGATTCAATGTAAAGAGAGTTTCCTTGGGGTGTGGTCTGTACCACCTTTTCTCTTACAACAGATAAAAAGGGAAGCAAGCAGAGAGTTGGGAACTTCATACTACCAAGAAAACAGTGCCAGCAGCAGAGCTCCTCTTTGGATTCGAGGTTCCTGAGCTCAGATACTCCCAAACCAAAGGTGGACTGATATATAACAGGACTTTCCTCCAGGGCCAACAGAGAGAGAAGGCCTTCCCGTGGAGCTAGTACTATGAATTTGTATTTCTAACCTATTGGACTGTTAGAGAACAAATTTCTCTTATTATAGCCATCCACTTCTAGCAGCATTAGATGACTAAGAGAACAGTATATTATATGGTTCCTTTTCTTCATTTCAGATTTTCCAAAGGTAAAAGTGAACAGGGAAACAATCATTTTCCTTTTAAAGTAAAGTAATTTTGTTTGTTATGCATTTACCTAATCAGTAAGATTCAGTAGGCCTAAAACACATTACACAAATAACAGGATGCAGTTACAGAAAGAAGAATTAAGACAGACAGTGAATGGTAGAAGTTAAAAAAAATATAGACAGATATTTCTTACTCATGTAGCAATTGCAAGTCTGACTATTCTGGATAAATGTTTATGCTTCTCTGCTTTCAAGCTTTTCTTTGACAATTCTTTCTACCCAAAATTTTATCTCCATCTTCCAACTCTCTTATATAGTGTACAAATATAGTCAGTCCTTCAAACCTAATTTCAAATACTATCTCATACAGGGGAAAAAAAAGACCAAAAACCCTATCTCCATTCACGCTGGCTAGAAAAGACATTCTCACATAAAAACAACATGACTCCCTAAGACACTTTCTATGCTTAGCCCTTAGCACAGTGGGTAAGGGCTATGGCTATTAACCAAAAGTCAGCAGTCTGAATCAACCAGACACACCTTAGAAACTGTATGGGGCAGTTTTACCCTGTCCTATAGGGTCACTATGAATCAGAATCCACTAGATGGCAATAGGTTGAGTTTTATTCTTTCTTCTACTCTTATGGTCAAATCTCCAGTCTCAGTAACACTGTAAACTAAAAATTTTAAGTCTATTCCACCAAGGTTTCTCAAGAGCACTATAGAAAAGTGTAAACCCATAAAGCACAAACAGAAACATCAAAAACAAAATCTACCATCTACTTCTAAAAACTCATCCTAAGGAGACCATAAGGATTTATTTATCAAAATATTCACTGCAGTTTTATTTATAATAGCCCAAAAGTGAAAACAACTTACATATCCCATAATATGAGATTCCTTCAATAAATCATGGGCATTTGCCTTATGACTTACTACAGTGAGACTATCAAAAACTGTATTAAACATGTACAAATGATACGCCAAATGGTCATAACACAGTGGCAGATCATCATCCAGCATGCAAAATACAACTCATGACCACATATACATACATACAACTAGGGATGCAGAAGACTATGCACAGGTGGCTTGGGGGACTCTTGAGGTATCCTTCAAGTCTGGGGAGAGGCAGACAGAGCTTCCTAGATAGGGCAAGACTTAAGCTAACTGGATGAGTGTAGGTGAAAAGGCAGTATAGTCTGGGTGTAGAAGGTGTTTCAACAGATGGACAATGTGAAAAAAAAGGGCTATGGACAAAAGGAAGCAGTACTTTGCTGAACATTTTGTGCATGTACCCAGTAAAAATAGCAGTAGAATCAGGACAAATACCAGCTTCTCTGCTTCTGCATCAGGGTATCCCAAAGTAGAGGGACAATCTCACTCCAAACTTAGTTCCCATTTTTACTTTAAGATAGAGCAAGGGAGCAATGAGAAGACAGTAATCAAAATGTTTAGATAAACATTTGAAAAGAAAACTGTATTTTCATTATGAAAGAATACAATGTGGGAAGGATGAGCGTAGGGAGAGAATCATGAACCCTGCCAAGTATAACTGTTTTGTTGAATAAATATATGTCAGGCCAGTAAGTGAAGTGTCTGAGGGTAGCAATTCTTGTCCTTCTGCTTGTCATTCTGAGGAAGAGTGATTTTACCTGCAAAGGTTATCATCAGCACCTCTGCCACCTGAGGAAACCCTGCCATAGGCCCTTAATGAGAGAGAGCCCTTCTGGTCCCGAAAACCTTTTCTAAGGGCAAAATCGTGCTGCAATTGATGGCTTGGGTGATGGCCTGTCAGCAACAGTGTGGCAGTGAGATGCAGCATCTCTCTGCCCTTATCTGGCTGCAAGATAAGTGATCTGCCTTGAGGACACACAGCAATCCACTGCCAGCTAACTGCTGCCAGGCTACCAGTGGGCAGCTGTCTCCCCAAACAGCAATGACAGCTGGCAGGGTATGCACCCATCAACTCATCACATGAAGCAAAATGTACTGTCTCCTAAAAGCTCTACAAACAACAATTGTCAGAAACATGCTAGGGACATTGTGAACTGCAAACCATTCCTTCTATGAATTAAAGTGGCAGATGTGTACACACGCTTTTCCAGGTCCTTGGGATCCTTGCCCGTTGTTGAGGACAAGGATTGTCACTATAACCTATCAAAGCTAGGAAAGAATTACCAGAGGGCCACGCTGTACAGAAACCCAGGTCACAAACACCCAAAGACACTTGTGCGAAGTGTCACCAAACTCAATGGGTTCCAGAAAAGGCAAGCTCACTTGCTGCAGGCAGGTTTGGCAGAATCTTTGTCACCATGGAAATCCTACACTCCAGCCCTCCTTAGAGACAGCTTGCAGCAGATGTTACCATGCTGGCTTTACATCATAAGCCACCCCAAATCAGATAACTTGCTTCAGATCTTCAAGTAACTAGAATACAGAATAATTAAAAACTGGTAGTAAAACAACTGATATTAACTAAAATGGGTCTTCCAATAAGGATGTCCCATTTTTGACAGCTCATGGTGGCGATATTACTGAAGCTATAGTGGCCATATTTCTCACATATTTTGATTAGTCTTGAAAAATAGCCATGGAAAGTTACAGAATTTCACGGCACATAGAAATTATTAAAATTTATTATCAGTCAATGCATTATGTTAAACTTACAATGTGCACAATCATCCCACTGAGAGAACAATTAGAGTTTAATCAAAAAAATTGAGACAATTAGGTCTGTTGCCAATCAGACAACCAACGCCTGTGCATCACCAGACCACACATTCCAACGCAAACATCACCACCATTGTCAGAATGTACGCAAGAATCCATCCCAATCAATTTCCTGTGGAGCACAAGAACTGGGCGTTTGTTGACAACAATTGGACAGATTTTGTATCTGCACTTAAGCTTTAACCCTACAGAATTATTTTAACTCAAGAACTGAAGTTCAATGACCACAGATTGTGCTGTACATTTGCTGAATGGACTGTGGAGCAATTGGAAGTTGATCCTGCTTTCAGCCGAAAAATCATCTTCAGTGATAAGGCTCATTTTTGGATGAATGCTTTTGTTAACAAACAAAACTGTTGCATTTAGACAGATGAGAATCTAACGGAGAATCAAGAACATCCACTTAACCCTAAAAAAGTTACTATGTGGTGTGGATTTTTGTAAAGCAGAATCAATGCCCTTTATTTTTTTCCAAGATGAACAAGGAGAAGTTCTGACTGTCAATGGCAAAAGGTATCAGGTTATGGTAACTGATTATTTTGGGCCCCATTTGGAAGATGCCACTGCAGCCATTTAACCAAAGTTCCACACACAATGACATCAAATGTAGTTCAAAATAATGAAACAATTTTAACTGTATCATTATACCACTTGTTTTATTCAAGTTAAAATATAGGACACCCTTACAAGTAGACGCTTTACCATATACGAGGAGCACTGGTGGCACAGTGATTAAGAGCTCAGCTGCAAACCAATAAAGGTCAGCAGATCAAACATGCAAGTTACTCCTTGGAAACTATGGGAAAGTTCTACTCTCTACTACAGGGCTGCTATGAGTCAGAATTGACTTGATGGCCACAGAAGTGAGAAAGACCATATACAATGTTCCTGGTATGTGAATCACACATAATACATGAACTGTGGTATTTTAAACCTTACTTCCCACCTACAGGTTTAAACAATCATCTGAATGCCATTGACTAAGGAATATTGAGAAGGCAGTGTTGTTGTCAGGGGTCAGTGAATCAGTTCTAACTCACAGCAACAGTATGTACAACAGAAATAAACACTGTCCAATTCTGTGCCCTCCTCACAATCATTGCTATGCTTTAGCCCATCAGTGTAGCCACTGTACCACTCTCTCATGTTATGGGTCTTCCTCTCTTTCACTGACCCTCTACTTTCCCAAGCACAATATTATTCTCTAGGGTCTGTTCTCCCCATTAATGTGATCAAACTATATGAGATGAACTCTTGTAATCTTCACTTCTAAGGAGCTTGTTATATGAGGACTGACACCTAAGTCTACAAACATAATTGTTCCAAGTGCTACACACCTCATTGCTGAACATCACTATGGTCACTTTTGAGGTACTCTCCTTGGGAAGCTAGGCACTGATGCCAGCACCCAGTCCACATCCTTCAAAGCAATTCTGGAACTCCTTCAGAATTGGCCATTGTACATAGTGGCAAGGTGGTAAGATAATGAGTTTAACTATATAGATGTCTATGAGGGAGTTTTTAGCCAGTAAACAAATAATTGCATTAGAACACCCTCCCTGTTCAACTGATGTAGCTCCCAATAACATTTTTCTTGGCTCAAATATAAAAGATATATTGAAAGGAAGACATTTTGATGCCATTCAAAATATCAAGCATAACATGATGACAGATCTGATGGCCATTCCAGAAGGTTCCAGGAAGATAGAGCAACTGACTCCAGCTCTATGAGGAGAAATTAGAAAAAGAAACAAGAAAAATGAAGAAGAATTAAGAAGCATGTGGCACTCTATTAAGAAGAACAATCTACAATTAACTGGAGTTCCTGAACAGAGCGAGACACCTGAGAACACCGAGAGCATTGTTGCTGAGCTGCTGACAGAAAACTTCCCAGAAATTAGGAAAGAAGAGAATAGAGATATCCAAGATACATAAAGAACACCACTCAATATAGATCACAATAGAAAGACTCCAAGACATACTATAATCAAGCTTAACAAAATCAAACATAAGCAGAAATTCTTAAAGGCAGCAAGACTCAGAACAAAGCTAACATTGAGAGGGAAAAGCTGTAGGCTTTCGTCAGACTTCTCAGCAGAAAAGATGCTGGCATGTAGACAGTGCATGACACATTCAAAACCTTGAAGGAGAAGAACTTGCAACCAAGAGTTATATATCCTGCAAAACTATCTTTCAAATACGAAAGTGAAATTAAGATATGCCCAGATAAACAGAAACTCACAGACTTTCTAAAAACCAAACCAAAGCTACAAGAAATACTGGAATAATCTCTTGGTTTAGAACAAAACCTCTAACTTTGTATTTTAGAAGGACACATTATCCAGGATGCTACTCAGTTAGCCATGGCTCCAAACACAATCAAAGCTATAAGAGTGAAAGAAATGATCTAGTGATCACATCATATAAATTATGATATCATGATATTAAAAAGAGGGATGTACTACAGTTATTATAGTCCTTGCAGATGGAGAGGAAGTTGACAAGACTGGTATCAATTAAAATTGAGTTTATAGATAGTTTATTAAGTAGGATCATAAGGGCAGCCATAAAGCACAATAAAGAAGTAACATACCATATCAAGAAATGTAATATAGTAGTATCAACAAACAAAAAACCCACCCTGAAAAAGGTGAAAAAGCAACTCACAAAGAAGGTCACAGAACAGATTAATAAGAACAGAGAAAACATCAACACAAAAATAAACATATCACAATGGCAGCACTCAACACATACCTATCAATAACTGCACTGAATGTAAATGGACTGAATGCTCCAGTAAAGAGACATTGAGTGACATCTTGGATCAAAAGACATGACCCATCTATAATTTAGATTTAAAGACAAGAACAAACTGAAAATTAAAGGATGAAAGAATATATATCAAGCTAACAAGAACAAAGAGCAGGTGTGACAATTGTAATCTCAGATAAAATCAATTATAACTGTAAAATCCACCACTGTGGATAAGGATGGACACTATTTGTTGTTGAAAGGGTCAATACACAAGTAGGACTTAACAATATTAAATATTTGTGCACCTAATATTAGAGCACCTAAATACATCAGAGAAACACTGACTACACTCAAAAAGGAGATAGTAGGAGAATTCAACACTCCACTCTCAATATAGGACAGATCCTCTAGAAAAAAGCTCAGTAAACCACAGAAGACTTAATTGCCACAATTAACCAACTAGACCTCATCGACAAATACAGAACTTTCTATCCATCAGCAGACAACTACATCTTCTTCTCCAGTGCACATGGAACATTCTCCAGAATAGATCATGTGTTAGGACAGAAAGCAATTCTCAGCAAAATCCATAGCACTGAATTAATGCAAAGCAACTTCTCAGATCATAAAGCCATAAAAATCAGAATCAATAGCAGAAAAGCTATAGACAGAAAGTGGAACTCATGGAAACTGAACAACATCTTGCTCAAAAACCCATGGGTTATAGAAGAAATCAAAAATGAAATAAATTTATGGATTCCAAAGAGAACAAAAACACTTCCTACCAGAACCTGTGGGATACAGCCAAAGCACTGCTCAGTCTATAAATGCACACATCTGGAAGGAAGAAAGAAAACAAATCAAAGAACTGATCTTACAGCTTGAACAAGTAGAAAGAGAAATACAGAGGAACCCCTCAGGCACCAGAAGAAAACAAATCATAAAGATTAGAGCAGAACTAAATGAATTAGAGAATAAAACCATTGTAAAAACTTAAAAGAGCAAAAGCTGGTTTTTTGAGAAGATCAACAAAATTGACAAACCATTGGCTAAACTTACTGAATAAAAACAACAAAGAAAACAACTCAGGGTGTTGTCACAATGTATCCAACAAAAATCAAAAATATCATAGCTGAATACTATGAAAGACTATACTCTAAAAATTTGAAAACCTAGAGGAAATAGACAAATTCCTTGATTAGTATCACCTGACAAGATTATCTAAATGTGAAGCAGAACAATTTAATAAACCTATCACAAAGGAAGAGATTTAAAAACTCATTAAAAAAAAAAAAAAAAAAAAACTGCCAGCCAAAAAAAAAAAACCGGGCCCAGATAGCTTCACCATAGAATTCTACCAAGCTATTAGAGATGAGTTATTTCCAATACTGCTAAGATTATTTCACAGTATAGAAAGGGATCAAGTACTCCCAAATTCATTCTATGAAGCTAGCATAACCCTAATACCAAAGCCTGAGAAAGACCCAACAAAAAAGGAGAACTACAGTCTGATACCAGTCATGAATCCAGATGAAAAAATCTTCAACAAAATTCTTGCCAATAGAATACAACAACATATCCAAAAAATAATCCATCATGACCAAGTTGGATTCACACCAGGGATGCAAGGCTGGTTCAACATCAGAAAAACAATCAGTGTGATCAATCACATAAATAACACAAAAGACAAGAATCACCTGATCCTGTCTACTGATACAGAAAAGGCATTTGATAAAGTCCAACACCCTTTCATGCTAAAAACTCTCAGCAAAATAGGAATAGACAGCCAATTCCTCAATGCAATAAGGGCTATTTAGACAAAGCAACTGCCTACATCATCCTGAATGGAGAAGACTGAAAGAGTTTCCCTTGAGAACAGGAACAAGACAAGAATGCCCACCCTCCCCTCTCCTATTCAACATTATACTAGAAGTTCTAGCCAGAGCAATTAGACAAGACCAAGAAATAAAGGGCAACTGCATCGGCAAAGAATAAGTCAAAATCTCCCTGTTTGCTGATGATATGGCTGTTTATGCAGAGAATCCCAAAGCATCCATAAGAAAACTACTCAAACTGATAGAAGAGTTCGGCAAAGTCTCAGGATACAACATAAGTACATCAGTAGGATTCCTTTTTACCGACAACAAGATTATCAAGGAAGAAATCACCAAGTCAATACCATTTACTATAGCCCCTAAGAAAATAAAGTACCTAGGAATAAATCTAACCAGAGAAATAACAGACCCTTAGGAAAAGAACTACAAACTCTTACTACAAGAAAGAGAGACTTACATAAAAGGAGAAACCTACCCTGCTCATGGATAGGAAGACTTAACAGTGTGAAAATATCTATTTTACCCAAAGCACTCTACTTCCACAATGCAATCCCAATACAAGTTCCAGTGACATTTTTTAATGAGATGTAGGAACAAATTACCAACTTTGTCTGGAAAGGAAAGAAGCGTTGGATAAGTAAATTATTACTAAAGACGAAGAATACACTGGGAGTGCTCTCATTACCCAACTTTAGAACCTACTGCCACAGTAGTCAAAACAGGCTGGTACTGCTACAAAAACAGACAGATCAAAGGAACAGAATCCAAACCCGAGAGATGACATCATCTGCCTATTAACAAGAGATATTCGACAAAGGCCCTAATACATTAAATTAGGATAATAACAATCTCTTCAATAAATGGTGCTGGCAAAGCTGGATATCCATCTGCACTACATTAAAACAACACCTGTATCTTACACTTTATACAAAAACCAACTAAAACTGGATAAAGGACCTAAATATCAGATCTGAAATGATAACGCTCACCCAAGGAAAAGTAGGAAAAACAATGGAAGTTTGAATACACAATGTACACAGACTTCAAAATCTGTCAAACAAACCACAAGCAACAGAAAAGAAAATAGATAAATGGGAACTATTAAGAATCAGTCACTTTTGCTCATCCAAAGACTTTATTAATAGAATTAAAAGGCCACCTACAGAATGAGAAAAAAGATTTGGCAGCTCTATGTCAGACCGATGCCTGGTCTACAGAATCTATAAGGTCCTGCAAAATATCAACAAGAATAAGATAAATTATCCAATTAAGTGATGAGCAAAGGAGATGGACAGACACTTCTCTAAAGAGGAGATCCAGGCAGCCAAAACACCCATGCAGACATGGTCATGATCATTAGCTATTGAAGAAATTCAAATCAAAATGACAGTGAGATACCATCTCACTCCAACAAGGTTGGCCAGGATCCAAAGTACATAAAACAACAAATGCTGGAAAGGCTGTGAGGAGATTGTAACTCTCCTACACTATTGGTGGGATTGCAAAATGGTGCAACCTCTTCAGAAAGCAATCTGGTGCTCCCTTAAAATAATGGATATAGATATACCTTTTGATCCCATAATTCCACTGCTTGGAATATGCACATGAGTGGGTCTCCACATTGACTCGTGATCAGAAGAACTGGATGGTGCCCAACCACCACCAGTGATAGCCATGATGGAGCTCACAAAAGTAAGTCTCACTGGCAACACAAGAATAAATAGGGATGCACCTTGAGATCTCCAATAAAAGACCACAGTTGATGTCTGGGGGCTTCGGGGTTCCATTGGGGGCACAGCACCTGGCCTTGATGCTGCCCATAAATCATAATGAAGGTCAACTTTCTGGACAACAATGGATTGGACTTGGCGACACAGAGTGACCATATCTTGTGGGAACTTTATGATTCTACGCATCTATTAGATGTCATCCTGCTTATCTCTTACTGGAGGAAGGAGAGTGGGTGGAGAGGAGGGGATAGGAGACTGCTGGGAGAATAGGACATATACAGAGCAGAGAGGAAGGGTGTGCTGTCACCGGGCTGGGAGAGCAGTGGGAGCTGCATCTAGGTGAACATGCAAGTTTATATGGGAATGTACATTTTCATTCAATTATAATAAATAAAAAGAGTTCCAAAATTGCTTTGAAGGGTGGACTATGGACTGGCATTGGTGCATACTTTCCCAAGGGGAGTACCTCGAAGATGACCATAATGATATTCAGCAATGAGGTATGTAGCATATTTTCTAGGATGAGTTTGTGAAGTTAACTGGCAGTCATCATGCTTCCCGAGAAGGCAGTAAGTTGCAAAAATCTCATCAGTCAACCTACGGTTTCAAATCCAGATAAAACTACAGACATCTGGTCTTTCAGAGCCTTATCAGCTGTCATTAAGCTGTCCTGCAACTCACGTTTGACTCCATGTATAATACAATAAAACACTACCCAGTCCTCCACTTTTACCATGGTCAGCTGCATGACAAACTATTGGGATCTATAGGGGTTTCAGTGGCCAATTTTCAGAAATAGATCACCAAATCTTTGTTCCTGGTCCATCTCAGTCTGGAACATCAGCAGAAACCTGTTCAACACCATAGCAACATGAAATCCTCCAACGACAGGTGGTGGCTGCTCACAACATACACTAGCCAGGAATCAAACCCAGGTCTCCCACACGGAAAGCAAAAATTCTGCCACCCAACCACAAATGACCTCATACTTATGGAACAAATCTCTATTTTCAGTCAATAATTTTTCTTAGAAATCTGGATCTGCCATCAATAAACTCATAATTTCATGCAAGTCATTGAACATGTTTCAGTGCTCAACTATATGATATGTAAAGCACATTATGTGATTGAAATTCCCTTACTCATTTCACCTTAAAAATGTGCTAGGCATGGTAGGCAATTTCAAATTATTAAGGCAGTTTCCATTTTCAAGGTGCATATATTGTAAGAAGGGAAAAAATGCACAGTTGGGTGATTAAATCTGAAACTGTACAGTAAGAACTACGAGTAAAATACAAAATAAGAGATGGAAACAACCACCTAAGAAGGGGATAGTCAGAGATGTCTTTGTTTGCAATGTAAAACATGATATCATGGCAAGAAGAGGATGCGAGAAGTGACCAACAACCCAGGGTGAAGAATTCCAAGGTTCCCGTGGATGGAGTTGAGTCAAACCTCACATCTGGTAGGTGTCTGCATTAGATGATGTTGGTCTTATCATCATCTAAATAGGAAACCTGCAGGTGCAACTGAGAAAGAACAAAGACTATGGTGGAATCCCTGATGAATTTGTACAGGATCCCAGTTGTGTGAACTATGTACAAAGTCTATTTATACATTTTTTTTTAATTTTCTGGTCATATTTCTCATAGATCTTAACAAATGATGTGAAAATTCCTTGGTAGGGCTATATCAATTTTGTGACAAGAATTGTTTTAAAAAATCTCTCTTTCAATATAAAGGAGATTTTCCATAGGTATCACATAATTGAAGGGAGACTGCATAATAAATTGCAACAGGAGAAGGAACGGGGGTTACATGTACTTTAGAGGAAGGTCAAGGAGGCAGATGAGATGAAAACTGTCTGTCAAAAATAGACAGTGAAGAGAAATGGTGGCTCATATTGGGGAAGTGACTATGTGCTGTGTGATGTAAAACTAGGATGTCATATAATTTATCATTCGAAGGGCTCTGATTAAAGGGTGTGACATTAATAATTATGGCTGGACAACAAGGATAAACTGATTTTTACTAGCAAACTAGTACGAACAGTCATTCTATGCATAACTCTTTCCCATACGGAAATTTCAGCATAATATATGTTTCTCACAAATGCATAGTGTAAGCACTATCTTTGTGGTGAATTTTAAAAAGTTAGAGAGAAAAAAAAACAGAGCAGAAAAGAGGCTGCTCCTGAGAACCGCAGAATGTTGAGTAACATTTAGGCAACCATCAAAGTTAAAAGACAGAATTCCCCAAAATGATTCTTGGAAGTAGTGTTGTACAAAATGTCAGCGTGTGTCTTACAAATGAAGTGTTTCAATGCTCAAACAATTTTAGGAAAATCCCAGCTAAGTATAATTAAGCTGGATTCTTCGTGGATGTTCTTCTAAGAGCCTTTTCTGTAGTAACACACATCACAAATATCCAGAGGAGGGACAAAGGATACAGCATTGTCACTTTTATTAATTAGAAAATCAATCTGTCGAGGTTTTCATTAGGTACTCCTGAAATTAATATCTTATAGGACATGACTTAGAAAATGCTCTGTTACAGGGATGGGCCAGAGGATTTCCAGATGCAGTATCTACCCCCAGATGTTCAAACTCTTAGGAACATCAGCTTCCTTTACACAAGGGAGCCCTGATATGAGAAACGGAATATCCATCTACTGATAGTGGAACCAAATAAAAAGCACTTGGATGGTTGCAAGGTGACGAGATTCTGGTCTCAGCTCTACCTCTGTGAAAAAAATCAAACCTTTTTGAATCTTCATGTAATGATACAGTTTGATTCAATATCTATGAGTCTTTTAGCTCTTAAATACAAGAGATTCTTTCGTGCCATTGGGAAGCTATGCCATTCCACTAACTCACCAAACACTGAGTGTCCACCATGTATCTGATGCTGTGCAAAGTTTTAAAGATACAAGATGAACAATAAGACCTAGAATACTTAATCTACAGCTTCCATCTTTATCCCCAAGGCAATTACCATGAAAAGAAGGTACAGGATTTATTTTATTTTTTAAGTTGATATTAAAATCTCACATCAGGAATAAACGCACTGCTAGAAAGGAGTACGGACATTTGAAAGGAAATTAAAGGTAACCAAGAATTTCTTAAAGATTCTCCTCTCCCTAGTAGTTTAAATTTCAAATTTCCTATCCTCTCTCCAAATTTATTTTTTTTTTTAATTCTGCAAACGGTTTTGAATTTTTAGATATATTGTCCCAAGCTGTATGTCTGCTATCTTTTGACGGACAACAAAGATTATACTTAACCACCTAATATGTGTCAGGAACTGTATTATGCACTGCCAAAATAATTTATCTCAATGAATTTTCACATCAATCTTCTAAAGTAAGCAATGGTGTCCCCTATTTTACCATGAGTCAGAATCAACTTAATGGCATTGGGTTTGGTTATCAGTTTTTATCTCATGCTTTAAAAAACTGACCTAAGAAGAGTTTTATAACTTTCCCAGTGAAAAACAGCTTAACACTGGCAGAGCAAGGATTAAAATTCAGAATCTTTTATTACCCGTCTAGCACTCTTTCTATTATATCATACTTCTATTGGTTTTAGACGTAGATACAACTGTAGATGTAAATGTAGCTGTTTATGTAGATATATAAATATAGATATACAGGTATAGACACAGATACATACAGATTTTCAAGTATTTGCCCTAGGTTACATAAACCCTAAACCCACTGCTATCAGTTTTGACTCATAGTGACCCTATAGGACAGAGTAAAACCACTCTGCAGGGCTTCCAAGGAGTGTCTTACAGATTCAATCTGACGATGTTTTGGTTAGCAGCCACAGCACTTAACTACTGCACCAACCATGTTTCCCTAGGTTATAGGGAGGACAGAAAAATTTACATCACAGATACACAAAACTCATTATTTAATAACAGCTATTTCAATTACATAATCCTTTATAGAAACCCAGGATTCAATTCTTCCCTCAATGGCTATGTTCTGTAAGTTATGCTAGCTCAGACGTAAGGAGACTGAAACAAGTGTTTGCCTTGTGATCTCTGACAAGTCACATCACCTCTCTTGACTTCAATTTCCTCTCCCATTACACGGGGGTAAACCACCAATCTCTGAAGACTGTGTAAGGTTGTTGTAAGAAGTAAAATAATGTGAACCAAAGCATGTATTTTGAAAAGTGTAAAGTAGTATATAAACAGAAGTTTTTATTATCTTTAATCAAAATCACCTGAGAACACACGTATTTTTCATTCTTATTGCACATCATAAAGATATTTGAACTCTAAAAATGAAATCATCCCAAAGTAAAACATTAGAATTGACACTGAGTCATTTTTCACAAAAAAGAAATTGATTTTCCATAGATGTTCTTTCCTGTTGCTTGTAAAGATCTGTATCCATCAATGCCTTGGTATGATATTTTGATACTGGGTATAATTATGGCCACTTGCCTCACATTATTACCAGAGCCTGAGACTGCTATGCTACTTCCCTATTACTGGCGGAATATGCCAGAATTCATAAGAAATTATATTGTTTCCAGGGCATTTCCTTCAATTAATTAAAGAAATGAAGCCATTTTCTTTCAGAATGTGATCTAAGCCTAAATCTTGGGCTATGCCTTAATCTTCCAGTTCAAAGGTTCTAAATCCTTTACAATCACCATATTTAAATCATGCTTGCCAACATCTAGATTGGCTGAAGATTATCAGACACTGTACTCCAGAAAGGAGTTCTGGTGCCATAGTGGCTAACAGCTTAGCTGCTAACCAAAAGTTGAATGGTTTGACTCTACCAGCCACTCCTTGGAAACCACATGTGAGAGTTGTACTATGTCCCATAGAGCCGCTATGAGTTAGCACCAACTCAAGTGAAACAAAGTTTTATTCCTGAAAAATTTAAAAAGATGTCAGACCCTCAATTAAGCTTTTATAGTATTTGATCCTCAAAACAAGCTATATTGTACCAATGTGATTTTCTGTTCTTGGTAATGTTAAATAAAAGGAACTAGGTTGGGGATACAAAGAAATTTGTTATAACAAAGAAGAGCAGGTATGGCAATTCCAATCTCAGAAAAAATCAATTTTAATGTAAAATCCACCATCATGGGCAAGGAGGGACACAATTTATTGCCGAAAGGGTCAATACACAAGCAAGACTTAACAACATAAAATATTTATGCACCCAACATTAGAGCACTGAAATACATTGAAGAAATACTGACTACACTGAAAAAGGAGATAGATCACCCCACAGTAATAGTATGAGACTTCAACACTCCACTCTCAATATTGGATAGATCATTGAGAAAAAAGCTCATAAAGACACAGAAGACCTTAACCATGTAGACCTCATCAACAATACAGAACTTTCTATCCGTCAGTGGACAACTACACTTTCTTCTCCAGTGCACAAGGAACATTCTCCAGAATAGACCGTGCGTTAGGACAGAAAGCAATTCTCAACAAAATCCATACCATTGAATTAAGGCAAAGTTTCTTCTCAGATCATAAAGCCATAAGAGTCGAATAGCAGAAAAAACTTAAATAGAAAGAGGGACTCATGGAAACTTAACAACTTTGCTCAAAAAACCATGGGTTATAGAAGAAATCAAGGATGAAATAAAGAAATTCATGGATTCCAATGAGAATGGAAACACTTTCTACCAAAAGCTATAGGGTACAGCCAAAGCAGTGCTTAGAGGTCTGTTTATCTCCATAAATGCACACATCTGGAAGGAAGAAAGAAACCAAACCAAAGAACTAACCCTACAGCTTGAACAAGTAGAGAGAGAACAACAGAGGAACCCCTCAGGCACCAGAAGAAAACAGATCACAAAGATCAGAGCAGAATTAAACGAGTTAGAGAATAGAAGGACAATTGAAAAAATTGAAAAGAGCAAAAGCTGGTTTTTTGAGAAGATCAACAAAAGTGACAAACCATTGGCTAAACTTACTAAAGAAACACAGGAAACAAATAACCCAAGTAAGAAATGAGAGGGGAATTTTCAAAACAGATCCAGCTGAAATAAAAAATATCATAGCTGAATACTATGGAAGACTGTATTCTAACAAATTCGAAAACCTAGAGGACATGGACAAACCCCTTGATTCATATCACCTACCAAAATTATCACAAGGTGATGCAGAACAACTTAATAAACCCATCACAAAGGAAGAGATTGAAAAAGTCATCAAAAAACTGCCAACCAAAAAAAGCCCGGACCCAGATGACTTCACCACAGAATTCTACCAAGCTTTTAGACAAGAGTTATCTCCAATATTACTGAGACTACTTCACAGTATAGAAAGGGATGGAGTACTCCTACACTCATTCTATGAAGCCAGCATAACCCTGATAACAAAGTCAGGGAACGACCCAATCGACCACATAATAACACAAATAACACAAAACACAAGAATCACCTGATCTTGTCTATTGATGCAGAAAAGGTATTTGATAAAGTTCAACATCCATTCATGCTAAAAATTCTCAGCAAAATAGGAATAGACAGCCAATTCCTCAATGCAATATGGGCCATTTATACAAAGCCAACTGCCTATGTCATCCTGAATTGAGAGAAACTGAAACAGTTTCCTTTGAGAACAGGAACTAGACAAGGATGCCCACTCTCACCTCTCCTTATTCAACATTATACTAGAAGTTCTAGCCAGAGCAATTAGACAAGACCAAGAAATAAAGGGCAACTGCATCATTAAAGAATAAGTCAAAATCTCCCTGTTTGCTGATGATATGACTGGGTATGCAGACAATCCCAAAGCATCCATAAGAAAACTACTCAAACTGATAGAAGACTTCGGCAAAGTCTCAGGATACAAGATAAACATAAGTAAATCAATAGGATTCCTTTATACCGACAACAAGATTATCAAGGAAGAAATCACCAAATCAATACCATTTACTATAGTCCCTAAGAAGATAAAGTACCTAGGAATAAATCTAACCAGAGAAATAACAGACCCTTAGGAAAAGAACTGCAAACCCTTACTACAAGAAACTAAGAGAGACTTACATAAAAGGAGACACCTACGCTGCTCACGGACAGGAAGATTTAACATTGTGAAAATGTCTATTTTACCCAAAGCAATCTACTCCCACAATGCAATCCCAATACAAGTTCCAGTGATGGAGGAACAAATTGCCAACTCTGTCTAGAAAGGGAAGAAGCCCTGGATAAGTAAAGCATTACTAAAGAGGAAGAACGCACTACCCAACCTTAGAACCATTACCTTGCCACAGTAGTCAAACAGCCTAGTACTGGTACAAAAACAGAGAAATAGTTCAGTGGAACAGAATCGAGACCCCAGAGATGATATCATCTGCCTATGAACAGTTTGTATTTGACAGAGGCTGTAAGACATTAAACTGGGGTAAAAACAATCTCTTCAATAAATGGTGCTGGTAAAATTAGATGTCTATCTGCATTAAATTAAAACAAGACCCATATCTTACACTTTATACAAAAACCAACTAAAACTGGATAAAAGACCTAAATACCAAATCTAAAACAATAAAGCTCATCCAAGAAAAAGTAGGAACAACAATGGAAAGTTTAATACACAATGTAGACAGACTTCAAAATCTGTCAAACAAACCACAAACAACAGAAGAGAACATAGATAAATGGGAACTACTAAGAATTAATCACTTTTGCTCATCCAAAGACTTTATTAATAGAATTAAAAGGCCACCTACAGAATGGGAAAAAAGATATGGCAACTCTATGTCAGACAGACATCTGAACTCCAGAATTTATAAGGTACTACAAAATATCAACAAGAAAAAGGTAAATCATCCAATTAAGCAATGGGCAAAGGATATGGACAGACATTTCTCTAAAGAGGAGATCCAGGAAACCAAAAAACACATGTGGACACGTTCACGATCATCAGCTATTAAAGAAATTCAAATCAAAATGACAATGAGATACCATCTCACTCCAACAAGGTTGGCCATGATCCAAAGAACATAAAACAACAAATGTTGTAGAGCCTGTAGAGAGACTGAAACTCTCCTACACTGTTGATGAGACTGCAAAACGGTGCAACCTCTTTGGAAAGCAATCTGATGCTCCCTTAAAATAATGGATATAGATATACTGTTTGACCCAGTAATTCCACTGCTTGGAATATATCCTACAGAATCAAGGCCATTCACACTAACTGATACATGCACACGAATGTTCATCGCAGCACAGTCCACAAAAGCAAAAAGATGAAATCAACCCAGATGCCCAACAACAGAAGAATGGATAGGTAAACTATGGTATATATACTCAATGAAACACTATGCAATGATAAAGAACAATGTTGATAGCAGGAAACATCTTTTTACCTGGTTTCAACTGGAGGACATTATGTTGAGCACAAGTAGTCAGTGACAGAAGGACAAATATTGTATGAGACCCCTATGATAAGAACTTAAAAGTAGATTCATACATTAACAGAAAAGACTCTTTGATGGCTGCAAGGGTGGGTAGGGTGTGAGGGGGAGAGAGGAGGGTTTAGATTAGATAGTTGGTAGAAATTTGGCTGGGTGAAATTGGTAACAGCACACATGAGTAGAAAGATCAATACTGATGGGACTTTAACACAACTTGTGTACTCCTGCCATCTTAATCCAATATTGCAAGGACAGAGTAGCTGCGGCGGGGGCCAGGGACCATGCTGTCAGGGGAAATTGAGGTCAACTGGCACAACTAGCATTTTGCCAGTGAGGTCTCTCCACACCCCACATTGGTGAGAGGCATCTGTGGTCTTAAAAGCTGCCAAGCTGCCATCTGAAGGTACACCAAATAGTCCCAACTCAGCAGGAACAGATGATCACCAAAGTCCATAACGACATGGGGGAAAGACAATCCAGAAGACAGAGAGACCCACGTCACTGGATGTCTACATCGACTTGTGACTGGAAGAACCAGATGGTGCCCAGCTACCACCAGTGATAGCCATGATGGAGCTCACAAAGTTGCACCTCACTGGCAACACAAGTATAAATAGGGGTGCACACTGAGATCTCCACTAAAAGACCGCAATTGATGGTCCAGGGGCCTTGGGGTTCTTCCGGGAGTGGGGATCCTAGCCCTGATGCTGCCCCTTTCCATAAATCATAATGAAGGTCAACTTTTCAGACAGCAATGGATTGGACTTGGTGATGCAGAGTGACCATATTGTGTGGGCACTTTATGGTTCTAGGCATCTACAGGAGGTCGTTCTGTTGACCTCATACTGGAGGAAGAGGAATGGGTAGAGAGGAGAAGATAGGAGAGTGTTGGGAAGATAAGACATGTATGGAGCAGAGAGGAAGAGTGTGCTGTCACTGTGCAGGGACAGCAGCATGCAAACTTATATGGGAATGTACATTTTCATTCAATCATAATAAAAAAGAAAGAAATTTGTTATATTGTTTTTGCAACTCTTCCACTTTACAGTAAGGCTAAAATCAATCCAAAATTTTTAAAGATATATTACAAAACAGCATCTATATTCCCATGAATAAGGTGTCCTATTGGTACAATGTGCTCGGATGCTAAAAAAAAAAAGGTCAGCAGTCTGAACCTACTAGCTCCTCTGCAGAAGAAAGACGTAATAGTCTGCTTCTGTAATGATTTACAGCCTTATAAACCACATAGGGGCAGTTCCACTCTGTCCTAGAGAACTGCTGAGGTGGAATCAACTTAACAGCATGTATGTGAATATTGTGCTTTTTAGTGAGTCATCATTTGCCTAAACCACATACTCATTTCCATCAATTTATACCACCAATTCATTCTATAAATACTTAATTCATATAAGACAATAATAATGTTAGCAAAAATAACAGCTAATATTTTTGTAGCACTAGTCAAGTGTCAGGAACAGTTTTCAGTATCTTACACGGATGGAATCAATAGTTACATCAAACTTGTAATGCTGGCTCTGGTCTTTTATTTCCATTTCACATAAGAAAATCCCTACACGAGAAAATTCATAGCTAAGGAATTCAATAGCTTATTCAAGGTCACGTGTCTAACAAAGGATGAGACGAGCATGACATATAGTACACAGAATGACACTCAAGTGGGACTGAAGGAAGGCAGAACCTTAGAGGAGGAACTTCTCCTGAATCCAGGAGTGAAACAACATGGAAGTCTCAGCAACAAAACAATTTTTTTAGTGTGCAATGAAAAAAAATTATATATATATTTATATATATATCCATATGATCAGAGATGCACATGTAGGCTTGATCTAGAACTAGTCAGTGTTTCTCACATAGAATAGTTACACATACAACGCGAATGCCCTGTTAAACTTCATACTCTTTGGAAGAAATGACAGTGAGTTTCGCAAAGACTCCCATAACCTCATGCACTATGGGCAGCTGGTATCACGGCAACAAACAGTTCTATAAAAGTAACTCCGGCACTTGGCTTTGGCATAGGCTGTCAATATGATGGGCTCCTGGCACACAGCTCTTCCTGGCCTGACTAAATCCAAGGAAAGATTTCAGAATTTCTAAACTAACATTGTTTCTCTCTGCTGTACTTTTGATAAACACAAGATGAAAATGATTTTGAGACTGTCCTCCCAGCCAAGTTCCTAAAGCATAGGGCTCTTCTCGCCTCCGTTAACACATCCCTGTGCACCTTAATATCCCCCCGAGCAGGAAGCCACACTTCCTCTCTCATATCATTCTCTCACCCTTCTCTTCACCATCCACCATCCTCTGGGCCTCTTACAAACAGTCATGGCTTGTTATCAGCCAGGGAAATGACCAGACCTTCTGGGAAAGTGAATTTCATATCCGCCTGACATGTAAATCTTTAACTTGAAGCATGATCTCATTTTATCTGTTTGCTTTTAAATGCAAAGCAGTCAAAATACATCACAAATTTTCTTATCTTAATTTTTATTTAAGTAGGCCTGGTGACACAGTGATTAAGTAGTCAACTGTTAGCCAAAGAGTCAGCAATTCAAACCTGCTGCCATTCCATGGTAAAAAGATGATGCAGCTGTCTGCTTCTGTAAAGATTTGCATCCTTGGAAATCCTATGGGGCAGTTCTACTCTGTCCTGTACCATCTTTATGAGTCAGAACTAACTCGATGGTAATGTGTTTTATTTCTATTAGTTACTTAAAAGTAAGTAGTTTAATTAAAAATATTTATTGGATATAATTTCTTCTTGTGAATCTGGGCATGCCACTGGACATCTGTTGTGGTTTTCAATCAAGAGTAATTCCACTTCTTTAGGGGTGAATGGAAATATGTGGGGCTATACGTTGGGTTCACACAGTAATGGGGTTATGGGTACAACTAGCAATTCATGGCATATAGTAAGAGACAATAAATATCCTTTAAGTGCAGAAATAACAAGACCAAAATGGCAGTAGAGGATCCAAAGATTTACTCTCACTGGCAGAACTGTGCAGAAATTCCTGCTGCTGTAGTAACCCCGAGAGATGGTCTCCAAGCCCTGTGTAAAACGTTTCAGTGACAAAGCTCATTACTGGCCTCATGACTGCTAGACAGCTAACATGAAATACATATACTTATGCCAATCTAAAACTTATCATCTTTCAATTTATGGAATAATACAGCAAAATTAGGTCTTTTCTCAATGAATCACCATTTAAGTATATTTCAATGAACCCCTATGCCATTTCAAGGGCTACTTATGTGTGTAGAATTTTGCTTGCTTTTTACCAAACTCCTTCACATTTCACTGTATGGTGTTACTTAGAAGTTCTGTTATCACTTCCCTTCAGGAAATCCACCACTATGAAGGAGTGAAAAGCTGGTTGTCTCTAAGTAGCTATCTCCTAAGTTCTCCATTGTCTTTCACATATATCTTTTTTCAGAGAATCTGTTTTTCTCTCTGAATATATTCTATCCTGCTTAGCTGTCTGAATATAATCAAGATTAGAAGTAAGTTGCACTGGCAAATCAAATTACTAAGTACTATATATTTAATTTGAAAACACTGTATTAGAAATAAACACGTGCAGACCTTATATTCTCATTGGGCCAGGTAACCTTTCTATTACTGTTAGCTCTCACTAAGAAAACAAAAAACAGTATGTTTAGTGTGTGGCTAGAGACTGGGTTCATCCTTGAAGTACACAGAAGTGGAATGGCAGTGGCTGCCTTTAGTGTTGCAGTGACAGTGAATCTCAGGCCAATTCTAGGCTCAACAGAAAAACAGCAGTGTAAATAATGAAAGGTACCTGCATGAGTCTGAGAAAGGGCACTGTTGATGTTACTGACAAATGCGATATGCATTTGCTGGCAGTGATTAGAACAAACACTGGTTCAGAGTTGTATGACTGGAGTTCAAACTTCTAGTATTAGAACTTACTAGGTGAGTGGCTTTGGGCAATCAACATCGCTGGGTTACAATTTCCTTATTGCTAAAATTGGAATAATAACAGCAGTCTCTAATTGGACTGTTGTACAAACCAACTGGAATAACTCTCTTAAATTCTCATTAACAGAAACATTCTATCTGCCAGGCACTCTGGTATCACGCCAAGAGTAAAAAGATGAATGAGTCAAGGTCTCTGCCCCTGAGAAGAAGAGCCAAGTGAGAAGATAATTTGAATATAATGTGGTAAAAACATGGATAATTGACTTACAAAGTATTATGAGATGTAGAATATCAACCAAAACTTCTGCAGTAGCCGAAATAGACACTGATAGAAATCAACTTCAACAATAAGGAAACGTATTGGCATACATAACATCCAGTTCTCAGACTGTTATCTCAGGAGCTTAATGTCTTCCAGGACCCAGTGTGTCTTTACACCTCTGCCTTACTTTGAAAAGCAATGCCTTCATGCAAAAGGCCCACAACCTACTGATCATAATAAGCTGGGTCACAACAACAACTGAAACAACAGTGTTCCTTGTCCACAGCCCTCTCACACATCTCATTAGATCAAACAGACTTAACACTGCACACTTCTGAACCATCCACTAGTTAAAAAAAAAAGGATTACCATACTGACTGTGACAAATAATCTGGGGTGAGATGTACTTTTAATATCTGCTTTAAATTCTAGATGAATGTATAAGAGATCAAATGGAGGTGGAGTGGAAATTCCTTGAAGAAGACTACCTTAGACATCTAGTGCTCCTGTACCAGAAGTAGCACAAGTAGACAGCTTTAACAAAGAAATTTATTCTCTTACAGTCCAGTAGGCTGGAAGTCGAAATTCAGGGTGCCAGCTCCAGGGGAAGGCTTTTCCTCTGTCAACTCTGGATGAAGGTCTTTGTGATGCATTAGTCTTTCTTTGGTCTAGGAGCATCTCAGCACAGGTAGCTCAAGTCCAAAGGAGGCACTCTGCCACCAGCATTGCTTTCTTAGTGGTTTGAGGTCCCTGTCTCTGTACTGGCTTCTCTCCTTTATATCTCAAAAGAGATTGGCTTAAGACTCTATCTGATCTTATAGATCTCATTAACATAACATTATAAGTCAGAATCAAGTCAAAAGCAACAGATTTGTTTTGGTTTTGAATATATCTCATTACTTCACAGTGATAGGATTTACAACACTTAGCGAAATCACATCTGGTGACAAAATGGCAGACAATGATACAATACTGAGAATCACGACCCAGCCAAGCTTACAAATATTTCTGGGGACACAATTAATTTGTAATATTCCACCCTTTGGTCTCCCCAAATTCATGTCCTTGTCATATGCAAGCATATTCACTCCATCATATCATATCAAAGGCTTTAAATCAACTCCAACCCCACAATCCAAAAATTCTTCCTCATCTGTGAAGTCTAGAAAGCAAATTATCTGCTTCCAATGGTACAACTGTGCAATAGGCAGATATAAGGAAGAAATTTCCATTATAAATGGGAGAAACTGGAGGGAATGAAGGCATAACAGGCACCAACTAAGTCATCCAAACACATTACATTAGCCCTCAAGGCCTGAAAATTAATCTTCTGTTCACTGAGACTGCCAAGCCAAGTGCCGTCGAGACTACACAGTAATCCTGTCCTCCACATTGAAGGTATCGGCCACACCCTCCAGATTCAGAGTGGAGGTCCACGGGCAATGGGCTTTAGCTCCAGCTTCCAGGCCCACTGGTATGGCTACTCTGTTCCGTTGACTTTAGGTACATCATTCTCTTGATCCATCTGAGTTCACCCTGAGAAACACCAGCATCCATGGCTCCATCTTTTGAAACCCCAGTGATCAAGACCTACCTTTTGAGATTGAGGGAGCTCAGCTTCTTGTGTTCTTTGTCTCTTCAGCTTCTGCTTCCCAGTTTCCTGCCCTTTCATGTCTTGGGATCTCACTCCTGCATTTGCACTGCTGAGTCAAGTTTTCCAAAGCTCTTAATCATTGACACTAAGTGCCTGGAGGCACCCCACTCCACCAGTAAACTTCTGGTGTAAGGCACTCAGCTGTCTAGCTCCATGGGTTAACAAGCCTAGTTCCACTAGTAAGTGCCTGGAAGCACCCTACTCCTCCAGGATGCCTCTTGCACAAGACACTCAGTTCTCTCGTTATGTGGGTCAGCTCTAGCACTATCTAGTATTGGTTTCCTAGTTCCACTGCTACCGGTACTCTCCCAGTGCAGTCCTCTGCAGCTATTTCTTCCCATCAGTGCTCACTAGAGTGGAGGGTCAGTGAAAAAGAGGAAGACCCTTAAGGAGATGGATTCACACAGTGGCCACAACAAAGGGCTTGAGCATAAAAATGATTGTGGACATGGCTCAAGACCAGGCAATGTTTCGTTCTGTTGTTCACAGGGTCACTATTAGTTGGAACTGACTCAGTGGACCTAACAACAACACAGGGGAAGAGAAGGATGAGAATTTCAGAAGGATAACTACATGATCATTACTATGAAAACAAATTCTCATAGAGGTAACAGAGGTAGAGGTGACATTCATTGTGAGTCAAGAATTTTCTAGATGCTTATTGTTGATAAAAATATATCTGTGGGGTAGTAGTCTTAAGAGCTCTCTCTTTCTTTCACTTTTTTTTCTCTCTCTTCTTTCACCACCAGTCTGTTGGTTTATTTTACGGCAGTAACATATGTATTGGTATGATTCTGGAAGCTATGCCACTGCTATTTCAAATACCATCAGACAGCCTACGGTGGATAAGTTTCAGCAATACACAATAAAATATACCAAGAAAAAAGGTTAAGTGACTTTTTTCTAAAAATCAGCCAAGGAAAACTCTACGGATCACAACAGAATATTGTCCAGTACAGTGCCAGACGAGCATCTATGTGAGAAGTCACTCAAAATATAAAGCAATTGTAACAATGGACTAGAGCATACCAAAGATTATAAAAATGGCACAGGACCAGGCAAGATAGGTTTCTGTTTTACATGGAGTCACCATGAGTCAGAATCAACTCAGCAGCAATTAAATAAAATATATGATATTGTTAGTAAAAAATTCCTGTTCTACTTGTTTTGTATTTTTTCTTACCCACTGCCATGGAGTCAGGTCTGACTCTTAGTGGCCTTAGAGGTTAGAGTAGAACTGCCCCATAGCGTTTCCAAGAAGTGCCTGGCAGAAGTGAACTAATGTCCCTATGGTTACAGAGGTAGCACTTAATTGACTATGCCACCACAGTTTGCACATCTTTTCTTACATGACAATATAATTCATTGAGCTTACTAGACACTCAACTCAGTACACTCCTTTTTTTTTATTTAAAGAGTTTTGCCAATAAAAACTAGGGATAAAAGACATTCTAAATGCTGTTAAAGATCTCTGCATATATACGTACATGCATTTTGTTCTAACTTAAATATTATTTCCTTAAGGTCAATTTCTAGATGAGGAGAATAAGGACCAGAACTCTTTTACTACAGCACGAATTTTCAAATTTGTTTCATTAATCCATTAGCTGAAGCATTGAATGCTTCAGCTGGGAAGCGTATTATCTAATTTCCTATCTACTGCAAATAAGTTGAAAATAAAGTTTTCATGTCATAACTTTCTACTCTCAAATTTGCTACCTTTTACATGACCTACTAACACTTGTGGTTGCAAAGGTAAAGCAGTCTAAGATTATCCTATTGGCTGAGTACTTCTCTTGTTTCTTACTTAATTCAAAAAGATTTTTTAAGTCTAAAATAGGCAATATTTTACGTTTATGAATTATGCATGGAGTAGGGGGTCATTTCCAGCCTGGACACAAAGCTTTTTCTCTATTCAGGAGCATACTAATTCATTATATCATCTTAAAAACACTTGAATGGGTGAATCACAAGTAAGCCGCTAACTGCATATCTTACACCAGTTGTGTTGCCCACATACCCAGTAAAAATACTCCATCGTACTAGAAACATGGTTTATTCCATCTTCTTTACCTTGCTTTTGTCTATGCAAAGGTAGAACTGGGGATATACTGTGTCAGCAACCACCAGGCAGAGGCCATATAAAACTGCCAAATGCCACTTTAAAATGTATTTTAGAAGAAACAAAATTATATCCCTGTAACAAATTCTCTAACTAATCCCTGTTACTAACATCATAGTGAAATACAGGGTGAAATACAGAACCACAGAGTATGTCCAGCAGACAGTGGAAAGTGATAATAGGAGTGACAATCTCACATTAATTTCTGCTGAAAATGGGATGTCCATTTAGTCATATAAAATATATCTTGAGGTATCAGTGCAATCTATGATTCATCTTATTTCTTGAATTATATGGAATGGGAAAGTAGATTGCCCAGTGAGAATTTCATAAGTCATAGGAAAAGAAAATGATCTTTCTATGAGGGACAGAAGAATATTTAGAAAGCAATTTACTCAGGAACTTACTACTAGATATTATAAGCTAGAAAAATCAGACTATATTTAGTTTGATTATGAAATACTAGTGGGCTACTGGTTTGAATACATTCGTTTATTCAGGTACCTTGCCAAAAGAGAGAAAAGACCAAAGCTACCTTGTAATGGTCTTGGTATGCAACAAGGTGGAAAGAGGAAGTAATTCAAAATATAATGCCTGTTTATCTGCAGACAACATACAATAAATACATGTAAAACTGCATTGCAGTAACTCTCTCTTTAGCATTTAAATTGATTCACCAGTTTACAACTATTCCCCACTTTCCTATCAAACAGGGATGGGGAAGTTCAGATTAGAATTGAGTCTCTGTTTTTTTTTCTCTTTTGGATTCCCTTATTGACAAATATTATTAAAGTTTCACCTTTAATTTCACAGCAAGACATCTAAATGAAAGGAAATGAGGAACCTGGGTACAGGAACTCTCAAATTTAATCTCTTCTGCAGTCTGACTCCTATAGAGTGAATAGGAGTCTGATCTTACTGGCACTTTCAGACTACAATGTCAGATTCATTTCAAAATGTAATATAATGTATCTGTCATTACTATGCTTCCTTCAGTAAGGACACTGATACAAAACTGCTACCAGCTGGTAGCCTGAAAGAAAGATAGCTTGCTGAAAATGAAAATTCTCTTTTTGAAAGCTAAATAATTCATCTCACATATTATGCACCTTCTGTTTTCTTCAAAAGTATACTATCACTTTCCACTACTGCATCTTTTAGCGGTCCATCTGGGTAACAATAAAGAAAAAAAAGACTATTTACTCACTGCTTGCCTCTGGGAAAACAACGGTAACAGGTCTCATGGATTTCAAGAATAACTTCCCCAGCAGGAAACAAACAAAACAACAGATTAGAATTGATACCATTGTTGATTCTAAGTTGAAGACAGGAGTTCCACTGTTCCAGCTTACTCACTTCCATAATATACTAGCATTATGAGTCTAACCACAGAATTCCTTAATCTAGAAGAGTGGTTCTCAAAGTGTGGTCCCTGGGTCAGCACCATCAGTATCACCTGGATACTTGTTAGAAACACAAATTCTTGAGCAAATGTCAGACTCACTGAGTCAAAAACCCAGCAATCTCTGTTTTTACACACTTTCCAGATGATTCTGATGCTTGCTCTAGCTTGAGAACCACTGACCTGGAAGAAAAGAGATATTTCAGCATGTTCCTCAAATGCTTCCAACCCAAGTATCCTATGCAAAAATAAGTACCTAGATGTCCAAAGGAGGTCTGTTCTTGCACTTACTCAGAAATATTCTACGGTATTCTGGAATCCACTACAAAGGAAAGCATGAATTACCTAGTACTCCCCAAAGAGTCATACTGTGACTAAAATAGTGGAAAACAAGACTTACGACATTCTGATATTAACTAGTATTGTCTAACCAGGAAAGAAAGGAATTCAGAGATGATTTTTGCTTGTTTGTTTTCATGTTTTTGAAGGGAGGACAGGAGTATATAAACACACTCGAATACTGCAAAGTAATTGATAGTGAGAGCTATTCAAAATATTAAATTAGTTTTCATAAGGGACAATATTATTTTTCCTTGAAAGGTAATTCTCTAAAAACCATCACAATATGACACAATTTGTATCAGATTTTACGTCTTCTATGGGAGTAGACTGATGAAATAAATTTCTGGGCATCCTTGTCTTACTTAGTTTAATCAAATTCTGTGACAAAGATTCTTGGCCAAGTATTAACTTGGAGAGAATGTTGGGGAACCAGTAAAAAAGGGGGAAATGAGATAGGAAAAGAAAGGAGACTCCTGAACGGCAGGTAGTCAAGTAAGTCACCATAAGGAAATGCAGCTCCTTTTCATTGGGGAACTTATGAAACATCATGGAATAAGGCATCACCACCAACAGCAAATTCCAAAGGTACAGGATTGCTATGAGTTAGCATTGACTTGACAGCACTGGGTTTGGTTTGGGTTTTGGTATGCCAAAGGCAGAGTGAGAGAGCTCAGTATGTACCAACTCAAGCCTTTATTGAAGGCTGCTCCCTAGGATTATTAATTCCCTAGCACTTCTGGTGATGTATGTGGGAAAGGCAGGATTCAACACTTACAGAAATTCCTCTAGCATAGAGATACAGGTAGGGTCTGTTAGAATTCAGGCTCACACATACAGAAATGGTATATGGAGGAGTGGATCTGTCTAGCTTAAAACAGTGTTTCCTACAATCCTATGGCTATTCCACAAACAGTTACTATGAATTTGCAATGATATATAAAATGCATGCCCATATTTACTTTTTCCTTCTTGGAAGCCTCTGAACACTTGACAATACAGTTTTCAGATTCCCACAACTAGTGCAAAGATAAACAGGATTTTTTTCTACTCAAAATAGAAACACATAAAAAAAGACAATATAAGCAGAAAATGATAGTTACTTTCATAAAAAAGAACATATATTCAAATTGCTATCATCCCTTCCAAAGTGATCATCTTATTAAACTACATACTTATTTCAAACAAATTACTGCACTCAAAACTTTCAGAAAATTCTTATTTGCAATTTTTTTAGAGCCTCTGTATCCTTAGTAGTGGTTTTAATTTGGCCATGTCTCTTTAAGAGGTTAATTTACTGCAAGGGTATACTTGTGTGGCAAAGGAAAAACTGATAAAATAATCTACTCCTGTTCTTTATAAAAAAATGCCTTGTTGGCACAGTGGTTAAGTGCTATGTCTACTAACCAAAAAGTTAGCAGTTCGAATCTACCAGGTGCTCCTTGGAAACTATGGAGCAGCTCTACTCTGTTTAACAGAGTCACTATGAGTTGGAAATGACTCAACAGTCGTGATTTTGGAGTTTTTGTTCTTTGTAAAATTCAAGAAAATAAACACTGTGCTGAAACAGAAATTTGTCTCACAAGAAAAAGAAAAGTCTACAGTGTATAAGTAAAACAGCAATTTCTGAGAAACATGAAATAAGCATGATCAAAAGGTTTAGGAAATAATGATGTAATAACACAAAAGATCTCCAGTAAATCTAAAAATATTTTGAGGTTTGGACAGCGGTGGGACCAAGATGGCAGACTAGACAAACATCTCCTCAATTCCCTCTGAGAACTAAGGCCTGGAATGATAACTGAATGGAGCAGTATAGACATCCAGAGAGCCTAGGATCTGGCATAGGGTTGACAGATTTGACTAGGCACCAGTAACATACTAAACTACCCCTCTTAAAGATGAGCCAGTGGCCATTGAGTCCTGCTCCTGCTGACTCACTATTTTGAAGGACTGCAGGTACTGACACCTTCTTTGTTATCTGGGAGGAGGGGAATGGGCATGAACAGAAAATATGCCGAACTGCAGTGCCTAAATAAGCAGCATAGAGTGCAGCAGAGTGCAGCAGAGAGACTGTGTGTGGGATAGGCAGGATGGAAACTCTGCCACCTCAAAGAGTCCAGCTGGGGCCAGTGATTAGAGTACACAGAGATGGCTGGTGACCAACGCCCCTCTTAGAACTATGCATCAGCTCCTGTTGAGGTAACATCAGAGAAACTGAACAGCTTCTACAAGTCACACAGAAAATAATCAATTAATAATCAATTAAAGAAGCAGTCTACTCTAGCTCTGGAAAATTCCTAAAATAAAGAATAAAAAAACTTCCCAGATGAAGAAGTCTTTAGGAAACTATCGGAGGTCAAGTAAAAAAGAATTATAAACACAGTCATTCCAGAGATTAAACAGATGCAGCAGAACAAAGTGAAAAATTCAGTCAGCCAATTGAATTTATGGAACATCAACAATCTGAAATACAGCAGCTCAATAGCAAAATTATTGAATTAGACAATTCAGTCCAAAGTCAAAAGAACAGAACTGAGGAAAAAGAAGTCAGACTTAGTGACCTTGAGGACTGAGAAACTGACACCAGCATTTAGGAGGAGAAATCAGAGACAAGAGATAAGAAAAATGAAAAAACATTAAGAAACATGTGGGACTGTATTAAGAGGAATTATCTATGAATAATTGGAATTCCTGAACAGAGTGTGATAGATGAAAATACAGAGAGCACTGTTATACACTTCTTCACAGAAAAATCCCTGAAATTATGAAAGAAGCAAACATAGATATCCAAGATGAGTACCAAACACCACAGAAGCTAGACTCCAAAAGAAAGACACGAAGATATACATAAACAAGCCTAATAAAATGAAACTTAAACAGAGGAACTTAAAGGCAGTGAGAATTAAAGCAAAGCTACCATACAGAGGGAAGCCCTGTAAGCTTTCATATGACTTCAAAGCAGAAACAATGTTGGCAAGAAGGCAGTAGGATGACACATTCAAAGCCTTGAAGGACAAAAACATCCAAACAATAATTATGCATCCTGCAAAACTGTCTTTCAAATTGAAAGATGAAATAAAGACATTCACAGATCAGCAGAAGCTTAGAGACTTTGTAAAAACCAAACCAATACTACAAGAAATGCTGAAAGAAGTTCTGCTTAGAAAAAACAAAAACATTAAGTAGACACTTAAGGAGGCAATACAGGACACAGCATCCAGAATTCTACACACTTAGGGAAGACAGTAAGCTCAACTGAAACCACATTATTAAAAGAAGGGAACAAATGACCATATCATGAAAAATACGACATCACCACACTAAAAAGAGAGATACATTACAGTAGTTACATCAAGCCAACAACATACAAAGAAGAGCAAGAGTAGCAATACTAATCTCAGATAAAATAAACTTTAATGTAAGATCTAACATCATGGACAAGGATGGTCACTATTCATTGTTAAAAGGTTCAGTACATAAGCATGACATAACAATATTAAAATATTGTGCACCCAATACCAGAGCATCTAAATATTTCAAGCAAACACTGACAATATTGAAAAATAAGATAGATAACTCTAATAATAGTGAGATATTTCAACACTCCACTTTCAGTAATGGATAGACCATCCAGAAAAAAAAAAAAAAACAGTAAAGATACAGAAGACCATATTGCAACAATCAACCAACTAGAACTTATCAACATACACAGAACGTTTTGCCCACCAATAAAAAAGTACACCTTCTTCTCCAGTGCACATGGAATATTTTCCAGAATAAACCATGTTAGGACATAAAGCAAGTTTCAACAAAATCCAAACCACTGAATCACTGCAAAGTATCTTCTGAGATCATGTCATGGATTCAATTGTGTCCCCCCCTAAAACAGGTGTAGCCATGTGGCTGAGCCATGATTCTCTGTATTCTATGACTGTCATCCATTTTGTGATTTTGCTGTGCTGTATGTTAAAGGATTAGGGTGGGACTGTAAACCCCTTCATAGGATCACCTCCCTGCTCCACTGTAAAGGGAGTTTCCGTGGAGCATAGTTTGTCCCTCCCTTAATCCTTTCATCCTGCAAAAGATAAAAGGGAAGAGAAGCAAGTAGAGGATTGGGACCCTCACCATCAAGCAAGCAGCATCAGGTAAAAGGTGCGTCCTTCAGACCTGAGGATCCTGCGCCAAGAGGCTCCCTGGACAAAGACTGATAAAATACTAGACTTTCCTCCAGAGCAAACAAGGGGAAAACCTTCCCCTGGAGCGGACATTCTGAAATAAGACTTGTAGCCTACCAGACTGTGTAAGAATAAACTTTCTTTTGTTAAAGCCATCCACTCTGTGGTATTTCTGTTAGAGAAGCCCTAACTGACTAAAACAGACCATAAAGCCATAAAAGTTGAAATCTACAGTGGAAAAAAACATAGGTAAGATTTCAAACTCATGGAAACTGAACAATATCTTGCTCAAAATCCACAGGTTATAAAAAGAAATGAAGGACAAAACAAAGAAATTTATGGAATCACATAAGAATGTAAACATATCCTACCAGAACCTATGGGATACAGCCAAAGCAGTGCTCAGAGGTCAATTTATCTCTATAAATGCACACGTTCAGAAGAAAGAAAGGGCCCAAACCAAAGAAGCAACCCTACAGCTTGAACAAGTAGAAAGAAAGCAACAGAGGAACCCCTCAGGCATGAAAGAAACAGATAATAAAGACAGGGCAGAACTACATCAACTAGAGAATAGAAGAGCAATTGAAAAAATTAACAAAACCAAAAACTGGTTCTTTGAAAAGATCAACAAAATTGATAAACCATTGACTAAACTTACAGGGATGAAACAAATAACCCGACTAAGAAATGAGATGAGAGATGTCACAACAGAACCAACTGAAATCAAAAGTGTCCTAACAGAATATTACAAAAGACTGTACTCTAACAGATTTGGAAACCCAGAGGAAATGGACAAATTTCTAGACTCATATCACCTAACAAAATTATCACAAGGAGAAGTAGAACAACTTAATAAACCCATCACAAAGGCATTGAAAAAATCATCAAAATACTACCGACCAAAACAAGTCCTGACCAAGATGGCTTCATCAGAGAACTCTAACAAACTTCTAGAGACGAGTTAACTCTAACACTACTGAGTCTATTGCACAGCATAGGAAGTGATAGAATACTCTCACTCATTCTACGAAGCGAGCATAACCCTGATACCAAAGCCAGGGAAGGATCACACTAAAAAAGAAAATTACAGCTCAGTATCACTCATGAACCAAGATGCAAAAAATGTTCTACAAAATTCTTACCAATAGCATTCAACAACATATCAAAAAGATAATTAACCATGACCAAGTTGGAGTCATATCAAGGATACGAGGCTGGTCCAACATCAGAAAAAACAATTAGTGTGATCAACCACATAAACAGCACAAAAGATAAGAATAACCTGTTATTGTTAATTGAAGCAGAAAAGGTATTTGACAAAGTGCAACACCTATTCATGCTAAAAATTCTCAGCAAAATAGGTATAGAGGGGTAATTTCTCAATGCATAAGGGGCATCTATGCAAAATCAACTACCTACATCATCCTGAATGGGGAAAGAGTGAAAGAATTCCCCTTGAGAACAGGAACTAGACAAGGATACTCATTCTCATCACTTCTAGTCAACATTTTTCTACAGGTTCTAGGCAGAGCAAATAGACAAGACAAAGAAATAAAGGGCATATGCACTGGCAAAGAAAAAGTAATAATCTCCCTATATGCAGATCACATGATTGCATATGCAGAGCAAACTACTAGAACTAATTAAATATCGTGATATAAGATAGACACAAATACATCAGTAGGATTCCTTTATACCATAAAGAGATCAAACACAAAAAACATCAAATCAATACTGTATCCCCAAAGAAGATAAAATGCCTAGGAATAAATCTAACTGGAGAAATAAGATACCCAAACAGAGACAACTATAAGATCTTACTGCAAGAAACCAAAGGAGACTTACACAAATGGAGAAAACTACTCTGCTCATTGATAGGAAGACTTAACATGGTGAAAATGGCTATTTTACCCAAAGCAATCTACATACCCAATGCAATCCCAATACAAATTCCAGTATCATTTTTTAATGTGATGGAGAAACAAATCACCAACTTTGGAAAGGGAAGAAATCCTGGATAAATAAAACACTACTGACAAAGAGGAACACAGTGGGAGGCCTCACACTACCCAACCTTAGAACCTATTACACTGCCACAGTTGTCAAAACATCCTGTTACTGGTTCAAAAAAGAGACATATAGGCCAATGGAACAGAGTTGAGATTCATCCTCTTATGACAACTGATATTCAACAAAGACCCTAAGATTGTAAACTGGGGTAAAAATAGTCTCTTTAACAAATGATGTTGGCAAAACTGGATACCCATCTGCAAAAAAAAACTGAAGCAATGCCCATACTTCACACCTTACACAAAAACAAACTCAAAATGGATCAAAGACCTAAATATCAAATCTAAAACAATAAAGATCATGCAATAGGGTCAAAAATGGAAGTTCCAATACACAGCTTAGACAGTCTTCAAAATCTGACAGTCAAAGCATGATCAACAGAAAAGTAAATAGATGAACAGGAACTACTAAGAATCAAACACTTTTGCTCATCCAAAGACTTTATTAAAATAGTTAAAAGACTACTTGCAGAATGGGAAAAATATTTGGCAACAACATGTCACACCAATGTCTGATTTCCATTATCTACAAGGTACTGCAAAATATCAAAAAGAAGAAGGCAAATAACCCAATTAATGAGCAAAGGAGATGGGCAGACACTTCACCAAAGAGGACATCCACGCAGCCAGAAGGCACATGAGGAAATGCTCACAATCATTAGCTATCAGAGGATTCCAAATCAAAACTACAATGAGATACCATCTCACCCCAACAAGGTTGGCCATGATCCAAAAGGCACAAAACAACAAATGCTGGAGAGGCTGTGGAGAGATAGGAACTCTCTTACACTGCTGGTGGGATTGCAAAATGCTACAACCTCTTTGGAGCAGTGTGAAGCCTCCTTTGAAAGCTGGAAATAGATATACCATTTGATCCAGCAATTCCTCTGTTTGGAATTTATTCTACACAAACAAAGGCCATCACAGGAATAGAAACAGGCACATGAATGGCAGCACAGTCCACAATAGCAAAAAGATGGAATCAATCTAGATGTCCATCATCAGATGAATGGATAAACAAACTATGGTACATATACTCAATGGAACACTATGCAATGATAAAAAACAATGATGACTTTAGGGAACATCTAATAACCTGGTTTCAGTTGAAGACATCATGCTGAGTGAAATCACTCAGCAGCAAAAGGAAAAATATTTCGTGAAACCCTTGCTATGAGGACTTAAAAATAGATTTATGTATAGAAGAAAAGACTTTGATGGTTACAAAGGTGGGGAGGAGGGGTGAAGGTTGATCACAGATTGGGTAGTTGACAGAAATTTGGTTAAGTGAAAGCAGTGACAGTACATAGGAGAAAACAGATCAACTTAACTGGACTTTGCCATAAACTGAAAGCTCTTCTAACCTCAACCCACTATTGTAGGTATAGAGCAGCAGGAGTGGGCTCTGGTGACCATGCTGTTAGAGGACAGCATGGTCAACTGGCATAATTAGCCTATTGCTAAGAGAGTCTTCTACACTCCCATACTGGTGCAGAAGTTTCTGGAGTCTTAAAGCTAGCAAGCTGGCATCTGAGGTACACCAAATCATCCCAACTCATCTGGAACAGATGATCACCAGAATACCAAAGAAACAAGGGAAAAAGAGCCCAGGAGACACAAGAACCCATGTGAATGGGAGACTGTATCAACACGTGATGAGAAGAACCAGATGGTGCCTGGCCACCACCAAAAGCAGCCATGATGGGGCACACAGTGTTGAGTCCCTGTGGTAACGTGACAAAAAGAGGGATTCCCCTCAAGAACTCTACTAAAAGACCACAATTGATGGCCTGACGCTCCGGGGAATCCTCTGGGACCATGGCCCCTAGAACTTCTGCTGCCCCTGTCTAGAAAACATACTAAGGTGAACTCTTTGGACAAAAATGTACTAGACTCAGGGACACAGTGTGTGTACTTTATGGTTCTATGTATTTATAGGAGGCTGTCCTACTGGTCTTCTTCTAGATGGGAGAGAAGTGGGTAGAGAGGAGGGGGCAGGAGCTTGTTAAGAGAATATGACAAGTATAAAATGAAAAGGAGGGTGCTGTCATAGGGCAAGGAGAGCAGAAGGAGCTGTAGATAGGTGTGCATGCAAAATTGATTTGGATTGTATACTTTCACTTAATCAAAATAAAAAAATGAAAAAAATAAAAATATTTGGTAAGAAAATTATCTGAATGACATTTGACCTTATTCTTTCAGGGGAGACAAAAGAACACTTCTGAAGATTAAAAGAAAAAATTCTAATCTGCAATTCCATTCTGAGATTAAATATACTAAAATGTGTATTAACCCAACTCAGGAAACAATTATTCAAGTATAAGCCCATCAGTGAAAGCCATCCTTCAAAAGGTACTTAGTGTGTAAAGGTTACGAACACATGCTATTTTAGAGAATACTGATTGCCTTCCTGGATTATTCAAAATTAATTATGCCACGCAAAAACTAGTAGAAAAATGCCTTAATCAAAAAGCAAGGTCACCTTAATGACAGGATATCATTCCTCATGCTTTCTGTACAAATACATAAACTACTTAAGAAAAATATTTGCATGGGAAATGTCCAGTGCAACTATGAAAAATAAAAAATTGTGCATGCCAAGAGGCACTGCTTCAACACTAAAATATGGGCGTAGAATCTATCCCAACTCACAGTTGCCCCCTGGGACAGAGGAGAACAGTTTAATAGGGTTCCCAAGGAGCCGCTGGTAGATTAACTGCCAGCCTTTCAGCTAACAGGCAAGCCCTTAACCTCTGCACCATCACTGTAGAACTCTAAATGGCGTGTACATGTGAGCATGTGAACTTGTTTCTTCATGGTATATAACACTCTTCACCAGCCACGGGTATTTGCTTTCTACAACTGCAAAACGTACATTGCATTATCTCTGAATAAAGATACGTGCTGAAATACATGGACATGTTTAGTTTTCAAAACATACTATTTCCAAAGTTATGGAGCAAAGCAAGTGCAAAGTGCTCAGGGTCTGACTGTTGTAGAGGTTACTTGGGTGTTTGTCCAGTAATGCTGTAAAATGGTCACTTATCAGCCACTGTGAACACAATTCAGTGTCCTGGAAGGAAGAAAATTTTGCCAGTCTCTGAGAAGATGCCACCACTGTGTTAAGCCTTCAGCAACTGCCAGCGAAACTTAACAGCAACATAGTTACACATTTAAGAAACAATGGTTAAAATACAGGAAAAAAAAACCTCTGTATTCTTAGAAAGAAATGTAGTGTAGGGCTTATGATGTCTGACAATTCAGTTCATGAACTCATCCTAGAAAAAGTGGTACATACCTCATTGCTGAATATCAATGTGGTCACTTTCAAAGTACTCCCCTTGGGAAGCTATGTACTGGTGCCAGTGCCTAGTCCACCCTTCAAAGTAGTTTTGGAACTCTTTTTCTAGAATGGCCATCAGAGCTGTCGTTGTATTTACCCTTAGTGTTCTTAATGTCATCAAAATATCTTCCTTTCAATATTTCCTTAATCTTCAGAAAAAGAGAAAAGTCTTTGGGGTGCCAGATCAGGTGAACAGGGTGGCTGTTCCAATACAGTTATTTGTTTACTGGCTAAACACTCCCTCACAGACAACTATACAATTAAGTGCACAAACTTGCCACTGTGCCATCATGCACAATGGCCATTCCAGAAAGAATTCTAGACTAGGTGTTGGCTTCAGTGAACAGTTTCCCAAAGGGAGTACTTCAAAGGTTACTCAAAAACAAGGTACGTAGCACTTAGAACAATTAAGTTCCGGGACTTAATTGCCAAACCTCTTATACCTTGCACCACACCCCATTTGTATCTCAGCTGTACCTTTTGAAATGTATAGAACTTGTCAATGAAGGCAATAAAAATGTCTGCATGCTCTATACTCAATAGACTTGCATTGACCCACAATAATGATAAGATGGTGTGCAGAGCAGAGAAACCAAAGCTGATCTATTAATCAAAGAATTGAAGGGTCAATTTCAGATCAGAATATTCATTTACATAATCTATTACACAGTTTTCTTTGTGAAATAAAATAGCGCTGATGAGCATGCTGCTTGTTATAAGTATAGGCTTTAGTGAGAAACTGGAATTTCAGTTGGACTAAATGGACTGTATCTCTAATAAATCAAAATAGAGAACAGGACAGAGAAGAGACTGGAATGTGTGTAAAAATTCCAAAGCAGACCACACTTTTAAAACTCACCAATGTGATGTTTTTGTTCTTTTCAACTCCAGTTGCTATCCAGTAGATTAAGACTCATAGCAATCAACCCCACATGTGTCATAGTACAATAAGGATTAAAACAAAAAAAGAAAAACCTTTAATGTCAAGTCAATTCTAATTAACAGCGATCCTATGGGACAGAGTAGAATTGCCTCATAGAGTTTTCAAAAAGTAGTTGGTGGATTCAAACTGCCAACCTTTTGATTAGCAGCTGAGCTCTTAAGCACTGCACCACCTGGACTCCAAAACAAGGATTACCAGCCTATTGGCATCAAGTGAATTCTAACTTCAAACAACCCTATCGGACAGGGTGTAACTGTCCAATAGCATTTCTAAGGAACAGGTGGCGGATTCGGACTGCTGACCCTTTAATAAGCAGCCAAGCTTTTAACCACTGTGACATTAGGGCTCCAGAATACGGATTAGGCACAAAATTTTGAATTTCCAAGGATCTTAGTATTTTTATTTTTCCAAATTTTTATCCAGTCATTATTTAATTAATTGGAACCTCCATGGTGGCTTTATTCTGATAGCAAGATCTCAAATCCATAATCCATGTGTCAATGTGATGTGGACTGTATTTTCAAGATAATGTTGTGCATAGAATTCGTGAGAAGAGTCATGCGTCCTTCTAGTAGCAAGGAAGGTTCCTGAGTGGTGCCAAATGTCTGTTTTCCACCACTAACCTAAATGTTGGCAGTCTGAACGCACCCCGATGTGATACAGAAGAAAGGCCTGACAATCTGCTTCTGTGAGTATTACTGCCAAGAACACCCAACAGAAATAGGGTTTTTTTTTTTTTTTTTTTAAGTGATAAGAGTATAGGGGAAAAAAAAAGACACTGTCAAGAATCCTACATAATCCTGGTCATAGCTATGTAGAAACCTCTTGGCTTCACAACCTGAGTGGTATAGAGATATGTGTGAAGAATACAGAACTATCCTCTTTGTATATAAGATGCCAGGAGTGACTCAACACAAACAACCCCAAAAACACAACATAAAGCAAGACACAAAACAAATTAGAACAGGTCTCAAGTCTGAATAGATTTAATATATTTTAGGATTGTTTGTTTGTTTTATAAATTGAAGACAGAATGTATGTCTTTTGGCCTCATATATTTAGGTATAACTAAATTGTGAAATAAAGAGCCTATGAAACAAAAAACTCACAGTGATGAAAAGACAACTCTCAAATGTTACAAGAAAAAAATTACAGGAGACATATTAAGCATGTCTTGAATCTCTTTTTTTTTTTTTTCCTTCTTGGTCTCCAGGTATTCAAATAAGTGTCAACAGTTTTGTCAACTCCTGTAGCTATGGAAAGACCCTAATAATGTATGGACAGTGAAGCAGAAGCACTTCTCTGCCAAAGCTGTAATCATTAATTATCCAGAAGCTGAATGGAAAAGAGAGTAACGAGTCCACATTTTCAGTCTCTCACTAGACATAAGACTGCTTCAGCTATGAGGAGGCTAGCATGTTCATGAAAGCGTGACTGTAGCTGCTGCCCTACAAATGAAGAAAAAGTCACTCAAGTACCTAGCAACCACAAAGACTTCTTAGAGCTGATCTGAACAAGTATTTATTTGTATCTGTCTCTACAGAAGTTGAAAGAATAGGTCAAAAGCTGAAAATTAGTCATTTCACAGGAATAAGACATAAAGCTTTAGATAAACTATAAAATGGTACAGTTGATCCCTCTGCAATTACTGTAAAAGGCACAGACGTTATTGTGAAAGAAATCACCACTTCAATAGGGATGATACATCATGTCTCACAAACTGCCAATAGCTGCTAGGAGATGACAAATAGTGATAGTCATTTGTCATTGGGTCCCACCAAACAAATGATCTTCCTGTTTCCTCAGCTGGAGGTTAGAGAGAAGGTATACTTACCATAAATCTAATCTTTAGTATTTTCATTTTATAAAAGAATATGTTCTCTTTGGACAGCAATAGATTTGACTTGGTGACACACAGTGACCATATTGTGTGTGTACTTTATGGTTCTATACATCTATAGGACGTGGTCCTGCTGGTCTCTTACTAGATGGGGCTGGAGAGAGTGGAGAGGAGGGAACAGAAGATTGTTAAGAGGATATGACATGTATAGAATGGAAAGGAAGAGTGTGCTGTAACCAGCCAAGTAGAACAGGAAGAGGTGCAGACAGGAAGGCATGCAAATTTAAACTGGATTGTACACTTTCACTCAATCAGAATAAAAAAAAAGAATACTCCTTGCATAATTTCTCCCAGGACAAAGCATTATGATAATTGATGTAGAAGGCAGCAAGGGAGAAATGGAGGGAGGGAGGGAGGGAGGGAGGGAGGGAGGGAGGGAGGGAGGGAGGGAGGGAGGGAGGGAGGGAGGGAGGGAGGGAGGGAGGGAGGGAGGGAGGGAGGGAGGGAGGGAGGGAGGAGCAACCCTACAGAACAGAGTGGAACTTCTCCAGAGAGTTACCAAGCAGCAGTTGGAAGATTCAAATTGCAGAACTTTCGCTTAGCATCTATTCTCTTAACTACTGTACCACCAGGGCTCCAATGACTATAAATAATAAGTAAAACTAGTGTATGTGCTGAGCACTTCTCTAATCACTTTTCTATAACTAATTTAATTCTCACAATCTCCAAAGTGAGAGGTAGGATTTATTATCACCATTTTGTTGACTAGAAAGGATACTTAACACAAGTTAAATAATTTGCCTGAGATCAGTTAGTTGGTGAATGGCAGACATGAATTTCAGTATGTGTGACTCTGAAGTCCAGTGTTTAAACCTTTACATTAAACTCATCACTGTCAAGACTATTACAAATCACAGCAACCCTATAACACAGAGTAGAAGTAATCTGTAGGGTTTATAAATCTAAAATCTTTATGGGGGCAGACAGTCATGTCTTTCTCTCATAGAGAGACTGGTGAGTTTGAATTGCTGACCTGCCAGTCAGCAGCCAAGATGCTTAGCCACTGTAATGCTATGGTCTTACTCTATTCTTAAAAAAAAAAAAAAAAAAAAAAAAACCTGTAGGACCATTAAAAGATCACAAAGCAGACACATGTCTCCTCATTTCCCTCCGAGAACTAAGAACTGGATAATATTTGTATGGAGCACTGAACATTTGGGGAGCCATAGAACCTAGCATATTTGACTAGGCACCAGTATCAGACTAATCATCCCCTCTGAAAAACAAGCCAGCAGGCATCTGACTTCTGCTGTTTTCACAGTATCAGAGAACTGCAGCCTCCATGAACAGCTGGTAATGTACTTTCATTATCAGCTGAAAGGCAGAGTTTGCTGCTCCTGACTGCCTGTTCAGGCCAGCACATTGGACAGCTCCTAGTTCAACACCTGGACAACTCCCCACATAGAAGTGAAGTTTACATTTAAGGCTGAGAGGCCTACATATTTGATGGGAGATCTGTCTGTTGAGAGGCCTGGCAGCTTCTCCTCTCACCCTTCTTGACCCACACTGTAGGGTTGGCTGACAAGCCCGAGTTTCTCCATAAGTAGGGCAGCCTCGTTGCCACTCAATTAGCAGAGTCTTCCATCCCAGAGAGTTCACTTGAGGCAAATCACTACAGTACAAGAGACAGCTGGTTACCAACAATTCTCTTAGATCCAATACCAGAGAAATCAAACACTGCCTCGATGGCATGCAGGCAGCAGACCACAATTAATCATTTAAAGAAACAGCCTTCAAATACTCCAGAAAATTCCCAAAAATAAAGATCAAAAAAATTTCCCAGATGAAGATGTCTTTCTGAATCTATCAGAGATTGAGTACAAAAGATTTACATATAGAGCCCTCCTAGAGATTAAACAAAATACAGCAGAACAAAATGAAAAATTCAGTAAGCTATTTGAACTGATGGAATATCAATGATCTGAAATACATCAGATCAATAACAAAATTATAGAGCTAGATAATTCAATCCAAAGCCAAAAGAGTAGGATGAACAGATAGAAGTTAGACTCAGTCACCTTGAAGACAGACCAACTGACATCAGAATTTATGAGGTGAAATCAGAGAAAAGAAATAAGAAAAATGAAGAAGCATTAAGAAACATGTGGACCTCCATTAAGAGGAAAAACTTACATTTAATTGGAGTTCCTGAACAAGGGGGGATTAATGACAATATAGAGAGTGTTGCTGTAGAGATGCTGACAGAAAACTTTCCTGAGATTATGAGAAAAGAGAATATGGGTATTGAAGATGCTTATCGAACCCCACAAAAGCTAGACCCAAAAAGAAACACACCAAGACATATTATAATCAAGCTTAATAAATTAAAACATAAACTGATGCTTCTGAAAGCAGCAAGGTTCTAAGCAAAGCTAACACTCCTAGGGAAAACCTGTAGTCTTTCATCTGATTTTTCTACAGAAACAAAGCTGGCTAGAAAACAGTGGGCAGACACATTCAAAGCCCTGAATGAGAAAAACTTACATCCAAGAATTATTTATCCAGCAAAATTGTCTATCAAACATAATGGTGAAATTAAGACTTTTGAAGATAAAGAGAAATTTAGAGACTTCATAAAACCTAAATCAAAATTACATGAAATATTGAAAGAAGCTCTTCCCTTAGATAAACAGAACCATTAAATGTATATTTAAGGTGACAATTCAGGATACATCATTCAAAATTCTAATCAGTTAGGGAAGTCACAAAACTTACTCAAACCTAGTATTATAATGAGGGAACCTGTGCTCATATCATGACAACTATAATACCATCACATTAAAAGAGGGATACACTACAGTAGTTATAGTTGTTTTAGATGCAGAGGAAGTTTCAGAGTTATGAAGTAGTTAAAATTGGGTTTAATCTTAGTATGTTGAGGGGGATAATACAGGTAGCTGTAAAGCAAATTAGCAAAGCACTGCATCAAAATAAGAAATGCAATACAGGAGTCTCAATGAATACAAAACCAACACTGGAACAACAACCCATAAAGGAGAATGCCCCAGAACAGAACATTAAAAGCAATATAGGAAACATCAACATACAAGTAATTACACAAAAATGATGGCACTAAGCACATATGTGTCAGTAACACTGAACATAAATGGACTGAACGCTCCAGTAAAGAGACAGCGAGTGACATCTTAGATTAAAAGATACAACTCATCTATAAATTGCTTACAAGAAACAAACTTTAGACTTAAGGATATCAGCAAATTGAAAATTAAAGGATGGAATAATATATACCAAGCTAGCAATACACAAAGAAGAGCAGGTGTGGAAATACTAATCTCAGATAAAACACATTTTAATGTAAAATCCACTACTGTGGACAAGGATGGTCACTATTTATGGCTGAAAGGTTCCATACTCAAGCAGGATTTTACAATATTAAATATTTATGCACCCAATACCAGAGCACCTAAATACTGAACAAATACTGACAACACTGAAAAATGAGATAGATCATTCCACAGTAACAGTGGGAGACTTCAACATTCCCCTTTCAGTTACAGATAGATCATCCAGAAAAAAAGCTCAGTGAATATGCAGAAGATCCTACTGCAACAATCAACCAACTTGACCTTATCAACATATACAGATCTTTTCATACATCAGCAGATAAGTACACCTTCTTCTGTAACACACATGGAACAGTCTCCAGAATAGACCGTGTGTTAGACTGTAAAGCAATTCTCTATAAAATCCAAACTACTGATTTACTCTAAAGTATCTTCTCAGACCACAGAGTTATAAAAGTTGAAATCAATAACAGAAAATTCATAGGCAGAAACTCAAACTTATGAAAACTGAACAACACTTTGCTCAAAAAGCCTTGGGTTACAGAAGACATTGAGGACAAAATAAAGAAATTTGTGGAATCAAATGAGAATGAAAACACATCCAACCAGAACCTATGGGATACAACAAAAGCAGTGCTCAGAGATCAGTTTATCTCTATAATTGCACACATCTGGAAAGAAGAAAGGGTCCAAATTAAAGAAGTAACCTTATAGCTTGTATAAGTAGAAAGACAGCAGCAGAAGAACCCCTCAGGCATCAGAAGAAAACAGATTATAAGGATTAGAGCAGAACTAAATCAATTAGAGAATAGAATAACAATTGAAAAAATTAACAAAACCCAAAGCTGGTTCTTTGAAAAGATCAACAAAATTGATAAACCATTGGCTAAACTTACAAAAGAAAAACAGAAGAAGATACAAATAACTCAATTAAGAAATGAGATGGGAGATGTTACAACAGACACAGCTGACATCAAAAGTATCACAACAGATTATGAAAGGCTATACTCTAACAGGTTTGAAAACTTAGGGGAAACAGACAAATTTCTAGATTCATATGACTCACCAAGATTATCACAAGGAGAAGTAGATAACTGAATAAATTTATCACAAAGGAAGAGATTGAAAAAGTCATCAATAATATACCAGCCAAAAAAGTCCTGGCCCAGGTGGCTTCATCAGAGAATTCTACCAAACTGTTAGATAAGAGTTAACTCCAATACTACTGAGGTTAATTCACATCATAGAAAGGGGTGGAATACTCCCAATTTCATTCTATGAAGCCAGCATAACCCTGATACCAAAGCCAGGGAAAGATCCAACAAAAAAAGAAAATTACAGACCAATATCACTCATTAACCTAGATGCAAAAATCTTCAACAAAATTCTAGCCAACAAAATTAAACAGTATATTAAAAAAAAAAAAAAAAAAATCATTCATCATGATCAAGTTGGTTTCATTCCAGAGATGCAGGGTTGCCTCAACATCAGAAAAACAATTAATGTAATCAACCACAGTAGTAACACAAAAGATAAGAATCACCTGATTTTGTCAATTGATGCAGAAAAGGCATTCGACAAAGCTCAAAACCCATTCATGCTTAAAATTCTCAGAAAAATAGGAATAGAGGAGAAATTCCTCAACACAATCAGTAGCACCTATGCAAAGCCAACTGTCTTCATCTGCCTGAATAGTGAAAGACTGAATGAATTCCCTTTGAGAACAGAAACTAGACAAAGATGCCCACTCTCACAACTTCTATTCAACATTGTGCTAGAAGTTCTAGTCAGAGTAATTAGACAAGACAAAGAAATAAAGGGCATCCGTATCAGCAATGAAGAAGTAAAATTCTCCCTATTGGCCGATGATATAATTGTTTATACACAGAATTCAAAAGAATCCATAAGTAAACTATTGGAGCTAATAGAGGAGTTTAGCAAAGTCTCAGGTTACAAAATAAACCTAAGTAAATCAGCAGGATTCCTTTATAGCCACAGTGTGATTATTAAAGAAGAAATCACTAAATCAATTCCATTTACAATAGCCCTCAAGAAGATAAAATACCTAGGAACAAATCTAACTAGAGAAATAAGAGATCTTTACAAAGAGAACTAAACTAAGAGATACTTACATAAATGGAGTAATCTACCCTGCTCCTGGATAGGAAGACTCAATATTGTGAAAATGTCTATTTTTCCCAAAGCAATCAACTTACATAATGCAATCTCAATACAAATTCCAGCGACATTTTTTAACGAGATGGAGAAACAAATCATCAACTTTGTTTGGACCGCGAAGAAACCTTGGATAAGTAAAGCAATACTGAAGAAGAAGAACACACTGGGAGGGCCTCTCACTACCTCACTTTAAAACTTATTACACTGCCACAGTAGTCAAGACAGCCTAGTACTGGTACAGAAAGAGACATACAGGCCAATGAAACAGAGTTGAGAATCCAGAGATGCCACCATCCTCCTATGAACAGAGACTGAACAGAGACCATAAGAACGGTCTCTTTAACAAATGGTGCTGGGAAAATTAGATATCCATCTACAAAAAATTTAAACAAGACCCATATCTCACGCCTTATACACAAACCAACTCAAACTGGACAGAAGACCTAAATAGAAAATCTAAAGTGATAAAGTTCATCCAAGATAAAATAGAATCAACAATGGAAGTTTTAATACACAATGCAGACAGACTTCAAAATCTGACAAACAAAGCATGATCAACAGAAGAGAAAATAGATAAATGGGAACTACTTTTGCTCATCCAAAGACTTCATCAAAAGAATTAAAAGACTACCTACAGAATGGGAAAAAAATATTTGGCAACTGTATGTCAGACCAATGTCTGATCTCCATAATCTATAAGGTATTATAAAATATCAACAAAGATAAATAATCCAATTAAGTGATGGGCAAAGGAGATGGACAGACATTTCTCTAAAGAGGAGATCCAGGCAGTCAAATGACAGAGGCAGAATTGCTCACAATCATTAGCTGTTAAAGAAATTCAAATCAAAACTACAATGGGATACCATCTCACCCCAACAAGGTTGGCCATGATCCAAAAAACACAAAACAATAAATGCTGGAGAGGCTGCAGAGAAATTGGAACTCTCCTACACTGCTGGTGGGACTGCAAAATGGTACAGCTTCTTTGGAAAACAGTCTGGCGTTTCCTTAAAATGTTGGCGATAGATATTACCATTTGATCCTGTAATTCTGCTACTCGGAATTTATCCGTCAGAAACAAAGGCTGTCACACGAACAGACACATGTACCTGAATGTTTGTTGTATCACAGTCCACAACAGCAAAAAATTGGAATCAACTCCGATGTCCATCAACAGGTGAAAGGAGAAGCAAACTATGGTATGTATACTCAATGGAACACTATGCTACGATAAAAACAGTGACAGTTTTAGAAAACATCTCATAACATGATCTCATTTGGAAGAGATCATGCTGAGTCAAATAAATCAGTGTCAAAAGGATAAATTTTGTATGAGACCCCAGTTACAAGGACTTAACAAGAGAATTATCCACAGAAGAAAATGACTGTGTTGGCTACATGGGTGGGTGGGGGGCTGAAAGTTTATCATAGGTAACTGATAGATGTTAGAAATTTTTTTTTTTATTTCTTCATTTGAAACTTTTTTAAATTTAATATGACTGATTGAAAATGTACATTCCCGTATAAATTTACATGCCCACCTATATGCAGCTTCACTGCTCTCCCTGTCCGAAATTTTATTATTTTACTGCAATTAATAAAAAATAAAAAAGCTAAAAAAAAATTGCCATCTAGTCGATACTGACTCATAGCACCCCTGTAAAACAAAGTAGAACTGTCCAATAGTATTTCCAAGGAGGTGCTAGTGGATTTGAATGTGGTTAGCAGCCACATCTTAAACCACTTCACCACCAGCGCTCCTATTCTATACTAACCCTAAAACCTAACCCATAGTCTTCGAGCCGATTCTGACTCATAGCGACCTATAGGATAGCATAGAACTGCACCAGGAGTTTCCTAGGAGCATCCGTTGGGTTACAAAAGCTATATTATTAGCCTTTGTTACTAAACTACACCTGTTACCACAGTTTTAAGATTATTTGGTACTATAAGAAGTACCACTATTAGTTTTAACTATGTAGGCAAAAATACTAGTAGCAAATACAAGGCATCATTGCCCTTTATTTAGTAATCAAGCACTTGGTTTCAAGAGGTAACCAATTACATCACTTGATAAACTACCTATCTGCCTAATTATTGCAGCAATTACAAGAAGAGAAGGAACAAAATGAAGAAAGAGGGAAGAATGGAGGGAAGGATAGAGAGAACACTTGTTCTATGCCAAACCTGTCTGAAGGCTCCTCAGGGCCTGATTGATTCCGTTCCACCCACTAGTGAGAATTTGCATTTCCTCTCCAGATACACCGAATCAGAATCTACAGTTTAACAAGATCCCCTGGTGATTCTTACGCACACACAAAAATCACCTAGGCATCTTGTTAAATTTCTTACATATACCTGATAATCACCCGGGATCTTGTTAAACCACCCAGATTCTGATTCAGTATGTCTGGGGTGGAAATGCCATTCTTAGTAAGAGGTCAGTGGAAAGTATCAGCCCAGATATGAGTATCCATTTTGAAGCTGCTTTGTTATTTCTTTCCATTGTATGGATTATTTCACTCCACAAAACACACAATACACAGTAAGAGCAGTATGAACATAAGGCTTCTTGTAGTAAAGCTGATTAAGAGGCATATTCTAAATTCTTCCAAGGTACTGATACTTTTTTAAACTCCAGGATAAAAGTTTTAAATGTCACATTTCTCATTTCCATGTGACTTACATATTTTCTAAATCATCTTCATTCCAAACAACCATTTGTATTAGAATCTCAGTGATCGCGGAAAGACATCGTTAATAGTTTTATGAATCTTGACAACTAATAGTTAAAAAACATTCTTTAGAAATCCTAGTGTTATGTCTGGAACTCATTCTACCCTGGTGCCATATAAATTAAAAAAAACTCTATTTATACCTATATCTATGTATGTGTGTGTGTATATATATATATATATATATACATATGTGCATATACATACACACACAAATTCAGAAGAAGTTGTTCTGAAAATTGGAAAACTTTACATGGTAGTGTTTGTTAATAATATCTAGAAGCACACAGTATGCCCAGCCTCACTGTACAGCAACCTCAAAAAGGCAAATAAAACTTGTTTTATAATGATAAGTTACAGTACAGAGATTGCTGTTTTCTGTTTGTCTTGTTAAATTAAAAACACAGAAATCTCTAGATTCATTATACTGTATCTACGCATAATCAGAAAGTGTCCCTTTGTTGTGGAGAATGTGGCCCCATGTTGAGTATAGCAGCCTACTCTGTAGCAGTGAATCACCTGACTTGAAAGTAAATATTCAACAACAGACAGGCTCTGTTCTCTCCCACAGGAAAAGGCCTGTCAAGGAATGGCAACGTATCATCTGGCTAATACCACTTCACACCACCTCAGCATCACCGCCTCATACCTTGGTCATTTTGGCAGACGGCCTTCAGAATACGGTGCCCCAGACCACACTTGCCCTGATCAGGGATACAGATCCCTTCCGACACCAGCCATTGATAGCACGTTGGATCCTCACAAGGAACAGATTCCACCAGATGAGGGCACTGTCCTGCCAGCCCTGTGGGTTCCATGAGGACACGGCGCTGCCTTGTTCTAAATCCTAAAAAGAGAGAAAAACAAAGTTTCACAGGATTCCACCACGATACAACAACAAAGGAAAAGACAAAGCACTTAGGTAAGAGATGAAATTTGCACTTCAACACAGCTCTAAAGTGTGTGTTACTTGAGATCGTAATGACAGCAAATGAGAACAGGCCATAAAATAAAAAAGCACTAGTGCAGGAAATCTATCTTCCTAGCATTTACAACCTAGAAGTAAAAGAGGCCAGACACAATCAAATGGAATAATGAGTAGCATACATTCAATGCATCAACCAACCAGTAAAAATAATGAAGGCTTTCATAGGAATTGCCTAAAGACACTAAAGATAGATGGATCCGTATCCTAATTTTCCTGTTGTTTTTGTCATTCTTGTTCCTCTGCATTAAGGTGAAATGCATATACACATTGGCATTTCTCTAGTGTCTGAGCCATTCACAGATTCCTGCCCTGAGATTTCCCTATATGGCTTTCCTGAAATCCCCATGTGACTCTGCCGTGTGAAGACAGCACCTCTTTGGACTGTCTAGACACAGGTTTCTGGACTATTACTCAAGCCTGTAGAGCCACACTTAATGTAGATAGCAGTCAAGCAGGTACAAATTGAAGGAAATGGGTCAACCATGAGACTATAGTGTGTAGTGGGGTCTGTGGTGAAACGAAGGGTATATGCTCTTCTAAATGTTGTTAATTGCCATGGAATCAATTCTGACTCGTGGTGAGCCCACGTGTGCAGAGAAGAACTGCTCCAAAGGGTTTTCAAGGTTGTGACCATTTGGAAGCAGATCACTAGGCCTTTCTGCCAGGGCACCTTGGAAGGATTTAAACCACTAACCTTTTGGCAAGTAACTAAACACTCCATCATTTGTGCCACCCCAGGACCCTTTGCTTTCAAACGGCTGGCTATTATTCAGCTTCTGCTGACTGATTCCAGGACAGATTCTGGTCCCTCTCTTGCTAAATCTTTTGAAAGTTGTATAAGAAGCCAGGCATCCAAGTTTTGTTTGTTTTTACAAATGAAATTTCTCTCCTTGGAAATAATGGAAACTAATCCACATTTTATGTTTTAAAAAGTGAGTTTAAAAAGAAAACTGACTATAAACAGATCTGTGAGTTTTCAATTTCCAGCTCTCACGACATCACACCTTTAAAAACTATTCTTGCTTTCTATTGGCTCCCATATCTTTCTGTCATTAATACTCAATTCAATTAACTAATTTAATATTTTTTTGTTCAAATTTGAATGAATGCTACTTGAAAGCATTATTAATCATTTATTCCTTTAAATTTTTTATAGCAAGATAAACAATGTTACAACAATCAATTCCAAGAACCAGTTATATATATACTACCATTCCTGTTAAGAGCAGGGAGAAGGGAAAATTAAGGAGTGTGAGAAGTAATAAAGCCAGATTCACCACTGTCACAGTTTTGTCAGAACTACACATGTTCCCCTCCCTCCACCCCGATGGTAACTGAAATGAAAAGTTACATGGCTCCTCTGCCAAGGGAGCTAGGCACAAGGAATATGAATAAGTGCTTTTCAGGCCACAAGAGGGAGCTGGGTGTCCTTAGAACTCTACAGTCTAACCAAAGATAGAGTGCTTTTATTGGGGTTCTCTTGGTCTAGGGTAACCCACATCCTCCCTGTAAAAAAAAAAAAAATATATGTTTTGATTTCCTGACTGCTGCTTCCATGAGTATTGTTTATGGATCCAAAGAAAAAGAAATCATTGACAACTTCAGTCTTTTCTCTGTTTATCATGATATTGCTTATTGGTCTGGTTGTGAGGATTTTCACTCTTCTCTGAGTTGAGGTATGGTCTTTCATACTCAGTGTTCAAGTCCTCTGCACTTTCAGCAAGCCAAGATTGTGTCATCCGCGTATCACAAGTTGTTAATAAGTCTTCCTTCAATCATGATGCCCCATTCTTCCTCATAAAGTCCAGCTTCTCATATTATTTGCTAAGCATACAGATTAAACAGGTATGGCGACTGGATACAATTCTGACACAGGTATTTCCCAACTTTAAACCACGGAATGTCCCCTTTCTCTGTCTCCATAACTACCTTGTGATCCATGTACAGATTCCTCGTTATCACACTTAAGTGTTCTGGAATTCCCATTTGTCTCCATTGTTCTCCATAATTTGCCATGATCCACACAGCTGAAAGCCTTTGCATAGTCAATAAAACACAGGTAAATACCTTTCTGGTATTCTCTGCTTTCAGCAAAGATCCCTCTGACATCAGTAATGAAATCCCTGATTCTATGTCATCCTCTGAATCCTGTCTGAATTTCTGTCAGTTCCCAGTCAATATACTGCTGCAGCTACTTTTGAATGATCTTCAGGGAAATTTTATTTATGTATCATATTAATGACACTGTTTGATAATTTCTGCATTTGATTGGATTATCTTTCTTGGAAATAGGCATAAATATGGATCTCTTGCAGTAAGCTGGCCAAGTAGCTATCTTCTAATTTCTTGCCATGAGACAAGCGAGCACTTCCAGTGTTGTACCTGTTGAAACATCTCTATTGTCAATTCCTGGAACTTTTCTTTGAACAGTACCTTTACCTGAGCTTGGACGTCTGCCGTCAGTACCATCAGTTCCTAGTCATTTGCCACCTCTTAAAATGGTGGAACACTGACCATTTATTTTCAGTATAATGAGTCTGTGCATTCTTTCCATCTTTTTTTATGCTTCCTGCATCATTTTTTAGATTTTCTCCAGTTCTCTGAGCTTTAGAAAAGCTGAGCATGTTCTTCCCTTTTGATTTTCTATCTTCAGCTCTTCGTACATGTCATTATAATACTTCCATCTACCCTCAAACAGCCCTTGGAAATTTTCTGTTCAGTTCTTCAACATTTCTTCCTTTTCCTTTAACCACTTGATGTTCAACACCAAGTTTGAGAGTCTGTTCTGACATCCAATCTGTTTTTTTTCTTTCTTTCTTGTCTTTTTAATTACCTCTTTCTTCCTTTATTTATAATATCCTTGATTTCATTCCACAGTTTGTGCACTCTTCAGTCACGAGTGCTCAGCATGTCAAATCTATTCTTTAGACAGTCTCTAAATTCAGGTGGGGCATAATCAAGGTTACACTTTGTCACTAGGGGACTTCTAATTTTCTTCAGTTTCAGTTTTAACTTGCATATGAGGAACTGGTGGTATGTTCTGTAACTGACCCTGGCTTTATCTAACTGATAGTATTGAACTTTTCCATCATTTCTTTCCACAGATGTAGCTGATTTATTCTTGTGTATTCCATCCAGCAAGGTCTATATATACAGTAACCACTTATGTTAGTGAAAAAAGGTATTTGAAATGAAGAAGTTATTGGTCCTGCAAAATTCTATCATGTAATTTCTGACATCATTTCTATCATCAAGACCATATTTTCTAACTACCAATCCTTCTTTTTTTTCAACTTTCTCATTCCGATCACCAGTAATTATTGATACATTCTGACTGCATGTTTGATCAATTTCAGACTGCAGCAGCTGGTAAAAATCTTCAGTTTCTTCATCTTTAGCCTTAATGGTTGGTGTGAAAATTTAAATAACAGTCATATCAACTGGCCTTCCTTGTAGGTGAATGGATAATATTGTATCACAGAGAGCACTGTCCTTCAGAATAGATCTTGAAATGTTATTTTTGACAATAAATGCAATGTGATTCTTATTCAAGTTATCATTCTAAGCAGATGGTATAATTATCTAATTCAAAATAGCCAATTCCTGTCTATTTCAGTTCGCTAATGCCTAGGATATCAATCTTCATGCATCCTACTTTATTTTATTTTTTTATTATTTTCAGTTTTCCTCGATTCATACTTTGTATATTCCATGTTCTGATTGTTAATGGATGTTTGCAAATGAAGCAAATCAAGGTCCCAAAACCTTGACTCCATCTATGTCATTAAGGTCAAGTCTACTTTGAGGAGGCAGCTCTTTCCCGATTGTCTTTTGAATGCCTTTCATCCTGGGAGCCTCATCTTCCACTTTCAGATAATATTCTACTGCTACTCTTCAAGTTTCCACTGGCTGTTTCTTTTCAGAAGTAGACTTCTGGGTCCTCCTTCCTAGTCTATCTTAGTCTGGAAGCACAGCTAAAACCTGTTCACAGTGGGTGATCCTACTGGTGTCTTAATGGTAGCATAGCTTCCAGCATCACAGCAACACACAAAACACTACAGTACAACAAACTGACAAACACGTGGGATGTGACTATGTGTGTGTGTGTGTGTGTGGTGTGTGTTTATAAAGACACAGAGAGAGACAGCCCTGCTGACATATGGTTAAGAGTTGGGCTGCTAACCAAAAAGCTGGCAGTTCAAATCCACCAGCTGTTCCCTGGCAATCCTATGGGGGCAGTTCTACTTTGCCTTACAGGGTCACTAGGAGTCTATGAGTTGGAATCGGCTCAGTGGCTTCCACTCTGCTTCATACCACCCCATCTACATGAAACAGTCACAATAAAACAGGCAGATAACTTCAGTTCCTTTCCTAGGCCACCTGAAAAACAGACACATGGAGCACACAGAACTCCAAAGTTGATCTCATGAGCATCAAACCACAATGACCTCCAAGCTCCTCCTGACACAAAACTTGAATGACCTCTATTATTACATGTGATGCCAAATATGCCACTCACTTATTTTCTTCTATTTGCACTTTTTTTAATTTATTAATTTAAACAAGAAATTGTTTGGCTCCACATGATTTATATTTATACTGTTTAGAGACAGGCTGAGAGTTGAACAAAGACATTTATTAGTCTTCACTGAGCGATCTGGGGTATCTTGTTGGAAGAGTTTGATACCATTGAGGGGCATGTATAGTTTCCTTCTATAAATCGAGTTGCATATACTTTACCATAAATCTGTACATTACATCTCCTTAGTCGATAAATCCTTTCAGTCTTTCATTTGTGGTGCCCTTGTCCTGACTCTAACTAGGATCAAATCATAGCACAAGCTCAGCATAAAACAAAAACCTTGCCTTTTCTTGTTAGAACCAACTTTAATCACACACTGGCATTAATGCCTGCAACAGACTTCGGGCTTCCCCAACGTGCTTGTCTCTTGAAAGAAGTACAGCAGCCATGTCCACAGTGGCTGGTACCTGCCAAACACCTGCCTTAATTTACTGAACTGCATACTAATCAGGTAGCAAACCATTTGCTGTCAAGCTGCTTCTGACTCACAACAACCTTGTATATATCTTGAGTAGAGTTGTGCTTTCTTCATAGTGATGTCTATGGCTGGTTTTTCAGCAGTAGATCACCAGGCCTCTACTACAAAGTGCCTCTGCATGGGTTCAAACCTTGCAGTTAGTAGTCAAGTGTACTGACCATTATACTACCCAGGGTCATAATCAGCAGTATCACTCAGGAAATAGTAACTACTGTGTGCAGATCACTGTACCATCCTCTGAGGAGCCACAGGAGGAACAGAACATGTAAGTCTATTCTTCACAGATCACATAATCAAGCAAGGAAAAGGACCTATGCATTCAATAAGCATCTACCATACAAGAGGACTGTGACAGCTACTTTATTTAACTATCCAAAATTAATACATCCTCAAAAATTCACAGATTAGTATCTCAAATTCCATTAGTAGAAACTAAGGCTAATAGATAATTCTTCAAAGGCACAGTACTGACTAAATAGGTGTGTATGAAATCCAGTTGAGTTCTTCATGAGCCATCCATTGCCTCCTTACAAAAAAGGAGTTCAAGTCACTGCTTGTATATCTGTGTCCTAGCCCTACTTAATAAAAGTGCAGGGACCAGAGAATATATTGGCTCTTTTCATTAAACGAAACATATACAGACTGGATAGTGAAATCTGAGGCATAAGGTAGCAGAAAGGAGCTACAGTCATCAATTGTTGACCACAGACTGACTTTTAGGGAAATTCTAGCATTTCAGAAGTTGTTTCTACGAACTTAAGTCTAGGTTTGGTATACAGTTTATTGGGCATAATTGCTGTTTTCAGTTGCTGTTGAGGTGACTCAGATTCATGGCAACCTCACATGTGCAGAACAGAACAGCTCCACAGGGTTTTCAATGCTGTAACCTTCCAAAGAAGATAGCCAGACCTGTCCTATGAAAGGCTTCTGGGAGGGTTCAAACTGCCAACCTTTCCGCTAGTAGTGGAGTGCTTTACTGTTTATACTACCAAGGGACTCCTTATTGGACTAATGAGAAAAGTTGTAATAGTAGGCCATGGAGAGAAAAACGGAGTAAGAGTGCATGGCAGAGGTGGGATCACTGTCCATGGAAGCCTCGGGAAGAATTAAAGGAAGCTGAGGAGGAGTAATTCTCAGGAGAACCCTGGATTAGGTGTTAGTGGCCTGCATGTGTTACTGGCCCAGAAATGTCTACATGAACTTCCACAAGGCCACCCATGAGCCACATTACATCTCTATACAAACCCCACTGGGATGGCCTGAAGAAATATCCAGCAGCTTAAACAATGATGACAGTTCATCCAGCCTTTTTGAAATTATTGTGAGATATATAGATATATGAATGCAACAAATTGTTACTTCAGCACTCCACACCTGCACAATTCAGTGACATTAGTTGTATTTATCACGTTGTTCAACCATCACCATTCAGCTGTTTCTGAATTTTCTTGTCATTCGCAACAGAAGCTCAGTGTCCTCTAAGTAGTGAGTCTCCTGTTTCCTCCCCCTCCTAGCCTCCCCTGGTAACCACTGATAAACTTTTTAGTCTCTATCCTCTCCTACATATTTCATATAAGTGGGATAATACATCATTTTCTCTTTGTGATGGTTTATGCTATCTTAAATATTCCATTTCTCTGCATCTCTGGTGTTCCTGGTTGTTGAGTTAAAAATGCCAAGTCAAAAAACCTCAACAACCTTGAATCTCTGACTTCAACTCTTTAAAAACTGTCATTCCTGTAGATAGCACTTTATTATCATCAGTAACAGTTCAAACTCTGTTGTGAATACAGAAAATCAGAAAAAGCATCGATGGGGTGACTGTGAGAACGAGAATCCTTAATGCTCACAATAGGAAGTGGGTATCACATAAGTCCAAACACACACACAGAAGTGAGAAAAGAGTGAAAAAGGCAAAAAAAAAAAAAAAACTCTTAGCATACGTATTATCTGTGACAAAATAAAATGACTTTATAGCCTAACCATTTAAAGTAGAACTTACCTAGCAGGCAAGGATGCAAAATGGAAATTGTTTCCCTTATTATATGAGACCTAAAATATGTCAGCATTTTCCTACTTTAGTGTGTCATCTATATTGGTATATTTAAAGCATGAAAGACAACTAGTTTATAAAGAAAGACACAGTTTCTCAGTTTTAAGATGTCTTTCCCAATACCAACTCGACGACACTTGGCTTGGCTTGGCTTCCCAGTGGGATTTTTAGGATCTTACGTGTTACAGTTAGGGGGCAGGGAACTATTTTGGAGAAAGACAGGATGTCCCAAGTCCTATCACATACGTAGTCATATACTGTGACATTATTAGGGAAGGATCCAGCAAATTCCTCTTCAGAACAACTTCTGTACGCAAAATTGCCTTTCTAAAGTTGCTTTCCTGAAAGGAATAAGGATGTCATAAAAATTTATGTTCGTGTATGAATATGATTTTTAAAAAATGCATCCCATCCATGTATAGAATTTGCCCATCTGCATTTTTTTCAGGTGAATTTTCTTTCACTTATCTGTAATTATAACTCTCCAGGATTTCTCAAAGATAAAGCCAAAAATGATAAAACCTGATCCTATTTACTCTTCTCTGAAGGGCTTCCCTTGCCAAGTAGTGACCTGCCATGCCCAAGGACCATGTTCGTCTGTCACAGAGCTGTCGGAAGAGCACGGAGGCTGTGCACAGCATCTCTGTACAGCAGCACGCTTTCTAATGCATTTTCAGGAGCTGACAGCCACATATTTAGATGACTTGTGATTGAAAGGTGTCTGATCAAGAACAGCAGTAATATGAAGACTATTTGTATAATAACCAATTTATTCTCCCAGGTAATAAAACATTGCCTGCTTTCCAATCTCCTTCTACCATTCATCTGTGGGTGTGAAAACAGGGAACATACTAAGGCAGCAACACTGTGACTGAGAAAAAGTCTAATGAAGAGATAAAATTATCTCTGACTTTCCACATATATTTTTGTAAATCCTATAACTCTATCTCTGGTACAGTAATTAAGTGTTTGGCTGCTAACCAAAAAGGTCAGCAGTTCAAAACCACCAGCTGCTCCTTGGAAATTCTATGGTGCAGGTCTACCTTGTCATACAGCATCACCATGAGCCAGAATCAGCTCAACAGCAACATCAGCATGGTGTGCACCAGTATGCATGGGAGCCTGGGTGTGCACCAGCATGCATGTGAGCCTGGGTGTGCACATGCATATATATATAAACCTAAGTGTATACACATGTTCATGTGAGCCTGGGTGTGTACATATGTGCTGATGAGAACTCCAGTGATAACCAAAATACAAATTGTTGAATAAATACTCCATTGAGCCTGGAGCTGGGAACTCCCACTTTGCAGAAGCAAGTACTTGGCCATTTATTCATTTGCCTTTTTTGCAAGCAATAGCTGGGATCAAGGCCTAGCAAATACAAACTAACTTCTGGAATGCCCTTGGATACCACGTTCCTTAATAGAGTCAATATTTCTTTTTATTATTACAATTTAAGTGCATACAATAACAAGGGTCAATGAAGAAGAAGATCACATGCCAACAAAAAATAACCTTTTAAGATGGACATGTATGTATTTTAAGCACAGACCAAAGAAAACGAGACTATAAAAGGCTACAGTTAAATAGGCACATCACATTGGAAAATTCTACTTTAAGCTAAAGAACAGCATCAAAAAGCAAACAATGCAATGATACCCCTCATGGGAATACAGGTAATAAGGTGAAATTCAGTGTGTGAAATCGGAAAATAAATAACATTTAAAATAGTTGTTTTCTAATTATAGAAATTGTTTTTAACTCTCTCAATATAACTATTGTGTATGTAAGTATATATGCACCCACGCATGTGTGTGTGCATGTGTGTATAAATATTTTCATAAAATATTAAACTGAGTAATAGTCATTTCACTAGCTATTGGCCTAACTGGAAGTTCAAAGTCAGATTCTGTGTTCCTTACAAATGGCTCCAATTATTTCCATGACAAATGAATGCAGCCTAGCTTGAGCTAGTTATCTAAATCTTACAAACAAGTATTTTCTCAAGTAGCCTTAATCAGCTCCTTAGCTACAGAATAAACATGGGCACACTGGCTGTAAATGAGGTGCACACAAATGAGGTTCTCACCTTTCCTTCCCTGGGGATCGCGGCAGCTTTCATGGGTGCATGGGCCCCAAGCTGACCAGGATGAGACTATACAGTCTGTAGAGCAAGGGATGTTGCAGAGCTGAGAGGCCAAAGGAGCAGGTCCCAAGCACAATGTCCTTTCCACAGGTCTAGAAACTGAAGAACAAAAAGAGAACAGCCATGTCACATTCTCTGGACACCGCATGGCACTGTTCCTGTCTTATTTGTGTCTGCCTTGCCCACACCAGCCCCACAGTTTAAAAGACTGTACAAACAGTATAGTGATACTCTCAAGTACTCAGTGCTGAGCTCCACACGAATACTCTGGGTGAAGAAAGGGAAAAGGTGACACTGACAAAGGGCATGTGCTTGAGATTCCCTTTTCACAGACCATCCCCTTGGAATCCAGAAAGAGACATGAAATACCATGGATACAAATTATCTACAGTTATGATTTTAAAAAAATTAAATGGCTTTGTGAAGTTTCAAGATTAGTCTATCTTGACTATATAAATGATTGGATGGCTGTGGAAAAATGAAAATCGAGCCCCTGAGGTGAGGTGTTTAGCATAACCAATCTACTGCTGTGATTCCCCTGAGGGGTGGAGTTCTCAAAGACATGGAAGAAAAATGGCTCTCAGAATAAGAAGAAAAATCATGGTCTGTGACTGAAGGACTGGCCCCTGGAACTCAGTTTCATTAGTGAGGGTGCTTGGAGGAATAAGGCCGTGTTCAAGGAGCTACAGGGAATAACGTAACAGGAGCCTTTAGACTCTTCCCAGGGTACAGCTACAGCCACAGGGTGCCAAACTTGGGTTACCTGAGGAAGGAAAGACCATCTGTCTTTCAATGGCATCCCCCAAGCACCCTCTGTCTGCAGACCCACCCTGGGCATTGTAAAAATCCCCAGATAAAGGTGAAGACACAATCTCAGTCCTTGCAGGGATTAAAGCATAAGAGCTAGGACAGAAATAAGAGAAAACTATTCAATAAGAATGTAGTCAAGCTTGTCAGTATACCATATAAGTAAGCAGGTTTGCCCAGAGCAAGCCACTGCTAAGGAGAATCTGGAACAATTCGGTTTGTGAGCAGACAGTCTATGTTTAGAAAGTTGTATTTTTATGTGCTAGCTTATACTATGAACGCTTCCTGTATTTATTCCATCCATTTCAGTGGGTCACAATTGGCTCAAAGGCAGAGCCTGAGGTGAGAGGATGAAGAGGTGAGTAACATTGTCTATGTACTGTCCTCATCCTCATTCTTTAAGTGTACATACCAGTGAAATCTCGCAAAGTTGACAGTAGGCTGCAGCTATAGCCAGTATAACTTTGAGCATAAGCCACAACAACAACACAATTAAAAAAAAACACTGTCTCCAAAACATGCCTAGCCTATGGGAAAAAGATGTTTTTATATGGGCAATGAGGTGGCATGAAGTGTTTATAGTGAAAGAGAAATTAGAAAAAAAGGAAAATAATATTTTTTTTATTTACAAACAATTATTTTCCATTTTATCAAAAGAAACTGACTTGACTTAAAAGGCAGAGACAACATAAAAGTGCCAAAATAGGTATAAAAGGCTGAAAGTCACATAGAGGGAAAAACACCGCAGAACAGATAATGGGAAGAAGAAAAGGGAACCGACGGTGAGGCTGAGGTGAGGCGGTGGTAGAACAGAGCTTGTCCTGGCAAAGAGGACGGTAGGAATGGGTGGGGGGGTGACCAAAAGTGCAAAAACGAAAGAAGACTCATGAACGGTGGGTACAGAAGCATCGGAGAAATAGGCAGGCAGTTTTGATTACCTCCCCCAAGAGTGAGGAGGACAAGACACAGGAAACACTCATTCACTGAGTAAATCATTCATTCAATCCCCAACTGCTGACTGAACGGCCACTACCGTGGAAAGGAAAGACCAATGCACTAGTCAAAGTAATCAACAGGGTTGAGCGAGAAGCTATACAGGAACAGGGAGTGTCCAAAAAGAGTTTGTTCAAGCAGCACAAGTGCAGGGTGTTTACAGGCACTTAGGAGATTAACCTGATGACAAGCATTTCCAGTACAGATACTAAAATGACTGAGTCCCAAGTACGTCCTTGAGGAAGGAAAGGTTGCACCAAGTAGGCTCTTTCTGTCACTGGTTTCACAGGTATACTCGTCAGGGAGGAACTGGTTGTGTCTGGGATGGTGACTCAGAAGCATCTTTCAACATCGTTTTGTTTTGTTTTTCCAGAGAAGTCCCTGTAGTTAGAATACTTAGAAAAATCCCCATTGTTTCATCAAGGTTTGTACCTGGCAGAAATGGCCGTTTTGATTTATTGTTCTCAGAAAGTTACAAACCTGACACGAGCCATCATTTGTTCTTTACTTAATACCGAAAATCAGGCCCTCCTGGATACTGTTTTCAAGGAGCTCTCAGTTTAGGAGGATGAGCCAAGCAGCATGCTAATGAAGTTGATGGAAACAGGCGCTTCAGCTCCCTGCACAACTAGAAAGCTGCAGAGCTTCAGGTCTTCAGGCAGAAAAGTATTTGGACTTTCATGCAGGTTTGTTAGTTTGTTTTAACAAACTCAAACTTTAGTTCCAAAAACGAAACTTCGGTGATAATAGAAAAGGAAATGGTATTATAAACTAATTAAGTTACCGAATAAGCATATGTAGAATTTGTGAGGCACTGCTTATAGTATCTTTCAACTTATTTAATTTGTGACATTTCCCTTTGAGATACATACTATTTTGCCTCATTTAAAAATAAAGCACAGATGGTGCTAACCCTCTTACCCAAATCCCTCCTGGTGAGAGTGGCACTGGGATTTGGGTCCAGGCAGTCTGGCTCCAGAGTCTGAGCTCTTAGTCACGGCACTGTGCGGCCTACTCATCAGCCATCAGCCTGTAGGTATTAAGTGCCTGCCAAAGGATAAAGTTCTGCTGTGTGTTGAAGCCACAAAAGTGAGTAAAACAAAGTGCCTGCCCTTACAGACCTCATACTCCAGTGTGCACTCCAGGATCCCAGTACTTGTGTCCTAAAGACACAAGTCCTAAAGACAAAAGTAGAAATCTGTTATGCTGTTACTCCTCTGCTACTGCTGCCTCCCCACAACATCAGACACTAAGTGTCTGATAATCAACACTGAAAAGACACCCAGATCCTAGTAGCTCCAAGACCCAGCAGATAGCTGCTGCTACAACTTTTGTACTTGGGGTTGGGCCTTAGAGCTGAAACTAACCAAACCACCAAAACACCTCCTAGGGGCACAGTAGGTCTGCATTAATCCCACCAGAAGCTCCAGAATGTTTGTGCAAGAAAAGCTTTGGAGTGGGAATGGAACTGAAACGGGGTTGGGGAACTTGCCCTAAGCTGTGTTTGTGCAAATACAGATACTATGTTTATTTGGCTTAATTTTGGAGGGTTGTTGAGGGTTAACAGAGGAGGGGGAGATGTGCAGTTAAGTCCCCCAAGGGTCCTCCTTCATTTTTAATAACTGAACTGTGAATTAGGTGACTGTTGAACATTAGGGCTAATGGCACTCGTAACATAAGCTGTGAAAGTAGGAAGGGACATGGTATGTTGGAGAAGAGCAGGCAGAGTCTTCCCTGAGGGCTACTAAATGACATATTGGAAGCCCACTGATGGGGATGACATCATCTGTCAGAGCAGTCATGTTTCTTCAGCATCTGCTGCTTTGATGGACAGTGGATCTTAATCTATAATAAAAAACTCTGTCCCAGGTGACAGGTCCAAGATGACTCACTGAGGCATTAAATCAATGTGCTTAGGTCAACCTATCAGTATCCCAGAGCCCTGGGCTACATTTCCCGGAAATAAATCATAAGTTAAGTCATAAAGCACTTACCAGCTCTAGACCACTTAGGTCATCTTCCAGAGAATAGTGAACATACGATACTTCTAGCTATTGATGGTTAGAGCTGAAAAGGAGCTTCAGAGCTCATGTAATCCAATTCATCAATTTTATAGAAAAACTGTGGTCCAAATACCTCAGTGGTTTTTCCAAACATACTCAGCAATTCCAAGGCAGAGGAAAGCTGAGCCTTGAAAGCTGAATGCCACCCAGCTGACTCACAGCCATCCTCCTGTTCCACTTGGTTTCCCTTCTATGAAATGAAGACATCCTTCTACCAAAGATATTTGCTTATGGATAATACTTGAGGCAGTTGGAGATAAAACAGACCTCAAGTACTCATGAAGCCTGCAGGCCAATTTTTAAAAAAATGAACTCCTACTCTTTTTCAGCTACAAAAACTCAAGCCCTAGACTTCCAGCCAGAAGAAAGCTGTAAGATCAAAATTTATTCCAGGTCATAATGACTATGTGTTTCATTTGTGCAAACACTGTACTCTGCTATTTTAGTGCCAACAGTTAATGCACTCTGCATCTAACCAAAAGGTTGGGGCTTGAGTCTACCCGGAGGCTCCTGAGAAGAAAAGGTCCGGTGATTTACTTCTGAAAAACATCAGTCACTGAAAACCCTATGGAGAACTATTCTACTCGGACACACACGGGGTCACCATGAGGCAGACTCCACTCCACAGCAAGTGGCTTTTGTTAAGATGGTAATACAATTATCTGGGGGCAGAGGGGCCATTAACTGGGAAACAGGAGTTGATCTGTCCATGCAGTTTACTTTTTACTGACCCTCCTTTCTCCTTGCTCAAACTGCAGCCTGACTGTTTATAACAAGAATGTGCTGCTTTTCTACTCATCTGCCCTTCTTTCTGCAGCCACTGACTGAAATGATTTAATTTCTATTAACTAACTTTGTCTTCTCTAATGCAGTGAATCCCTGCTCTAATCAGTGTGTCCATTGAGGGCAGGCCTGTGCTTGTCCCAACTTTTTCTGGCTGCCTTTAAATCATGTTACCTTGTAGCCTTCTGCCATTCCCACACTGACCAATTGCCTGGCCAGATCAGCATTTATCCAAGGTTTTATAGGCTATTCAAGTTTTGTAGGCAGTCACTGTTACTCCCCATAGAAACCTCCTGCTGCCCAAAGTGTTAAAGAGCCAAACTAACTTACATCTGAGGTAAACCAGGATCACTACAAAGCAGCAAATGCTGGGGAATATATTACAATACTGTAAGTGACCGCACATGTGAAATTGTCATTAATGTCTTAGATATTCTTGTGCTGAAGCTGGAATTTTTCATTTGCAATATGAAATTATTAAACTGACCTACCTTATAAGAAACGTTAAAGTCTGCTTTTAATAATGGCCAAATTTTAATTAACAAGGAGAGAGAGATGTTGGGTGGGTGATATGTTTAATGTAAAAAAAAAAATCAAAATATTGTTTTCAGTTCTAGGAAGGTACAAAGTGCATGATTTCCCTTATTAACAAGGTGATTTCAGATGAGCATACAAATTCAATCAAAATGAATTGTAATGAAGAAGAAAAATGCCTGTTGTGATTATGAGCATACGACTGCCATTGTAAAGAAAAGTGATTACCTTCACATTTTATTCTTTGAAACTAAATCAAGCTCTAATTAAAACTAATTTGAATGAACACAGAAATAAGTTAACTTGGAAAAGATTCAATCAGACTACACTATCATTCTCCAAGCTGATGCCCATTTTGTAAGATCTAAATTGTGATCCATTTTAGCTCCTCAAAAAAGAAATTAAAATTACTAACAGTGATAGTATCTAATGAAGTATAATTAGTAATTGTAATGCTCTAGCTTATCAAAGTGAGTTATATCTGCTTAAAGAGTAAAGAGTCATTATAGAAGACTGTATCATTTTCTTAAATCAATTACAGTATAAGAAATCAAGTCAGTCTCTCAAAATTCTGGAAGTGTTTGAGGTAATTCAGTGAGGACAGTAGAATTCACTTTCTTTCTCTCCAAAAAAATGGATCTTGAAGGTGGTCAAAAAACTAATCATAAAATATTGTTTCTTTCTTAATTTTTTTCCACCCAGCATTTTCAAGGAGGTAGAGATGGAGAGAAAGGAAAGGTAATGCTACTTCCAGGGAGCCCTCAAACGGGTACCTAAGTACACCTGAAAACAATATATTACATCTTCAGTTGATTTACATAGCATGTTTGATTTTCAGAAAAACAGCAACCTCCACAAGGAAGCTGGACAAGTAAGTTATTTATTTCAATTTTTCTAAATCACATATAACTATTGCAAACCCCACAGGGAATTCCCACTCAGGGACACAGGACCCTTCATTCACAGGCTTTCCAAGAAACAAAAGAAACAGTAATCTTAAACATTTAATTCAAGACTAATGAAAGGGCCTACTTATGTAAAAATGCTACATGATTTTCAAGGAAAAAATACTACCTCTGACACATTAATTTGGAGAGTATATTGACTTGGCAGAAATTCAATTCACCTTATTGCTAAAGTAAATAGACCTCTTCTACAGACTGAAGAAGTCAAACGGTTGAAGAGAAAAGACAAATAATATTACAATTTTTACCATAAAGCTATTTTCCATCAAGAAGTTTCACGTATTATTTCAGTTGCCTTTTACCACTGGGATTTGGAAAACAAGGTATCATTCTTTCAACATACTGGAGAGAATAAAAGCAAATCTGTCTTCTAGTACTTAGAGCAGCTTAAAGAATTAAATCACATCTCATCCTATTATACCTAATAAAGCTTAATTTTAGCCATATTGTGACTCTTCTGGCAAAGCACTGTGCAATACAATTTGGCAGGAGGATGAGTGGGTATGTTCAGCAAATTTAATATCTAAAAATAATACCTTCAATTAGAAATAATTATGTGAGATCTGGCGACATGTTAAAAAGTTTTCCAAATCCCATTCATTGCAAATAGCCAATTAGAAAACACCTACTGACTAGTGATTTTATTAATGCTGTAGAGTAACAACATTATAAGCAAAATGGAAAAAAAGAAGATTAAGAGTAACACTTAAGATAAAATAAACAAAGCATGTTCACTAGTTTATAATCAGAATCAGTATCTAACAACTGCATAATTACAGAAGAACTGCAGTAGACTAGTCCCTATATTAATATATTTCTATCCCCACAGTTTCCCTTCTCTAGTCTTCTTTTGAGGATATCAGACTGCTTCTCCAATTTGTAGCTAGGAGATAAAAAGGTGACATGGTATGATGAAAAGAACTAGCAGTGACCTAAATGGCATCCTTTACACTTTACAATGTTAAAAATGCCACTGTTCTTGAGACAGAAGGGAAGGAAGATACCTTAGAGACTGGGAAGTGGTCAGACCCTGAGACAAAGGAACCGAAAAAGCCGAGAGGCAGGGAAGAGGAAAAAGTCATCTCTAGAGATGTCAGCTGGAAAAATATACAGTGTCAGGGAAGAGCAACTTTTTAAAAGAGTTTTAGTTCAAGAGCCCTCTCACTTCATACTCAGCACTCTGCACCTGGAATTCCTTTTCCTATAGAAACAATGACAAGAGCCAAATGAGTTCAAGTTTCCCCATTGGGCAACCATTTATGCATATCTAACTGGTTAACCTAAGAAACTACAGCTAATACTTAACAGCACACTCACTTCAAGGCACTGTGCTATATACATAAATGCAATTTTCATTTCGTCATCACAATCAATCCCAGGTAATTACAATCATCACTCCTGTTTTACAGATGAGGTAACTGAGGGTAACTTATTTGCCTAAAATCATAGGCTTAATACACTAAGAAATTAGGCCCAGGATTCCTAAAAACCTGTGTCCCTTGACATTACACTACACTGTGAATTTGTGTTTGCAATAAAAATTATGATTGGAAAAAATATGCCATAATAATAATAATTAGAAAGGATATCTAGTTTCAAAAAATTTTGAAGACAAAAACAGAAAAAATGGAGTTTAAAAATGTCAATATTTAAGACTAACATTCGGATGAAACAGGTTTTGTTAAAGGAAGATACAGAGCTAGGTGCATATATCTTAGGTGGTACAGAGAACTTATGAGTATTTCTAAAGGTTTGAGAAACTGGATGAAATAAGTCTATAATGACTATTTTCCTCTTAAAATTTAGGTTTGGGGGCGAGTCATTCCTAAGGAATTAAAACACGATCACAACAACTCTTTCCACTTCCTAAGACTGCTTAAAAAAGCAAGGATTGAGCAAAGAAACCATTAAGACAGCTTTGAGACTGGGGAAGGTGTGGCGGTGGTGGGAAGCTCACCTTCCAGCATGTATAATTACTATCACTAGCACAATTCCTCGTCCTTAGCAACCACCAGCTGAGAAGGAACAAAGGTCACAGTAAAATGTTCCTAAGGCCACTGGCTAAGAATTGGATGAAAGAAGTAGTTTTTTTTTTAAAAAAAATTGTTAAGTATGTCCAAAAAGACAAAAGAAAGAACAGGTAGGCCTGGTAGACAGTCTAACAAGGACGCAAGAGATAGAAGAGCTGGATCTCTACGATTTCCCTGCTGTTCACAAAATGACCCATTAGCCTGTTAAGGGAGAATCACGCATGTAAGAACTTCACCTGTGTGGATTCAGAAGGTGGGTATCTCACCTTGGGGATACCTGAACCAAAGTTTATAATAATGACAAAAAGGAAGGGAAATCATATGCTCTAAACCAATATAATCCTCCAGGAACAACATTATTAACTGTAAAGCCTATATTTCTAAGATACCAAAAAAGAGAGATAGAAAAAACATGTGATGATAATCTTAGACAAAGAAGTCCAAGAAAGAACTATCTGTCAGGAAAGCACATATGCAGGCCATCTTGTTTTTCAAGGGAAAGGGTAATGAAGGCCTTGCTACACTTCATGTTCTTGTTAGCATATGCTACTTCAAATTTGCAAATCCGTTCCATCTCAACAAGTTCCTTCAACTTCAAAGGAGGACACATGGAACTCACCAGGTCCCCAAGCAGTGATATAAATGAGACCCCACACAATAATTTTTAAAAACACAGAATCACTCATTGTTTTGAGTGAGGAACTGCACTGAAGGCTTTTAAAAGTAAAATAAAAACTATAAATTAAAATCAGTGCATTGCAAAACTGGAAGGAAAACTCCTTCACAGGCCCATTCATGTGTTACTAGTACTATATTATACAGAAACTCTCGTACAGCAGTGACTGACTGTTACAGGCTAAACAACAGGTCAGTAGTTTGAATCCATAAGGTGCTCCTTGCAAATTCTATGAGGCAGTTCTCCTCTGTTCTATAGGGTCCCTATGAATCAGAGCTGACTCAACTGCAGTGGATTTTGGGTACTGTACAGCTCTTTACTATATTAAGGATAATACTATAAATTATTAGTCCCCAACCTGCAAAACCATTAGAAACTGACATAGACTTAACTTGTTTTTCAGTAAAAACAAAGGGGTAGCAGCAAGTACAGCAAAGATTTACACTTAAAAAAAAATTAACGATTAGGAGTTTGGGAGTCACTCTTCTGAATGACTCACATAGTACGATATTGAAAACCCAGTCATCAAAAGACTATCATTCACAAATCATTAGACTTAGTCAACAAATCCCTGTTTGAACTTTGGCAAATTTCTTAACAATTGTGTAAAATAAACAGATTATATATACTATACGGTGTTTTAAACCCTTGTTTCACCATGGCCACCCTAAGGAGTTTTTGTAAACAATTTTTCCCCACCTGTCATTCTCTACATGACTTGTCATACTATAAATGTACCATATGCTTGTGGATAAACTTTATGTAAATTTGTGCTTAATCATCATAATAATAATCAACTTTGTTTCTACCACCAAGAACCAGTATCTGTCACCTGGTAGGCAATATCACTCCAAATAATAATGTACTGGCTAGGATATAATGTTGCTGCCAAGTGTGTTGAAGTCAATTTTGGTTCAGAGTAACCCTATATACAACAGAACAAAATGCTGCCTGTTCTGCACCATCATCACAATCACTGTTAATGCTTGCACCTACCCTTGTAGCAACAGTCCCAGTCCATCTCATTGAGGGTCCTCCTTTCTTTCACTGACCGTCTACTAAGCAAATCTTTCTCCAGGGTGTGCTCTCTCCTGACAATATGTGCAAAGTGCATGACATGAAGTCTTACCATCTTTACTTCTAAATAGCATTCTGGCTATACTTCTTTCAAGACAGATTAGTACATTCTTCTGGCAGTCCATGGTATATTCAATATTCTTTGCTAAAATGATAATTCTAAGGCATCAGTTCTTCAGTGTTCCTTGCCCACTGTCCAGCTTTTGCATTCATATGAGATGAATGAAAACACCTTGTCTTTGTCAGGTGCACTTTAGTCCTCAACATAGTATCTTTAATTTTGAACATGTTAAAGAGGTATTTTATAGTAGAACAGCCCAATGAAATGTGTCATTTGATTTCTCCACTGCTGCTTCTACGGGCATCGACTATGAACCCAAATAAAGTGAAATCCCTGACAGCTTTAAATATTTTCTCCATTTATTATGATGCAGCTTATTGGTCCAGTTGTGAGGATTTTTCTTCTTATTTTGAGGTGCAATCCATACTGAAGGCTGTAGGCTTCTGACATTCATTAAGTGCTTCAAGTCCGCTTCACTTCCAGCAAGCATGGCAATTTGTGTCATCTGCATATCTCAGGTTGTTCTTCCAATCCTGATGCCACATTCTTCTTCATATATCCCAGCCACTCCATTTATTTGCTCAGCATATAAACTGAATAGGTATGTTGAAAGGATGCAAACCCGACACAAACTTTTTCCTGATTTTAAACCAGGCAGTATTTTCTTATTGCACTGGAACACCTTCCTCAGGATCCTCATGAGCACAGTTAAATGCTCTGCAATTTCATTCTTTGAAAAATTACTCATAATTTATTATGATCCACATAGCCAAATATATTTGTCTAGTTAATAAAACACAGGAAAACCTCTTTCTGGTGTTCTCTGCTTTCAGCCATAATCCATCTTACATAAGCAATAATATCTTTCATCACACATCCTCTTCTGAGTCTAGCTTTAATTTTTAGGAGTTCTGTCAATACACTGCAGCAACCATTTTTGAACTATCTTCAGCAAAACTTCTCTTACATATGACATTCATGATATAATTTGATAATTTCACTGTTCTGTTAGATAGCCTTTCTTTGGAATGGGCACAAACAAGGATCCCTTCCAGTCACTCAGCCAGGTAACTGTCTTATAAATTTCTTGGCATCAAGGAGTGAGAGCTGCCAACACTGCATCCATTTATGGAAACATCTCAATTGGTATTCTGTCAGTTCATGGAGTCTTGCTTTTGGTAAATGCTTTCAGTGCAGCTTGAACTTCTTCCTAAACTCTTGATCATATGCTACCTTACAAAATGATTGAATATTGACCAATTCTTTTTGGTATAGTGACTGTGTATTCTTTCCATCTTCTTTTGATTCTTCCCTAGTCATTCAAAATTTTTCTATAGAGTACTTGAAGTTCAACAAGAGACCTGAATTTTAATACAGGTCTTTCAAATTGAGAAATGCCAAGTATGTTCTTCCCTTTTGGTTCGCTATCTCCTAGTCTTTGCACATGTCATTATAATACTTATTTTGTCTTCTCAAGCCATCCTTTGAATTATTCTGTTCAGCTCTTTTACTTAATTATGTCATCCATTTGCTGTCTTCATGCACAGTCCAATAATTAAGTTCATGAATTCATCCTAGAAAAAATGCTACATAATTCAGTGCTGAACATGACTACCATTACCTTCAACATACTCCCCCTAGGAAGCTATGCACTGATGCCAGTGCCTAGTCCACCCTTTAAAGCAAGTTTAGAACTCTTTCTGTAATGGCCATCAGAGCTGTGATCACATTACTCTTTTTTGATATCAGAGGGATTATTCATTATGAATTTGTACCAACTGGAAAAGAGTTAATCAAGTTTATTTACTATTCGGCAGTACTGAAAAGGCTGTATGAAAAAGTTAGAAGAAAACGACCTGAACTTTCTGCCAACAACTCACAGTTCTTGCAACATAACAGACAGCTCATACGGTACTGTTTGTGAGGGAGTTTTTAGCCAGTAAACCAGTAACTATAATAGAACATCCTACCTATTCACCTGATTTCACCCCCAGTGGCTTTTTTTCTTTACCCAAAGATAAAGGAAATATTGAAAGGAAGACATTTTGGTGATGTTCACGACATCAAGGATAATACAACAACAGCTCTCATGGCCATTTCAGAAAAAATTTTCAAAATTTCTTTGAAGATGAACTAGGCATTGGCATTGATGCATAGCTTCCCAAGGACAGTAATTTGAAGGTAACTGTAGAGATATTCAGCAATGAGGTATGTAGCACTTTTTCTATGATGAATTTGAGAACTTAACTGTCAGGCCTTATATGTCATTTTGTCATACTATGGGGGCTTGTGTGTTGGTGTGATGCTGGAAGCTCTGCTGCTAATATTCAAATACTAGCAGGGCTACCCATGATAGACAGGTGTCAGCTCAACTTCCAGATTAAGACACCCTAGGGAGAAGACATGGTAGTACACTTCTGAAAAGAATTAACCAGTACAAACCTTATGAATAGCAACTTGACTGTTTTACTTGTAACTATTTGTTTTACTTTGTTATTTTTTTAGTGGAATGAGCAGCAGATAATACATTAACCAATAAGATATTTTTCTAGTGTAATGCTGATGTGGAAAACAAAATTAAAAACAGTTGTTAAATTATAAGAATTTATGATTTTCTTTTCCTTAAACAACAGTCATGTTATAAAAATCATTTTATTTCTTACATAAAAATACATACTCAAAGGAAAATACATGTTAACATCAAAGGGGCAATTTATATTTTAAAGTGTTGTAATTGTCTTCTTTGAAGTCTTAACTTGAAAGAAAAAACATCAAAATAATGAAGCGTTAACCATTATTTCATTAAGAATGCAGCTAGCACCAAAAAGAAAAAGAAAAAAGGGAAACTACAGACCAATATCCCTCATAAACATAGATGTAGAAATTCTCAATAAAATTGTAGCCAATAGAATTTAACAGTGTATTAAAAAAATAACATCATGATCAAGTGGGATGCACACCTGATTAAACTAAACAATAAGGCATATTAATCATGAGTATTCTTTTTAGAGAAAAAGAAAAGCTGAATGAATTGTCAAACCAAAACCAGCTGCCACTGAGTAGATTCTGACTCATCGCAAACCTGTGGGACAGAGTAGAACTGTGCCATAGAGTTTCCAAGGAGCACCTGGTAGATCTGAACTGCTGATCTTCTGGTTTGCAGACATAGCATATAACCACTATGCCACCAGTGTTAGACAATATTCAGACGTAAGGCAGTTGAAGCTGTTCTGAAACACTAAATGTGGGGGCAGGGGCAGGGCCAAGATGACAGACCAGCCACATGTCTCCTCAATTCCCTCTAAGAACTAAGGTCTGGATTGATAATTGAACAGAGCAGCATGAATATCTGGGGAGCCCTAGGATCTGGCATAGGGTTGTCAAATGGGACTTTGCACTAGCACACAGAAAGCTACTTCACTCTAACACGAGACAGCACATGTAGAATCCTGCTTCAGCTGACTCACCATTTGGAAGCACCAAAGGTACTAATATCTTCTTTGTTATCTGGGAGGTGGGGACTGGGTGTGAGCTACCTAATATGCTAAACTGCAGGGCTTAGGTAAACATCATATAGAGCAGCAGAGAGACTGTGTTTGGCACAGTCACATATCAAGAGACCAGCTGCTGACTAAGAGCACCAGTGCCCCTTCACCCTCTTATTTATGAGTTGTGCTATAAATTCTGCTGTTCCAAAACAGGAAGGGCAACTCAGGTGGGATGCCATCTTAGTCACTTGGGAGGCTGAGTAACACATCCAGAGGCCTTAGCTGGGCCCAATATTCGTGGAGAGAAGTAGGACTGGGTTTACCAAGTTGGAGCCTCTAGAGTTAATGGTAGGGTGTGGCACTGCACAACAGTAAGACCATAACAACTCACTACTTTGAACCACATCATAGCATCTGGGGATGCTATGAGGTGTTTTCATTGTCGGTTAGAAGATGGGACTTGCCACACCTGAGAGACTGACTGATTTTAGCAGGTGTTGCACAACTTTGCTTACCTTTTAAAAGTAATATAACCTGGAGGACTGAGGGTTGAGCTTCCCACAGCATTTTCTCCACCCTTCACTGAACCACATCTGAGTGTTAGCCGACATCCCCCAGTACTTCAATAGTAGGGTGCCATCTTTGCCAGCTAGGAGACAGAGACTGCCATCCCAGAGGGTCCATCTGGGGCTAGACACTAGAGCACATAGAGGCAGCTTGTGACCAACTCCCCTCTTACAACAATGCTTCAGTTCCTGCTGAGTAAACAACAAATAAAACAGCTTCTAGATGGCACAAAAGGCAACAGTCCATAGCTAAACATTTAAAGACACAGTCTACAATGGCTGCAGAAAACTCCCAAATTAAAGAATGAAAAAACTTCCCAGATGAAGAAGCCTTTCTGAAGCTATCAGAGGTCTACTACAAAAGAGTTATACATAGAGCTCTCCTAGAGGTTAAAAAAAAATGCAGCAGAACAAAATGAAAAATTAAGCTCTTTGCACTGATGGAACATCAACAGTCTGAAATTCAACAGATCAATAACAGAATTACAGAATTAGACAACTCAATCAAAAACCAGAAGAGCAGAATTTAGGAGATGGATAGAGCAACTGTCACCAGCACTTAGGAGGAGGAATCAGAGAAAATAAATAAGAAAAATGAAGAAGGATTAAGAAATAGCTGGGTCTCTATTAAGAAGAATAATCTATGAATAACTGGAGTTTCTGAGTGGGGGGGATAGCTGAAAACACAGAGAGTATTGCTATAGAGTTGAAGACAGAAAACTTCCCTGAAATTATGAAAGAATACAATAGATCTCCAAGATGTATATCAAACACCACTGAAAACAGATCCCAAAACAGAGACACCAAGACATATTATAACTGAGTTTAACAAAAGGAAAGATAAGCAGAGGTTCTTAAAGGCAGCAAGGCTCAGCCAAGCCAAGCCAAGCACCGTCGAGTCAGATCCGACTCATGGCTCAGCCAGCTCAAGGCAAAGCTAATATTCAGAGGGTAAACCTGTAGGCTTTCATATGACTTTTCAACAGAAACAATGTTGGCCAGGAGGCAATGGAATAACATATTCAAAGCCTTGAAGGATATAAACTTCCAACTAAGAATTGTATGTCCTGAAAAACTGTCTCTCAAATATGAAGATGAAATTAAGACATACTCAGATAAATAGAAGCTTAGACATTTAGTGAAAATGAAACCAAAACTACAAGAAACACTGAAATAATCTCTTTGCTTAAAAAACAAAAACATTAAGTGTATACTTAGGAGGTAAAACAGGACACAGCATCCAGAATCCTATTCATTTAGGGAAGTCACAAAGCTCAAATTAAGCTGCAATATTAAAAGGGAACCTGAATCAAATCATGAAAACTATGACATAATGCCAAATAGAAGGATATGTTACAGTAGTTACAAACCTTTCCAATGGAGAGGAAGTTAAAAAGATGTGCAGAAGTTAAAGTGTGGTTTAAACTTAGAATAGTAAGAGGAATTATAGGGCTAGCCACAAAGTAAAATAACAATGTGACATACCAAAACAAGGTACATAATACAGGAGTCTCAACAAACACAAAACTAACACTGAAAAAGATGAAAAGTCAATCCAAAAAGAAGAATGTCTAGGAACAGAATATGAAGAGCAACACAGAAAACATCCACAACACAAAACTAAATGCATCAAAATGACAGCACTAAACACATATCTATAAATAATTACACTGAACGTGAACAGACTGAAAACTCCAACAAAGACAGAGAGTGACAGCCTGGACCAAAATACACGATTTGTCTATATGCTGCTTACATGAAACACATCTTGGACTCAAAGATATGAACAAACTGAAAATTAAAGCATGGAAAAATATACACCAAGCCAACAACATACAAAAAAGAGCAAGAGTGGCAATACTAATCTCAGATAAAATAGACATTAAAGTAAAATCCCACCATCATGGACAAGGATAGTCACTATCACTGAAAGGTTCAATACATAAGCAGGACACACAATATTAAACATTTATGCACCCAATACCAGAGCATCTAAAACCATCAAAGAAAGCTGATAATGTTTAAAAATGAGATGGATTACTCCCCAGTAATACTTGGAGACTTTAACACTCCACTTTCAGTAACGGATAGATCACGTAGAGAAAAGCTCAGTAAAGATACAGAAAACCTTATTGCAGCAATTAAGCAACTAGAACTTATCGACATATAGAGAAACTTTTACCCATAAACAGATAACTACACCTTCTTCTCCAGTGCACATGGAACATTTTCCAAAGTAGACCATGTGTTAGAACATAAAGTAAGTCTCAACAAAACCCAAAGCACTGAATTATTGCAAAGCATCTTCTCCGACCATAAAGCCATAAAAATAGAAATCAATAAAAATCTGAACTCATGGAAACTGAACAATATCTTGCTCAAGGGTCACTGAAAAAATCAAGGGCGAAATAAATAAATTTGCAGACTCAAATGAGAATGAAAACATATCCTACCAACACCTATGGGATACAGTGAAAGCAGTGCTCAGAGGTCAATTTATCTCTCTAAATGCACACACAGATCCAGAAAGAAAAAGGACCGAAACCAAAGAATTAACCCTACAGCTTGAACAACTGCAACGAGAACAACAGAGGAACCCCTCAGGCACCAGAAAGAAACAGATAACAAAGATTACAGCAGAGCTAAACAAATTATAGAACAAAACAACTGAAAAAAATTAACAAAACCAGAAGCTGATTTTTGAAAAGATCAACAAAAATGATAAACCACTGGATAATCTTATGAAAGAAAAACAGGAGCAGAAACAAATAAACTGAATAAGAAATGACATGTGAGATGTCACAACAGACCCAACTGAAATCAAAACTATCATACATAAGAATACTACCAAAGACTGTACTCTAACAGACTAGAAAACCTAGAGGAAAAAGACAAATTTCTAGATTCATATCACCTACCAAAATTAACACAAAAGAACTAGAACAACTTAATAAACCCATCACAAAGGAAGGGACTGAAAAGTCACCAAAAAACTACCAACCAAAAAAACCCTGGCCAGATGACTTCACCAGAGAATTCTACCAAACTTTTAGAGAGAACTTAAGGCCAATATTACTGAGACTCTTTCACGGCATAGAAAGGGACGGAATACTCCCAAATTCATTCTATGAAGCCAGCATAACCCCGCTACCAAAGCCAAGGAAAGATCCCACTAAAAGAGAAAATTACAGACCAATATCACTCATGAAACTAAATACAAAAATCTTCAACAAAATCCTAGCCAATAGAATTTAACAATGTATCAAAAAAATAACTCATCATGACCAAGCTGGATTCATACTGAGGGAGCAAGGCCAGTTCAGCATCAGAAAAACAGCTAATGTGATCAACCACATAAATAGCACAAAACTTAAGAACCACCTGATTTTATCAACTGATGCAGAAAAGGCATTCAACAAAGTCTAACACCGATTCATGCTGAAAACTCTCAGAAAAATAGGAATAAAGGGAAATTCCTCAACACAGTAAGGGGCATCTATGGAAAGCCAACTGCCAACATCATCCTAAATGGAGAGAAATTGAAAGAATTCTCATTGAGAACAGGAACTAGACAACGATGCCCACTTTCACCACTTCTATTTCACATTGCACTAGAAGTTCCGGCCAGAGCAATTAGACAAGATGAAGAAATAAAGGGTATCCACATCAGCAAAGAAGTAAAAATCTACCTATTTGCAGATGATATGATTGTGTATTTCACAACTAAGTGTTGAATTGACGTCTGATCTCCATAATCTACAAGGCACAGCAAAAAACCAACAAGAAAAATGTAAATAACCCAATAAAGCAATGGGCAAGATGGACAGACACTTCACCAAAGAGGACATCCAGGCAGCCAAAAGACACATGCGGAAACACTCACTATCATTAGCTATCAGAGAAATTCAAATCAAAACTACAATGAGATACCATCTCATCCCAATAAGATGGGCCATGATCCAAAAAACACGAAACAACAAATGCTGGAGAGGCTATGAAGAGATTGGAACTCTCCTACACTGCTGGTGGAGTTGCAAATTGGTACAACCTCTTTGGAAAGCAATTCGATGCTTCCTTACAAAGCTTGAAATAGATATATCATTTCATCCAGTAACCCCACTGCTCAGAATACATAGCACAGAAACAAAGGCTGTTATACAAAACAGATACATGCACATGAAGGTCTACTGCAGCACAGTCCACAAAAGCAAAGAGGTGGAACCAACCCAGACGCTGATTAACAGACGAATGGACAAACAAATTACATAATATATGCTCAGTGAAACACTATGCAATGATAAAGAACAATGATGATTTCAGGAAGTATTTCATAAGCTAATTTGAACTGGAAGACATTATGCTGAGTGAAATCAGTCAGTAGCAAAAGGACAAATAGTGCATGAGACTCCTATTATAAGAACTTAAAAATAGACTTACGTACAGAAGAAAAGACTCTTTGACAGTTACTAGGGTAGGAAAGGAGGGAGAGGGTTCATCATAGATTAGACAGCTGATACAAATTTGGTTAGATGAAAGCAGTGACAGCACACAATAGAAACTAGACCAACTTAACTGGACTTCACAATAAACTGAAAACTCTTCTAATCTCACTCTGATACTGAAAGCATAGAGTAGCAGGGGAAGGGTCTAGGGACCCCACTCTAGAGGGACATCAAGGTCAATTGGCATAACTAGCCTACTGCTCAGACAGTCCTCTGCACCCTATGTTGGTGAGAGGCGCCTGGGGTCTCAAAAGCTAGCAAGCTGGTATCTGAGGTACACCCATTTGTCTCAACTCATCTGGACCAGATGATCACCGAGAACAACAAAGACATGAGGAAAAAGAAACCAGGAGACAGAAGAACTCATGTGAATGGAAGATTGTATCAACAGGTGACAAGAAGAATCAGATAGTGCCCAGCCACCACCACAGACAGCCGTGATGGGGCACACAATGTTGAGTCCCTGTGGCAACATGAGAAACAGAGGGGTTCAGCTGAAGAACTCTAATAAAAGACCACAATTGATGGTCCGATGATCCAGGGATCCCCTGGGAGCATGGACCCTAGACCTGCTGCTGTGCCAGCCTAGAAAACACTACTGAGGTCTGAGGTCAACTCTTTGGACAAAAACAAACTAGACTTGGGGACACAATGTGACCACATAGTTTGTGTACTTGATGATTCTGTGCATTTATAGGATGCTGTCCTACAGGTCTCTTTCTAGATGGGAGAGCAGAGGGTGGAGAGAAGGGGATGGGAGATTGCTGTGAGGATATGACAAGTATTGAATGAAAAGGAGCAGTATGCTGTCAACAGACAAGGAGAGCAGAAGGAGCCACAGAAGGTGGGCATGCAAAATTGATTTGGATTTTATACTTAGGCTTAATCACAATTAAAAAAAAAAAAAAAGACTAAATGTGTTGCAATCATCAGTGACTCACCAGCACTCCCTCTGGGAGATTATATCCAATGATGAAGCACCTCCTCTAAGGGCCATCAACTCGAACTATTCAGGGCCACCATGCCTCTAGTCTGATCCAAAAGAATCCAAACAGGACCTAGACTCCTATTCCTTCATCTCCTACTTTATTACATATGCTTTAGCCTAAGAACAAAGCCAGGGCCATATCCAGCAGTCCAAAAGACGATTGTGTACTCACTGCTTACCAGTGATAGCCAACTAATCATTTGAGAGAATTTTCATCTTCGAGGCATTTTCTTATTTTACACTCAAAATAATCCAATCCAATGTATGTGCTACAACTTTTAGAGAAAGCAGATTCCTTAACCTTTTTTTTTTTTTGAATTGGCACTTACATGGTTTCAGGAAGGTTTCAGTTTGATGTTTCAAGGGATAACCAGACAAATCCCAAAGGAATTAGTGACTTATCTGGAATACCCAGCCCTCCAGAAATATGTTGTTTCATGGAACCTTAGAATGGAAGCGAGCTGAATGATATACAATTTTCTGTTTTTATAAATGAAGAAATCAAGGCACACAGTGATTAACAGATCCAGGATCACACAGAGACTACAATTAAGAAGAATGGAATTTTCCGTCCTGATGACTCATTTTTACGCTGCCTCTATTAAAGGAGGAGGAGGAGAAGAAAAAGAAAGAGGAAGAGTTAGCCATAGCTGTCAGTGGCAGTGGTGGCCTATTAATCCTTTTATCCTAATCATTCTTGTACTTCGCATCCATTCAAGGCATGTTTTGTTCTGCAGATGATAATGCTCTCCTCCATGAGATCGGTATTTCTGCTCCTTCCCAATAACACTACAATGATCGTACTGTTAAGACCAGATCATTTACTTATTATACCTGATTTTCATTACTAGACATTTACAGCTAGTCAAGTACCAATCTTTCTCTCTCACACACACACAACAAAAACAGTAAGTAGTTCAAAAGACATATTCTACCTATGAGGAAAGACTGTACTGTTTTAAATAACAATCCATGAATTCAGCTAAATCTCCACTGCAATTAGAAACCCTTTCTGTCCTAATCACCATTTGAACTCCAGCCTCTAGTATATAAAAACCAGTCAGTGCTTAACAAGTATTGAGTAATATATAAATGGATTAGTGGTTATATGAATTTAATTCTAATCCAAATATTAAGTTCAAGAGGAAAGAGTTTAACAGTAAAGATTTGATGAACTCTACAAAATAAAGACACCTGAAGAATCCTGATAGACAGAACCCCACATACATTTACTTGTAAAGGCTGAGCCTGCAAAAAGTTACCTCACAAAGGTAACAAGCAGAAACTGAAATCCAGCTGATGATCCTCTTGCCAAGCTTTACACTCTCATGTACATACAGAAAAAAACTCAAATCCACACGTGTTGCTGTCAGGCTGATTCCACCTCATACCAAACCTACAGAACAAAGCAGCACCGCTCCACAGGTTTCCAGGGAGCAGCTGAGGGATTCAAACTGCCAGTCTTCTGGTTAGCAGACAGCTCTCAATCACTGCACCGCCAGTGATCCAAAGGCATCTCTTTTAAGTCTTCTACCCAAAGGATGTTCCTTTTTTACATTTACATAATGATACGACCTATGTTGCCTACAGCCCTTCCATGCACAGTTTTAAAGAATTAAGTATCAAGTTAAGTTAGTTTGACAGCTCCATCTGAAAATTAGAAAGCACCCCTATAGTCATAGATGTTTCTGAGTTGTTCTAAAGTTAATTTAAAAGTTTCAGGAAAAAGAAGAGGTTTGTGATAAACATGCTAAAAATAATATTCTAGGATGGACACTAATTTCTCTCTCCTTTTATATTTCTATCTATGTATTTGAGATTAAGAAATAATGAGATGGCTGAACAAAAAAAAAAAAAATGAATATGTTCCCACACCAATGCAAGCAGAGTAGATAAAAGAACTAATTAGTAATAACTTATTAGGGTCTGAGATTAAGCATTATAGTTTATTAGAAGGGAAATACCAAAGACAAAATGAGCAATGGCTAGTAAAACTGAGAAAGAGGTTAACTGGGTAATGCACTAAAGGGTAGAATGCTAAATTTATTTGTTAATGATTCCCAAGTCCAAAAGTTTAAACAGAAATAACGTTAAAGTGCCTACATTAGGCCACTTATCTCCTGTAACCTTTTAGTAATAAGCTATCTAATTTAAAAAGGAAAGAATACATTCTTCACAAAGGAAATATTCTAGAAGCAGAAAGTGCCTACTTAACCACAGATCACTGTCAACTAAGACATGCCAAATGAGCTATAATCGAAAAAAAGTGGTGAGCTACTGAATCCTTCCTTCCTACCTACTGTCTGCCTTCTTAAGGCAATGCAGTTATTAATCATGATCAGTCTTTTTCTAGGCCTGTTACAAAGTCCCAGGTTCCAGACCTTGGTGATTCTACAATTTGATAGAAGATACTAGATTTTCTCATAAAAGGTAATGACTTTTGTAAAAGAGGCATGCAGTTAAGGATCTGTGTGCCTGCTACCTATTGTTCAGGAGGTTCACACCCTACCAAGCTATGTATAATTGACCTAAAGGCAACAACAGAGTCCTGGATGATGGAGAGCTTGAAAAGCAGTACACTAGGGGGAAAAAAAGGACACTGCAATGGACTTCACAATTATACCCAAGTTATTCCCGGTTTTTCCAGAACTCCTGGCTACTCCCTGATCTTCTGCGAATACCCCTATGGTTGGTTTGTTGGTCTGTTTGATTTTAATTACCCATTACATTTCCTAAGGACTCATTCTCTGGTTAAAGAGTGCTGTTAGAATGAGTTTACCAGAGTATGGAATGTTATATAATATGTTAAAACAAATAGTATTTAGGAAGTTTTGAAGTAAAATACACTCATAACTATACTTATGTCCTGTATTAAAATCTGACTTTACTGTGTACACTTTCTAAGTCCTTACCAGACAAGAGTATAGACTGTAGCCTCAATAATGAGTACCCAGAGTCGAGGAGTGGGAGTGACCTGTCTCACAGAAGGATTGTGTTATTAACACTCAGCTTGTTAATATTACACATGGTGATAACTAACATATTATTTACTTTTTATTCTGAAATAATTATATAGTCAAAGGAAACTACCAAAAAAAAAAAAAAAAAATGCATGGAGACTTCTTGCTTATCTTTCACTCATTTTCCCTCAACATGCATAACTGGAATATCAAAACCAGGAGGAAGGTGGCACTGGTGCAGTTTTACATGTACTTATGTGTGTTGTATAGTTCCATGCAATTTTATCACATGCATAGAGGTCCATAACTACCACCACAATCAAGATACAGAAATGTTTCTCACCACAAGACTCTCTTGTGCTACTTTATCAGAGGCATCCCCCTATCTCTAACATCTGGCAATCACCAATCTGTTCTCTTTCTATCAATTGTTTTATTACCGTTTTTAAATTCTCTACAGACAATACAATACTTTTCACTTGATTCCAAAAAGCAGGTATCTCATATCACTAGACAAAATCTTCTGTCCTTTGCCAACAGGTATCTATACCACCTGGTGAAGTCTGGCGTGACCCTCAGACTCAGTCCTAGCCTCTCTCCCACTGCCTCACACTTCTCCACATGAAAACTTCTTGCTGCTTCTGGAAACATTCTAAACACTGCTTCACTGGGGCTTTTCACTTGTATGTTCTAACTCTGACTGGAACATTCTTTTCCCTGACAGCAGCAGTCTCCTTCCCTTACTTTAAGTCTCTTCTCAAGTACCACCTCTTGAGGAAGAACTCTGATGATTTTTCCATTTAAAACAGCACCCCTACTTACCCACCCTTCATTATCATCTCCTCTTTTTCTGATGTTAGCTGTCATTGAGTCTGGCCCCAACCAATGGTGACCTCGTGTGCAACAGAAAGGAACTCTGCCATGTCCTGTGTCGTCCCCACAATCCACTGTGAATCAGGCCGGTGCAATCCATAGGGTCTTCATCAGCCCACTTCATGTTTCTTCAGAACATCTGCCACTCTCCAGTATGTACTTTTTGTCTGAGGAGCCATTATTTCTCACTTCCCCTCAGAATGTAAACACCATAAGAAGGACTCATCTGCCTGGTTTACTGCTCGATCCCATTTGTGTGTGACATTCATTAGCATGTAGTGGATGCTCAATAAATATTTGTTAGACAAATGAATTCTCATTAATGATCATGGAAATAAACTTTCAACAGAGATTCCAATTCTCTCTTATTCAGCTGGCAGAAACTAGAAACAAGGAAACTATTTATTATTGTCAAGAATATAAAGCAACTGTCATGCTGGGACACTTAATGAAATTTAAATGACACAGCACTTTGGGGGTAAAAGCTGGAAATATCTATCATAATTTTAATGCACAAATAAAAAATTCTACTTTTAGGAATCATACCAAAATGTTCATATTTTGATAAAGGTATATATAGCTGTATGTTCTCTGAAACACTGTTTGTTATAAGAGAAAATACATAAAAGTCCTGAAAATCCTAACTACTCTCTAAAGGGAATCCGTTAAATTGACTAAAGTCATTCACATCATGGGCACTGCACAGTTGTTCAAAGAATACATATACATACAATGGAAAAATCAAGTGACAAAGGCAAGTTGCAGACAATTATGTCAAGTTTGATTTCACTTTTATAATAAGGAAAAATTAGATACGTGATACCAATTTTAGGTATGTGAGTGTGTGTGTGTGTTCTGCATATGTGCAGTATTAAACCAGAGAAGATTCATGCCAATTCCTTTACAGTAATTACCCCTGAGGTTACGAGATCAAGCTTAAGGGAAAAAATAATTAGCATTTTACACTATATATTCTCTACATAAATGTTAGGGTTCTTTTGCTACTACTAACATACATTTCCATTGCTGTAAAAATATACATAATACAACATTTGCCATTTCAATATCTTTCAAAGTACAATTCAGTGAGATCACTTATATAAATCATGCACTATAACCATCACCAGTATCCTTTATCTCTATGTAATTTTTATAACATTTAGGAAAAAAATAAACTTAAAAGGAATATAGCCTCATTAAATTAATTCAGATTAAGTATCCATGGCATATCACAAAGTATCCGACATAATCCCTGTCCCTTCAGTGTGGACACTTTGATTTTGAAATACCCATTACACTGCCATTTAGTCAATTCTGACTCACAGCAAACCCATTAGCCTGAGCAGAAACACATCATAGAGTTTCTAAGGAGTAACTGGTGGATTGTAACTGCTGACCTTCCGGTTTGGAACCCCTGCACCTCCAGAGTTTCCTGATTTCATTGAAAGTCTTCTTAAATCAAAAGACTAAGTTGCTAATAGAATTTCATAATGAATACGTTGACTATGGAAGGCATCCTAAAGCATCTCGCTATTGATCATGAAGGCAAGTCCGATTTCTACATCAATCAAAGGATAGTCATGAAAAATCTCTAATTTTGTTTTTTATCACCCCAAATTATAGCCCATTGGCTAGGTCAGCTGCTTACAAGTTTGAAGTGTATGAGGTCTGACAATTAATTACATAAACTTAATTGTTCCAAGTGCTACATAGCTCACTGCTGAATGTCACTATGGTCACCTTCAAAGTACTCCCCTTCAAAAGCTATGCATCAATGCCAGCACCTAGTAAACCCTTCAAAGCAATTTTGGAACTCTTTCTGGAATGTCACTGCACATGATGGCATAGTGGCAAGTTCATAAACTTAACTACATAGTTGTCTATGAGGGAGTTTTTAGCCAGTAAACAAATAACTCCCTACTTACCTGATCTGGCCCCCAGTGACTTTTTTCTTTACCTGAAGATAAAGAAAATATTGAAAGGAAGACATTTTGATGACATCAAGGATAATACAACGACAGCTTAACGTCTATTCCAGAAAAAGAGCTCCAAAATTGCCTTGAAGTGTGGACTAGACACTGGCTTCACACGGAGAGTACCACGAAGGTGACTGCAGTCATACTCAGCAACGAGGTATGTAGCACTTTTTCTAGGATGAGTTTGGGAACATAATTGTCAGACCTCATATGTAGGGTTTAGCAATCCATCACTGTGATTCATATGATTACAAGAATGTAGAAAGGTAATCCTCTTTCTCCTTCTCAATCATCTTTATAGCAGGTGCCTACTTTGACTTGGCAGCCCTGGTTTACCTCATAGTCCCCCTGCAGCTGGGCCAGTGAGTAGACTCACATCTGTATCAGATTGACTATGCATTACAGCCAAATTGCCTTCTAAATGTGCTCCTTTAGATTCAGAATAGCAGTTCCTCTCATTACTTACTCAATTTTCTCAGAGATAAAAACTATCAGCTGAAGAATTTATCAGATGTTCTGTGAGGAGAATGGTAATGACTAAATGCAATCTACTTAACATTACTTGAAAATGATTCAATGCACATATCCTACTGACCCTCAATCCACAGCAAAATGTCCATACAGCAGGGACTGCATATTAACAGGGCAGTTAACACTCAATGAATAATTATAGGCTGTACTTCAAACTGAAAATACAAGGAAAGGAAGAATAAAGACCAACATTATAAAGCTGCAAAATAAAAGGAAGATAGAATGTTGAATGAAAGGACAACAAAAAGTTGCATGGAAGATATGTTCAGCAGTACGCAGGGACAGATATTTGAAAAAAAGATGGGAAAGACACAATCGTGCCATCATAAAATGAAGCTAGAGATGTAACTCCCTCATGTCTGTCAGTATTTCATACTGTGGGGGCTTGTATGTTGCTGTGATGCTGGCAGCTATGTTACGAGTATTCAAATACCAACAGGGTCACACCACAGTGGGCAGGTATCAGCAGAGCTTCCAGACTAAGACAGAACAGGAAAAGGCACCTGCACCCAGCGGACTCCCACAAAGAATCAGCCAGTGAAAATCTCATTAATAAGAGTGGCATGTTTTCAAACATAATGCTGAAAGATGAGTCCCTCACCTTGGAAGGCAATGAAAATACAACTGGGAAGAACTGCCTCCTCATAATAGAGTTCACCTTAATGATGTGGATGGAGTTGAGCTTCTAGGACCTTCATTTGTTAATGTGGAGTGACTCAAAATGAGAAGAAACAGCTAGAAATATCCACTAATTATTGGAATAAGGGATGTACAGTGTATGAATCTAGCAAAATTGGAAACTGTCAAAAATGAAATAGAACATATAAGGACTGACTTTCTAGGCATTACTGAGCTAAAATGGACTGATACTGGCCATTTTGAAGTGTATAAGCATATAATCTACACTTCAGAGAACTACAAATTGAATGGAAATAGTGCTGCATTCATCACGAAAAAGAACATTTCAAGATCTATCCTAAAATACAACACTGTCAGTGATAGGACAATATCCATATGCCTACAAGAAACACCAGTTAGCAAGACTATCATTCAAATTTAAGCACCAACAAATGAGGCCAAAGTTGAAAAAATTTAAGATTTTTACCAACTTCTGTAGTCTGAAGTTCACCAAACATGCAATTATAGTATATTGGTAATTACCAGTGATTAGAACGTGAGAGCTGGAAACAAAGACGGACTGTTTACTGGAAAGTATGGCTTTGGTGATAGAAACAATGCTGGAGGTCATACGATAGAATTTTGCAGGACCAGTCGCTTCTTCATCCCAAATACCTTTTTTCATCAACAAGACGTCAGCTATACACTTGGACCTGACCCAAAGGAATACACGGGAATAAATACAATTACATCTATGGAAAGTGATGATGGAAAAGCTAAATATCATCAGTCAGAAAAAGGCCAGTCGCCAACTTCAGAAGAGACCTTCAATTGCTCATGTGAAAGATCAAGTTGAAACCGAAGAAAATTATAAATAAGTGGATAACAGCCAAAATGCAACCTTGAGTATATCCCTCCAGAATTAGAGACCAACTCAAGAACATGTGTGATGCACTGAAGATGATGCCCAAAGGTCAGACAAGTCGTGGAATGATATCAAGAACATCATACATGAGGAAAGCAAGAGGTTATTGAAAAGACAGGAAAGAAAGAGAACAAAAGGGGTGTCATCAGAGTCTTGCAACTTGCTCGAACATCTAGTAGCTGAAAGAAATGATGAATTAAAAGTGTTGAACAGATGACTTCAAAGGGAAGCTTGAGAGGACAAAGTATTATAATGACATGTGCAAAGAGCTAGAGATGAAAAGTCAAAAGGTAAGAATCTGCTCTCCATTTCTCAAGCTGAAAGAATTAAAATAAAAAAACCAAGCCTAGAGTTGTGTTTTAGTCACTTGGTACTGCTCTAACAGAAGATACCATGAGTGGAAGGTTTCATGAGAAGAGGCTTTTATTGAGACAGCCCAGTAAGCTGCAAATCCATTTACAAATTGTCCATTCAGTAAGAGAATTTATCACAGTCCAGTAGGCTGAGTTCAAATCCAGTGAGAGCATCTCTCAGCACAGGAAACTCAGGTCCAAAGAACATGCTCTGCTCTTGGTGCTTCTCTCTTCGTGGTACGAGGTTCCCAACTTCCTCGGCTCACTTCTCTCCCTTATATTCCACAAGCTTGGGTCCTGCCTCACTAACACAACTGCAAACCATTCTCTGTCACCAGTATCACAGAGGCAGGATTCACAACACATATGAGGAAGGGCACCATATTGGAACTCCTAACCAAGTCAAATAAACACATACATTTTTGGGAGGACAAAATTCAATCCATGACAAGTTGCAATACTGAAAGATTCTATCAGGAAAATGCTAAAACAATTCAGAAGGTATCAAAAGAAGTTGGAAGGAATACATGAGGCTACTACACCAAAAAGAACTGGTCAATGTTCACCCATTTCAGGAAGTTCCATACGAGCAAAAATACTGAAGGAAGTAATCCCCAGTTGCACTGAGGGCGAGGCTCCAGGAATTGCAGAATATCAATTGAGATTCTTCGACAAACAGATGCAGCACTGAAAGTATACACTGGTCTACACCAAGAAATATGGAAGACAGTTACTTGGCCAACTGACGAGAAGAGATCCCTATTTGCGCTCATGGGGAACCTGTACATAAGAACAGTTGTTCAAACAGAACAAGGGCATGCTGAGTGGTTTAGAGTCAAGAAAGGGTAATATCCTCTCACCATAGGATCGCTATGAGTCAGATTCAACTCGACAACACTTGGCTTGGCTATACTTATTCAGTGTGTACACTGAGCAACTAATTAGAGGACGTGGACTACACGAGGAAACCCTGGTGGTGTAGTGGTTAAGTACTATGTCTGCTAACCCAAAGGCTGGCAGTGCGAATCTGCCAGGAGCTCCTTGGAAACTCTATGGAGCAGTTCTACTCTGTCCCATATGGTCACTATGAGTTGGAATCTACTTGACTGGTTCAAGTAGAAGAAGAATGGAAGAAGAATGGGCTATCAAGATTAGATGAAGACTCACTAAAAACCTTTGATATGCAGATGACAAAACCTTGCTTCCTAAAAGTGAAGAGGACTTGAAGCAGCTACAGATGAAATCAAAGACCACAGACTTCAGTATGGATGACACCTCAACATAAAGAAAACAAAAATCCTCACAACTGGATCAATAAGCAACATCATGATACACAGGATGAAGGCTGAGATGGACAAGGATTCCATTTTACTTTACACACACACACCAACACACTGCACTGGCTTTGCTTCTCCAGAGAACCCAGCCTAAGACTGCTATGCTCACTTGCTTGTAAATAAAGGAGTCTAAAATCACAGTGAATAGCACAGAGGAGGCACTAAAAGGGATGGAAGAAGACAGCTAACCCTTGTACAGCACGATCAGACTGTGAAATCTGCTGGAGAACATAGGCAGAGTAGTTCTATTCTAGACTGAAAATCCATCACAACCATCCTACAAGGAACAAAAGATTCGAACTTGTATAAAGAGAATATACAAATTACCAATAAGCACATGAAAAAAATGTTCAACATCTTCAGAAACCAAGAAAATGCAAATTAAAACAACAATGAACTATCACCCCACATGGACTAAAACCCAAACCAACCAACAAAACAAACTTATTGCCACAGAGGTGATTTCAGCACCAGGT